>CM060902.1:1291911318-1294411318 GCA_030737815.1 Allium fistulosum
GACAATGACAGTCTCAGGTGGAGCTAAGCTAAATGTAACGTGTAAATATCAACGTGCAAGTCAGAACCTCCAATTTATGTTTCAACGATAACAACTATACAATCATATACATATATAGACCTTATCAAGATTGCAGGTATACTACAAGAAGCCACCATGCTCGAAGATATTGAGACTCAAAGAGAAACGAAGATTCATTGACCATACTAAGATTATTCTACTGTAAAAGAGTCCTAGATAAAATATTATTAAGGTCTCCTTAAGTATATATGCATACACGATCACACACAATTTCATGTACATCAAAATTAAGGTGAAAAACTGTTTTTACACCTTACAGACATCTGTGATAAAACCACAGACGTCTATGACAATTTTTGGGTTAAAATTTAAACAAGTCACAGACGTCTGAGGATTTTACCATAAACATTTGTAATTGGCTAAAACCGCCGATTTTGAATTGACACTTCTGTTTTGAAACAAAAGGAAATCACCTTTCAATGAAAGGTTGTAGTCACTAAAATGAATAGACTTTCTCAAATAGTAACAACTCTTCATTTGCACATTTTTAAATCTATAAATACCACTTTGATTGAGAAGTAGAAATCATCTAACTTGAATTAATCTATTCTTTACTCTCTTGATTTCTACACACTCTCTTGCATATACATTGTTCATATACTCTTAATCTATTATAACCAAAGTAGTATTTTGGTTAAATCACTTCCTATAACTCAAAGCATTCATATTCATATACTCAAAGGATATCATAAGAAGAGTTGTACTATAAGTTAAAAACTGTGTTATTTGTAACACAAGATTGTCAGAGATACTTTTGCATTAGCATATTCCTCTGGGCGAAGTGAGGGTAATTTGTTTAAAGGAAATACCAAAGAGGAGCTTCGGAACTAGACATAGGACGGGAGGTCCAAACTAGTATAAAAACTCTAGTTTGCACGATTTTTATACCTTGCTATTTATTGTCTACCGTTGCATTAACTTATACACTTGCATATTATACATAAGTTAGATAATATACGATCCATAAGACTTTCAATTGGTATTAGAGCTATGCCATTTCAATCTACAATAACACATAATTGAAATCATTAAAATGGCAAGTACATTTTAAGAAGGTAAATCAACTGCTCATCTCCTACTATTTACTAATTCTAATTATGCTTATTGGTCACGCATGCGAATTTTTATGGAAGTAAATGGATTAGTAATATGGCTAGCAACTCAAAATAAATATGAAGCACCTAACACTGATATTAGCACATGGACTAATGCACAAAAAGCAGAGGCATCTAATAATGCCAAAGCTATGAATGTTTTATTTTGCTCACTTGGTAAAAATAAATTTTCACGAGTCATGCTTTGCACTACTGCTTTTGATATATGGTGTACATTACAAATTACCTATGAAGGCACAAATAAAGTTTAGCAAAAATTTTTTTTTTGTTCTACAAAATCAATTTTCATCTTTTAAAATGAAATCAAACGAGTCAATTATTGACATGTATGCTAGATTTCAAACTATACAACACGATCTTATGGCACTAGGAGTTAAATTCACTGATTTTGATTTAGTCACACAAATTTTGAACTCTCTAACAAATGAATGGGAAAGAAAAGTTTTAGCCATCGAAGAAGCTAACGATCTTTCCCAACTCAAAGTCGAAGAGTTAATACGAAATATGATGTCGTGTGAAGCTAATTTACAGGCAAGAAAAGAATAAAATCTAGAAAGGAAAAATATCGCATTTTAGGCAAGTAATCACAACTCCGACTTAGAAGAAGATGAGATTGTTTTCTTAGCCAAAAATTACAACAAGTTCAAGAAGTTCAAAAAGATGATGAAATTTCAAAACAACAACAAAAATTCCTCAAATCAAACATCAATGAAATGCTTCGGGCGTGATAAATTTGGCCATGTGAAGAAAGACTGTCCACTACTTAACAATGATATAGAGAATAACAAAATAGAGAATTATAAACTTGAAAAAGAAAAGTATGAATTAAAAAAAATTAAAGTTAGCTAATATAGAAATTTCTGATCTCAAAAATAAAGTAGATAAAATTACTCATAATGTTTCAAAATTTAATAAAGAAAATCAAAATCTGAATATTTTGATAAATATTTCAAAATCATCAGGAAATAGGATTTAAAGAAAAAATTCATAAACATTCTAGAAATAATCTCGTTTCTAATAATAATCAAAGATTTAAGAAGTATAGTACATTATATACAAATTTTAGAAAAACAAAATCTAAATATGAAAATAAGGAAATAAAAATGATTAAAATATGGATTCATATAACAAATAACAAATTGATTAAACAAAAACACATAGACATATACCTAAGATATAGTTCATAATGAAAATAACATCTCTAAAGGTTCCAAACCCTCATGGGTATGGCTACCTTCTCCTATTAACGCATAGGACCCTAACAAAGAAATTGGGTACCAATTAAAACTTTTTATTATTTTGCAGGTACCTAAAAACAAAATTAATAATAAGGATAAATGGATACTCGATAGTGGATGCTCTAAACATATCACAGGAAATGCACACATGCTATCAAACATCACTTACATGGATGGTGGAACAGTCACTTTTGGGGATAATTCCAAAGGATATGTTTTCGGAATTGGAAACGTTATCAATGTTAGCATATCTACTTCTCTTATTATTTCAAATATTTTATTAGTTAGAAACTTAAAACATAATTTACTTAGTACAAGCCAATTATGCAATAAGGGATTTAAAATCGATTTTGAAAAAGATAAATGCAATATCTTTGATCAAAAGAAAACTTTAATTTTTGAAGGAACAAGAAATCAAAATATTTATATTCTAAACATGAATATTAATCATAATAATGATTTATGCTTAACCGCAAATCATGATGATCCATGGATATGTCATAAAAGATTTTGTCACATAAATTTCAAATATATAAACAAATTAGCTAAAAATAATTTGGTAAGAGGATTACCAAAAATAAAATTCAAAGTTAAAATCTATGCGATGAATGTCAACTTGGAAAATTAAAGAAAAACTTGTTTAAATCTAAAAAGGAAATCTCTACTAAACAATCTCTTGAATTACTTCATTTGGACTTATTTGGTCCAACTAAAATACATTCAATAAATCACTGTAAAAATGTATTTGTAATTATAGATGATTTTTCAAGATATACTTAGGAATTATTTTTAAAACATAAAAATCATACATTCAAAATATTTAAAATTTTTGCTAAACGAATTAAGACTCTAATGGACTTAAAAATAAAAAGTATAAGAAGTGATCATGGTGGAGAATTTGAAAATGAATTATTTACAAACTTTTGTAATAAAAAGAGAATTACTCATAATTTTTTATTTCCACGAACACCACAACAAAACAGAATAGTTGAAAGAGAAAATCGCACCTTGCAAGAATGTGCTCGAACTCTCCTAAATGGTAGTTGCTTACCAAAGAATTTTTGGGCCGAAGCAGTTGCTACTGCATGTTACGTATTAAATCTTGTAACTCTTAGACCCATGACTAAAAATACATGTTATGAAATGTTCTAAAAAAAGAAACCAAAAGCATCATATTTTTGAATATTTGGATCAAAATGCTTTACTCTAAATACAAAAGACAATCTTAGTTTCGATTCAAAGCAGATGAAGGAATTTTTGCTGGATATTCCGATAAAAGTAAAGCTTATAGAATTTTTAACAAACGAACAAATGTTATAGAGGAAAGTCTTCATGTCTCGTTTAATGAAAAGTTTAAAAATATAAATAAAGATGGCAAAGAAATTTTTGACACTAATCAAAATAAAGTCATTGAAACTATGATTGAAAATAATAACAATAATCAAAATAACAGTAATTTGAAATCACCACCCCGTATTTCAAAAGATCATCCTATTGATAACATAATTGGAAATCTAGATAACAAAGTTTCGACTAGAAGACAAATAAATCAAATGAGTAATGTAGCATTTATATCTAATTTTAAACCAAAAAATTACAAGGAAGCATCAAATGATGATTTCTGGATTTTAGCATTGCAAGAAGAACTTAATCAATTTGAACGAAATAATGTCTGGGAACTAGTACCAAGGCCACAAAATTAATCAGTAATTGGAATAAAATGGGTCTTTAAAAACAAAGTTGACGAAAATGGAAATATTATATGTAACAAAGTAAGATTCGTGGCATAGGGATGCAATCAAGAAGAAGGAATTGATTATGAAGAGACATTTGCACCTGTGGCGCGTCTTGAAGCCATAAGAATATTACTTGCTTTTACGTGTCATCATAACTTTAAGTTATTTCAAATGGATGTTAAAAGTGCTTTCTTAAATGGTTTTATAAAATAAAATGTTTATATAGAACAACCGCCACTATTTGTTCATGAAAAATATCCAGATCATGTTTTTAAAATTAAAAAAAGCATTATATGGTTTAAAACAAGCATCTCGGGCTTGGTATGATCGATTAAAGTCACATTTAATTATTCCGCATTTCAAATTGGTAAAATAGATACAACATTATTTATTAAAAGGGAACAGAAGGATATATTAATTGTTCAAATTTGTATTTATGATATTATATTTGGATCTACTAACGAAAATTTATGTAATGAATTTTCACAATAATGACAAACAAATTTGAAATGTCTCAGATGCGTGAATTGAATTTATTTTTAGGATTACAAATAAAACAATTAAATAATCGAATTTTTATAAATCAAGAAAAATGCTGTAAAGAATTACTAAAATGTTTTGGAATGGCTAATACATCAAGTAAACCCACTCCAATGAGTACTACTACTCGTCTAAACAAAGATGAACATGGAAAAGAGTTCGATCAAAAACTATACCGAAGTATGTTAGGATCCTTACTATACTTAATCGCTAGTAGACCAGATGTTATGATGAGTGTTTGTTTATGTGCAAGATTTCAAGCACAACCTAAAGAATTACATCATCGGGCAGTTAAACGGATTTTATGATATTTAACCAACATTAAAGATTATAGTCTATTTTATCCAAAAGGCAGTATGTTTAAACTTGTATCTTACAGTGATGTGGATTTTGGTGGATGTAAATCATATAGAAAACGTACAAGTGGCATATGTCACTTAATTGTTTAATCATTAGTTTTGTGGTTTAGTAAAAAGCAAAATTATGTTTCTCTTTCAACATGCAAAGCCGAATATATTTCTGCTGCCTTAGCCTGCGCTTAAGTAATATATACGCAACAAACATTTAAATACTATGGGAAAATAATAAACAAATCTCTAACATATTGTGACAATATTAGTGCTATAAATTTATCTAAAAATCCAATTAATCATTAACGAACAAAACATATAGATATTCATCACCATTTTCTGAGAGATAATGTTGAAAAAGAAATAATAACTCTAGAATTTGTTAATACCGAGAATCAAATAGTTGATATTTTTACAAAATCATTATGTGAACTAACTTTTACTAATTTAAGACAGGATCTAGGAATTTGTTCGTACAATGAATTGTTTAACTAAAGTAATAGAAATAATGTTTTGTTCACTTATATTTGTAATAACTTGTATGCAATTTCAACTGAACAATTAATTTTATAACTTAGAATTAACAACAACCACATAATTTTTTTAAATAACAACCATTTAAAAAAAGACTAGTATCTGTTAAATTCCTATGACTTAACTCATTTTCCTCAACTTATTTTCTAAATATAGCAAAATTTTATTTTATAAATTCAGATTCACTACAAGAAAATTATCTTTTGGTTGCAGAAATTTGTAGCGTTTTTATGTAAGTGCAACTAATATTATTTCACCTTGTATTATAAACATAACCAAAAAAATTACTCATTCTCGCCTTTATTAAATAAAATTTCGCGTGACCTTTAAACGTAACCGGAAAATTTGCCGCCTATGAAATTTTCATTAGCCACTTGGATTTCCTTTTCTTATGCTCATCCTTTTTATTATCCATCTCCTTCATCTCCTTCTAAAAGGAAGAAAACCCTAAACTAACATTTCCCAAATTCGACTTAGCAAATCTCCTGTTACCACAATACTTCAAATCTTTGATTTGCCTTGCGTAGAATAGCTGCCGGTGAAGAGCTTCGTTGAATCCAAACTCAAACCAGACCTTACAAAATCATCTACTATTATTCGATCAGTAACACGCAGTTTTGTCATCGATTGACAGATCTAGAAGCAGACGCATACAATTACCACAGCTAAAAATCCACCGTCTTCAATTCGGAGCTCATGCATCAAAAAAAAGAAAAATATTTCGATCTTTGTTGACAGAAAGAGAAGCTTGAGCTTGTTGCCAATTTCTGCCATGCTTCTCATTTCGAGATGTGAGACCGTGATGTTGACGAGGTGCTTGAAGGAGATGCCGATGCGCCTGGAGTTTGTGAGTTCAAATTTGGAAGTAAAAGTGTCAGTCCCTAAATTTTGGTTCGTATGTGTCGATCTCGTGTATGCTAGAGACAGACGGTCATCGACTTCTTCTTGGATCTAAGAAATATGCTGCTGTAATTAGAAGTTAGACTCGTCTGAGAGGTCACGATGCTCAATTTCTGCTCGTGATGACTGGCTCTCTTTTGGGAGGCCAACGGTGCAGATGGACGCACCAAATTTTGCAATGATGTTGAGCTGCTCAAAGGATCATGTGGCAAATTACTTGCCTCATTTCCTCAAGGTATATTTGTGAAAATTTTAGTAAATACTTAAATTCAAGAGAAAATTTTAGTATAAAACTTTTAGTTGTGACATTTTGTTTCTAAAGTTTATGAGCTGGTTAGTTCAGTTTAATATAAATTCATGTCTAATGATCACAAGTATGTGAAATAGGGTGTTTTTATTCAAACAATCTTGGAGGTCTGAAGAGTTATGAGATATCAAACAATAAAATGACTGGAACCCTTGAATTTGAAGATGAGGTTTGTGGTGCCACTTTCCATGTTCATTTTATAGCTCATCCATTCATTTTTTAGCACTCTTGTAAGTATAACTTGTTACAATTTTATCTTTCTTTTAAGATGTATTAGCATGGTAATGTTAATGAGTTATGTATGATTTGTAACCAAGTGTGGATTACATTTTATTTACTTAGTCTAGATATGAAAAATAAAAAATATTGAAGCATTATATATACTGATCATTTCAGTATATAGAGATAGATCATAGGCCAACCATGTGCTAGTTTTTCAAATGAATGTATAAGACAAGAAGTATCAAATCATGCTGACTGTACTTTCTTAATTTAGGAAGCCATTATTGAATCTACATTTGTGTGTGTATGTAGTTGAAAACCAAATGATTGAGAATACCTTTCAAAATCTATGTTAGGAGAAAATAAAAGGTTGAGATACAGCATAACCGAGTGAATAGTTTTGAAGTGTTCAACAGCATAACCAAATTCTCAATATACTGATCTAATTGTCATTAGTTCAGAATGCCCTTATGCAATTGCAGGATAATGTCCACTAAAGGTTTCCTGGTTGCTGAATTTGGTTGAGCATATTGAGCAGCCATAGTTCAAAAGGAGTAAATTGGGTGATTGGTTCTTAAATGGGTATGACAATAAACCGATACTTGTTGTTTCTTAATAATCGTTCCTCCTCTTGTACCTACCATTCTTTCCACCGTTTCAACCTAGAACAAAAATGCTACTCTTTCATTTCTTTGAACGACCTTATTTAGCGTATTACATGGGAACACGCCAACATATGTATATGGAGCCTAGTAGTGTTGTTCTAAAGTATAGTGAATCGTATGTGGATAATTTGCACACAAGTGTACCTCATAACCTGATATCTACTTTTGATCATGTTTGCATGAAATTTCCATCATTAAATTTGATTGCTTTCATGCTTAATTTAGTTTATTAACAAGAAGATTAGATGTCGTTCATACTGCATATGCTTTTACAAAACATCATAATAGTTTCAACAGACGCACGCTAAAACATAATACAATTTTGTAAGGGTAGAATTATTTTCATACAACAAACTGCTACACTTGTTGCTATATATAGTTTTTGTCTTCTAAAGTAATTAATAGGGTGTGGTAATAATTGTTTAAGCTTGTGATAAAGAAATAAACAAATGGTAAAAGCAGCATCAAAGAGATCCACCAATTACACCAACCTTCACAATATAATGAGTTTAATGCAAGGAAAAGCATCACAATCATGAATAATCCAAAACTGAACCAAACCTCTCCATCATTTTTGTCATACCGACAAAAAACATTTCAGCTGTAACCATAGTATATAGTAACAAATGTTAAGAGTTGCTTCAGGAAAGCAACCCAACTCTGAGTTGCCAAAGCAAAGCAACTCTTGAGTTGATGAAGCACTCCATTTTACTCTTGTTTTAAAGTTATGCACCGGATAATCTGTTTTATAGATTTTTTGTTTCATGGGCATCTGTTTTAATCTGAATGGGAAATTATCCTAGTAATTTTTATACGTTTCATCCCATCTTATTTTATTGCTTGAGGACTTTTGTTGATTGCTAGACACACATTTTTTATGTATGTAGATTTAGGAAGTAGAACAAGCAATTGCTTTTGTAATGTCAACGTTACTAATAGAAGCTAAGCTAAATTCTACTATAACCTTTGCCTTTGCCTATTATTTGTAGATGTATCTTGCAATCTTATCCGTAACACCATTAACTGTTGTAAATTCACCATTTTACAATAGAAGATGAATAAAAAGTAAGCAATGAAAAAACTCAACTGTCGAATAATGTACCGAGTTCTGTTATAACATAGGAAATAGATGTTGCTACTAAACAAACCTCCAGCAGCTCTTCAATGTGTCCCGTAAGATGATCACGTGTAAAAGAATCCCCTTTTGAATTTAAAGCAAGTGCACCAACAGATGTAATATATAATCTTGCATGGCAAGAATTAGTCACATAAGTTAAACCCAAGTGTAGAAAAATTAAAAGGAGCAAAACGAGCGGATCCCCTAGTAGCTCAAAGAGTAGGGAAACCCATCAACTAATAATCAGTGATGTTAGTCGTATGGAATGTTAGGGGACTTAATTCCCCTACTAGGTTTTATGATGTGATTGAGCATGTACACAAATATAAACCTTCAATACTGGTAATTACAGAGCACAAGCTTAATTATAATAATGAAAAAAATGTTTGTGAAGACTTTAAATTCGAAATGGGAATACTATTCTAATGCATCTGATTTTACTGTAAAAGGTAGGACACTGTTAATATGGAACTCAAATATATGGATGCCTATAATTCAGTTACATGGAAAGTAGTTTATTTTTGCATGTTTCAAAGAGAGGGAGTGGAACTGTTATTTACTGTTGTTATGGTTTTTATACTGCCATTGAAAGGAATTGTGGAGAACAGTTAATATTCCATGGATTATTGTGGGAGATTTAAACAGTGCTTTATATAATACTGATTGATGGGACCCAATTTTTTTTAACTAATGCCGACGATGAGTTTTTCAATATAATTTTGTCTATAAATCTGATAGAAATGAGGTATTCAGACAATAATTTTACATGGCGAGGGGGTAAAGATTACGCCACTCATAGTAAGAATAATAAAGTATTTCATAACTTACGTTTTTGCATGTATTCCCATAGGCTAAGGGCATCTCCAGTGGTGGGATTACATACTGAATTTGAGGAAAAAAGCTCCCCAATGGTCAAATTCAGCCTTCATATTAAGCTGAATGTTCCGGATCCAGTTCAGGATCCTGAACTGGGCTTGGGCGCTCATTTAATGGGCGCCCAAGCCCTGGCGCCCATTTTATGGGCGCCAGGCTTCTGGCGCCCATTAAATGGGCGCCCAAGCCCCCCAATTATGGGGGGTGCCAGGCTCCCATTTAATGGGAGCCTGGCATCAGGCACCCATTTAATGGGTGCCTGAAATCAGGCGCCCATTAAATGGGCGCCTGATGCCAGGCGCCCATTTAATGGGCGCCTGAGGCCAGGCGCCCATTAAATGGGCGCCTGGCCACTGGGTGCCTAACCCAGGTTCAGGGCTGAATATTCAGCGGGCTGAATATTCAGCCCTGAACCCACTGGAGATGCCCTAATATTGAAATTTTGAATCACTCGACCATCGATCATTGTCTGCTTTTAATTAATTTTAATACACAGTGTTGTTAAAATTCCATTCATATATAATAATATTTAGAAAGAATACAATGGATATAATTCTGTATTGTTGAATGCATGGAAGATTAAATCCACAAGTAATCCTTTATTTTAGTTATTGTGCAAACTTACAAATACCAAAAGACACTTAAAATAATGGAACAAAGGAAGATCAACTATACATGTGTTGTGCACTGTCATGCTACTGAGATGCAACAAAAATCTAAGATAAGGTTTTTTACCGATGAAATTTACAAAAATCTAAGATGAAATTTTTTTCTGTTCAGATATGCGAGCTACCGAAAACAGAAACATATCAAACAACTCATTGATCAAAATTGCAATACTATATCTGATTATGATGAATATAAATCAAATAGTGTACAGGGAAAAAGAGGATGATGCCCAATTCCACTATCTCGTACATCTCTTGTTTTCACTTTTTCAGTTTTCTGCAATTTTGAACTTACTTTTGTTGTTTGATAATGTCTGAATCATACTTTCATGTATTCTATCTGAAAACATAACTCCTGTTGGTGTGCCAAGGAGAAAGAGCACTGGCTATGTTTTTTCTTTACATTGGATGAGCATGTAGAGAAATGGAGGAAGGTAGGAAAATGAAATATTAAGTTCCCTCTCATGAACACATTTATTTATGTGAAAAAAATGCTAAGAGAATAGCAATCTCATGAACACATTTATTTGTGCTTTTGATTGACATTGCACTGGGAATAGCAATCTCATCTGGCTACAATGCAAATCGTAAGACATTGCACTAGGGAGAAAAGACCTCCTGTCCCAGCCACTCATTTGCCCACTCAATCAAATCCACAGAATTAACCTTTAGAGTACATATTAATTTAATTAACTAATAAATGAATGGTGGATATAGAGAACCACTTAGGAGCACATAACATTTGGGACATAGGATCTCATTTAGAAATTTGGATTTCAGAAATATTAGCTATAATTGCTTTGATGAACTAATCTAACTGGTTTTATTGATACTTGACTAAATGAATATAATTGTTGGAATAATTAATACTGATATAGGGGAATCATTAATACTGGAATAGTGAAGTACAAATATATTTAGTAATTGTTTTATAGCTGTGAATATATAATTATTATTTTGTATTTACATATGCAGATGCGAATATTTTGAATTGGGATAATCATGGCATCAGATATATAGTCACTTGAGATTCTTTCTTTCGCTTGCATTAAATGAGGTAGTATATGATTTGTTTTCATTATCTCATAGATTATAGTAATTTTTGATATTGCAGTCTTTTATGTTTATAATGTGTGAATTGGCTAAATTTGCATCTTAAGATATTAAACATAAAGATCTGAGTTAAATTTAGATGATTTATGGTGTCACTAAACCAGTTCTTTCTAACTACAACACGTTTGTACTAGGCACTATTATGAAATTTTTTATGGTTGTGTTCTTGATTTCTCTATTTGTAACATGCTACATTTGTTAACTTTATTCCAGAGAAGCAATACAATAGATTTACGACAATTTTCTTTTAAAAGCACTGTCATATAACCATCACCAGTATTGGCAATTTAGCTGAATCAGAGTGTTAGATATTCAGATCTGGATTCATTTTCAGTTGATTGTAAAGTGCATCTACTTGGGCTAGGCATAATTTTTTAGTTCAATCTGGCAATAATAAAATGAAAATATTAGCATTAACTTGTAGAGAGTGAGTAAACTCGCTTAAAAGTATGTTCAATACTCTAATATCCCATTGAACCGAGTGGTATACACGACCTCACCATCAGCCAGAGATCGGGAAATGTTTGTTACAAAATTGCAGGACACACACATGGTAGCACAGTTGATGTGGCAGCTGATGGATACCACAAATACAAGGTGATATTTAAGATTGTAATGCGCATAATCTACTGTTGTGAAGTTCTGATAATATTATTTTTCTTGTAGATGTGTATGAATGTGCAGTTTCAAGATTGGAGATGAAAGTTGAATGTGCAGGAGTAAAAGGAGAAGAATGGTGGAGGAGTAGAAGATGAAGTATGCTTTGCAAAGCCGCTCAGGTATATATGTTATGTTAGTATAAGAATAATGTATCTTATATTTTACAAGTGATTCAAATTTCAAACAACTAAAATCTCTTTAGATATCATATCTAATTGTTGTGAGAATTCAAATTTTAAAACTTGAAACTTAAAACTTTTAAATTAACTTTTAAAACTTAAAAATCAAAGCTTATAATTTAATTTATTTAAAACTTAAAACATATAAAATAAATTAACTTTTAAAAATTAAATTCAAAATTAAATTAACTTTTAAAAGTTTAAACTTAAAACTTTAAATTACCTCTAATTTTACTTTAAATTAACTTTAATTTTACTTTAAATTAACTTTAAATTAACTCTAATTTGAAATTAACTTTAATTTTAAACTTTAAATTAACTTTAATTTTAAATTAACTTAGAACTTTAAATTAAATTAAATTTAAAACTTAAAATTTTAGTACCTTCAACTAAACTGTTAACTAATTGCTTTACTGTTAACTAATTGCTTTACATATTATGCATTAAATTACAGTTTACAAAAGTATTATGAATTTAGGTGCTTACATTGTCATTTTTTTCTTGCTCAGGTTGTTGGATTCACCATTCTATCAAAGGAGGGTTCGTAAGTGTGCAAAATTGATTCCTACTATTTAAGCTCAAGAAAGGACTTTATTTCATTTTTTTTATAACTTTGATAATTTATATGACATCATTTATAGTAGGATATACTTGTATAATGTTGTAGTTGTTTGATCTCATATTTGAAGTCCTACGAGTTAACGTAATTGTTTGACTATCTGTTGTGCTTTCACTTGTGTAGGCATCGGACTTTTGAAGAGAGCAAATTTGGACTTGATGATGCTAGCTTTCACTTGTGTATGCAACAAAGAATTATGGGTAATCAAACGTTTTGTTAGCACTAGTTAGATATAACATTTATTAGTACCCGATGTGTAAATTTGTATACAAATGGTTATTGTATGTGAGTTAGGTCATTTTGTCGAAAAACTATTGTATTGGAATGGTTATGGATATTTTATTTGATTATATGGTTAATGTGTTTTTTAACTTATTTGAATATGATGATTATGTGAGTGATTGTTGATTGATATAATAGAACCAAAATAGATCATTAATAGAAAATAATAGCATGAAAAAATGGTGTAAAATAATAAACAACTTTTAGTAGCGTTTCAAAAACGCTACCGAAATATATATAGTGGCGTTGAATAAATGCAACCATAAAACAGGGGTAAAGTTGGAAATTTTATTAGAAGCGCTAAAAAATCTTTTGGTGGCGTTTTATAAACGCTACAAAAAGATTTATGGTGGCGTTTTAAAAACGCTGCCAAAAATGCATTTATAGTGGCGTTAAAATAAATGCAATAAAAAATCATAGATTTTTAGTCGTATGTTTTCTCGCGGCGTTTATCAAAACGCCACCAAAAGTTTTTGTAGCGTTTTTTGAGCGCCACAAAAAATAAAATTTCTTGTAGTGATTATATTATGCTTAAACATAAATAAACACTAATAAATTTTTAAATCAAATAATACAATGTCTTTCGATCACGACTCCACCTATTTAACTATCGACTATAAATCCCCCTCGTCAGATAGCACTTACGTATCACCAATTAAATCCACACCTACATTAACTCCTTCTGTCTCTCTAAACATCACTACATAACCAACATACCACACTGGCCTTTCTCCTAAAGGAAAGAAAGATAAACGATCAATTGATCTGAAATCAACATCTATCACCGACAAAGTCGATGATATATATCACTATCAATAAGAAATGATCGGCGTCTAACGTGAAATGTATTACGAGCAACGACATCAAGGATCTCATCTAAATTTTCTCGAAAAGTATATTCTAGTAATTTGTGGTCATTCACCAACGAAAAATTGCATACATCAAAAGTCTCATCAATTACAAGAAACTCCTTCGAAAGCGCATAACATTACTCCGAGAAATCTATGCAAACTAGGACCATCAACCCAAGCTTGGATTGATACTCCAGCTCGTCCAAGTTGGTCTCCACTAAAGCCATTACTTGATGATACAAAAGTTGAACAAAATTCATGGGATATGCAACAATCAATAATTTTGAATTCTCCAACAAAAACTAAAACTTATGTTACACATCATATAAATTATGTTTATTTATTAATTTTTATTATGTATACTATTTATTATTTTAAAATTTTAATAATTTTTTTATTCATATTGAACTTTTCCTCTAGATGTCAGAAATTACATATTACAGACGTCTGTTGATATTCCATAGATATCTGTCACCAGTTATCGGTAACTTTTCCCCGAAGCCACATATGTCTGTGGAAACCTCACAAACGTCTGTCAAGACTCTCTGTTTAAATCTTCTATAGCCATAAATGTCTGTGGAGCTATCACGGATGTCTTTGAATCTCCCTGGTTCATTTTTACTGAAGCCACAGATGTTTATGACTTCCTTAAAGACGTCGGTTGCTGCATTAGCAACGATTTTCCAACGGTCGTGTATAAAGAACTTTACCCCTCTCTTCACTTTACCTCCATTTCAACTCCTAAATTCTGAAACCCTAGTTTTCAAAACATTCAATTCTTCAGTCAATGGCTCCCAAGAAGGTTACCGTCTCCAAAAAGCAAAAGTAAGGTCAATATTCCTCCTCCTTTCAAGCACCGGTTATACGAGCTCACATTAACCAATGGCTCTGCAATAATCCTAATGCAATTAAACAATTCAAGGTGCTTTCCAAAAAGAAGATCCACTCTGGTCCTTTTTATCAGCTTGGCAATGTGATGGAATATGAAATTCTAGGGATTATTACGGATGTCGGTTGTTGTAACTTAATTAGCTATGATGCAAATAAGGTAATCATTGATCCTCTAGCTATTTACCTCTTCTACTCCAATCTATGTAGTACAGAGATTTGGAATCCAGAGAATGATAATGGTTGGTTGTGATCAAGTATGTATGGAAAAGAAGTTAAAATTGATGTATATATGGTTGGTCGTATTTTAGGATGTTTTTATGAGGGGATTGACTTAACCGATACCGGGTCACAGTCTTCTACCTAGGGATGAAGTTACCCACCAAATATGGGAAGATAGAATGACACAATGGAAATCCATTTACCTTCGACCACGAGCTAGACTATTAAATCGAATGATAATTAATAACATCTAGGTAGTCACAAACAAATTTATCCCAATGACCATCGAGCTTTGTATGAAATTTTTTGTCACCTACCAGTTAATTGGGCAAAATTTATTCAAGACCAAATTAAAGGATTTTGGTTTCAGCATCGTCGTTCCATTGTTTATTCTCCGTATATAATGCCCATCTTGCAAAATCTTGGAGTTCCTTCGTACATATCACAATACGAAGAAATTCCAACAAAAGATAGTGGACCACGATATCTATCACTGATGCATCTTCCCAAAAGTCCACCTCGTATCATCCCCTTCAACCAATGGACTCAACAACAACAAGAACAAGAACATCACGTTCTACCTCCAACTAGCACTCCTCAGCAAACCTATTCCCCTCATCCTTCCTAACAACCACCTTCCTCTAGCATGGTACCGAATATTATTCGGACTCTGAAATACAATAAGCTCGCGTTGAACCAACGCCAAACGAATCTCTTCGTGATTTGGCAATCAAAAACCAAAAATAATCACAGCCAATCAACAAGCTTTAAGCAGAAAGATGACTGGATTGGAACGTTCTTTCTCCACTACGATGACAAAGATGGAGAAGACTTTGGACAAACTGGTCTTCACTTTAGGCAAAGTGATGCGCAAAGTATATGGCTGATCTTCCTCACACTCATCATCTTTGCCTTCCCATACACCTCCACCTCGGGTTCAAACACCATTTTATTGCTCTCAAGCCTCGCTCGAAGTTACGTCACACGATAGAGGTAACCGAGGGAAGACTCCTATTCACGCACAACATGAGGAAGAAGAGGATGACAGTGATGAAATGTATGTGTCTAAAACTCCACATTTTCAACAACCATCATACATGGCATTTCAAGGCCATTCAATTCATGAAGATGAGGAGTATAACGACCAAACGCAATGGCCGGGTACATATGAGCAGGATCTATCCTCTTACTAGGAGTATTACGAGAACTACCGAGGCTTATCTTTTTCTCGAAATTAGTACAATTAGAGTTTGTTTTCTTTTATTTTGCAACTCTTATGCTTGTTTGTTTCCCTAGCTACAACTTTTGTTTCTAATTTTATATTGAACTTTAATATTTGATTTTCCATTATCTGAAGTGATACATGCTATGGCTATTTAATATCTTTGTATCTTATATTGTTTCCCTCCATTTTGATAATGATAAAGTGGGAGAAATCTATGCATATACATAGGGGGAGACACATATACATAGAGGGAGACAAACATTATTAATACTTCCATTCTATTGTTGGTATTTGATTATATAGTTAATATTTGACTGTATAGTCATTTTTTGATTATATAGCTGCCATCATCACAAAGGGGAAGTGTCACCGTCCGGATTTTCGACCTCCGAAAAATCGACATCAATACATTCACTGTATTACATGCCGGGCAATCGAATTACAGAAATTCCAGATCATTAGGGAAAAAGAAGAAGGAGGTAGAAGAAGAAAATAGAAATAACAACACAGGATCTCACAATCGCAGCGGAACAATATATAATAGTTAACAACTGGTCTTTATACAAAAAGATCTGTAACTGTTTTAAACATTACATTATCAGAGTACAATACATGAATAACACAACACTGGACAGTTATAATAACTAGTCCTCACAAAAGCTGAATATATAGCCTACAATACACAACTGAATATAAATCAGATACGTGAAATACGCCTTTGGCCATCCAGCTCGTGTCCTGAGCTCCAAAGCATCCTATCCTGAATTTGTAATACTCGGTCTGACCCGAGCATTACAATAAAATAACACCCGAGTCAGTCTGGAAAACCAGCATGAGAAAACAAACATAAATTGAATTATTAAAGTTTTCAAAAAAATTCGAAAATCAAAGGTATCTCGTATGACCACGCCACAAATAAACACGATGGGTTTTTTCCTTATGATAATAAAAAACATTTCATATCAAATCCTTTGATATTATAATAGTTTCTAAGTACAAATACTTATTCAAATAGCTGAAATGATTGCATCTCACATATCAGTATAGTTGGGCACAATCAAAACCGTACGTCGCTTATTGGATAATGGATTCCATCTGAATGACTAGGCACTGGGGTACCACCTGTCACAGTACATTTCTAGAACACTGTACCGAGGACCACGCCGGGATCCCCTGCTACACAAGACCGGACTATCCCTAACCTGGATAGACCGAATATGCTATCACCTCGGGTGTTCCTACCCTCTTTCGAGCTCCTTCCATACATCGTAGTGATAAATAATATCCGAGGTTATCTAGAAGGGTGATAAACATACCCTACTTGGGTGCGACCCACTTAGCCTTGCTGCATCCCCTTGATTTTCAGTCATTCCCAATTGATGAGGCGATAGGCTACGATTACCTTTTAAGGAATTTTCACTTAGAATACTCATTGTCCTCCAATGACAATGTACTGATAGCATTCATCCATACGAGTCCGTTCCGGTCCGAACGGAACCGAAGGCACTACTCCTACTACATCCATTTTGGAATCACCCTCAGGATTAGTAGCAATTAGCCCTTGCACTTCACTGCTCCATCTTCGACTCCATGCTTTTGTCTTCATTTCGAAAACGTACTCGTTGGATCGAAGTGGTTTTCGGATAACAAATCCGATCCCGGTCTCTTCGAAACAACGTTCGATATTTCCGGTAAACTCAACCCCAGTTCTTTAGGAAATACACAGATGAAAATAAGATTGGAGATCACCCCCTAACCGTTAAGGGACGGATTTCCTTATAAACGTCCTAGAAGAACGAAACGAGTTTATACGTACAGTATGGCACCTCGAACGGTAATTCTACCATATAATTCCCGTATTTCTCCTAGATATTACCAAAGTTATATTTTTGATCCAGATTTGATAGTCGGTTATTTAAATATCAAATAACAATCATTCATCCAAATATTTCATTTTCCTTTGGAAACACTAAGTCTCATTTTTATTTAATTCTAATAAATTAAATCTCTTTATCCAATATATATTCCTGTCTTATCGAGTTAAGTAAATCACCAAAATTATTCTTCAAAGATATTTGGAAAAACCTTTAAAATAATTTTGGAAAGTACCACCGCGGTATCAATCCATGGATTCACATCTCAATGGTTACGTCTCTATCCCAAAGAAATTCAAGACTTAACTGTAGGCACTCACTACTTCCGATGTCGCCATGCGAGTATACCAATACTTCCCGAAAATTTTATTTAATAATTTTCAAAATAATACTTACGAAATTTCTATAATAATTTTCCAAGTTAACTTTAGACAAAACTACTTTTAAATAAAAGCTATTATATAAAATATTAATATTGAATAATTATCCTTTTAAAATAATAATACTGATTAAACCTTTAATAATCATTAACTACTATAACTAACTTAATTAATATTTACTTTAACAAATTTTAAAACAATTAAATAATAAAAAATTTCTAAAAACATTCTTTTAAACACTTTTTTTTTAATTCCTAATTAATACTTAAAAATCTTTCTTTTAAAATAACTTAACTTTTTCGAAAAATATATTTCAACTTCAATATAGCCAGTCTAATCATTTATAAATCCCTCTTGATTTATTTCCAGCTTGATTTACGTTCCAATTTCGTAAATTTTCTTTTTCACATTTCTAAAAATAAAACTACTATTTATTTATAAAATAATTTACCCATTACGTTATAAATTCCCACCATGAATTTATAGTTTCAAATTATCCATTGATAATTCTTCACTTTATTTTATAAACTTCGTTTATAATCCCCCTAATCTCATCTCCCGTTTATCACTGTTTTCACAGCACTTGATCGATTTTAAATCGATTTTCTAAATTAAATTCCATTTTAAAATTAATTCCTTAGTTAACTCAAAATTATTCCAAAACCTACTAATTTCAGATTCACTTCCTTTTTATGATTTTAAAATCTTATTTAAACCTGGAACATCAATTTCATATTTATTTTCAAAATTCCCCTTTTTATTTCCCAAACTATTTAAATCTTAAATTTAAAAATACATTCTTTTATACTTAAAACAATATCGCTTAAGTTCTTATTTTTAAAAACTCTTTTATTCACATTTATTCAAAAATCTCTATTTTTTCATATTCCAGAATTATTAAATAGGATTTTAAAATCAACTATTTATTTTTCCCAAATTCATTACCTTTAATTTATCAAACTTTAATATAAATATTTTACTTTAATTTCCCTTTTTATTTTATTTTAAAAAAAATTCAACATTCATATTCTTGATATTTTAAAATGCCAAAAGTATATCTAGCAATACCATAGTATCCAATAAATTCAATTTCCAATAAAATCTATCACAGATTATTCAAATAAATCCTATCACTGAATATGAAAATAATTTCACATTTTTGAGGAATCCACTTGGATCACTCCAACCTGTTTTCCTGCATCTACAGATGTTAATACAATATAAAAATACCAATCCCACTTCGAGGGGGATATCGCGGTATATAGAGTCATCCGCTATTATGCGGGGCGCATAGGGTCTCATCCGCTATATATATGCAAGAATATCAATCACTCCAATATATAATATATACTACTATATATATAATATACATCCAGTACTGATAATAATTATCAAATTCAATCAATCAATAATTAATTTAAACTATTTAAAATTAATTGCGGAAATCCAAAGTTGAGTGAGATTAACTCACCTTGATTTTATATTTTGCAATCCGTTCCAATTTTAATTCCATTGTAGTATTTCTGTCGCAAGTTCCATCCAACCCGATATGCTGATTTTTGACCTCGTATAAATTCAACATGGATTAACGAACCCATTATCCCCGAGATAAATAGCTTAATTTAACGATAAGTAAGTAATTAATACTATAATTGACTTTATCAATTTTAATTAACACGGGAAGAAAATACCTTCTTCACCAACTACTCTGGTTCATCCCTCACACGATCCACTGTCGGCCACCATCTCAAGGACCATCACACAACACTTCATCTCTCAATCATCATCGATCATTCACTTTCTGAGCTTCCCAATTCCACCGACCACTATCGCCTCTTCGAACTCCCTTGGTTCCTCCTCCGATCCTCCGAACGAAACTCCAACTTCACTGATCTTTACGTTAATGGAAACTCCACCCACTCACTTCCAAAACCCCCCGATAATCGTTGGCCCGTGCGTACCGTATTCGATGACGCGACATCCTCCCAGCCACCGCACTTCACGAAACTTCACCAGGAATTGCGGCTCTCCACCACTAACCGAATCCAATCCCCAAAGATCTTGCAAGCACTAGCCGAGTTGAAATCGCGACTTCCACCATCGACCGCCCACCCCACACAGTCGCGGCCTCCCTTGAACTCGCCTCCTCCCTCCCCAAACGAACGCGTGCGATAGCACGAGATCGCGATCGATTCGATCGCGACGTATATATTATATATATTTATATACGAACGAATTCGTTCGAATAAAAAGGGATAGGAGGGAAAGACATGATTTTGTTTTGAACGGAACAGAAGAAGAGGGAGAACGAGATTTTGAACGAATTCAGCTGCTCTTTTTTTTTGAAGTTGATTTTTTTTTCTTTTGCAATTGGCTACGTGAATTTAAAAAGGTGAAGAGAGGGAGATGTTTGCGTGTAAAAATGTTTTTGCGTGTTTGAGGAAAGCTACAATGATTTGAAAAGGCAAAAAGCTGATGTGAAGGAATTTCAGCTGAAGGTTGACTAGAATATATATATATATATATATATATATATATATATATATATATTAGTCAAATTCAAATTGTCTCGATTTACACAACATAAAAAACCCCTATCGAGGCATGCCGCTAGGCGTTTATAATGTTATAACCCTATTTCAAACGCAATGGAAAAGGTTTCAAGTCCTAATTCAATCGTATGGAGAAGATAGCATTTTGGACCCAATTATTATATTGAATTTTCATTATAAATTCCAGCGCGTTTATATCCCGTAC
Source organism: Allium fistulosum (assembly GCA_030737815.1). Classification (NCBI taxonomy): domain Eukaryota; kingdom Viridiplantae; phylum Streptophyta; class Magnoliopsida; order Asparagales; family Amaryllidaceae; genus Allium; species Allium fistulosum. The sequence continues at coordinate 1,291,932,715 of CM060902.1, forward strand.
GACCAAACGTTAACTCCAAATGCTATGAAATTTGAAATCCGATAATAATACACTACTACGGATCCAATGGAACCGGTTTCGTCGAATTCCGAGACTGTGCCCCGGAAAGCTATTTTTAAATGTCAATTTAAACGATATATTTTTAAAACTGAACAAATCAGTTTTAAATTCAATTTTAAAACTTTTATTATCTTCATTATTATCAATATAAAGTTTATAAGCCTTTAAATTATTTTTAACAAGCTTAAAACTCAAGATTCAATATTTTACCCAATTTCCAATTATTCCATTCTATGCTTAAATTATCAATAAATAGTTATATTTGAAATTCAAGTTAAAAATTAACTTTTAAATATTTAAAATCAATTAAATATTCCAATTTCAAATATCCAAAATTCTGTGTCGTTACATTCCTTCCCCCTTATAAGAATTTCGTCCTCGAAATTGCTAGGTAAGAAGAATGGTCCAAAAACCCGCTAACTATTTTTCCCCAAAACTACACAGTTTTCAAACAACTTCCCAAAACAATTTTTATTGAAGACACACTATCTCTCTCTTACTAACTTCCAAAACCAATCCATAGGTTTCAAATAATATTATCCCCTCAATCATTCAAATTATAATTTAAACCAAATTTTAAATTACCAAATTTTCTTCAAAATTTTCTAACTCCTTAAATTTTTGAAAAATTTCGCCAACGTCTTCTTTACGCGGCTAGATCGGAACAACTACAAAATTGCCTCTACAGCCCCAAATCTCAAAAGAAAACAAATGCCAAGTGGCTCAATCAGAAAATCATCAAATTTCATACGACAATTTAAATACATACCTTTGTCGGGCAATCAAATTTATTTCCGAAATCGAAGATATCAATTTATCCTTTGCTTTTAATTACCTGCACCTTACTTACCAATAGTATCCAATCATTTAATTCCAAAATCATTTTATTCATTCCTTTTCAAAAATTTTAATATTTGCTTTACTTAAACCCGTACAATGTACACATATCATTCATACGCAGTATCAAATCCAATCGATCACTCGATCACACAATTTCACTTCCGAACTGGTATCGTTCACACGACTCCCTAGTGCGGACTCAGATCTGGTTTCTTGATCAAAAATCGTTGTTCTCCTTGCATAGCCGTATACTATGATAGAGAATTTACAAAATCAATCAAAAATCCATACTCAGGGTTCGCCGTCGAAAATCGAGTGAAAATCCCAACTCGGATCGATACAACTATCTCGAAATTCTGTGCTCGAATCTGGATAAAATCATTATGCGAATAAACAATATACGTACAACTTACGTACTAATTTCCAATTGATTTTAGCTGTATCAATTTCTTTTTATTCACATTTACTTTCTTCCCATTCTATTATTCAAAATTAAATCTTCAATTTCATTTGAACTCAATTTATCTTCCAATTTTAAATATTGAATTCTACCCACCATATCTCAAACCATATTTAATCCACTAATTATTTTAAATTAGTTCCATCTACTAATTTATTTCCAATCAAATTCAATTCCAAATTCGTTTAACCTGCTTATTCAATTTATTAGTTCATTTACTAATTTATTTCATATCCTAATCAAATTTTTATCTCTAAACTTTTATTCTATTTAGTTCATTCGAAATAATTCTTCAATTTCACCTTATTTATCACAATTTAATTTAAATATCATTCCAATATAAAATTTCAACCCCTTTTACTTACAAATTAAATTAATTTGTTCATCCACTAATTTATTTCAATCTCAATAAATTCTATTTTCAATATCTATTCTATTCAGCCTACTTAGGCTTATTTTCTCAAAATTCACTTAACATAATTCAAATTAAATTCCATTTCAATTCAATTTTCAAATTTTCAAATTTTATAAGTTTCAAACTTATTTATATTTCATTCACCAATTCTTTCCAATTCACTTTATTAACTTATTTACTTTACTAATTTATTTCATTATCACACTTACTTTTATTTAACTCTTCTTAAGTTAAATCTCATTCTAAACAAATTTCAAATTCTTATAAGTTTTTAAACCTATTTATATTCCATAAAACATTTTATATCAAACTCCAGAGTTTAAACAATTACTTAAGTATTTCAAAATCATCTTTGAAATCATATATACCCCAAAATCCTTGGTATATCAGATCATCCCTTTGAATTTCAAATCAAATCAGTTTTACACACAAACTCCAATTCAAATCATTCAGGTAGCAATTCCTCCCTTGGAAACTCGAAAATGAACATCGATGATGCTGAAGTCATCACCGAAGTTATTTTCCAGCGACCGAAGTGAGTTCAGGGCTTTTATTCCTTTAAAAAACATTTTTAAATATTTTCAATTCACCGATCTCAATAGATTTTATTTTCAATTCAAAATATTTCCAAATAATATCACTTTTATTTTCCAAATTTCAAATTCTATAAATCTATATTTAAATATCCCTCTGGAATTTTATTTCAAATTATAAATTCATATTTACAAACTCCATTTAGTTATATTAATTAATTTCTTAACTTTTGGTTGTAATATCAATTTCTTATTCAATTTCCACAATAACAATGACTATCACTTCCTAACAACCAAACAAACCATATCTAATTATACTAATTTTCTAAAATTTATTTCTTTACATATATAAAAATAATTTGGGTAAAATTATTCCATTTACCCCATTTTAAAAACAATATTGTGTCAAATTACTATGTTCAAGTGTTTAGAGATCCCTATCAATAACGTTAATTACTCGCACCGACTAGAATCCATAACCCACTCAACAAATCAATCAACACAGTATAAAACAATTTTATATTCACTAACAAATATGCGCTCATATCTATTAATACTTTCAAACTCATTCTAGGGTGCTACTAACCGTATCTCTAATGAGTAATCCCCACCAGAGCCAAGGTTCTCGCTTAACCTTCAGCTCTGATACCAAGTGTCACGGTCCGAATTTTCGACCTCCGAAAAATCGACATCAATACCCTCACTGTATTACATGCCGGGCAATCGAATGCCGGAAATTCCAGATCGTTAGGTAAAAAGAAGAAGGAGGTAGAAGAAGAAAATAGAAATAACAACACAGAACCTCAGAATCGCAGCGAAACAATGTATAATAGATAACAACTGGTCTTTATACAAAAAGATCTATAACTGTTTTAAACATTACATTATTAGAGTACAATACATCAATAACACAACACTGGACAGTTATAATAACTAGTCCTCACAAAAGCTGAATATACAGCCTACAATACACAGCGGAATATAAATCAGATACGTGAAATACGCCTTTTGCCATCCAGCTCGTCTCCTGAGCTCCATAGCATCCTATCCTGAATTTGTAATACTCGGTCTGACCCGAGCATTATAATAAAATAACACCCGAGTCAGTCTGGAAAACCAGCGTGAGAAAACACACTCAAATTGAATTATTAAAGTTTTCAAAAAATTTCAGAAATCAAAGGTATCTCGTATGACCACGCCACACATAAACACGACGGGTTTTTTCCTTATGATAACCAAAAACATTTCATATCAAATCCTCTGATATTATAATAGTGTCTAAGTACAAATACTTATTCAAATAGATGAAATGCTCGCATCTCACGTTTCAGCATAGTTGGGCACAATCAAAACTGTACGGCGCTTATTGGAGAATGGATTCCATCTGAATGACTAGGCACTCGGGTACCACCTGTCACGGTACATGTCTAGAACACTGTACCGAGAACCACGCCGGGATCCCCTACTACACAAGACCGAACTATCCCTAACCTGGATAGACCGAATATGCTACACCCCGGGTGCTCCCACCCTCTTTCGAGCTCATTCCATACATCGTAGTGATAAATAATATCTGAGGTTATCTAGAAGGGTGATAAACATACCCTACTTGGGTACGACCCACTTAGCCTTGCTGCATCCCCCCTGCTTTTTAGTCATTCCCGGTTGATGAGGCTAGAGGCTACGATTACCATTTAAGGAATTTCACTGAGAATGCTCATTGTCCTCCAATGACAATGTATTGATAGCATTCATCCATACAAGTCTGTTCTGGGTCCGAACGGAACCGAAGGCACTACTCCTACTACATCCATTTTGGAATCACCCTAAGGATTAGTAGCGATTAGCCCTTGCACTTCACTGCTCCATCTTCGACTCCATGCTTCTGTCTTCATTTCAAAAACGTACTCGTTGGATCGAAGTGGTTTTCGGATAACAAATCTGATCCCGGTCTCTTCGAAACAATGTTCGATATTTCCGCTAAACTCAACCCCGGTTCTTTAGGAAATACACAGACGAAAATAAGATCAGAGATCACCCCCTAACCGTTAGTGCACGGATTTCCTTATAAATGTCCTAGAAGAACGAAACGAGTTTATACATACAGTATAGCACCTCGAACGGTAACTGTACCATATAATTCTCGTATTTCTCCTAGATATTCCCGAAGTTATATTTTTGGTCCAGATTTGATAGTCGGTTATTTAACTATCAAATAACAATCATTCATGCAAATATTTCATTTTCCTTTGGAAACAGTAAATCTCATTTTTATTTAATTCTAATAAATTAAATCTCTTTATCTAATATATATTCCTATCTTATCGAGTTCAGTAAATCACCAAAACTATTCTTCAAAGATATTTGGAAAAACCTTTAAAATAATTTTGGAAAGTACCACTGCGGTATCAATCCATGGATTCGTAGCTCAATGGTTACGTCTCTATCCCAGAGAAATTCAAGACTTAACTGCAGGCACTCACTGCCTCCGATTTCGCCATGCGAGTATACCAATACTTCCCGAAAACTCTATTTAATAATTTTCAAAATAATACTTACGAAATTTCTATAATAAATTTCCAAGTTAACTTTAGACAAAACTACTTTTAAATAAAAGCTATTATATAAAATATTAATATTGAATAATTATCCTTTTAAAATAATAATACTGATTAAACCTTTAATAATAATTAACTATTATAACAAACTTAATTAATATTTACTTTAACAAATTTTAAAACAATCAAATAATAAAAAATTTCTAAAAACATTCTTTTAAACACTTTTTTTAAATTCCTAATTAATACTTAAAAATCTTTCTTTCAAAATAACTTAACTTTTCTGGAAAATATATTTCAACTCCAATATAGCCAGTCTAATCATTTATAAATCCCTCTCGATTTATTTCCAGCTTGATTTACGTTCCAATTCCGTAAATTTTCTTTTTCACATTTCTAAAAATAAAACTACTATTTATTTTTAAAACAATTTACCCATTACCATATAAATTCCCTCCGTGAATTTATAGCTTCAAATTATCCACTGATAATTCTTCACTTTATTTTATAAACTTCGTTTATAATCCCCCTAATCTCATCTCCCGTTTATCACTGTTTTCACAGCACTTAATCGATTTTAAATCAATTTTCTAAATTAAATTCCATTTTAAAATTAATTTCTTAGTTAACCCAAATTTATTCCAAAACCTACTAATTTTAGATTCACTTCCTTTTTATGATTTTAAAATCTTATTTAAACCTGGAACATCAATTTCATATTTATTTTCAAATTTCCCCTTTTTATTTCCCAAACTATTTAAATCTTAAATTTAAAAATACATTCTTTTATACTTCAAACAATATCACTTAAGTTCTTATTTTTAAAAACTCTTTTATTCGCATTTATTCAAAAATCTCTATTTTTCCATATTCCAGAATTATTAAATAGGATTTTAAAATTAACTATTTATTTTTCCCAAATTCATTACCTTTAATTTATCAAACTTTACTATAAATATTTTACTTTAATTTCCCTTTTTATTTTATTTTAAAAAAATTCAACATTCATATTCTTTATATTTTAAAATGCCAAAATTATATCCAGCAATACCATAGTATCCAATAAATCTAATTTCCAATAAAATCTATCACAGATTATTCAAATAAATCCTATCACTGAATTTGAAAATAATTTCACATTTTTGAGGAATCTAGTTGGATCCCTCCAACCTGTTTCCCTGCATCCACCGATGTTAATACAATATAAAAATACCAATCCCACTTCGAGGGGAATATCGCGGTATGTAGGATCATCCGCTATTATGCGGGGCGCATAGGGTCTCATCCGCTATATATATATGCGGGAATATCAATCACTCCAATATATATATATATACTACTATATATATAATGTACATCCAGTACTGATAATAATTATCAAATTCAATCAATCAATAATTAATTTAAACTATTTAAAATTAATTGCGGAAATCCAAAGTTGAGTGAGATTAACTCACCTTGATTTTATATTTTGCAATCCGTTCCAATTTTAATTCCATTGTAGTGTTTCTGTCGTAAGTTCCATCCGACTTGATACGCTGATTTTTGACCTCGTATAAATTCAACATGGATTAACGAACCCATTACCCCCGAGATAAATAGCTTAATTTAACGATAAGTAAGTAATTAATACTATAATTGACTTTATCAATTTTAATTAACACAGGCAGAAAATACCTTCTTCTCCAACTACTCGGGTTCATCCCTCACACGATCCACTATCGACCACCATCTCAAGAACCATTACACAACACTTCATCTCTCCATCACCGTCGATCGTGCACTTTTCGAGCTTCCCAATTCCACCGACCAATGTCGCCTCTTCGAACTCCCCTGGTTCCTCCCCCGATCCTCCGAGCGAAACTCCAGCTTCACCGATCTTTACGTTAATGGAAACTCCACCCACTCACTTCCATGACCCCGCTTGACAATCGCCGACCTGTGCGCACCGTACACGATGACGCGACATCCTCCTAGCCACCGCACTTCACGAAACTTCACCAGGAACTGCGGCTCTCTACCACTGACCGAATCCAATCCCCAAAGATCTTGCAAGCCCTAGCCGAGTTGAAATCGCGACTTCCACCATCGGCCGCCCACCCCACGCAGCCGCGGCCTCCATTGAACTCGCCTCCTCCCTCCCCAAACGAATGTGTGCAACAGCACGAGATCACGACGTATATTATATATATATATATATACGAACAAATTCATTCAAATAAAAAGGGATAGGAGGGAAATACATGATTTTGTTTTGAACTGGAACAGAAGAAGAGGGAGAATGAGATTTTGAACGAATTCAAATGCTCTTTTTTTTTGAAGTTGATTTTTATTTTTATTTTCTTTTGTAATCGGCTGTGTGGATTTAAAAAGGTGAAGAGGGGGAGCTGTTTGCGTGTAAAAATGTTTTTGCGTGTTTGGGGAAAGCTATAGTGATTTGAAAAAGCAAAAAGTTGATGTGAAGGAATTTCAGTTGAAGGTTGACAAGAATATATCAATATATATATATATATATATATATATGTTAGTTAAATACTAATTGTCTCGATTTACATAACATAAAATTTCAAACCCTTATCGTGGCATGCCGCTAGGCGTTTATAATGTTTTACCCCTATTCCGAACGCAATGGAAAATGTTTCGAGTCCTAATTCGATCGTATGGAGAAGATCGCTTTTTGGACCCAATTATTATATTGAATTGTCGATATAAATTCCAGCGCGTTTATATATCCCGTACAACCAAAAGTTAACTCCAAATGCTACAAAATTTAAAATTTGATAATAATACACTATTACGGATCCAATGGAATCGGTTTCGTCGAATTCTGAGAGTGTGCCCCGGAAGGCTATTTTTAAATGTCAATTAAACGATATATTTTTAAAACCGAACAAATCAGTTTTAAATTCAATTTTAAAACTTTTATTATCTTCATTATTATCAATATAAATTTTATAAGCCTTTAAATTATTTTTAACAAGCTTAAAACTCAAGATTCAATATTTTACCCAATTTCCAATTATTACATTCAATGCTTAAATTATCAATAAATAGTTATATTTGACATTCAAGTTAAAAATTAACTTTTAAATATTTAAAATCAATTAAATATTCCAATTTCAAATATCCAAAATTTTGGGTCGTTACAGGGAGATTGTTAGACTCCAATTTATGTTTCAATGATAATAACTATACAATCATACAAATATATAGACTTTATTAAGATTGCAGGTATATGCTACAAGAAGACACCATGCTCGAAGATATTGAGACTCAAAGAGAAACGAAGATTCATTAACCATACTAAGGTTATTTTACTATAAAAGAGTCCTAGATAAAATATTGTTAAGGTCTCCCTATGCATATACGATCACACACAATTTGAGGTACATCAAAATTAAGGCAAAAATGTTTTTACACCTCATAGACGTCTATGATAAAACCACAGACGTCTGTAACAATACTCGGGTTAAAATTTAAACAAGTTATAGACGTTTGAGGATTTTACCACAGACGTCTGTGATGGGCTAAAACTTTTAATTCTGAATAAACACTTCTGTTTTGAAATAAAAGGAAATCACCTTTCAATGAATGGTTTTAGTCGTTAAAATAAATAGAGTTTCTCAAATAGTAACAATTCTTCATCTACACCATTTAAAATCTATAAATACCACTTTGATTGAGAAGTAGAAATCATCTAACTTGAATTAATCTATTCTTTACTCCCTTGATATCTAAACACTCTCTTGCATATACATGTTCACATACTCTCAATCCATTATAACCAAAATAGTATTTTGGTAAATCACTTCCTACAACTCAAAGCATTCATATTCATATACTCAAAGGAGATCATAGGAAGATTTGTACTATAAGTCAAAAACCGTGTTATTTGGGACACAATATTGTCAGAGTTACTTTTCTATTAGCATATTCCTCCGGGCGAAGTGAGAGTAATTTGTTTAATGGAAATATCGAAGGAGAGCTTCGAGACTGGACATAGGACGGGAGATCCGAACTAGTATAAAAACTCTGGTTTGCATGCTTTTTATATTTCATTGTTTATTGTCAACCATTGCATTAACTTATACACTTGTATATTATACATAAGTTAGATAATATATGATGCACAAGACTTTTAAAGATTACACGGACCCACGATCAGCGTAGACTTCGGCGGCATGTTTTACACCAGCATTTACCTAGAACTGCATTTGAAGGAAAATGGACAAGGCTTGACGCTAGAAAGGCTGCCCTCATATCGAGAAAAAATAGATGTAAAGAAAAAGGAATTGAATTAATCAAACTCATGTTGCAAAGGGAGCCATCTTGAATCTATATTACTTAACCCGACCTGAACCCTACAATAAAGGGAAACGCAGCAGAAGACGGATACTGCACCCATAAGGAAACAGGGCAGGTCACAATGGCCATGCATAAGATCAAAATAGAATAAGAATATTTCACCGAGGCATAGAAGGAAGTACATGTTGAATTGAGCAGGCTGCATCTCCAAAGCCCATACTTTGTCAACATCTACAAGAACAGGTCTGCAAAGCACATACCCGGGGCAACCTAAGCAGTACCACAAGGGATCAAAAACACTCCAAAGGCTACTTGCTGGGCCACTGAGGATACGCTTCAACGTAGAACCATACTTATATGTAGGCGACAAAGATACAAAGCTTCTTCTTTCTCTTATCAAGAACCCCAGCGTACTTGCAATGAGGACAACTCAAATTGCAATTAGCTTAGATCACGGCTAGCCCCGAATACGTTCCAAACATATGTCAAATCAACTCTCAAAAAATGAACCAGTGTAGTGCAACTCCATTTTTGCTAGATATGATAGCAAGTTAAGCAAAGATAGTAGAGACACCGACCCTTCCACCCCTGTCAACAACCTATGCAAATCAACAACAAGATCAGCCTGAGTCATGGCCTGCTCAGGTCACGTCCGCAAGCACTGCAAGCAAACGCATGAGCAAAGGTAGGGTAGTAACTTCACCTCGATACGATGTCAAACAAGCAAGTGCAAATCAGGACCGCATAATCATGCAAAGATCATACATCGGTCAATACATATACGATGGTCGTATCTCGAGGCTAACAAATGACACTTAATGTCCCATCCAAGGACTCATATGCAAAGTCAATTCAAATTTGAATTCTCCCACCACAATTTCGAATATTCCTGCTCTAATTTAAGGGGTTCCCACCTTCACTAAAGCTTCCTGCCAAAGACATGTCAGCAGTCCGAACACATCAAATGGACAACACAAATAGATGACATCTGGTAGAATCCAAAGGCTGAAGCATTACATTGAGGAAAGAATTCCTATAATCCGTATACATCTCAATACCATAAATAGAAAAAGCACTATAGCATGAAAGGCACTTTTGATCCTTTTCTCTTTTTGAATACATTTAAGGTTTTACCGTACTCTTTGCTATGGAAACCTGTACCAAACTAATGAAAAAGGAAGAAAGAGAAATTTCCCCTGTAAATGTATGGTTCCTTAATATCTGAACCACGTAAATTCTCTGTGTCCTTCACTATTTTTGTTTTTGTTATTTTCCTGCTTAGTTTCCAGTGCTAGATCTTATCTAATTAAATTTTAGTTGGATTTGACATTTTAAAAAATAGTTAAAGTGCAACCACCTGATTGTGTAAGCATCCAGCAGCATAATCACTACTTTATGGCAAAATTAAGACTACTTAGTTATGCTAATTCAAATCATTGAGGTAATTAGCATATTAATTACTTCACACTTAATTGAGGAGTTGGAAGACGAAAAGTTCACCGACACCTCCCATGTTGATTTTGTTGTAAAGTACCCTTTTGTAGGCTTCTTAGTCCATATGTTATTTTCTCTTCCTAAAAATAAAGGCATGTATTATATTTGTTGTCTTTGATCACTTCTGATAGGTATAGATTCACAATTCCATGCATTCTCTTGGATCAACTCTTCTACTTTTTTATTTAGGCATCCATAAGCAGAAAGTTTATCCTTGCCCAAGCTGTCAATTAGTGATTTTTCCACCAATCCAAGGGTCTTTCCACAAATCTATCTCTTTTCCATGTACTATCTACAACAAGCAGCAAAATTTCCCGTTGGTTACATGATAACCTTCCAAGTAGCTGATTCAGTATTATCAATAGCCATTTGCCAGAAGTTATCTTTAGTATATCTTTGTCTCATCCATCTAGCCCATAGACCTTTGGAATTAATAATTTTCCAAGTCCGCTTTAAAGTTAAGACATCTCTCATATCCTTCAACCTTATATATCCTGCTCCTCCGTCTTCCATGGCCTACATAGGTCCTCATATTTGATTTTATGTACCCCATTTCCAAATGAAATCAATGCATAGCCACACTATCTTGTCTATAGATGCATTAGGAAGATGAAAGTCTACAATCAAAAATTGACTTTTGCATGTATTAGTGTACACACCAGTTCAATTCTACTAGCAAATGATAAAAGTTTCGACCTCTAACCTTGTAATCTATCCCTTGTCTTTATTATTAGCTCAACACATTCTCTCTCTGTTATTTTGTTTGATGAAAGTAGGAACTGGAAGCTCACCCACTTTACATTTAATATGTTCAACACTTCACTCTTATTTCTACAAAAAAATTTGAGATAACATTTAGTTTTAAGCTCGTTCAATTTTAGGCCCAGTTTCTCTTCCAATAACCGAAATATAGATTTCATAGCAATAGTTGCTTCATAACTTGCTTTTATGCAAATGATCAGGTCATCATCATATAAGAGATAGCTCATTCTCAGTTGAAAACTATGAATTGTCTAGATCAACTTATTCTGGCTAGCTAACTCCATTGAAGGGTGAAAATTTCCATAGTTAACGCAAACAAGTAAGGAGATGGTGGATCTCCTTGCCTTATCTCCCTGTTACTATTTATAAATCCTTTAGGAATGCCGTTCACTAATATAGAAAAGGTAGGAGTGGTAATACAATCAGTAATCAAATCAATAAACTTGGTTGGAAACCCATACATCTTGTCATATGTAAGATAAAAAATATGTTAATCTTGTCATATGCTTTGTGAAGGTCAACCTTCAAACAAAACTTGTCAGCACCTTTTTCTTATTAAAGTTTCTTACTAGTTCATGTGTCATTAGCGAATTTTCAGATATGCTTCTACCCATATAAATGCACTTTAACATTCAACTACTGTAACGACCTGGAATTTCACTACTTTGATTAGTGAATATTTAATTAATTTTAAATATTCAATATATAGGTTTTGTAATGAAAATAAACTCATTTTAGTTAACTAATAATGATGGTAAAATCATTTTCAATTTTTTTTACCAAATTAAATAGTTCGTAGAAAAATAGAAAATGTGACCGAAGAACGTTTTTCGAAATTTCGACCTTTCGATGCCGGAAATTTGTCAGGAACGTTGTTTGTCTTTGTGCACTATATGTACATATATATAAGAGTTAATTACTAGATAATAATACATGTAGAAATAAATTATCTTATATTAATTTAGATTAGTAAGTGATGTGACAAGACATAGTTTTAAAAATAATAAACATTTTTTTTTATATATATATATATTAAGTATTGTCACATCTTAGATTTTGCAGTCATTAACCATAATTATCTCTTGTCACATCTTAGTTAATTAATAATTAAACTTATATATATATATATAAAAGAAAGTAATGTGACTAACCATAATAATTATATATATATAAGAAAGTGATGTGACTAAATATAATAATTATATATATATAAGAAAATGAAGTGACTAGATATAATTATATATATAAGAATGACATGATTAAATATAATTATATATATATATATATATATATATATATATATTATAAAAGATTTTTGATGTGACTAGATAAAATGATGACATAGGAAATTAGCTTATAAATAGCCATATGTTTCTTCATTTTTCATTCTCTTTCCACCAACCTTTTCTTTCTCATTTCTAACTCTAATGAAGTTTTTATTTTTTAAAAACTGTGTGAAATTATAATGGCTACAACATTTTAGTTGACCTTTTTTTCAAATTTCTATCATAGCTTTGTCAAAATATCCAATCTTTGCAAAGCAAATTTTCACCTAAAATTTCAAGTCTGAAAATTACCCTTCTTCTTTTGATCATAATTTCTTCAAAAACAATTGAAAATGAGTGATTCTTTAGTTGAAATGATAGAGAAAAGAAATTCAAATAATTTTCTTTTTGAGTGTTTTTGAAATTCCATGAGTAAATAGCCCAAAAATCAGTTGCAAAATGACCTATTTTCGGGTTTATTATTGAGAAATCGATGTTTATCTAAAGTCGCTCTACATTACCAAAACATGTCTCGCTTCCTTGTTCATCCATGGCCTAGCCTACCTAGTACATTTAGGATTCAAGACTCCGTCTTTTTGCTTAGGAATGAAAGTGCTAGGTCATACTCAAGTCGGCGAAAGTTTGGATAGCCTTCGGTGAGTAAATTCCTTAACTTTGTGGGAAAGAATTTACATTATATATATGGTTGTATTTGTGATGTTATTATTTGGATTATGGTATGGTTTGGATGTATATGTGTGTGTGCTAATATATGGTTTAGAATTAGAACTTTGAATTGATGATTTAAGTGGTGTTTCGGTTATAAAATTGTGATCTTTGGCTTCGAATTGGAAGTGATATTGAAAGTTAGTAATTAAAATTGGTAAATAAAAGAGTAAGTGAGCAACAAGTTGGAAATTATAGGTGTCCATAGCGATAGTCGCTATGGATCCAGTTCGTTTAAAAATTCGATTTTCGCAAAGTCTAGTTTTTATACTTCAAATTATTTTGTAAATGGTTTATAAACTAAATAATGATATTTTAAAAGGTAAATTAAGAATTTAATAATAAATTTTTAATAAATTATGTTTTGATAATAAATAATTGATTAAGGATTAAACAAGGGTTATTAACTTTTATTAATTAAAGGTTGGTTGTTAATTAATTATCTTTAAAGTTATGATTTATTTTAATTAATTGTTAATTAAGCTAGTTAATTATGAGTTAAGTATATGATTTATTTTAACTATTATTGAAATATAGGATTAATTATTAATCAAGTGTTTAATTATTTTTATATTATAAATTAATTAAGGTTTAATTTATAATAAATTATTTATTAAAGGTTTAATTTATTATTTAAGTTTAGTTAAAGATTAATTAATTAATTGAGATTAATTAATATTTAATTATTAATAAAGGATTAATTCATTATTTAATAATTAATAAAGGATTAGTTTATATTTAATCAATTGTTAATTAGTGTTAGCTATTAATTAAATTAAGTTAAGATTCAACTAAACTTAATTGTGATTTAAATAAGGATTTAACTTATAATTAATTATTTTTAAGGGTTTAAATGTTTTAAATCCTTCGGTTTTCAAAAGTAAAATTGTTTAAAGGTACTTATTTTTTCAAAGGTGGTTTTGAATACAAGTGATTCAAGTGTTGATACCATTAAGAAACCATATAACTGTGAATGAGTTATAATGTAGATCGTTGGGTTGATTGGACATGTGTTAGCAGAATAAATCCACGTTCTGCTATAAATTGATTGTTTGTGTGTTTGGTTGTTTGGATATGTGTTAGCAGAATAAATCCCCGTTCTGCTATAAATTGATTGTTAGTTGTTTGTGTGCACATGTACTAGCGTTCTGCTATAAATTGATTATTTGTTTGTATGGTTGTTTGGACATGTGTTAGCAGAATAAATCCTCATTCTGCTATAAATTGATTGTTGGTTTGTTCGTGCGGACATGTGTTAGCAGAATAAATCCCCGTTCTTCTATGAATTAATTGAATTGTTGGGACATCTGTTTAGCAGAACAAATCACCATCCTACTATTTTGTTATTTGGACATGTATATGATAATTAGTTCATATTGACATGTTATTCCCTGTTTTGGATATGAGTTGTATTTACATATATGTTGACCTATGTAAATAACTGTTAAGTGAATTGGAATTAAAATTGAATGGTAACTTAAATTAGTACCATTGGGATTGCTAAGCTTCTTTTCGAATTATTAAAGTATGTTTTTGAATTAACTTTAATTCTTAAATCAATTTGGGTTTAAAGGTTATAAATGATTTTCAAATTTAATTATTATTTTATAAAGTTATTTTTAAATATACCTTGCCTTTAAAAAGGGGTTTATTAAATAAAAAGTTTTACATAGAGTGATTTACAAAGGATATTTTGAAATGATATTTTATAAAGGAGATTCTATAAAGAAATTATGAAGGAAGATTTTTGAATAGTTTTAAAAATAGAAAGAGGTTTTTTAAATCATTTTAGATATTTTTGGAAGAAGTTTTAAATCTAGTTTGAAAACTTTTAAGTGGTTTGAAATGTGAAGTGAACTTATAAAAAGAATTTTTATAATGAATAAGTAAATGTGTTTTATAGGAGGTGATGTTTTTGAAGGGGAATTGTTTGGCCATTTAATATGCAATTTTAAGGAAATGGAATTTCCAAATGTTTGGTAAATACTTATATTGTTTTTTCAAGTAAAAAGGAATGTAAGAGGTTTGGAAATAGGGTTTGAAAAGATCTTTTGATTAGGTTTTATAAAGTGATTATATTAATTAAAGTTTAATTAATAAAGGCTTAGAGGAACCTATATGGAATGGAATCAATGTTTGATTGTTTGTATAAATTGATAATTAAATAACCGACTATCGAATCTGGACCAAAACCTAACTTTGGAAATATCTAGGAGAAACATGAGAATTATATGGTACAGTTACCGTCGAAGGTGTTATACTGTACGTATAAACTCGTTTCGTTCTTCTAGGATAAATGATAAGGAAATCCATTCATAAACGGTTAGGAGGTGAGCTCCTCTCTTATCTTTCGTCTGTTTATTTCCTAAAGAACCAGGGTTGAGTTTGTAGGAAATTATCGAATGTTGTTTCGAAGAGACTGGGATCGGGCATGTTATCCGAAAACCACTTCGATCCAACTTAAGCGTTTCGAAGTAAAGACATCTTGAAGATGATGAAATTGGAGACGGAGCTCTCGAGTGTTTCGTTCAGTCTCAGAACAGACTTGTATGGATGAATGTTGGTATTGCATTGTCACTTGGAAGGCAGTATTAGCATTCCAAGTGGGAATGCTATATAGAAGGTAAAACGTAGCCTCAGACCTCATCAACCGAGAAATGAAAAAAATGGGGCATGCAGCAAGGCTAAGTGGTTAGATTCCAAGTAGGGTATGGTCATTCCAAATCAAGATCGGTTATTACCTCTCATTTGTATGCTTCGGGGCCCATTAACAGAGGGATGATCATATTCAGTACTACTAGTCAAGTGGTTGGCCAGTCCTGTGTGTCAGGGGTACAAGATGTTCTTGTCAGACCCGGTGCATTATCTAGAGATGTACCTTCGGAAAGTAGTCCCTTACCTTTTCATAGTATGGAATCCAATCTCCAATACGTGCCTTACGTTTTCGATTTTAGAGCCTAGTATGTTGGAATATGAGATGCAAGCATTTCAGCTATTTTATCTATTTACTTTGACCCTAGACATTATGATAATATCATTGGATTTGATTTAAAATGTTTTGGTTATCGTAAGGTAAAAACCCATATGTTTTTATATATGGTGTGGTCTTACGAGATACCCTTTGTTTAAAAAGTTCTCGAACATAGAATCAGTTTGGTTGTTACCTGTTATCGAGTTTACTCATGCTGGTTCACCAGACTGACCCGGGCGTTATTCCATGTAATGCTCGGGTCAGACCTAGCATGTTTTTTTCAGGTTTAGTTGGATACTTTGGAGTTGGAAAGGAGCTGGATGGTCAAGACGTATCCACGTATATTTTTCCACTGTAATTTAGAGTCTATATGTTTGTCAATATAAGGGGCGGTTTCTACGACTGTCCAAATTTAGGATAAGTCTGATGTACTCTGTTGTTGTATATATGAATAAAGATGTTTACTTTTTGTAAAGAACATTATTGTATTATATATTATTCGTTGCGTTGTGAGATTCTATGTTGTTTGGTTTTATTCTATCATCTACCTTCTTCTTTCACCCTAACAATCGGTAGTTTCGACACTTGAATATTCGGCATATGATACAGTAGACGTATTAGTGTCGACTTTCGAGGATCAAAATTCCAGTTTGTTATAGTTATGACGTCTGCTAAGGTCTACTTTATTATGTTGCATTTATTTTTCTCAACAACAACATGCAATTGGCATGTTGTCCTCCATCATTGTTGGTTTATCATTTTTTGGAATCAAACATATAAAAGTATGATTGATTTCCCTTAAAATTTTGCCTACATGGAGTGATTCTTGAATAGTTGATGTTATCGTACTTTTTAGGCTCCCCCAATGTAATATGAAGAACTTGGATCCCAGGCCATCGAGCTCTAAGCTAGCGTCAATATGAATGGACTCTATGGCTTCATAGACTTTTCTTTCTAGTACTTGGTTACATAGCATCCTCCTTACTTTTGCATTAATCATCCTCCTTCCTTTGGCATTTACTATTCTCCTATTGTGAATCTGGAGTAAGTCTATCTCACATTGCCTATTGTATAACTCGGTGAAGTATTTAATCGCTCCCTTTTCAATTTTTGCAAAATTAATAGTACATTACCCCTCCTAATCAAAGCATTGAAAATTATTATTAGAATTTTTTGAATTTACATTTTAATATAAAAGAATTTAGTGCATTCATCCCCTTCTGTGATCCATTTTTCTTTTGTTTTCTGTTTAAGTTCAATAGCCTTTATCATCAGTGCATCTTTGAGTTTTCTTCGACCTTGATATTATCGTTTCCATATGTCATCACACTGAGATCCATTGACAATTTTGTTAAGTTGGTCTTCACATTGATTCTGTAATGATCCGATGTTGTCGTTCTCCTTAGGCCTGCATTTATTCCACTCTTTTAGTCTATTTTTCATTACTTTTAGCACATGCATCAACTAGAAAAAATGGCATCCCTCCACTTTTTCACATATATCTAGATTAACTACATTGTTATATCCATCATATGAGTGCAATTCATTAGCATATCCCTATGGCTTCCCCTTCTTATTTTTTTCCTTTTCTATTAGATAAATATGAAGTGAACTGGATCACTAGTAGAGCTTGCCAACATATTGACTTTGATGTCTATGGAGTAAGAATTATTAGCACTCTATCAAGCTTACATGATATTTTCATACATTTCCTACTTCTCTATGTATATTTCAAGCTACTATGGGCATGTTTAACCAATCCAAGAGCAACAACACTAAATTAATCAAGTTGTGATACTCTCAGTGTGAGTCCTCCTTTTTTCTCTTCTACTTTCAAAATTGCATTGAAATCACCTATCAAGATCTAAGGCCTAATAATTTTGGTTGCTAAATTTATAATTTTATTCCATAAGTTAGTTCCGACAGAAGCTAAATTACTTGCTTAAATACATGAAGAATGAATAATTAGACCTCCTGTGTTAATAGCCTTTACTGATATTTGTTGTTCATCCTTGTCCACAGTATCCACCTGCCATATATTCTTTCTCCACATAAGCAATATTCTCACTTTTTCAATCAAGTCATTATAATTTGCAAAGTCCCATTATATTCACACACACATATGTAAGCGTTAAAATAAATTTATCATTCTCTTAATATGAATATAGTGTACATATTGAAACTGATGGTTGTTTATTATTTATTAAATGAATTAACAAATATATTTTTAATAGAATTTGTTTAAAGTAGCTAAAATTAAAATTATCTAATTCGTTGAAATATATGGACCTAAAAAGGAAGAATTAATAAGAAATTTGTTAAAAAATTGCATAAATTTGATGTGAAGTTATTATAGTTAAAACTAGAATTTTTGCAATATTATGTATGATAAATTCTTTATATAAATAAGTTATAACTAATTTAAAAATTAACTTTATTATTATTGTTTATGTATGTAATTTATATTATGTGATTTATATATCTTTTACAGTTTAATGGAAAAATTATTTTTACCATTTTTCTTAATATATATACACACATTTAAAAATGTCATATATTTCTAGGGTTTATTAAAAGAATTGACTAAATATTCACTGAGATTATTTGAATTTGAGATTTCGTAAGTAGTTTAACTGTATGGATTTGAATATAAAATATAAGGAAAAAACTGATTTTCATAGGAGAATAAGACTGTTTTTGAATAACAATGGTCTTTGAAGCATGAAAGCTTCCATCGGGGGTTTTTCGAAGCCACTTGAATCCCCATCTCAGGTCTGCTGCCTTTCCTAAGTGGGATAGTGAGCTTAGATCCATCCTTTTTCCACTTGGGGACTTTATTGCTGCTGACCACGGCGAAAGGGCCACCGCTGATTATAGATTTACATTTGTCAAGATTAGACTCGATAAGTCGGTTGCAATTCCTGGCTCCATCATAACCCATGCCTTTAGCCAAAACTATAGGTTCAGCCATGAACACTGGATCCATCACCATCTGCCTATTGGGCCTAGGGACATCATTCTGGATGAAGCTGTCTCTCTCAAATTCTAGGTCAAAAAGCCTGTATATCTTTTCAATGATGAGGGTCATCTGGCTTGGTTAGGCATGCCTTCTCCTCTTTTAAGTTTCGCTTGTGATTGAGGAAGTCATAATTTATGGAAAAGGGAAGAGATAACGGTTGGTAAGAAGACGATGAGTATTGTTTCCTGGGAGGATAATGAGATGTAGCATTACCCTACAAATGTGCCTAAACCCTCAAATTGGTGGGTCCATCCTCCCATGTCTTCGGAAGAAAAGAGCTTCTACCTAAACCAAGATATGGATCTTAACTATCAGATGAACTTGGGCCTGGGAGCTATGTACGACAAAGAAAAAATGATAGATATTGAGACTGAGCTACAGCTTTTCAGCACTTGACCTTCGGCTGCATCTTCGGCTATTCAAGCTCCGATGACTTCAAGAAGAAGAAGTGAGTGACTCCTTTCCCTGTCTATACATTCTTTTACTAAATTGCAAAATTTCTTATGAAAGCCCATTTATCTCATCATATCATATGTATTATAAAACGCCTATTTATTTTATCAAAAGCTTCTTATAAATCAATTTTAATGCAAACTTTATTTTTACATCCCTTATTAAAATTCATTATCATTTCATGAGCTAATAAAGTATTTTTGTCTATATACCTTCCTAGCATGAAAGCGCACTAATTTTCAAATATCGAATATTTTAAAAATATTTTGATTCTATTACTCAATATATTAGCTATAATTTTGTATACAAAATTACAACAGCTATATGCTTGCAATCACCCAGTCGGTTGGGTATTTTTACCTATGGGAATAATGTAACAAAAGTGTGATTTAAACTTTTCAGCAACTTTCCAGTTATGAAAATTCATTTACTACTTCATACAATTTTAATTTAATGTCTTTCCAATTTTATAAAACTTAGCCCCAAACCCATCTGGTTCTGGGCTTTTCCCAATGTTAGAGTTAAATACTATCCTTTTGATATCATCAAAAAAAGAGGAGCTTGAAGAATTTTTTCACTATTTTCATTAAGCATATATTTTGTTTCCATACTTGGACAAACCCTCTTGTATGAATCAGAGTTACAAAGATCAGTAAAGTACTTGATTGCATTACTTTCTATTTGAGAAACATCATCTATAACAACACCATTATCATCTATAATTTTCTTATATCGTTTTTAGATTTCCTATTTGACATTTTAGCACATAAAAGTTTGCTAGATTCATCCCCACTAGTAAGCCAATGTATCTTGGCTTTTTGTCTCATGTTGATTACTTGCACATGCAATCCTTAACTTATCTTGCATTTGAAAAAAATTCATCGACCAAAGATTTGTCTGAGCTATCAATGTCAATTATGTTTTGTAAAGACTCACAATCATTCCTTATTTGTTTAATATCATTTTTTCTTCTATTTTTATTCCAGATTTTCAGATTTTCCATTGTATTCTTAAGAATTCTACTGAACTTATATTGAGCAGAACCTTGATTTGCAATTACTATACTATTTCTGTATAGCTTTCCTCTAATGTCCACCCATTTACGAATCTAAATGGCATATTTTTCCCTGTATTATTTTTCATTGAAAGAAAATTTGTATGGAGGTATGGTCATTGGTAGCCTATGGTAAAGTTAGACATTGAAAATCAGTAAAATTATTTACAAATTTTTTATTTATTAAAACCTTGTCTAATTTACAGTGAATATCCCTATATTTCCTGTTATCCCGCCTTTTGGAAAGGCCGAGATATCAAGGAACTGGTTGCACACTTAAGGTCAATCATCCAGGATATCAGGTGTGCACAGGTTCACTATGGATATCGATGAATTTTGTCCAAGTCCGGATCAAGCTACAACTAACAAGATATGAAAAGCTGAGCCCTGGAAGCCGGCATTCCAAATTTCGAGTCGATCCGAGTTCGTATGCTCGAGATATGATCGATTCAAATTGGAGGAAACAGCCTCGTCTTCGTATCCATCGGCAAGCGTGGCTTCGTCCCAGTAGGACTTGTATCCAATATCCAACACCTCCTCGTATCCATCGGCCACGCCTCGATCATGATCGACTCCATCAGGAAGCCTAAGTTCGAATCGATCTCATTCGAGTCCATTGGCGTCACCCCACTTCGCATCCATCGGCAGATGGTCTACTTCATATCCATGACAGAGGCAACAGTCACTGCTTCGTATCCACCATGAGGGCTCTCTTCGAATCCATCTGGGCAGAGCAATTCGTATCCAACAGGTTGTCTTACTTCGTATCCATCTAAGGCTCCGGTTCGCATCCATTGGCTTCGTATCCCTTGAGGAGCTGCGTAGTTCGATTCCATTCAGTCAACAAACCTGGATGACTTGTCATCCCTCGAAGCGAACAAGGGGAGATCTACGGAGTCAATACGGTCAATACAGAGTAAAGACCGGATCGAGACGAAGTGCGTGTGCCGCGTCATCTCAGAAGCACGTGCAACTATGGATGCGAGGGGATCGATTCGAAATGATGGATTCGAACCAAACAGCCTCCGAGAAATTCCACTTTGTATCGGCGATATCTCACGATCCCCTGATCCAAATACAATGAAATTTTCACAGGAGCTTGCATACATACTAAGGAATGTCCTTGCCAAATTTTAGCTCGATTGGACATCGTCTTGATCGATACGAAATGGATTCATATCGACCACAGATCGAGGCGAAACTTTCTGGAAACGGTCGCGTGGGCCCCCTCACATATCAGACCAAGTCTCTCGAAGTTTGAATGATATCTGAGCCTCCTACGCCTATAAATAGAGCCCCAGAGCATACAGAAAAGGGATCTTTTGATTCTGAAGCGTCCAGACTCTGCCGGATTGAGATCTGCATCTTATTCCTACTGTTGAATTCGAATTCCAAACTGTAATTCACTGTTGTCTGCTGAAATTGCTTGTAATCATTGAAAGAGAATCAATAAAATCATCAAAACTTCATAGTGGATGTAGGCATTACGCCGAACCACTCTAAATTGCTTGTCTTTGAATTTTACATTTCTGTTTGTTGGAGTTTT
This sequence comes from Allium fistulosum, assembly GCA_030737815.1. NCBI lineage: Eukaryota > Viridiplantae > Streptophyta > Magnoliopsida > Asparagales > Amaryllidaceae > Allium > Allium fistulosum. The sequence goes on from CM060902.1 coordinate 1,291,955,176, forward strand.
TGTTGGATAATCTCTGTTTTACATTTACATTCTTCATTTTATCTCTTCAAATAACTCCCGAAGAGTGTTGTGCCCATTTTTGGTACAAACACTTTGGTGCTTTCATTGAGAAAACCAGTTTTCTCTCCTGCTCTTTGGATCTGCCATCGATACCGGATTGCATAAATCCAAGAGGAAGATCCAGATATCCGATTCGGAATCCTTCCATTCTATTCAGATTTGCTCAAAGTCTAGGAAAGGACTCCACCACTGAAAATGGTTAGCACAAGAACTACTGCTACCGCCGCTGATCAAGAAGGCCGGGATAGACAGAATCCTACACAGCAGCCTTCTTCCAATCAAGACAACACTGCTCACTCAGATCCATCAGGACCAGTCACCTGGCAAGAGTTTCAAGTGTTGCTCCAGGAACTGACCCAAAGCCGGCAACAGTTGGCTGAACAGTTGCGCGCCAACGTCGAACTGACCAACCAGTCAAACCACCAGGGCCACAGAAGGTCCAGGAGGGATGATGTCTCCCGGGCATCTACTGAAATCTCAGCTTCATCTGACTATCACCACAGGTTTACCCGTCCCCGGCTAGAGGGGAGTCGCGCTCAAACTACTGGATATCAACCCGCCTTGACCGTTGGACAATTGAGGACAGGACCGTCGACCAGCTTCCAAACAAGACCCTCGACACGAGGAGGCACTGCTCCACAGTACACCATGGACAACCGCGCAACAACCGCCGCGGTAGAAACAAGGGTTGATACCCGAAATTTGTCAGAGCCGAACAATCGACAGCGTGGACATACTCCTGAACCGCATGTCCCAGAAGACGTTGAGCCAAGGAGGCGAAATACGGACCGTCGACAGCGCCCGGTCCAAACTCGCACTGTGGAACCCGACCACACCATAGCTCAGCATGCCCAGAATGTGCCAGTGTCAGATATCTCGACCATGATATGTCAGATGATACGCGAGAGTCAGGGGCTCACTAATGATGATTGGGGAATCTCCCGTAGTCATACCCCTTTCACAGACGAGATATTATACGCTGAGCCCCCTCGGCGATTCAGAATGCCAACTCTCCCAATTTATGAAGGAAATAGTGACCCCAATCAACATATTTTGAAATATGAATGGTCAATGAGTGCTGCAAGGGCTGACGATGCAGTGAAGTGTCGAAGTTTCCCCATCTCTTTGGGGGGAATCGCGACAATGTGGTTTACACGCCTACCACCTAGATCTATTTCTTCGTTCGATCAACTGGCCAAGAGGTTTGTAGAACAGTTTCGTATGCATGTTGCTAGGCCCAAAGACGTTAATACCCTGTCCAGTGTCACTCAAGCTCATGGAGAGACGCTCAGGCGTTACTTAGAAAAGTTCCATGCAGCATATGTTGAGATTAGTAATCCCAACGATAACTCAATCTTGATGGCTTTAACCAAGGGGATTGATCCCGATTCCGGGTTTGGGAATTGGCTAGCTGGAAAACCACCCGCATCGTTGGACCGTTTCTACTCCAAAGCCGCTCAGTTCTTACGGCAAGAGGACGCGAAACAGTCTAGGAAGAAGGACGATGTGAGGCCCAGTATTGAGGGAATACAGAGTAATGTAGCGGTTAAACAGTCCGGTGAGAGTTCTGGAAAAGTTCAACTGAATATACAGAACAAGCAAACCCAGCCGAGAGGAAACAATGGGCAGGATAAGAAAAGAGATCAGAACCGAGGTCCACGACGTATGGCTTAAATGTTTGACAATTACACACCGTTAAAAACGTTATTGGAAAACGTATACTTACAGACTTGCAACACTGTACAGTATAAGAAGCCTGCTCCGAAACCCTCATCGGAGAGGCAGGTTCAAACAGGGAAATTCTGTAGATTCCATGAAAGCTACGGCCACAATACCAATGAGTGTCGACATTTGCAGGACCTCATCGAGAAGTTGATCAGAGAAAGGAAGTTAGATCAGTTTGTGCGGGCACCGCAGTCTGGTGGAGCGGGCCCTTCGAATCAGAATCGTTCACAAAATCAGGAAAGACAGGAAGAACCCGCTTGTACGGGCGGGAGGTTGGTTATCAACACGATAAGTGGTGGTCCCCACCCAACAGACAGAAGCTGGGGGGAAATGGAGTCGTATGCTAGTTCTATCAGGCATGCGGACTTCGAATGTTGTAGTAATTGTGAAGACGGAACTCCGGTTAAACAACAAAAGGTAATATCTGATGATATCGTGTTCAGGAGCCGAGACGCTGATAAGGTCGAAGCCCCTACAATCGACCCACTAGTCATATCTGCCCAGGTAGGTCACGCTTGGATGAAGAGGATCCTGGTTGACAATGGGAGCTCTGTGAATATCTTGCTTAAACGGGCTTACAACTTAATGAAGATGGAGGCAAAGGATTTGAAACCCTGCCTGTCCCGAATCCATGGTTTTATCGAGAGTGCCACGATACCCATTGGAGTAACTGAACTACCGGTTGAGTTGGGGGTTGGAGAACGCCGGAGAGTCCGGATGTTACAATTTGTTGTCTTAGAGATTGATTCACCTTATAATGCATTTTTGGGCCGACCGGCCCTAGCTGAATTCAGGGCAGCCATCGCCCCATGGTGTTTGACTCTGAAGTTCCCCACCGATCGTGGGATTGGAGTCGTTCAAGGAGATCATGCCACGAGGAGGGCCTGTTATGTTGCTGAGCTGCGCGGGGCGCAGCGTAAAGAGAAAGGAAAGGGCGTAGAGGAATCTCTCTGCGTCCGTTCTATTGATAATTGACAATTGATGCCTGGGCCTCGGCCCGGGCACCACAACCAATTCCTGAAAGACCTTGACCCTAGGGATAATGAGGATAAAGACGAATCTAAGGAGAGTCAAGCTTCTCCAGCCGAACTGACTGTGGACGTCCCAATCAGTGAGGATGATGATTCAAGGATGCTAAAAGTTGGGTCTCAACTGAGCAAGCAGACACAACAGGAATTGGTTGAATTTCTCCGGGCGAATCTCGATGTCTTCGCCTGGACACACTCTGACATGTGCGGGATCTCGCCAAATATTGCAAGTCACTCCCTGAATATAGATCCGCGATATGTCCTGGTCAAGCAGAAAAGGTGCGGTATGGATCCAGAGAGATCTGCCGCCCTTAAGGAGGAGGTTGATAAGTTACAATCGAACGGTTTTATTCGAGACGCCTTGTACCCAGAATGGGTGTCCAACCCCGTACTGGTTCGAAAGCCGAACGGGAAATGGAGAACTTGCGTCGATTACTCTGACTTAAACAAGGCTTGCCCAAAAGATAGTTTCCCGCTTCCTCGAATTGACCAGCTCGTAGACTCGACAGCCGGACATGAATTATTATCTTTTATGGATGCTTATTCTGGCTACAATCAAATACCCATGCATTTACCTGACCAAGAACATACCAGCTTCGTAACCGATCTGGGACTCTACTGTTACAAAGTCATGCCATTTCGTCTAAAGAACGCCGGAGCAACATACCAACGCTTAGTCAACCGGATGTTCGCCAATCAGATCGGGAAGACCATGGAGGTTTACGTGGATGACATATTGGTGAAGTCTCGGTTCTCCATAGATCACGTCAGAGATTTAAATTCAATGTTCAGCATCCTCCGAGAATATGGAATGAAGCTTAACCCATTGAAGTGCCACTTCGGCGTTGCATCTGGAAAATTCCTCGGATTCATCGTTAACGCTCGAGGGATAGAACCAAATCCCGAAAAGATCTGCGCAATAAGGAACCTACAGACCCCGAGAACTATAAAGCAAGTTCAGAGTCTCAACGGGAAAGTAGCAGCATTGAGCAGGTTCATCTCAAAGTCCACCGATAAATGCATTCCTTTCTTTGATCTGATCCGGAAAGGAAAACGAAACTTTGAATGGACCACGGAATGTGAAGGCGCGTTCCGATCGCCAATTTAGCATCTCTCCACACCCCCGATCTTATCAAAACCAGTTGACCACGAGCAACTGTACCTCTATCTGGCAGTATCAGAGCATGCGATCAGTGCCGTTTTAGTTCGGGAGGAAGACAAAGTACAGAAACCAGTCTACTATGTTAGTAAACGGCTAACAGGAGCTGAAAGAAACTACCCAAGACTGGAGAAACTGGCTTATTGCCTGGTCATTGCCTCAAGAAAGCTCCGTCCTTATTTCCAAGCTCATCCTCTTATTGTGTATACCGATCAGCCATTACGACAGGTCCTCACGCGTCCTGAGACGTCTGGTAGGCTGCTCAAGTGGAACATTGAACTGAGCCAATTCGACATCACTTACGCCCCGCGAAGAGCCATTCAAGGATAAGACTTGGCAGATTTCATAGCTGAATTTACCGTTCCAGAAGACTTGCCCGAAACCAGTGAATCCCCCGAATACATCTGGAAGCTGTATACTGACGGTGCATCAAACGATCGGTGTTCGGGCGCTGGTGTTGTACTTGAAACTCCCGAAGGCCGACCTATATGTAATGCTTTGAGGTTCGATTTTCATGCAACTAATAATGAAGCTGAATATGAAGCCCTATTAACCGGCCTAAAACTAGCCAGAGATTTGAGGATTATCGCTGTGGAAATTTATTGTGATTCACAGTTAGTTGTGTGTCAAGTACGGGGAGAGTATCAAGCAAGAGATCGGAGGCTGGCTTCTTACTTAGCCCAAGTTCAGGAAGTACTGAATCAGTTTGACTATTATGCCATTTATTATATACCTCGTGAACGCAATCAAAAAGCCGATTCGTTGGCAAAGTTAGCCAGCACGGGTGAAGCACAGCAGATGGGACTTGTCCCAGTCGAAACTTTATCTTCCCCGAGTATTGATCAAGTAGAGACAAATTTTGTGTTTGAAACCGCTCTCAGTAAAGATTCTTGGATGACTCCATATCGAAATTACATTGAGAATGGGAAGTTGCCCGAGCATAGAAATGAGAAAAGACAAATTCTGTGAAAAGCTTATCGGTTCGTCATTCAGAACGGGGTCATGTATAGAAGAGGTTATTCCGTTCCTCTCCTCTGATGTATCACGCACGATGAAATCAAACGAGTGTTACATGACGTACACGAGGGAGCGTGTGGCGATCACACCGGTGGGAAAGCTCTCGCTAAGAAAATTCTCTGCTATGGATACTACTGGCCGATAGTGAACCGAGATGCAGCAAACTATGCCAGAAAGTGCGATAGGTTTCAGAAACATGCCCGAATTCCAAGAGCCCCGCCTACCGAGATAACTCAAATGGTCAGTCCTTGGCCATTCGCAATGTGGGGCATCGATATCATTGGCGCTTTACCTCTGGCAAAAGGTGGTGCGAAGTATGCCATCGTCGCCGTTGACTACTTTACAAAGTGGGCTGAGGCTGAAGCCCTTGCAACCATTACGACAAAGAAAGTGATAAATTTCGTGGTTCACAACATCATCTGTCGATTTGGACTCCCGCATACCATCATTACCGATAACGGAGCCCAATTCGAGAGTGCGGAATTCAAGAATTTCTATCAACGGTTTCATATTCATAAAAAGTTCTCGGCAGTTGCACATCCTCAGGCAAATGGCCTAGTCGAAGCTGTCAATAAAGTTATAAAATCCATCCTAAAGAAACAACTGGAAAAGGCCGGGGGCAAATGGGTTGATGAACTTCCTATGGCATTATGGGCCTATCGAATGACTCATAAAACCGCAACCGGACACACCCCATTTTCCCTATCCTACGGCTCAGAGGCCGTTATTCCGGTCGAGACGGAAGTGTTTTCCAATCGCGTGACTTACTACGATCCGAAGACGAACGCTATACTGCTAGCTGAATCTTTGGATCTATTGGATGAGAAACGGGAAGAGGCTAACCTAAGAGCAGCCGCATATCGGAGTCGGGTCGCCCGATTGTACAATACCAAAGTTTGACCTCGAACATTTGAACTCGGCGACCTCGTTCTCAAGAGAATCTATCCAGTTCCTTCACACATGAAACCAAACTGGGAAGGACCATATGTGATTACACGAAGACTCGGAGATGGCACATTTAAGCTATCGACCGTTGACGGTCTTGATTTGCCAAGGGCTTGGAACAGCGAGAGTCTCCGTCGCTATTACACATGACATGCTTTATTTATTTCATTATATCTTTCCATTTAGCAATTTGTTTCTGCATTTCAAAATTTGAATTTTGTAATAAGGCAACTGACTTTGCCGCATTTTCTTATTTCAGCAATAAAATGCCATCTCTTCGAGCCAGAGCTGTGATTCATTAAATACAATGTACAACATCACGATGCACGGAGAGCTAAATTCCATCACACAATGGAATTTATTCAAGTAGGGAGTGGCCATGATACGATCGGCCACTCGCTAAATGGAACCCGAGCTCGGGGGGCAAGCCATCACGTCGGGCTAAAAATGGGTTGCTACACGACAATCCTTCATTTAACTCCGTATTCCCAGAGTGCGAAGCAGAGTATAAACATTCAACTCCGTACTCCCAGAGTGCGAGACGGAGTATGAACATTACTTAACTCCGTAATCTAAGAATGCGAGACGGAGCATAAACATTATTCAACTCCGTATTCCCAGAGTGCGAAGCGGAGTATAAACATTCAACTCCGTATTCCCAGAGTGCGAAGCGAAGTATAAACATTCAACTCCGTATTCCCAGAGTGCAAAGAGGAGTATAAACATTCAACTCCGTATTCCCAGAGTGCGAAGTGGAGTATAAACATTCAACTCTGTATTCCTAGAGTGCGAAGCGGAGTATAAACATTCGACTCCGTATTCCCAGAGTGCGAAGCGGAGTATAAACATTCAACTCCGTATTCCCAGAGTGCGAAACGGAGTATAAACATTCGACTCCGTATTCCCAGAGTGCGAAACAGAGTATAAACAATCAACTCCGTATTCCCAGAGTGCGAAACGGAGTATAAACATCCGACTCCGTATCCCCAGAGTGCGGGGCGGAGTATGTCATATCAGCTCCAAGCTCCCGGAGTGCGAGTCAGAATATGAACACTAACTCCAAACTCCCAGGATACGGGTTGGAGTACCAACAGCAATCTTAAGTTCCCAGAGTGTGAACAACCGCTTACGAGATGACTTGTATCCCTAGAGTGTGGATGAAACGATTCATAAGGAAACAAGTGTAGTTCGACCGCTCGGTCCTCACTCAGTGTGATCGCAAGCTGGTCATCATAACTTAACCCCGGAACTTGGGGGCAGGTACAAGTGTTAATCACTACCCGAAACTGTATGATGTTCAGCTCCGATTCGATCTCCGATCACAACTCAAGTTCGATATTTCCAGACTTGGCAGACAAAACAAGCTATGCTTAAACGTTAAAATAATGAAAGTACACCGGACTGAAGTTTGAACACTGCAACATTTAAGCATAGAGGGAATTTAAGTTGAAACAAGAAGACAAAATTTTATTTCAACTAATCAAAAGCAATGGTTCACACACGAGCCTTTCCAAAAAATTCCTACTAGCAGGGGCCGAACCCGCATCTAAACACGGCCTACAAAAAGAAAAAGATAACAAAATTCCTGACTACAAAAGGGAAAAACATGCCTAAAAAAAAGTCTATCTAATCTTTCTGCTTCCTCAGCTTCTTCTTCCTCGAGGAACCACTGGAACCACCAGTGATCTTTCGTTTAGAGCTTCTCTCCTTGGACGGGCTTCCCTCGGACGATGGCATGATGTCGACGTCATCCTCCGAGCTAGAACCGATGGGGATGCTTCCCGCGGGAGGAGTTGGAGGAACAGGATCTACGGCCGAGGGCGGGACTGGTACACTAACGTCAACGAGCGTGCCCCCGGGAGATACAATCATAAGAGGAGTAGGGCCCTGCACCACTGCTCCGCCATCTAAGTTGCCACCGCGCGCCACCGCCATCTCGGCATTAATCTCAGCCAACATCGGTGCCTCTCGTTGTGCTTGGGCCTCACTATGTGCCGCAGTGGTCTGAATTGAAGCATCAGATGTAGATGAGAGTCCGCCCAGGCCGAATGGTAAGTCTGCAAAGGGATCACTCTGTCGGCCAAGGAGCTCGTTTATCATTTGTTCATCGAGAGAGAGTGAGCTCCCCTGCGTTACTTCGATCGGCGCTACTGTCACGATGGAGGTCGCCTAAGAGATAATAGCCTCCGACACTTGGCATAATTCCTGGGCTGCGGGAGGCGCAACTGGCGCAACTTCAATCACTGAACAAAGAAAGGAAACGTTTGTTAGTGTACACTTCTATACGCATTCTTCAACCCAAATGTACAAAGGATTAGTTCAGAGTACCTTCCTCGGTTTGGGTCAGGGTCGTTTGAACGACTTTAGAAGAATGCTCCTTGATAGGAGACAAGTGTGGTCGGTCTGGATCATAAGCCGGTATAGGATGGGAGACAATCGTTGGAGTTAGCTCAGATTGAGATGACACGATAATCTTGGAACTCGCAATATGGTGCTCAGCACTGGAGCTTCCTCCAACTTCCTGGGACTGGGCGCCAAGCCTCTCCTTCTCGTGAGAAATCATGGAGCCATGGAGAACCTTCTTTTCGTCATCATTAAGTATGCGGTTCTCCAGCTCGAATTCGTCGATGGCTTCATCAGGGTGCCCAGTTTTTTCCTCCTTAACCAGTAGGTTCCAGGCGTTGTAGAGATGCGTTGGGTAATCATCGAGCCATGTCAGATCTCGATGCCTTAACACATTGGCATTGTAAGTGACAAGTAGCTCTTCTACCTCAGCCTCAATCCTAGCCTCTGCCTGTCGTACCTTCTCATCAACCCCGGCTTCAGCTTCGCGGACCTTTTCCATGGCCACTTCCTTCTCCTTATGAAGCACCACCGCCTGATCGCAGGCCTCCTGCGCAGAGACATTAGCTGCATCTTTCTCCTTCGCCATTTCAGAGAACTTTGATTTTAGCTCATTAAGCTCCTTGAGAGCGGCGTCTCTTTCAGCAGTAATGGTGGTGTTCCTGTGACCCATGTCCTCGATTGCGGTATAGTGTTCTTGTTTCATCCTGGTCATGGCCGAGTTTACCTCATCGACCTTTTTAAGAGCTTCCATTTCAGACTTACGGGAAGACTCAGCCTCAGTGTTGAGCACTTTCATGATTCGGTCTTTGCGACCCAGCTCCTTCTCCAACTTTTTGATGACAACACCCCGATCGAATGCTACTTTGGATGCTTTCCTCGCGGCCCTTGTCCACTCCTTGTAATGAAAGAATATGTCCGCGACATAATCATGGATGGTATTTTCAGCTGTTGGCGGAATTCTCCTCAAGTGCGGAGGGAAGACGTAACCGTCAAAGCAGATATCGGGGAATTCCTTCCTCATCTATGCCAGTTTAAGTGCTCCTTCATTGGTCGAATCAGTCGCGACCGGTGTGGTAGTTGAGGAGGTGGCTATTTCAGTCCCGCGAGGAGGATCAGACCTCAGAACTTGAGAAGGCGGCTTAGGCCATGAGATTTCAGGAGGACGGGCAACTACTGCCGCGGGCGGTACGAAAGTCCTGGGAGGAGGAGAGCGAGATCGGGATCGGTGCACGTATCCCCTGTCTCTGTCGGACTTCTCTTGACCAGAGTGTCCTAAATCATAATCCCTCTCTTCCTCTCTCCTGCGTGGCTCATAGTAACGGCGCTTGTTGTGCAAACTGCCCAGCACAGAACCTCGTCCAGACATCGTACCTGAAAAATGAAACAAGGAGAATTAATAACCATTTATGATATACGGTTTACAGTTAGAAAACTGTGATGTGCCATGAAGAGTGTATGGATGTGTAACCCCCCCGGACCAACCAGAAGTGTCGATCGCGCTAGTGGGAAGAGGCTCGCTAACATCGAAGGTATGCTGCAGTTCATGCAATTCAGCGTCATGTTGTGCGGATGCAAGGTCTGGAATTGGAAGGTCAGCGAGCCCTTCGAATTGATTTTCGGCTTGTAGGGGGGATGCCTCCGAGATTTTAATTCTTGAAGGGGGGCGGTTTAAGACAACAGACTTCCGTCTCCCAGACTTAGCCTGTTTAAAGGCCACGACCTTGCCCTTTCTTTTTTCGTCAGAATCCGGGGTTGCATCAGCAGGCTCGATCAATGGCTCCTCATCAGTATGAGTTCTCTCGGAATTAGGTTCCTCGATTACTATGACTTTGGGTTTCTTCCGCTTGACTTTTTCTCTGGAGACAGTCTTTAGTGCGCCATCAAGCATTATGCTCTGCCTCCGCCCAATCAGCCCGAGAATTCTGAGATTCTGGTCCGTCAACAGCAATTCAATATTCCTTTCTTCACCCGGAATTTCCTGAAGAACCCGGACTGTCTCCTTATAGTAACCACCTTCAGGTCGCTGAATTATTGCTGGAAGAAAAGAAATAGAAAACGTGAGTTCAATTTCATTAATGAAGTGCCTTATCAACTACTTGGGAAAGAGACGATACTCACGTCTGAATAGCCATCTTCTGGCAAACCCTGGGAGGGCAACGGACGTAAAACCACTCCGACTTGAAGTAGCTCAGTCTAGTCCAGGACCCCGTAACCACTTGGCAGTTTCGTACAGACTCTAGGAATGTAAAAGACGGACTGTCAGTTCGGCTCTTGAAATTAAACAAGTATCTTATGTCGGTCATACGGGGAGGACGATGGAGGTACTCCATAAATGCAATGAACAAGCTGTTGAGCGAAGCATATCCATTCGGGTGTAGCTGAGACGTGGCGATCCCCAGATAAGCCAACACTTCCCTTATGTAGTCATTGAACGGGGGAAGCGTCCCGGCTGCACACGCATGACGATTGAATGCGGTATATCCTTCTGGGGGAGTATGCGGTCTATCATCTGGCCCCGGCAACAACACGTCATCCATCGACAGATGGTGCCGTAAGCATATCCTCCCTAACATATCTTCAGAAATATTTTACGGGACCGAGTCGGGTGGACTATTGATGAAGGACGCGTCAGGCAACTCGTCCGGAGCTGGACCGATGACTTCGGCCTCGATGTCCGGGATCTCAAGTCTGGAAGTTTCTTGCTGCTGTGAACTTGACGGTTCCATGACTAGCTAACTCACGAGAAATCATCGTTAGACGATAAAAAGCCCGTGCATTCCCCAGTGTAAAGTGTATGGATATGTTGTGCCGTGCAAGTGTTATGCATGACTTGAACAAATAATTTTCTACGAAATGAGCCTAAGTGTGTGAACAACAAAACTCTGAGAGTCAGGTTGGAAATGACCATCATTGCTGACCATCACAACCGCGCCATCTAGATACTGACATTCGATTCGGATTAAAGTTCGTTATACTTTGTTGGGTTACAGTTCCATCTACGAGCTTCAAAAGGCAGTCAGATGTGCAGTGATGTGATCAAGTTCGATTATGCAAAGCAGGAGCTCGTAGGAATCAGGTGTGTAGTTTAATTATCAAGTCCAGATATGCAGGAATGAAGTTCATCGGAATCATGTTTTCAAGTGCTCAAAATTTCGCATCCATCAAAGGGAAAGTTAGAATCGATCCTGAAAGGCTCGTTCGAATCCATCAGGTTACAAGTTCGAACTGATGCCAAACATCGTGTTTCGAATCGATCATCAAGGGCCGAGTTCGTATCGATCAAGATGAGATGATTTCGTATCGATCATTGGTGGCCTGGTTCGTACCGATCGAGAAGGCCCTAGCTTAACATCGATAGCACTCAAGTCGATACTTTTCGCATCGATCGTAATGGCAAAGTTCGTATCGATCTAAAGCTAAGGACTCTAGAGCGATCATTGACTTATTTTTCATATCGATTACTTCATGACGATCCAGGAAGTAATGTCACTGCCTTCATCGATTCGAACGCGAGCCCCAGATTGATCCAACTTTCTTGTTTTTCCCACTCATTCTTCTTCAATCCACCGGAACGTTGCTATGGTCGTTTACAACCAAGCTTTGGCCCAGATCTGGTTTTGCCAACTACCAGAATCAATGATCGATGAAGATGAAGTGGATCTGAGGTAAATTCGTTGTTCAGATTTATGGTTAATTACCTAAATTGAGGGTGAAATTCGAAGGATTGGAAGGACAAATCTGGTCAATTCGAGAATAGGGTGCAGATTTTCTTCTTTCCCAAATCGAAGAGAAGAGTAGGAGGCGGCAGTAAAAGAGTAAAAGTGAAAAAATGGCAAAGTCCAGAGTATTTATATGGAGCCTAGGGGAAAACAGGGTCGATTCGCCTCCCAGTCCACGCGATCGGTCGCAACCGGTTAACCCCACGAATCGAGTCGAAACGCTCTGATTCGTATCCATCTGATCAGGATTCCCATCGATTCGAAATGGACAGTGAGCATATCGATTCGAAGCCCTTATTCGTATCAGCGAGTTCACAACTCCATCCACCGCATGTCGATACGAAAGGCGATATCGTATCCATCATACCTTAAACAATAGCATCGATACGAATGACACAACAAAGTCTCATTGGAGTTACTAACCATCGATGCGAAATGGCGAGCGTTTCGCTGGTTCCAAATCCTCCATTTATCGATGCAAAGTCAACCTTTCAACCTTCTATATCGATTCATGAGAGGATCGACATGAAGGAACCTCTTAAAACAAATAACGGTCGTTGTTGTAATTCAAACTCCTACATCAATTCAGGAGAGAATCGATACGAAATTCGATAACAAACTAAACTGGCAACGATTCGTGAACATCCAAAAATTAACAAGAGTCAACTAGTCATTATTACACGGCAGACAGCTACAGCAATGCAGGGTACGACTTTCAACAAGAAATACGATAATCGTTCAGAGAGAAATCGCAGCTTTTCAAAGCACGTCATGTTTCCACAAGACGTACTTTGGGGGGCAAATGTTATCCCGCCTTTTGGCAAGGCCGAGATATCAAGGAACTGGTTGCACACTTAAGGTCAATCATCCAGGATATCAGGTGTGCACAGGTTCACTATGGATATCGATGAATTTTGTCCAAGTTCGGATCAAGCTACAACTAACAAGATATGAAAAGCTGAGCCCTGGAAGCCAGCATTCCAAATTTCGAGTCGATCCGAGTTTGCATGCTCGAGATATGATCGATTCAAATTGGAGGAAACAGCCTCGTCTTCGTATCCATCGGCAAGCGTGGCTTCGTCCCAGTAGGACTCGTATCCAATATCCAACACCTCCTCGTATCCATCAGCCACGCCTCGATCGTGATCGACTCCATCAGGAAGCCTAAGTTCGAATCGATCTCATTCGAGTCCATTCGCGTCACCCCACTTCGCATCCATCGGCAGATGGTCTACTTCGTATCCATTGACAGAGGCAACAGTCACTGCTTCGTATCCACCATGAGGGCTCTCTTCGAATCCATCTGGGCAGAGCAATTCGTATCCAACAGGTTGTCTTACTTCGTATCCATCTAAGGCTCCGGTTCGCATCCATTGGCTTCGTATCCCTTGAGGAGCTGCGTAGTTCGATTCCATTCAATCAACAAACCTGGATGACTTGTCATCCCTCGAAGCGAACAAGGCGAGATCTATGGAGTCGATACGATCAATACGGAGTAAAGACCGGATCGAGACGAAGTGCGCGCGCCGCGTCATCTCAGAAGCACGTGCAACTATGGATGCGAGGGGATCGAATCGAAACGATGGATTCGAACCAAACAGCCTCCGAGAAATTCCACTTCGTATCGGCGACATCTCACGATCCCCTGATCCAAATCCAATGAAATTTTCACAGGAGCTTGCATACACACTAAGGAATGTCCTTGCCAAATTTTAGCTCGATTGGACATCGTCTTGATCGATACGAAATGGATTCGTATCGACCACAGATCGAGGCGAAACTTTCTAGAAACGGTCGCGTGGACCCCCTCACGTGTCAGACCAAGTCTCCCGAAGTTTGAACGAGATCTGAGCCTCTTACGCCTATAAATAGAGCCCCAGAGCAAACAGAAAAGGGATCTTTTGATTCTGAAGCATCCAGACTCTGCCGGATTGAGATCTGCATCTTATTCCTACTGTTGAATTCGAATTCCAAACTGTAATTCATTGTTGTCTGCTGAAATTGCTTGTAATCATTGAAAGAGAATCAATAAAATCATCAAAACTTCATAGTGGACGTAGGCATTACGCCGAACCACTCTAAATTGCTTGTCTTTGCATTTTACATTTCTGTTTGTTGGAGTTTTTGTTAGATAATCTCTGTTTTACATTTACATTCTTCATTTTATCTCTTCAAATAACTCCCGAAGAGTGTTGTGCCCATTTTTGGTACAAACACTTCCCAGATTTCCATTTGAAATTTCCTATTAACATGGGTTCAATCAAACCTATTTTTTGAAAAAGAATTATTGTGGAATTCTAATTTGTTAAAAGATATTGGTATTCCTCCCTCTTTTCAAATGAATGTATACAATATTGAAATCCCCCTTAATTATCCAAGGCTTTTTCTTATTTTTATTCAATTTCTCTACATTACTCTAAAGCTAATTTCTTTCTTTTTCACTATTAGAAGGATAAATAAATGTGATTTCCAAATGAAGACCACCTTTATTTATGAATTTGCAATATATAAATTGCAAATTTATAAAATGGTGGATTAAAATCCATATTTTGGATCCCACGGTACCATTATCCTTCCATTACCCCCCATAAGATTGTTATTTATAATACTCCATTCTTTAAGAGACTTGGACTGATATTCCTCTATTTTTAAATTACCAAGTTTATGCTCAAGTATATCGATTATTTTTCGTCGATTAGTAAGCGGTAAGTTAGCTAAATCTAACTTTCTTTCTGGGGAATTTAATCCCATAACATTCCAAGCAACAATCGACATTATAAAAAGGATATAAATTATAAAGGATACTAAAAGGATATCTCAGCATCTACACAGAAAATCTGGGGTTGTTCTCTTCTAGATTTTCTGTATCCTTGATGACTTCCATATACTCAGAGTTCTTTAATCCTTTTCTTTTGAGTATTTTTGCCTGGTACTATGAGTTAGTCCATCCATCTTCGATTTTTCATGATATATTTTTCTTGGAAGTCATTCTGCGCCTCATTTTATTCATTGTTTTTGATAGAATTTCCTACGAGTTTTTAATTTTGCTCTTCTTTCTTTTGTTCCTGTTTGTTAGAGAAGAGGAATTTGGTAGAAGTTTTATTGCTTTTTGAACTAAATTTTCTGAGATGCTTTCTTGTGAAGAATTTATTCCTGCAACATGCTTGCTGTGTGCTTTCAAGACATCAATATTTGTATTTACTGAATTTGTGCATATTTCCATATTTGTAATTTTATTTGCTTCTGCAACTTTCTCAAGAGGTGAGTGCTCTGTGGGCTGAGTGCCAGGAACCCTTTAAGTTTCATGTAATTTTTTTATTTTATTATTGATTGACACTTTTATTTCATTCTCTTCGGTAAAATTTTGTAAAGTATTCTATTGGACATGATGCATGTTCTCGGTTAATTCTTCCTGACCATTAATTTCTGATGCTCCCTTATTTAAGGTAATATCCATTTGCTCGACTTCATCAAGATTTTGCACATTTGTATTCAAACTTTTTGCAGTTCCCTAATTTTTCATATTTTCAATAAAATGTATTTTCCCTGGTAATGTTTTATCCTATGAAACATTGGAGTTTCCCTTGTTTTGCCCATAATTTTAATTTGATATATTTTTTCCACTATGTTTGACTCATGACTTAGTTCAGAGACCGAATCTTTTTATTTATTAACCAAGCTTTCATCAACTTTCCTTTCCAAGCTTTCTTTGTCGAGCAAATTTTAGTGGAATGCCCAAAACATGCACAGATCATACATCTTTGTGGTGCCCATCATATTTGATTTTTTTAACAATTTTTCTCCATCATGCATTGTAATGTAAGCTTCTTCAAGAAGTTTTGAATTTGCTTTTATTTTAACATGGATACTTGCATAACTTAATCTTTTTTTTGTCGGTTCATCTTACTTTAAAGGAATTCCCACAACACTTGCAATTCACTAAATGCCTCCATATCCCATAATTTTAGACTTAATTCAGGGAGCTGAATCCAAACAGGGAAGGTAGTTAGTAAAGCTCCATCAAAAGCTGTTCTGTTATTCCATCTTTTCAAGATAATCAATTTTACATTTATAAAGTAAGGCCCTCCACTGTATGTTCTTACATAATCAATGTCAACGTAATTATAAAGAAGCGATTATTTCTAATGAAAATTTCGAAATTACTAGTAGGATTCCATGTTCTTTGCAGGAAAGCTTTAAAATGATGATAATATGGTCTATTTCCGAACATATAAGCTATCACTGAGCTACTCCATTTGGAATCTATCCTCCTACTTACACCTTCCTTCACTATAACCCTTTTCTTGTTACCGATGGTTATAGGTGCTAGATATTCCAGACCGAAATTATGGCTGAAGCCTCCATTTTTAACCACATCAGCCCAAGAAGATGGCTCGTCTGGAAAAGATCCATTGTTATTTTGATTCTGCATAGCCTGATTTGAATCTGAACTTACTGTAGTTCAAGCATTCTGGTCTATAAAGGCTATTTTGATTGTGTTTTAAGAAATTTGATCCAAAATGTATTATATTGATTGTTTCATGCATTTCTTGATTCCCTTAGAATATTTTTTGTATTGAGTTCGATTCATAAGGAAATCTTGGGCATGATTTGATTGATGATGGATCTTTACCCTATTACGGCGGTTTGTTACAGTTTGGAACCCCTCGCCGTTGATTTCTGGTAGCTTCTCCTTTGGGTTAGTGGAAGAGAGAGGTTTAAGTGATAGTGGAGGATCAGAATTAATGGAGAAATGGCCTTGGATGTCTGATTAAAGCTGTCCACCATGTTTTAACTATTGTTAAAACAAAGGACTTTAGCCACAACCGGGTGGTTTAACTTTTTAGCCTATGGTAACTTGATTAAAGAGAGGATTCTGTCTAAACCAGAAAGCCAAAAAAAAAATGCTCTAACTCTAAGATAGTTCCAACTATTAATTTACTCTCAATTTAAGTTGAAATGACATCCAAAATAATCTTGGCTCGGTTGCCTTAAAATAGCTCACACAAACAAGGTACCCAAATGGTTCTACAAGAACGTATTACATAACATATATAGCTAAACTAAATTTTATTCTTGGATGCAGACCAAGAGCATAAATGGAAAAACCACACATAACAGTTTCTATAAAGTAGACTAACTGGTATTCCAAAACACATGACTATCTAATATTACTTAAAACATTAAAGCTATACTTTGACGCAAGAAATACAAGAACTAAATGGTAAAGCAAATTAAGCAATATCAGCATGACGCAACGTTACAGACATACAATGATATTGATTTTTTCTGATTTAACTGTTGGTTTCAATCCCTAATCCTTCTATATTGTGAGCAACTTCCATCTCAGTCATGCTTAACATTTTGTCTAACAATTTTTTATATGTTAATATTAGTTTATTTTCTTTCAATATATCTCAAAGAGAAAAAAGAGCTAAGATCTTCCTTCTATCATTATAAAAGAAAGTAGTTATAAGTGTGCAAAAAAATAAATTACTAAAATTTTGATGAATTTTTATCATCAATATACACAATTAACAACATGGCTAGTCGAGTACTTCAGTACGAGGAGATAAACAAACATACTGGGTCTTATAGAGCTAGTTCATCATCCCATATGCGTAAAGTGAGATCTTAAATAAAATTAATGGTTCGTTTTTGTTTGATATTTAAGCATCGCCTTCATCGCTTATTAAAACCTCATCCTCGCATGAATTTAAACTAAATAAATCGAATAACTTCGGGGTTCCTTAAAGAATGAGTAGGCGATAAGTAAACTTTTACTACACTCGGAATTCTTTCATGGTAGCAGAATTTTGTAATTGTTATTATGTTTAATTTGTATATTCAATGCAACATATATTAGAGCAATATTTGTCAGCATGCATTTCCAATTACATTCTTTCAATGAATATCTGTTTTTGCTATAAATATACATAATTTTTTTTATTACCATGAAAACAAGTTCTATTTTTTGTAAAAAAGGTTTAGATGTCAGGGAAAGCTTCCTTAGCATAATATTTAATATTTATTGTAGTTATGGGGAAAATACCACAATTCACCTAAATGCAGCGTAAATAAAAGTAAGATAGTGTTGATGGTTTAGTAGAACAAACAAAAGACTAATATCTCAAAAAACAAATATAGATCATAAAAGCACAAATAGAAAAGAATAAATCATACACGAGATTATAGCAATTTCAATTTTGGAAGCTATACTTAGTAGAAGAACAAAAGACAGAATCCTCTTTTGTTTAAAGTTGGAATTACCATACGATAATAAACCTTGGAATTATTTATAGTGCTCTCCAGATGATCTCTGTCCTTGGAAAAAAATATATGTAGAAGATATGATGAATCTCTTGTGGAAACACCAAAATGACCGAAAAAGGATGACAATACCCTAGAAATTCGAGCATCAATATTTACAGAATTTTCCACTCCACTTGACCGCAGACAAACAATATCCGCCAACATCTTCTTCTTTCGATGCTGAAATATAGTATCACATCTAACAATCTCCAACTTAATACTATATTCCCCTACAAGCCATCCAACCCACTTACACCTTCATACTCCAAAAAATCTCAAACATGACACCATGGTTACTTCTCTAAAGAGTTTGGACATGGCAATCGCTCATTGCACTTTGTCAACGAACTCCGACAAGGCTACTACGGCCCAACAAAGTGTTGAAAATACCCTTTTACATGTAAAAACTATCAAACTCCACAATGAAAGCAAACGTCTCTAGCTTCCAACTAAATCTCCCCCCCCATTTGCCACGTGGCACTAGCACTTCAGTAAGCAGATCAAGTTCGAGCAATGTTGTAACTTTGCAACATGTAAGGACTTGATGAATATATATATGTTGCATTCTCCTTCGTGCAAACCTTTAGAAGACGAACTAGCTTCTCCTTATTCATTGAGATAAGAAAGGATTCTCTTACCTCTGTATGTTTCGTCTTTGAGCTGAAAGGCAGATTTTTAGCTAAGTGAATTGCACTTTGACTATTGCGACTCACTATTGTTCCATCACGTACAAAGCCCAAATCATACATCAACTACTTCAAGTAGCGTGCCTCCTTAACCGCTTCAACAATATCTACTAGCTCTGCCTTTATAGTAGACAAAACAACCATTGTCTGCAACCTCGTTCTCCAATTAATAGATGTCGCTCCAAGAGTGAATATATTACACAAGTTGACTTCTTTCTATCTCTATCACCGGCATAATCAGAATCATAAAATCTAACCAAGCTAAAATCTCTCTCTGCTACCAAAACAAGCTCTTGGTTTGGAGTTCCTCTAATATATCTGAAAATATACTTCACCGCATCTCAATTTATCTTTACCTGATTTTCCATATATATATATATATATATATATTAACCAATCCGATAGCTATGCAATGTCAGACCTAGTGTAAACCATAGCATAAAACAAGCTACCAACTGCACTCGCATAAGGCACCTTCTTTATATATGTCTTGTCCTTCTCTGATATTAGAGAGCCTTTACTAGAAAGTTGTATGTGAAAAGACATGGGTGTACTAATTACATCGGAGCAAGCATCTTTCGAATATATTTATTTTGAGTGAGCCTCAAAATTCCTAGTTTTAAATTTCCATACCCGAAGTCTTCTTTGCTTCCCACGGTCTTTCATCTCGAATCCCGCCTTTAACTTCAACTTCAATTTATCGATTTCAACTTTATCCTTTGAACAAATCGACATATCATCTGCATACAAAAGAAAATACACCGAGTCACCACTCTTTAAATGCTTGAAATACACACGAGCGTCTTTTATACTAAGATAAAAAACCAAGTGAAATCATAGAACAGTCAATCACTTGTACCACTTTCTAGGAAACTACTTAAATATATAAAGTGACTTCTTCAACTTGCAAACCGAATCTTCTTTCCCACTTACAACAAATTATTCTTGCTTCTTCATGTAAATGGTCTCCTCCAAGTCACCATGCCAGAAAGCGGTCTTCACATCAAGTTGCTTGAACTCTAATTTCTGAATAACAACTATGGTAAGAAATATCCAGATATAGGTTTCTCTGATTACAGGAGTAAATACCTCATCACACTGTATTCCCTTCCAATGTGAAAATCCTTTAACAACTAGTCTAGCCTTGTATCTTCCACCACCCTTCACCTTGAACACCCACTTGCAACCTGTGACTCGGCTTCCCCAGGAGGTAGTACCAACTCCCAAGTCTTGTTCTTTCTCAACGACTCTAACTCATCTTCCATAGGAGAATCCACTTCGAGCTATCACTCAACTTTAAAGCTTGTTTAAGGTTAAATGGTTCATCATGAACCATGTTAGGGCATAGTCAAACTATTCACAAAGGCTAAGTTTTGCACTACCGCTCACCATACTTTTCGACCCGCTTAATTGTCCAACGACTGGATTACATAGGTACAACATCGTCTAAACTCATTTTAGCTCCAACTTGTACCGAACTTCCTCTAGCTTCATGCATATCACCAACACTACTAGAAGGCATATGTGACTTCTCTATGATATCTCATCAAATGCATCTTTACCTCTATCAACA
The DNA here is from genome assembly GCA_030737815.1 of Allium fistulosum. Lineage (NCBI taxonomy): Eukaryota > Viridiplantae > Streptophyta > Magnoliopsida > Asparagales > Amaryllidaceae > Allium > Allium fistulosum. The sequence goes on from CM060902.1 coordinate 1,291,975,746, forward strand.
ATAGCTAGAACTCTATTATTAGGCTGAAACGTGGGATCTTTTTCCATCTCCTAAGGCCTATTAGAATCAACTGATGTGGTGGGTAACTCTTTCTTAGAATTGAACATTGCAGACTTATCAAATGTGAATTGTCTACAATGCACAATCTTCCTATCAACATGGTTCCAAATTTGATGCCATTTGAACCCATCTGTGTATCCCATAAATATGTCATTGTATGATCTAGCCTCCAACTTATCATCACCTGTATGGTGCATACACAGAAGAACCAAAAAGGCGAAAATAGCAAATGGTTCAGCAGCGGAAATAACAAAATGATGATACGGTGAAAGTAGCGATCGGTGAATTGAAGAATACCAAATGCCCAACTTCGTTGATCCAAAGATGCCAGAATCTAGCTATCCCAAACACGTTGATCGCGCACGATACTATGTTTAAAGATCTACGATTCTTCGACGTTGATCAAGCGCACTTGATTCCACGAATCAGCTTCTACGATCGTTGATTCGAGCGCACTCGAATACCGAAAGAGGAGATAGGAGATCACACTCAACTACCGATTTAAATGAAAGCACAAAGCTAACAAACAAGAATTTTATTCAAAATCAACTAAACTATTACAAATGGCACCACCGGCCTATTTATAGAAGTTACAACACACGCGACTCACAACTGTACAACACTTAGGTCGTTTCCAACCTAAAACATCACGACCTAAACATAGACGACCTAAAATAGTCGACCTAAAAACAAACGATTTACGACTTACTATATTTACAACAGTCACGACATCACGACTCAACACTTGAGCGACCTTAAATCACACGCGACCTAACTCCACACGACTTAAGACTGAACAGCATATGCGGCATTAGGTCGTTGGCCCCCTTGAGCGACCTAAAGAATAGCGGCATAAGGTCGAGCGACCTAAAAGAAGCGGCTTCAGAAAATCTTCGCGACCTAAGTCTTCACGACCTAAGGCCTCGCGACCTATAGTGAGCGACCTATCTCTCCACATCTCCCCGCGACCTAACTTAGGTCGTTCATTTTCTCTGCGACCTAATATAGGTCGTAACTCGTTAGATCGTAAGTCGCTAGGTTGGTCCATCTGTTTATCCTTCTTGTTAGGTCGCATACGACTTAACAGTATGTTAGGTCGCTCGCGACCTAAAACTTAGTCTGTTTGGCCTGTATTAATGAGCAACTTGTTAGGTCGTTCCAGCGTCCTATTCCTCTGCTTTAGCTTACTATTCTCAAACCCATTAGGTCGCTTACGACCTAAGTCTCCAACTTCCCACGGCTCTTCACAAAATGTTAACTCGTTAGCTTCCTCGTTAGGTCGTACTCGACCTATCAACATGGTAGGTCGTACACGACCTACGCCTTCATCTTTCTGGGCTGCATCAGCAAAGATACACCACTTTACTTGTTAACTTATCCTTTGGAATCTTCCTATCTGGCTGATCCTGGAATTCGATTTATAATATGCGATGTAGTCGTTAAAACTTTAGCTCAAAAGACTATAGATAAGCCTGTTCGTCATCAATCTCAAGCAACGGGCCTTCTCTAGTAGAGTCTGATTAATCCTCTCATCAACCCCGTTGGATTGCGGAGCTCCAGGTGTAGTGAAATTTCTTTAAACACTATACTGCTTATGAAAATCGAGGAAGTTTCTAGATACAATCATCATCGTCATCAGATCTAAAACCTTCAACTTACAATTGGATTGGTTTTCAAATAATGGCTTCCATGCCTTAAACATCTCAAAGCTTTCTGATTTAGCCTTCATCACACACGCCTAAGCTTTTTAAGAAAAGTCATCAATAAGGAAAAAAAATACATCACTCTCCTAATGGAAGTAGTAGCTATTGGTCCCTAGACATATGTATGCACGTAATCAAGCACTCCTTACAATCTATGAAGTCCAACTTCAAAAGATACCTTTTTCTACTTTCCCAACACACACTCCTGGTCGAAATCTAACTTTAAATCTTTCTCCTTTGATCATCTTCTGTCTACAAAGCAACTCCATGCCCTTCTCCAAAATGTGACCCAATTTGGGATATTAAAGTCTAATAGCATCCAAATCATGAGCACTATCTAATCCAACAGAAGACTCCCATGTAATGTGGTTTCCTTTAGCAGATACACATTATGGAACACATCTTCTTTTTTTAGAACTAGTGCAATCCTAGAAACCTTCAAACTACCCTTCTCCATTAAACATAGCAGACATCTGTCAAAATGCGTACCACTCCATCAAACATTTAAGTCTGTACTATACCCTCTCCCATGGCTCTACAACAAGCATCATTTCCCATAACGATCGCACTTCCCTCCTTCCTAACAAAAGAGCCAAAATCATACCTATTTGGCGTCATATGAAATGAAGCCTTTGAATCAATCACCAAATAGTCTGATACATCTGATCTCCCTACATTCAACAAATCAATAGATACAATATTCTACATCATAATTGATGAAGATCCCTCCTTAGAATTCCTCTTTAAGTTTGGACAATCTCTCTTCCAATAGTTTGATTTCTTACAGTGGTGACACTTTAATCTAAAATATTTTAAATAAAATCTTTATTTTATTCAATCCGCTCATAAAAGGTTTTACTTAATTTATATGAGTTTTAATTTATAAGTATATCAACTGTGTATAGTGCACGTGCGACAAATATGAAGTGTACATGGTAATTTTGACCGTATACAGGTACTAGGATTTAAACCGCAATGGACACATTTATCTCTTTATATAAGTCATTGTTGCCTAAAGTTTATTCTCAAATAACATAATACAATAGTTGTAAATATACAATAACAATTACATATATATAGACACACACATACATACATAGACACATACATACATACATACATACATAAATACATACATACATACATACATACATACATACATACATACATACATATACATATATATACATATATATATATATATATATTTGTGCGTGTTAAAATATTGTTTTGACTTTTAAATGTATTGAATTCTTGAATTATCAATTTTAAATCTAGTTTTAACTTAGGAAGGATTTAAAACTAAACTTATGACTTTACACAAAAGTTCCATTTATAAACTTTAAATTAGAATAACATACATATATGTACATATGTATAAGTAATTCCAAATAATGTTTTAAATTTAATACAAATTAAATTTATAAAACTTGTAATTTCATATGTATTTAAACATAAAGTTAGCATAAAGAAAGCCAGCTTTAACTTATGAATGATTCAAAGTAGGTTTATGATTTTTTTTGCCCAAAAGTCCGCTTATAAATTTTGAATTGAAACGACCTTTAAAAATATGTAAATAAAAAACAACTGAATCATATACAAAACATGTATTCAATTTTCAAAATGAATCAAGTAATCAAAACATGAAGCTAACTTACGTTTATATAATAAGTTACAAAATTATATTAATAAATTAAAATCAGTTTCCAAATCCAGAATATTTATTATTATTTAAATATTAATATCCAAATCAATAAAAAAAAAATCGGACAACCTAGGCATATATAAATTCGTTGTATAAAGCTTAGGATCTAAACTATACATACAAGATGAGCATGAAATCAAAAGAATTAGCATTCGAGGACCTAAATATTTTAACATAATGTATTACATAATCAGATAAAACTAGAAAATTATTTTGAGACGAAACCAAAAATCACACCTTGAATGAAGAAAAAATCCTAGATTTGATAAAATCAACCTCTAGATTTTGCAAGGATCTAGAGGAAAACACCACCTTGAATATTTTTTATTTTATCTAAATTTGTATGGGGAATTTCATTTCATGGAGGCCATGGAATTTTGACCATTACAGAGAGAGAGAGAGAGTGGAAAGTAGGAAAAAATGAATTGTCCGGAGAATCAATGAATGAAGATGAATTTTGTTTTATAGAAATAATTGAAATTTTCCAATTACTTCCTTAAACCTCCCCTTATTACGTCATTAAATCACAATTAAATCCCCTCCACTTATCATGTATGTTTAGTTGTATTATGATAAAGAAGAGTAGCAAAAAAAAACAAATAAATGAATTTATTTTAAGTAGATAATAAAAGATAATTAAAGACTATAGATCTTTTGCCTTCCTTTATTTACTCCTTTGTCTTTTCAAATCAAATTTGAATCCCTTCCTCTCCCTCTTTGGTTGGCCATAAAAGATGCAACATGGACCTCAAAATATTAGCAAATCCATTTAGTAATTAGTCTATTTAAATCCAATTTTAGTATTCTATCAATATTGTATATCGATACACACATATATAAGTTTATATACGCATTTTACTAAATACTAATGGCTTCCAAAAAATCAAATAAATGTTATTAATTAATATTTCATAAACATTGATTAATTTAATTAATTTACTATGATTATAAATTAATTAAATCATGTGTTTTTCAGAGCAATCATCATTATGGTTGTGCAACTCAAAAGTGTAAATTCGGTCAACGATTAATATCGAAAAATTTGAATATTAAAGTTCATATGTCACCTTAGCTAGTAATGTGATATTTTAGCCAAATTTATCGCTTATGCTTCTTTTAAGTAAAATCTAATTTTACTGTTATAAGCAATACCCATTAGTAACGATAGTTTACACTAATTTCCTTCGTCAAAACTATATAACATTAGGACTTATTTAATTTGGTTTTGGTCAAAATTCCGACATCGTCCACATTCAACTTGATTGGTCCAAACACAAAATCCTTGGTTCAATAACGACAATTATTATTAACCATGCTGCTCTAGCTAGAGATTTTAACTTAGAGTTGACTACAGTGGACCGATACTAAATATTATAACCTAGGAGATGAATTTTATATTAAATAGAGTTTCATTTCCAATGCTTCAACTCAAACCCAACTATAGTCATTCGATTGATGTCATGCCACGGTATAACTACAATCAAAGTGGAGTTTCCTCATTGAAGTTCAATAGTATTCTCAAATTGAGAGAAATGTGTAAAATCGTCACTTCAAGATTCTTTGTTTTACCTTAGTTATAAAAACCAATAGAAAACTCATGAGCGAGTTATTTCATAGTTATCTAATGATTATCTATATGTAACCCCATGGAGACCCTGACAGCCATGAGTAATACACCATCCAATGTTTAGAGAGTGTTATGTACTATAGTCTCAAGCGATGTATCGATATCATACCTTGAAACATCTTGACTAGGATATTTAAAATAATATGTTATCTTTAATGTGATAAATTTCTCATCATTACAACACATTGTAAATACTATCACATATCATATCATTTATAGATTTTCTATTTAATATACTTAAATTAAATAATTAATTAACATTCATAATATAAGAAGTATATATTTGAAAAAAAAAACACATTTTATTATAAACAAGATTGGTTATCAAGTCAGAGGCATATAACAAATTATAAAACTACTTCTATGCATACCTCTTACTCTATCAACCTCCCACTTGCACTTGGGGTCAATTATGGAATCTTGTTTCTACTTCTTCATTCGATTTTCTCAAAAGAGCCAATCTCTTAATCAACTAGTATGCTATTTTGTTTTAATTATCTACTCTACCAATTAACTCTCTCCCCGTCAATAAACTATCTTTATCATATGGAACCATTCGGAGAATGTTTTTTGAATTCTAATGAGTATTAGGTTCCTTTATGAACTATATCGCAGTGTTGTTACCATATAATATTATCATGGTATTCTTAACATTTGGAATCATCCCTAGCCGAGTTATAAATTTGTACATTTATATGTATTTCTTTTATTGCAGTGCTATTCAGGATGATGTACTTATCCTTTAGTCAAATCAGCTACTACTTACTGTTTGGAACATTTCCAATCTAAAGTTTTTAACTTGAGATCAAACATGAATTTAGGATTGAAATGCTTTACTCGATATCACTTATGAAGTTCATGTTCGCACACTCATTCATAAAGAGTTTGTTGTTTCGATAACAATTCATTAGTATTTTGTAAATACTCAAGAACACTCTAAAACATCATTCAACGATCTTAATTCAGATTTGATACTTGTCTTATGTGTCAAACACATAAGCGAAATGCAACACCATAGATAATACAATATGTACGATAATTTCTATTACCAATGCATAAGAAATTCATCGTACAGGCTCCATATTAAACAATTTAATACAGTGTCTATGAATATCATTTTGGGACAATCCCTAAGTCCTTTCATACTGAATATAAAAGGTATTAATTCAAATCCCTTATCGAGAATTAAACAACCAAATTAAAATAATTTTTAACATGAGCACATCGTTAATAATCATAAGTTTGCCATTTACTTATAGTTTTAGAAATATTTTAGTACATGTTAATGTTCTTTCTTATTGATACATGTTTCATCTGTATTTTGACTGAAATTTGAAGTTTACAATTTCTCATAAAAATACTTGCTTTACTCTAATACTTATTGAACAATACTTCTATATCAGTTCTTTGATCATAACTAATACTCATAAACTTAATTATTGCTCACATTGACTTCGAGGCATGTTGGTTTTTATGTGCAAATGGTTTATTCCAAATTATTGTTTAGATTTTCTGTTTCAGCACACATATACATAAACTCAAATTCATTCCAAGTGATAATTTTGTGAGTAAAATCCACATTAACTCAAGCACGTTGAATGGTGAATTTATTATGTTAATTTAACCAATTGAAATTTATAATGTTATTCTTATCAATGTTGCTTGCTATATTCCAACTGCATTGGTCTTCTTCTTCTCGAATACACATACACGGCCGACAGATCATATCCCTTTTGGTACAACTATGAAAATTATAACACACATACCTTTATACCCATACTACCTAAGAGTATTACTAAGTAATACTGTAGGATAATAAGGAAATAAGACGATATGGGGTACACATGTGAATACTCCCTCAAACAAACATTGGTACGTATTCAAACAATGAATATATTACTCACCTATATGTACACGGTCTCAATACAAAGCAATAAACACATGTGCCTACAGGACAAAACAATACACATTATATATATATAATAACAGAGAGAGCATAGTCAAAACGCATCGATAATATACAATAAGAAAGTCTACATAGATCCAATATACAAAAAAAAATTGCCACTAAAACATCCAGTACATGAATCCAAATACATCTCAATAATATACAATGACTATATAATGACATCCTAGTCTCCTTCTATGCTCAACATCCATAAAATAGTCATCTTGTCCCCGGACCTGAAATGTCTCGGATTGACCTAAGTATTATAAATAACACACGGATCAGACTATGTCTATAATGATAAGTGTAATTATAGCATAAAATGGTAATACTAATAAAAGTATATTGGTGATGGCATAACGTTCTCAAAATATCTCAGAACCATATCCATAAGAAAACCATACATGTCATCACTCATATAAAACAATTCAACAGAAACCAAGAATACCATAACCAATAGGTGAATCATCCATACAAGAAAACATAATTCTAGAAAACGAAATCATCAAGTGAATCGGGCTAACACACAACAATGCCCTAAAATGAATATATATAATATGTATGTATGTATGTATGTATGTATGTATGTATGTATATATATAATAACAATGAGAATACTTGAATTTGGTACGTACGTCCTGTCCATGATCCACATCCAACCAATCGCGATAACCAAACTCATAATCAAATTCCCATTCTTCCATCATCAAATCTCAGATTACATTAATTAAATCACCACAATCATAGTTTATACGCTTAAGCATGCCACCATCGTCCCCTAGATTTTATTTTATCACCAAATCGAGCGATGGGGAGCTCCTATCAATGCTTCTCATCACAAATTCAATCGACATGCGGCATTAACCAAAAAATATACCGATGCTTATTATCCCTAAATAAATCCACGATGTTGTTGTCTCCAAACCAAATGATGTGAGTTCCACCACCAGACAGAACGACATTGTAACCACAAACTGATTACTATTTATGTCAGGAATTGACATTTTTGTCCATAGGTATTCTTCTATGAAACCCCTAAGTTTATGTAATCTATATGTTCTGAAATTCTTAGTATTCTGGATTAAGTTTTTGTATTCAGTAGTTTGAAACATAATTTGTGCACATATACCTGTCAAAATATGATCCAACCCATTTACCCTACTTATAAATGGGTTGGGTCAACCCATGTATGAATTTTAATAAATAGGTTATGGGTTGGGTTGACCCATTTTTAAAAGGTTATAAATGGGTAACTCATTTACTCATTTATTAAAAACTTAAAATTTGAAAATAAGAATTTTGAACACACGTTGTAGTTCTCCATGGTGACTAATAATTATACTTATAACAGACTACATCCCCATATTTGAACTCCGCTAAGGCAAAAGTCGCTTTTTTGTTCAGAATGCTATAACTTCTTCACACTAACTTGGAATCAAGCGAGACTTCGACCGATGAACTCCCACCTAAATTACAAACAATATGGAATACTCGGATAATCCATCTTGTGAACGCACACTGTAGTTCTCCATGGTGATTAATAGTTTTACTCAGAAATAATAGGCCACATCCCATATTTGAACTCCGCATAGGCAGAAACCGCTAAATTTTTTTTGTTCAGACTGCAGTAGCTTCTTCGTAGTAACTCGAAATCAGACGAGACTTCGACCGATGAACTCTCACCTAATTGTGGACAGAATGGAACACTCAGATATTTTAACTTATGAACACATACTGTAGTTCTCCATGGTGACTAGTAGTTATACTTAGAAAATAACAGGCTACCACATCCCCATATTTGAACTCCGCCTAGGCAGAAGTGGCTATTTTTGTTCAAACTGCAATAACTTCTTAATAATAACCCGAAATCAGGCGAGACTTCGACCGATGAACTCCGACCTAAATTACGGACAATATGAAACACTCGGATACTTTATCTTGTGAATGCATACTATAATTCTTCATGGTGACTAACGGTTACACTTAGAAATAACAGACTGTATCCCCATATTTGAATTTTGATGAAAATTAGAATTAAAATTATAAAATTTAAAATTTAGATTTTTGATTTTTATCGAAATTTAGAACGTAAATATTAGAATTAGAATTACTTTATATTCATTTATTTTTTATTGGTCAAATCAAATTTAAATCTTTAAATGGATTAAATGGGTAATATGCTTATTAAGCGGGTTGGGTCATAATCGGATCAAAAAGAATGGATAATAAATGGGTTGGGTCAAACCCGACCCAATCCATTTTGACCCAACCTAATCCGTTTGATAGGTCTAAATAGTGTCCAACCTGTTAATGTAATCTACAACGGGAATGACTTATGTATGCACTGTATTTTTCAAACACAAATCGATTTATCTTCATAGGATAACGAGCCATGTATTGAATTACTCTATGCTTTACACAGTCGAATGATAACGTGAAAAGGGATTGAATTGAATTTTATTTTTCTCTTTGGTATTTAAAACATAGCTGAACGATAGGGGGATTTAGTTGCTCTATGCAATACATCTTTACTTCTTTCTTTTGAAACATTTTTTTTAAAATAAAGTAAGATTCTATTGATTCATATTTGCTAGCCAAAAATATATGCGACAAAAATTTAAATTTCGTTACTAAAGTCAATAATAGGCGATGAGAAAGTAATCAATCATAAGTTTAACTCTTAAATATCATTACTAAAGTCAAAAGATAGATGCTGGTAAAGTGACTTAATTGATCATAACATCAACTCTTTTTTCCTCTGGTATTTGCATATATACATAGTAAGCTCTTAAAATATGCTCAAATGCAGTTTTTCCTTAATGGCTTAGGTGTATCTCAGAATGACTTAATTGGCATGTTTATTGTCCTAATCTTATTTTTTCAAGGAGCTAGAAAGTATATTGAAGCAAACACCGTAGTTTTTCCATGTTTGCTCGCAGTTAAATTTGACAGATGATAACAATTATGACCCATCTAACTTATCCAAGTTTTTGCAGAACAACAAACTATTCATTAACTTTGCAGTTCGATTTCTCCCTACACAATGGTAGTGGTATACATATTTGAATTAAATGTTATTTGGCATATCATGTTTTTAGATATTTGCTTTATAATATAGTTATCTACCACTACAAGAAAACTTAATAACAATAGCATCTTATATTAGTGTTTGAGCTGTTAACGCTATTGGAAGGGAAAAAATAAACAAAAACCAAATGCTATTTAGTTGATTAGGCGGCATATTAATGTTTTTCCCATTATACCGCGCCACTTGTCTCTTCCCGCTTCTCCCATCTCTCATGCCCTAATTCACGAAAATCAATCTTCCTCGCAATCCTAAAAGGCTAAAACCTCCTCTAATTCGCATCGAATCCAAATTCATATCATCGTCCTCCACTTTATCTCCCCTCAATCTCCATTCCTCCGTAAGTAGGTGAGTCCCTGCTTGATTTTTTTTCTAATTCCGAATGTTAATCTGTTCACCGTGATTTTAGGTAGGCAGAATCCTATCTACAAATATTAACATTGAGGTCCATTAATTCCTCACCATAACTCGAATTCTGAAACCATCACCAAATTATCGTCAACGGCAACCCCTGTAATGTCACATCTGCTTCTGGTGCTTTTTCCCGCTCCTTGACGAACTCAAGTTGTCACCAGTGCATACTTTGCGAGTAAATTGAACTACTTTTTCTGATTGAGATTCGAACTAAATTATGAACATTTTTTATTTTATAAAATTATTGACATTTTAAATTCAGTCTAACAGTTATGAACATTATTACTAAGCTTGTGAAATATGAGTTGTGTACTGTTAGGTCTATTGGTCGAACTTAGTGAAAAAAATCAAGATTTTACAATTCAATATTCAGAGATTTGACATATCATTAATGGTTATGTTGTTTACAAATTTTGGCTTCTTTTTTCATTGAGTATTTTACCCACAATGTTTCTATTGAGCCATAATAATTAGAGTGTTGAGTTTATTTTGGCATTAAGACAAATTATTGTGAATGGCAATGAATAGTTTGGTTTGTCAATTCACTGGAACATTTTGATAAGGAATTTGGTGCTTCGTAAGCTTGGCTGTAGAAGGTGCATTGAATAAAGCATGGAGATATGATTTGGAACTACTATGCTATGTTTTTATTCTAGTAGTGTAGATAATTATGTCAGTTTACTAGGGTGGAGCATAGGAAATTTAATACGTTATGGCTAAATGTGCTCGATGAATAGATTGGAGAGTGGAAACGATATTCCTATGGTGTTAGTGGCTTTGGAAATGCTTTGATATGGTTAAAATTGAAAGTGGTAGAATGTGTTATGATTTGGAGAACTTAATTATAGAAATGTCCAGCTTTGAATACGGTATTGGAAACTTTTGTTATAGAAATGACCTCCCATGGATGTTGTAATGGAATCAAGTTATAGTAAGTGCAATTTATTAATTTTTAGATATGTATAAATTTAGTTGATAAAAATAATTGATTTTTTTATTTAGTTTTGGTTGTTCTACATAGGTAATTATTGATTAAAGATTGTTGATTGGTAATGAAGAAGACTATTTCGGATATTAGGATGTTTGTAAGTATTTCTTTGTCTCCTTTTTTGCTTATTTACATGACTGGTAGTAAGGAAATAGTTATTCTTTGTTGTCACAAGTTCACTATATATTTCGTTTGTGAATCACATTTTGGTAAAACCAGAAACCCACCTCGGCACTTCTACAATAAAATATATATAACAAAATGTTTTAACTTATTTCAAAACCATCGATAATGCTATTGTGGTGTACATTTTGGCACTCTAGTAATCTAGTACATGCTTCCTCATGGTAAAACCGTTCCACTCTCAACCTCAATATTGGTGAAGTTGATTTTCTTTGCATTACTTATCATTCACCATGAAATTTTCTATTTGAAGATGATAAATAAATTTTCACTTTTTAATATAGTAAAAGGATGATCCTTGTCCATAGCAGTATATATTCATTTACAAAATGGCCTTTTCAGAATTCTATGTTCATTTAAAAAACAAGGAGACTGCATTCAAACTCAAATTCAACAACTGCAGACGTTTTTGCTCTTAAAAATATTAACAATACATTCACTTGTAAAATTATTAATCGATAAAATAATAGGATCGTCTAACTTTTAGTTCCTTCAAATTGAGATTAACATTCTTGCTTCTAGCAAAAATTTTGTCGAATATGTGCATAAAACTTCTAAATGAACATTATCGGTGTGAGCATAAGCGATGTTTTTGTTGAATCAATTTAACGGACCGTTAGTTTCGTTTACTTGCAAAATGAGTTTTGCTATAAATGTGAGTTTTGTTTACAGTGAGCAAAGAAAAAAATTGGTATTAATTTATTTGTTCCAACTTTCACGGTACGGAAGAGGATGAAACATGTGAGCAGGATGACAGGCTTGCACAGGCTGAAATCTGAACTAGATAGCTTGAAGAACAACAAGTGGAAGCATGGCATAGAGCAATGAGTGGATGCATATAATTTGAAGTAGCAACACACCAATGTAGACAGAATTGACAGGCCACACGCTGAAAGGCTTGCATAGGAGAAGCGACTGAAATGGCAGGCTGCATATGGAGTAAAATGAAAGGCTTTCACAGGCTGAGTACTATCAGGTATAGTAAGGGAGGAAGCATTGCATGCAGGTGGTTTGATGGAATCAAGCAACCACGATATGCTGAAGAACATGGCCTATTGCAAGTCAAGGTACCTTTTTATTATTTGCGTAATCATAATATAATTCTAGTATTTTTAAAAGACTATTTCATGTGTTAATAAAATAGAATTAGACCTATAAATTTATGAGTGAATGCATGCATTTTAATCAAAGTATGTGATCCAAATCAAACCAGAACCTTGCATACGCTGGTTGAAATTGTAAAGATCCACTATTGCAGTAGTAGAATCACTAGCTAGGTCTTGTACTCCCCTATTTCCTACTGACAAATGCTTCCTAGTGTACTTGCTACTTGCAATTTTGTTATTTAAAGTATAACAAAACCACTTTTTTTGATTAACTTATACTTATGTTAATTTAGAATCTCTTTTTATATATGAAGTTCTTCAGTGGATTGCAACAGATTTCTATTTATGTTAATTCAAAACCACTTTTTTTTATATAGTCATTCTTTAGTGGATTGCCACTAAAAAGTTTGCCCTTATTGAAGCATGGAAATCTATGGTATTTGAAACACTATCATCACCCTGGAAAATTTTAAGATGTTGATTCAATTAGTAGATATGCTGCGCTATTAGGATTTTATTACAAGCTTTATGAACTAAAAGATTGCACTTGCATGATATAGTCATAGTTGGTCCAAGTAATTCAAAGGTATATTTCCATTTTTATTATGTAGAAAACGAGACCAATTATGTGTCAATGCCCAAAAATAATCGGCAGAAGGGGAGAGTTATATAGTATGTATGCTTATTATTACTTGTTAAAATAGTGTATCCTTGTCTTTTTTTAATTTTCTTTATTACTTTATTTTTTAAATTCCCATTCTTTTCGTAGTCATCTCTTATCTCGTAACAAACCACGTTAACTTCTTGCTCCCTCAACGCTTTTTCTCCTCTACCGTTAGAATCAATTTGATTCTTCTCTTACCGAAAAACATCAATTATGGAAATTCATTGTTATCAATTTTCATTTTTTTCTTTTTTTACATGATTACCCGTTGAAAGCAAATTTTATACTTGGTTACCTGTTTTTGTGTACAACATTTCAAACTATCCCATCTACCTGTATTTGGAATTACTTAAAATTTGATTTTGATTCTTTTTCTGTACAACCTTGGCTTGGAAAAACTATAGATATGTTGCCGCTCAACTAATATTAAGAATTAGTTTCCAGTCCTTTAGGTTTAGTGGTCAAACTAGAATGGCATTTGAGGGAGAAGAGAGCTGGAAAATATTGCTTTAATTTTCTTTATGTAATTTATTTATCTATTTAATTGTGTACTACAGGTACAAGTGGGCAAAGGTATTGGCATATATTCTATTTAGCTGTAATGGATTTTTCAAGTTTATCCAAATAGTTGCAAGGAAATTGAGTTAAAATGTTACTGGAAGATCTCTTGCTCAAAGTACACTGTATGAACATGTAAGTATGTTTTTTTTTCATTTCTTGAACTTTTGTTAGTAAAATATCCAAGGCGGTCCATTTAACATTCTTAGTAGTACTACATAATTATTTAAAATTATAAATGTTAGGAAGAGCAAAAGTTTATTTTAATTACATTCATTCCATCGTTGTTTGGCTTCAGCAAAATTTACCCAAATCCACCATTATATGTTACATTGTAAATTGCGATACTAGATATTCTGATTTCTGCGCAAAAAAGGTATGTAGTTTATTGTGGTCTGTAAAAAGATCCGTTGTCTTTAATGTTTTGATAATTTCCTATGCTCTTACACAACCTGTATTACTTGATCCTTATTCAACCTGTTTGGCATCACCAAATCAAAGGATCTTTTTCATTATTCTGGATGTTAACTGTGGTAAATTTAGGCTAATCCGTGTTATTTAGGCTCTTGCAAAAAACTCGACACAGTTTTATATATGTAGTTAAGATAGTGACTGCAAATAAAATATTCCTGTTCCCGAAAATGGTGATAATTTGGACTTAGTAGGAAACAGGAAATTTTTTACCTTTTACTTTGACCATGTATTATAACTTTTGTCTGATTTATGCAAAAGATGTATATTTCACTTACCTACAAAACTGACTGAAAGGATTAGCCTAAACTTTTCTGATAATATAAATGTCTACTTATATTATATATTTCTGATTATAGGCCATCACACTAATCGATGCCATCTATTGCGAGTTTTCATGTGTTTATATCTTATATTAATTGTTTCTTTGTCTAAATGCAGCAAAATAATAAATCAAAGAAGTTGCTGCATAAAAGATTTTTACAAAGCTGATTGCTTTATATGGGTTTTTACATTTTTCGGGCTCCTAGTTTTGACTGATCAGAAGAAAAGAAAGCTTCACAACTGCACTCTAGGTAAATATACGAATAATACATCATGCATAAAAGTCATTTTATGTTTTTCGTTTGATATGCATATTTTGGTTCTTATCAAAGTGTAGCGCTGTGGTCAGATATACGAATATGTAAATATACGAATTGCTACGTGAAGTTATTAACTTTTCGAAAAGTTATTAACTTCTATTCTTCTCTCTCTTGTTGTTTCTTTCTAGGAGCTATGGGAACTCCTCCTTCCTTTTCAAAAAACATACTTGTTCTTCTTTTGTTGCAACTCGTTTTGTATGTTTCATTCTTTTTTTTTAAAATATATTTTAACCTGGTGTATAATTTGATTATGATATTCTACGTTATAGGTTGGGGAACATATGTTCCTACTCCAGTAATCCACTTTACTTCTTCTCGACATGAGTCATTGTTATAAGAGTTAAATTCTTCCTTGTCATATAATATAAAAAATTTAGAGTTCGAGAATAGCAACCTTTAGGCTGTCAACAGATCATTAACTATAAAGAACTCATAAATCTCGTCCATATTGGACTTGTAAAAGAAGAAAACCCATGAGCTGGAAGAAAAACTAAAAACTCTTAAGAATGAACGTACACAGTCTAGAGAACAAACAAAACAAACAAGACTTAAGGTGATCAAACTTGAGGGAAACTTGGCTAAGGTGACTATTATTGAGAAAAAGTTAGCTAAGAAAGACTCTCTACTTGGGTTTGGCATCATATTTCTACGCATCATATTGGACCAGTGGGTCGAGTTCAGACATGTTGTCTGCCCTCTTTGTCTGAGTTCATACCAGTTGGTGTTCTTACTAGTTGGTCCTCTGACCAGTTGGTGTTCTTACCAGTCTGAGTTCATACCAGTTGGTGTTCTTACCAGTTGGTCCTCTGACCAGTTGGTGTTCTTACCAGTCTGAGTTCATACCAGTTGGTCCTCTGACCTGACCACCATGCATCTTGTCTGAGTTACATAGAGATAGTTTACACAGAGATCGGTCTGAGTTCATACCAGTTGGTGTTCTTGGTGATGTTCAGTCTGAGTTTAGGCATGTTGTGTGTCCTTTTTTTTGAGTTCCTTTGTTAACTGCTGAGGTCAAGCTAGAGACACACGGTGTGGTTTGGAGAATGATGTACACAATGGTAGGTGTTTCCGGTGATGTTCAGTCTGAGATGATTCATACATGTAGAAACACGTTTCTGTTTATGCACACTTGACAGTTAAATGGTTCTACCTCTGTTCTGTGAGATGTATACATGAAATTCTACAGTTTTTCTTTTTGTTGGGAAATTCTGAGTGTGCTTTTGTAATGACAGTATAAATTATCTGCAAATTACCTCATATGTTCATTGAATTTGCACAGGTACGAGTAATACTGCAAGTTTGGCGAAACATCAAGCAAATCCTAAGGTATCTCCTGTGATTGCAAAAATGATGGGAAAGATGGATTCCTGGGCTAAGTAATATGCTTATGTTTTCTTCATACTTGTATTAGTACATTATGCTAGATAATGTTGTTATTATGTAATGTTGGAGGCAAACTGCTAATTATGACCAAGACTGTTATTATGTAATGTTGGAGGCAAACTGCTATTTATGACCAAGACTGTTATTATGTAATGTAATGTAATGTAATGTTGTTATTATGTAATGTAATGTTGTTATTATGTAATGTTGTATATACATATATCTATCTGTGTGCATATATATATAATATAATATAAAAAAAAGAAAATTGAAACAAATGCTGAAAATTAATATTATAAAGGATAGCGTTTGAAAAACGCTATTGATTCATCAAACGCTATCGCAACTCTATATGAGATGTAAGATTTATGCATCAAAAATGCTATAATAGAATCAAAAACGCTATAGTAGAAAATAAAAAACGCTATACAAGAATGACAAAAAATGCTATCGAAAAACATTGTAACGCTATAACATGGTATGATGAAACGCTATAAAATGTGCTCAAAAATGCTATAGAAGTTAAATGAAGGATTAAATTCCCTATAGCATTTAAGTTTAATAACAGAGAAAAAACGCTATGGTAGGGTGCAAACGCTATGCACTTTTGTAAACGCTATTAGTTATTATAGCGTTTTCCTTCCTGCTATGTAATGTTGCCGGCCTACCATAGCTTGTGGTTCCACGGCGTTCTTTGAAACGCTATGGTAGCCTGTTATAGCGTTTTTAAAATGCTATGAAACCCATAAAATGTTGTAGTGTACTTTACCTTTGCTACATGATATAATAGTAGTTCAAATATCTGGTTAAGTTGGAAATGATTGAAATGGAATAATTAAAAGAATATACATATCACGTGTATTTGGGTCTTCCATCAAATAATTTTGTACTAAATCTCTATATGTATTTTTCATGTATAAATATGTGTTAAGTGACCATTCAAAAGATATTTGTTAAATGACCATTAAAGTGTAGAGAACATGTTTTTTATGTGTTTGGCTTCCTTCCGCTGATTAATTTTAATGGCATTCAAAGCTATGCTATTGTAAATCGAACACTGAATAATTTAATATTTGTACATTAAGATATGTTTGGCTTCATTGTTTCACAAAATTAGCCAAATTTATTGCTTTGGAGGGTGGAGGTTATCATTTTCTCAAAGGAGGACAAAGAGAATTATATTTTCAGGCACAAAACAAAATAATTTTGACTTCATTGTTTCAAGCAGACCTATTAAGTGGATGAAAAGATTTTCCACTAATAGAACTGTTAGTTTCTTCAAGTTACCAATCTCAGTCCTAACCTTAGAGTTACTATGTTTATTATTGTTAATTGAGCACTTCAGTTGTGTGTAGATGAAATAGTTATGACCATTGTGATTTTTGATCAAAGTTGCATGTGCATCTATTTTCAGTAAGTTATGTACACAATTACAGCTAGCAGTATATTTTCTGGTTAGCGTCATGCATTGTAAATAACGGTAGTCTTCAATGGTATTGCTACTTTGGAATGCAGATGTGTTTATTTTAGCTTGGATCATGTTTTAGGATTTTGGTATGCACGCGGTGCGCGTGCACACATCACAAAGTTATGAAAAACTTGAATAAGTTAAGAAATTAAGATATCATATTGTTCGCATACATGGTGTATAGGACTCGGCTAGAAGTTCTTAAGGTAGTGGAGCTCATGTATAAGCTACATTGGCTCAAGTGTGATTACTCAATTTTATCTTTATTCTATGGAGTTTCATGCATATAACTAGATCGTGACGTACATAGTTGCTGAATTGACCAAGGTAATTAATAGACACAGGCATTGTCTCAATATGTGTATCATAGCACTATGTAGTGTGTTCTATCGTTTTCCTGTCTTTTTTTGGGAGGAACATAAAGATATAGGATATATTACCATGTGAATGATATACAATGTCAACCTGTAGCGTTATTATAAGTCAATGGCACAATAAAAGCATTGGCTTGGCCGGCCAGAGATACTGATGCATTGCTATATGGTTATTGCAGTTGCATTGCTATATGGTTATGGCCGACTGGAAACAATATTGCAAACATACAAATAATGTTGGTTGCAGCAACTATAATTCTGCTACTTTTCTAGAGCTCATGTACTCAATTTTTTGGGGTTTTGTTCTCAATTTTATGCACGACTCCAGCTATCTTTGATTTGAAAAGTTATGTACAGATAACCTTATGTACCACTCTATGGAATTATAAATACAAGTATCCTCTCAAGCACGCACATATAGAGTATGTATATTGAAGAAAACAAGAATATGTTAAAAATAGCTAGTATCTCTTACTAGTTTGGTTATCACTGCTTTTTCGGTTGTATTTCCATTGTCAAGGTTTTTTTTTCTCTTCTTCTACTTCTTTCTTTTTAAACCAAACTACCATTATGAAAATAAGGAGTTTAATATAGCATAGAGACATAATGATGCAGCCTAGGAAGCGAATTCGACGATGTAACTTGAATCCGTCCAGGATCTCACACGATTAGCGGAAATAGTCGGTGAATCGATGATAAATCGGTGAATTTAAGAATACCCAAGTGCCCAAATCTATTGATCACGAAGATATCGGATTCTAGCAATCTTCGACACGTTGATCGCGCACGATGCCGTGAGAGAAGATCTACAATTCTTCGAATGTTGATCAAGCGCACCTGATTCCATGAATTGGCTTCAACAGTCGTTGATTCGAGCGCACTCGAATGTCGAAGGTGGAGATAGGAGATAACACTCAACTACCAATTTTAATGGAGGCAAGAAGCACAAACCAAATTTTATTTAAAATTCAACTCTTTTACAATGACACAACACTCCCCTATTTATAGGGTTACAACACCAGCACATACGACCTAACAGTAGCGACCTAACAAACGCGACACAATACAAGTCCTTCACGACCTAACACATTCACGTTACAACAGCACTTCGACCTACGACTTAATCAACAACGACTCATGACATAAGTACAAGCGACATATCAAAAGACTTAACAAAGATACAACGAATCATCAAAGCGACTCAACAGATTTACAACACCATAGCTTGAGCGACCTAAAACAAACAACGACATAAGTTTCAGGACGACTTAGCGACTTAACGAAACTTGCGACATCCAGGAGCGACTTAAGAAAATCTCGCGACCTAACTTCAACGACCTAAGGATCTTCGCGACATAAGGTTGCTCGCGGCTTAAGGATCTGCGACATAAGTTTCTCTGTAGCTCGCGACCTACTGGAGCGACCTAAGGCCACGCGACATAAGGCGGAGCGACCTACTGGATTCGCGACAATGGAAACTTCGCGACCTTCCGTAGCTTTGCGACCTAGACTGGAGCGATCTAGGGTTTCGCTCATGATGCTCGTACGCGACTTAGGCTGGAGGCGACATAAGGTATAGGCTGCATCATCCTCCCCTGGTTGAGAAAAATTCGTCCTCGAATTTAAAAGTTCTTCCCCATTGGGTTGTTCATCTCCGTAATAAGGTATAAGATATTTAACATTAAACACGTCAGAGGTGTACACATCCTCCGGCAGCTTCAACCTATATGCATTTTCATTGATCAGTTTCACAATCTTTACGGGACCAATCTTTCGAGCTTTAAGTTTATTGTATATTCCCACTGGAAAACGATCCTTCGTTAGTATAGCATATACTAAATCTCCTTCATTAAATTCAGCACTTCTTCACTTCAGATCCGCAGATCGTCTTCTCCAATCGTTCTTGAACGATTCTATGGCATTCTGTCAACCCATCAACAAAATCAGCAGCCCGCTTAACTGTCCCCTTCGGTTGTGGCACTATCATTAAATCCACTGGCCCCTTTGGCAAGCTTGAATATACAATCTGAAATGGACTGAAACCCGTACTACGGTTGATAGCATGATTATGAGCAAACTCCGCTTGACATAACTTCACATCCCAACTCTTTAGATTATCCTTCACAAGACACCGCAACAAATTTCCTAGGGATCTGTTCACAACTTCAGTCTGTCCATCTGTCTGTGGATGATAAGCACTACTGAATTTTAGCTTCGTTCCCACCATCTTCCACAAACTCAGCCAAAAATGACTCAGAAATCTAGTATCCCTGTCTGAAACTATAGATTCTGGTAAACCATGCAAGCGATAGATCTCTCTAAAGAACAACTGTGCCACATGGACTGCATCTGCCGTCTTCTTACAAGCAACAAAATGTACCATCTTCGAGAAACGGTCCACCACAACATATATAGAGTCATTTCTCCATTGAGTCCTCGGCAAGCCCAACACAAAATCCATGTTTACATCAACCCACGGTTTTGTAGGAACAGGTAAAGGCATATACAAACCCGCATTTGAAGCTGTCCCTTTCGAAACTTGACAAACATGACATCTTCGAACAAACTTTTCAACTTCCCACTTCATCGAGGGCCAATAATAAGACCGAGAAATCAACTGCAATGTGCGATCCCGACCAACATGTCCTTCTTCATGCAACTCTTTTACAATTTTCATTCTCAAGCTGCAATCTGGTACGCACAATCGATTCCCCTTGAATAAGAATCCATCTACCAACACGAACTCATCAGTACTCCCATCCTTGACTTTCTCAACAATCTTCGCAAAGTAAGGATCTTCCTCAAACAACTCTGGCAATAGTTCAAATCCTGTCACTTCAACCTTCATCGTCGTCAACAAATGACTCCTCCTGCTCAAGGCATCAGCTACATGATTCGTCACCCCTGATTTGTGCTTTACAACAAAAGTAAACTGCTGCAGATACGCGACCCATGAAGCGTGTCTAGCTAAAATTTTGTCCTGCCCTTGCAAATGTTTCAAAGCTTCATGATTCGTATAAAGAACAAACTCCTTCTGAAACAGATAATGCCTCCAGTGCTTCACAGCTTGAACAATTGCGTAAAACTCCATGTCATAAGTGCTATATCTCAACTTGGCTCCAGACAACTTCTCACTGAAATAAGCAACTGGTCTTCCATTCTGACTCAATACTCCACCAATCCCAACCTTCGAAGCATCAGTGTGTAACTCGAACAATATCTGAAAATCCGGCAGTACCAGAATGGGTGCTGTCGTCAAAAGTGTCTTGATCTTCTCAAAAGCTAACTCTGCTTCCTCTGTCCACACAAACTTCTTTCCTTTCATGCAATCGGTTACAGGTGCCATCACACTGCTAAAATGTGGAATGAATCTTCGATAAAAAGATACCAACCCATGAAAACTCCTCACTTCAGTAATTGTCTTGGGTTGTGGCCAACTCCTGACAGCTTCCACTTTGCTTTCGTCCACTTGAATACCCTCCTTTGACAGAACATATCCCATAAACAAAACACTGTGCGTCATGAACACGCACTTCTTCATTGCTGCATAGAATTGCTCCTGTCGTAAAATCAACAGCACTTCTCGATGTTGGATATGCTCTTCCATACTCCCACTATAGATCAAAATATCGCCAAAGTAAACTACTACGAACTTCCCAATAAATGGTCTGAAAATCTGGTTCATCACTCTCATAAAAGTACTAGGAGCATTTGACAAGCCAAACGGCATAACCATCCATTCGTATAGACCTTCCCTAGTTTTAAAAGAAGTCTTCCACTCATCACCCGGTCTAATACGAATATGATGGTATCCACTCTTCAAGTCAATCTTTGAGAACACAACAGCCCCACTCAACTGATCAATCAAATCATCGAACCTCGGCATAGGAAACCTGTATCTCACAGTGATCTTGTTTAGAGCCCGACTGTCCGTACACATCCGCCAAGTCCCATCCTTCTTCGGTACCAATAAGGCTGGCACTGCACAAGGACTCAAGCTCTCCTGAACACGCCCTTGTTCTAACAAGTCCTCCCCCTGCCTTCTCAGTTCCTCATGCTCCTTAGGACTCATCCTATAATGTGGCCTGTGAGGTAATGCCGCCCTTGGCACAAGATCAATTTGATGCTGAATATCTCTCAACGGTGGTAACTCCTTTGGCAACTCTTCAGGAAACACATCTCTGAATTCTTCCAACACTGGCTTTACTTCCTCTGGAACTTCAACAGATTCAGTAGCTTCATGTCCAATCAACAAGAACACCTCTAGACTCTCCTCTACTTCTTCAACAAACTCCTTCAAAGTCAACAAAGTCTTCAGCTCCTCAATCTCTTATGACTTGCTCTCTCCTTGCTGTCTCTTCTTCGGAACTAAAATGATCTTAGTACCCTCAAGCATAAAGCTGTAGCTATTGGTTCGACCATCATGCTGCACTGCTCAATCATACTGCCATGGTCTTCCCAAAAGCAAGTGACAAACATCCATCTCCACCACATCACACCAGATCTTATCTTTATACTTCTTCCCAATAGAAAATGGAACATGAACTCGCCTGTCCACCTTCACCTCTCCTCCTTTCTCTAACCACGCTAACTTGCAAGGATTTGGATGCTTCTCCGTCTTCAACTTCAACTTTCTCACAGCTTCGGTAGAAATGATATTGTCACAACTTCCTGCGTCAATCACAAATTTACACACCTTCCCCAGTATAGTGCATGTCGACTGAAAGATATTACTCCTCAACCAACTAGCCTCCTCTTCCTGCTTCGGTGTCAAGCATGATCTCCTCAACATTAGATTACATCCTTCATCTCCTGACGCGATATCCTGTTCATCCTCCTCAACTGGACTAGAATAACCTTCATCAACATCCTCACCTTCCACTTCAGCAATCATAGCTTGCCTCTTCGGTTTCGGGCATTCATTACTCTTGTGACCCACTTCTTGGCAATTATAACACTTGAAACTGTTGTTGACCTTCGCCTTCGCAACTTCATTCACAACTGGTTTACTGACAGCTTTAGAAACATTAGAACTCCTACTAGCACCCTTGCTCTGAGTATTGGAACTTGGAAACACACCACCTCCTCGTCTTCCCTGCTTCTCCCAAGCCAACGCCTTCTGGTGTGCTTCAGCCACAGATCTAGGGTCAAACATATTTACCATATCCTGGATCTGGATCCTCAACCCCCCAAAAAACCTAGCAGTCAATTGTTCCTTCGTCTCCATAATGTCATTTCGAGCAATCAGTTGATAAAACTCATCAGCATAATCATTAACAGTCTTCGTCCCTTGCCTCAGATTCTGCAACCTCTGATACATGAGTGATTGATAATTGTAAGGCAAGAATGTAGCCTTCATCATCTTCTTCATTTTCTCCCAAGCAACAATCTTCGACTTCCCCATCCGTTTCGTGTAAGTTTGGTTTGCTGCCACCACGCCATAGCTCTTCCTCTCAACCTAGTAGCAAGCAACTTCACTCGATGATCATCCGGAATCTCCTTGAAATCAAAGATCTCTTCAACATTAGATAATCAATCTAGAAATTCGTCAGCCTGCATACCACCCTTAAACTCTGGAATTTCAATTTTCATTCCGGACTCCCATTTGTGATCATACTCTGAGTGATTTCTCCCTTGGCTTCGATTTTGACCATGAACACTACCACCATCAAACTCCTCATCAAAATTTGATTCATATCGATGTCGATCATGACCACCAACATCTCTACCACCACCATTTCTACCACCAGCATCCCTTCGATCTACATTCCTCCGATCACGATCATCCACATCTCTCCGATTTTGATCATCAACATTCCTATCACGATCGTCTACATTTCTACGATCATGATCTTCTCTTCTCTCCCGATCTGAATGTGGTGAAACTCTATTTCCCCCATGGCTCGATTCAGGTGAAACCCTTCTTCTACTTTGATTCATTTCAAGCATCATTCTCTCTAATCGACCAATTCCCTCATCAAACTTCTCATTGAATTTATCACTAATTCATTGCTCCATTTGTTCAGCATCTTCTCTTCCATATAAAGCATCAACATTGCGATGACGTTGAGCTCGTCTCGGTGGCATGATTGAACTTCAAACAAATCTTCAAAAATTCAAACACTTTCCGAACTTTGATCCAAAATGATATGGATCGAAACTCCCAACTTGTTGCAACTTCACGATGAACACGATGAACACCAAACTTCTCAACAATGCAAATCCGATCTCCAAACTTCAAATTCTCGAAACCGAATTCTCTAAATGATGCAAACTTCTTGCGATCTAGCTCTGATACCAAACTGATGTAGCCTAGGAAGCGAATTCGACGATGTAAATCGAATCTGTCCAGGATCTCACACGATTAGCGGGAATAATCGGTGAATCGATGATAAATCAGTGAATTTAAGAATACCCAAGTGCCCCAATCCGTTGATCACGAAGATACCGGATTCTAGCAATCTTCGACACGTTGATCGCGCACGATGCCATGAGAGAAGATCTACAATTCTTCGAACGTTGATCAAGCGCACTTGATTCTGTGAATTGGCTTCAACAATCGTTGATTCGAGCGCACTCGAATGCCGAAGGTGGAGATAGGAGATAACACTCAACTAACAATTTTAATGGAGGCAAGAAGCACAAACCAAATTTTATTTAAAATTCAACTCCTTTACAATGACACAACACTCCCCTATTTATAGGGTTACAACACCAGCACATACGACCTAACAGTAGCGACCTAACAAACGCGACACAATACAAGTCCTTCACGACCTAACACATTCACGTTACAACAGCACTTCGACCTATGACTTAATCAACAACGACTCACGACATAAGTACAAGCGACATATCAAAAGACTTAAAAAAGTTACAACGAATCATCAAAGCGACTCAACAGATTTACAACACCATAGCTTGAGCAACCTAAAACAAACAACGGCATAAGTTTCAGGACGACTTAGCGACTTAACGAAACTTGCGACATCCAGGAGCGACTTAAGAAAATCTCGCGACCTAACTTCAACGACCTAAGGATCTTCGCGACATAAGGTTGCTCGCGGCTTAAGGATCTGCGACATAAGTTTCTCTGTAGCTCGCGACCTACTGGAGCGACCAAAGGCCACGCGACACAAGGCGGAGCAACCTACTGGATTCGCAACAACGGAAACTTTGCGACCTTCCGTAGCTTCGCGACCTAGACTGGAGTGATCTAGGGTTTCTCTCATGATGCTCGTACGCGACTTAGGCTGGAGGCGACATAAGGTATGGGCTGCATCACATAACATCATTCATTTTATTTTTTCATGTTTGGATATCAAAACAGACTAGAAATATCTTTCAATGTATTATTTAATGTAAGATCTAGGTTACTTTTTTATTAATGATTTACTAGCTAAATAAGTTCCAGATCAAGTCATTTTCTGGACTTAGTTCTAAAACAATGTATATTTCATGTGAAACTTTTATATATTTTTCTCTAATGGCAATTTGAATCCCATACGTTCATCTTCCTCAATTGACCTCTAATTGAGGACCTTAGCAGAAATGTAATAAATTTTGATCTAGATTTTATGATTAAGCATTGATAGACAAGCATAGTATTAGTCATATGGTTTAAGAGTTGCAAGGCCAATGTATGGTTAATTTGGCATATTATGAGTGCCTCTATACTATTGTGTGTATAATGGACATCCCCAGATCTGTCATAATCAAAGTAATTAAAAGGGCCATCATCCCAATAGATAGATGACAATACATATCAAAGAAGGATACGGGGTTGACCATACCTGAAAATAGTCTCAGGTATAATCTCATCTCATATATGCCTACCTACCCCACGCAAATCAAAACCAGACGGGGACTGATGGTTGTATGCCCGCTCCAAGAACTTAGGGTCTACCATTCGCATGCTGTGTAGTCGGATCTGTTCTTACAACCTTAGTTACCTCGATGAAAATCGCGACTGATATCCACCAATGGCTCGTCTACGCGTAGCCTTGGTCACGACCACACACTGTCCTTATAGGTTACAGACTGCTGATCTAAGCGACACAAGGGGCTGTAGCGCACCTACCCTTCCAAAACCTATGATGCGCATCAAATATAATATACAACAATGGTGTTATTGATATGAAGCGCAACCCCAAGATCAGACCGTCCGGGTGGATATTGACCAATCTAGTTCACTTCCAAAACAAAAAGAAAGCTGGACAAAGGTAGATAGACATATAGCATATATACAATGACCGACACATGGTTCTAAGTATACTCAACACAGCGAGTATCTCACACAACATACCCTATATGAGTGTCATTCACGAGCAAAAGAATAACCGAATAAATATCACAACGGCCTCCCATACCACCACGTGTTACTAGTCCGTTTATTCAGTGCTCACATATGACACTCGCTTCTTCATTATTTTATATAACGAGTCTAAAGAATAACCGAAAAAGTATTACCAAAAGTCCTATATCAGACAATATCTCTAAACCATTTATTCAAATTTCTTGTCACATAGAATAAAATAACACTAATAAAAAAGAAAGATGTCATCACCATATCATTTTAAAAGATAACTCAAATCAATATCAACGGTGAATCGTTCACATTAAATAAATCAATATAGAAGGAACATGAATTACAAAAAGGTTAATAAAATATCAAACAAATATTTAGGATAACAATTATTACTTTTAATTAATAGATAATACTCTTAATTTATTATTATAATCAAAATATAAGATTTAAATATAGGAATTAATTTACAAATCAATATATATATATGTGTGTGTGTGTGTGTGTGTATATACACACATAATTCAACTTTAAATCACTTTATAAGTCAAACACAATTATACGAATAATTTCTAAATTTTCTATAATTAAACACTTCTTTTAAATAAATTAAATAACTTTTAATAAAATTTCTTTACCTTTAAGTCACTAATAAATTTCAAATCTCTTTATATGAATATTCAATATTATTTAATATTGTATTAAAAACAATTGAATAACAGTTGAAAGACATTAAATAGTTTATAAATAAATATGATCTAATTATAAAAGAATGTATATAAAGACAAGCAGCATTGTCCCAGTGGTTAAGTGTTTCGGCTTAGTGCGAGAGGTCATAAGTTCGAAACTTGCGTAGCATGATTCGAACATATATTGAGATGTGATTTGTGATATGTTGTATCTAAGTACCATTTCCAAAAAAAAAGAATATATATAAAATAAATTTCTAAAATAAAGGGTATATATTATATAATATATCGAATAAATTTACAACTCTGTAATTACTCTTTAGAAAGTTCTTAACACAATACATAAATAAACATATATAATCATGCTTTTATGTCCAATAGGAATAAAAATTAAAATATAAGAAAACAAATAAAAATTATATTTTAGAAAATCAAAACATACAGGATCACTCGATTGGAAAGTTACTTCAGTCGACTTGTTCCAATCGACTGAAACCATTAACTAATCGATTGAATATGATTTCTTCACTCGGGTTAGAATTTTATATTAGTTCAGTAGACTGAATAAAAAGTCCAGTCGATTAAATTATTCAAGAATAGGAAAATGACTGATTGGTTTTAATTCAAATTCTATGATACCTCGTTGTTTTTCAAAATTGATCAAAACAAAAGAAACATATGTTTCACGAGAAGTGTATATACATGAAAACCATAACACCAACTTAAACAAGAAGATATTCAAAGATTTAGACATAGTTGTGAGTATAGAAGTATCCACCTTGGCCAATTAAAACAATTTGTCTTCTTTCCATTAATGCTTTTCTTTAAAAAAATCATGCTCTAACTTGATCAAAACCTCAGCTTCTTCATGAAAGTAGATATAGCTCGGTGTTAAGAACATCACACTTTAAATTTGGAATTAATTGGATTTTATCTGATTTTATTTTAATTAATAAAAGAGGAGGATTTTCTATTTTCTTTCATGAAGACAAAACAGTAAAGAATAGTTTTGTACGTGAATTGAATTATGAAATGAAGTTGGCTTGTTTCATAAAAGAGAAATGAAGGCGACCTTAGAAATAAAATATATAATTATATACTTTTATAAATCCATTTCACTACTTCAATAGATAAATTTTTATGATACAAACCTCTTAATACATTTCCATGTATTCAAGCATTTTTTTATCATTTACAATTCTCAAAATAATGGAATAAAATAATTTATTAGTTTATCTTTTACAAAACTTTTCTCATTGTACGAAACTTTTCCAATATACACACACACGTGTGTGTGTGTTTACAATACAATGTAGAAAACTCGAATAGATATAAATACTAAAATTTAAAACTCTAGAAAATCATTAATTTTACAAAACAAGTATTCTACTTCAAATTCCAATTCCACAAAGCAATTTCAAAATGGACTAAACACTTGAAACAAAATTTTACACTCCACGCTAAAAAATTGTCCAAAACCATAAATGATAAAATCATAGTACAATTTGAAATTTATAATCAATAATTTCATGACTTTATTTTGCAAAGATCTTCTTAAACAAATTTACATCTTTATAACCATCTCACTGTATATATTGCTCCCGAAAACAATGATGGGGAAAACAATTTGTAACTCTACTTTCTTATTCTTCTTATTTTACAATACTTTTCAAAAACATTTCTAATACACATATATAATAAAATTCAAAATATTTGTAAACTCAAATTTTCAAAATTTGAAGATTTTATCTTTATGAAACAAATCCTCAAATTTGATCTTATTTTCTCAAAATAAAGTCCAAAATTTGTAAAACACTTGAAATAAAATTTATATATTATTTCCAAAACTTTTCTAAAGTCATATATCACTTAAATGTAGCTTGACTTTAAATTTATAATCAATAACTTCAAACCTCAATTTTCAAAAGATCTTCACAAACAAATATACAAAATATTCTCTAAAAATCATTTACTTCAAAATCAAATTCCCAAAATTTACCTTTTTTTACAAAAATTTAATCACGTTTATTTTCACCCA
This sequence comes from Allium fistulosum, assembly GCA_030737815.1. Taxonomy (NCBI): domain Eukaryota; kingdom Viridiplantae; phylum Streptophyta; class Magnoliopsida; order Asparagales; family Amaryllidaceae; genus Allium; species Allium fistulosum. The sequence goes on from CM060902.1 coordinate 1,292,005,159, forward strand.
ATATATAAATTATTAATATTTTAAAATAAATTCTTACTAAAATAGTATTTACTCCTTCAAACACAAAATACTTTCAATAAGACTTATTATTATCAAGATCCACTTCTTCACTGAAAATAATTAAATACCTCTTTATTAAAACTTAGTTATTTATAATACAAATTTAATAGCCTTTATAATAAACTCAAATTCAATAAAACCAACAACAATAAGTATTTCTAAATGTCACTTTACATAAACCATATTTCTTTATCACAAAAATGAAAACCATCATGAATCCTTGAAAACATTAAACATAAAATCTTCTTTGAATACTTCAAAAAAATCAAATTATCTTTTCACAAAATACTTATTACTTAGTTTAATTCAAAATTAAACTTTACTACTTATCTTACAAATCAAAATTTTATTTTAAATATTTATTAAAAAAATCACCTAAATATCAAATATAAATTTCCATGTCATAAATCAGCTTTGGATAAAATTAATATTAAGAAAATAGATTACTAAAATGAAAATGTATTAAACTGTATTAATATTTTATGTATAATAACAACAACAACAACAAAAACTTTATCACCATTATAATTATTCTTCGTAGAGCTCTTACTATAACATACAATGTAAAATAACACCAATAATCACGATTTTAATCCAAATAGGAATGGAATAAAAAATATAAGAAAATATAAAAAAACGCTTTAGGAAAATCAGAAAATACACTTATTCAGTAAACTGAATTTCCCCATCAGTTAACTGAAATAGTGACTGCAAAATATTGTAAGTCGACCGAATTTAAATTTACTTTCAGGGATTAATTTTTTATTGGGATTCAGTCGACCAAATCCACTTACCAGTTGAGTGAATTAGTAGTAGAGCAACATATCAAGTTTGCACTTCAATATTTATCAATATTATTTATAACAAATCAACATAATTAGGCAAATATTTCATGAGAGGCGAATATACTGAATATTAATCTCCAAGTTAGAATAACTTGTAAAACATCAAAATATTATTATACCTCTTCATATTTAAACTCTATTAAAACTCCGTTTAAAAAAAATAAATTTCTCTCATCACAATATTTTATATCACTTCTTAAAGCTTAATTTAATTTCTTTTCAAAACATAATCCAAAATATTTCTTCAAAATATATCTTTCTTTCAAAACTTACAAAAATATAAATTGTACTTTTCTAGAACTATTTCCTTCTTTTCAAAATATTTCATCTCTTTATAAAGCTTTATAATACATTCAATAATTTTCAAGGCTTTCCAAAGTTTTCATAACTTTTCAAAACCTTTTAAAACTTTTCAAAACTTATTAACCACTCTTTATGTCTATATGCTTCATCGTAGTGTTTGGGAATCACTATCGATAACGTTGATTAGGCACATTGACGAAAATTATTAAAATGCTCAACAGACAAATTAACACAACAACTAATTCCAAATATTCCATCAAAGTATTTGATTTATACACATTTATACAAAATCATACTTTATATGATATCCATTTAAATGAAACTTAATTAAAGGCTACACTTATAAATATAGATTCTATCAAAAGCTTAATAATCAAAACATATCTTACTTCATATATTTATAAACTAAATTCACAAACTGGCTTTCATTTAAATATTTGCTAAAACCATTTTTCAATAATAAGTCATTTCCAACAATTCAAAGAATATCAAAAGGCACTAAATTTAAAACTACTTTAAAAACGTACAGTAAACACATCAATAACATGCTATAAAAATAAAATCATCAAAATTCTCAATGGTAACTTCAATGCAAAAAATAACGCAAGTACTTAATATAAATAGTTGTAACTTTTTAGATTTTTTTCTATATTAGGTATCTAATGCAGCTGTTCCTCAAATTTCTCTTAAGCATAATTAGCATGCCAATTTAATCCAACCAGTTTATGCCTACCCAAATTCAGTCTAGTCCCAAGCTAGCCCATCTATTTAGCAACGCTCTGGGTCTACAACCGGCCGGGTCAACTCTTGATGGCTTCAATGGCTAACTCATTAAACAAGGCCCAGCTCAAGTATGACCCTTCTTTGGCCCATCTTCATAGCCCATTTTCGAGCAGACCCAAGCAGCCAGTCTCATCATCCCTCAGCCGGTTAGGTACATCCCTTCCAACTTGGTTCTTAGCGACATTCAGCTTTCCTCAGGAAGCTTCGGCAATGAGCGACCCACCAATATAGTTCGATAGAAGCTACTCATCTACCTTGTCGGATAGACATGCAAAATTAAACAACAAGTCATACAATCAGCTTTACTAGGTGTAGAAGAACTGCTAAAAGCATACCTAATTCAGTATTATGGTGTCAGCATTAAATGCAAGACACGCATCTGGTATGGAGGGAAAGTTGGCATGCTTCTCAACCACACATTCACTTCCACTTTTACAACTGTCTTCCGTCGGCCCATGTGACAAGATCAATGGTCAAGCATGCTTCCCGCCCGTTTTACTATGAAATCTCAGTTGTCCAACATCCTCTTGGCTATTATAAATACCTATGCCTTACAAACATGAAATAGGTTGGAATTGAATTGATTTTCATGCCTAACATACCCATTTCCTTAAGCAATTCCTTAGGTTCGTTAAGTTTAGTACCATTGTAAGCTTAAGGGCTAAATTTCTTATTATTCTCTTGAATCCCTTGTAATTGTAAGGGATAAACTTAATGATATCTTCATTGTGGACATAGGAAAATCTCTATCGAGCTACTCTACATCTTTTTCATTTACATTATTTTCTTGCTATACTCCTCATTTTATAGTTTTAAGCCTAGTGTTAATAAGTAAACTTCTACTAATGCGCATTAGTCTAATTTCGAGGTTAGCTAATTCATTAGTCAACGACAACAAATACCATTATTCTAATATATTTATTTCATAATGGATATTCAAAATATTCATAACAAAATAAAAACTATATTTATTTTCAATACTAAAACAAATATTATTTCTTAAACAATATTTGGAATATCAACGAAAATAATTTTTTGTACTTGATGCGTCCATTGAAAAGTGTTATATTGAATGCTCCCTCTTTTCCTCCATTAAAATAATAGCAAATGAAATACGAAGCTTCATTCATGCACTTACACATCTTTTCAACAAAATATAATTTTGCTGTTATAAGACGTACCCAGTAGTATCGATTATTTACACCAACTCTCTTCGTCAAATCTATATCACGGTAGGACTTATGAAATTTGGTTTTGGTCATTCCAACGCCATCCACATTTAATTTCATTAGTCCAAACACATATTTCTTGGTTCAATAATAACAATTATTAATAACCATACTTCTCTAACTAGAGACTTTGACTTTGGGTTGACTACAGTTGACCGTGATACTAATCCCTTATAATTGAGGAGACAAATTCCCTATTGAATAGTGTTATACTTCGAATGCTTCAACTCAGACCCAATTATGGTCATTCGATGGATGGCATGTCATGATTATACAATAATCAAAGTGGAGTATCCATGTTGAAGTTCAACGGTATTCTCATGTCGAGAGAACTATGTAATATCATCGCTTTTAGAATCTCAGTTCGACCTTAGTAATATTAACGAACAAAAAACTATCGAGTGAGTAATTGCATAGTTATCTAATAACTGTTAATAATACACTTCCCAACATTTTGATAGTGTTACTTACTCTAGTCTCAGTGGATGTAGCAATATCCTGTCTCGAAACAACTTGACTACAAATATTTAAAATAAAATTTTATTTTTAACATGATGAATTTCTCATGATTACAACACATTATAATTAATATCACATAACATATCATTTAAGGATTTTTTTATTTAATATACTTTAATTAAATAATTAAAATTAATTAACATATCATAATATGAAAAGTACATAACAGAAAGAACTTCTTTTATTATGAACAAGATTGGTTCTCAAGATAGATATATGTAAAAAAATTACATAATTTCCCTTAGGGAATACCTCTAATTCTATTTGGATTCCCACTCTTCTTTCCTTCTCTTGATGAATAGACGTTGACTACTACTCTCTCCTCTACCTTCGCTCATCTCCTTCGTCTGATCCCTCACATCATCAGATAGAAGACCTGACTTTATATCTTCTATTGGCAAAATGTCTCTCCCGTATATCCACTAGCGAAACCTATGTAACTCTCTGAAAGGAACATAAAAAACCATTGCCTTATGCTCTTTATCCCCCTTAAAAATCCACAATATTCATCTTCATCAAAAGATCATCGAAGAAACAAGGATATGCCTTCACTGAAGTATCCTCTCTCATTTTCGTAGTGAAAAATGCCTTCAGTAGAATTAGATAGTTAGTGGGTGACTTCTCCAAGTAGAGATTCTCTAGCTTGATTCATATTCCTCTAGTAGTGATTTCATTGCCGATCTCCAAGATAACATTCTCTTTCATGGCCAACCAAAGAGTTGTAAATGCTTATTCATTCATCTCCTCCTTTGCGAATGAAACATCTGCTAGCAAATTCTCAACGTTAAAAACTACATGATGAACCATATTCTACCTTATAACAACCTTCATCCTCCATTGCTACTTTTCAAATTCATTATCACTATCCACTTCTCTATTGCTAGCTGAAATCCTAATGCAACATAAGATCCTCTAACATAGGGTCTTTGTAACAACCCAAAATTTAACCCGTAATAATTAATTCGTTAATTAATGAAATGATAATATAATTTTGTGAAATTATCCGAATTGAACCACGGGAGTTAGACCATTGTGTCCGTGGTAATTTTCTGGTCAATTTTCACATATAGAATGTTAGAATCCGAGTCAATATGAAGACGATACCCACGAAACAAGAATTAGAAAAAAAAATGTAGGGAGGTCAACATGGAGGTCGACCATCCCAAGGCCTAGGTCGACCAGCCGGTCGACCTAGCCATAAGGCGGTCGACCTGTAGGTTGACCCGCCTACGGGTAAGAAGTGAAGAAGCTTCTTCTTCGTACTGTGTTATTTTAATACGTCATTTTTGATTCTTGGCTCCATCTGGTCCTTCCGTGCTCTCATCCGATGGCTCCTATTCGGCCTATGACGTGGTTGCATCATATTCAACCCCCAAATCTAATGGTCTAAGATCCACTTCTATCCCTATAAATAAGTCCCTAGGCCTAATAATTTTTCTCATTCTAGATTTTCTCCGCTTGGGTTCACTTTTTCAGGAAGGACCCTAAAAGGAATAATTTTCCAAGGAGAGAATCTTTTTAATAAAAATATTTTAATACCCTCAAGTGGATCCAGGAAGACCTAAAGAGAAGAGCTTAGGACCACAGGTGAGTGATTGTAATTATTTTAGATTTCTTTAAGTAATTTAAAATAACAGGGTTTCCAATAGTTGTAGATTCACTACGATTTTTGGAATAACCTTTTTAAGTAGTTTATTTACAGTTTTTAGGATTATTTTCAGTCTATTTTTGTTAGCTATTTTTTTCAGTTAAATTTAGTTTATTTCTGTTAATTATAGCTTTTCCATTTATTTACAGTTTATTTACAGTATTTTAATTTATTTACTGTTATTTATGCGTTATTTACATCTTTTTCCTATGCTTTGGATTTTCTTCTATTTCCAGTTTTCTTTTATTTCTCCTTCTTCTTCGCGTATGGATTAGAATAGATTAAACGCGAATTTGGATTAAATTATAAGAATACTGAAATAACGGAAGATAATATGTAAATTATAAGGACTGTAATAAAAATGGAATTGGACTGAAATTGTGTTTTAAATATTAGAATTAGACTAAATTAAAGAGATTGGCCTAGTTATAACCTAGAATTATAACTAAAAAGAGTAAAAGATGAAGCTTATTTTCACACTTAGACCTTGGGTTAAGTAATAAGCATGATTATAACGTAGGTTATAATAAGAAAAAAAAACAGAATGAGGCTTATTTTGAGACCTAGGATAAATTAATAAGCACAGATAGTAAGAATAATAACAAAGGCTTATTTAAAATAATTTATTTAAGTTAATAAGCAAAGATGAAAGTAGGATCCGTACCGACAGCATTCCTTATGTTGTTTAGGGTAGATAAGTGGTCAATAGTTAAAATAAAAGATCCGTATCGGCAGCATTTCCTTATGCTGTTTAGGGTAGATAAGTGGTCAATAGTTAAAAGAAAAGATCCGTACCGGCAACATTTCCCTTAGGACACGCTTATGCTATTAGGGTAGATAAGAGTTCAATAATTAAAAGACTAAATCATGGGGATTTGGACAAGGGACGCAACTAGATTTTGTTTAACAGGGACTAGTACCAATAGCATTCCCTATTTTCTATGGACACGGTGTCTCACAGTAGCCTGAAGTGAGACGAGGGCATGCTTATGCTATCTAGGGTGAATAGAAGGTCAAAAGATAGAGCAATAGATAGTGCGAACCGGCGGTGACTGAGCGTGTGGCATCGATTAGGGGAGATAAGTCGCTATTGAGTTCCAAGCGCTTAGTATGTGTGTCTTTCGTAGACACCATTGCCTTCTGTGTAGGGAGCTATATAACGTCTAGTCCACAGTAGATACTTTGCATGTCATTCGTAGACACCATTTCTATGTAGGTAGCTATATAGCGTCTAGTCCGTAGTAAGGTCTATGGAGTAGTAGACCAATCAAAGGGTAGAATTAGGATTTCAGCCTAATTATAGAATTAGGATTTCAGCCTAATTATAGAATTAGGAATTCAGCCTAATCAAAGCAGCTATCAAAAACAAGTGCAAACAATCAAAGCTAATCTATTGTGTTAATTTAGTTAAATCGTATTTATTTCCAGCTTATTCCTTCTTCATATTTCCTTTGTTTCTTTTTATATACTAGAACTATTGTAAGGTCTATTACTTTTACTTTGTTTAAAGATTCTAGTAATTACTATCATTCACCAGACTTTTAGTCCGACCCACTCCTCTATTTTCCTCTTTCCCCCCATGGGCAATCGGGGGCAAGGAAAGTAGACCGCAGCTTCTTGGAGACTTGTTGGAGATTCTATCATGTATTTCTTTCCTTCAATTCTAGTTTTTAGTTCTTTGGTTGAGCTGGTATTTTGAGAGGGATGTATTGTGCTCTGATATTATTTGAGACTTTGGGTTTTTGATTTCACGAGACTTGTATGGGTATTTTGTCATATGATGTATTGGGTATTTGGTGACTTATTTTTATCATCTTATATTATGGAATTTGATTTTTAGCAAAATACTATAATTGTTTCCGCTACGTTATTATTATTATTGTTATTATTATTTAAATTTTGTCTTAAGAAACTTAGTCTCTGCTAGTTTCGTTATACCTACAACGCACCATGCCTTTTAGTGTGTCCTTTTGGGTATACTAAGGGGTGTGGGGTGTTACAGTCTTGCTTCAACTTGGGTTGAAAGACAAGTATCCTAAAGCAACAAACACGGATCACAAATGCACAAACAGAAAGGAATAAATCATACACAAGATTTACGTTAACATTGAGGTAATGATTTGATGATAGCAACCATATAAATATTGTTACTAATGTTTTCTAGAGTTATATAGTTAGTGTGCAGGATATTAGAAATATCAAATAGGTACAAGTAGTGATTAAATAAAAGCTTGAAGAACTGATCAGTATAAATCAAGAGAAGTTCAAGATATATTAAATTGATCAATATATACCCGAATACTCATCATTTCTGAAGAATTCAAGAACAAAAGCACGAAGAGCTCAAGACATGTATATTAGTATTATATCGGATCTTAGAATAAAAGTTAAAGTTCGATTTCATATAGTCCACTACTACTTGTAAAAGGGTGATCTTAAACACCCTAGTGAAAATTAAGAGGGATTGTAAAGGGAACTATCATGCCTCCCGAGTAAAAGATAAATAGGTGTTCTGGCTACCTGAGCCAAATTATAGAAGATGTGCTAGTTATTGAGTAAAATTTTAGTAGATATCCTCGCCACCTAAGTCAAAGTCAAGTGTAAATGGTGTTCTTGCCACCTAATTGAAAGTCAAGCATGATTAGTGAAATTTTGTACCGGGTATGGGACTGGAAGTAGGTTTGGGCAAAACAATATAAAATTCTTGATGTTTAGTTTACCTATACTTTTACTGCATTTATGGAATATGCATGTATATGTTTTTTGTTTGATGATAATAAACATATATACATTTATTTAAATGTATTTGATATTGTACTATTTATTTTTCACAGATAAAATAAATATTTGCTGAATAAAATAAATAACACAGAATTGGAATTCAAACGAATATTTTATTCAAACAAATATTTATTACAATTTTGATAGTACAATTTCAAGCTCTCACTATAACTATACAATTTCAGTCACAATACAATTACATCACAATTTCGTAGTTACATCAGTTCCTCACTACATATCACTCACACTCGTATTTATCTTCAACTTCATTCCAATGTGAATCCAGCATCTGAGCAATCTGCAGAAATATACATTGACGCAGTAAAATTGAAAAGGAAATGTTTTTGCAGTATAAAATAAAATGTGATTTTTGAAAATAATACGTGCCTCAGTTATTTGGGTTGTTCGTCATCATTTATATTTGAATTCATCACACACGAACAATGTGACATGCACAGTGTATCACTGTACATGCCACAAGGCCGTGCACACCGATATACACTTGATAATGCTACAGGGACAGGTGAGCACCAGGTCAAACCCAAATAAAAGACGGGTTCAACTCAGGTGCAATATAAATAATGTCACAACAATCAGTACAAGGTCAAACCCGAGTTTAAAACTGGATTCAACTCAAGCGAGACTCAATATGTACAGCATGAATCAAAGGCAAACCAGATCCACAGCTAACATGACTCAAATGAACAAAGCACCAAATCAGACTCGAGGAAAATGTACAAAACCAATGCAAACAAGTTCAAAACAGTTTACAAGATCATACATGAACGAAGACTGGTGCAACTCAATACAGCAAAGACCAACAAACAAATGAATCAGACCAGACAAGAAGTGAAACCAACCAACCAACAAACAAATTAATCAGACAAGTAGGATGTACTTGGAGTAATGCAAACTCAAGTGAAGATAGTGCACAATACAAGCCAGTTAACATCAAATAATCAACATAAGTCAAGTGCATATGAACACAGTTTCAAATCAAGACAGTGAACTACATGATGAACTCAAACAAAGCCGAACCCATCATGAACAAAAGCAAACCAAGAATCTCCAAGCATTGCAGACTACACATCAGTAGTGAAACCAAATCTATACCAGACTCGAGCCAGCATATCAAGCTAATGAATAAACAAAAACACTTGGCAGCATGAACTACTCGAACACACATGCAGTGACAACACAAGCATAGCATCATCAATGGAACCAAACTAATGTACACTCGAATGCTTCACAGTGCAACAATACTACAAGGCCAAGTCAAAGTCAATGCCAAACAATTCTTAACAGTTCAAAGCAACTGACTGGAAGAAGAACAAAAGAATTCAACAGCAAATGTCGACCAGTATAGGAATCAGACCTCACGAAATCGAACACAGGTGGCCAAAGTCAACATTGTCAAATAATATCAAGTCGAAGTCACAAAGAACGAAATCAACTTCGTCAAATCTAATCAAGCCGTGGTGACCACGAAATCAACCAAAGCCGAGTCAACCAAGAAAATTGAGAAAGTCAGAACTAAAATAAAATAGGAAAGTTCTCTGCCGTTTTATTCAAGTATATGAAAAGGTCAGAGATAAATCTCAAAATCAAGTCCAGATTCAAAACCGTGGAAATCAAGTTTCACCATATACGAAAGTATATTCGCATGTGAATTAGTCAAGAATATCTCAATCATCCAAACGAAAATCAGCGGCCAGAGAAACAAGTTGACAAATTCAAAATTATTATCAGACGAAATCAAGCAGTTTAATACGAACGAGATAATAGGGTTTGAAACCCTATATAAACACACAATACATCATCGGCAAAAGGTGATCAAGTTCAAGCAAAGCCAAAACCAGTAAAAGCAAGAATAACATACCAATAAAAATTCGAACTTGGTCGAATTGGGGTAGCCGGAGAAAAATTCACAGAGAAAGCTACTGGAAATATCTATCGGAGCTGTTGAAATCGGCGACTTCAATAAACACCATATAGCCCTAATTTCGAGCAACCATACGAACAGAGAAAAGGAACAAAGCCGCAAATTGTCAGAGGATCGAAGTCGAGCAAAGCCCAGACTCAAGAGCTTAACAGTCGAAGCCCTAATTTTTGAATTCTCGAAATCGATCAGCAGCCATTATTCGAACAAAAGAGAATTTAGGGCAGACATAAAAAAAAGAGATTGGGCTGGCAAATAACAAGGCTTTGTTTTTTAAGTTTTAAAAATTAGGGTTTTAAATTTATATTGGTTTTTATTTTCTATTTCTGTTTTTAAAAGTCTAAACGTTGGTAAATCACCACCTAGAGTTTAGGTTGTGTCAGACTGTCTAGTTAGGATTAGTTCAGTGAGCAGGGTTTGCGAGTTTGCAAAACTCTATAGGCGGGAGCAGGGTGTGCGAGTCTGTTAGAGTGTTTGTAAGCGGGAGACTATTTAATTCTAATAGAAATCTGGGAATGCAGCAGTAGGCAGGGGTTGCCGAAGCTGGGTAAATTTTGTGTGTGATTTACTTTACAGCATATTTACTTCTCTGCAGTTTGTTATTGCGTTTAATTCAGTAAATTCGTGAAAATTTGCTATAACCCTATTCACCCCCCCTCTAGGGTTAATCTAGATCCTACAAGTGGTATCAGAGCCCGATATTTTTTTCTTTAACTCTAGAGTCATGAATCCACCAAATAATGCTTTTTCTGAGGGGCAATCTATTATTAGGCCACCCATGTTTAATGGGAATGATTATGCTTATTGGAAAGTTAGGATGGGTATTTATCTTAGTTCTGTTGATTATGATGTTTGGGACATTATTGAAACTGGCTATAAATCTCCCACTATAACTGTTGGTGATACTGAGATTCCTAAACCTAAGGATAGGTGGGACGCTAACGATAAGAAATTAAAAACTACAAATGCTAAAGCTATGAATGCTTTGATCTGTGCTCTTGATAAGAATGAATTTAATAGAATTTCTCATTGTACAACTTCGCAGGAAATTTGGCATACCTTGGAGGTGACACATGAAGGAACTTCTCAAGTCAAGGAGTCTTGTCTAGCCCTATTCAGCAATGAATACGAGAATTTTATGATGGACAAAGGCGAGAGCATAAAGGACATGTTTGGACGCTTTTCAACTTTGGTGTACAATGCTAGAGCGCTTGGGAAGGTATTCACTGAGGTAGAACTTGTAAGGAAGGTGCTACGAGTCTTACCAATGAACTTTGAGGCAAAAGTCACGGCAATACAAGAATCGAAAGATCTGAGTAAACTAAGCATGGAGGAGTTGATCGGCAACTTGATGACATATGAGCTTGAGGTAAAAACAAAGGAGGAACGCAACAACTCCGAATCAAAGAAGAAGACGATTGCCTTAAAGAGCAAAGAAGAGAGCGATGAAGAAGAAGAAGATCCAATTGAAGAGCTTGCAATGGCTGTCAATAATCTTAGAAAATGGTCAAGATTCGGGCCACACAAGAAGAAAACAAATGGTAATAGGTCAAAAGATTCTGACAATTCCGATAATGAATTGACTTGCTATAACTGCAATAAGCCTGGCCACTTCAAACAAAACTGTCCACTTCTCAAAAACAACAAAGGAAAGAAAAAGAAGAAGAAGGTCTTTGCAGCGACTTGGGATGATGAAGAAGGAGAGGAAGGTTCGAATAATAGCTCAGAGGAGGCTAATTTGTGTCTTATGGCAAAATCAGATTCAGAAACAGGCTCAGAGGAATCTAGTGAGGTAAGGGACTATTCTTATAAAGAACTTGTTTTTATGTGTTGTGATCTTACTAAAACAATTGATACTCTTGATTCTAAAATCGAAAAAAATGTTATCTGATAGGAGAGAACTTGTCCATGAAAATACTAGGTTAGAAACTGAACATGAAAATATTCAAAACCTAGACTGTAAAAAATGCAAAATTTTAGATTCAGAATTTTCAAAGCTTAAAAATAACTTTGAGAATCTTGAAAAAGAAAACTTGAGTCTTAAGGAAATCATTGACACTAGGAGAAATGATTTTATAAATAGATGCACCTCACTTGTGACTGAAAACACAACACTAAAAACCAAAGTCCAAAACCTTGAGAAAACTCTGAATAACTTTTCAAGAGGAGAAAAATCATTCAACATGTTATTGGGAAACCAACTTTTTGCTAACAACAGAAAAGGACTAGGTTTTGGGAAAACACAAGTTGATGATAATGCAAAAGGTAAGAGTGTCTTTGCTAGATATGAAATAATTGGACATCGTGCTAAAAATTATAGTCATAGGAACAAGAACACAAAATTTATACAAGTTTGGGTTCCTAAGAATTCTACAAACAAATTTCATGTCTATCGGAACAAGAATGAAAAGACAAAACAAGTTTGGGTTCCAAAGGGATTGTTTATTCACAATGCTTCTGCCACTAACAACCATGGACCTATAAAAACAAATAGGTCACAAAAATCTTTTACCGTGTAGGTGTGGTGGCAGGCTAAGGAACAACATTAGTGTTATCTGGATTCTGGCTGTTCCAGACACACAACGGGCGACAAATCAACGTTCCTTAGCCTAGTATAAAGGTGACAGATTCACAATGGGCAAACAACGAAAGATTATCGTACAGGTAAAACAGGTAATTGTATTTATTTTCAAACGATAGATAAAATGTGAAAATTTGCACCATAATCTGAATTAAATCAGCCAGTTATGTGAAATGATTGAGGATGTTAATTCTGATTTTTTTAACCAATCATCTTTAAATAGAATTACTTGAAGTAATTATGAGGGTTGACAGATTCTAACTTGATATGATCTTACATGACTTGTTCTTATCTATGACTTTGATTTGTGCTTAAAAGTTGACCAACCACTTTTTCATCATTGAATTTAATCTGTTTGGTCAAATTATGATGTTGACTGATTACTGATTACTCATGCTATAAAAAGGTTTTTAAGAAATTGTTGAAATTGTTGAAACTTTATGAAATTGGTGAAACTTCAAGAAATTGTTTTGAAATAATGATGATGGTTTAATGACTGTTGATCCTACGGTTTCTAAATCTGACACTATGATATTTGTTTGATGGTTAGCACGACTTCAATTCAAAGTCAAGAAAATTTCGTTTAAAAAATTGTTGAAAATAATTCTGAGATAGTTTGTTGAAATTTCACAATCTAGTCTATGACAGACAACGAGTGAATATTGAGTGAAATTTAAAGTCAGATGCAGATCACACTGGTAATATAGTTGATAGAAAAATTACTAGTGGAACGTGATTATATTTTAAGACATTCATTTGCTGCATCATTTTTTTTCAAAGAAAATATCTGCATATTTTTCACTTGAAATAATTTCTATTGTAGCAGAAATTTTTCTTAAAAACCCCTTCTAGAAAATAATTTCTGTTGACCTTATATCAGATTAGTTATTTAAGAAAATTTGATTTTATAACTATTTTTGAAATTGATTAACTGATCTGACCCCCTAATAATTATCTAAAAAGATAGATAGTGATTGAAAATAAGATGAGTGTTGATATTAATCATATATTATGACTTGAGAAAGTATAATTAGAAAATTTCTTTAGAAATTTAAACAAGAGTTATAAAAACTTTTTGTTGATAAATATACCATGATCATTTCTATTTCTATCATTTTTCTATCGACCATCACTCATCAAAAGCCAATATAGTATGTCAATATGTGGTAGTTTAAACAGGAAATCATTTGTGCTTCAATTTTATTATATTTCTAACAATAAATAATAATATCCAAAATATTCACTCTCATTTAAAAGTCCTCACGGTTATGCATGGGTGAATTACTTGGATTTTTTATTATGTGTTTCCATGCTCATTTAAAAGTCCTCACGGTTATGCATGTATGGAATGCATATCAAAATTAATTGATTAAATAGACAAGTTGATTCTAATCCCATTTAAAAGTCCTCATGGTTATGCGTGGTTAGAAGATACTTGAATTCATTTTTAAAATAAAAATAAAAATTTAGAATACTACTAATCTCATTTAAAAGTCATAACGGTTATGCATGGTTAGTAGATATTCAAATTTCCTGAAATAAATATACCACAAATAGACACAGCTATATGGTTTTATTTGATGAAATCATTCATATCATTCTAAAGTGGAATATGCGTCAATTAAAGTATTTATGATTTTTTTGTTTGATTTTCTTATTGAAATTAATATTTACACTCGATTGAGCTTTAATATTGTATTAATGTCTATCACTATATCTCTATTTTTCTATTACTATTATTCTTTTGCTGATAACAAAAGGGGGAGAGAAAAGTTAAGATTTTGAAAATAAAGGTCAAAGATATCAAGGCTCATTTGAATTCTTTATTCTCATGCATATATGTAGGGGGAGTATTGTGTAGAAAGAGAGCATTTAAATAGGGGGAGCAAATTGAATAATCAAATACATTTAAAATAGTCAAAATCTTAAATATATGTTTGTTATCATCAAAAGGGGGAGATTGTGGAATATGCATGTATATGTTTTTTGTTTGATGATAATAAACATATATACATTCATTTAAATGTATTTGATATTGTACTATTTATTTTTCATAGATAAAATAAATATTTGCTGAATAAAATAAATAACACAGAATTGGAATTCAAACGAATATTTTATTCAAACAAATATTTATTACAATTTTGATAGTACAATTTCAAGCTCTCACTATAAGTATACAATTTCAGTCATAATACAATTACATCACAATTTCGTAGTTACATCAGTTCCTCACTACATATCACTCACACTCGTATTTATCTGCAACTTCATTCCAATGTGAATCCAGCATCTGAGCAATCTACAGAAATATACATTGACGCAGTAAAATTGAAAAGGAAATGTTTTTGCAGTATAAAATAAAATGTGATTTTTGAAAATAATATTTGCCTCAGTTATTTGGGTTGTTCGTCATCATTTATATTTGAATTCATCACACACGAACAATGTGACATGCACAGTGTATCACTGTACATGACACAAGGCCGTGCACACCGATATACACTTGATAATGCTACAGGGACAGGTGAGCACCAGGTCAAACCCAAATAAAAGACGGGTTCAACTCAGGTGCAATATAAATAATGTCACAACAATCAGTACAAGGTCAAACCCGAGTTTAAAACTGGATTCAACTCAAGCGAGACTCAATATGTACAGCATGAATCAAAGGCAAACCAGATCCACAGCTAACATGACTCAAATGAACAAAGCACCAAATCAGACTCGAGGAAAATGTACAAAACCAATGCAAACAAGTTCAAAACAGTTTACAATATCATACATGAACGAAGACTGGTGCAACTCAATACAGCAAAGACCAACAAACAAATGAATCAGACCAGACAAGAAGTGAAACCAACCAACCAACAAACAAATGAATCAGACAAGTAGGATGTACATGGAGTAATGCAAACTCAAGTGTAGATAGTGCACAATACAAGCCAGTTAACATCAAATAATCAACATAAGTCAAGTGCATATGAACACAGTTTCAAATCAAGACAGTGAACTACATGATGAACTCAAAAAAAAAGCCGAACCCATCATTAACAAAAGCAAACCAAGAATCTCCAAGCATTGCAGACTACACATCAGTAGTGAAACCAAATCTATACCAGACTCGAGCCAGCATATCAAGCTAATGAATAAACAAAAACACTTGGCAGCATGAACTACTCGAACACACATGCAGTGACAACACAAGCATAGCATCATCAATGGAACCAAACTAATGTACACTCGAATGCTTCACAGTGCAACAATACTACAAGGCCAAGTCAAAGTCAATGCCAAACAATTCTTAACAGTTCAAAGCAACTGACTGGAAGAAGAACAAAAGAATTCAACAGCAAATGTCGACCAGTATAGGAATCAGACCTCACGAAATCGAACACAGGTGGCCAAAGTCAACATTGTCAAATAATATCAAGTCGAAGTCACAAAGAACGAAATCAACTTCGTCAAATCTAGTCAAGCCGTGGTGACCACGAAATCAACCAAAGCCGAGTCAACCAAGAAAATTGAGAAAGTCAGAACTAAAATAAAATAGGAAAGTTCTCTGCCGTTTTATTCAAGTATATGAAAAGGTCAGAGATAAATCTCAAAATCAAGTCCAGATTCAAAACCGTGGAAATCAAGTTTCACCATATACGAAAGTATATTCGCATGTGAATTAGTCAAGAATATCTCAATCATCCAAACGAAAATCAGCGGCCAGAGAAACAAGTTGACAAATTTAAAATTATTATCAGACGAAATCAAGCAGTTTAATACGAACGAGATAATAGGGTTTGAAACCCTATATAAACACACAATACATCATTGGCAAAAGGTGATCAAGTTCAAGCAAAGCCAAAACCAGTAAAAGCAAGAATAACATACCAATAAAAATTCGAACTTGGTCGAATTGGGGTAGCCGGAGAAAAATTCACAGAGAAAGCTACTGGAAATATCTATCGGAGCTGTTGAAATCGGCGACTTCAATAAACACCACATAGCCCTAATTTCGAGCAACCATACGAACAGAGAAAAGGAACAAAGCCGCAAATTGTCAGAGGATCGAAGTCGAGCAAAGCCCAGACTCAAGAGCTTAACAGTCGAAGCCCTAATTTTTGAATTCTCGAAATCGATCAGCAGCCATTATTCGAACAAAAGAGAATTTAGGGCAGTCATAAAAAAAAAAGATTGGGCCGGCAAATAACAAGGCTTTGTTTTTTAAGTTTTAAAAATTAGGGTTTTAAATTTATATTGGTTTTTATTTTCTGTTTTTGTTTTTAAAAGTCTAAACGTTGGTAAATCACCATCTAGAGTTTAGGTTGTGTCAGATTGTCTAGTTAGGATTAGTTCAGTGAGCAGGGTTTGCGAGTTTGCAAAACTCTATAGGCGGGAGCAGGGTGTGCGAGTCTGTTAGAGTGTTTGTAAGCGGGAGACTGTTTAATTCTAATAGAAATCTGGGAATGCAGCAGTAGGCAGGGGTTGCCGAAGCTGGGTAAATTTTGTGTGTGATTTACTTTTCAGCATATTTACTTCTCTGCAGTTTGTTATTGCGTTTAATTCGGTAAATTCATGAAAATTTGCTATAACCCTATTCACCCCCCCTCTAGGGTTAATCTAGATCCTACAGCATTTACTTATTATTATCTAATTATTCCATGATTATACTATTTATTTATATTTGAACTCTCTGTTATAAAGTTCAGAATCTGCAAGTATATTGATGAAATGTTTAAATACACTATTACACTATTCACCCCCTTTTAGTTTAAATTAGCCTTAAGATCCATTTAGCTATATTATAGATTTGGTTATCACACATATCACCATATTCCCTCTCACATTTGGTATCAGAGAACACAGTTTTCAAAAACTCGTAATCTGATTTTTGAAAATTTTTAAACGGCTACTAACAGTAGTAACACGCTATTTAACACATTTGTAGAAGTCCAATCAGCCACTAGACCCCAACTATTTAATGATAGTTATTATGCATAGTGGCCATTTAGGATAAAAATCTATTTAATATCTAATGGTTTAGAAATTTGGAATATTACATGTAACATCTTTTGTACATTTTAAGCAGACACACATGCCGACTCAAACCATACAGAATGACGGATTGTTATTGGGTGAATAAGAAAAAGCAGAGAAAGAAAAAAAGCAAAACAGAATCTCACAGCGGAATGACAAAATATAATAATCAAATAACATGTCATGAAGCTGTTTACAAAACATTTGATTATACTTACAATATAAAATCAGAGTTACACATATCGGAGATAAACAAATAATGCAGCGGAATAGTATGAATGCAGTGGAATAAATATAGTAAATAATAGTAGTACAAATCTTCGTCTTCGTCCTCCAGAAATAAGGTCTTCAAATCCTGAAATGCTCAGGCTGACCCGAGCAAATTGAAAAGACAAAAACACTCGAGTCAGAACTAAAAGATCTTATGTGAGTTAAATCAACGGTAAATAAATAAATATGAGTGAAATGGCATTAGAGATGTATACGGGGTTTGACATCTCCTATCTAGTGTCTAACGTGAGTGCAGTAACTTAAGAGATGTTCGGGATTCACATCTCCTAAGGATCCGGTAAACTATCTACTATGTAATACAATACGCTATTATAATATGTCTACGGTAAGATAAACTATTAAAATAGCGTTAAGACGTTACATTTTCCCCCTTAATACATTTTTATTTCCCATAGTCTATACAGTACCGTACTACCGCCCACCTCGGAACACACTCCCGAATCAAAAAAATCGAGAGTGGCCACCAAATAAATCGCAAAGTCAGAATTATAGTATCGACGGAATGTGCCCAATCGGAGGAATGACCTCACTTAGCCCATCAATTGCTCCTGTTTTAGCCACCTTATGCTAACTCATGGGAGTCAGGTCCATGTATATACCTTATAGGATCGTCGCCACCATCCTACTTCATTCTGGAATCTCCACCGTGTACACAGTTGTCAAAGTGGTTTTCGGTATCGACAGAGAGTATGCCCATATCTGATCCCGGTCTCTTTAACAACCAATTGCTTATTACACACCGGATGGTTCTTTTACATTTCCAAAATAATTTCATAATTGATATCAAAATATCATAATCAATACAAATCATATCATTTTCAAAATCATTACTTACTTCCGAAATTATATCACATTGAAATCATAGTTCGAAATTATATTTTCTTTCAAAAGTCATATTTCCAAAATAGGTTAAACTCTCATTTCAAAATTATCATATTAAACCAAATATGTTATTTGGATCCCAACTTAGGTTATAATGTCGCTTAACCACATTCACTTTAAAAATCGAGAATTTCAATATAAACCCATCTATTTTACTTAGTTTGAAATTTAGAAGAAAATAGTTTAAATAGTTATAAATAGTTAATATAGATTTAAAATAGATTAAATATAATTAAAATAGATTAAATAGCTTTAAAATAGATTAATTAGATTTAAAATAAGTTAAAACAGGTTAATTAGTTTAAATAAATTAAATGGTTTAAAATAGGTTAAAATGATTTAATATAATTAATATAGGTTAAAATAGTTTAATACTTTGAAATCATAATAATTAGAAATTTTGAAATAATATTTTTTTTAAAACAATTTATATTAAAACATGAATTTGTAATTTATATCAAATCAAACTATTCATTTCATTTCAACGCATTGGACCATTTTCAATTTCCGAGTCAACAAACCAAATTCCAAACCTTTAAATTTAACATTTCAATAAACTATTGAATTTTATATCGTTTCAATTCATGTTCGAAATATCACTTTAAATTACTCCAATTTTAACATATTTCAAAGTTATATTTCAAACCATTTTAATAAGTCATTTTTCGATAACTTCACTTATACTTCAAATTCAAATTTAAATTTTCAATTTTTATTCCTTTAAAGAATTCCTTTAAAGATTCCTTTAAACCAATTCCAATTCCAACATAAACTTGATTTCCAAAATAATTCAATTTATATAATCAAATTCTTATTTCAAAATATCATTTAACTCGACTCAAAAATTAAAGATTTTAAAATCATTTAATTTAACCAATTTGGTTTCCATATATAATTCTCTACCCTAGGGTCAAGTGGTACGGATATTTATCATTTCAATCCGCAATTTAAAATGTTACGGTTATATATCATTTCAAATCGCAATCCCGAATTAATAATAAAATCCATAAAATCGCTCGAGTCTATCATTTCAACCCATAACGATTTTTCCTTAATCTATTGATCATTCGGGTATGTATCATTTCAACCCATAGTGAACTTGCAGTTTATAACAATATAAAATAAAACATCCATTCATCCAATATCAACAATCAACATTCATCACAATCATTATCCAAATCAATCAAAAAATATCAATATAGAACTGATAATCAATAAAAGGTTTTTAACTGGCAATTTATATTCAATAATAAATTAAATAACGATTTAATTCAAATAAATTCAAATTAACTAAGATGATGATTTAAAATATACCAAACAGGCATAAATAAATCTCCAATCACATCGCAAATTTTATTTAATAAACATAAGAAATTTTAGAAGTTGTGAGCGGGTTAAAACACTCACCTTTGAATTTAAATTGAATTTAAATTCGAAGTAAGACCAAAATTTGAACAGTCTCAGAATTCGCCCAAACCAGCGTCAAAATGTCCGGAATTTCAATACGATCCTAGCAGATTAAACCGCGCATGAAACGGACCTTGTATGTGAAAGTTTTGCTAATTAGAACAGTTTGAAATAAAATAAAATAAATAGCGAGCGAATAGGGTTGCGCCATGTCATGACCTTCCTCTCTGAACTCTAATCTCACGTATCGTTCGTGAACCCCACATGGGCGCCACCGCACGCACACTCCCCTGGCCTCGGCCTGCACGTGGTCCCCCCAAGGCGCCGCAAGACGCCTCCCACCTCGTCGATCTCTTCCTCACAGCCACCAGCGACGAACGTCGCGAGCCAAGATGGTGCCGCCGCCGAATATAGCCAAACACTAGTTGAAATATTCTGACCACCATGCGCGCAACAAAGCCAAGCGACCACCACCGATCTGCTCCGTGGAGTGAGCTCCACAAAACCCCTCAATTGATTTCAGAATCTGTCGCAGTCGATCAATCTCCAATTCGAACGGCCGAGAATTCTTCGACTTTTACTGATCAGACGATGAACCAAAACAAAAAATAAATTGCAGATCTGAATTGCGCTTTTCGAGAGCTTTAAATCGATATATAATTCGATACAGTTTGAGAGGTTTGATTTTCAATTTGATTTTTGATTTGGGTTTGCAATTGGGAATTAGGGTTTGTCTGCCATTGGAAAGAGAGGAACAAATGAAATAGTACGTACAGACAAACTGAGTTGAGAAACTCTAGGGTTTATAACAGGTTATTTATAGACAAAGCTGAAAATAGAATGGATGGACAAGATCTGATTTGGAAATTGAACGATAAACGGTCTGAAAAGCCCGTTCTGCCTCCGGAACGAAGATGGGTTATCCCATATATCAAAATATATGTTTTTATTAATTTTAAATCAAATGGAATAGGATTCAGGTCCTAATTCCATCGTATGAAGAAGTTATATTAAAATCAGCTTATTTCAATTTGATTTCAATTGATTTAAATAAAATTGATTTCTAGACATTTCGAGCCCGTACGATCAAACGACAGGTACGATCACTACGAAACTTGAAATCATATAATAATTCACCGTTACGGATCCGATGAAACTGGTTTCGTCGAAATCCGAGTCAGTGGCCAAAATGGCTATATTTCAGCTAACTAAATAAATTAATATTAAATTAATTAAATCAAATTTTTAATTTCAATTCCATAATTAACAAATTTTATCATTTTTGATTTCTTAAACAATTACAATACTTAAACAATTTGGATATCAATTCAAAGTTATTTAATTTACCAATTACAGTATTTAATTTCAATTTCAGTTGATTAAATAAATTAATAAATAAATAAATTAAATCACTTTTTCAAATCTGATTCTATAATTGACAAATTTTAGCGCTTTTGATTACTTAGACATTTATAACCATTTAAAAAAAATTTCCATGTTAATTCAATGTTAATTATTCCACTAATTATCATGTTTACTTTCAATTTCAATAAATTCAGAAATTATAAATTTAATTTTCAATAATTCCATTTAATTGACCTTTCATCCTATTATTCAATCCATTATTATCAAATGGATGAAATTAACATTGGTTCATGATTTATTACACTAATATTTCCCAACTCATCTTAATTTCAATTACCGTAATACTTAATTACATTTAATTGTAATAAATCCCAATTATTAAAATTTTAAATTCCAATAAATTGATAAATCTTGATTTCCATTCTTTTTATTCCACCAGTTTCCTTATTATAAATAAAATTAGCATTATTTCCAATTATTACCTTAATTTACATTAACATAATAGTTAATCAGACTTATTGCAATTGGTTTCCAATTTAATTTAATAGCCTAAATAAATAGGTAACGTATATTAATTGTTACCAATTAATTTTAGTCACATTAGTAAGTTTATTACTTGCAACAAATGTTACAATTTCTTTCATAACACTGTTTTTATCCAATTATCATTAATTATATACTAATTCATAAATTGGTTCAATATCTACACTTGTTTCCTTATATTCAATTTAAAGCCAAGTATAACATTTAAATTATTTTCATTAATTGACATTTCATTCAATTCATTAATTATTAACTTTAATTAACCTTGTTACGTTTCATCTTAGTTATTATTTCATTTTTAGTTTACAAATTTTTATTTCTTTCAATATTAAGTTACCAAAATCTCACTAAATTAACAAATTTAATTATCGAAAATTATGGGTTGTTACACTCTCCCCCATTCAAAACTTTTCGTCCCCAAAAGGGAAAAGGACGGAAAAGAAGAAATTAATATATCTTATTCAAAATATTAAATTTATAACAACTAATTTACATAATTAAATAATTTAAATAAAATACATCAATTTATAACAATTAAATCTTTTTATATTCAAGTAAATTAAAGTTTGGAAAATATTTCACAAAATTTTCTAAGTCCAAAATTCACGAAAGTTTTTGGCAGAGTCTCCTTTGTACGGAGAGGCTCGGGAGAAAATAATAATACCAATAATAATAATATACATCAAATTTTCAAAATAATATATCCCAACAGTAGAAAAATAATATAATATCGCTATAAACCGTAATCCGAGAACGTACCTATTTGTCGGGCAAACAACGCTTAATTACGAAACCAAAAGCAGTGGAAATTGCTTCCATAACCTGTATTTCACTTATATAATCTAAAAGAGTTAATAATTATATTAAATGAAATATTTAAAGTTGTTTCGACCACTAACAAACAAATCAACATAAACAACGATCATTGGCAACCACAGCATACAATCATCATATGAAATCAAGAAAATCAACTATCCATCCATAGAAAACAAACAAATGGTTTGTTCGAATTCAGACACTCTTAATCGCATAGAATGACAAATAAACTACTAAGTATACCATATACTCTACAGTCTTAGATAAAACTCAACAGGTTATTCATACATCTTAAACAATTAGAAGTATCTTATCCCAAACAACCCATAAACCAAAACAAACAATAATTTACAATGTACTTGAGTTATTCTTATTAAATTTCTTTCACAACATTTTACAGTCTTTATTATTTTTTCTTTTCATTCATACAAGGATTATTTATTTAACTTACATTTATCTCTTACAAAATTTTATTCCCATTCACTCATTTAGTGTTTATTTCATTTATTTTCCTTTATTACTTACAAAAATTCACTTTCATTTATTCATATCATGTCAATTTCTTTTATTGCATTACATTCATTTTATTATTTACTTTAATTATAAATAGTTTCAATATTAACTTAAGTTCAAAATCCTTTACTTACAGTACCTGTAACGACCCGTATTTTTACGGATCGAAACATCGAAGAAAAATTTCGTCGAAAAAGTTTTCAAGAAGATTGGCGAAATTTCTAAGTCCTAAGTCGTCCACGACTTAGTGTAAGTCGTAAGTCGTACACGACTTACGGGATATGGTTTAGGACGACCTATAGAACTTGACCGAGTTAGACAGTTCGAGTTAGCGACCTATGATAGTTAGGTCGGGGTATACGACTTAGGCAGGGTAGCGACTTAAGGAAGTTGGTGGCCTAAGAGTTTTGGTGTGTTCTGTGTGTTAGGTCGTGTATTTGCTAAGTCGTATACGAGTTAGCGACTTATAAGGAGTAGGCGACTTATAGCAGTTAAGTCGTGGAAGAGTTAAGGAAAATAAGTCGCTAGGAGGTAGGTCGCGAATTGTTAAGTCGTAGCATTGTTAAGTCGTAGCATTGTTAGGTCGCGAAGAAGTACTGTGTTAGGTCGCTGGGTCGTTGAGGCACGTGAGTGTTAAGTCGGCTGACCGAGTTAACGACTTAGGAGTTTGGAGATAGGATGTGAGCGACCTAAGTCTAGCAGTTAAGTTGTAACTCAGTTGAGTCGTGGCCGAGTTAAGGAGATGAGTGATGAGTCGTTAAGGGTTAGGTCGGCTACTGTATTAAGTCGGCGAGAGATAGGTCGTAAGTCGAATACCCAGTTAGGTTGTAACCGACCTAGGGGTTAGCCGCTTAGTTATAAGTCGTAGAGACTTGGGTTGTTGAGTCGGAGAGAGACTTAAGTCGCAGGATCACTAAGTCGTAGTCTGCTAAGTCGTTAGGTCGTGAGTGCTAAGTCGTAAGTCGGAGGTAGTTAAGTCGGCAACGACTTATAGGGGGCGGACGACTTAGAGAGATTTCAGCTATAAATAGGAAGGGTTGTTCTCACTTTTTGGGATCCGGATTTCGAAGCGACGAAGTGCTGCCATTTTGAGAGCTCGACTTCTACACTTCTTCACTTCTTCTCTCCACTCTAATCTAGTGCTTCCATCCATCCAAGTTGAAGATCAAATTGAAGATTCAAGAGCTTGGATTGAAGATCTTCATCCATTGAAGTGAGATTTCTTCGTTTGAAGCGGATTTGTGATAGATCAAGCTTGATCCTTCACTGTCCAGATCTGAAGCGTGTTGATTTGAGGTTGTTTTGGTGATTTGGTGAGTGGTGATTATCTCTCACACGGATCCAAAGGAGTAGATCGGATTGTTGGCTTGATTTGGTGTTAAAATAGTGATTTCTATGCATTTTTGTAAACCTAAGTATAGATCCATGTAGATCCATTGTTCATGATGATTTGACAACCATTTTTGTACATGATTAACCTATGCAAGTTCATTCATCAAGTTGTAGAGATAATTCCCATGTTTCATGCTTGTTAGACTTTCAACTCTTTAATTACGAAATTGCCATTATTGTTATAATTGTCCATTTTGCTTATATTTGAATGCTTAATTACTTGGATTGATGTTTGACATGATTGATTACTGTGAATTAGATAATTGTTGATTGGTTTTAGACAAGATGGTCGAAGATGATTCGAAAGCTAAGGGAAAGGCTCTTGAATTAGAAAAGCTGCTCGTGGCATATGTGGCGGATGATGAAGCTCTTATGCATAGATTCGATGATGATGATGTTGAGATGAGACTTTGCGAGGATGTGATGAAGCGAAGTATGATATGAGATAGTCTTGGTCTAATCCAGACGGGATCATTCCAAGCACGTTGGTAACTCAGTGATATGATTCGAGTTAAGGGTAATGGATGCTTGAGAGGCGCTTGAGCTTGTATGGAAATAGTCGTCAAGGAGGATGACTAGGAGGCTTGGATAGCATAGTTGTTGAAGGTTCTAGCATGCTCTAAGCAAGAGTACGTTTGGGCAGATTCGATAGTCCCAACGGCCAACTGTTGATGGTCGAGTACTCTGGGCAGATTCGATATTCCTAGGCACGGGCTGCGACGACGTGCGGGAGTTATGTCTAGAACCGGAGTTTCCATTAGCCCTTGACGGACGGCTGAAAGAATGTGCCGGTCATTCAATTAACGGTGATATCGAAGCAATGATAACAGTGATAGCCAGAGTCATGGATGTTTGGTTGTATCGTCATTCGGTCTCAAGAGCAGTGTTTTCTGGGTGCTTATCTGATCTTGGTTTAGGCCTTGGGGGTTTGTGCTTGGAAAACATCGCCCTTGACTCAAGTGATAATTTCTTTACTTTACATTGTATGCTCTGTTATGTTTGCTTCTGCTTAGTGTGTGTTTGGGGGCTATCACTGTAGAAAGAGGTTGGAGTGGGAGGGTTGTATTCCTATTCCTTTTCCTTTATGCTCTTTTGGTATGTTGTTAGTTAATTTACTGCTCACTAAGACTGTTGTCTGACTCAAGGCTTTATGTTTTAATTCTTATTGCCTTGGGCTGTTCGTCCATTTTGGGACGGGCAGACTAGGTAGCAGGTGACAGGTGCTGTTCTAGCTTTTCACGGTGCTGATATCGAAGACGAGTTGGAGTATTGCATATTGTTTCTTTCTTACTATATGTACTGGATGTTCCGCTGCTTTGTATTCTCTGAGTGATATGTAGTGAGGCTTGATGTATTGACTATTTGGATGCTTGTATTCAACTATTATGGAGTTTTATATGATGGCATTTTATTCTGTAAAGCTTCACTATACATATGTTCTATTGTATTATGTCCATGCGCTGTGAGTAATACGATAGATTTTGTTGTTTTAATTTACCCTGACAATCGTCCATGATCGCCTGGCACACTTTACAGCGCATTTTCTCTAGATCCAGTGCAGGGGTCATGGGCGGTCGTCACATTTGGTATCAGAGCATTGGTTAATCGATCTTACCCAACGCTCGCTGACGTAACTACGTATGAGAGACGTAATTGTAATTTGATGGATGAATACTATATATAATATAGTAGTTTAGTTGAGTTTGAGTCCTTTATGCAGTTGTTTCTCTAGATGTTCTGATCATTCCTTTTTATAGATATTGAGAATGAGTCGAAGAGGGAGACCAGCTGCTAGGGAAGGCCATGCTACTGAGGGGACTGCTGATTATGCAGCTATGTTCGAAGCTATGATGACTTCGATCATGAGAAGGATACCAGTTCTGGGGGCAGCAGTTGATGTTGGAGTTCAAGTCCAAACTCCAAAACCAGTGGATTTCGCTAAGTTGTGTAAGGACTATACTGCTCTTGGAGGAAAGGTTTTCTTGGGAACGGAATCAACTATCGAAGTCCAGAGATGGATAGATGCTTGTAGAAGGATCTTTGGTGATTTGGGAATTGATGATGCAACTAAGAGGAAGTTGGCATCAAGGTAGCTTCAAGGGAGAGCCTCTGATTGGTGGAACTCTATTACCATCAATACTGCGGAGGAAGAGATTACTTGGGAGCAATTCCAAGCTAGATTTGAAGCTAAGTTCATTTCTACAGCTCAGAAGTCTGTTCTGTTCAAGAAGTTTGTGGAGCTCAAGCAAGGTGGAAGATAAGTCCTTGAGTATGTTTCTGAGTTTGAAGCTTTGTCCAAGTATGCCCGGTCATATATTGAGTCTGCATACCAGAAGAATGAGAAGTTTGTGACAGGCTTGGACAGTTATCTTGGGAGACAGTTGGTGGATCATTTGGACGATTCGTTTGAGAAGCTTGTGGAGAAAGCTCTCAGGCATGAGAGTCTGTTTCCTAAGGAAGGATCTGTTGTTGCTATGACCAGGGAAGAGTCTAAACCCCAGCAGGGTGGAAACAAGAAGAGGAAGCAGCAACAGTAGAAGGGTAAGGATGGCAAGAAGAAGCAGAAAGGCGAGGTGACTTGCTACAATTGTCAACAGAAGGGCCATTTCTCGAAGGATTGTAAGAATCCTAAGGTGCCGATGAAGTGTCACAACTGTGACAAGCCAGGGCATTTCAGGAAGAATTGTCCAGAACCGAGGAGGGACAAGCAGATTGTGCAAGCTTATGCTTTGGGAGCTGTTCCGTCGTCTTCGAAGGCTCCTACCGCTGAAGAGAAGGGAAAGAGTGTGGTGGTTCAAGGTACTCTTTTCCTATGTGGTGTTCCAGTTAGAGTTCTGTTTGATACTGGAGCGTCGCATTCGTTCGTTTGTAGTGAACTTGTAGGTCGGTTGGGTTTGGAACCGGATATTGTTGATAGGCCATTGGTTGTGACTAATCCAGTTGGGGGTTCGTCCTATTTGTGTATGTTATGCCGTGGTCTAGTCGTATCGAGTCATGATTGCTCTTTTGTTTGTGATTGCTTTGTTCTGAACTTTGCGTGGTTCAGAATTATTTTGGGTATGGACTGGCTTAGGAGGTATGCGGCAAAGGTTGATTGTGAGAGGCTGGAAGTGATAGTCGAGAATGTGGAAGGGTGAAAGATTGTGATACGATGTAAGCATGAAGAAGGCGTCTTCATGAGCTTCATGTATTCGCTGGTTGTTCCACGGGATGGACTGTCATCGGTGCCAATCGCTAATGAATTCGAGGATGTCTTTGACGAAGTCAAAGGGTTGCCGCCGCATAGAGAGATCGAGTTTCGTATAGATCTAGTTGAAGGAGCCAAACCTGTTGTGATGCCTCTTAGGCGGATGGCGCCTAGGGAACAGCAAGAGTTAAGGGTGCAGGTTGATGATCTTTTACAGAAAGGATTCATTCGACGTAGTGTGTCCGAATGGGGTGCACCAGTTGTGTTTGTAACCCAAGCGGATGGATCGCTGAGGTTGTGTGTGGATTATCGTGAGCTGAATAAGGTGACTAAGAAGAACAAGTATCCATTGCCGAGAATAGATGACTTGTTTGATCAGCTTCACGAAGCTAAGGTGTTTTCTCAGATGGATTTGGCAACGGGATTTCACCAGTTGAGAGTGGCTAAGGATAGTGTGCCGAAGACTGCTTTCAGGACACCATCTGGTTTCTTTGAGTGGCTGGTAATGCCGTTTGGATTGACTAACGCGCCAGCATATTTTGTGGATCTTATGAATAGAGTGTTCAGAGATCAGTTGAACAAGTTCGTACTTGTGTTCGTGGATGATATTCTGATTTATTCCAGAACTGAGGAAGAGCATAAGACGCAATTGCGTATTGTTTTGGAAATCTTGCGGAAACATCAGCTGAAGGCTAAGTTTTCGAAGTGTCACTTCTGGAAGAGTGAAGTGAGGTTCTTAGGCCATGTTATCTCTGGAAGTGGAATAGCGGTTGATCCCGCTAAGGTGGCAGCAATCCAGGATTGGGTTAGACCTAAGAATGCATCTGATGTGAGAAGTTTTCTTGGATTAGCAGAATATTATCGATGGTTTATCAATGACTTCTCCAAGATAGTTGCACCATTAAACAGGATTGACGAAGAAGAACCAAGTGTTCAGATGGGATGCTAAGTGTGAGCAAGCTTTCGGAATCCTGAAAGAGCGATTAACGAGTGCTCCTGTTTTGATTATTCCTAGTGGGAATGATGAGATGGTGGTTTACACCGACGCATGTGGTACTGGACTTGGAGCAGTGCTGATGCAGAGAGATAAAGTTGTTGCGTATGCCAGTCGACAACTAAAGCCGCATGAAAGGAATTACCCGACTCATGATTTGGAGTTAGCGGCAATTGTTTTTGCTCTGAAGATGTGGAGACATTATCTATTGGGAGTTCGATTTGAGTTGTTTACGGATCATAAGTCGTTGAAGTATCTTTTCTCCCAAAAGGATTTGAATCTTCGGCAGCAACGTTGGCTAGAGTTTTTGGCATCATATGATTTTGGTATAGCTTATACTCCGGGAAAAGGTAACGCAGTGGCAGATGCGTTAAGTCGAAGACATGCAGGATTGGGAGCCATGTTTTCAGAATGGAAGAATCTCAAGTATTTAGCTGGATTTGACTTCAGGCCTAGATGCGAATTGGAACCTGAGATGTTGGCAAACTTATCGATAAGACCTTCTCTTGTGGAAAGGATTGGCGAGAGCCAAAAGCGAGACGATAAGCTTGTCAAGATTATCCGTGATTTGGAATCTGGATTAGAACCAGAAAAGGATAAAGGATTCGAGGTCGATCGAGAGGGTTGGCTTCGAAAGCAAGGACGACTAGTTGTTCCCGATATTGATGAATTGAGGAGTGAAGTTCTGAAGGAAAGTCATCACTCGAAGCTGACAATTCATCCAGGTGGAAATAAGATGTATCGGGATATGAAGAGAACCTACTACTGGGAAGGCATGAAGAAGGATGTTGGAAATTTTATTTCCAAATGTATGAACTGCCAGTTGGTAAAAGCCGAACAAAAGAAGCCAAGTGGATTGCTTCAGCCATTAGAAGTTCCTACATGGAAGTGGGAGCAAGTATCGATGGATTTTATTGATGGATTACCTAGAACAAGAACATGAAACGAAGGGATTTGGGTCATTGTAGATCGTTTGACTAAGAGTGCAAGATTCATTCCTGTTCGATCGACTAGGACTGCATCAAAGTTGGCTGAGTTGTATGTGAAGTGGATAGTTCGATTCCATGGTATTCCGAAGAGTATAGTGAGCGATCGAGACCCATTGTTCACTAGTGGATTTTGGAAGAGCTTCCAGGAAGTTTTGGGAACCGAGTTGTTTTTGAGTACAGCTTATCACCCTCAAACAGATGGTCAGACCGAGAGAGTCAACCGAGTTTTGGAAGATCTCCTCAGAGCTTGTGTTTTGGATTTCGGAGGATCATGGGAAGATCACCTTCATTTGGTGGAGTTTGCGTACAACAACAGTTACCAGTCAAGCATTGGTATGGCACCGTATGAGGCATTGTATGGAAGACCGTGTAACTCTCCGACATGTTGGATAGAGACAGGAGAAAAGTTGATACTTGGGCCAGAGATGATTCGACAGACTTCAGATTGTATAGAGATCATTCGGCAACGAATGAAGGCAGCCCAAGACCGTCAGAAAAGTTATGCCGATAAGCGTCGTAAGGATTTGGAGTTCGACGTTGGTAATATGGTTTTCGTGAAGATTTCTCCACTGAAGAATGTTATTCGATTCGGGAAGAAAGGAAAATTGACTCCGAGATTTGTTGGACCATTCCCGATTATCGAGCGAATTGGAAAGCTCGCTTATAGATTGGAATTACCAGAGAAGATGTCGAGTGTGCACAATGTTTTTCATGTATCGTATCTACGGAAGTATGTGCACGACTCGAGTACCGTGGTTTCTGCTGATAGCTGTGAAGACTTCAAAGTTGATCCAGTCGATATAAGACCTCGTAAGCCGCTTCATGTTGTGGAAACCGACACGAAACAGCTTAGGAGGAAGGTAGTTAAGTTGCTCAAGATACAATGGAGTGATGATGAAAACGACTGTACGTGGGAGGTGGAAGAGAGGATGAAGGCAGCTCATCTTGAACTCTTCAAGGTATGGCCCTAAGGTGTCGTATCATCTAACAACATTGTAACTTGTTCTAGTTTTAGAATTCTGCATGCTAAGCTAGAATTGGATGCATGGTTTGCTGATTGTTATGGATGGTAGGTGTGCAGAATAGTCTTTGATTGCTTTGTTTGTTTGGAATTTCGAGGGCGAAATTCCTAAGGGGGAGAGAATGTAACGACCCGTATTTTTACGGATCGAAACATCGAAGAAAAATTTCATCGAAAAAGTTTTCACGAATATTGGCGAAATTTCTAAGTCCTAAGTCGTCCACGACTTAGTGTAAGTCGTAAGTCGTACACGACTTACGGGATATGGTTTAGGACGACCTATAGAACCTGACCGAGTTAGACAGTTCGAGTTAGCGACCTATGATAGTTAGGTCGGGGTATACGACTTAGGTAGGGTAGCGACTTAAGGAAGTTGGTGGCCTAAGAGTTTTGGTGTGTTCTGTGTGTTAGGTCGTGTATTTGCTAAGTCGTATACGAGTTAGCGACTTATAAGGAGTAGGCGACTTATAGCAGTTAAGTCGTGGAAGAGTTAAGGAAAATAAGTCGCTAGGAGGTAGGTCGCGAATTGTTAAGTCGTAGCATTGTTAGGTCGCGAAGAAGCACTGTGTTAGGTCGCTGGGTCGTTGAGGCGCGTGAGTGTTAAGTCGGCTGACCGAGTTAACGACTTAGGAGTTTGGAGATAGGATGTGAGCGACCTAAGTCTAGCAGTTAAGTTGTAACTCAGTTGAGTCGTGGCCGAGTTAAGGAGATGAGTGATGAGTCGTTAAGGGTTAGGTCGGCTACTGTGTTAAGTCGGCGAGAGATAGGTCGTAAGTCGAATACCCAGTTAGGTTGTAACCAACCTAGGGGTTAGCCGCTTAGTTATAAGTCGTAGAGACTTGGGTTGTTGAGTCAGAGAGAGACTTAAGTCGCAGGATCACTAAGTCGTAGTCTGCTAAGTCGTTAGGTCGTGAGTGCTAAGTCGTAAGTCGGAGGTAGTTAAGTCGGCAACGACTTATAGGGGGCGGACGACTTAGAGAGATTTCAACTATAAATAGGAAGGGTTGTTCTCACTTTTTGGGATCCGGATTTCGAAGCGACGAAGTCCTGCCATTTTGAGAGCTCGACTTCTACACTTCTTCACTTCTTCTCTCCACTCTAATCTAGTGCTTCCATCCATCCAAGTTGAAGATCAAATTGAAGATTCAAGAGCTTGGATTGAAGATCTTCATCCATTGAAGTGAGATTTCTTCGTTTGAAGCGGATTTGTGATAGATCAAGCTTGATCCTTCAATGTCCAGATCTGAAGCGTGTTGATTTGAGGTTGTTTTGGTGATTTTGTGAGTGGTGATTATCTCTCACACGGATCCAAAGGAGTAGATCGGATTGTTGGCTTGATTTGGTGTTAAAATAGTGATTTCTATGCATTTTTGTAAACCTAAGTATAGATCCATGTAGATCCATTGTTCATGATGTTTTGACAACCATTTTTGTACATGATTAACCTATGCAAGTTCATTCATCAAGTTGTAGAGATAATTCCCATGTTTCATGCTTGTTAGACTTTCAACTCTTTAATTACGAAATTGCCATTATTGTTATAATTGTCCATTTTGCTTATATTTGAATGCTTAATTACTTGGATTGATGTTTGACATGATTGATTGCTGTGAATTAGATAATTGTTGATTGGTTTTAGACAAGATGGTCGAAGATGATTCGAAAGCTAAGGGAAAGGCTCTTGAATTAGAAAAGCTGCTCGTGGCATATGTGGCGGATGATGAAGCTCTTATGCATAGATTCGATGATGATGATGTTGAGATGAGAATTTGCGAGGATGTGATGAAGCGAAGTATGATATGAGATAGTCTTGGTCTAATCCAGACGGGATCATTCCAAGCACGTTGGTAACTCGGTGATATGATTCGAGTTAAGGGTAATGGATGCTTGAGAGGCGCTTGAGCTTGTATGGAAATAGTCGTCAAGGAGGATGACTAGGAGGCTTGGATAGCATCGTTGTTGAAGGTTCTAGCATGCTCTAAGCAAGAGTACGTTTGGGCAGATTCGATAGTCCCAACGGCCATCTGTTGATGGTCGAGTACTCTGGGCAGATTCGATAGTCCTAGGCACGGGCTGCGACGACGTGCGGGAGTTATGTCTAGAACCGGGGTTTCCATTAGCCCTTGACGGACGGCTGAAAGAATGTGCCGGTCATTCAATTAACGGTGATATCGAAGCAATGATAACAGTGATAGCCAGAGTCATGGATGTTTGGTTGTATCGTCATTCGGTCTCAAGAGCAGTGTTTTCTGGGTGCTTATCTGATCTTGGTTTAGGCCTTGGGGGTTTGTGCTTGGAAAACATCGCCCTTGACTCGAGTGATAATTTCTTTACTTTACATTGTATGCTCTGTTATGTTTGCTTCTGCTTAGTGTGTGTCTGGGGGCTATCACTGTAGAAAGAGGTTGGAGTGGGAGGGTTGTATTCCTATTCCTTTTCCTTTATGCTCTTTTGGTATGTTGTTAGTTAATTTACTGCTCACTAAGACTGTTGTCTGACTCAAGGCTTTATGTTTTAATTCTTATTGCCTTGGGCTGTTCGTCCATTTTGGGACGGGCAGACTAGGTAGCAGGTGACAGGTGCTGTTCTAGCTTTTCACGGTGCTGATATCGAAGACGAGTTGGAGTATTGCATATTGTTTCTTTCTTACTATATGTACTGGATGTTCCGCTGCTTTGTATTCTCTGAGTGATATGTAGTGAGGCTTGATGTATTGACTATTTGGATGCTTGTATTCAACTATTATGGAGTTTTATATGATGGCATTTTATTCTGTAAAGCTTCACTATACATATGTTCTATTGTATTTTGTCCATGCGCTGTGAGTAATACGATAGATTTTGTTGTTTTAATTTACCCTGACAATCGTCCATGATCGCCTGGCACACTTTACAGCGCATTTTCTCTAGATCCAGTCCAGGGGTCATGGGCGGTCGTCACAGTACCCATTTTCTATTTCATTTAATTAGTAGTATTACAATTTTAACTCAAGTTTATAACTAGTTTCATATCAAATTTCTTATTTATAAAAGTAAATTTCATTGAACACTTCCATTACATAAGTTTTACTTATAAAATTTCCATTACATCTTCTTTTAACATTTCAACTTTTAATATTTGGTAAGTTATATTTATGTTTTTAAGAATGCAATTGAAAGTTACACAAGTTTGACTTACTTGTTTTAATTAACTTAAGGTCCAATAACTATCATTTCTTATTTTCATATTCTTTTCGTTTACAAGTTACAAATTTCAAATTCCTTGTATATTTCAGTTATGACTTAGCATATCATTTCTTATTTTCATTTAGAAGTTTCAATTGTTAAATAGTTAAAAAAATTATTCCATTTCAATAATTGAAATCTTTAATTCATAGAAATTTAAGAACTAAATGCTGGGTTTACTTCAATTATTTAAAATAATAATATCTATATAATCATATCTTTTATATATATCAAATCAAAATTGGAATTAAAAATTAAGATTATCAAAACGATTATGCAGTAAAACTACAAAAAGAGTCTTCCCACTTTAAAACTCGAAAATGAACGTCGATGATGCGTTCACTCATCACCGAAATTATTTTCCAGGGATAGCTAGGGGAGTACAGAACTTATTTCTTTCCAAAATTTCATTAAAACAATTCTTTCAAATTATATTGAAATATTTATATCAGAAAATACTTCCAAATAATATTAATATTACATTCCAAAATCATTCGAAAGAAATTTTCAAAAAACCCCGGAACTTAAGTTCTAAATTTCCAAATTTCATTTATTTTATTTTCAAATCTTATTTCCAACTACTATTTATAAATTTTACTACCTAACAACCAAATATATTACAACCAAGATATCACTTATAAAATTTATTATTTTATATACAAAAATATAATAGGCAAAATTATTTCATTCACCTATATTCAAAACAATATTGTGTCGGTCTGTCCTATCAAGTATTTAGAAATCCCTATCGATGTCATAGCGTCCTATGCACCAACCAGAATTTATAAATATAAAACGGAACAAATTAACACAATATAAAACATTTTATAACAATAACAAATACGCTCTCTCATATATATATATATATATACATAAACTCAGCGACTCATCCAAGGGTATTACTACCCTATTTAAAATGAGTCAGACCCCACAAAGCTAAGGTTATCGCTAAACCTCGCTCTGATACCAACTGTAACATCCCGCATTTTTGTACGTTTTAAGAAGACACACATGCCGACTCAAACCATAGAGAAGGGCGGATTGTTAGTGGGGTGAATAAGAAAAAGCAGAGAAAGAAAAAAAGCAAAACAGAATCTCACAGTGGAATGACAAAATATAATAATCAAATAACAAGTCATGAAGTTGTTTACAAAACATTTGATTATACTTATACAATACAAAATCAGAGTTACACATATCAGAGATAAACAAATAATGCAGCGGAACAGTATGAATGCAGTGGAATGAATATAGTAAATAATATTTGTACAAATCTTCGTCTTCGTCCTCCAGAAATAAGGTCTTCAAATCCTGAAATGCTCAGGCTGGCCAGAGCGAGTTGAAAAGACAAAAACACTCGAGTCAGAACTAAAAGATCTTATCTGAGTTAAATCAACGGTAAATTAATAAATATGAGTGGAACGGCGTAAGAGATGTTTACGGGGTTTGACATCTCCTATCCAGTGTCTAACGTGAGTGTAGTAACTTAAGAGATGTTCGGGATTCACATCTCTTAAGGATCCGTTAAACTATTCACTATGTAATATAATATGCTATTCTAATATGTCTACAGTAATATAAACTATTAAAATAGCGTTAAGGCGTTACATTTTCCCCCTTAACACATTTTTATTTCCCATAGTCTATACAGTACCGTAATCCCGCCCGTACTGGACGTTGTCAGAGGGCACTCCATAGGTATGGTACAAACCAAACTTATAGAAGGCGCGCTATGGTAGGTGACACGGCACAACTAGGCAATGCCAGGATAGATATACCAATTACACTTCCGGACCGGTGGTAACGCATAGCAGCTACTACCGCCCACCTCGGAACACACTCCCGAATCAAAAAAATCGAGAGTGGCCACCAAATAAATCGCAAAGTCAGAATTATAGTATCGATGGAATGTGCCCAATCGGAGGAATGACCTCACTTAGCCCATCAATTGCTCCTGTTTTAGCCACCTTATGCTAACTCATGGGAGTCAGGTCCATGTATATACCTTATAGGATCGTCTCCACCATCCTACTTCATTCTGGAATCTCCACCGCGTACACAGTTGTCAAAGTGGTTTTCGGTATCGACAGAGAGTATGCCCATATCTGATCCCGGTCTCTTTAACAACCAATTGCTTATTACACACCGGATGGTTCTTTTACATTTCCAAAATAATTTCATAATTGATATCAAAATATCATATTCAATTCAAATCATATCATTTTCAAAATCATTACTTACTTCCGAAATTATATCACATTGAAATCATAGTTCAAAATTATATTTTCTTTCAAAAGTCATATTTCCAAAATAGGTTAAACTCTCATTTCAAAATTATCATATTAAACCAAATATGTTATTTGGATCCCAACTTAGGTTATAATGTCGCTTAACCACATTCACTTTAAAAATCGAGAATTTCAATATAAACCCATCCATTTTACTTAGTTTGAAATTTAGAAGAAAATAGTTTAAATAGTTATAAATAGTTAATATAGATTTAAAATAGATTAAATATAATTAAAATAGATTAAATAGCTTTAACATAGATTAATTAGATTTAAAATAAGTTAAAACAGGTTAATTAGTTTAAATAAATTAAATGGTTTAAAATAGGTTAAAATGATTTAATATAATTAATATAGGTTAAAATAGTTTAATACTTTGAAATCTTAATAATTAGAAATTTTGAAATAATATATATTTTTTAAAACAGTTTATATTAAAACATGAATTTGGAATTTATATCAAATCAAACTATTCATTTCATTTCAACGCATTTGGACCATTTTCAATTTCCGAGTCAACAAACCAAATTCCAAACCTTTAAATTTAACATTTCAATAAACTATTGAATTTTATATCGTTTCAATTCATGTTCGAAATATCACTTTAAATTACTCCAATTTCAATATATTTTAAAGTTATATTTCAAACCATTTTAATAAGTCAATTTTCGATAACTCACTTATACTTCAAATTCAAATTTAAAATTTCAATTTTTATTCCTTTAAAGAATTCCTTTAAACCAATTCCAATTCCAACATAAACTTGATTTCCAAAATAATTCAATTTATATAATCAAATTCTTATTTCAAAATATCATTTAACTCGACTAAAAAATTAAAGATTTTAAAATCATTTAATTTAACCAATCCGGTCTTCGTATATAATTCTCTACCCTAGGGTCAAGTGGTATGGATATTTATCATTCCAATCCACAATTTAAAATGTTACGGTTATATCTCATTTCAAACTGCAATCTCTTATTAATAATAAAATCCATAAAATTGCTCGAGTCTATCATTTCAACCCATAACGATTTTTCCTTAATCTATTGATCATTCGGGTATGCATCATTTCAACCCATAGTGAACTTGTAGTTTATAACAATATAAAATAAAACTTCCATTCATCCAATATCAACATTTATCACAATCATCATTCAAATCAATCAACAAATATCAATATAGAATTGATAATCAATAACAAGTTTTTAACTAGCAATTTATATTCAATAATAAATTAAATAACGATTTAATTCAAATAAATTCAAATTAATTGAGATGATGATTTAAAATATATCAAACAATCATAAATAAATTTCCAATCACATCACAAATTTTATTTAACAAACATAAGAAATTTTAGAAGTTGTGAGTGGGTTAAAACACTCACCTTTGAATTTAAATTGAATTTAAATTCGAAGTAAGCCTAAAATATGAACAATCTCAGAATTCGCCCAAACCAGCGTCAAAATGTTCGGAATTTCAATACGATCCTAGCAGATCAAACTGCGCATGAAATGGACCTTGTATGTGAAAGTTTTGCTAATTAGAACAGTTTGAAATAAAATAAAATAAATAGTGAGCGAATAGGGTTGCGCCACGTCATGACCTTCCTCTTTGATCCCTACTCTCAAGTATCGTTCGTGAACCCCGCATGGTCGCCGCTTCACGCACACTCCCCTGGCCTCGGCCTGCACGTGGTCCCACCAAGGCGCCGCAAGACGCCTCCCACCTCGTCGATCTTTTCCTCACGGCCACTAGCGACGAACGTCGCGAGCCAAGATGGTGCCGCTGCCGAATATAGCCAAACCCTAGTAGAATTATTCTGACCACCACACCCGCAACAAACCCAAGCGACCACCACCGATCTGCTTCGTGGAGCGAGCTCCACAATACCCCTCAATTGATTTCAGAATCAATCGCAGTCGATCAACCTCCAATTCGAACGGCCAAGAATTCTTCGACGTTTACTGATCAGATGATGAACCAAAATGAAAAACGAATTGCAGATCTGAAATCTGCATGTCGAGAGCTTCAAATCGATATATAATTCGATATAGTTTGAGGAGTTTGATTTTCAATTTGATTTTTGATTTGGATTTGCAATTAGGAATTAGGGTTTGTCTTCCATTGGAAAGAGAGGAACAAATGAAATTGTACGTACAGACAAACTGAGTTGAGGAACCCTAGGGTTTATAACAGGTTATTTATAGACAAAGCTGAAAATAGAGTGGATGGACAAGATCTGATTTGGAAATTGAACGATAAACAGTCTGAAAAGCCCGTTCTGCCTCCGGAACAAAGATGGGTCATCCCATATATCAAAATAGATATTTCATTAATTTTAAATTCAATGGAATAGGTTTCAGGTCCTAATTCCATCGTATGAAGAAGTTATATCAAAATCATCCTATTTCAATTTGATTTCAATTGGTTTAAATAAAATTGATTTCTAGGCGTTTTGAGCCCGTACGATCAAACGACAAGTCCGATCGCTACAAAACTTCAAATCCTACAATAATTCACAATTACAGATCCGATAAAACTTGTTTCGTTGAAATCCGAGTCAGTGGCCAAAATGGCTATATTTTAGTTAACTAAATAAATTAATATTAAATTAATTAAATCAAATTTTCAATTTCAATTCCATAATTAACAAATTTTATCATTTTTGATTTCTTAAACAATTACAATACTTTAAACAATTTAGATATCAATTCAAAGTTAATTAATTTACCAATTACAGTATTTAATTTCAATTTCAGTTGATTAAATAAATTAATAAATAAATAAATTAAATCACCTTTTAAAATTTGATTCTATAATTGACAAATTTTAGCACTTTTGATTACTTAGACATTTATAACCATTTAAAACAAATTTCCATGTTAATTTAATGTTAATTATTCCACTAATTATCATGTTTACTTTCAATTTCAATAAATTCAGAAATTATAACTTTAATTTTCAATAATTCCATTTAATTGACCTTTCATCCTATTATTGAATCCATTATTATCAAATGGATGAAATTAACATTGGTTCATGATTTATTACACTAATATTTCCCAATTCATCTTAATTTCAATTACCGTAATACTTAATTACATTTAACTGAAATAAATCCAATTATTAAAATTTTAAATTCCAATAAATTGATAAATCTTGATTTCCATTCTTTTTATTCCACCAATTGCCTTATTATAAATAAAATTAACATTATTTCCAATTATTACCTTAATTTACATTAACATAATAGTTAATCAGACTTATTGCAATTGGTTTCCAATT
Organism: Allium fistulosum; assembly: GCA_030737815.1. Lineage (NCBI taxonomy): Eukaryota > Viridiplantae > Streptophyta > Magnoliopsida > Asparagales > Amaryllidaceae > Allium > Allium fistulosum. The sequence continues at coordinate 1,292,045,081 of CM060902.1, forward strand.
TAATTTAATAGCCTAAATAAATAGGTAACGTATATTAGTTGTTACCAATTACTTTTAGTCACATTAGTAAGTTTATTACTAGCAACAAATGTTACAATTGCTTTCGTAACACTGTTTTTATCCAATTATCATTAATTATATACTAATTCATAAATTGGTTCAATATCTACACTTGTTTCCTTATATTCAATTTATAGCCAAGTATAACATTTAAATTATTTTCATTAATTGGCATTTCATTCAATTCGTTAGTTATTAACTTTAATTAACCTTGTTACGTTTCATCTTAGTTATTATTTCATTTTTAGTTTACAAATTTTTATTTTTTTCAATATTAGATTACCAAAATCTCACTAAATTAACAAATTTAATTATCGAAAATTACGGGTCGTTACATTACACAGAATGAATATAGGGAACTCGAGACTGCATATGCTCAATGGACAAATGAGAAAAAAACATAGGCACTTAGTAATTCAAAATCCATGAATATATTGTTATGTTCACTAAATAAGAATGAATTTTATAGAGTTTCTATATGTTAGTCTGCATATGAAATATGGTGAACACTACAAGTTACAATGAAGGCACTAGTAAAGTCAAGCAAACCAAGATTTTTATATCAACTAACCAATTTTAGTTATTTAAAATGAAACTAAAAGAATCTATTTCTGATATGTATTCAAGATTTCAAGACGTGTTACATGCTTTAATATCGTTAGGAAAAGAATATACTGAAGAGGATCAAGTCTGAAAGATTCTTATTTCACATACAAATGAATGAGATCAGAAGACTCTGTCCATAGAAGAAGCTAATGATATTAGCATAACGAAAGTAGAGGAGTTAATAGATATTTGATGTTATATGAAGTTCAATTGTAGGGTAGAAAGGAAAGCCCGTTGGGTGAGAAGAAAACACTGGCATTAATGCCACTCATGGAGATGAAGGATCAGATGACAATGAAAAAATGGCATTTATGACTAGGTATTTCAAAAAATTCCTGAAGTATAAAAAAGTAAATTCAAAAGGATTAATGAAAATCTGAAAAAACCATGGAGCGAAGATATGGTCAAATGCTTTGGATGTAACAAAACTAGACACTTTTAAAGGGATTGTACAAATAAAAGGAAATTAAAGTTCCTCCTAATTCAGACTCCTTAAATAAAAAGAGGAAACAAACTTACAATGCAATATGGGTAGATTTAGACTCTACATCAAGCAGTAGTGACTCGGAGACAGAAAATAATGATGTATGCTTTACGGAGGATGCTGAAATTAAGGACAAATGAATACTTGATAGTGGATGCTCACGACCCATGACAGGAAATCCAGAACTACTAACAAAAATTATGTACAAAGATGGAGGTACAATGAACTTTGGTGATAATTCAAAGGGATTCCTCTTCGGCATCAGCAACGTCGGTAACACTGAAACTCCTGCTATTTCTAATATTTTACTAGTTAAGAATTTAAAATAAAACTGCTTAGTATTAGTCCATTGTGTGATAAAGGATTTAGGACAAAATTTGAAAATGATAACTGTGATATCTTGGACTGTGACTTTAAAAATATTTTTGAAGGAATTCAGGAAAGAAGTATATATGTTTTAGGAATGATAACCACAAATGATAACCTTTGTCTTATGCCTGATTCCGATGATCCCTGGACCTGGCATAAGCGTCATAGTCATCTAAATTTTAGAGACCTATCAAAATTATCCAGATATGAACTTGTAAGATGGCTACCTAAATGAATTTTAAAGTTAATAATCTTTATGATGCTTGTCAATTAGGAAAACTTCATAAGAAATCATTCAAAACTAAAGACATGATTTCTACTACATATCTTTTAGAATTACTTCATTTAGGTCTTTTGGACCATCACAAATACAATTAGTAAATCACAATAAATATATTTTTTGTAATAATGGATGATGTTTCAAGATATACATGGGCTATTTTTCTAAAACATAAAAATGAAGCTTTTGAGATATTTAAAATCTTCGTCATGAAAATTCAGAATCTAAAATCTTTTAAAGCTATTAGGAGTGACCATGGTTGAAAATTCAAAAATAATAGTTTTGAAATTTCTGTAATAAGAAAGGAATAGCACATAATTTTCTTTTCCCAGAACTCCTCAACAAAATGGAGTTATGAAACATAAATATAGAACAATTCAAGAATGTGCGAGAACTATGTTGAAAGATAGTTATTTGCCTAAATTTTTTAGGCTAAAGCAGTAGCTACAACATGGTATATATTGAATATAATTTCAATAAAACCTTCAACTAAGATAACACATTATGAATTATTTTATAATAAAATGCCATAAGTATCATATTTTAAAGTATTTGAAAGTAAATGTATTTTTTATTAAACATAAAAAGATACTTTAGACAAATTTGATGCTAAATCTGATAAAGGAATATTTATTGGAGTTATAGTGTATTTAATGCTAGCATAGATATCATTAAAGAAACATTACAAGTTTCTTTCAATGAGAACTTTAAGACTATAAATAATGACAAAGATTGGAAGGGGAAATTACCAACATAAATGGAAATACTCAAACTGCTAATAATGAAAATAAAATAAATGATAAAATATATACAGCAACAATAACAAGGATATTAAAAGATCATCCAAAAGAAATTATTTAGGAAATATTGATTCTTTTATAAAAACAAGAAAACAGTTAATAAAATGAGCAATATAACATTTACATCGGCTATAAAATCCAAGAACCCAAAAGAAGCATCTTCTAATGATTCATGGATTCTTCCCATGCAAAAAGAACTGAATCACCTCACCAGAAATGATATTTTGGAATTAGTTCCCGACTAGAAAATCAATCTGCCATTGGAGCTAAATGGGTATATAAAAATAAATTAAATGAACAAAGAGAAGTAATAATAAATATAGAAAAATTATTAAAACAAGATTATAACCAAGAAGAAGGACTAGATTTTTAATGAAACATTTCTCCAATAACAAGATTAGAAGCTATAAGAATATTACTTGATTTTACAAACTTTAACAATTTTAAATTATAACAAATGGATGTAAAAAGTGTGTTTTTAAATGGAATAATTAAAGAGGATGTTTATATTGAACAACCTCTTATGTTCGAAGATGAAAAACTTCCAAACCGTGTTTATAAATTAAAAAAGCATTATACGGATTAAAATAAGCATCTCATGCTAGGTACGAAAGACTCAAATAATATTTAATCACATTTTGTCTTGAAATAGGAAAAGTTGGCACCATACTATTTATAAAGCATAATAATAATGATATACAATCTATACGAATACATGTAGATGTTATTATATTTAGATCTACTAATGAATAAGTGAATATAAAATTATCTAAAATAATGACAAAAGAATTTGAAATGAGTTACACTTGAGAATTAACATTCTTTCTTAGACTACAAAAAAACAACTAACAAATGGAATATTTACAAGTCAGGAAAAATATGCAAAAGAATTGGTAAATAGATATAGGATGTCAAACACAAGTGGTAAACCTAATCCAGTGGCACCCAGAGTAAATTTAAGTAAAGAAGATAAGTTTAAGGATGTAGATCAAAAACTATACAGAGGCATCATATGATCCTTACTATATATATATTACTACTAGTAGACCAGATATAATGCATAGTGTAGGTTTCCGTGCTCAGTATCGATCAAATCCAAAGGAAACACATCTTAAGGCAGTAAAACACATTTTAAGATATGTTAATAATAGTTTAGATTACGGCTGTTTCGCCCTAATAATGAGTCATTTGATTTGATATCACATAGTGATGCCGATTATGCTGGATGCAAATCTGATAGAAAGAGTACAAGGGAAGCTCATCAATTTTAAGGATGTTCACTTGTATCTTGGTTCAGTAAAAAGGAAAATTGCGTTTCTCTATCCACAATAGAGGCAGAATAATGTCAGTAAAGCTGGTCTTCTGTTAAGTAATCCATATGCAACAAACATTAAAGGTTTTGGATTAAAAATAAAACAATCACCAATTTACTGCGATAATACGAGTGCTATAAACTTATCGAAGAATCCTACACATCAAGCTAAAACAAAACACACACACACACACATAATATATATATTTATATATATAAATATATATATATATAAGACATCACTTCTTAAAAGATCATATAAGTAAAGAAAATGTTACCCTAGAATTTATTAACACAGAAAAACAAATAGCCGATTTATTAAAAAAACCATTAATACTAAATACTTTTATTAAACTAAGAAGAGAATTAGGAGTATGCTCATTCTCTGAAATATAATTAAACTATAGTATAAAATAATCTATAATAATTATATAAGTTTCATCATTAAGTATATTAATATAATAACTCCTTAAATTACTCACTATTTATCTATTTCACCCTTTTTTGTTGATAACAAAGTCGGAGAAGTTGTATATAATATAATTAGCAGAAAGATAGTGGGAGTAATATAGCATATATTCAAGGGAAGTCAAGGGAAGTTTTTACTTAACATTCTTATATTTTATCCAAAAATATTTAATCGTTTTCAACCAAAAGTGGGAGATTATTAATACCCAAAGTACTGATTTTGGTGACAACAACCATTTAAATATTGTTACTAATATTTTCTTGAGTTATGTAGTTATTGTGCAGATATTAGAAATATTAAACAGGTTTATACAAATGGCGACTGAATGAAAGCTTGAAGAACTGATCAGTATAAATCAAAAGAAGATCAAGATATATTAAGTTGATCAAGGTATATTTGAAGACTTACGAGTTCTGAAGAATTCAAGAACAAAAGCACGAAGAGCTCAAGATATGTGTGTTAGTATCGTATCGTGTCTTAGAATAAATGTTAGCTGAGTAGTGGTGTCATATCTTTGATTACCTTAACTTCAAAAATTATTTTCAATATGTTTCTATAAAAGAACAAATATTTAATTTATCTGTAAAATCATCTTAACATAGTTTTTATAAAGAAATATAGTATAAAGTATTTTCCAATTGGTTTTGAACATATACAAGTAAATATGTATATGTCAACATATCATTTTTTTTTATCGACATAGAGCATTAAGATGTTTTTTAAAATTTCAAAAGAAGCAACTTTTGTCACCTTCCTTTCACAAATGGATACGACTATTCAACATCTATTTAAAGACCTCTAATTTTGAAATTTAAACCATAATTCCATCTATTCTCTTCATTTGTCTATGGTCTCTCATTCTCTTTGGCATTTCAACGAAGTGCTGTCGATTTCTGAATCAAATCTCTTTCTCTCTCTACATTCGTACAAAAGGTTAGAGAAGATTCACTTCTATTCCACACCATTAAATCTTTGATCTCCACTCAAATACAAAGAAATTCAACTATTGAAGGTCTATAGGAAATTGTATCAGTAAAATACTTAGAATTGTGATTGAAAGATTCGATTTCTTGTAGTCCACTACTACTACTTGTAAAAGTGTGATCTTAACCACCATAGTGAAAGTAAAGAAGTGATTGTAAAGTGAGTTATCCTGCCTCCTGAGTGAAAGACAGACTAGGTGTTTTGGCTACCTGAGCCAAATTCTAGAGGATGTGCTACATACTGGAATCAAATTTTAATACCTATCCTTGCCACCTAAGTCAATGTTAAGTGTAATGAGTGTTCTTACCACCTAATTTAAAGTCAAGGCATGATCAGTGAAATTCTATATCGGGTATGGGATTGGAAGTATGATTGAGAATCCAAAATGGTATAAAATTATCGATATCTTGTTTACCTTTATTTTTATCACATTGACTTATCATTATCTAATTGTTATGTGGTTATACTATCTATATTTATTTGAACTCTTTGTGATAAAGTTCAAAATCAACAAGTATATTGATAAAAAGTTTAAATACACTATTCACCCCTCTTATAGTGTAACTTAGCCTTTAAATCCATTTTGTTGTAATATAGATTAGGTTATCACACTCATCACCATATCCCACTCTCAATTTATAGTGGTTTCACTATCGCGAGATAATGTACATACATTTTGAAGAGAAGATATTTTATTACTTTCACAAGAGAATAGTGTTACAAGTCTGATTTCAATGTGAAGGCTAAACCTATAATTAGAACAAATAATAAATCCTATTTTGTTTTTCTCAAGTTGGAATTACCATAAGAGAATAAACCATAAGTTTAGTTATAATGCTCTTCGGATGGTCTCTATTATTGCATCAGAATATATGCAGAAGATATGTTGAATCTATGGTGGAAACTTCAAAATGATCACAAAATGACGAAAATACCCCTGGAAATTCGAGAATTAATTTTTTTGTAAGTTTATGCTACAAACAATTGAAAATCCATCAATCGCTGGTGTCAATCGACTAGAAGGAAATTTCAATCAAGTGCGTACATAACAATGCATACGGGTCTAAATTAGAATAAAGCTCGGTCGGTTGGAAAAATTACCAATCGAGAAGTAATTTTTCCAATCGATTGGGAATGTGTAGCTTATGCTACAGGTTTTGTGCTACCTCCTTCTCCTTCATCTCTTCTTTATCCGGCTTCTACTTATCCACATGACTTATTACATATCTAATAGTAGTCTACTTCAAATTAGTGTAACATCAAAGACAAGAAAATTATGATAAACTGAAACATAACACATGTCGACTTTAAGAGGAACATGATGGTATAAGTTAACTTGAGAATCAAATGGATATTAAGTCATTCAATAACACATAAATGGTTTATTGATGGGAAAATTTCACCCATGACCAGTGTCAGTCTCATGTTTTGGATTATTCCAGACAAATGATGTGTAACTTGTTTCTAATTGTTGACTATACTAATTATATTGGACATAAAACAAAGAGTTATAAATTGTTGACACCAAAAATGACATAACACCCAAAAACATGTTCATATATAGAGATCTAGCAGAAAATATAAGAAAACAGTAAGAATACTAAGGTTTTTATAGTGGTTCAGCAATCTCTAGCCTACATCCACTGTTATCTTTTTTCATTGTTGATTTGAGAGAGAGCTTGATAAGATTAGAGGGATTTAGAAATCACAAATACAAAAAATTAACATATTTTTAAGCCCAGAACAGCCAACAATGTCTTCTTTGGTGACTATGGAGAGGAGCGATAGGAGATGAAGAAGGAGAAGTGCCAAAAGTCCTCTTTTGGTAGTTATAGGGTTGATATTTATAGGGCAATATGCCATTAGACTCGAAATCCCACGTAGAAGAAGACCCGGATCCAAGCCCAAAGGTGCAAGAGAGCCAAACCTGGCCCAAATACCAATAAAAACCTCTCGTACCGAGTAGATTTTGTAAGGAAGAATCCTCCTTCTTTCTTTGTTTCACCTTCCTATCTCCAACTTGTAGCATTCCAAAGAATTTTCCTTGAAGATTTAGTTGTTTCCGATGATTTCCTTGATACTGCCTATCCTTACCTACTTTATTTGCTTCCTTTTCGAGAATCCTTGAAGTTGCTTGTCTATTCTTAGGGAAAAATACTTCATGGTAATCACATAAGGTAGAACTTCAAGTATAAAAGGTCGGAGGTCCATGGTGAAAAGAAAAGCTCTCGGTACCGAGTTGTCCAATTTACCTCTTTATCTCTAAATCTTGCTGAGTATAGTCCTATGGTCCTTCTAACTTTCTAAGTACGTTTTCAAGTTCATAAATCATTTCATCTCCGTCTTAACCTTCTAGCTTCCATTGAAAATCGACTTGTTCAAAAAGCCGTTTAACACTTTCCCCCTAGAGTATGCTTTCATTTCAGATATTCCTTCAATTGCTTTATATAGGTAAAATTCCATTCTCCATACTACAGATAGGATCTATCCTCGGGAGATGGTGGACCCCAAAATACATACACTTTTCATGCAATTTGGGCTCAAAAGTACCTCTCGGTACCGAGTTGTTTTCTTTTCCCCAAGTATTATATAAGAAGTATTAAGAAAATTTTTAACTCAGTTTTTCATTTCCTCTGCCCGATTTCTTTCATTTTCAACTCCTTACTCCAAATTCCTTCAACCTTCCATGATCGATTGCCAACCATCTTGGTTGCTGACCGCAACTCTTGCTGTTGATCCCAGCACGTACACCTTCGACCATCTCAAACTACCACCGACTACATGAAATTACCCCTGCCCCTTTCCAAAGCACTCGGGCATGAATCCTTCATGACTTTCTTCCCAGGTTGGCAAAGCCTTCATGCCACGGTGATCTATGATGGAGTCGACGATTTGCCGTAGTGATGATGATGGTGGTTGGCTGAAGTTTGGCTTGGGTTCGACCTTGGGTGGAATTGAGTTTGACCTAGGGCTTGCTCATGCCATTCCAAAAAGACGCTTGGCTTTCCATCTTTGAATAACTCCTTTCAAAGCATAGCTAATTGCGCCTCGTCGTTTAAGTTCTAATAAGATGGTTCATTTTGAGGACAGTCGTATTGGACGATTCCATTGCATAGCATTTTTGTTGTCTGAATAGTCTTACTGTGTTGCATTCTTCATTTCTACACTCCTGGCATTCCTATAAAAGAAAAGCTTTCGCATCGCTTTAGACAACAATTCCGTTCACTACAAGAAAAACAGTGTTTTATAACACTAATTTGTAACGCGTTGTTTCATTGTGTTATTGTCTATTCTAGTTTTTCTATTTGGAGCCACTATTTGGTTGTGTAATGCTTTCTACCGCCGATTATTTCCTTTTGCCGCATCCACATCTAATTATTTTGTTCTTCCCTCTCCTATAAATCATTACCCTCTTTTTTTCCCTCTTTCTAAAATTATTCTCTCTCCATAACAAAATTGGCAGATCTCAAACCAAACTATTATCCTCCTTCGATTCAAATTTTATTTGGTTTGCTCACTACTTGCTTCCTCTCTCACCAGCCCAAATCAAAAACCCGTTACCCCTAATTTGATTTTGTCTTGAAAATTCGAACGCACACGATTGATGAAAAAAAAGGATGCATGATCCAGGCCAAGACAACTGATGCATGCAAAGATGGGTGTAGCACTTGTAGTGCCAACACGATCGTGAGGCCACATCAACCTGGGAGCGAACAAAGTAGGTGGCAATGCGAGCAGATTCTTGAGCTGCGTGCGTATGCGGAGGTAGTTGCTAGCTTTCGATTTGGGGGTGACGAGGCTGAGGGCAAACTGAGCAGTGGTAAGGATGGTAATGAAGATGATTGACATTTTGGCAAAGTGTGGTTGCGATTTTATGAAGCGGTAGTGGAATGGAGTGCTGACGGCTGAAGTTAGGTGAAGGCAAGTACGACTTCGCTCGTTATTTTGGTGAGTTTTACACTCAAAATATTATCTTAATCTTATTTGCTATGCAATATTAACATTTGTATCCTATATTGCATGAAGTTAGGTGAAGGCATTCATTTATCACTGTTCATTTCATTTGTTTAGGATTTTTATCGTTCAATGTATTTTTAGTACATTTGTTTATCATAGTTCATTTCATTTGAAGCAATATTTGTTTGTTTAGCATTCTTTTATCACATTCATAATATGATTGAGTTGTCATGAGTTCTAGAATTACAATATCTTTTATTTTCCTTAAGCTTATGTTTATTCATCAATAGTCTTTAAAGTGTAAGGCTGAATGTGTTGGAGTCTTGTGTGAGCTTACTATAGTACTAGTGCTTTCATTACTTTAAATTTGAACTTGAAAATTGAGGAATTCTCTGTTATGTATTCTCATTTTTATTTTCCTATATAGTTTTTGATATTGTTTTCAAATCATGTTATCATATTAGTCAGTCTAGTTTTCAGAATCAGGTTTAAAATATACTATTGTCGTCCAGAAATCAAAATAATGGGAATGAGAATACACTGCATTTTCTTAAACCATTTTTAGTAATAGTCACATAGTCTATTTACTAGTCCAATGCACTGTCCTATTTTTTATTTTTAGTGTATCCTAGTTGGTTGTTAGTGATGCTTTAGATGTCTTTGCCTACAGTATGGCTTTTACATGTGGAATTTGTTTATTAACTGCTGTTTGTTGACAACATCTTAATCTTATTCTTTAGATCATATCTTAAAATGCTTATGATGTGGTTTTCATATGTTTTGTTACATGAAAATATACAAGGAACTTTCAGTTGATAATATAGTTTTTATATAGCAATATTTGTTTGAATTTGATTTATTTAGGGATGATTGTGGAGTTTTACTATACATCTAATTGCCTTTAGCTGTATTGTTCATGTGGTAATATTTCATAGAGTTCAATTCATTTAGCTGCTTTGTTTGGTGTAATATTTATTGGCAGCAATTAGGTTTATATATAATAATTATGTCCCTATATACAATTGATTACGTTGCAAAAACTATGCATATACAGCTCTTCTAGTACACTTCAGTTTGTATACAGGCATATAATTTGATGTGTCTTCATTTAGGCTTACAGTTAGATGTATAAACTATAAAGATTTTGAAGAAAAAATGAGCTAGAATAGATGGAATTAGATGAAAAGAAGAAAAACCATTGAAAACTGATGCTAAATTACTTGTATATTGTAATAATGGTAGGTTGCTTGATAGAAATATTAGGAAAGAATAATCGATTGGATCTTTTATCTATTTGATGTAAAAAAATGTCCATGAAAACATAAGGGTTTTTCTTTTATTAGTGGACTACGTTATTACATGTATATTACATTTTGTGACAAATTATAACCAAGCTGCAACTCAAGAGTACTTAATGCATACACCCCGTTCCTGCTTGAATCCACGCATGTGCACAACATGTACACTGGTAAGGCTTAGCAATAGTATACCTGAAATTTCAGTTGTTGGGCATTATTGTTTTAGTATGCTCTGTTCCTTCTTTTAGTGAATTGGATTTAGTTGTTTCCTCTTTAATGTGTATTGCTTTAGTTTACGCAATGCTTAGTTTTATCAGTGAAAATTTCACCCTAATTTTTACAAATGAACATCGGGTATGGTGTTTGAATCCACAATGACTAATTTCTTGGTCGGGTTCTCAATAAAGGAAGAAAGTTAAACTTTGGATTGTGCACTTAGTTTAATTTGTTTGGATGCATTTAAACTTGAGAGTCAGAAAACCACCCCACCACCACCAACACCCCCTCCCTCTTCCTTTTTGTTTCATTTAAATAAACAATTATATGAAATTTTAGAAAGACATTTTATTCATTAGGATTATTGATGTCACAAGTTTAATTGTATTATGGATAATAACACTATACACTCTATGGTAAAGGGTCCAAATGCAAGGAATTGTTCTAGGAAAACAATTCGGTTGGTATCATGAATTAGCATTATTATCATTATATACTTGTATAATGCAAATATTTTCCAAATGCAATTCAGTAGGAATTGTCCAAATGTAAGGCATTTTTTAGTCTGGATTTTGTGGTGTTCTAGTTCCACCACTAACATTACATTATTATCATTATATACTTGTATAATGCAAATATTTTCTACTGTAAAATCCTTTAAAAATATAATATTGAAATATTTATGTGCAGGTTCATATCTTACAAAGCATCATCGAACCCTGGAGCTGGAGACATTCTCATGGGATCTCTAGGATCGGTCATACATTCGTTTGCACTTTCAATGTTCAAAAAGTGAAAGGTATTTACATATGCTATATGTTACCATTCTATCCTATAATTTTGTGTATGAATTGTACTTAGTTGGGGTATTTTATCATGTTATAAAAGATTGTGAAGTGACATGCAACAGAGAAATTCTCATCAGCGATGAACGGTTTTCTTTTGTAACAAATTTTTGTCTTAGTGGCACAAGTGGAGATTGTAGATTTTAACAACTGCCTCAAATTTTACTACCCATTTTCTTTATACTGGCATAGTCGTATATATTTTGTTGCTTCTGAACAGGGATGAAAGATAATATGAATTGCAAACAAGACATCATTCATTCCAAAATAATAATAAAAAGAACTCTCTATATCCTATTTTTCCCCCTTTACTTGGTTATATAATATTATGTTGGTTATTAGATATCACTGATCTATAGTCTATCTCAATCATGCAGGCACAATGGACCAAAATGTTCAATTGCCATCCAACTTGATATATGGGACTAAATGGTTAACCATCAGAGTTAGGGTGGCTTGATTATGGATTTTTGTCAGCCAGGGCATGAACGCATTTGCTTGATCTGCAGCTTTTGGATAATGAAGTAAGTCTATTTCTTTTATTCCTTTCTGCATATCCAAATTGCCACATTTATGTTAATTACCTGGATTTAAATTTATGTTAATTTTCTTTTGACTTTGTATTTTCTCTCTATTCTGTACAATATACAATTCCATGTCAGTTTATTTGCTACTATGTATTTCATTCCAAAGTTTTGTTATAACTTCATTACAATGTGACAATGCGTTTCCTTTCCTCTTTTACCTCTATTTAGCTCTAATGCTAATATACACTTTTTTCTTTTGTGCTTTTTCGTATAATGATTTTCTAGTGTATGCTAGAACTTATTGAACATCAATTCTCTAGTGCAATCTTACCTCTTGCCACAGTGACACAAGTGAAGAAACCATATTAAGAGGGCTTGAATATGAACTTTCCAATAGTCTGTATCTGATTAAACAAGCCATAGCAAAAAATAAATATTAACTTTTGAATGTTGAAACTCAATATATATATATATGTATGTATGTATGTATGTATATGAAACAATTATCAATTGTATATAGGAATCAGTTAGCTTGGAATGCCACAAATGGAGAACCAAAGGTGTAAACATAGATTATGTAGTTAGGGATAATAGAAAAGGATACAAAGCAGGGGCTTTGCATGAGGGAATGAAGAAGGATTATGTTCAGGAGTGTGATTATGTTACTATGTTTGATGCCGATTTTCAACCCGATTCCGATCATTTAAAGAAGACTATTCCATTCCTCGCATACAACCCTGAAATCGCTCTTGTTCAAGCTTGATGGTAATTTTGTCGGTACAAATAGTTTTACTACTATAATAATGGTAACGATAGGTTTGCCTGAAATATGGCACGTTTCTGATTATAGAACCGATGATCCATGTCAATTCAAAATTACACCTCATTTTGATTGGCATCAAACTATACAAGAGGCACTGGATAAAAGCATACTTGATGTTAAATATTAGAAACTAAAGGTTTTATTTGCATTACTGTTGATTAAAAAATGTAGTCATGTATAAGCTCAAAATAAGTATTAAGGTTCAATAAACAGTATATATAAGATAGATGATCACAAGTCTTGATATCTCTAATGAATACACTTATTATATAGACATTCAAATTTTAGTTTTGCTGTACATACTCTTTGCAACTATTTAAATTACGTTTTCCTTTACGTTGTGCATTTTGTTGCTTTATTGTTTTATTAATCTCCATTGTTTCAAACCATGTCTTTTAATTTGCTTTAGGATAAATTTTTTTATGTTGGTTGAATTTTGCTCAAATAAGGAGTAGTCCCACCTCTAGTTGCTTTGTCTTACTTCTGGATGCCTAGGTCAAAAGAAAAGGTAAAGTGTATACTTATGTTGTGATTATTCATTTTTGTTATGCTAGGCTAGAATCTATTTATATATTTCAAGTGTTTTGGCTAGAAAATACCATGAGTACATATAAATCATTCAAGTAATGTGTGTGTGTGTGTTCATGATCTTAGTTTTTTCTTCTTTGAATGAAATCGTTGATCAAGACCTTATTTCTTTCTTCCAAAGAGTTAGTGTTAACCATATATTAATTTTTGAAATAGTTAACACTTAATATGATCTAACTTGACTTAAATATATGTTTTTCTTTTTCCAGATCACTAGAAACTCAATGTTCTTAACTCACTGGAGATTTTTTTACAAATTTGTATTAATTTAGGATGTGAGACATTTATCAAATTATTTATGTTCAATAATATATTAATTATTAAGTAATTAATTATAAACTAATTATGAATATAAGAATACATGGAATAGGAATATGTTATAGTGTGTGTATTATATATGTTAAAGAGTAATATAATTAATGATTATTTGCATCCTCTTTAGAGCTAGACTATGGACTACATCAAATCCTTTCAAATAGGTTAACCTATGAAGTCATCCCTTTTTCAATGAATCGGTGTCAATAATAACAATTGTTCATATTTTTTCCAAACCAAGCAACAATAAAAGTTTTAGTTTCATATAGAATTAATAGAATATCTGATTGAATTCATACTCTGTTGGACTTTGTCAGATCTTCTTATTTATATGGGAGTTGAGGGAATGGTTGTAAATGATGCAAATTCAGGTGGGAAAACCAGTGCATGATGCTTCAGTTTCAGGTGGGAAAGTGATGCAGGCCTTGCTTGAGATGGTGTGTCACTGAATGGAAGTGGCTTCAATCACCCAATGCCTATTCGAGCATTGGTAATCCTTGCATGCTGGCTCAACTTTATAATAACATCTGTGTATATTTGTGTGTATAGACTAGCAGATCTGGCACGTTAAGCAAGTGGCAGTGAGTAACAGTACTGGCATGAATTAGTTGCACATGAACGAGTGAGGCTACGATGTTGAGTATGCGATGGAAGTCTGGATAGAAGTATGTGTTGAGCAAGTGATGGGATCCTTGCAAGCTGTAGCATATTAGTGAGTGACGTTGCGATGTAATGTTTGATGATATAGTTTAATAATGAAAATATATTTTAATTTTGACTTGAGAAGAAAAAGAAATTGCAATTTCAGATTTTATTTTATTTTCACTTAATTAATTGTCACATCACATACTAAAAAGGACTTTTGCTACGGTATTTGATATCAATCATATTTTTATATCAGGCCAGGGTAAAAAAGATTCACTGGTCTGTTATTTTGCAGGCAATAAACATGTATTGGTAGTATCTGAGAAAACCATAATGCTTGTTATGGCAGTGAAGCAAAGCATAACCATGAACATGCTGAAGGCATTAAGGTTGCTATCACAGAGCCATATGAAGAAGGTCCTACAAAAGAAGTCTACAATAGTAAAAGTGGAGAAAAAGAAAACAGGCTGATGTATTCTAGGTAACAAATCAACAATAAATGATTTATCATTTTATTCTCTTCATTGTGTTAGTAGTAGTACCTTTTACGATCATTTCACTTATCAATATAATTAAATGCGAGCTCTTGGTTTTGAGCCGCCACTCCTTAATCTGCGATTCACACGTGCCTTGCATTTCTTCTTTATGTCATCTTGGAAGATTAGGTGTTCTGTCTCCATTTTTTGGCCAAGATATAATAAGAAATTTAGAAATCTTTATGAAAACACTTCCGTAAGAACTATCTAAATGTTCTGAAAGTATTTTGCAAAAGATTTGTTTTTAATTAAATGTTTTGTACTACACTTCTCAAATTTTGCAACCCTTGCATTCAAGCCGATCATTCAAGATATACTAGTAGCTTAATTCTACCTTTTGAACTTCTTTCTTTAGAAAAGATAACATCAACAGTAAGTTTTAATATATATAAATATAGTTGCAGAGTTTATTTTTTACTATTTTATTAGTTATTTAGTCCATACTAGTCAACCAACACGCGCGATGCGTTTAGATAAAAAATTATGTTTGGCTGTGTTTCAAATTATTAGAAAAATGTATACCAGAACAGTGTGAAGTCCAACACACTTGCCTGTCTGAATACTACGGACACAATCATAAAAAAAATCAAAATATTCATGCAATGATAAAAAATCAAAAACAATACCAGTTTTAGATATAGCCTTACATTCATGCAATGTTTTTTGTAAGCGAAGGCAACACTTAAAGGGTACTGAGGGTCATCAAGGTCTATAAACAAAATCAATAGATTGAAAAATTAAGCCACATTGTGATGATGATCTTAATGGTAAATAAATTTTAATATGATACCAAAATAAAATACCAAAGCTATGAGACAATCGGTCTTGGAGCCCTTATCTTGTTTTTGATCCATTTGTATAAATTAAAATTTCAAAACTTGATTAATTATAAGTCATAAAGAGGAGAGCTGATACTGCAAATGCGGCCTTAGAAATAGTCTGTTATCAGCATACACCAACGTAATGATTAGTTGCACTTCAGTTTTCCACTTGTTCAGTAAAAATCTAAACTTAATACCAAACCTTCCAAAAACTATTAACATATTTACTTAAATTACGGATCAAACTTACTCAATTCTAAATAAATTAAGAACAAACGAGCCTTTGTTTTCTTATGTTTGAATTGAGAAGATAGAGAAAGGAGGAAGAAAGGACAGAAGTTATCGGATTTAAATAACCAAGCCTTTGATAGATATAACGTGCAAGGTAGAAAAAATTTAAATGCATAATTTTGAAATATGACAAATTAAAAAAAAAATAAGATAAAAGTTTAAGAGTCGGAGAAATGAGGGTACAATATTTGCTATAAAGATAACTATTTTGATTATAGGAGCGTTTCTCAAGGTATGTCTATCTAAATTTGTCCTACAAATATAGTTGTGCCAATTTGTATTGACCAATGGTTTTGTAGCTAAATTTTTTGGAACTATGGTTATTGAAGTCAATTGAACTTCTAATCTTATAGTGACATCCTTAGGTTAATATGGAGGCCATTAATTATTTCCTAGAAGTTAGGGGCCACAAAGAAAATACTGCTATCTCAAGATAAATATTTTGTCATCTGCGAACAATCATCGTTCTCCAAGTTTGTCAGTTAATTCCAAAGATGGGTATAGGTAAAGTTGAAAATGCAATTCTTGTTTTACTGTAGATTATTCCTTTTCTAATATTACGTTTCTTACTTCACATCTTTTCTGATTGGTTTAGCCATGATGATTTTCTTGCTCACAAATTGACTTCATTTCAACCATCAAAAGATGATTCTGTTATATCAGGTTCTATTCTTCCTCCAAATTGCCGTAGGACTAATTTACTTTCAAAACAGGCTAAAAGGTTTCTTCCCTTGATTTTGGTTTTTTTATTGTCACTTCATTTCAAATTCTTAAAAATTGCTTTGATTTTCCGTGGCTTGGATGTATTTTGTTTTCAAGTTCAAAAAGGCCTTAGTTTCAACTTATCAGCTCTTTACGCACACATATTGCACTGTGCTATGTAAAAACCAATTTTGTCAGTGTTTTATTCATATTCATTCCTAATGTAAATATTTATCTTATTTGCAGGTGTGTGAAAGAAGATGGATGCGAAAGTTGTGGTCTTCATTTTAATGCAAACAACCAAATATGTACTTGTTTTTTGGTTAAACTTTGCTACTATTTTTTGGGGTGTGCTTAAAACATTTGCTACTACGTTTTGATTTATGTGGTTTAAGCTATAAGATATTATATGTATGAATATTTGATATGTTTAATGTAATGTGTTACATCTCTATATTTATTATATTTTATGATTCTTGCGTTATTTAAATGATTTTATGTTTAAAATGATTATTATTGTGCATTTTGATATGGTATTTAATACTATAGTTTATGAATAGGACATAAAATATTTGAATTGTGAAACTAAACCATAGCACTTGAAAACTGCTATAAATATTTAATAGCGCCGAATGACCGCTATTAAATCTGTCGGTATTACAAATGCAAACAGAAAAAGCGTTATGGTATTATAAAAAGCGCTATAAAGAATGATGAATAATAGGTCAGTATGCGCTATAAAAGAACATGTCATAATAGAGTATAAGCTCTATTGTAGCTAAATCTTTATAGCGGCATATCGGTGTTGTGACAAGTCAAAATCTACAATAACGTGTTCATATACAGTGCTCAAAATCCGCTATTAATACTTTGTATAGCGAATTATTAGTGTTATCTTAGAAAAAACAAAAAGTATTTTGTGGCTAATAACGAATTTCATAGCGGACAAATAGTGCTATTATAGTAATCAATAACACATAATTTGCCGCTATAAAAATGTTTAAAATAGCGGATTATTTGCACTATTATATTAATACTTTTTATAGCACTTATTATGCGCTATAAATTGTTCATTGTTTTTAATAACATGTGATTATACAGCGTTTATTAAACCGCTATTATAGGCTTTAATAGCGTTTTTGGCGCTATCATAGGGTCCTTTGTTGTAGTGGTTGTTTGGAGCAATTCGTTTTCTAGCACGAGCGGGTCATCAACACAGGATGGTCTGTTCGTTGCATACAGAACATGGGACTCACACTGCATAAGTTAACACTTTCACTTGCCTTAGCCAATGCTTAGAATCCAATCGATCAACACACACTGACATCCTTCAGATTATGGAAGTTGGTGACATGGGCTTATTATTTGAAACAAAACATACCTGACCGTGTTGAACACCAATTTTTCCTATTTAGAATGACACGTCAATTTCCATGCCTTCAAATCAGTGCCGGGACATCTACTCCTCCCAAAGCTAGGTCCTACATAGCTCCGGCTTCACCATCCGTTCCTGTCATGCCTAGTTGTTCAATAACTGCTGAGTTACAGGGCCCTGTTCTACTAGGGGACCCATTGCAAAATCAATCTCCCCCTTAAATGAATACATCAGTCTAAGGGTATTGGATGACCCACCAGAAAAAATGCCCATAATTCTTAATCTGAAGATGCTCCGAAACATATGTCACCAACAAGGGATTCCTGATGGCGATGTACCTCTCCCGTCATAAGGTGAATGAGCACACCGTCCTCCATGGGGATACATGGCATGCAAAAGATACATATGACTAGGCAGTGTCGTCCAAACTTTCAATCCATTCCCATGCATGATTCTTCAAGAGCTTGGTCTGGCTCTGTCCCAAGTTCACCTAAATGGGTATACTTTCCTGAGCTCCTTATTCGTGCTTTTCATGAATTGGTCCCAACGGCCTCCAACTTTCTAGTAGCTTACTTATCTTCTACACTTCAAGTAAAGGTAGGACTCACCTTCCTATATGACCATTGAGGCCTAGTACAAGTGCAATGTCATTAAGAGGCCTCACAACAAACGTTCTCATTTCAAGAATGAATATTTCTTTGTCCGGTGCTCGTACAACTTCAATGGGCATTGGCTTTTCAGAAGTAAGATCCTTTTCGCTCTTCCCCTTCGATACTAAGATTTCTTCTGCCTAAGTGCTTAATTTATCGTCTACTTTCTCTCAGATATTCCTACTCGAGATTATCGTGACGAGCATGATGATATATCTAAAGCTCTGAAGGAGGTCAGCTTCCGACACTATGCCATCGCATTTCCCTTATCTAACGAGAACCTCCGACGGTGTGATCTCATGCTTGCTAATAGATTCACTATCCTTGAATCGCCTCCATCAAGCAGTTCCAGAGCTTGGAACGAACTTCCACCCGCACTCATAGCTCCAATGAGAATCTTTTAGGGAAAGTTGAAGGTCTGTTGGGTATGGCGAATGCTGAGGTACCCATTGGAAGGGGAGCAGAAGAACTAGGCTATGTCTCTATAGGAGGGGACGAAGGAGTTGGACTACCATCAATCACAAAGGAGAATGAAAATGTTGAGGAGAGAAGGAAAAGGGAGATGGAAGAGGAGGATGGAGAAGAGGAAGAAGGTGTTGACGTCAGCAATAGCGACTACAATGCCAGTGCAGAAGAAGATGAATCGTGTGGTGAGACATCTCCCAAAGATCCTAAACTTCCCACCTTGCCCCATTTATAGCACATGGTTTTTGAATCCTCCGTAAAGGCCGGGGAAACGGATGTATTGCCTTCAGGCAAAAAAAACTCCTCCCACTCATTCTTTTAGAGACGTCTTCGCTAACTTAAGCGATTTTGATACTTCCATTGGCGATCTCCAAGCTAACAGCTCTCCAGACTTTAATTTCTTGCTTGGGGTATCTTAAATGAAGGTGGTGAGACACCGTCTTTACTTCCATGAAAATACGGTATGTAGGATACTTAGGGGGTTACCGGCACTTTGTACTTCACTAGGATCACAAATATACATCCTTGCATTTATTTGCATTCTGAAACTCCAATACATATATAGTTTTTCTTCTCGTTTCATGTTTTATGGGTAGAGACAGATACCACAACCTCCATCATAGTGCGGACGAGTTATAAGTCGGACTCTCGACCTATATCCACCTCATTCTAGGTGTTGTGAGTCTGATGAAGAAATATTTAGGAGGAAGGAGCGAGAAGCGGAGGAGGATCATAGAGCTGAGAGGGAAAGGAAGAAAAGGCATGCCGAAGAGGGGCTATTGCATGATCAGAACAAGCGACACAAGGAACTGCATGATCGTCGCGGTCCCTCTCTTGCATTCTTTTGCCAAACACTAAATCTCAGTGTCTTTCTCACCAACAAGTTCCTGCCTTTAAATCCTTGACCACTACTATGCCTCCACGTTCTAAGGGAATCTCTGCTTCCTCACTTTCTATTCAAGTCGCCCCACCCCATTTGAAGGCTGCTTTCCCTGACCTCTTTCTACAGGGTGTCATGTTTGACCAAGACATTGAAAACATTCCAAAAGAAGAGAAGGATTGAGATTTCCAATGGGTTCCAAAGAATGTTGACGAGGGTAATAAATGGAAAAGACTCTACTTTTCCCTCTCCAACATCAATAGGATTAACTATACAGACATTCAGTTCTTTGACTCTGAGAAGCAGACCTATGACAACATCATCGACAGGTATAAAGTGGAGCTGGAGAAGTATAAGGCCGAGTGGGATACAACTTTAATATCCAAGGCTAAGGCTGCTAGTTTGATAGAGAGATGAGGAAAGCTAATGATAATGTCGTGATCATGTTGCAAAACATGTTGAAGACTACCCACGAGGAGGGTGCTGCTCTAAAAACGCAAATTACCAAGAAGGACCTGGCCCTCACTACTAAAGAGGAAACTATCCGGGCTAGGGACAAAACCATTGGGGAGCAGGCAGCTGAAATTCAAAAGCTTTACGTGGAGAAAGATAAGCTTGCGAACGATCTGCTTCTATAAAAAGCTAAGAAGTTAGATTTTATGGTCAAGAATGTCGCCATCACCCTAAAGCTGAAAGAACTAAAGAAGGCATTGGCCAAAAAGTGAGAATTGTTAAATATTACTCTCTAGGACTTCTACACAAGTTATACATAAGAACTTGAAGTGGCTGGGGAGCACTTACCCCAATACCCTTGCCGATGCCTGGGAGGAGGTGCTGCGTCGTTCTATCGTAGCTGGTGTAGGCCTCACCGAAGAAGAACTCATTGCTATATACCTCAACGTCGAAGGCATAGCAAAACTTGAGGAGGGAAATGTCATACTAGGTGCCAAGGACACTGTTGCGGTGGCTAGTGCAGTTGTCGTGTCATTTACTGATCTGTGCAAATCGAGTCCGGAATCATCAGTTCCAAAATCCGAAGAGCTTGCGATGGATATTCCAAAGTGCGAAGGGGCTAGCTCCGCAGCAACCAAGCCAATTCTAGCATCACCAACAACTACTTTTTTTAGCCCAATATTCCATCCTCATTGACCATCCAATTCAATACTCTGCCAAGAAGGTGAATTTTCCAAGTCCCATACTTCTCAATTGACTCCGAGCGAATGTATATCTCTTGTTTCACCTGTGTTCGAGTGAGATCTCATGTTAATCCATCATAGACCTTTATTATTCTATTTGCCAATTTGTAGGTCAACCTCACCTTCCTTCTTCACCACTGACTACTTAAGTCTTAGGATCTACGGCTATCTTTACCCCATTGACCTCCATCTCGACGGGGCTTGCCATCTCTACTATCCCTTTTGGCTTTGGGCTAGGGCCTAATTCTAAAAAAATTGCTGCCTTGGAGGATATTTCTATGTCCCGAGAGGAAGACGTTGTCATCATCAGCACCGTAGACCGACTAATCATGTTTTCATGGTAGAAAGGTTAAACGCTGACTTTGTAAAGATTAATATCAAGTAAGAGCCCAGCACCACGAAGTATAGTGCTTCGGCATGTGTTAGTCCTACTCCCATGCTTTGATCGATAAAGCTGAGGCTGCCGAAGATCAAGCCTACTGAGACCTCCATCGAGAAGTCCGACGAACCTCATACTGCCACTGGTGGCGAGTCTACATCGCCCGAGGGTGACACTCCTAAAGGTAGGGTGATTAAAGATGAACATAAGCATAATAGGGGAGGCAACAGTTTCGGGAGCAAAGGCATAAAAAGGGAAGAAAAAGTAGGATATCCTTGAAGTTTGTGGGCAAGGTGACTCTTTATGGTTATACTTTTGTCTTTTTCTTTCTTGTTGCAAACAGGTCGTGTTGGTGCGGAAGCGTCCCCCGCTATTCTTGTACAAATATGTCTAAGTAATGAAAGATTGTTCTGTTCTATAATTTCTATTCCATTTTACTTCCTGCACCACTGTATTCTGTACTTGCCTGTATGCAACTGCCTGTGTACATAATGTGACTGGTTATCCTGCAATTTATTCTTATTTTATACCTATACCTATTCTCGTGCAATGATTTTATTTACTAAAACTCTATGCGTATAAATAATATTCTTGTAATTGCTTTGGTTATATTCCGTTATTTATTCCAAGGTGTTCCACTTGGCGAAATGGGACCATCATTGAACCAACTCCATGGTTTTTCCTGTTTCGTTAATGTCGAATCTCCTTCGACCGATTTTTTCCGCAAATTGGACAAGTTTGATGTTGCCCCTATCACCGAAGTGCATTAATTGTGATATTTATTTCCTATTTATCTATTCCTGCCATGAACTAAATCCTGTTCGTGGAAACTGTTTTTCAAAATGCCAGACTCTGGGCATTTGCAGAGTTAAACATCATGGGTCAAATTATCCAATTTCCCCTAGTTTGATTACCTCTTTCCAATCTTGTTAAGGGTCTGATGATTCCTGTTTTTTTATTTTAACGACTATCCTTGTTTATCCTCGGCTAGGAATTTCTTGCAAGACTGCCGGTGCAGTCATGGATATCCATTTCGGTCACTAGTTCCTATACCGGGAACTGGTGGTTTAATTGCTTAAATTTAAGCATTACCTGTTGTTGCCTGTCTTTAGGCAATGTCCGATACCTATTAGCCGATATCAGTTCATCTGATCGACCCCTGCATAGTTTGTCCTTTTAGTTGTTGCCAATCTCTGCGTACCGAAAAATTTCCCAAAGTCAAGGTTAAATTATCCGATCGATCCATAAGTGGTTTTCACCTTCCCGACGTTGCCTATCTCCGGGCAATGCCAGATTCCTAATGCTTGGGGTCGAATTATCCGATCGATCCCTAAGTGGTTGTGTCTGCTTAACATCGTCAATCTCCTGCAATGCCAGATTCCTGAAGGATAGGTTTACCTCCTAATGTTGCCAATCTCTAGGCAATGCCAGATTATCGAAGGTTAAGGTTTTACCTTCCTAACGTTGCCAATCTTCGAGCAACACCGAATTCCTGATGGTTAGAGCTTAACTTCATGACGTTGCCAATCTTTGGGCAATACCTGATTCTCAAATGTTAAGATTTTACCTTTATGACATTGCCAATCTTCGGGCAATGCCAGATTCATGAAGGTTAAGGTTTTTCCTTTCCGACGTTGCCAATCTCGTGTAACGCCAGATTCCTAAAGGTTAGAGTTTAACTTCCTAACGTTGCCAATCTCGGGCAACGTCGGGTTCCTAAATTTTAGGGTTTTACCTTCATGACGTTGTCAATCTCCGGTCAATGCCAGATTCTTGAAGGTTAGGGTTTTACCTTTCTGACGTTGCCAATCTTCGGGCAACGCCAAATTCCTGAAGGTTAGGGTTTTACCTTTCTGATGTTGCCAATCTCCGAGCAATACCAGATTCCAGAAGGTAAAAGTTTACCTTCCCGATATTGCCAATCTACGGGCAATGCTTGATTCTTAAAGGTTAAGGTTTTATCTTCCTGACGTTGCCAGTCTCTGGAAAACGCTAGATTTCTTAAGGTTGGGGGAGTTTATACCTGACTGTACTGCTAATCGCACAACATAGAATTTTCGCTTGTGTGGACACGGTTCCATCGATTCATGAAGCCAGTTATATACACACAAACTCACACACGAAAATGCGGCAAGTCCTGCCTTATTACGTTGCCCCTATAGTCCTTGGGTGGCTTATTTAAAAAATAAAATAAGTAAAACTAAATATAATAGTGAAGCAGAAGGTCGCTGTTTCATACTCATGGAATTAGAATTCCATCGACGTAGCTAGCTTGAATTTTCTGTCTCCAAGCTTTTGTTCAGTTGCGTATGGGCCTTCCCAATTTCGTTTGAATGCTTCCATACCCGGGAGAATTCATTTCATAATCAGATCGCCTACCTCAAAAGTACGGTTTTGGACCTTGGCGTTAAAGTTCCGTGCAACTCTTCTCTGGTGAGAAGGTACCCTTAGCTCTGCTTCTTCCCTTTTCCCATCAACCAAATCAAGGGACTCAAGTAACAATCCTTTGTTTATCTTTGGATCAATGTTCCTTATATGAAGAGAAGGGACTTCCATTTCAATAGGGAACATAGATTCTGATTCATAAGCGAAAGCAAATGGTGAACGTCCAGTCGTTGATTTTTGGGTTGTCCTATAAGTCATATTGCTAGTGGTGGCTCATCAACCCAATTGCCCTTAGCATTAGTTGATCTCTTCTTCAAGGTAGACTTGATGATTTTTTTTCACCACCTTTGCCTGTCTGTTTTCCTACATATGTGCCACCATTAAGAAACTCTTCTTGATTCTATATCGTTTGCAGAAATCCTTAAACTCCATTCTTTCAAACTGAGTTCCATTTTCTGTGATGATTTTCTAAGGCACTCCAAACCTGCAAATAATGTTCTTTGTCACAAAGTTAATTACCTTTTTCGGCATTTTCTAACAAGCGGTTCCGCTTCAATCCACTTCATGAAGTTGTGTATTGTGACTATTGGATATTTAGCTCATCCCATCGCGATCAGTAGTACTCCAATGAGATCAATTCCATAAACCACAAATGGCTACGGGCTAATTTTTTGTGTAAGTTTCAAAGATGGGGCTCTTGGGATTTTTGCAAATCTCTGACAATGGTCGCACAGCTCTGTATAATCAACTGCATCCCAATTAACCGTTGGCTAAAAACGTTCATTGCAAAGTATCTTCTTTTCCAAAGTATGCCCCCTAGTGTGATCGCCACAGCGGCCCTCTTGGATTTGCAAGAGGATCCCCCTAGCCTCATCCTTGGCTACCACCGAAACAGGGGGTTGAGAATCCTCATTTGTACAACACTTCGTCTTGCATCATGAATCAAGGTGCTTTTTAAAGGAGTTTCTTCTGTTCATTCCAACCTCTCGGGAGAGTTTCCTTGATCAGATAGTCTTTGATTGGGGTCAACCATGACTCCTTTTCTTCCGTGGTCTCTAGAATCCAATCGACATCCATTTAAGCAATACTCAAAGCCATTTTAGCTAATGAATCAGCCTTTACATTCTTTTTCCCGGGGACATGTGTAAGCATATAGTGCCTATAGTCTTCCAATAGCTCCAACATTTTTGTCAGGTATGGAGCAAATCTCTCACCTTATCCTAAGATATTCTTTCCTTACTTGGAAAACAACCAATTGAGAATCACTGAATATCTATTGCGTTCTTATCCCCAGTTCCTTCGCTATCCTCAATCGCGCTATCAGTGCTTTACTTTTAGCTTCGTTTTTTGTTGTGGGAAATTCCAATTTCAATGTATAACAAATTGAAAATCCTTCTAGAGTTTCATGCACTACTCCTGGGCCTGAACTGTGTTCACTCGATGCTCTGTCTATGAACAAATTCCTATGAGGAAGTGGAACCACATCCTCCTCTTCATCATCATCACGCATGGTAAACTCAGCAATGAAATCTACCAACGTCTCCCCGTTTATCGCTCTCCTCGGATGGTAAGTGATATCATATCGAATCAATTCTATGTTCCACTTTAGCAACATTTCCGAAGTCTCGGGTCGGTACAAGACCTTCTTTAGAGGCTGATCTGTCAATACCTTGATTGGATGAGCCATAAATACAGACATAGCTTCCTAGAGGCAATCGACAAGCAACTTGCGAGTTTCTCCAATTTCGGATAGTTCTTTTCAGCTTCAGCAAACCGCTTGTTGATGTAGTAAACTGGTCTTTGGATCCTTTCCACCTTACGTACTAGCACTACACTCAGTCCATGAGTAGACACGGCTAAATAGACGAATAAATCCTCCCCGTTCAATGGTTTGGATAGGATCGGTAGTGTCTCTGTGTGTCTTAACAACTTCTCGAAAGCATTCTAATAATCTTGATTCCATTCGAAGTTCTTCCTCCCCTTCTTAAGAGCGTTGAAGAACAGTATATATTTATCTGTTGCTTTCGAGATGAACCGACTCAAAGCAGCAATTTTCCCGTTCAAGCTTTACAGTTGGTTTTTCATAGTTGGTGCTGTAGCATTTCTCAAGGCGCTAATTTACTCCAGATTAGCCTCGTTGCCCCATGCATCGACAATAAATCATAGAAACTTTCCCGTGACCACTCTAAAAGAACATTTCAATGGATTTATCCTCATTCCATACTTCCATTAAACTTCGAACATCTTTGAAAGGTCATCTAAATGATTCCATGATGCTTGGGACTTACGAGCACGTCGCCCATGTACACCTCTATTGTCCATCCAATCTAATTCTTGAACATAGAATTTATCAATATCTAGTAAGTAGCTCTGGCGTTCTTCAAATCGAACGGTATTACTCGATAGTAGTATAATTCCAAATCTATTATAAAGCTAGTATTCTCCTGCTTTGGTGTATGCATCAGAATCCTATTATAGCCCGAGTAAGCATCTACACATGAGAGCAACCCATATCCTACAATTCCATCCACTAATTGGTCGGTCCTTGGCAAAGGAAAGTCATACTTCGGGCATGTCTTATTCATATCCGAGTAATCAATGCACGTTCACCATTTTCCATTAGATTTTCTGACCAAAACGAGATTAGATACCCAATTGGGGCATAAAGTATCATGGATAAAGCCATTTTCCATCAGCTTATTCACTTCTTCCTTCAACGCAGTAGATCACTTCGATTCCTGTCTGTTTGATTCGTGTAAACTTAAGATCTATATTTAGTGCGTGAAACGCTATCTCCAACGATATTCCGCACATATCTGAATGCGTCCAAGCAAACAATCCAAATTTCCTTAAAGGAAATTAACCAATTCCTTCCTTAGGCTTGTAGTAAGCTAAGATCTAATCTTCAAGACTCGAGTAGGTTCATCCATGTCGATCAGAACATTCACCGTCTGCTCAACCGATAATGGTCACCCTTTCCTTGACCTCTTCCCGAAATCCATAGCCTTACCAAACCTATTATGGTTTCTAAGCCAGGGTTCAGCCTTTAATTGTTATGCTTGCGAATCCTGAATACGGAGAGTTCTTTCTACATTCTTACCCTCCTCACATCGCTTCGCTTCTCATAGTTCCGCAACATAACATTCCCTTCAAATGCTCTGATCTCCTTTTACCGATCCGACCCCATTCTCCATGGGAAACTTCTTCACCAAGCACCAAGGAGCCAGTGCTATTCTAAAATCAACAAGGGCCGACCGGCCTAAAAATGCGTTATATGTCGAGTACTCATTCATGATAAAAAAATTCTGAATCTGGACTATCCTGCGATCTCCCTCGTCTAATTCCACAGGTCGATCAATCATCCCAATTGGCTATTTCGTTTGCTCGTAAACCCTTGGATTTTAGTTTTACAGGTTATAGCTTCCTTCATTTTGATCTTCATTTGATTGAATGCCTACCGGAATAGTATGTTCACAGAACTTCTATTGTCCACTAACATCTGACGTACTGTTGTCAAGTCAATTATTATTGTTACCAACATAGGGTCGAAAGTTGGCGCTTCAACTCCATTTGCATCCATATTCCAGAATATGATATCATTTGTTATCATCCTTTGTTTCTTAGTCGGAGCTCTGTCTTCTACGGTGAAGCAATCCTCCTATGGTATGTGATTTACTGAGCTTGCGTACCATTCCATTTTCTTCCAGCTTTTCTCCACTGGTGGGGTCCTCCACTTATAGTGTTAATACCTAACTTTCCATCATTCCTTATGGACCCTTCTTCGCTCGGTCCCAGTTGGTTCCTTTGGGTAGACGGCCCTAGGATTATTGGGATTCGACCACTTTCCTATGGTTCTTTAACGTACTGCTGGAGCTTATTCTTCCTTATTAGTTCCTTAATAAGGTCCTTTAAATGCCGGCACTCCTTCATGTTGTGTCCATGAGCTTCATGGTAACGATAGTACTTTCCCAAGCGCCTTTCTTGCTCAATCGCTTCTCTCTTAGGCGGATTTTTCTAACTTTCAATTCCTTGAGTGCCCGTCATCTGCCTTTTTGTCAACTAAACCTGGCTTTTCCAACCGTAGACACTAGTTAGCTTTCCGATGGAGCTCCTCCATAGTTATAGGTTGCTTCATTTAAAGCCACCTTCTGAAGTCTGTATCCCGGTGTATGCCTCAGACCAGAGCCATAAACACCAAGTCTTCTTTCAGATAACTCACCTCCGTAACATCAATATTAAACCAATTCAAGGACCTCTTGAATGACTCCTTAGGTCCTTGAGACAGAATTGATAAGAAATTAACATCCTTGGGTCGGGTCGCATGAAGCCGAAATTGTTCCAAGAATTTCTTAACCAACTCATCGAAAGTCGATATGGTTCTTGATGCGAGTCTGGTGAACCACGATGTAACTCCTTCTAAGAAGATAAGAAAACACCTACAATGAACATCATTCGTCGTCCTGGCATCGTCCATGTGCCACTCATACTTGAATAAATGCTACCTAGGGTCAGTAGTCCCGTTATATGATAGCATTATCGGCAGTATAAACTTTTTGGATATTCTTCCTTCAGTATGTTTTTCTATAAAAGGGAACCCCAATCCTCGTTCTTTCTACCTCTACTTTACTTAACCAACCGTTTGATCATGTCTGCAACGTACTCCAAGCTGGCATGGTGCTTTGAAGGTCGACTATCAAGGGCTATGTCAAGTGTTTGAATTCGCAAACGGCATCGGTTTGCCAGCTAACGTCTAGGTCCTCTAAACCTTGAGAGAACCATTCCTTGGATTTTTTGTCGTAGCCTAGTTGGTTCCACTGCAACTGTTTGTACTTTAGTACCATTAACTCCAAC
Source organism: Allium fistulosum (assembly GCA_030737815.1). Lineage (NCBI taxonomy): Eukaryota > Viridiplantae > Streptophyta > Magnoliopsida > Asparagales > Amaryllidaceae > Allium > Allium fistulosum. The sequence goes on from CM060902.1 coordinate 1,292,074,190, forward strand.
ATCGGTTTGCAATCATCATCGTCAAGCTGCAGGTCATGTATCATGCGGAAAAGAGTAATACTGCATAACACAACTACTATAACAACACATGACATATGTTATTCCATCGTAAAGACTAGTACAAAACAAATAATTCATGTATGTCAATTCGTTAATGAAACAAGAATTATTTTCTATTATATCCACGAATCTTCCCAGTGACTTATCATCTGATTACTCAATGCCTTAGCCGAATAAGCTATTAATGTTGCTCATTAAATTTATTATAAAAATGTTGTGTCACTCATAGAAACTACTTAATTTGGATGCTATTAGACGAGTGCTAGCTTGAATTCTAATCCTAACAACAACAACAACTAAGCTATTATTTCCAAACAAGTTGGGATCGGCTAGAGATGCAACCCAAAAGTAAATGGAAAAGTCAATTTAAAAGTCATAATAAAATTCTAATCCTAAAACAAAATAAAATTCTAATCCTAAAACAAAATAAAATTCCGTCACTTTTCTAGTAGCATCACTATTAACTAATAGTCTGGGATAACACCCTATTGTGTATAACAGAGTTATGTTTGTTTAAAAAAGAAAACACTTGATCAATGGACCATTTTGTCTGAATACTAAGGAGCAATGTATTCTTGATATGCATAAAATAAATGTTGCACATGTTCTGATATGCAACTCACATTCAATAATTAGACCACAATCTACTGGTCTACCATGCAATGGAAATACTAGGAAAAATAAAGATAAACAATACGAATACACCATGCAGATTTTAAGAATAAACCAACTTCACAAATTTACTAACATCAAAACTTCACGCCCAATATTTACCAGTACTTTAAAATAGAAAAATAGGATTCAATAAAATTTAAACTGTGAGCATCAACTTACATGATTTAACTATTAAAGAATTGGATAGAAAATAATGAATTGAGTACGCTTAATTACTAAAAATGATTATTAGGAGTGACTCGCATTGTATTAGAGTGGGTGCATAGATTGGATTATGATTAGTCCTACATTGCAAGGTATTCTAAAAGAGACGAGCATATATATGAGATTTGTAGCATGTAACAATAAAGAATTTTTTTTATTATAATAAATGTTGTCATGAAAATATACGTGTTCTAAAAAAAATCCATTTTGAAATTAAATTTGAATATTAATCGTATATTTTTATGATCAATTTTTTTAATTTTTTTTGAAAATTTCAAAGTTTTCTTCATATACTTCCAGCGTGAAATCTTTAAATATTTGCAAATTTCTCTACTAATATTTGCAAAATTTTCCATAAATATTTGTCGAAATTTCAGTAAATATCCTGAAATCTAAAATATTTATTTTATTACAGCATGTTTTTGATGAGAGTGATTGTGTATTTTGAAACTTAAAAGAGAGTATTTTACAATTTTTCCTAGAAATTATTCGTGGGAAGTGGTTTGGCTCGTGAGACATATAGTTGGGCTGGAATATTAGAACAGATGAACGTGTGTATAAACAAGTAATAGAAGTAACATGGAAAGATCAATAGAGACCAAAGAGATAAAAAAAACCAAAAAGAGAAAATATACTTGCACACAAATAGCTGACATAAATGGTGATATAAAAGATTTGAACAATTAGATTATTCCATGAATTCAACCTTCGATATGATCCGAAGATAGCATTTACCGCATTCTCTTTTTTATTTTATTTTGTATTCTAATATTCAGCTTAAATAGGAAATTGTTTAATTTATTGTTGGGCCGCATAACAATTAAGAGAATGTTATATGTTATATGAAAGATATTAAGACGTTCGGGAATGATTTATGTAAAAATATGTAATAGAAATAGTAAATTCGATGGAATTCAAGCAGGTCCTATGACCTTTATTTCTGCTTCGCGCTTTTTGACTAATTTTTCTGGATTTACAATATTTTCCGGATTATATATTTATGAGCATTAAGGTACGCGCTTCGCGCATAAATTGTTAATTTTTTACAAATTGTTTATATGTATAACTCGTTCAAAAAAATATAATTTGCACAAATATTTAGTAATATTTTTGCGTTGAAATAATATGAGTTTTAATTTTTCTTTCTAGATTGCAACATCTAATTTTTGTTAGTTTGAATTTTTATTTCTATTATTAATTAATAAAGAATGTTTATTTGTTAGATCTCATTTTTAAGTGATATTAAGTTTTCAATAAGATTTGTAGAGGGGCATTTTGAATTGGTAAAAGAAACTTATCTGTTAGATCCTATGTTTAAGTAAAATTAATATTTAATAAAATTTGTTGATGGGCATTTTTGGTAGTTTACGCCGACACCAACAAAGTGTGATACCAAATGTATTATAACTATTATTAAAGATATGTTAAAAAATATGTTAAAAATATTTCTGTATTTGTATTTTCCTCCTCATACAATTCAGTAATGGGCAGTTTATTTTAAAGGACAGATACTACATTTTTAGGCCCCAAGATCTCTCAGCCAAAATTTTATCCAGAAGGACGGAAGGTCGCAAAAAGTCCATATAATCCAAATTCCAAAATAAACCAAACTTTAACTATTTCTCTGACTCTCACTCTACAAATCTTCATTTCAAAAGGCAAAAAACACTACCAAAGGTTACGGTAAACCAAACACAATGTCCACTAAACCTAGTAGTTCGACAGCAAGATTTATCATAAAATTAATCATCATCGTTGTCTCCAACCACGACATTGCCACCTGTTACTCAACAAAGCACAAAAGCCAAGATAACTCACAAAATTAAAACAACTCGTCTGACCTAAATAAAAAAAAGAACAAAATTTAGGAATGAAGATGTAAAAAGAAAAAATAGTAGAAAATCTAACCAAAAAACTAGAAATTCTGAGTGAAAAGGTAATGATACCAACCAGTAGATCTTTTGTAAATGAAAATAATGTTAGAATAATATCAAAATTTAAAATGGTGGAATGATAATAACAGTTGACTGATACTGCATTTTTTTGTATAGGAACTGAATCTAAGGGCATATCCAGTCGATCACGGGCTGAATATTCAGGGTACTGAATATACAGCCCGTAATTGGGCTCGGTTGTTCAGTGGTCAGGTGCCCATTTAATGGGCGCCTGAATGCCAGGCGCCAATTAAATGGGCGCCCGCTCCCCCTTTAAAACCCCACATTCCCCCATTTGCAAATTTATTTTTTAAAATTTGTTTAATATAAAACTGAAGTGAAATGCCGCCACATCCAACTAAAATTGCCAGAAGAACGATTCACAGGTATCCATAGGAACAAGCAGGACCATTACACGTTTCTCTGGCACCAGGAGTGTCAACTGATGATCTACGTATACTACATAATCTTCCAGATGGTTATCGGCACAGAGCCGAAACCACATTGACCACGGTATAGGTATAATTTACACATTAATATATTTGATTAATTATATATGTACATCACATAATCATATTAAATAACTATGAGTATATCTAAAATTATTGATTCATAAATTATCTATAGGAACATTACATTCATTGTCGTGGTAGTTGGGCCAAGTGCATTACCCAGTTTTATGACTCTCTTCCCCGTCCTATTATAGAGAGGCTACAAGCTAGCCCTTTTGGTTTGTTTTTGTCGATTAGGCCTTTCCAGTCCTTCGATCGACCTCTCATTCAGGCATTAGTTGAAAGGTGGTGGCCCACGACACATACATTCCACTTTTCAGATTTTGAGCTTGCTATTACCCCGGTTGATTTCTACATATTCACCGACATTGAGACCGGACGACATGGCCTTAGACCATTTCCATTTGTTGATTTATACGAGTCCCCCAATTTGTTTACTATATTTCTACCACTTATAGATGTTAGCTGCATTACTAGCAATTTTGTTAGGTTGACTTACCTACAGCATTACATCACCATATATATATGGATAGAGCTGATATGATGGATGCAGTTACTAGAGCATTTATGTTGTACTTGTTTGGTTCGACCTTTTTCTCGAACCAAAAAGGTATAGTTTGACTAGGTTATCTAGCATCTCTTGCCAGGTTAGTCCAGCTTCATACCATTTATTGGGGCACAATGATTTTGGGCACCCTTTATACCGCTTCAGATTCATTTGCGCTTGGTGATGTCAAGCAGATGCATGCTCTTTGGTACATTTTTCCATTATGGTATTACGAGTACACGACAAACATGCATCCCCGCATCCAGGACATGGCTAGTCAGGATGCTAAGCAGTACTTCCCTAGGATAAGACGATGGTAGACTATTCAGTGTGTGCAGCATGCTCCCTAGGTGTATGACATGACTTGATGGAGGCTAGGTCACAGCTTGACATGCGTAGTCGGGATAATATCATACAGACTCACTGGGACTCACATTGGACTCACCTTGCAAATGCAGGTCTTATGATGGACGACCATCCCTTGATGGTTGTGTATTCATTATCTAGACACAAGGTGGCTTTGCAAACACCTGCATTTATGCCTATGTGGTATTTGGGAGAGAGGTGTGCTTATCAGATCACGGGTGATCGTCATATACCATATGATCCTTTATCATGTGTGGACATGTTCGGTAGACATCGGGTGATTGGACATCAGTACCTACATGCTCTACGTTAGGTTGGGTGGGTGGATATTAGTACATACTTCATCGATGGAGACTACGATGCTTATTGGGCCAGAGCAGCACCCCGTAGATTCATAGTACCAGATTATGTTCGTGGGGTCAACTCTGATCATATATGACCTCACATTGCGGTCGGTAGAGTTCAGGTGCCACGGGTTTCATTTGATCCGACTCCATCACAGTTCTCCCAAACTCCGATGCATTTGCATCCTGATTGTACTTTTAGAGCATATGATGTCACAGGTACCCTGATTGAGCAACCCTTAGTCTTTCCAAAGAATCCAGACTACTCGAGTGTGCCTTTTGTCGGGTTATACCCTTCGTATGAGGTACATTTGTTGCTTATTCGCATTTTTTTATATTATACTTAGTTTCTTATCTATGTCAAATTACATCTTTATGCGGTATGCATCTAGATTGGACCAGGCTAGAGTTTCACTCGGTGTGTTTCATGATATGATGCTTGCACATACTCACACCATGCACGACATGTACATACAACATACACAGATGCTAGAAGCGCAGATTGATCAGTTATCTGCTAGACCAGCTGTATATGAGCCTTTCGGACTACCAGGTGGAGGTGATGTTGGTCCTAGTGGGTCTGCCACTAGTGGTGATGTGGATGAGGATGATGTGGATGAGGACGATAGGGAGGATGGTGATGGTGGGGATGATGGGGACGATGGTGATGATGTGGATGATGATGATGATGGGGGTGATGACGACGACGACAACGATGATGATGATGGGGGTGATGATGATGATGGGGATGATGATGATGATGGGGGTGATGATGATGATGATGGGGGTGATATGATGACGACGACGACGTTTCATCCTTGTAGTTATACTGCTTTTACTTTATGAACAATGGACCTTTTATTATATGTAGTAGTACTTATAGCTTATGTACTTATATTATTGTTTGAGTATAGTGTGAATTCTATTTGTTTATCTAATTTCACTTTCCTATAATTAGGACGATAATGTTTAAACCATTACTTCATCAAACAATAGATAAACTAATTACAATTGTAGACATACAAACATAGTACGCTGATAAACAAACCTAAAAATACAACACATTAATAATAGAACACAAACAGAAAGAAACTACTAGTGACGATTGAACTGCAACTCCTGCAAAGAAAGTCTAAGACACCGTATCTCCTGTTCTAACTCGTTTGCATATGTTATGCCCCTTGGACGTAAACGGACATCGAACCATTCCACGTAGTTGCAACCATTCGGCCAAAATTGACATAGTTGGATTCAACAACCAATTTTTTCTCCATCTGCACGTACTACGACTTCAACCCAATAACCGCAGTGACGACAAACTGGGTACGAATCAACTTCTTGCTCAATGGGAGGTTGAACTAGTGGAATGGAGTTAACGTTATGTGTATACGAAGATTGAACAGCTTGAACCTGGTCATCGGGTTGTTCATATGCATTTTGAATAACATGTTGTTTGTATGGTAGTTCAACCACCTCCTGAAGTCTTAGCTGGTCCAGATCTGGAAACTGATTGCAGATGTTTTCGTAGTGTTGGTCTTGATAATTGATAAGCCAGTCCTCATCTATATGTGGGCTCTCTGTAGGCACATAGCCTGCATTTGAATCGATAGAAGAAGGCCAAGAAGGCATTGATTTGAAGAAGAAGTTGTTGTTGTGAGTGAACAAGAAGGTGATTTTGACTGAAGAAGATGGAGTTCAGAACGGGCATATATACATAAACAGGTCTCTTTATTTGATGTGATACCATTATTTTTTGAGATGACAACAACAGCTCACAATACTATTTGAAATGAAAATTCAATACGCTTTCTTAACATTAAAAGATACTTGATTCAACACAATATTACATAACCACCTAAACATTAAGACATAACTTAATAATACATCACCAACCGTTACATAACCAACAAGATGTACCATTATGTTAAGACCATCCAAATCCTTCTAGCCAATTTTGATGTATGATGTACGCATCATGGCCAATGAACGGAGTGCGATATTTTAAATTGTATCGACCTTCAAAAGTCAAACGTGTAGGCTCGAACACATTTTCTGATATAACCTCATTAGTAACCTTTATGTAATGCGTGCATGCCCTACTAAAGTTTCCGTACGCAGTCCTCAATGTTCAGCCGTACATCTAACTGGACAGTCCACGTCATTGTTGTAAAGTTGAGCTAGAGTGTCCAAAAAATGAATTACCATTATCTCCCGATCGTCACACATCTCATTGGTTTGTATGTAGTACTGCATAAGCAGCTTCAATTCATCGGACGAAAATGTCAAGTTGGATATTGAGCTTCTGAATTATGTTAATTTTTTAATTGTCTTAAACAGATAACGAGAATGTGTACATATATACTAGATGTTCCACTAAACGTGGCTACAGTGTATGATTTGACTACACACTGAGCCACCTTTTCTCCACTCAATAAAGAAAGGAGCTGTGGCCAGTAGAGGAACATGGCGATAGTGTATGATTTGACTTCACAGTGAGCCACCTTGTCTCCACTCAATAAAGAAAGGAGCCATGGCCAGTAGAGGAATGTGGCTATAGTATATGATTTGACTTCACATTGAGCCACCTTATCTCCACTCAATAAAGAAAGGAGCTATGGCCAGAAAAGGAACATGGCTACAGTGTATGATTTGACTGCCCATTGTGCCACCTTGTCTCCACTCAAGAAAGAAAGGGTTTGTGGCTAGCAAATGAACGTGGGTACAATATATGATAAGACTACACATTGAACCACCTTGTCTCCACTCAAGAAATAAAGGAGTTTTGGCCAGCAAATGAACGTGGCTACAGTATATGATTTGACTACACACTGCCAAGATGTCTCCAACACATTACCCCTTATAACCATATGTATCTTATACTTTTTCTGCACAACTCAATCTAACACAAACATTTACAAATCAAAGAACTCTACTAAAGAACAATGTTTAGAAATTTACTAAAAGCTATATTGCTATGCAATAGTGACTCTGAAGAAGAGGCGTACAAATTAGCACATCAACAAGAGGAAGAGGAACTAATAGAGATCTACCGTGAAGCATACGGTTCAACTTCTGGGAAACATGGTGGCTCAATCGTGGGTCAAAAATCTAGGGTGTTACATAAGGTCAGGCCCCCATTGCCACATAAGAGAGCCCATAGCCCTCCTTCCAATTACACTACTTATAATCGGTGTATATGTCTTTCTTAGGTGGTTCCACCTTTCAACCACTTCCTATGTCACGTTCTCCGGTCGATATGGCTTACTCCATCTCAATTGCACCCAAATTATTATGTAATACTCTTTAGCCTCTACATGATCTTTCTTTACCACTTAGGCAAAAAGCCTTACCTAGCCGATATCAGATATTTTTATAATTTCAAGCATCACTCCTACCCTTTCATTGACCTTCTTTAAAGCCTTTCATGATTACAAGATTATCATAGATTTACACAATAAGCATAGCTAATACTAAGATGAGCACTTTTCTATTTGATGCCTTATTGACCTTGTTGAGAAATGATTATCGGAATGTAACAATCTCACTTTCGTTCCATTTTCTCCTTATTTGATTTCACTTCATCCAAATAGCTTAACCCATTTATTTCATTGTAGTAATTCCTCTGAGAGTAGATAGTGATGACCTTTGGCGCATGTTGCTACACTTCAAGCCGTTCTAGAGGAGGAACGTAGTACAACTCATTTGCTTATTGATATGGGCCTCCATCACTTCCTTCTTTTATACAATGGTCTTAAAGTATGAAAGGACCGTATATGGATAATACGGTCAACACTACTAATATACTTGTAGTATGAGTGATAAAATAAATATTGAAAAGTAAGTAAAAGACCACACCGAGATTAATCCTGTTTTGAAGCACCTTTCCCACGTCCAGTCCCTAAGCATCTCATAGGATTTTCTTTCAAACACCTCACTTAACCAAGAGGAATTGGTTTATAATACAAACTGCCGGAGCACCTCACATGCCTACCATTTGAATAAAAGTAGAAAAGGTTTGTTGATAAAGTTGTGTCTAAAAATACTTGCTTCTTGTCACTACAGTACAACAACTCCTATAACACTCGATATGGATATGTGTAGAGGTTCAGGGGTTTTGGAATTATGAGAATATACAGTTGAATGACCAGGAAAGCAGTAATTAGAAAATCAAAGAGAGAACAGTAGAATATGTATTCAGAAAGCTGATATATAAAACTGAAGTCTGCCACCGCTACTATAGATGCAAAGTGTCGCGTTGAAGAGTAGTGACTGGTCAGAGGGTCGCCATCGGGAGAAGAAATATTCTAGAGGAGGAGCAACGAAGAGATGCAAAGCAATTGTAATAAAACAAAAGACATAGGCACGCATAGCAGGTCGCCACCGTTACATTGATGGAATATCCACCGGTTGACCAGTGGTAGCAGGAAATGCCTACAGTGCTTCCTTTGTATGTTTTGTTTTGTTAGCTTTTGTTCTTGCTCGATTTTCTTAGCTCTTGTACTTAGTGGTCGATTCCTGTTTTTTCTATGACTTATTCAGAACCCATCATTTCACCGATTTCCTGCCGAGAGCTAGAGAAGTCAAGCGCTAGGGTTTTGAGGTAGAATTGAAGTGAAGTCTGCAGAAATTCACAAACGTTAATAAGATGTTAATCAATCTTAATTTCCATCAATGATACTCGTCTATAAATTAGAAACCCGACATGAATAAACAAATTTTGGAAAAACAGGAAATTTTTTTACCCCTTGATTATAATTCGAAGATGGTGAGAGATGATGTCTGCGCAATTGATGATAACTGGGGTCACGTAAGAATCATGGAAAGAGGGGGAAATAATGTTTTAGTGCGAGAAAAGGAGAATCCATATGTGTGTTTGCTAATTTTGGGTAAGATCTGATCTGCGAATTTGAGAAGTGGAAAGGAAAGGTTAGATATATTATCTTGTTATCATTTGTTATTATTAGTCTTATTATAAATGGCGCACTCATATTATGGCATGGTGGTATACATGGCATATACTGTAATATAATTTGATGATTATTTTATTTTATAAGGTAGACTAAGTTTATTTTAATCACCAAATTTAGAGATATTGTTTCCAATAAAATATAATGAACGTCTAACAGTCAACTGTATAAAATGGTGCTATTATTTCATACCCTTAAAATTAGGTATTAATGCTAACTTTCATAACATGGGATTTCATATATAAGTTAAATCATGCATGGTCAATTTTTATGGTTTCACTTCAAATTAAATAGTTCAAATTAAACAATTCAAATTAAAATAAAATTTAAATTTCAAAATCATGTATTAATATTAGTATGATTCATGTAGTACTAAATTCTTCTCTATATTTTGCTTAAATTAAATCAAGACGTTCAAATTTAACATCGATATACTAAAAGATTTACATTTTAATATTCAAAAATTAAATTCAAATTGATCAAGGACAACTAGCTTGACTGATTAATGATACGACGCTTTGGACTAGATTCTAGAGGTTATGTGTTTAAACCCTTGAAACATCAAAATGAGTGCTCCGGTTAAATAAAGTATAACTCTTATTGTCAAATTTTTTTATATATATATAAATGATTAAACAAAATTGAATTCCATTTAAAGTAGTAGAATTTCAGTAGGATTTGAAATTTAAAATTTGCAAATGTGAACTAGAAGATTTCAGAAACTTACTTTAATGCATATAAGAGAGAGTTAATGAAATGAGGTAAGTGTTTTGCTTTATTTCAAAATTAAATAGTTGTGTAATATGAATGGTGTATATTAGGTAAAATGTGATGCACGTGATTTTTTTTAGTAAAACCGTTATATATATAGTCATTTGGCTAATTCTATTCATACACCATAAATTACTTTGCGTACACCGTTAACTTTTTTAATAAAATTTAGGACAAAAACACCCTTATATTTCAATAGTGTTCATTTTGAAGTTTTTATTTTAGCGTTTTTTAATTCAAAATTAATTGGTTCAAACTATTTTCAATATCGAGTTTTACAATTTTAAATTTTTACAATTTAACTCAAAGATAAAATTTCCAAGTCGAAGTTATAATTTAACATCAGGACTTATGTCCATTAAAAATCAAAATTTATCTCAACTTAGCATTGGATCAAAGTTTAAAATTATTATTCAAATTACAAGTTTAAATGCAAGACTTATTCATGAACTTATACTTGTAGTTTTTATTTCATAACCAAATTCATCTCTTCTTAATGATATTACGATAACATCGTCCAAAAGTTTAAATCATATTTGTTCCTAATTTAAGAAATTGTAATCAATATCGAACGAGCTCTATAAATTGGTGGGATGATTGAGAATGCGTTTTCACAAGCTAGTTGTTTAAAAAACCAAAATTTGGAATATGCAAAATTAAATTTAGAAAATTTGTAATTTATAATTTATAATTTATGGGTTTGATTGATTGAGGATAGTGAGAGATATAAATTTATTGCCTTTAATCAAAAGTAAGGGTAATGTTGTAATATGGATGGTGTATAATAAGTAAAATATGGTGTATAGATTTTGATAATTATTTTGGTGTATATAAAGTAATTTTTGGTGTATAAATAGAATGCGCATAGCAATTTACAGTGTGTATACAGAATTTTCTAGTTCTTTTTGGAAACTTTTAAATGAGCTACGGTTTAGCTAATAGTAATAAAAAAAATAGTGATATTATATATACCCACTTTCTCCTTCTATCATTCACATCTTCTCCCACACGCCAATACTATGTAATATATTTTTCTCACCCTTTTACACCCACCATTCATTTTATTAATTTGCCAAAAAAAATCTCTAACGTATTTCTCTAAAATTTATATAAACTTGAAATTAGATTAGAAAATTGTAGTTAATTTGGTAATTACGAACCTTAATATACAAGGATTTAAGATGATTTTGTTTGTAATATCTTTTCAAATGATAAGAACTAAATTCATGGCAAGGATGACCTTAAAAAAAGAAATTGTACAAGTTGACAAATGAATTCGAAGAGGGATTCAAGTCTGTAGAAATTTAAATGTCATGCATTAACAACAACGCTGGATGCTTGAAGTGATTTTTAAATTCTTTTGGTGTCTATTTAGGTGACATTAAGGTGTATGTCACTGGATGTATATAGTAGCATCCATATAAAAGGTTAACCATTTTAGGATAAATTTTTAGTCGAGGGGAGAGCTAAAATATCAATTATCTCCTTATGAACCTTATATAAGATTATTGAATTACCCATTTTGTAATATGTGTTTCTTTCTTCTTTCTACCATAAAACCGATCATCTCTTTCTATCCAACTTCAACCATTAACTCTAATTCCCTAATTCTCTAATTAGAAGAATCATCATCGTAAACTCCATCTTTATCTCCTTCTCAACCCTACTTTTTATCTTTGTCCAATCTCCATCCTCCCATCAATTTTTTTGATAAGATTGTTGTTTTTTCTACTAAAGATTCTAACAATTTCTTCAAATGATGCATAAGATCAAATGTCTTAATAAAATTTCAAAATATAGTATGAAACTATTTTTAACATAAATTGGAAATTTTAACCTTTTACTGTTATTCATTGGAAATAAGGAAATTGTTGGAGTTTGCGGTGGTTTTTAAAACAACCGGTGGTGGACGACCAGATGATGCCTTATTTCAAGTGAGATTGGTTTTAATTTTGCTTAACTATAGGATGACAAGATAAAATATGTAAATAAAATGAAAGTGAAATTGAGAGGGGTAGGGATAGAAAGATGAGAAACACTTCTATATAATGAAATGGTTGTGTTTCATACTATTTCTCCTAACCCCAATGGAGTTTAATTTTTGAATCAAGTAGAAAAGTAAATTCATACAATTGACACTTTTGAAATCCGAATGTTGTTAACTGATTTAGATGATTTTGAAACTGAATTTTGGTTTTATAAATAAAGATGCTATTTGATCTTATTAGTAATGTGAAATCACTACTAGAATTACTGTTTATCGCGACGGAAGGTTGCGACGGACGCTGACGGTTCTTTCCGACGGCGTGGTTTACCGTGACAATTTTGTAATAACCGGGCTTGCCATCGCAAACTATCGAAAAGGTACTATTGGCGGTCATCGAAAACCGATGCAAGTCAGAATTTACCTAAGTCGGCCGAGACCAAATTTCATTCCATCCTCTTCCCCCAAATCACAACCCAAACCCTCCCTCTTTCCCCAAATTCGCCCACCTCTGGCGACCACCGCTGTACGTTGTCCACCACCACCAGAAACATCTCTAACTTCTCCTCTCCGGCCTCCAGCACTTCAATTTCAGTGAAAAGAGGTATTTTTTCTAACTACAGTTTACCCTAATATGTTAAATTAGTGTTAATTTGTAGTTATATTTGATGATACTACCCCCTTGAGTGTTTGCAATTGTATGTTGATTGATTGTGATATGCCAATTACAACTATAAGTGTGTAAATCCGATAATTAAAATATAATTATGGCTAAACTTAGGTTAATTAGTTTATGTGTCGAATTAGTGATATGATTTAGTATTAAGTAGTGTGCTAAAATGTCAATGTCAATGTCAATTCAAATATTATTATTGAAGATTAATTATCGGTTGATTGTTTATATAACAAGTATAGTTTACTTGGATGTTGAATCTGATAAAATTAATTAATAAATAAATGAGTGTATAATGAAGTTTATTTTTTTGAAATATAATATTATATCTATAATTTGTTATTATTGAAAACACATAAGATTTTATAAAAAATGATAAAAATAATATAATATATAATTATTAAAACATTACAATGCATAAATGAATTATATATGCTAATATATGTTATGTATATAATTAATATCTCTTAAAGATTTTTTTGCCCCGTTTGACAAGTATTGTATATAATCGTTATATGGATATTTGTTTTTTTCATAGAACGAATATCTATATTCATATGATACAATATTTGTCGGATTTGTCCCTGTATTGAACAAATTACAAACACAATAAAGTAGTTATATTTTGTAAATCATTTCATTTCAAATGGTCTATAAAATTTTGACAGCACTTCCTTTTTGTTCTCTGTGTACACGCATTTGTGTACGATATAGGGAACAAAGGGGAAGTGATGTCGAAATGTTATTGAATCGTTTAAATGTAAATAATTTACGAAATGTAATTACTACCGTGTTTGTAATGAAAAGTAGGATGACCGGCCATTAAAGTAGAAAACAGTAAACTAAAAATTAAATATTCTATTCATAATTTGTGTCAATCCCTAAAATGCATAAATGAATATTAATTAATATGATTTGAAAAATCAAATGTCAATCCATAAAATGATTAAGACTTTTTTTAATCTCTATCATATTTTTTAAATAGGAAAAACGATCGATTATTTTGTTAATCGTCCTGGATGTGTCATCCTCGAAGTAAAATGAGAGGCTCAAAAGGGAACATTTTTATAATGGTGTAAACATATTTATTGAATTTTCTTTAAGAAATTATGGAAATGACAGAGAAATTCGTTGTCCATGTAGTAGGTACAAATTGTTGAAGCATTTGATACCGGATATGGTTAAAGTCTATTTGTGCCAATACGGTTTCGTGCCGAATTATCTTGTATGGGATCGTCATGGAGAACTTTTAGCGTCTAATGTTGTACATTCAGAGGAGGATGTGGGTAATGAAATTGTTACGACGAATCCCATAGAACATATGGTTGAAGATGTAGCACGATCAATGTTCCCTACTTTTGAAGTTGATGATAACAATGTTAATATCGAAAAAGAGCTAAATATTGGAGCAAAAAAAATCTATGATTTATTGAATGTTGCGAAGAAAACTCTTTGGGATGGCTACACAAGCGGTACCCAATTACCAGTAACTGCAGAATACATTGCGATGAAATCAAAATACAACTTCACAGAAACTGGATTTACAGCTACTGTACAAGCTGCAAAACGGCATATGCCACCCGATAATTTGATGTGCAAAAATCGTTATGAAGTGAAAAAACTTATGTCTTCTTTTGGTTTACTGTATCAAAAAATAGATACATATTTAAATGGTTGCATGTTGTTTTGGAAAGAAGACATCAATCTGAGGAATCATAGAATATGTAACGAGGAAAGATACAAACCAAGAAAAAAGAAGGGAAAGGAAGTTCGGTACAAGCGTATGCATTACTTACCTATAACTCCTAGGCTTCAATGGTTATACGCATCCTCTGTAACCGCGCATCATATGAGATGGCACGGTGTGAGAATACAGAAAGAAGATACGTTAACACGCTCAGCTGATGGAGAAGCATGGAAGCATTTTGATATGACATATCCTGCTTTTGCAATAGAGAGCCATAATGTTAGACTTGGTTTATGTACGGATGGATTTTTACCATTCTCTCAATTTGGTTCTAAATATTCATCTTGGCCTATAATCGTTACAACTTACAATTTACCTCCATGGATGTGTATGAAAACTCTATATATGTCTCTCACTATTGTTGTCTCTGGCCTTGATGATTCGACACAAGGAATCGATGTTTATTTACAATCGTTGATTGAAGAGTTGAAAACATTGTGGTATGAAGGAGTTGAAACATACGACATTTCAAAAAAAAAAGAATTTCCGTATATTCGCTTCTTTGTTATGGACTATCAGTGATTTTCCTGCATATGCAATGCTTTCGGGTTAGAGTATAGTCGGTCGTCTAGCTTGTCTTTATTGCATGGAAGAAACATGGTCATTTTCTTTAACATATGGGAAGAAAATATCATGGTTTGATTGTCATCAGTGTTTTCTTCATATTATTCATCCTTTTAGAAAAGATAGAAAAAACTTTACAGCTAATAGACAAGAGACTTTACGACCACTAATGATTTGGTCAAGCGAATATTTATATGAACTTGTAAAGGATTACCAAAAGGTACATGAAATCGGAGAGAAAATTGAAATTCAAGATAAATCGACGGTTCATAATTGGTGCAAACAAAGTATATTTTGGAAGTTGCCTTATTGGAAAAATCTCCTAATTCATCATAATATTGACGTGATGCACAACGAGAGAAACATGTTTGATAATATTTCTAATATATTTTGAATGTTAATGGGAAGACTAAGGATGATTTGAAATCAAGATGTGATATCCAAGCAGTATGTAATCATCCCGAGCTTCATATCAATCCAAATGACACTAAAAAACCCAAAGCACGCTATGAGCTAGACAATAACCAAGTTAAAGTTCTGTTAAAATGGGTGGAAGGCTTAAGATTTCCTAATGGGAATTCTTCCAATCTTTATAGATGTGTCGACTATAAAAATGGTAAACTGAGTGGGATGAAAAGCCATGATTGGCACATAAATGATGGAAAATTTGTTACCAGTCGCTTTCAAAGAACTATTGCTTGTAAAAGTTTGGACGGTTATAATGGAACTTGAGGAAATTGTTCGACTATGTTAAAAGTTAATCATCTACGTAAAGTTTAGGAAGAAATTCCTATACTACTCTGCAAACTGGAAAAAATATTTCCTCCAAGTTTCTATAATGTAAGCATTTACCTATTCATCTTCCATTTGAAGCACGTTTTTGAGGTCCTGTGCAATATGCATGGATGTATCCATTTGAGAGGTATTATTTATATTGGGTATGTTAAGTATTAGTTTAATTACATATATAGTAAATTTTAATTTGAAATAATTTTTAATAGGTACTTAGATCATCTAAACAAAAAAGTTAGACAAAAAACATGAGTAGAAGGTTTGATTTGCAAATCATATATTGAAGAAGAAGCTTCGTTCTTTTTCTCTCATTATTTCAGTGACCATGTGAACTTATCATCTAAAAGTGCTACACGTAATGATGAAGGCATTGAATAAGAATCTTCTCAAGCAGTGTTATCTATTTTTAGACAACATGGCCGACCTGTTGGAAAATGTGCGGAAGTATGGTTGAACGAGTGAGATTACCATATGCACACACATATATTGTTCTTAATTGTGTTGAAGTTGCACCATTTGTTAGGTACTATTTAATTATAAGCCTAGATATTATTTTTAAATAATACGCATGTACATTTATTATAATGCAATATATTATCTATATTTGCAATGTTTACGAATCATAACATCCAAGCGGCGATATTAGTAAAGAATTCGCTAATTGGTTTTCGAACTACTTTTTTGATCCGAGAAATTGTGTGGTCGATGAAAGACTGAAACATCTTGTGATAGGACCAAAAAGAAAAGTCAAGACATATCCAACATTCTTCTTCAATGGATATAAATTCAACACTAAAGAATATGGTGCTGAAAAATTAACTAACAATACCGGTGTATTTGTTAAAGGTAGTGATGATCCAAATGATCATATAAATGATTTTTATGACATGTTAACCCAGGTTTTGCAATTGACATATTTCCCAAGACATACGGAGGAAGTTTTTCTGTTTAGATGTAACTGGTTCGGTAATGTTCCAGGTTCTGGAATTACCGAGCATCCAAAATATAATCTTATTGAAATAAAGCATATATCGCGTTATCATAAGTACGATCATTTTATACTAGCCAAACAAGCCCTACAAGTTTATTACGCTCCTTATCCATCTCTAAAAATAAATAAAGTAGATTGATCAGCGGTTTTTAAAACGAAGACAAGATTTATGTTTGATGGAAAGAATATTCCAGATGAACAAGCTTATCAAGTAGATATCGAGGAAAATAGCGAAATAATAATTACCGACAATCAAATCGATTTTGGAGCTCTAAACGATGAATCAAATGTATTAGTAGAAGCATTCGAGACTACAACGGAAAACAGTATAGAGTACGAGACCGAGTCTGATTCATAAAACGAGGAGGACTGATTTATTAGTAAATCTACAACCAAAAGCGGATGGGTCGTAAGTATTAAATTTACTTCAGCGTTATAAATGTTTCATATATGATATATTAGTCATTATTTATTAAAGGCCTGTATCATATTTAATACAGGGGATTTGAGCTGGAGCTGTCATAGATTGTTGTTAGTAATTTCAAGCAAGCGTACATGAGTAGGATGACTAATTGTTGACCTAGGTGGGGTAAGATCCCAGACCCCGTCAGGACGAGTATCTAGTAGGACTTCCTTGTAAGTGTAAATTTATATATCATTGTATATTACTACTTTACGATTTGCTGACTAAGTGTAAATGTATAATTTATATTATTTCAACGTACATGGGGCGGTAGACTTGCAGGAAGAAAACCTTGATCTTTGCCAGCGCCACTGGACTTCCAAGATGTCAAAGAATTACCGGGACGCAATGTCTGGCATAAGAAAATTGGGGAAGAAGCCTGACTGGATGGGCTCTAGCGTGTGAGATGCTTGGGTTACTTGGTGGAATAGTGATGAATTCAAGGTAAGTTTATCATATATCATTTTAATTTGTTTCCGTATATAATACATAATTTAAAGCTGAAATATATAACGTTCAATTTAAATTTACAGGCGGAGTCAGAGAGCAACTCCACAAATAGGAATAAGAACCCAGTTATACATCGTGGTGGCTCCAAATCATTCCAACATCATCATGAGGATCTGGTAAATCTATTAATTGCAATTATAAACAGTTATTAACTTATGTAATTTTGTATAAACAACAATAATACGTACTAATTATTTTAGAAAAGAGAGCACGGCGGTCTGGTCTCCTATATGGACGTATTTGCTCATACTCATGCTACCAAGCAAACAAACGAAGATGGATCAATATTGTACACATGAAGTGGCGATAAAGCAAGCGAATCCTATGTAAGCATATTTCAAATTAGAAGTTATTATTGATCAATTTAATTAATTGGTTATAAAGAATAATTAAAATAATGTTGTGTGAATTTCAATTATATTTTATTTCCCATTGTAGGAAATATTTTCAGAAGCACTAGCACAAATGTTGGAGGGATCGGGACGAGATTTTTTAACACTGATGAGGAGGACGCGATTTTTGAGTCCATCATGGAACCCACATCGCGAAATAAGCGTTATGGCTTTGGGAATCAAGTGGTAATTTCTAAAAATTTACTAACTTATAAGTTTAAACCAATAATCAGAAAAAGTTGTCATAGAAAAAATATATCATTAATGTTTTAACAAACGATTATGCTTCACTTATTTGTTCCTTCTTAATTTACACTAGCCACTAAAATACATTATTGATTTTTTGACATATCTCTTTATTATCTGCAGGCTAGGTCCTCGTAGAAAGCATATCAAAAAGCTCAGGACAAAGAAGAGATCGCAGAGCTTAGAGCTACGATCATGGAGCTGCAAGAGAAAGACCACTGTCGTGCTGCAGAGATGGCGCAATCGAAACAACGCTTGGTTGAGGAGGTGCAGCAGCATGGGTTATTTCCTTCGTCGGGTGGTTCCGGAGCTGACGATGACTCTTGATAGGTATGTTACTTTGCGTTTATGTTTGGACATTTTGAAATTGATGTATTTGGATATGGTTGATACATTTTAACGCTATGTTGGATGATATTTTGGTTTGTTTTAACATGTTGGATGTTGGTTGTATATATTGGATGTTGGATGTTGATTATTTAGTGTATTATTTGTTTTGTTTGTTTCAAGTATTGAAGTGGTGAGGATTGAGTTGGATATTGATATAAGTTGATTATATGATGCTTGAGTTTGGATATTGGATATATGTGAAATTGAGTTTTGATATGTATGTGTGGTACATGAATCGAATTACTGCAGGAACTAAAAAAAATTTGCCTAGATTTCCGACGGCTATAGACGACACTTTGGTCATCAATTTCCGACGGTTAGTGACGACAATCGATGGCGCGGTGGTTATGATTTCCAACTGTTCGCAACGGTTTTCGACGGCTCTAAGGAATGTTTGGACACCACGTGGGCACCAAAAACCATCACAAAACCATCAAAAAGTGTTGTGAGTAGCCGTCGCCAAATATTCGTCGATACCGTTGCGAATCGAAGGAAAGCGCGTACGCCATCGCGGTGACTTTTCCGATGCTAGCGACGGCCGCCGACTGCTAGCAGCCGTCGAAAATGACTGTTGTTTTAGTAGTGAATGAACAATTAGTTTGGGCTTTTATAACAATATAGATGAAACTTGTAATAATTTGAATCTAGTAACATATAAGGTTGTGCTTGGATTTGGTTAAGAAGTTTTTAAAATAGAATTTTTTTAATCAATTGTAACGATCCGACTTTTCGACCATCGAATGTCGACACTAATACATCTACGGTTCTCGTGTGCCAAGTACCGAAGTACATGAATGACAGATAGTTAGGGTAAAATAAAAGAAACGGAATAGAATCAAAAAAAGAAGAACACAATATCAAAACCTCACACGGAATGATAATATATAATATCAAACGAACAACAAAAAGGTTACTCTGAATACAGAATATATGTTGGTTAAACGAGTATGTTTTGATTGTAGAACAAATATTAAGTTGGTTAAGTTAGTTGAATTAGAGCTATTTTTGTGTTTGAAGAGTGGAATAAGACGATAGGTCTTAAACACGTATAGAAAAGAATATTTGGCAAATATTATTGTGATGTTATTTTTAACTGATAAGTTTGAGCATTGTCTAATTAGGTTTGTCCTAACCAACATTAAATATGACTTAAATTCTTCTTTATAAGAACGAAGGTACTAGATACATGTTATCATGCATGAAGTGCTTGTTATGTGAACTGTAATAAGTTTTAACCGCGATCACATGAATTACCAACATCATTAACATTAAATTAGCTTAAGATAAAAACAATAGATGTTTAGTTGTTTTAAGACTTCATAAAAACTGAATTAAAGACCGAAACAAAGACTAATATTTGGTCGATTTATAAACCGAGTTGAAATTGAATCTCAATCTCTAACTTGTAATTTTAAAGACTAATTCTTTTAATCTTTAATTAGCCTTTATTTAAAGACTAAGTAATTTCAGTTTTTATTTTTAAGTCTTTCAATGGATATTTTTTGGTAGTGACCGTTTTTGGGTTAAAGGTTTTTCCTAATGTTGAAGATTTGATTTTTATGTGTAGGTACAATGAATCAACGTTTCAAAACCCGGAACTGCCCCTGAAAAGAATTTACAAGCAATTACATCGAAGTCGCGTTCTATATTCAGTTTGGATACTAGTGTATAACCCGTGCGTTGCACACGATAATATTGTAAAATATAGTATTTATAATTTTATGTGTTAAAATTACAACTTTGTTATGTAACGAATAATAAATTTAGTGAAATGAATAAACTACAAATTAATTTATTTTTTTATATATAATTTATGTTATATAGTTTCTATATCTTTATATATTGAGTAAAAGAATGATTTTATCATTTTTGTTTGTATGAATAAAGTATACATATTAAAACCGACACATTTTAACGACTTATTAAATGAATTAACAAAAATTATTTAACTGATTTTTTAAATATGTTAAATTCAAAATTACATAATTGGTTTAAATGTGTAGACTTAAA
The DNA here is from genome assembly GCA_030737815.1 of Allium fistulosum. Classification (NCBI taxonomy): domain Eukaryota; kingdom Viridiplantae; phylum Streptophyta; class Magnoliopsida; order Asparagales; family Amaryllidaceae; genus Allium; species Allium fistulosum. The sequence continues at coordinate 1,292,095,332 of CM060902.1, forward strand.
AGTAAACAGCATGAAAGAATTAAAAATGATTTTTTGTAAAAAAGAATTGTAGAAACCTAAATGTGGATATTTGAAGTTAAAAAAATTGTAATGCAGTGTATGACTATATTTTGAGATAATTGATTTTCATATTAACTTTGTTATTATTGTTTAAGTACATAATTTAATGTAGCGATATATATATGTATGTATGTATGTATATGCATGCGTGTGTGTACATATATATTAAAATTGACACTTGTTTTTAGGATTTATTAAAAAAATAAAGTAACTATTAATCGAGATTACTTAAATAGTTTGAATCTGAGATTTCATAAGAAATTAAATACATAGATTGGTATATAAAACATTAGGAAAGAGTTGAGAAGGGTGGTTGTAAATAATCGTAAAAATGTTAAAATGTAGGTTTTTGAAGATAAAAATAGAATTTTACAATGCAAAATTTATTGAGATAAATTTATTTAAATTGCATGATAAATCTATTAAGATAAATGAATAATAATTTTTTTTTATGTATATTGTTTATGATGTGTGATTTATATCTTTATATTTGACTGAAAAAACAATTTTACCACTTTTGTTGATATGAATATTGCTTATATATTGAAACGGTCATATTTTAGAATCTATTAGATGAATTAAAAAATATTTGTTAACTGGATTTCATTTAAGTAGTTCAAATTCAAAATTACATAATTAATAAACATATATTGATTTAAACATACAATAGGTGAAACCCAATGCACGATGCTTCTACACGATAGCGGGCTCTGCGAAGGTCGATATGTACGCAGTCTTTCCCTCGCATTGCGAAGAGGCTGTTTCCGGTGATTTAAACATACAATGTTAGACGATATTAAGCAGGATTTTGTATAGAGCTGTAGAAGTTTCAAAATGTATGTACTTAACATTAAAAAAATACGATGCAATGCATGGTAATTATATTGATATAAATGGATTATAAATTAAATTCATAATTATTATTTATGTATATATCTACGTCATGCGATTGATGTATTTATATATCTAAATGAATTTTATCCCATTTTTATTGATATGAACATGGTACAAATATCGAATTTTTCTTATTTTTATGATTCATTTGTTAAAATCAATGAATAATAGTTTATTAAATTATTAAAATAGTTTTAAGATCAAATGAATTCTAATGTATGGAGTTAACTGTAAAATATTAGAAGGAAATCGAGGGGGGTTTTGTAAATGGTTATAGGAATTTTAAAATGAAGGCATTTAAAATAAAAAACAAAATTTTGTAATGTACTATACGATGAATTCAACGAAATAAATGAATTAAATTTGTTATTCTAGTTTATGCATGTATTTGTATGCAACTTATGTATCTTAATTTAGAAAAAAAAGAGTAATTTTACTAATTTTCTTAATACGAGTATGGCGTACATATTGCAATTTTCATATTTTGGTAGACGAACCAACAAACATCATTTTATTGTATTTATCTAATTAGTTTAAATTTAATACCGCATAATTAATTTAAATAAATGGACTGAACCATAAACTATAAATAGAAAAGTGAGGTGAGTTTTGTAAATAGCCGTGTAATTTTAAATTTAGTTATTTGAAGTTAAAAGTAGAATTTTTCAATGCAATGTATGATAAATTTATTAAGATAACTGAATTACAAATTAAATTTGCATTATTATTTTATGTGATTTATATACTGTAATCTAATATAAAAAATGTAGTTTTGCAATTTTGGTTCGTACAGTAGTGATATACATATTGAAATTGTCATTTTTTAGTATTTATTAGAAATATTAGTTAATTAAATTTATCTAAATAGGTTAAATTCTTGTTTATGTAATTAGCATATATACATGGACTTAAATGTAAAATGTTAAAGGTAATTAATGAATTATTGTAAATTATTTTTATTAAATTTCAAATATACATACCAAAATGTAAAATGATGGGAGAGATTTAGCAAAACAAATGTACATAGATAAATTCAAAGATTTGAAAATAAAATATCACGAGAGAATTAAGGAGAAGAGAGAAAGGTCCTATAATTAATGAGAGGGCTACAAATTCTTCTGCTTTACTATTATTTAATAGATTGCATAGTGTTCCCCTTTAGCAAACATACAGGTCAGGTACGTACATTGAGTACTTTATTTTAAATTGTATTAGGTCACATTATAATATACGTTCCGCTTTCAAATTTCAATGTCAGCTTTTGTACAGGCGTACTTTTCCTCCTTTGATGATGGAAAGAGTTTACCAACTATCTATCATCCTAGGCATATTATGATAGAATATTTTACAATTGTGAAAATAATACCTACAAATAGATTATATATATGCCCTTGGAAGAACCACGACCTTCGATTAAGATAAGAAATACATGACATAGAAGATTCATAAAACTTTTTATAGCGATAAAAGTTGTAAATATCCATGGTAATCGTAAAAGGAAACTGATGGTGATGTAGACTTAAATGCATAGTTTGATGAAAATGAAGAATGAAAGCACAATGTTTGAACTTTACCATAATATGCATATTAGTGTTGGGCAAAAGAAAGCACTTTTAGTGATGTAATGTCATCATATATACTACAGGAGATTAAATAAAGTGAGAAAAATAGTATAAAATTGAGTAAAATGAGAATTGAACTTAAGTGGTCCATTGATTTTTCAAGTACATTGATTCTTAATGTCCAATATTGTGAAAACATTTTGATTTTACACAATTACACCATTATGTTTGACATCTCCAGTTCAAACCAATTGCTATAATTTTAATTACAGGCGTAGTGTTAATTTTCTACATCATCACTAGCTCATTGTGCTAACATTACCTTATTTATGAACTAACATTATAGGCTTATTGCTCTTCAACAAAACCATTCTTCATCGTCCTATTCGACTCTACTTTAATTCTGATTTCAAACGTTTACTATTGGCAATAATTAAACAATGATTTCTGTGGACTGAAATCAATTGGTTTGCTCTAAGCACCAGTATGTTTACGTGACTTAAGTTTCACCATTAGTTTTAAGAACGACGATATTGGAATTCAAGGAATCTTTTCTGGTTATTCATTTTATTTTTTGCTTTCTTACACTAGGTCTACAACGATTTCATGCAGCATCCACCATGTGAGTCTCACTCAATTATTAGTGTTTTATATATACACACACGCGCGAGTACTTTAGCACGTGCGATACACGTGCATATGAGAATTAGGTATTGAAAAACACCGCTCGTAAGATTTTTGGATCTTACAACACGACGTTAGAATATACTTAACATTGTATGTATTTACGTATACGAAGGCACAAATCAATTATTTATTGAAATGCGAGTGACACTAAGCTAATTTCAAAAAATAAAAATAAAAAAGAAAGAAAATAATCAACTTTACATAAATATCTCAAGGAATTCAACAAACATAAAAATGAGTGCTTCCTATAGTTTGGAATATCGTGAATTTTTTGTGTTCTCTATCATAGTGATCACGCATCCCATGAAACTTTCTTCCTCACGTACCCTCGATACTTTATAAAGTATAAAACTACTTCTGGTGATTGTGCTATTTTCGAATTTTCCTTTGATGAACATCATTATAATAATTTTCCGAATGTAAAGTGCATAATCTTGATTATTGGACATAAATAATTCCAAAAGCCTACACTTATTAAATTAAAAGTACATCAAAAGATTGGAAAAATTATTATAAAATTTAGTACTAACACAATACACAGCTATAAAATCTTTTTATCTCCACTACATGTATTTGTTGATTTTGCTCTCTATTGTCTTTATATTTGGTAAAGAAGAATTTGCTCCCATTTGTATGCCAAGTCATCAATTCGCCTACATATGATTTAAGAAATTTGAGATCAGTATGAAATATTAAAGTACAATTCACATACCGTTGTACTGGCTTAAATAACGTCAAAATTATTTTTGGTTTATCTCATTCATTCTCCAATTAAACCGGTCAGCGAATAAGAGAGTCAAATAATAGTGTATTTCTCAAATACCACTTATAAGGAGCTAGCAAGCTGCTAATATATCAACAAATTAAACTATTTCTCAGAGAATGGTGAACACATTTCAAACATGGTAATCAATGTTCGAAGCATGCAAATTTTTGATAGGAGACATTTATAGAAGCCATCTTCAACATTCACTATCTAGCGTTTGAAGATGAAGCAATCTGCAATCGTGCTAGCTGTTCCATCTCGTCTTTAGCTCTCATCTTAACTACATTGATTGCTTGTAGGACTGGAAACAATTTATGAAATGGTTATTCTTTTTGAGGTATAGAAAAACTAACTTGTACAAACACCACACACTCAAGGCAATATAATTAGAACAAATGTCTGTATTACATGTGAAATAAAATGGTTCTACATTGAATCAAAATTCGTGTTATGATTTTGATTTACTAACCGTGATTGAATAGACAAAAAGTCCAATATCTATTCAATGTTCAAAAAGTCCAATATCCATTGAATGTTCAAAAATGAAATTGAATTCAGTTGCAGATATGACACTATTTATATATATGTATATCAGGCTATTGGTAGATCTAATTTACATAATAAAAATGAATTATGCATGTCAATTTATTTAATAATTCAGAGTAAATGGAATCAAATCTTTGTTTTCTTTTGCATACCTAACACTTAAATACCTACCCATATAGAGAGACCTATCAAATTGAGTGAAATGTAGCCAAAAATAAATTCAATAAATTAAGTAAACTTGTATTCTTTCATAAAACAATTTATTAATTAATCATGGCTATTTTTGGTATGCATAATTACATTTTCTATATGGGTATGTATATCTTAATTCTTAACATACGTCCTGAGCCATATACCAACAAAACATGATATTAGAATATACTATGAAAATTCCAAAATAGTAGATTCTACGCTGCAATATAATAAAGAGAGCACTTTTACTGTTTAGTATATATTATTTCTACAATGAAAAATAAAACTGACTTCTTTTTTATCTAAGTTGTATTGAACAAAGAACTTTATGATTACATTTTGTTCAAAAGAGATCATATTAATTTTTTTGTTTTCGAGTAATCATACCAAATAATAGTAAAACGATACTTATAACTAAATGTAAACAACTATTCAGTTAATTTATCCAATTTAATCATACCAACTTTGCATCTCAAGGCATTATATTTTTCTTCTATTACCGTGAAAATTAAACAATATCAGCTTTAGTATCCAAATCTCTAATTCCAGAGTCATCCTTTTGCTTTCTTGGTCATTCAACTTTTTGCGAGCCTCTCCTCTAATGCATCTGCTACTTCACGTTCGATGGGTGAGGACTCACATCATGATTGAACCGAACAATCTGAAAGGCTATATATACATACAAATATATACATATATATTATTTTTAAAATGTATATATATATATATATATATCATGCACCTAGCCATTTTAGATAGTAAGAAGTTAGCACCCATGTTACTATCTCAAACATCAACTAACCCTCCCAACAGTATCTCAATTATTGCTAATGTAAGTAGGATATGTTTCAGTTTGTAGTGAAACCAATTTTGCCACTTCTCATTAAATAATATGGTGAACCAACGTATGTCTGTATACTCATGAATAAGATGAAATAATAAAGTACTTAAACCTGCATAGTAATTTATTTACGAACAAATTCACTGCTGACATATCATGTATCCTAAGATAGTGTTTTCGATGCTCTGACCATGAGAAGCGTCAGGAAGGTTGAGAGGAGTTAATACAAATTATGTTTTTTTTCAATAATGAATACATTACTATCTTTTCAAACATTTATTGATGATACCGAAATATAAGTGAAATGAAATGTGCTTACATGAAACCATTCATATACCAAAATTTAAGGTTAGAACTAAAATCACCACAGCCATAAAAAGGCATCATATTTTTTGTTTCATATCATAGTTTATTCTTGATCAATATGGGTATTCTGTTTATATAATTTATCTCTCTAGAATAATGGATTGACGATGAAAATGAATTACGATTAGCAACTAATTCAGAAGATGGACAAACTTGAATTTGGTAAGTAAAACCATTTAAACATTTAAATTGAAAACAGAATAAATGGGAACTTGATTTAAGGTTGTTAAAATAATGAAAACATAAACTGACTTGTAGAGAAAATATTGCCTTCAAGTAGGAATTCTTAACATTAATAAAAATCAATAACAAAAATAGTATGGTGAGTATCGAGTGTGGACTTTCAAATAGAAAAAGGTATAGAAATTTGTTTTAAGAAAAGAAACGTAGAAAATGAATTTTATTTAATGAGCATGGTGAAGCTGAAAGTAATCATATGGTAACCAAATAAATAATGATGAAAATAATGAAATTAACAAATAGCATAATGTGCTAGCAAATTTTAAAGAGCAATTCACTAATTACAAAAATGTTGTCGGAAGCGATATACAATGACTAACCATACCATCTGACATGTACTATCAAGATACCGCTGTCTTTTTGGATGATGGATTGAAAAATTCCATTACCAACTCATACTTAATATTTCACCAGCATCTCTAAAACAGCTTTGTGAAAATGCTCCTTCTCTTCACTAAGAATTTAGCTGTTTGAGCAGTCGGACTACCTGCACCTCTCTGTCTCTTCATATGTCTTAGCTCGGAGTTGTCTAATCTCACTACATGAATACAGTAAGCCCAATATTCAATAACATTATGAGTCAATAAATGGTATAGATCTGTTATGGTTGAATTTGTATTGCATATTATATAATTATCCAAATAAATAGAGATGCATGATCAGCTTGTTAAGAGCAATAATCAGCTTGTTAAGAGCAATAAAAGAAAGAAGAGATGCTACATAGTTAAAATGTTAACCAACAAATAAGGCGATGAATAACTCACGCAGTCGTTGAAAGCATATTCTCCATTACAATCTACAGTTGGTTAAACAGATCCAGAATTCAAAAAAGAATGTCAAAAAAAATTGTAGCATAATAGACAGGAAAAAAGTGGATGTGAAACAGTACATAAGAGACAAAGCGGAGTAGTCAAATTCCAAGCCAACAGCAGGCTAAAACGTTTAATTAGGAACATGTTATGGTATATATGGATCTTTCCAAATTACTAATTAAAAAATTAATCATATTTAATCATAAAGTAAACGTTTTACCTCGAATGGTGACTGAATCGTCTTCCAATCTGATATAGATGAAAGGCTAGTGACATTATACTAACACCTCTGCTGAAAGCTTCACAACACAGTTATATATAAGTAATCTCCTAGTTCATAAACTGAGGCTACACCGACATGGAGCTTTGCCTTGCGCTCACATCAGCCGCCTCATGCAAACTGGTTGAAACCGCCATCCACCTCCTTCTAAAAGTGCCTTTGAACGTCCTCTTCACATTTAGCGCCAAAATCATAAAACCAGCCACCGAAAGAGGACATAGATCCCTCGATGGCGTCGCCTTCGTCCTCTTTTCGACCTCCAACCTATTTGTCAAGTGTAACCGGTTTCTACTACATAGCAAAGGAACCGAAACATAAAAAAATTAAAAATAAAAATCTACAATATGAATTTCAGGGTAATATTCAATGTGCTACACAACAAATTATTCTATATTGAAATAGAATAATTTCATATCAGTAGGTACCTTTCGAACATAGCCGAAGTTGCTCTCTTTGTAGTTAATTTTGTTGGTAGTAACTCCATTTTTGTACAGTTGATGTGGAGCAAATTTTAGGCTTTTTCTACTTAGGTTGGTTTGTGGAGAAGACGCAAGGAAGAAAGGTAAGTGGGGTTGAGAAACGGTTACGGGAGTAAAATGGATGGAAAATCGGAACATGGTGGATAGAACGGTTGAAGACAACTATGTACCTTGTTTGAATGGTGGGGAGTAAAATTGTTTTCTAGCTAGAATGGGGGCATTTATGGCAATTCAAAAAAGGCATCACCACCACAAGTATTTTCTTTATATATACGAGTATGCATGCACGTCCAATGGACGTGCGCATGGACAAATTTGACCAAAACTGGAAATGAACTTTAAATTGGGCACTTGTCACCTTATGTCACCAAGATAACCTTGTTGGCATTCCATCGGCCTACTCATGTGCAGAAAAGTGATAGTGACCTAAAAAAGCTAAAAGCATATTGCCATGGTATGTGTATAGTGGCTTTCATAGGTCGGTTATTAGAAAAGCCACTGTAAGAATCAAATTGGAGAAATGTTGTAGAACGGGATTGTAGATTCATGGGTTGGATATGGATGCATTGTTATGTGAAATTTGAACTTTATACATAAAGAAATAACGACGTGGCTGCTATAAATACAATGTTCTGACATGAGTATTCTATGGTTCATATGCACCATACAAACTATTGCCTACAAATATAAAAAACTTAACAGACTCTCCTTAATTCAAAAATGCATATTCATATAAATTACTCTGAAACCTTTACTAAACACAGTTACTTTTGGGAAAATATAATTTTATTAAACTTGCATGATTTCCAATAATATTTGATCTCTAAATTAATCACAATATTATCAGTAAAAATATAAATATTTTCTTTTGGCCATAAGTCTCATAACTTTAGCTTCTTTGTATAAATGTTAAAAAGGAACAAAAGGCTAAAGCATAAATCAACTAATAAACATTTTGGTCAAGTTTTTCGAAAATACAGATATGAATTGTACCTATTTCATAAAAATCTAAATTCTTGTTCACATTCTCGTACACCAAAGAAAATAAAGAACAAATATACAAAACAAAAATATTTAATCAAATCATACTTACTCATCAAATCTGCTACATCTAGCACCCATCATTAGTTTCTTTGTGACCGTGACCATCAACATTCTACCACTGCAAACAAAATACAATAATGTTTTGAGCAGAAACTTGATAAAAGTAGCTATAAAGGTAAAATCTAACTAAACAAATGTACGCATGGGGTTAGAAACTTTAGCACCATAGTACATGGTTCAAGTGATAAATCAAGTCATTTTTACTTGCACTTAATATGTCTTTTTCCATGAGTAACCTCAATTCTAACTTTATCATTTGTTGTGATACTTACGCTTGATTACTTTTTCAAAAAAAAGTAATGAGTTTGTGGGTTTTGTGAGTAAAAATTGAAAGAGAAGAGATACCGAAATGGTGAAATATATAGGCAGTGAGAAATTATTCTCTTCTTGTGAATACATTCAATATTTTTACATTTACTCACAGTAATATAAGGTAATATATAATAATTAAAGACCATAGATTGTAGAACATACACTAAGTTTTATTGTGGATTTGTCTCCTCATCTAAAGAGAAAAATTCAATGTACATACCCTAAGTTTGGCAACCTATTATGTAAACTCCGACAGATAAAAAAGTGAAATCCACATTTAGAATACAAACCACAATGACAATGTTTAAAATTGGTCATTAATATTTGGGTTGGTAATAATTAACCATGTTAAATAAAATATAATTTTAATTTCACACTCTTGGAAAGTAGAAAGTGTAAAAATGCACACTTAACGAAAATTTCGCACTTTTCAAATATTTTTTTGGAAATTGTGTAAAATTTCACTGTGCTAGAAAAAAAATCATTTGATAAAATACGTACTCAAACAATTATACATCCTTACTAATAGCTCAAATGGATTTATTGATCTAACTCAATCTTTCGAAAAAGCCCAAATTAGATTGCACTATCTATTTCAAAAAATTGTGATCTAATTTAGATACAGGAAAATGGGCTGAAGGAAGTTTTTATTTCTGTTTTTGGGCCTACGGACGCGCATGTTTTTTTTTCGTCTAAAGGACGCGGGCTTACTTTTTTCTTTCTAAGGACAAACTTCTATAACATTTAAATTTTCCTCTGTGTTTCTTCTCCACCTTCTTTTTGATATTACTGATCCGTGTTCGTCGATCTTCTCGATTCAAGGACGCGTTTTGTATTCGATCTTCTCGATTGTCATTCATCTTCGTCGTGTTTTTTCATCGTCGATCTTCATCGTGCTCTGGATCTTTACAATTTCGTTACATTCAGGTATATTATTTTTATTTGTTTCGATATTCTTTTTATCTTTCTCTGATAAAATATCATTCGATTAGTAATTGCTTTTTTTTGTTTTTGTACGTTGTATAGATTGTCTTCTTCCAGATTTCAGTTCCTATTTTGGATTTGTTTCAATGGCAAGGTAAGATTTTATTGTGTATCATTCTGTTTCTTCAGTATAGTTTAAGGTTTTACAATTTTACTGTTCATCTATCTTACGAGTGAATTTCATATGTAGTTTTTTTCGTTATGCTATATTTATATAGCATTTTTTGCTGTTGTATTCATATTTTGTTGTAATTTGCTTGTGCTCTGTTCATTTATCATCTGCTTTTTAATTGATTTATATTTCTCTTATTTATGTCTTAATTATCATTTTGATTTGTTATGCTATGTTAATTTAACATTTTCTGTTGTTGCTCTGTCATAATATTAAGTAAGTTTGTTAACTGTTTTTTTAATTTCTTTTGCAGTACTGATATCTATGATGATGAATCAAAAAGTTTGCTAGTTATTTTTGAACATAATGGGAATTGCTATTCTTGTCATCTCACGACGGGCTCCTCTTTGTTTGGTGTTAAGACTGAAATCTGTGAAGTTTGGCCACATCTAAGTCCATTTTCTATTGAGATATCTTATGTTCTTGAGAATAAGAATATAATCATTGATACTGATTCAGATTTGATCAGTATTGTGTGTTTTTTAATTTTCAAGAAGAGTCAATATTTTAAGTTTACTGTTAAGGAAAATGTTTGTGTTAAGGAAGCTGATATTGCTGGCTGTGGTTTCGGCAATGCAAGTGTTCAAAGCTCTTCAATTGGTAGTACTTCTGATTCAAATAGTGATTCACATGCTGATTCTTCTTATTATTTGAAAGATATGTTGAAGAAAGGTTGTCAAAAAACTATTGTGGATTTTCTTGGTTTTTGTTTTAATGGAGCTGAGGATTTTCGGGAGTTTTTAATGGCATATCAAATAAAAAATGGTTATGATTTGATTTTTATAAGAAATTCTCCAGATAGAATATCGGTTAATTGCTCTTGGTTGAAGGATGGTTGTAAGTTTTATCTTAATGCTTCTTCGGATCCCGGTCTACTCTCTCGGTTTTTTATTAGAACTTACAATTTTGCTCATTCGTGTGGAGGCGGTCTTAGAGATGTTAATAAAGTTAATATTTCAAGTAGATTTGTTAAATCTTTGATTGTTGATCAAATTCGAGATGCTCCTATGAAGAAGCCAACAGATATAATGAAGGAATTTAGAAGAGATTACAATTTTACTCTTTCATATTATTATGCTTATAGCGGAAAACAATTGGCTTTGAAAGAAATATATGGCGATGATGCTATGTCATATAATGATTTACATTGGTATTTAGAAGCGTTGCAAAAGTATAATCCTGGTAGTTATGTGGCCCTGGAAGTTAATGGTTCAACTGATCAGTTTGAGAGAGTTTGTATTGGTTTTGGTGCTTGTCTACTTGGATTTAAACATTGTCGGCCATTAATATTTTTAGACGCAGCTGCTTTGAAGGGAAGACCGGGTGTTTTGTTAGCTGCTGCTGCTAAAAATGGTAATCAAGGTATGAGTTCCATTTTAGTTTTTTTTATTTACTCATTTGTTTTTCTAGTGATGATATATTAAACTATCATTATTCAAAGTTGTTCATAATTATAATGCAGCCATGTTTACACAAGAATTGTTGGCTTTATTTTATTAAATGATTGACCTGGTTATAGTACAAATGTTTATGGTAGAAATGTTTACAAAAACATGAAATAAAATTTTATGCAGCAGTAACTAAAAGACTTTTAAATAACGTATGCTATATTCATATATCATTTTGAATTTACTTTAACTGTGTATAACAGAAATTATTAACCTTTAATAATGGTTTTGATGTTTAATATAATCCATGTTTCTCATTACTGAGCTGTCCTTAATTATTTATTTTGTAGGTTTCTTTCCTCTTGCTATGGGTATTGTTTCGCACGAAAATGAATCTAATTGGTCTTGGTTTTTATCCCATCTGAAAGGAATGCTTAATGAAGATCGGCCTTTAGTTTTTATGTCTGATCGTCAATGAGGTCTTGTTTTAGGTGTTCCCAAAATATTTCCTTCTTCATATCATAGCTATTGTTTACTTCACATGGAACAGAATATTGGTACTGTTGTCAAGGCGGGTAAAGGTGATTCATCTATTGTGGAGTTGTTTAAACTTTGTGCTAGAGCTTCTAATGTGTATGATTTTGAGCGATATCTTTCCAAATTTAAAGATATTGGGGGTATATCTGCAGAAAATTTTTTAAGAGATAAACCGTTTGACCATTGGGCAGATTTGTTTTTTCAAGGAAAGCGTTATGGTGAGTATTCTTCTAATGTTGCAGAAAGTTTCAACTCCTGGATTTTGGAAAATAGAGTTATGCCTATAACTTCCTGTTTGGATGGTATTCGTGTGAAAGTTATGGAGCAAATGGCGAGACGAAGAGAGGAATGTTGTCTATGGACAACATATCTTTGTCCTGTTATGGAGGAACGTTTGTCAAAGTTAGTAGAAGATGGCTTTGGTTGGGAAGTTTTTAAGTCTTCGGAATTTGTGTTTGAAGTTAAATCTCCTAAGTCACAGGTTGTTGATCTTAAAAATCGTTTATGCTCTTGTAATCAATGGAGAGTTACTAGTTTTCCATGTGCTCATGCAATTAAGTGCATTAACAAGTGTAGATTATCAGTTTATGATTTTGTGGAGGACTATTTCACTGTTACTGCTTTCAGATCTTCATATGTTAATGCTATCAATCCAATTCCAGATTTTGATAAGCCAATTGTTGCTGAAAATAATGTTTTGATTAGGCCTCCTAAAGAAATTCGTGGTGCTGGAAGACCATCTACAAAGAGGCGTGGTGGATTTGGATATTCTCAAAGTAAAAGAAACAGATGCAGTCAGTGTAATAAAGTTGGCCACAACAAAAGGAATTGTCTTGGTTCTTCAAAAATTTAATAAAATCTATGTGTTTTGTTACTGCAATTGAGAAGTTTTTTAAGTTTACAGCTGCTAAAGCTTATAGAAAAATGCAGTTAGACATTGTGAAATCATTAGAAAATAAAATGTGATATGTTTTGGTTATTTTTTTTTAAAATTTGTGATATCTGCTGTTCCTCTGCATTTTGGTATTGATATTTGTATTCAATGTTATATGTACTTATCATTTCAATTGAATGCTAGTTGTAACTAGCATTTAATTATAATTAGTATTCAGTGTTCTGTCATTGAAATCAATCATCTTTCATTGTATACAACTGAGTAAGCTTTTGAGCAAGAATGAAGGATTTGATGATGATGATATACTGTTTATATGATTACTTGGTTAGATTATTTTAGTGGTTTTGTAATGATTTTTCAGTATGATGATGTATTGTTTATATGAAATTGTGGAACATCTGTTCCCATATTTCTTCTACACTGCATCTGAATATCTTCTGTTATTGTTAAAAACAGCAGTTGGAAAAAATAATTAATAGTAATTTGTAAATGAGATATCTTCATTATGCAAATTGCATCTCTCTGTTTCAGAAAATTACATATCCATAATTGCCTATATCTGTTTATCATTTCAGTTTGTAAATGAGATATCTTCTGTTATTTTTAAATGAGATATCTTCATTACAATAAAACCACTATCTCCATGTTTCTACCCCAGCACTTACCATATCCATAATTGCCTATATCTGTTTATCATTTCAGTTTAATGCTAGTTATAAGTAGCATTACAGTGTAAACAATAGCCAACATATTTGAAATGGAGTTGAAACATTGGAAATGATATAAAAATTCGATATGGATAAATTCACACATTATTGATCACTGTTCAATCACTGAGAAATGTATTTTCGCATAATGCTAGTTCTATCTAGCATTTCAGTATAAAACATCATTTGGTACATCAGAAATACAATAAAAGCATTATAAAACAAATAAAAATGACACTTGAGTATATTGATAGTTTATACATTGTAGTTCATGCATTGAAATTAGACAACTATTATCAAATCAAATTCAAATCAAGAAGTTCAAATTCATCTCCACAGTTTATACATTGAGAACAAAATTCAATTACTGGAAAACATATAAAACTTCATCTCAGACTCCATCTCAGATTCCATCTTAGACTCCATATCAGACTCTTTGTAGAGTTTCTCGAAGAGTTCAAATATATCCAAAGTTTTTCGAAGTTACAATGCAACAGCTTTTTTATGTAGAATCTTTGCAGAGTTTCTCCAGTGACCAACTGTATTGTGGATCATTGAGTATGCTATACACCACTACAGCTCTTAGGTTTCTAAGCATTTCCTTTGGATATTTTTCTGGTACCTCATCCTTGTCCAGTTTTTTCATGTTTACCATGACAAAGAACGCACAATCAAGTCTGTTTCAAATATACAAATGTTAGTTCATATTACAGTAAAACCTAATTCTAAAATAATATTGCTATTTTTACTCCAGAATTCTAAAACATAGCTTTATATTTCGATCACAATATTAATCAATACATTCATAGAGACAACATTGCTGTGTGTGGAATGTGCATGCTTATACATTATCTTTTTGTTCAATAAGTGCAGATCAATGAACTGTTAATTAGCAATGCTAGTTTTAATTATCATTTTGCATATTTCATGCATTCTTCTGCAATTTAAAAATAGAAATGATAGTTTAAACAAGAGAAGAAATGAAATTATTTACTTACGAATCTGAATCCTGTGGTGGGCTTTTTGGCTGCAGCATTTTAGGTTTGTGAAATTCTTTGTTCAGTATTCCTAATTCTGCCCATTTTGTCTTGAATATCAATTCAATTTTGTCTTTCTGCAAGAAGTAAAATTAGTGCTGTATATTAATGTTAGAGTGGTTTCAAAAATATACTTTTCTTACAAGAACGAAGGCTTGGTTATAGCTGGGGTTTGAAGTCCTTGTTGATCTATTTTTTGGTTTTGTTGAATCATAATGACTCCACTGCATTGTTTCATAATTTAGCATCAACAAGCTCCAATGGTTTGCGTAATGTAGAGGGAAGAAAATTTCTCTGTAAATTCATCTTTGACAATGACATCTACTGTTGGTATAACTATGTCTTTGATCACAGTTTGCTGGTCATGTGTTAAAGCATTCTGCACATTTATATGTATTAGAATACTTTATATTAATTTTTAACATTTATATTAAAAAGATTATACATACCATCATCATTGTGGTGAAGTAGTAACTGTGTTCATACATTTCTTGATTGTAATAAAACCAATCAATAATCTGTTAAACCAAACAACAAAGGTTGTAAGTTTCATGGGATAATTAATTTATTTTGGATCAGGAATATTAATGCTAGTATTCATTTTCATTTATATGTTTACTACATTGCATGCGTTGAAAAATGCAAATGATCATTTAATCAGTCATCTTGGACATTCTATATATTTATATGTGGTTTACAAATATCAATGTTATTTTTAACTCCCATTCTTTCATTCAATACATTTATATGCAGTTTGAAATTTGAATGCTAGTTTTAACTATCATTCTCTCAGTCTATACACTTATATGCACTTAAAAAACTATGAATGCTAGTTTTATTACTCATTCTCCCATCCTAGACAGTTATCATAATTTTAATTTGATGCATACCTGTCCATCTGTAACCCCCTCGAACAGAACAGCTTCCAGCATAGATTTAACTATTGTGATTCCTCCTTTGTGTCCTTCATCTTTTTCATATGCTACAGTGCTGTAATTGAAAATTAATAATTGAACTATATTTTCCTTCAATTTTATTTAGTAACAAATATAATGAAATAAAAAATATTAGAATTCTTACTTCTCATTTTTGTTAAAGTTGAAGAAAGTAAGAATTTTGTTTTGCTTTTCTTCATTCAATAATTGTAGAATACTGCTTTTTGTGATATCCTTACTCTTGTAGGTTTTACTTGATTGCGAGTATCCATCAACATCAATAATTTCTTCATTATCTGTTGTTCTGACTTGTTCATCTGTTTCAGTTTCAGATTCATGTTCATAATCTGATTCTTCATTTTGTTCCTCTTGTTTCTGTTCATTTGTATTTTCTTTCTGACCTTCCTTGGTTTCAAATTGTTGCTTTTGGTTTTTATTGTCAACATTTTTCTTTGTTTTTCTGCACACAATTTCATATTGGCAATCAGAATCAATTTTACTCCTTCGTTGGCGCTTTTTAACCCTTAAAACTAAAGAGCTTGGTTTCTTCTGCGTTTTTTCATGCACTGCTGGTGATTTTTCTGTTGCCTCTGAAGGTTTGTTTTGATCCTGTTGTTCTTTCTCTTTCCGCATCTTTTCAATTTCCTGAGTTATTTTGAGATCAAATGATGGTGGTTCTATTTCTACTTTTTCTTTTGATCTTAAAATCTTGATTTCCTTTTTCAATTGTATGACAGTGCCTTCTGCTTGTATTCTTTTATGTTTTTCCTTTTCTAATTCTTTTTCACTTTTCTTCAATTTATTTTCCAATTGTATGATGTACTGCTGCATTGTCTCAACTTGGTCTTTTGATGTCTCTTCCACATTTTCTATTTTGTGCATCCCAATATTCTCATTATTATCCAGCTGGACAAATTTTTGTTGGCTTTTTTGTTGAAGAAGTGCTTTTTCATCTTCAATCAGATTTCTTATTTCAACAAAAATCTATGTAATAACATAAATAGTAATGAATCAGGTAACATACAAGGATGAACTAATTTTATATATAGTTGTCATTTTTCATGTGATGCTATATCTGACTATCATTCTTTAGTTATACTAGTGTTATGATATAATAACAAAATGACAACTGTTGATATACACTATGTTATGATATATTTATCTATCATTATATATTTGTTATACTAGTGTGATAAATAATACCTTTCTACTGTCCATGTTTATCAATGCTTCTCTTGAGATCACCTTTTTCAAGCTTGCAACATTCCACCTCCCAAATCTAGGTAAGTTTGAACAGTATGTTGCTAATGGAGGTATCAAATTCACATGCTCACATAGGAAAAACTACAAATAAAATATTACTTGTTAAAACATATAATGTGTATAATTTAATTTATACAGATAGATGCATGAACATAAAGTTAGATTGCTGTACTTACAATAGGGAGCATGGAACAACCTGGCATGTTTCTTGGCTTTGTTTTGAAAGTTGTCAAAGCTCTAATCAGTGAATGATGAATTGTAACTGGCCAAGATACTGAATTCATTTTGTTTTGGTCTAGGATATAGGGAATATATCCCCATGGTAAGTATCTTTGGTTATCAGGAAAGAAGAAGGTTATCATTGCAAGAATTATAAGCAATTTTGGAAAATCATTTTCATGTTTAAATTGTTGTGTTTCTAGCACATTATTTATCTTAGAAATTGTAAGATCCTTTGTTATGTGCTCTATTGTTCCAAAGTTTCTCAGTACAAAATCTTTGCAATTGTCTGGGAGTATTTGTAAACTCATTTTCGGTACTGGAAAAATATTTACTCCAGACAAAGGTAAGCTAAAGATAATTGCAATATCTTCAGGTTTGATTTTTAAAAAAATATTCCCTACTTTAAAAGCTTCATCATTGATAGAAAATGTTTCTATTATATCATCTAAGGTTGTAGATGATTTTGTAAAAGCAGGTATGGATAAAATTTCTTTAAAAAACACTAGCATGAATTTTTCAAACGGTGTTTGTTTTAAATAATTTAATTGGTCTATAAGATAACCTCCTTTTTCCTTGATTTTCTTGAAAATTTTTATCATTGGCAGTAAGCTACATCTATACTGAATTTGTTTTTGAGATACTTTCTTTGGTTTTTTTCCTTCAGTTTTTTTTGCTTTCTCCAATGTTTTACCTTTTGATCCCTGTACAAAAAACTGTGAATGAATAATTCGGTATTTAACAAACTATAATATTGTTTTTATGTCTCATTTTTTCAATGCTTTCTTATTTTTATCTATCAATTTTTTCAACTATGAAAGCATAATTTACTAATGATATATACATCTATCATTCTTTTTTCAAATGCTATATTTGTCTATCATTTCTTTTTTTCACTGTATGCTTCTAAAGTCGAAATATTGAATGCTATGTTTGTCTATCATATTATATTTTAATATGATGCATACAAATCAAATGATATATTGAACTATCATTCTATAACATTCAAAAACAGTAAATCAAATGATATATTGAACTATCATTCCATAACCATCAAAAACAGTAAATCAAATGATATATTGAACTATCATTCTATCACATTCAAAAACAGTAAATCAAATGATATATTGAACTATCATTCTATAACATTCAAAAACAGTAAATCAAATGATATATTGAACTATCATTCTATAACCATCAAAAACAGTAAATCAAATGATATATTGAACTATCATTCTATAACCATCAAAAACAGTAAATCAAATGATATATTGAACTATCATTTATCATACTATACTAGCAAATACTGTAAATAAAATGATATATTCAACTATCATTCTATCATGATATGTTTCTCCAACATTTTTTTCAATGCTATATATGTCTATCATTCTATAAATATTCATCTTATCATTGTCTATCATCTGTCAAAGACTGAATGCTATGTTCATCCATCATTTCATATTTCAATATTACACATGCAAATCAAATGATATACTGAACTATCATTAAAAAATTATCCATCTAATTATTTTTTACCATCAATATTATACATGCAACAAATCAAATGATAAATTCAAATCAAATGATATACTAAACTATCATTAAAAAATTATCCATCTAATTATTTTTTACCATCAATATTATACATGCAACAAATCAAATGATACATTCAAATCAAATGATATACTGAACTATCATTAAAAAATTATCCATCTAATTATTTTTTACCATCAATATTATACATGCAACCAATCAAATGATACATTGATCTATCATTCAATAACAAATCAAATAATCAGTTGTTTTACCTTTGTTTTTCTTTTTCTGTTGACGTTTTCATCAGTAAGCTGTTGTTTCTTCCTTTCGTCTTCATTCATAGTTTTACATGCCCTAGGTTTTTTCGTCCTCTTTGTATCTTCGTCAATTTCATCCGAATCAACAGCCGTTGATGAAGTAGTTTTTCGCCTTCTCTTTACTGCTGTACGCATAGCATTGTAAACTCTACTTTTTGAAATCGTAGGTTCATCGTTTATTTGTTCAGGATTTACTGAAATATTTTGATTTACGTCGATCGACTTAGATTCTGAAGTCGATTGCGCTTTTAAATCAGTTTGAGGAAGAAAATTGATTTCGGTTTGGGTTGCCATTGTTTGTTGAAGAAGAAATTTTGTTTGCAGAAGAAATTTTGTTACAGAAGTATTGTTTGCAGAAGAAATGAAACTACAGAAGTACGAACGAAATACAATTTTTGGCGCTTGTCCTTCAGACCAAAGTTTAATTTTAACGTCCGTTAAAATTAAATTTTATTAAACTTTTTCCTTTAAACTAATTTCCTCATTTAGATATTCATGGTAACATCGCTTTTTTACAGCCATTTAAAAACATGTGCATGCACTTCTTTCACAAATGAATTGAAACATCAAACGGTTTGGTTATATATCTTGAAATAAAGCACATACAACTGAATAATTCACAAACAATAAAATGATATTTCATTTTCAAAAGATACAATCTTGGATTTAAAAATCAGATTAGGTCAATATTTTAAACTAAAACATATACTAATCAGATCATACCTTTAAACATACATATTAATCTATATATCTACTATGACTAATTTATTTCAGCAATAAAATATTATTTCCAAATCTGGTTAACGTGCATATAGGAAATGATGAACAATTAAGTATTATTACTAATTATGATAAGTGCAATCTGAAAGGAATGATTTAGTGAACCACCACGCATGTACATATCCGTCATATAATAAGTTAATAAAGCATCGTAACAATTTTCATTTAGAAGTCCAACTCAAGTACAGTATAGCTTTTTATAAAAAAGTACAGTATAGCTGTAAAAGCCTAAAAGCAGTAGTTTGCTAATATTAGTAGTAGAAGAAAAAACAATTTATGTCAAGTTTGGGGCACTATGAAGTGAAAATTTGTTTCAAACACCGGCATCCCATTAAACTTTAATAAAAAAGGATAATAGTGATATATTGCTACTGTCGTTTCTCCTACCTAACAGGTCGTTCTTTTCGACTGAATTATGGTTATTATAATAAATAATATTAGAATGAATAGTTTGTGAATAAATAACAAAATTATGAACAAACAGTACCTCCATTCTTCAACTACTCGGTTATAAGAACAAAAACCTCTCTAACTTCCCAAACTCGCTGTAGTCCAAGCCGTTTGTTCTGAAAACTCATCATTGTCTGCTTCTTATTGATCAATTGGTTACTGCAGCTTGACCTTAATCTGAAAGGTGATGTCATGAAAGTTGCTATATATATGAGTTATAACTTTGATTTTCCTGAAATAATTTCTGGATAAATCAATGTTAATTGATGAAATAGGGTGACAGAATTACCTTCTAAAGCCAATCAAAAGAAGATACACAAAGGAATATGGAAGAAAAATAAAGTAAGTTATCTGTTCGTGGGAAAAGGAGAACATGGGCCTATTTTCAGCGGATAAGTTAATGGGTTAGGGTAAAAAGACTAAAATGTTCAAAAAATATTCTATTAGCTGCAGCCTATAGAGGGTTATTTTTGAAAGTTTAAAAAAGGCTTCACTTGACCAAGTTTGATCAAGTATTTGCTTAATTTGATTATTGAACTTTCTTAATTTCGTCAATACTGAATCTTACAACATAGAGAAACATTGTGATAACATAATGTAAATAAAGGATGAAACCTTTCTTTATCTAATCTCATAACTTTATCGCTTGTATAACAACATAATCTGGTAATTTATAAAAATAATAAAAACTGAAGAAGAAAATGCTAGGAAGCAATAACTAATTAATTACTATATCACACTTTACTTGTATGATAAATAATGTTTAAGGTAATTGAACTCTGGTTCAAAAAAGAACATCACCCATCCAAACAAATATAAATGTAGGATTGTGAACTTGACAAAAAAATCTAAAAATTCAACTTGGGTTCAAAAGCTAAGACTAATTTGCAAAAAAAATTATTCATTGCTGGATAGAACCTTTCTAAAATCCTTATTCTACATTGGGTTGCATGCAAATGAATATAATCATTAATCAACCAATAATTTGCAGTCACTGGTCTCGTTGCTCTTTTGAGTACATAAAATAAGCACTCAGACACATACAGTACACTACTAGAAAAATGCTAAAAAACGACGGAGGGGGGGACGGCTTCCGACGGCCGATTTCCGACGGCTTCCGACGGGCCATCGGCGGCCGTCGGAAGCCGTCAGAAATTTGCGAAATACAGGCTCAGCTGAGCCTTCTTCCTCCTCAGTTTTCATACGAAAATAACTCACCCTAAATCCCCAAATCTCTTCCCCAAGCTTCCAATCATCAATTTCGAGCTTTCGGATCCTCCCCGGCTGCATAATCAACGTCCATTGCTCTCTAGGTCAGGTAGAATCTCTTATTTTTGCCAAAAATCTAATTTTTACCCTAAATCTAGATTTGCATAAGTTGTTAAATTAGGGCTAATTGGTGATTGAAATTGTTTCCAATAATGTTATAATAGTTTCTAGCATTCCATGGTATTCCTATTTCATCTTTTATCGTGAAATTGTGAAAAACATGTATAATTTGTGGTTGTTTGTGTATATGTAAATCGTTGTGTATGCCTTGATTCTACGATTGTATATGTGTGTAGCGCTGCTATCATTGTATTGTGTTAGTTGGAATAAGATAAAATGAATGCACGAGCTAGGAATATTATATTGTGCACGTATTGACTTATGCAACAACAAAAAATGCGTTGAACGAGCCTTAAGTTGATGTAATACGTCGAATAAATGTGTTAAATTAAAATATATTTTTGTAAATGTGAACAGTTAGTAAAACTGTATTTTTTCGTAAAATGCGCACATTTAATTAACTAATGTCCCTTAGACAGTTTTTGGCCCCGTCTAACGAGTGTTGTACATGATCGTTATATAAATAGTCGTTTTTTTTCAAAAAACGACCATTTATATTCATCTGGTACAATGTTTGTTGGATTTGTCCCTGTATTGGACAAGTTATGAACACAGTAAGCATTTACATTTCGTATACTACTTCGTCTCAAATGGTTCATAAAATTTCGACCTAACTTTTCTTTTTTGTTTCCTGCGTACACGCATTTGTGTACAATGCAGGGAACAAAAGGGAAATGCTGCTGAAATTTTGTTGAATCGTTTGAGACGAAGTAATATACGAAATGTAAATGCTTACTGTGTTTGTAATGGGAAGTAGGATGCCTGACCATGGAAAAAAAGATTTATACAATTTTTTATATCGATACGATAAAAAATAAAATGTGCCCTATTTGAAAATATTTTTAAATTTGTGAAGTTGTTCTTTAAATTCAAATACTATACGACCATGAAAATAATCTTTTTCGAATTTGTATTCTTGAAAATAAATATTAAATTTTGAACTTCTCATTTTCTCAAATAGGAAAAATGATTGATTATTTTGTTGATCGGAGGAGATGGATGTACCAAAGAAAAGGACTGAGGGGCTCAATAAAAGAAGATTTTTATAATGGTATAAACGTGTTTGTTGAATTCGCTTTAAGTAATAACGGAAACGATCCAGAAATTCGTTGTCCGTGTAGTAGGTGTAGACATTTGAAGTATTTGTTACCAGATATTGTGAAAGTTCATTTGTGCCAAAACGGTTTCGTACCCGAGTATTATGTGTTATCCCAACTTTTAGCAAAGCTGAGATACCCAAAACTGACTGAAAATCAATAATAACTAGCCATGAAAGTCAACTATGCATTGCAGGATAACCATGGATATCGATGAATTTTGTCCGAGTCCGGATCGGGCTGCAACTGACAAGACATGACAAGCAAAGCCATAAAAGCCAGCGTTCCAAATTTCAGGTTAATTGGAGTTCGCATGGACGAGATATGATCGATTCGAATTAAAGAAAGTATGTCGTTCGTATCCATCAAAGAGTTGAAGTGATGCCCTATTCGAATCCATCAGGTTCGTATCCATCAAAACGGCATCGCCTCAGTATGTTTGAATCCATCGAGTTGTCTTGTATGGTTCGGCTCCATCAGGTCCGTATCGATCAGGTTTACGCATGCCCGGCAGTTCGTATCCATGGAGCAGCAGCTTTCGCATCGACCAGTATGGGCTTGACTCAATGGTTTCGCATCAATAATGTAAGTGGGTAGGTAAAACTTTGTTCGTATCCACCAGGCAAAGCCTTGTTCATATCCTTTAGGTAAGGTCCCACTCGTATCCATCCTAAGGATGAGATTCGTGTCTAGTTCGTCACGACCACTTCGTATCGATGACCCCCATAGTCATTTCGTATCGATCGATTCATAAGCAATCGATGCGAAGTGTACCCTTGGAATCGATGCAAAGGACACGAGTTGGTGAATGCGAGCATATCGTTGCAAGGTGATGGATATGGACGAGCGCGAGATAAGGATACGAGCGAAGAACGCCCACGTCTCTAGGAAAGAAGCGTTGAACTCGGCAGGCAAAGCGCAAGCAACCCAGTCAACACGCCACAGAGATCGGGTCGATCCCTAAAATTAGCGCCACGTCACTGCGCGCGCGTGCTTCTGATCGATGCGACAGGGATGGATGCGAAATCATGGTTTCGAACTCGACAACACACGAAAATTGCAATTTCGTATCGATCATATCTCACAAACCCTTGATCCAAATGCAACGAAATTTTCACAGTAGCTTACGTACAAGATAAAGAGCAATCCTGCCAAGTTTCGGCTCGATTGGATCATTTCTTGATGGATACGAAATTGCTTCGTATCGATCGCAGATCGAGTCGAAACTTGGTGGGGTCGGTCGCGTGGGTCCCCTCACGTGCCAGAAGAAGTCTCCTGAAGTTTGGGCGAGATCTGGGCCTCCTACACCTATAAATAGCCCCCTGAAGCCTACAGAAAAGAGATCTTTTGGCCATTCAACGTCCAGACTCTGCCGGATTCAATTCTACTTCATTCCATTGCTGTTATACTAGAATTCATTCATTGTATCTGCTGTAATCATCTGTAATCAGAAAAGAACATCAATAAAAGATAAAAATCATTGAAGTGGACGTAGGCTGGAGATAGCCGAACCACTATAAATCTCGTGTTCTTGTGATTTACTTCTGGATTGCTGTTTATTGCTTGCTTAGATCTGAGATTTGTGTCTGAATATTACTGATTTGTATTCATACACTGGTGCTTTCACAATACTTGGGGTTTGTGATCATTTTTGGCGCAAACACTTTGGTGCTTTCACTGAGAAGAACTAGCACCCGCTACACCAGATTCAAAGTTCAGATTTAAAAGCTTGAAGGGATCAGATTTGGGAGACAATGACTCGACAGACGAGACAAAGAGCTGAGAGAAGCCAACAAGGAGGAAGTCAAGAGGCATCCTCTGGTGCTGGAGAAGTACCAGCTTCGATCTACATCACCAGAGACGAAATGGAGACCATGACCAATCTGATGCACGAAAGAATAATGAAGAGCCAACAAGAGATGCTGCAGAATTTCTTTGAACAGATGAGAGCTGTAGGGGTGCAGAGCCTAGGACCAGCTACAGCGGCTATGAATGTGGAACAAGGAGCTAGGATTGCGGAACCCAATGAAGGTCAGAATGCAGATCCAGAAGACAATCAACAAGGACTTGGGGGCAGACCCTCGGGATCTGATGCTGGAAGGCCGACAGATGGAGCTCAACAAGCTGGAGCCAACACCAACGCTAACGGGCCACATGAAGAGTACGTACCAGAATACCCTTCAAGACCAAGAGGGCAACCCCAGGATGGAGATGAAAAGATGGCTGGATTAGTGCGACGACTCATGAGAGGAGGATTGTCTAGCGGAGGATTGGAGGAAGTCAGTCAGAGTCCGTTCACTCCGAATATCAGGAATGCAAGGAACCCTCCAAAGTTCAAACTACCAACGCTGAATCCGTATGACGGGAAGTCGGATCCGACCATGCACATTACCAGATACATTAGACACATGGAAGTACTGGGAGCATCCGAGGAAGTGATGGCACGATGTTTCCCTTTATTTTTGTCAGACTTGGCTGCACTTTGGTTCAGGCAATTAAAGACCGGATCAATCAGGACATGGGGCGAGCTTGTAGATTGCTTCATGGAACAATTTAGGGTCCATGTGACCAGACCGAAGAGTGTGATGACTTTAGCTTCGATAAAGCAAAGGACCGGAGAGTCCATAAAAGGTTTTCTGCTGCGATTCAATGCAACGGTGGCTTCTGTAGATCGCCCGGATCCATCGATGATTTTGATGGCGGCGGTGGCAGGAGTTGGAGAAGGCACCGAATTCAAAGATTCATTGACAAGAGATCCACCACAAGATCTCAGAGAGTTTTACCATGAAGCTGAGAAATTCATTCGATTAGAAGAATCACGAGCCGAAAGGCAGGAAGTAAATGCTGCACAAGGCGAAGGAACCACCAGGGAACAACCCAGGGCAGACAAAGGAAAAATAAAGCAGGATGGCGCACATGATGGTCCTGATAAATGGAAGAAATTCCGAGAGCCTAGATTCAGGCAGTACACAGATTTGACGGCAAGCCTAGAAAGGATTTACACTGAAACTCGGGGGCAACTCCCCTATCGAAAACCACCCAGGAGAGATCCCACAAAGCGGGAGCGTAGAACCGGAAAATATTGCCTATTCCATGAGCTGGATGGGCACACAACCGACGAATGCCGCCACCTAAAGGATGAGGTGGAAGAACATGCGAGGAGTGGTAGATTGCCACAATATGTCAGAGAACGGGCAGCGGCGGTAAGGCCTGAGCAACTACTGCCTCCACCTAACAGAAACGATCCTGGATCGGGATCATGACTCGTCATCAACTGATTAAGATGGCAAGGGCCAAGTTCAGGATTTGGACTTCGGTCAAATAATTTCATTAGATTTGCTTTTAGAATAAACGACTACTCCACTTACTCATATACGGGAACCGGAGAGATCCATAGGCACGCTCTGAGATGGAGATAGACCGATCTGCCCGGAGAGGCAATGTTTAGTTTTTTCCTGATGTTTGAGATTGAACATCTAGGACCTGAATTTAATAAATAAACTTGAATTTCTTGAAATAAACCTTTGACCGGAGAGTTAAAGGATAAACATTAAATATCAATATAAAGATGATCGCTTTATGATCCTACCCGGAGAGGCGGGGTCCGGAGTGCAAGAAGTGAGTTGCTTCGCCAGAAAACGACAGGATCGACTCACTTAAGCATCGTTTCCTATTCACCGAAGAGTGATTGGATCGGGATTCGATAAGAGCCCGGAGAGGCTATGATCGGCCCACGATTTAGGCCATGACATCGCTTAATGTTCATATACACTGAACCGGAGTGCAAGAAGTGGGTCGCTTCGCCGGAGAGCGACAGGATCGACCCACTTAACGTTGTTTCCCCTTCACCGGAGAGTGACAGGATGGGATCCAGCAGGAGCCCAGAGAGGCTACGATCGGTCCAGAACGGCCAAGACATCGCTTCACGCCCTAACTGGGGCCAGAGTGCAAGGGGTAGAAAGCAACGCCGGAGTGCAATAGGATCTTTCTATTCGACCGCTAAGTCTGGAATGGGCTTGCAAGGGTCCGGAGCGATCATCAACAGTCTGGAGAGACTGTAGAATTTCATTCTTAACTTCCACTGGAAGAAATTGATAATGTTTCGGCTTCGAACAGCCATGGACTTGATTAAAAATTCTATAAGCTCTAAATAAAGCCTGAACTCAACGCATTCGATTTGAGACCGATCAAAACACACCTTTTGCCAAAAGGTATGTTTTGGGGGGCAAAGTGTTATCCCAACTTTTAGCAAAGCTGAGATACCCAAAATTGACTGAAAATCAATAATAACTAGCCATGAAAGTCAACTATGCATTGCAGGATAACCATGGATATCGATGAATTTTGTCCGAGTCCGGATCGGGCTGCAACTGACAAGACATGACAAGCAAAGCCATAAAAGCCAGCGTTCCAAATTTCAGGTTAATTGGAGTTCGCATGGACGAGATATGATCGATTCGAATTAAAGAAAGTATGTCGTTCGTATCCATCATAGAGTTGAAGTGATGCCCTATTCGAATCCATCAGGTTTGTATCCATCAAACTGGTGCAAACAAACTATTTTTTGGGAGTTGCCGTATTGGAAACATCTTTTTCTTCGTCATATATATGATGTGATGCACAATGAGAAAAATGTATTTGATAATGTTTTTAACAAAATTTTGAATGTGAAAGGGAAGACGAAGGATGATTTGAAATCAAGACGTGATATAGAAGAATTATGCAAACGTCCTGAGCTTCATATGAAACCAAATGATAGTAAAAAACCCAAAGCATGTTACGAATTAGATAATAATCAAGTTAAAGCTGTGTTAAAATGGGTGGAAGGGTTAAGATTTCCTGATGGGATATCATCAAATCTTCGTAGATGTGTTGACTTTAAAAATGGTAGATTGAGCGGAATGAAAAGTCACGACTGTCACATAATGATGGAAAATTTATTTCCCGTTATGTTCAAAGAACTACTGCCATTAAAAATTTGGAAGGTAGTAACGAAGCTTAGTATGTTTTATAAAGAGCTTTGTTCGACTACTTTAAAAGTGCAACATTTACGTAAACTTGAAGTGGATATTCCTATATTGCTTTGCAAATTAGAGAAAATATTTCCGCTAGGTTTTTTTAATGTAATGGAACATTTACCTGTTCATCTCCCATCTGAAGCACGACTTCGAGTTCCTGTCCAATATGGATGGATGTATCCATTTGAGAGGTATATAATATGTTATCACGTAATTTAATTGCATTTGAAAGATGAAGTTAATATAAATTAATTTTGCATAGATATTTGAATCATCTGAAGAAAAAAGTGAGGCAAAAAGCACGAGTTGAAGGTTCGATATGTAAATCTTACATCGGAGAAGAAGCTTCGCTCTTTTTCTCTCACTATTTCAGTGACCACGTGAATATTTCATTTGAAAGTGTTCCTCGTAATGACGAAGGCGACGAACAAGAGTCCTCTCAAGCAATGTTATCTATTTTTAGACAACATGGTCGGCCTTCTGGAAAATGTGTAGAAATATGGCTAGACGATAGAGATCTTCATGTAGCACACACTTATATTCTTCTAAATTGTGCCGAGGTTGCACCGTTTGTTAGGTAATCTGAAATAATAATTTGTGTTTTATTCTTTTCTATAATGCATGCGCGTGTATAACCTAATGTAATAATTTGTTTATATAAACAATGTTTATGAACGTGAACATCCGAACGGAGATCTCAGTAAAGAATTTTCCGGTTGGTTTTCAAATTACGTTTATGAGCCGAGAAATTGTGTTGTTGACGAAGGGTTGAAACATATTGTGATGGGACCAAAAAGAGTGGTCAAGACATATCCAATATATTTTGTCAATGGATATAAAATTAACACCAAAGAATACGGTGCAGAAAAATTAACAAATAATATTGGTGTATTTGTTAAAGGTAGTGACGATCCAGAAAATCACTTAAATGATTTTTATGGTGTTCTAACACAAATTTTGCAACTGACATATTTCTCACGACCCGCGGAGGAGGTGTTTTTATTTAGATGTAATTGGTTTAGCAATGTTCCAGGTTCTGGAATTAATGTGCACAAGGATTATAATCTTATCGAAATAAAGCATACATCGCACTATCACAAGTATGATCCTTTTCTACTAGCCAAACAAGCATTGCAAGTTTATTACGCTCCTTATCCGTCTCTAAAAAGAGATAAAGCAGATTGGTCTGCAGTTTTTAAAACAAAGGCCAGATTCACATTCGATGGGAAGAATATTCCGGACGAACAAGCTTATCAGGCAGATCTTGAGCAAAATAACAAAATAATAATTACAGACGATCATACAGATTTTGGTCCTTTGATCGATGAATCAAATGTTTTGGTAGAAGCGTTTGACAGTGCAGAGGAAAATATCGTAGAAAACGAGACCGAATCTGAATCAGAAGACGATGATGACTGATATAAATCTGAATCTGTTTTTTTTGCAATTGATGTAACTAAGTTGAATTCTTGATGTATTATGAAATTGATGTGACTATGAAACTAAATATGTACATTTACCATTGTTTACATGTTTTATGTCATTTCCATTTGTCATTTATTTAGCAATTTTTATTAAAAATGCAATGTAATCTTCTTATCGTCGTAACATGAGACCCATTATGAATCAGGTATAACACACTTTCATTTCTATTTCCATTTCAATCATTAATTTAGCAATTTATACCGTTGATGTCATTTACGTATGAAATATATTTCATTATCATGTTATTATTCTCTTTTGAAATGATGTGTATATACGTCACAGGTTTATTGTAATGTCTTCTAGAGGTAGGAGCTCTTCCCGATCTTCAGGAGGCGATGGCAGTGGTCCATCGCAAGCATCACAGCGTCCTGTAGTTTCTTTAGTACCTAGAGCAGAGGGGTAAGAATTAAATTTTATTCAGCATCTTATTTTTTTTGATATACGTACGTACTTATCTGTATCATATTTAAAAACATGAGGTTCGACCTACTGCCCTCGAAGGTTGTGTTGGATGTTTCTAGAGCTTCTTACCGGAGTAGGATGAGTGCTTGCTGGCCGAAGTGGGATAACATCCCTCCTCACATCATAGAGTGCATATGGCAGGATGTCCTTGTATGTATATTTTTCTGTTTTCCATTTTTAATTTGTTTTTGTAGTTTTTCTACTGTTTATCGTTTACAGTGTAATCTTTTTTTTTTACTTTTTATCGTGAACACAGGCTGAGATAGACATCCAGACAAACGATATGCTGCTGGCACGAGGATACTGGATGAAGAAGATGCGCAAGAACTATAGGGACACGATATCCGAAATTAAGAAATCCGGTAAGAAACCACGGTGGATGGGGGAGAGCATATGGCAAGCATGGTTGGGATACTGGGAAACGGACGAGGCGAAGGCAAGTATACTAAATTATTTTGAATTATTAATTTGACGTGATTGAAAAATAACGTATCAAATTTTGAATGTACAGGCAGAGTCGGATAGAAACTCTGCAAACAGAAATAAAAATCCCGTCACTCATCGCGGATGGTCGAAGTCATTTCAGCAGTATCGGCAGGAGTTGGTAAATTTACTGAATGATAATTGTAAATAGTTTATGCAATATAATTTTAAATGTATAATAATTGTATGTAAAAATCAACTTCAGGAAGCTGAGGCGCATGGTCTCGTGGGCTATATGGACGTGTTCACTCGTACGCATGATGTCGAGCATGTAAATCCGGACGGAACTGTTTCGTATACATGGCAAGACGATAAATCCAACAAGAGCCATGTAAGCATATTTCATTTTACGCAGTATTAGTAATTGTTCTGCTTGTTAAACTATAATGAAATAAGATATGATGTTATTAATTTGTTAATGCAGGAAAAATTTATGGAGCGGTGCCAGAAACTCCTTGCTGATACGGGTCGAGAACAGCCGACGACTGATGAGGAGGATGCTATTTTTGAGTCCGTTATGAATCCAGCAGAGCATGGTAGACGATACGGATTTGGCAAGCAAGTGGTAAATAATTTATTTTACTGATAATTTGATATTTAAGTCAAAATTCTATGTTGGAATATATAATTTTATCTTGAATACTTCAAATATACTATTTGGACCTTTTCAAAATAATAAACTTGAATTTTATTCATTTACAAAGATATGCACATACACTTACAGAGATCACACAGCTAAATTTAATATTTATTGCAGGCCAGCAGTCAGAGACGGGGTCGACGGAATAGAGGTCAGAGCGATCTAGCAGATATAGAAGAATTGCGGACTAGAGTGTCCCAACTGAAGGAGCAGAACCGCCAACAGGCCATGCAGACCACACAGTTGTTAGAGTACATGCAGCAGTTTGGTGGCCGCTTCCCATCCTCGGTTGGCTCTGGATCTGGAGGAGATTGATTCATTACTTTCTTGTTTTTTCAAGTATGTTTTTTTTAGTGTTGTATGATTATTTTTTATACACTTGGTTGTGTGGTTGTATAATGATGTGGAGATAGATTTTGTGTATGTATGACATGGTATAACACTTATTGTTGGGGTTGTTGGAATGGTTTTGTATATTATGTATTTTATTTTGATGTAATTTGATATATTTGTGGATTTGATTAATTTTGTGTAGTTTGGGTTTTGATATTTGGTTGGTATATTGTATATTGGATTGTGCAGTATTGGTGTAATAGTTTTTGGAAGAGAAATGTGTATGGAAGGCTACACTTGCAGCAGTAATAAAAAAACAGCAGATTTCCGACGGTTTCCGACAGTTTACAGGTACGTAATTTCCGACGGCTTCCGACAGCCTGTAGGACATTTTTTCCGATGGTTTCCGACGGGTCCCGACACGCGTCGGAATCCGTCGGAAGCCATCGACAATAAGTACGGCGCCCTCCGTCGGAACCCGACGGAAATACTGCTCCCCGACGCCGTATATTCCGATGGCTTTTTCCGACGGCCGCCGACGGTTTTCACCCGTCGGAAATCACTTTTCTCCTTGTAGTGGTAGTGTTGCAAGAAAAATGAGGTCTTGTAGTTCAAGGTAGAGGCATTTAATGTATTGCATCGTGTTATGTTCTCAATACATGTAGAGTAAAATCAACTATGAGATTTTGCACCCCTAGGTTAGAGGTAAGTTCTATGTTTAGAGTTTGGATGAACAATTTAGTAAGCATGGTTGCATGGAAGATAACACGCCTTATTTTAATTTAGTTTGAGAACTGAAAAATATTTTTTTTGTTATATGTTTTGACTTCTTCTTCCTGCCTATTTATTGTACGATGTTGTTTAAATGTACACGCACAATTAGTAAATTGAATCACGCACGAACACACGCGAGCGTGCATACAGACATGCGTGCGTGTATAGTGTTTACAATTGAGGTTCAATTCATAGGAGATCTAATAGTTGAGATAAACTTGTATCATTAGTTGAAATATGTAATAGTTTTAATTGTTGCTATTACATATCATAACATAAAAAACCAATCCTAGTACATAATTAGATTTAAAGTATATCGCATCATTTTCATTAAAAAAAACTATAAATATTTGAAAATTGTTTTAGTTCAAGAATTTAACAATCCAAGTACTTTAATTTATATTTTGACCCCAACATAAATGAAGCCACATGTAGACTTGTTTCTTAAACGCAACTGAAAAGCTAAATATCAAATACCAATTCCAACAAATGCAGCAGTAATAATAGAAATAAAACTCATGTTTTCAGCCATATCTTCTAATGTGAGAAAGCCTTTTGTCCCATCGGTAGAAATCATGTTTCATCTTCATTTTGATTGTTCGTCTATTTTGTTCGCATGAAAAAATGAAATGGAGAAACCCTATAAAAATCAGTTAATATATTTAACACATGGGGCAATAGCAAAAAAACAGTTACCTTTCTAATGGTGGTGTCAAATGTGCGAAAGTGTTAGGACCAAACTTTGCACTTCTTGTTTTGGTCATGGTGTTGCAGCAGTTTTCAGGTAGAAGAAGCAGTTTACTGGGATTTGGGGTTCAGGAAAGAGGAGTTGGTTGCACTAAGAAATGAGTAGGGATAGAGAAGGTTATAGAGTGATTGTCTGGTGTTAAAATGAAGAATATTATGGGAGGAAGAAGAAGAATAACAGAAGTTTCTTGGAGAATTTAACAGAGAATGAAATTTGAAAATAATAATGAGAAAAACTTTCATTCAACTTCACAACTTTACAAGCTGAATCCTATTGCTATTTATACATGACAAAGATGACCCATTTCAGATTATTACATAAGTTTTACAGGACTTAAACCCAATAAAAACAATTTCATTTTCAAACTACACATCCGTGCATCCTGTGCACGTGTGCACATGCACACGCGATCTAACAAGGCCTGAGTGTTGCTGACTGGTTGAATGGGCTCGGCTGGGCAAGTTGTGGCATCTAGTGAGGTGGGTTGGTCAGCTCCGCCGCGTGATCATCTCTGATGGCTGTAGTGTCAATTCGAGCATAGGTGTTTCTTAAAATTCCTCCTTCCCAGTTCCTCTCAAACCTATTCATTATCTTAGCTGAAGGCATAACATTCCCTTCTCCTTCAAAAATTGACCTTGTCTTAAGGTCAAAGGTAGGAAATCGTTTGATCAAATCCCAATAATCTTCCCAAGTCGATTCATCATGATTTCTTTGCTTCCATTTCACCAAGACTTGAGTAACTGCCTTGTTGTTCTTTGGAAATATTCTTCGATCTAATATCAATTCTGGTTCATCAATTATCTCTTCAGTGAATGATGGTGCATCTTGTTGTATAATTATACCATTCCCAACTCTCCTTTTCAACTGGGATACATGGAAGATAGGGTGGATTCTGGCATCAACTGGCAGCTCTAGCTTATAAGCTACATTGCCTATTTTCTGGATTATTTTATAGGGTCCATAGAATTTTGGCGATAGTTTGGTGGTTCTTAAATTACTCGCTGTGATTTGTCTGTATGGTTGCAATTTGAGGTAAACCCAGTCCTCTTCTTGAAAACTTCTTTCGGTTCTTCTGGCATCTGCAAATTTATTCATCCTTTCTTGTGTTAACTGCAAACTATCTTTAAGCATTTGTATTACAATATCTCTGGAATAAAGCTCCTGTTCAACTTGAGGTAGTTTAGCAGTTCTGGGCACATATGAAATCAGTGTAGGTGGGTTTATGCCATAGACTGCTGTATAGGGTGTCATGTTGATTGAGCTCTGCCAGCTACTGTTGTACCAATACTCTACAAGGGTTAACCACCTCGACCATTCCTGTGGCTTATGACATACAAAACATCTAAGATAATTCTCTAGAATTTTATTGATTGCCTCTGTTTGCCCATTTGATTGTGGATGGTAGGCTGAGCTCATTTTCAGTGCGCATCCTTGCAATTTGAATAATTCCTGCCAAAATATGCTTGTAAATATAGAGTCCCTGTCACTTACTATACTTTTAGGCATCCCATGTAACTTAAACACCCCATCAAAAAATATCTGTGCTATGTCCTTTGCAGTGTAAGGATGCTGAAGTGGGAAAAAGTGTGAATATTTGGATAATCTATCTACAACTACAAATATAGCTGTATATCTGTGACTTTTTGGCAAGCCTATGATGAAATCCATTGATATATCACTCCAAATTTTCTCGGGAATGGAAAGTGGCTGTAGCAGACCTGGTAAGATTACATTTTCATGTTTGTTTCTTTGGCGGGGTCACATTCCTTTATATAATTTTCAACATCAGATTTTTGGCCTTTCCAATAAAAAACTTGTTTGAGTCTATGCCTTGTCTTCTTCACACCCGCATGTCCTCCTAGTGGTGTAGAGTGGTATTCATGTAGCAAGGTATGAATCAGTTCCTTATAATTGTGATCTATCAACATCCTGCCTTTATAGTATAGTAACCCATCCAGTAGCTTGTATTTGAGTTCATTGAGTTTTCCATCTGCTAACTTTTGCTTCATTTCTTTATAATATTCAGATAGCTCCATATTCCTTTTGAGTTCTTGCACCCAGCTACTTTCCACTGTGGATATAGCTTGATAATGTTGCTGCCCTTCATTGTACTCCTCAGGTATTCTAGATAATGCATCTGCTATGGTATTTTCCTTACCTTTCTTGTATTCTACCTTGTAGTCATATCCATGGAGTTTAGCTAACCATTTACCCTGAATTCCCGTATTAAGCCTCTGTGTTAGTAGATGCCTCAAACTTTGATGATCAGTTCTTATTGTGAACCTTCTGCCTATAAGATATTGTGACCATTTCTTCGTAGCAACACTACAACAAAAAGACCCTATTACAACTGTATTTTTACAACTGTTTCAATTTGTCAGTTGTAATAGAGGTTTTTACAACACTTTTTTTCAGAAAGTTGTCATAAACTTACTTTCAACAACTCTTCTTTTTTGCCAGTTGTAATAGATGCCTATTACAACATTTCTTTTTTGCCAGTTGTAATAGATGTATATTTTTAACAACTCTTCTTTTCTGTCAGTTGTAATAGATCCCCGTTACAACATTTTTTTGCTAGTTATAATAGATGCCTATTTTTTACAACGATCCTCTTTTGTCAGTTATAATAGATGCCTATTATAATATTTTTTGCTAGTTGTAATAGATGCATTTTTAACAACTCTTTTTTCAATTGTAATAGGTGTCTATTACAACTTTTTATTTACTAGTTGTAATAATTAGTTAATAATTATAATTAAATATTAATACTTAATAATTAATAATTAATTAGAAGATTGATAATAAATAATAATTACTATTATATAATAATAATTAATTTAAAATATGAAGTAATTAATATTCAATATAATAAATAATTAATAAAATAATTAATAATTATTAAATAAATAATAATTAATAATTAATAAATTAGAATTAATTTTTAATAATTAATAATTAACATTAATAATTAATAATTAAGAAATAACAATTAATATTAATTATTAATATTTAATAATTGATATTTAAAATATAATAATCAATAATTAATAATAAATATTGTTAAATAATAATAATTAATTTGAAATATGAAATAATTAGTATTAATAATTACTATTCAATATAATTAATAATTAATATAATAACTAATAATTAATAAATTAGAATTAATTTTTGATAATTAATAATTAACACTAATAATTAATAATTAAGAAATAAAAATAACATTAATAGTTAATATTTAATAATTAATATTAAAAATATAATAATCAATAATAATAATTAATAACTAATAAGAAAATTAATAATAAACAATAAATACGATTAAATAACAATAATTATTTGAAATATAAAGTAATTATAACTAATAATTATATACTAACTATTTAATTGATAATTTATAAATAATAATTACTATCGAATAATGGTAACTAATTATTAATAATAAATATTTTGTAATAAGAATAATTAACTAAATAAAAATTAAATAGTAATAATAAAAGTTAAAAATAAATGTTAAATAATAATAATAATAATTAATAGTTAAATTAAGTAATAATAACTAAAATGAAATAGTATTAATTTAATAAAATAAAATAAATTATATTTAAAAAATAATAGTTGATAAGTAATCATTAATAATTAAGATGTAAAATTTAATATTTATTAATTAACTTTTGATAATTAATAATTTATATTTAATAATTTATATTTAATAATTTATAAGTTACAGTTAGTAAATGGCGCCAGAAACAAAAATTTTAAGGCGTGCCGCCTTTTTCCTTTATTAATTTCACTACATGCGCTTCCTTAACCCTAAATCCCAAATAACCTACCTCTCCATTCTTAATTCCAAAATAATCGGCAACAGCCTCCTCCTCCCCACTCCAAACGGAATATACCTAAAATCTTCTCATTAGCCTCGACCTTTGCCTTCCCTTCTAATAACCTCTCGGGTCTGTTTTTCAGTTGTTCACTGTAATCGGCAACGACAATCACAAAGAGAGTCGAAGTTGTTCATCAGTTGTCATCGCCTTGCGCACCTACCTGCACCGCCTGCCCTTATGATTCACGACGTCTACCGCCAGCACCAACCAGCTTTCTGCTACCAACCTACCACCTTTGCCCTAATTTGATTTTTCCAGCTCTAACCCTAAACGATGTGAGTTTTTAGTTTAAGCTCTATATAGTTTAATTAAACAACGTTTATATAATATAACTATCGGTTATGGACTTACAGTAGAAATTACTATATAGTATTTATTTGAATTTTTTATTAAATCATTGGTTGTAGACTTTAGGTATATTTTTTATTACTATATAGTTAATCCTATAGAGGATGGAGCAACTCTTAATTCCGAATTCTCAGCTCATGTTATCCCCCTTCTTTACCAAAGTTTCCACATGTTAATACATTGGTAGATAAAAGTGAGCAGTGTTAAACTTTCAAGGACGCTAAAAGGAGCAAACACAAAAATAGCAGTGAGAATTTTGAA
The DNA here is from genome assembly GCA_030737815.1 of Allium fistulosum. Lineage (NCBI taxonomy): Eukaryota > Viridiplantae > Streptophyta > Magnoliopsida > Asparagales > Amaryllidaceae > Allium > Allium fistulosum. The sequence continues at coordinate 1,292,132,618 of CM060902.1, forward strand.
TAGATCGCTCCAAATTTATTTAGGAGTGATAGACTAGCTAAAAATCAATGACTATACTTAAAATGGAATGTCAGAGAGTCGAATGGCCCTGAGAGATGGTTGGACATTAATAAATTGGTTAAAGATCATAAACGTACAGTGGTAGCTCTTTTAGGGACAGAAATAAGTAGAGTCGATCTACCAATTTTTGATAGATATTGGAATGAGGACTGATGTTCTTTAAGTAATGCAGAGTTTTTTCATAAATGTAGACCTCTGATGTATATAAATAAATAATACTGGGATGGTTTTCAAATTTCTACAAGTAGACGACACATTACAGTTTTGTTACAAAACAAAGGGGATGTTGAAACATTTATATCCTTTGTATATGTTGAAAATCATGAAATTCCTAGGAAAAGTCTATGGGAGAATTTAGATTGGTTCGCTAAATTCCTCAATTCTAAAGCTAATGCATTGACTCCCATGTCTAGTAATCATTCCCCTATTAATTAAGTTAACACATGCTGGCAAGGTGCAGGGGACTAAACCATTTAAGTACTGTAATTTCTAGTATCATAATGAAGATTATAACTCTACCATAGATGATTATTCGAATGTACCATAGGAGGGTAATCATATGTTACAAGTTCAAAAAAAAAGTTAAAATCAAATTAAAGACTGGAGTTATAACAAGAATAACCTGTAGACAGAAGTGGATAAGCACAGAAAGAAATGTGACAGGTTGCAAGTCGTGTTGGATTCAAGTTACACTGAAATCAATTCAAGTAACTAGTATGAAGGTAAAAGGGAATAACATGTTAGCAATGTCATTGAAATAGAAATTCAATCGTGCATGGTTAACCCAACTGGATGAGGCAACCAAATTCTTCTTTGCAAAAATATAAAAAAGATCACATATTAATTCTTTATCGAACATGGTTAACCCAAAAGGCAATGAACCTAAATGCTAGTCTGGATTATGTGATATTTTTTGAATTGTTCAGGTTATGTGTTACACTATAGCATGTGAGAGGAAGAGTTCAACATCAATGAGCAAGAATTGAAGTAGGTACAGCACTACGGCTGAAAATGGTGCTGCGACAAGTTGTAATTGCTACTAAAGGATGGTACGACAGGGTATCATCTTGGAAATTATCATAGCCTAATACCCAACATATAAGACAATAATGAATCATATGTAATAGAAAGCATATAGTATATAGGTATCTTCCATTATGTACTGGTACTAGTATTTGTTAGGCCGTGGTTACTAATGAATGCTGATTTCTGCGTATTTCAGGCTTCCACATTGTGAGCATTTCCATTTATAAATTTGTAACTCATCCCTCTGTTATAAGACCAGTTGATTCGCCATATTATACTGTTGCCATGTTAATTTGTCATAATATCCGGTCAGTAGCAAATATTTGAATCCGCTACACTTATTTTATGTTACGCCGATTAATAATTTTTGCCTACTATGTTCTATCCAGGCATTAGCATTCGGTGGACCAGACAGTTTACCATTTTTCCTATCACATGCCACAATCCTAGGGCTTCATGTTGTTGTTGATCCAGTTGCCGTAATTCATGTTCTTATAGCTAATGCTTTACTCTGCATAGGAATAAAGGAGGTAAAATTGCGTCATATTACTAAAATTCTTGTTCAAATTTAGAAGAGTTTTTCAAATTACCGCTTGAAGAAAAGAAAGTGTATGCGCAGATACCTGGAAGTACTGAAGGGTATGGACAAGCTTTTGTTGTATCAGAAGAACAGAAACTGGACTGGGCAGATATGCTTTTTCTTACAACTCAACCGAAAAGCTTCAGGAACTTGAAACCGTGTCCTGCTAAACCTCCCACTTTCAGGTGAAAATAAAAATAAATTATTCAGCACTTTCAATAAAACATAAAAACTAATCAACCTTATCAAGAATAGGTGGTGTAGTTGCTCCCTTATAGAATAAGCATATTTAGATTTAATCTATATTTAGTCATGAATAATGGGATACAGATTTTATCAGCGTTTGGTTTGATGATCAAGTGGAAGATTTGTGCATACGATGATGATTTTAAATGTGCATTTGAACAAAGAAGAAATACTGAAATTTTAGATGGTTTTGTCATATTTAGTGAAACTTCAACATGCTCTTTTGTATAATCACAAAGTTATTCAGTCTCCAACGAGAGTCGTCTATTTTTCATTTATGCTAGCTATTTATTTTTAAAATCCGAACTATGTATAAGCAGTCTTATTATCTTCATCTTCTACATCTATATATTTATTGAAAAGTAAGTATATTGTTGTGTAAGGATAAGCATTATTAACCATAAATATTTCATGAGATATTAGAGAAGAAAAATGAGAACATAGAACTAAGGGATGTTGCTGTTGTAGAAACTTCAGAAACAAACAACAAGCTGACTGTTAGAATTAGGCATTATGTATATGTCAATCATATCCTTAGCATACTTCATTATAAGTTGCTTTTTCAACCTCCTGCTCACGTTTAGAAAAATTTATGTCACCTATGTATGCTTGCATTCAACACACACCCAAGTTATGAACACGAGTTTCAATTTCCGTATAACATGTCTGAAACTTTAATGATTTATCCCACGATATACACAAGCTTGTCTAATTGTTCAATTTATTGCAGGTACCCTATATACAGTGGTAATATACAGAGTAATTATGCATAGTATTTTGAAAGAGAGAGAGAGTGAGGTACGGATGCAGGATTGAATGAATAATAAATCGACAAAGGTCCTGGCAGTGAATGTGGTGCACCATTTTTCTCGTCTGGTTTCACAAAACTTTGGCGGTGAATGTGCTGATATTTTTTAACTCAATATGGATGGTTTTAGTGATATTAAACTATTTTCATGTTTAATCTTCGTAAGTGAATTATCTGAATAACTAAGTTCTTTAAGTCTTAATATATATCATACCTTTTTCAAGATGAGGACTGTAGAATGCAAAATTTTCAGTTTTAACACTGTATGTGTGCAGTAGAAATGATTAATAATTTTCAGTTTTGAAGGTGGGACCTAGCTGTTTGTGCCAGCTGGACGTTGGTTGACTGGCAGTATAGTTCTGACTAGTCATCTGACGTTGTCCTTGGATAAAGATGTTGTGATCATCGGATCAAATGTAAGTTCACTCGCATTTTCTGTTATGAACACATTTGTTCAAGAATAAAATTGATCTTTATAATTTCATAGGTTTGCCGATGTTTTGATAAGATAAGCTAGTATAGGGCACTGGAATCATCATTCTACTATAGGAATGACATATAGGGTTTAGTTTCCTAGTGTTCATATTGAATTGAATGTGGAGAAACATGAATCTGAATACAGTGGTATGAATCTATATGCCAATTAGATTGTGATAGTAAATTTTACCGAATTGTAGCACATTTTTATTCTTCTGATGTATGTATATACACATAGTTCAATACCAAAATTTGATTTGTTAGATGATTGTGAGCTGGAAACCGTAATAAGATGTAGTACTTGCACGTATTATGGTCTATGGTATCAAGAGTTATGAATTTATGCATAATAATGTAATTTATGACAGTTGAAGTTATGAATATTGCTGATATTTATTAACTTTATCTCAAAATCCATCTCATTAGCCATTAATTGATCCGCTGCCTTCATATGGGCGAGGTAGAGAGCTACCTAGCCAAAGACATCAAAGCCCGATTTATGGATATAATCTCACAGATGTTGTGATTACAGGTATGATTTTTCTTCGTAAATAATGATAGTATCAATTTGAAATTGAGATTAGAAGAAGATGACAAGAAGAAAATTAAAAACAAAATAACTGAAGTAATAATTCTTGACAGACTACATATCCTGATATCCCTGTGTCTATCTGGAGTATGTACTTAAGGTTAAATGCATACTTAGAGTTCTTAAAGAGAAGCTTAAAAGCTAACACTCTTAGTAGTATCTTCTTTTTTCACTCTTAAAACAGGGGTAAGCAAAAAATTTCCCTCTCATCAAGTTGATATGGTACTTCTCAATGCAAGCAATAATGGAACTATAGATGGACGAGGTAGTTTTTGGAGGGATTTCTTCAAAAACAAAACTCTAAATCACACGAGACCTCATCTAATCAAGTTCATGTACTCAACTGAAATTGTTGGCGGCTGGCTGCTACTGTTTTAGAGACTGCTACTGTTTTAGATACAGGATAGTGCAAGGTTCAGATACATGCAGTTGCAGTTTTAGAGATGGCTACTGCTGGCTGCTGGCTGCTAGCTATAGCCTCTTTTGGAGGTTGCTAAAGTTTTGGAGGTTGCATTTACAGTTTTGAAGTGCAAGGTTCAGAAGTTGTCTATAGCTGCTACGGAGTAGTGTAAGGTTCAGATGTATTACAATTTGATTGAATATCACATACAACTTCATTGATTTGGTTATTTGGTTTGTTTGATATATTAGTTTTGTAGATAATAATTAATAATGTAATGTTTGAATTGCTTATATTGTTATTTTTATCCTATGATTATCTGTTTCTTGCTATACTTGAACAATGTGTGTGTAAATTAATTTTTTTTATTTTGCATTTTTTTAACACAACCGTTAATAATAGTTGTAAGAAAGTCTTTTACAATTGCCTATAGTGGTTGTAAAAATTCTTCTACAACGGCCAATAGCAGTTGTAAAAAATATTATATAACTGCCAATTGCAGTTGTAAAAAAAAACTTTTACAATTGCCGATAGCAGTTGTAAAAGAATCTTTTACAACTGCTTTAGCTAGTTGTAAAAGATTATTTTGCAACTGCCAAAAATAGTTGTAAAAAGTTAGGACTCTATTACAACTCTGGATATGACGACTGGCTGCCGCCCGTTGTAATAGACGTATTACAACTGTTTTTGGCAGTTGTAATAGGGTATTTTTGTTGTAGTGCAAGTAACAGTGCTAGCAGTTCCTTTTCATAGGTGGACAACAACAAATTCTTTCCATTTAAAGCTTGACTAAGATATGCTATAGGTCTGCCAGTTTGAGTCAAAACAGCCCCTATACCAACCCCACTTGCATCACATTCAATGATAAACTCTTTACTGAAATCTAGCATGGCTAGGACTGGTGGATTCATGAGACAATTCTTCAACTTATTGAATGCTTCTGTGGCTTGCTCGTTCCATCCAAATGCATTTTTCTTCAATAGGTCAGTAAGTGGTTTTGTAGTGGTGCCATAATGCCTGATGAACCTTCTGTAGTAACCAGTGAGACCAAGAAACCCTCTCAGCCCCCTTATATTTTTTGGTTGTGACCAATCCTCAACTGCTTTGACCTTTTCTGGATCAACACCTATTCCTTTATTAGAGATAATATGCCCAAGGTATGTGACTTGCTCTTTGGCAAACGAACACTTTGTAATTTTAATCACCAGCTGATTTTTTTCAAGAATCTATAAAGTAAGCTGAAGGTGTTGCATATGCTCAGACCAGGTCTGGCTATAGATTAGTATGTCATCAAAGAATACTAATAGAAACTTTCTTAAATAAGGTTTAAAGACATCATTCATTAATGCCTGAAAGGTTGATGGTGCATTGGATAAACCAAATGGCATTACAAGGAACTCATAATGGCCCTCATGAGTTTTAAAGGTTGTTTTATGTATATCATCGTGATGCATTCTCACTTGATGATACCCAGATTTTAGATCTAATTTAGTAAAATAATGTGAACCGTACAGTTCATCCAATAAATCATCAACAAGAGGTATAAGGAACTTGTCTTTGATGGTTTGGCTGTTGAGTACTCTATAGTCTACATACATCCTCCACGTTCCATCTTTTTTTCTGACCATGACCACCGGAGATGAATACTCGCTGGTGCTTGGTTGAATTGTTCCAGCTTCTAACATTTCCTTTATAAGCTTTTCCAGTTCATTTTTTATATGATATGAATGTCTATATGGCCTCAGGAAGACTGGCTTGGAATTTGGATTCAATGGAATCTTATGATCACACATGCGGTTAGGTGGTAAAGTAGCAGCAGTAGTTGTAACAGTAGGGTACCTTGCTAGAATTTGTTGTATGTCTTCAGGAATTCTTGAGTCATAATGGGTAGGACCAACTTGTATCTCCTTTGAACATAACAACAAAGATAATTGCCCTTTAGAACTTTCTTTAATAATATTCTTGCCATCAGTTAACTTGTTACTGTCCTTGATTCCTTGCCATATAAACAATTTTCCTTGAAATTTGAATTTAACCCGTAGCTTAGCAAAGTTAAAGGAGACTTCACCCATTTCCTTCATCCACTGAGCACCAAGGACTAGTTGACACCCCTCCAGAGGTATGATCAACAAATCAACTGGCATCTGACAACCTTGGCATTTAAAAATGATTCCCTTACATACTCCTTTTCCTTGTATTTTCTCACCATTGGATACTTGCACTACATATTCCGGGGTTTCTTGAACGGGTAACTTGATTTTCTTGGCCATGTCTGAATTGATAAAACTGTGTGTAGATCCTGAGTCAATAAGGACAGTGACTGCATTACCATTAAGATAACCATGCACTCTAATAGTAGAAAGGGTGGGAATACTGCACATGGAGCTGAGTGTAATGGCATAGGGTTCTTCATCTGAATAAGATTTGTCTTCTGTTGCTGGAAGGTCTTCTTGGGAATAAGATTTGTCATTATCTTCTTGATCCACATCTGAATCATGTAGAGACATAACTCCTTCTACAATGTACACTTGTTTATTCTTGCACACATGGCCGGGATGCCAATTTTCATTGCATCCAAAACACAGATTTTTTTTCCTTCTGTCAATAATGTCCTGAGGTGTTAAACCCTTGTTTTTAGCAAAGGGTTCTTTAGAACTTCTTCCTCTGCCTACTGCCTTATCTATGGCATTATGTGGGGTAGTTCTTAATGATTTACCGAACTTGTTTTTCCTTTTCTTGGCTCTTTTTCATTCAAAGACCTTAGCCAAACTCACAGCTTCTCTAAAGTCAATAGGGTGAAGGGCTATCACATCATATTTAATGTCTTCTTTAAGCCCATCAATAAATTTTTCCAGCAAGAACTGATCGGGCAAGGCCTCACACATCCCCTGCAAATGCTCAAATTGAGTGAGGTAGGATTTCACTGTTGAAGTCTGTTTCAAATTGGAAATTGCTCCATAGGGTGTCTGGAATTCTTCTGGGGCAAATCTCACTAGAATTCTTCTTTAAATACAACCCATGTCTCATAGTTCTTGACCTTCTTAGTGAGCCACTGATACCATTTGCGCGCTACATCTCTTAAATGAAATGAGCATGTTGGTACCCATTCATTCTCTAGAGTACTGTGATAATGAAAAAATGCTCAACTTGATTGATCCATTCCACAACTTCTTCATCTCCGTTGTAAGTGGGAAAGTCTAATTTAATGGTGGTGTGTTGGAGTAATTTTGGTGGGAGTTGAGGGTTGGGTAAGATGCCTCCAGAATTTCTGGACATATCATTGTTGTGGTGGTGGTTATGGTTATTTCTTGGTTGGTAGGGTTGATGTGGTTCAACTAGGAGATTTTCTTGGACTGGTCTAGGTGGGTTTCTTTGTGCGGGTGGAATATAGGTGGTTCGTGGTGGTGGTGGACTTCTGAGTTCTTTTAATTCTTTTGATATGCCATTGATTGCCTCACTTATGCTGTCCATCTTTACACTGAGTTCTTGGGTGGTTTCTTGCAAATTTTGGTGAGATTCTTGAAGTTCCCTTATAGCCAGGGCTGTCTTCACATTAATTTGATCTTGTCTTGTTTCCTCTACATCGGATTCCCCTATCTTATCTACGTTTTCATCATCAGAAATCTCAGGTTGTTCTGCAGGATTAGGCTCTGATACCAATGTGTTAGGACCAGACTTTGCACTTCTTGTTTTGGTCATGGTGTTGCAGCAGTTTTCAGGTATAAGAAGCAGTTTACTGGGATTTGGGGTTCAGGAAAGAGGAGTTGGTTGCAATAAGAAATGAGTAGGGATAGAGAAGGTTATAGAGTGATTGTCTGGTGTTAAAATGAAGAATATTATGGGAGGAAGAAGAAGAATAACAAAAGTTTCTTGGAGAATTTAACAGAGAATGAAATTTGAAAATAATAATGAGAAAAACTTTCATTCAACTTCACAACTTTACAAGCTGAATCCTATTGCTATTTATACATGACAAAGATGACCCATTTCAGATTATTACATAAGTTTTGCAGGCCTTAAACCCAATAAAAACAATTTCATTTTCAAACTACACATCCGTGCATCATGTGCACGTGTGCACATGCACACACGATCTAACAAGGCCTGAGTGTTGCTGACTGGTCGAATGGGCTCTGCTGGGCAAGTTGTGGCATCTGGTGAGGTGGGTTGGTCAGCTCCGCCGCGTGATCATCTCTGATGGCTGTAGTGTCAATTCGAGCATAGGTGTTTGTTAAAATTCCTCCTTCTTCCCAGTTCCTCTCAAACCTGTTCATTATCTTAGCTGAAGGCATAACAGAAAGCCATTTCATTTCATCCATATAATCACGCTCCTCATTCCTTCTTAACTATCTTTCTTATTCATCAAATCCTAGTTATGAAAAGTAAGTGTGAATTTAATTTCACATTAGAAAAACCTTTTAATTTGATTATGGATTAAGAAACAAAACAGAAACTGTGGTTAAAACATAAGGGGTATGTGTGAGTACCTAACCTGATGCTTCTTCCTGTGAACAAAATGGAGAGCATCAGCAACGCCATGAATGCTAGCTTGGTGGTTGAGTAGATCTGGAGCATCGTCTTTATCAGAAATCATGTTCCACTGTGTTTTTATCCCTTTTTGGTTAACTACCGCCTTGGATTTAGAAGGGTAGTGACATGGGTAAGTGGGTGAGAAGTAGTTGAAATTGATAGTAATGGAAATTATCAACGTGCCGAGTAAGTGGGTGAGTGGTAAAGGACGAAAATGTAAAATTAGTTAGCATATAGCATAAGGTACAGCTTCTACAGGGGCATTACAGGAATTGCAAAAAAGACTTCATTTTACCTTGTTGACGTTTTGCTTTATAGTATAAGATATATCCTTGGTTTTGGCTCAAAATGTAGATATGATCCATGTTTTCTTTTGATTTCTTAGACTTTTCCTTCTGCGTTTCATGATACATTAGTGTTCTTTTCACTTAAGCTCTGATTAGAGTATATAAAAAGCATAAACTTCAGATAACACTGTTCTTTTTCAGTTCAGTACCATAAATCTGGAACATTTTTCAAATATTACTGACATAAACCAAAATTAAAATGGTCAATATGAAATACTGTTAGAATAAATGTATCTATGCTATTGTTTGATAATACAGTCCATATGTGTACTTTTTATTACGTGTTGTTTAATAGAAACTTAACAAATATAACGCCTTTTCATAATTTAATCGTTTAGTGAATGAAAATTTGCTAACAATAAAAAATATAACAGTAGTTTCTTAACACATTTATGCTACTCTCTTTAGATCCTCTTAGTCTTTTAGATTCCTTGACCCTCTCATCGTCTTCTTTTGTAGTAAAGGTGCCTTCATCTCTACTATTAATTAACAAAGTGGAAGGATTTCTGTCATTTTGCTGGCATTTAATTTTCAAATGGTCATCTTTATTCTAATTGAAACTTAAAGCTGATATATAACTCTTTTAGGAAATCGTATTATATATTCATTATATATAGTAATAATTATGCAATGCACAAGAATGCAATACAAATCGATTGTTGAAGCTCACGGTCCTCCTAAGTCCTAACTAACGACTTGGCCTTGACCTTCCATACTAACAACCAAATTTATGCCACATTATTTCCCAAGGTGATCTTTCAATAAAAACACAGGATTTATTTTGGGTATAACTCTACATTTGACCTTTTATATCCACTCTAAATGGAAATTTGGTTTATGCTTATAGTACGTGACTATGATGATTTATGATCGATGTAACTCATACTATACTCATCGATGTTTTTTTCACGTTCTTTTCAGAAGAGTGGATGCAATTTATTATGAAAGAGTGATACATTCATTTATAGTTTTTTAAGCATACCTCTAATAAATGTGAATTAGTCTTATAAGTGAGACAATACACATGAATTCCTGTATCCACTTTTGTGTGTGTCCATGTGTCCGCTCAAGTCCAGTACATTCATTACTTATAAAACATAATGATTTATGGGTTTCATTTTTAAAATGAATGGGTTAGATAAATTGGGGACCGGGTACATGAATTTGGAAACAGAGGAATAACACTCTATAGGTTAGCGTACTTTAGAAAGTCTGGAATTTAAAGACGACTTCGTATTAAGGTAGAATAATCAACATATCACAATTTGTAGCATTGGCGTTGTATTTAAATAAAAAATTTACGAGCTCACATTAAATATGTCCCGGTATTATATATAGTTTGTTGTTCTATATTAGAGTATATATTATTTAGTTTGCATATTTACATACCATTCAAGTCCAATATAAATACATTTATGCGGTTATTGATTATTCTTCATCAAGCGGCGATACTTTGTTAATAGTACTGCTACAATACCCAAAATATATTTTGTCAAATATTACGAACAGTGCAATTTTGCTTCAGATCCGAAGGCTGGAATTCAAGGGGGTCCATTCTCTCTTTTCTAATTCGCAAATTTTGACAAAAAATGCTTCGGGCAAAGTAGAATTATTGTTTTGTTAAATAGCTTGCAACTTTTGCAATCAATATCCAAAGGATAATCAAAATAATGCAATCTATTAATTTACATGGGTTGTGGTAGTATGTCATTTACAACGTGTTACGTAATTTTACTGTCTTTGAATGGCGATTTGATGTATTATATATAATTTAATTCCAATCGTTATATATAGCATAACGAATGTGTCCGATAAGAGATGAGATCCACTGTCCCATTTCTAGATGGCTCCATATGTCTTTCTGAATCTCAATCGTATATCACATTAACTTGATCAATAATTGAGGTTCGCCATATTATAAAAGAAATCGACGATTCATGAATTAATGAGTGATGTATAGTGGCATGTGAGGATAATTGTATTGAAAATAAGTGATACAATATTGTACTCATTTTGATGAGGAAATGAAGTGGAATGCAATGAAGAAGTCGGTTTGCAAAAAGAAGTTTATATGAGAAAGTTACAAGTAAATTAGTGTTTTGAAATAAATAAATAAATAAATTTCAAAAGTTGTTGCTGCATACAAAGCAAAGCTAATATGGGAAAAATATCAAAACCATAGATATTATTTAAAGTTGTTTTATCAAAACCATAGATATTATTGAAGTATCTAAGCAGTGTAAACTAATTGGTGTTATTGGGTCAGTCCATAAACATGACTCGTTATAACACCTTAATGTGAAAAGGTAGGAATGTTTTAATAGACATTTTTTTATTAAAACCGTAACTTTTGTTTAAAACATGTAAGTAGTGTAAACTATTTGTTATTTTGAATCAACCCATAAACATTGTCCATCTTAACACTCTAAGTTAAAGAGGTCGAGAGGTTGACTTAGTTTTAAAAGATCCAAATTTTGATTTGATCTTCGCCTAAGTTATGAAAAGCAAAATAAATTTTATGTTTTGTATATACTCTTAGGGTTTAGAAGGATATTATACAAGTAAATAAAGTGGAATAAGTTATTATTTGGTGTTTTATAAAGAAAGGACTTTATAAAATGTATTTAAACTTAGATGAAAATTTGTGAAATAATTTATAAAAAATTTTGGTATTGAATAAAATATTAAATGCAAATTCATGTGATTTAGAAAGATTAATGTAGTCAATAAATCAATAATTTTAGAGTATAACTTTCAATTTTGCCTGAGTAAGTTGGATAGTCTTCTAAGCAATACCCAAAGCTAATGAGCAAAGAATGGTACGCTTAGATAATTATCTATATTTTGGGCAATCAAGAAAGTTTTGAACCTAAGTTAGGAGTTTGTTGTTAATCTTCTGATATTTTAAATAATGTTGAGTGTTAAATTTTTTTCGTTATGCAATTTGAATGATTAATAGTGTTAGTGTATTTCTTTACGGAATTTGATTGATTTGACTGAATTTGATTGATTGCGTGTGTGGTCTTATATACCATAGTTTATAATGTTAAAACAAAATTTATAAGCCAAGGTTTTTGAATTATTGTTTATTATGACTTAAATTCCGGTGCTTTTGAAAATGTGATTTTGAAATATTTTTTGAGAAAGACGTAATAATTGTTCACTCTAGTTGTTGTATTTGGAGGAACCAGAATACCACTGGATGCTCCATGTTGTTTTGATTCTAGAGTTTTACATGTTTTGCTAGGAGGACCCCCTCCTACTTATTTCTTGTTTTGGTTTTAATACATTTTTTTGAAGAAGTTTGAAAATAAATTTTGAATATAAGAGCCCAAGCATTTAGTTCTAAATTTACCTTTTGATATGATTGGAAGCGCAGTATTTTATTTCAGGGTATTCTCTTAATTTGGTTGCATAAAGATTTATATCATACTAGTTTTTGATGGATAAGTTACATCTGATTAATGTGTTAGGTATTTCTAGGATAGTCTGTTTTCTGGGATAGGATTGTTGTAAATTTCGGGGACGAAATTCTTTTAAGGGAGGAGAGTGCAATGACCCGGAATTTCACCACATTAATTTTCGAATGTTTAATCAACTGAATATTCAAATAATATGTTTTATAATTAAAATAAAAACTCTTTTAAATAATAAATACTGAAGATAAAATAGTTTTCAAAATCAGTTTACAAAAATTTTAGTTTGAAGAAAAATCGAAAATGTGACCGAAAACCGTTTCCAAATTTTCGACGTTTCATCGTATAAAAGTTGTTTGAAATATTATGAGCCTTGTTTATATTTGAAACAACATTTAAATGGTTAAGAACATAAATTAGTTAGTACACATTGGTATATACATAGGTATATATACTTAAGTATATACATGTATATACTAAAAGATGCCTTAAGAGACATGATTTGACACTTTGGCGACTCGAGCACAAAACGTGTTTAAACATGTTTTCTTTGACATAATGAGGGAGGGGACAAGGTGGAGGCTGAAATGACATGTGTGGTGGAGGGTGTTGAGGTGGTAAAAATATGTGGAGGGTAAAAGACAAGGGGTGTTTAGGTAATTTACATTTTCACTTGCTTATAAATAGCCTTTCATCTCTTTAAATTTTCCTCTTCTTCCACCGATTAGATCTCTCTCATATCTTATCCAAATGAAGTATTTCTTTTTTTTTCAAGTCATGTCAAATTCTAGTGGCTACAACTTTTATCTTGATCATTTCTTCAAATTTCGAGCATAGCTATGTCAAAATATCAATTGTTTACAGAGTGTTTTTGGATCCAGAATTTCAAGTCCGAAAATGATCCTTCTTCTTTTGACCATATCTTCTTCAAAACTAATTGTAATTGAGTGATTCTTTTTCTGAAATTGTATAGAAAATAATTTTATAAAACTTTCCTATTTACCACTTTTACAAAATCAAAGAAAAAATAGTCCAAAAACCAGTTGGAAAATGGACTATTTTTGGATTCATTTTCGAGAGTTCGATGATTATCCAAATTCACTCCACCTTACCAAAACAAGTTTCACTTCCTTCTTCTTTCAAGATTGAGCCTACCTAGTGCATTAAGGGTCTAAGACTCCATCTTTTGCTTAGGAATGGAAGTGTTAGGTCATACCCTAAGTTAGCGAGGGTTTGGTTAGCTTTCGGTGAGTAAAACTACACCTTCTTAAACCAAGCTTATACGATGTTAATGTTCATGTTAATAGCCTATGAATGCTTGTTGTATATGTGAAGTGATGGTTTGGTTGTCTGTTTGTTATATGCTTTGAAAAGTTGTCGCATTTGAAAGTTAGTAAGCATGTGGTTAGCTATATGAAAAGTTGGTAGTTAAAGTAAATACAATTGTTAGTAAATACTTATTACATGTTGTATTATCATTATTTACCTTGTATTATACTCAAACCATTGCTATGTGATGTTTGGTTTTATGGCTAATGTCATAAGTTTGTTTGCCGAACTGCCCGTATAGCGATAGTCGCTATATCGGCACTTTCGGAAAATCATCTTTTATCGAAACCGTTTGGTTTCATTATCGTTCTTGAAATTATTTTACAAGTTAAGTAAGTTTTGATCACTGATGCTTTCAAAATAAATAATTGATTATTTTAATAATAATTATTTAATTAATTTATTACTTGATTAATCAATTACTTAATTAATAAGGATTAAGGTTAACTAATTACGTAGTTAATGATGTGTTTTAAATTTAACTAATTACCTGGTTAATGATTGTTTAAATTAATTAATCATTTTATTTAATGATGTTTAAATTTAATTAATCATTTTATTTAATGATGTTTAAGGATAATTAATCATTCAATAATGATGAAATAAAGTTAATTAATCAATTTGCTAATGATGCTTTTAAAATAATAAATCTTTTTAATAAATGATTTTTAAAATTTATCAACTTGTTTTTACTCTAATTAACCTTTCCTTTATCGATGTTTATAACTAATAAATATTTTTCAATAATGAGAATTAATTAATTATTTAATTTAATTAATTATATTTAAATGTATTTATTAATTGAATAAATGATGTTTTAAAGATGATTTACCCTTTTTAATTAAAGGTTATTGGAGTTAATTAATCAACTTAATTTATGAAGTTTCAAAGTGAATTTATCAAAGTAACAAGAATGTTTTGACTTTGTTATTCATTTAAATAATGATAATTAATTTATTATTAATGTAATTAATTATATTTTACTAATTAATTGAATTAATAAGGTTTAAAAGTTGTTTACCCTTTTTATTATTTAAAAACGTTTGAAGTTCAAAAATCAAATTGTGTGATGAAGTTTAAAGTTAATTAATCAATGTAATAAGGATGTTTTAAGTGTTTTAATTGATGTTTTGAAGTTAGTAAACTCTTTTAACAAAGTGTTGTAGAGCTAATACTTGTAATGTGAGGCCAAGCACGAATTCGGTTTTTTAAAAGAAAAAGTATGATTCGTTTATGGAAATGAATTAATTTCCGTAAAGCAATTCACTTATATGGGAACGATTTATTTGTACACTTAGCACTAGACGTCGAAGAAGTAGACTCGTCGCTATTTCGAAAGTTAATAATAATCGCAAGACATGACTTTGAGGTAACGCTATCTTGACTTGTCCAGTATTATTGTTAACCAATAAATAATACAAGTTGGAATTCGATGAGTGGTGATAAGTACACAAGACTTAATTTCCATATACGATCGTTTTGTACCCTCGATAGTTGGTTTCTCAACTATCGGTTACCTCAGTTTTCTTGGTATTTCATCATTCTAAGATGATGTGTTGCTCACTTGAGCTTTGTTATCCTTTTCGAAAGTGACTAACCCCAAAGAGCGAGTGGAAGCCAAGCTATGTAGGGTTGCTCTCATTAAGGTATTTTCATATCCACTCTAGATTGGAATCAGTTTTTGCACATTGAGTTGTGAAATACTCGGATTCTCGGTAACCGTTGGTAGGTTCGACTTGTACATGTCCGAGAGCCATCTGAGTTCTTAAGTATATTTATAGAGGTATACTTTTGGTAGGGGGCACCACTACAAAAAACACAATGGATTCCAACGGCGGCCAGCCGTTGGCGGCCGTTGGAAAGCCGTTGGTAGACGTTGGAAAAGCCGTTGGTATACATTTCAACGGCGACCAACGTCCACCAACGGAGCCAACGCGCTTATACCAACGTCTTCCAACGTTCAATTTGTCCACGTGGTAGAAGATGTTGACCAAATTGGACGTTGGAGAAACGTTAGAAGACGTTGGAAATTCCGATGGAAGACGTTGAAAGACGTTGGAATAAATGTGCCAATAAGCCGTTGGTGGACGTTGGAAATCTGGGTGTTTTTTTTAAACAGAACCAACAATGCATGCTTCCAGCCACCTCCAACATCGTATATCTCATAAAAGCTCAATTTCGAGCACATATACAACAGCATATCTCACATATAATCAATCATAATAGTAAATCCAAGTAATAAGCATATATACTAATCAATATACACAATACAAATCAATAAAAACAACAAGAACCATCCAACATCCAACAAAACATCCAATCCAACATCAACATCCAACCATAACCAAATTACTACGTCAACATCTCAAAAATCACATCCAAACCAACATCCAAAACATCAGAATGTATCAAATCCTCACACTCTCCAAATATACATGTCCATAGCAAAACAAATCAAATCATACTTGAAATCACTCTCCTCCAGAACCACCAGAAGATGGAAACCGGCCGTATTGCTCCATAAACTCCGTAAGACGCCTGTTCAGCTCCTCCGTCCTAGCTTCGGTGCAGATATTGTATTCCTCGAGCGCGGCGACATGGGCTCTGAGCTATGCAATCTCCTCCTTATCTTGATCCCTCTAATACTCAATCTGAGCCGTCTTAACCTGTAAATAAAATTTAAATTATCAATGTTTAATAACTGTAATTCCTGTTTACTATAATCCATCACAATGTGCAACAGTTGGTTCAGAATAATTATTTTAAAATTTAAGTTAAAGTTATTACTGATTGATTCCCAAAACCATAGCGTCTGCCATGTGCCGCTGGATCCATGACAGACTCAAAAATAGCGTCCTCCTCATCGGCGGTCAACTCGTCGCGCCCAGAGCCCTCGAGAATGGAAGTCCGTGCTTGCTGAAACTTTTGCTGTTATGCAAAATAAGTTGAATTTAGATAACATTATTTTATTTAACTTATATAAGTGTTAAGTCATTATGTTACTTACATATGCGGACTGCGCTTTGGCATCGTGATCCCAGGAGTATGAAACGGTGCCTGCTTCGTCGACCTGACTCAACGCATGAGTATGCGTGAAAACATCCCAGTAACTCACAGAAGCACCACCACGCTGTCTCTCCTGAAATATGTCCATATACATATATTATATATATATATATGTTTACGTTATCTACAACTTAGAACTTAAAATCTTTAAATTATTATCGTAATTAATAAATATACCAAGTCCTCTCGGTGATGCTGAAATGACTTGGAACCACCACGATGTGTGACAGGGTTCTTGCTCCTATTGGCTGAGTTCCTCTCCGACTGCCTCTGTAAATTTAATTTAAAAACAAAAATTGTTTAACATTTCTAGTTAGTATTTGCGTAGAAGAATTTAAATTAAACATATGATAAATTTACCTGAAACTCCTCGTTTCCCCACCATGTCACAAAATCATCCCACACAGCTGCGCTCATCCACTGAGGCTTCTTTCCCGCTGTTTTTAAGCTATTTACTGTTTCCTGGTAGTTCTTTGCGTCTTTGCTACACCAGTGGCGATATACGACTGAAATATCAGCGTCCGGAAGATCCACTTCCGCCTGCACGTTTGACAAAATAAGAGTTATACAGCTTTTATATATAATGTAAACATGAATTGATATAACATGTTCCTAATATATTAAAGTGACATACCAAAAAATCCTGCCAAATAGTCTCTTTAACATTATCTGGAATCAATGTCCACTTAGGCCAACATTCGGTCATACGACTCATGTACGCCCGTCGAGATATAGATAGAACTACTTGAGTCGGCTCCAAAGAGAAACCACTGTGTTTAAACAGAGAATTTTTTTTAATATTTCATGGTTACTATATATTTTCAGAATAGATTGTACGAAAATGAAATTTAATTTTGAAATTTAATACTTACCTTTGATCTGTTGATTCATGAGTTTTGATTCATGACACAAGCTTCAGAGATCATACGACGAGAATGCTATATGAAAGCGACAAAAAGAGAATAAATGCATACCGTGCACTACAAAGAAGATAATCTTACAATTCAGAGATTAGTATGGATATTTTATTTTATTTGAGTTTTAGAACAATGTTAAAATCATTCCTCAAATAATCACACACGCACACAAAACAATTTATATCAAAAAATATGTTCACTGTGCATATAACACCAGGTCGGCCGACCGACCAGGATCCTCGGTCGACCGACCCTGTATCATATGCACAGTGACTTTCTGTTTTGTATACGTTTTTCAACTCAGCTGACCGGCCAGTTTTTCCGGTCGACCGACCAGAGAAAAACGGCTAGTTTTCTGAAGAGACGCGATCTTTTCATGAAGAGTAATGTCCTCTATTTCAAGAGGTATGGACACTACTGTTGACTAAAACTATTCATGAAAGATTACAACTCTTCAACAACTATATAAACATATTCAATTCACTTCTACAATCACCGATTCTTGTTTATATTTCTGAAATCTAATCTCTTCTCATTTCTGCAAATAAAAGCATTCACTCTTATTCAATATCACTAGAATCCTTGAATTTATTCATATACTTCGATTCTACGTGATTATCTTCCTTCTAAATCTTCACACACATACATATTCTTGAGGATTTGATTATAGGAAAGTTGTACTATCAAAAGACAATCAGTGTTATTTAGAACACATTCGTCAACAAACATTTTGTATTAAGTTGAAGTCCTCTTCGGTTGTTGAGGCGGAAAAATTCCTGTTCGGCTGCTCAGGTGTCGTATACCTATTCCTCCGGGTTAAGTGAGGGGTTTAGTTTAAATCCAGAGGGTATTCTGGGACTGAACGTAGAACGGGAAGTTCGAACCAGTATAAAAATTCCTGGTGTGCTTACTTTAATTTTTACTTTACTGTTATTACCAGTTTCCGCATTAATATACCATATTACACGATCCTTAGTACTACACGTACACTTTCATTTGGTATCAGAGCAAGGTCATCTTATAACCATCACAAAGTTATTTGATATTTACTTATTTTTAGTAATATGGCAACCACACAAATTAACGATGTTAACACTCACACTAATTCTAGTTTCACAGAAGGTCAATCGACTTCACGACCTCCACTTTTCAATGGTATAAATTATAATTATTGGTCAACTAGAATGAGAATCTATATGCAATCAAGTGGGTTTGATATCTGGAATATTATACAAAGGGAATACACAATTCCTACTGGAGAATACTCGACTTGGAGTAACACACAAAAACTAGATGCTACATCAAATGCTAAGGCTATGAATATTTTATTTTGTGCATTAGATAGAAATGAATTCAATAGAGTTAGTATGTGTACTTCCGGTTATGAAATTTGGAGAACTCTTAAAGTTTCACATGAAGGAACGAACAAAGTTAAATTGAGCAAAATTTCTATGCTGAAACATCAATTTGAAAACTTTAAAATAAGGCCAAATGAATCTATAAATGACATGTACTCTAGATTTCAGGATATTTATCATGCTCTATTGTCTCTAGAACAAAAGTTTACTGATTTTGATGTTGTTACAAAAATCTTGAATTCTTTAACGGCGAATGGGAACGAAAAGTCCTAGCTATTGAAGAAGCAACTGATTTGTCAACATTAAAACCAAAAGAATTAATAGGTAATTTAATGTCCTACGAAGTAAATTTGCAGGCAAAACGAAATGGAGCACAAGAAAAGAAAAATGTAGCATTCCAAGCAGAAAAAGATGATTCCGACTCAGATAATGAAGATATGGCAATGATCGCTAAAAATTTCAAAAAGTTCTTGAAATTCAACAGAAACAAATTCAAGGGAAACAAAAATAATTCCAACAACAATTCTAATAGCAGCAAACCATCATCTTCAACAATGGAATGTTATGAATGTCACAAGAAAGGACACATGAAGAAAGATTGTCCAGATCGTAAAAAGAACAATTTCAAGAAGGACAAAAACAAACGAAAAGCTTTTTCAGTCACTTGGGACGACACTGACTCATCATCCTCATCAGAGAGTGAAAGTGATAATGAACAAGCAAATGTATGCTTCATGGCTTCGTCAGACGATGTAAGTGATTTTACTTTTGAAGATTTAATTGAAATAAATTCTGAATTAGTAAATTTAACAAAACAACTTAAAAAGAAAAATAAGGAGTTGCAAAGAAAATTAGATAGAACAGTTTTAGAAGTAGATATGTTAAAAGATGAGAAGGTAATATTGGAAGAAGAACTTGAAATCACTCAACAATCGAATTCTAACTTATCTTCTCAAATTACGTCAATATCTGAGGAACTAGAAATTCAGAAAAATAAAAATGATGTTTTACTTTTTGAAAATAATGATTTAATATCTAAAATTAAGGATTTAGAGTTAGAAAAATCTAGTCTTAAAATAAAATTTGATGATATTTCTAAAAATGTTTCTAATTTCAATAAAGGAAGAGAAAATCTCTCTAGTATACTAGAAAACTCTCAAACTTCCAACAATAAATCTGGACTAGGATTTAAGAAACAAAATAATTATGCTAAAAGTAAAATTAATAATAAAATTAAGAAAGATATTAGGAAAACAGTTTATTCAAATACTAAAACTATTAAGATATGGATTCCAAAAACCAATAATACATTGATAAGGAATAAACATATCAAAAGTTTTATGGAAACTGTTCATAATAACAAGAATTATGTTTATAAAGGGAATTCTGAACCCGTATGGGTTTGGCTTCCTAAGATCTAACTCTTAGGACCCTAAAAAGATTGGGTACCAACTTTTTATAATTTTTGCAGGTACCACATAAAAAGAGAGGAAAATGGATTTTAGATAGCGGTTGCTCAAAACACATGACTGGAAACAAAGAAATGTTATCAAACATTATATACTCAAATGGAGGAGCAGTCACCTTTGGAGATAACTCAAAAGGGTATATCATCGGCAAAGGCAATGTCAATAGCAATGGTACATCTAATTTACCTCTCATTACTGATGTTTTATTAGTTAAAAATTTAAAACATAATTTATTAAGTATTAGTCAACTATGCGACAAAGGTTTTAATATAACTTTTTCGGAAAATAAATGTAACATTTTTGATAAAAATCACAACATTATTTTCGAAGGAAATAGAGATAAAAATATTTATATCCTAAATATGAATGTTAATAATGATTCAAATTTGTGTCTAATAGCTAAAGAGAATGATTCTTGCCTTTGGCACAAAAGATTTTGTCACATAAATTTTAATACCATCAACAAACTTGCTAAAAATAAATTAGTTAAAGGGTTACTCGATATAAAATTCAAAACTAACATATTTTGTGATGCATGTAAATTAGGAAAATTAACAAAATCTTCTTTTAAATCAAAGAAAGTAATATCTACAGAACAACCACTTGAACTTTTACACATGGATCTTTTTGGTCCAACTCAAGTGCAATCTATTAATCATAATAGATATGTTTTTGTTATTGTAGATGATTTCTCTAGATATACTTGGATTTTCTTTTTGAAAAATAAAAGTGATACTTTTGATAATTTTAAAGTTTTTGTTAAAAGAATTCAAAATATTAAAACTTTGAAAATTAAAAATATAAGAAGTGATCATGGAGGCGAATTTGAAAATGAAGTTTTTGAACAATTTTGTAACAAAAAGGGTATTAACCATAATTTCTCTTTTCCTAGAACACCACAACAAAATGGAGTTGTAGAAAGGAAAAATAGAACGTTACAAGAATGTGCAAGAACTTTACTAAATGGAACAACTTTATCGAAACAATTTTGGGCAGAAGCTGTAGCTACTGCTTGTTACGTACTGAATCGTGTTTCTATTCGACTATTAACTAAAAATACACCTTATGAACTTCTAAATGGAAGAAAACCAAATATTTCATATCTAAAAGTTTTTGGTTCCAAATGTTTTATTTTAAATACTAAAGATCAACTAGGCAAATTCGATCCAAAATCCGATGAAGGTATATTTGTTGGATATTCGGAACGAAGCAAGGCCTATCGAATTTATAATAAACGAACTCAAATTATTGAAGAAAGTTTACATGTTTCTTTCAACGAAAATTTTAAAAATATAAATCCGAGTGTTACTATTGATTCTGATGATGAATCTACTCAGAATGAGAATATTAGTACAAATGAAAATCTTGATATTCATGAAACCAATACAAATGTAACTTCCAATTTAATAAAATCTCCACCTAGAATTTTAAAAGATCATCCTGTGCAAAATATAATTGGAGAAGTTAATACGAATGTTAAAACCAGACATCAATTAAATCAAGCTGGTCATGTTGCTTTTCTTTCTAACATAGAACCTAAGAATATAAAAGAAGCTTCTACTGATGACTACTGGATACTTGCCATGCAAGAAGAATTAAATCAATTCGAACGAAACGAAGTTTGGGAACTCGTTCCTAGACCTAGTGATCAATCAGTCATCGGTACTAAATGGGTTTTCAAAAATAAAGCAGATGAACTAGGAAATATAACAAGGAATAAAGCTAGATTAGTTGCACAAGGATATAATCAAGAAGAAGGCATTGATTACGAAGAGACGTTTGCTCCAGTCGCCCGACTTGAAGCAATACGAATATTATTAGCTTATGCATGTTTTCATAATTTTAAACTATATCAAATGGATGTTAAAAGTGCATTTTTAAATGGATTCATAAAAGAAAATGTTTTTGTTGAACAACCACCTTTGTTTAATCATGAAAAATTTCCGGATCATGTATATAAACTTAAAAAGGCGTTATACGGTTTAAAACAAGCACCACGTGCTTGGTATGATCGTCTTAAAAGTTATTTATTAGAATCTGGTTTTGAAATCGGTAAAGTAGATCAAACACTTTTTATTAAGAAAACTAATAAAGATATTTTAATAATTCAAATATATGTTGACGATATTATTTTCGGCTCGACAAATGAAAAATTATGTCAAGAATTTTCAACCATAATGACAAATGAATTTGAAATGTCTCATATGGGAGAATTGTCATATTTTCTTGGATTACAAATTAAACAAATTGAAAATGGAATTTTTATTAATCAAGAAAAATATTGTTATAATTTAATCAAACGTTTTGGTCTTGAAAATACTGCTGCCAAACCAACTCCTATGAGTACAATGGTTCATCTCGATAGAGATGAAGATGGCAAAAGTGTTGATCAAAAGTTATATCGTAGTATGATAGGTTCTTTACTTTATTTAACAGCGAGTCGCCCCGATATTATGATGAGTGTCTGTTTATGTGCTCGATTTCAAGCAAATCCCAAAGAATCACATATGAGAGCAGTTAAACGCATTATTCGTTATCTAACTAAGACGAGATTTAGGTATAATGTCGTTTAAAGACTTATGAATAAAATAAAATTATTTTAATAAAAAATATATATATATATATAAAATGATGAAAAATATAAAATTATTTTTTCTGACCAGAGCGGTACTCGAACTCATGACTTCTGACTTTTATGTAAGATGTTGTAGTATAGCCACTTGGGCTATGGGTGTTTCTTGTTCCAGCTCTGTTTCTAATTTACATCATTGAAACTTGATTTCAGAATATACTATTTTTTAACTCTAAAGCATTGTATGTCATTCATTTGTAAACAGTTTTTGTTTAAAGAATTATGTGATTAAAACTAAAATCTAATTTTAGACCACTATTTTTTTATAAAATATGGTTATATATATACATACATATGCTTATTGAATAGAGCATCAAATACAAAACAAAAACTTAAAACAAAAATGTCTTCTAATAATGATGTCTACAATTCTGAAAATTCTCATCTCTCTTATACTTCCCCGGACGACGACTATTCTGATCGTATCCCCGAAGGTGGTCCTTATCCTACATTTCCAATGCCAAATCGTGTTTTAGATTTTCCCTCTCCAGATAATGATCCCCGACACAGGTGGAAACCTTGGGAAGACTCTCATACAGGTTATACACCTGATAAAAAGAAAGGGAAAAAGGAAATGGTAGTAACTCCATCAACCAAACAAAAGATTGATGAAATTCATCACTACCAACAACAACAGATGAATATGCAAAGGGAACTTTATTACGAACAGAAAGTCACGGCAAGACGTTTAAGCTTCCTTGAAAAGATTGCCATGAAATTTTGTTCATCTAAGAAGGATGATGTTGCTGAACCTTCTTATAGAACTCCATCTCCCTCTAACCATGTTCAATCTCCAATAGCTCCAATATGGTCACCGGTAGAAAACGTTCCATCTCCAAATTCATGGGAACGTCGATGCTAATTCATCATGGCTATATTTTAGTATATATATGTTATTTTTTATATAAGCTGTATAAATAAATATGATGTAATAACATGATTATATTTCTATAATTCTTATTTAAAAAAAAAACAAACAACAGCATGACATGCTTTCGGTCGACCGAAATGCCTGAACCGGTCAACTGAAGCTGTCCCGAGAGGTTTTTAAAAACAGAATTCTTCCAAGTCGGTCGACCGAAATACCTGACTCGGTCAGCCGAACGCATTTCTCGAATAACAGTAGAATATTTTTTAAACTCGGTCAACCGAATTCCCTGCACCAGTCGACCAAAGCTTTTCCCGAATGTTTCAGCACTGTTCTGAACCTAAACTCGGTCGACCGACCCAGGTCCTTCAGTCGACCGAACGTGTTATTCTGCTCAAATTGTCTTAAATTTTTAACCCAACCCTTCACCTTTTTATCTCACCTCTTCACTTTACTCTTCCACAACAGATTTGAACCCTAGCCCCCATTACAACCTTTCTAAAACTTCTTCAAATTCTTCAAGAAAAATGGCTCCCAAAAAGAAATCTAAGACTACCGCTGGCCAATCTTCCTCAACTCCTGTAGATTCTCAAATTGCTTCTTGGTTAGTAAGTGAAAAAGCTTTAGAAAGATGGATAAAGCTTCAAGATGCAAAAATCTTTGAGGAGTCGTTTGTAAGTTATCCTGATTTTACCACCTACGCTGTTGAAAACGCCGCTCTTGAAAGTGGTCTTGATGCTTTTCTTGACCATAGGAAAAACAACTTGAAGATTAATCATATAATGGTCAAGTTATTCTTAGCAAATCTCAACCTTGTCAATCCACCTAGAAACACTGAAAATTGTGTTTGGACTTCGGTATGTGGCACATCGATGTTTCTCTCCATTGATCGAATGAATCATATTTTAAATGCTTGACCGGGTGGAATCTCATTACATGATGTAGATTGTAATCCATCAACTCGTGACCGCCTAAGTCACTTATTCTTTGAAGATGATGCTACCGACTTAAGGCAAACTTCATCTCTCCGACCTAAAGCACGACTTTTTCATCGATTCATGATGAAGTCTATTGTTCCAAGAGGAGGGTCGTACCACTTAGTATATCCCGAAAACTTCAAGGCGTTATATGCTATGTGTGGAAACATTCGGGTAAATTGGACACAACTTCTTATGGATGAATTCCTTACATTCAACCAAGGAAAAATGCTCCATATTTACTATGGAGAATACATAATGCGGTTGATTAACAACTTTGTCACTCATGCACCGGAATCCGAAACATCCAAAGTTCGTACCTTTGACTCACGAACAATAAAATTGATGAAGTTACCCGATGCACCATCCCAAATCACAACCTTTCAGCAATGGCGTACCATTCCACGAGAACAACTACGTCGTAGCTATTCTACTCCTCAACCCTCCACTCATTCCACAGAACGTTTAACTCGTCAAACCTCTATCCAAAGACCACCTCCCGGTACTAGCACAGCGGCTGCCATAGATATTTTAGCCCAAAATCAATTAGCTTTGGATTCTCGCCTTCGAAAAATTGATGGGCGTTTCAAAAAGATCAAAGGCTTCTTCGTAAATTTATGGGATGCCTTATCATGCTCTTCTGAAGCCGGTGCTTCATTTGTTGCTCCTGGAAAAAGACCCGCACCAAATTTCTCTTGGTCTACATCCGAGAACACAAGTTCCAGCACATCGGCAACTCCCGCACCTACCACTCACAGACGGGGTAAGGAACCGGCTCCTCTCGATGAAAATCTTCATCCAGAACAGTGGGATACCGACGATGATGAGGAGTAATTGTAGTATTTTTTTTAAAATTTATTTTAACTTTCAAGAATCGCTTGTAGTTTATTTTGTTTCTTAATTAATTGTTATGTTATGTTCTAAGCAAACATCTTTAAATTATTTCTAATTAAGCTCAAAGAATGTACCATGTAAATTTAAAATGTTTTTTTTTTTTTGCATTACTTCAATCTGTTATAAGTATTCCTTTTTGTTGATGACAAAGGGGGAGAAATGTATGCAAATTAACGAATTTTTGCAGAAAAGTCGCCATATATTCAGGGGGAGAACTATAATATATATGTCAATATTACTTCGTCACATAAGTATTGTCATCAATCAAAAAGGGGGAGAATGTTGATTCATGAGTTTTGATTCATGACACAAGCTTCAGAGATCATACGACGAGAATGCTATATGAAAGCGACAAAAAGAGAATAAATGCATACCGTGCACTACAAAGAAGATAATCTTACAATTCAGAGATTAGTATGGATATTTTATTTTATTTGAGTTTTAGAACAATGTTAAAATCATTCCTCAAATAATCACACACGCACACAAAACAATTTATATCAAAAAATATGTTCACTGTGCATATAACACCAGGTCGGCCGACCGACCAGGATCCTCGGTCGACCGACCCTGTATCATATGCACAGTGACTTTCTGTTTTGTATACGTTTTTCAACTCAGCTGACCGGCCAGTTTTTCCGGTCGACCGACCAGAGAAAAACGGCTAGTTTTCTGAAGAGACGCGATCTTTTCATGAAGAGTAATGTCCTCTATTTCAAGAGGTATGGACACTACTGTTGACTAAAACTATTCATGAAAGATTACAACTCTTCAACAACTATATAAACATATTCAATTCACTTCTACAATCACCGATTCTTGTTTATATTTCTGAAATCTAATCTCTTCTCATTTCTGCAAATAAAAGCATTCACTCTTATTCAATATCACTAGAATCCTTGAATTTATTCATATACTTCGATTCTACGTGATTATCTTCCTTCTAAATCTTCACACACATACATATTCTTGAGGATTTGATTATAGGAAAGTTGTACTATCAAAAGACAATCAGTGTTATTTAGAACACATTCGTCAACAAACATTTTGTATTAAGTTGAAGTCCTCTTCGGTTGTTGAGGCGGAAAAATTCCTGTTCGGCTGCTCAGGTGTCGTATACCTATTCCTCCGGGTTAAGTGAGGGGTTTAGTTTAAATCCAGAGGGTATTCTGGGACTGAACGTAGAACGGGAAGTTCGAACCAGTATAAAAATTCCTGGTGTGCTTACTTTAATTTTTACTTTACTGTTATTACCAGTTTCCGCATTAATATACCATATTACACGATCCTTAG
Source organism: Allium fistulosum (assembly GCA_030737815.1). Taxonomy (NCBI): domain Eukaryota; kingdom Viridiplantae; phylum Streptophyta; class Magnoliopsida; order Asparagales; family Amaryllidaceae; genus Allium; species Allium fistulosum. Next base: position 1,292,159,900 of record CM060902.1, read on the forward strand.
TACTACACGTACACTTTCATGATCTGCTTTTTGCTTTAGCCACACCACAGGACGTCGTAGCTCCTGTGATGGACCACCGCCATCACCACCATCCGGACGAGCGTGCCCTCTCTGTGAGGAAGGGGGAGACCCAAAATGTCCACCGGTACGTCTACGTGACGACATACCTATATAATACATGTTACAAACAAACATTATAACAAAAAATAAAATAACTATATGTAAAACATACAGTATGGCGTAACGTAAAAACGAGATGTGATACATATCATATATTAGCATACCATTTCATTTTTAATGAAAACAGGATAATGTTTAATTAAAAAAATATAAATTTACCTTCTCAAAATGTAGATAGTTGATCAGTCCTCGTCATTTTCAGATTCAGACTATGTTTCGCACTCTATATTTTGTTCCTCTGTACTCTCAAATGCTTCAATTAATGCATTTGATTCATCGTTTAGAGGTCCAAAATTTGTTTGATCGTCGGTTATTATTATTCCTCTATTTTCCTCGATATCTGCTTGGTAAGCTTGTTCTTCGAGAATATTCCGTCCATCAAATGTAAACCTTGCCTTTGTTTTAAAAACAGCCGACCAATCTATTTTATCTCTTCTTAGAGATGGGTAAGAAGCATAATAAACTTGAAGAGCTTGTTTGGCAAGTACAAAAGGATCGTATTTATAATAACGCGAAGTATGTTTTATTTCTATAAGATTATATTTTGGGTGCACGTTGATTCCAGAACCTGGAATGTTGCTGAACCAGTTGCATTTAAACAAAAATACTTCTTCCGCGGGTCGTGTGAAATACGTCAATTGCAAAACCTGGGTTAGCACGCCATAAAAATCATGTATATGATCATTTGGATCATCACTACCTTTAACAAATACATCAGTATTGTTAGTTAATTTTTCGGCACCGTATTCTTTGGTATTAAATTTATATCCATTGACAAAGAATATTGGATAGGTCTTCACTATCCTTTTTGGTCCCATAGCTAAATGTTTCAATCCTTCGTCTACAACACAATTTGTTGTATCAAAAACGTACTTAGAAAACCAAGAAGCGAATTCTTTGCTGATATCGCCATTAGGATGTTGTGATTTGTAAATACTGCAATATAATAAAAAATGTTGCATTATGATTAAGATACACGTGTGTGCATATATTTGTGTATACACACGTGTTGATGATATATATATATATATATAAGTAAATTACCTAACAAACGGTGCAACTTCAGCACAGTTGAGAAGAACATATGTGTGTGCAACATGATAATCTCTATCATCCAACCATACTTCCACACAAGCACCAGCAGGCCGACCTTGTTTTTTAAAAATTGATAAGGTCGTTTGACAATCTTCTTGATCAATTCCTTCATCATTACGCGTAGCACTTTCAAATGATATGTTCACATGGTCACTAAAATAATGAGAGAGAAAAAACGAAGCTTCTTCTTCGATGTATGATTTGCAAATCGAACCTTCAACTCGAGCTTTCTGTCTCACTTTTTTTAGATGATTTAAATACCTTTCAAATGGATACATCCATCCATATTGCACAGGCCCTCGAAGACATGCTTCTAATGGAAGATGAATAGGTAAATGTTCCATAACATTGAAAAAACCTAGAGGAAATACTTTTTCCATTTTGCAGAGCAATATCGGGATTTCTTCCTCAAGTTTACGTAGACGATCAACTTTTAATGTAGTAGAACAAATCTCTTTATAAAAAAGAGTAATTTCTGTTACAACAGTCCAAACTTTTACGGGCAACGGTTCTTTAAAAGCGACGGGTAATAAATTTTCCATCATAACATGACAATCATGACTTTTCATCCTGCTAAGTTTATTGTTCTTATAGTCGACACATCTACGAATATTAGAAGATATACCATCCGGGAATCTTAGTCCTTCCACCCATTTTAAAAGTACTTTAACTTGATTATTGTCTAGCTCATAGCAAGCTTTTGGCTTTTTTGTGTCATTTGGCTTTATATGAAGCTCATGACGATTACATATTACTTCGATATCACGTCTTGATTTCAAATCATCTTTCGTCTTCCCCTTGACATTCAAAATTGTATTAAAAACATTATCAAACACATTTTTCTCATTATGCATCACGTCAATATTATGACGAATCAGGAGATTTTTCCAATAAGGCAACTCCCAAAATATGCTTTGTTTGCACCAGTTATGAATCGATGATTTACCTTGAATTTCAATTTGTTCTCCGGTTTCATGTATCTTTGGATAATCCTTTACAAGTTCATAAATATCTTCGCTTGACCAAACCGTAGGTGGTCTCAAAGTTTGATGTCTATAGCTGTAAAGTTTTTCTTATCTCTTCTAAAAGAATGATTAATATGAAGTAAATATCGATGACAGTCAAACCATGAAATTTTCTTTCCATGAGGTAAAGAAAATGCTCGTGTATCTTCCATGCAGTACAGACAAGCTAGACAACCAGCCGTACTCCAACCTGAAAGCATTGCATAAGCAGGAAAATCGCTGATTGTCCACATCAAAGAAGCATACATGCGAAAGTTTTTTTTGGAAATATCGTATGTTTCTACTCCTTCGTACCACAGTGTTTTTAATTCTTCAATCAAAGGTTGTAAATAAACATCGATTCCTTGTGTCAGATCATTAGGACCAGGGACGACAACTGTGAGAAACATATATTGAGTTTTCATACACATCCATGGAGGTAAGTTTTAAGGTGTTACAATTATAGGCCATGACGAATATTTAGAACCAAACTGAGAAAATGGTGAAAATCCATCCGTACATAAACCAAGTCGAACATTACGACCCTCGGATGTAAAATCATGATATTTGTGGTCAAAATGCTTCCTTGCTTCCCCATCAGCTGGGTGTGTTAACGTACCTTTTTCCCGTGTTCTAACACTATGCCATCTCATATGTTGCGCGGTTATAGAAGATGCATATAACCTTTGAAGTCTAGGAGTAATTGGTAAATAATGCATACGTTTATACAGGACTTCCTTTCCTTTTTTCTTTCTTGATTTGTACCTTTCTTGATTACATATTTTACAATTTCTAAGGTTGATATCTTCTTTCCAAAACAGCATGCAATCGTTTAGACATGTATCTATTTTATGATACGGTAAACCAAAAGCTGACATCATTTTTTTTACTTCATAATGATTTTCGCACATTAAATTATTGGGAGGCAAATGCCGTTTTGCAGCTTGTACAACAGCTGTAAATCCAGCTTCTGTGAAGTTGTATTTAGATTTCATCGCAATGTATTCAGCAGTTACTGATAATTGGGTTCCGCTTGTGCAGCCTTCCCAAATGGGTTTCTTTGCGGCATCTAATAAATCATATATTTTTTTGCCCCAATATTTGGTTCTTCTTCAGCATTACCATCGTCATCAATTAATTAAGGAACAGGAAACATTGACTGTGCAGCATCTTCAACCATATGTTCTACGAGATTCGTCGTATCAATTTCAGTACACACTACCTCCTCAGCTTGTACATGAGTAGATGCTAACGGTTCTCCATAACGATCCCAAACCAAATAGTTCGGCACGAAACCGTATTGACGCAAATGAACTCTAACCATTTCTGGTATCAAATGCTTTAACATTTTGCATTTAGTACATGGACAACGGATTTCTTCGTCGTTTCTGTTATTACTCAAAGCGAAATCAATATATACGCAAACACCATTATTAAACTGTTCACTTATTGGGCCTCCATTTTCGATCCTTCTTTTTTTGTACATCCAGCTTCGATCAGTAAAATAATTGTCCATTTACCTACGTATATAATTAAAAAGTACGATATAAATTTAAAAAATTGACATTTTATTAAAACAGTATTATTGGTGAATTGACACTTTATCAATGGGTCATCCTACCTCCCATTACAAAAACAATAACGTAATTAAATCGCGTAAATCATTTCAATTTAAACGATTCAACAAAATTTCGGCAGCACTTCGCTTTAGTTCCCTGAACAGTACACATTTGCGTGTACACAGGGAACATAAAGGAAGCGCTGTCGAAATTCTATGAACCATTTAAAATGAAATGTTTTACGAGATTTAATTACGTTATTGTGTTCGTAACTTGTCCAATACAGGGACAAATCCAACAAATATTGTATACGGTGAATATAGTTGTCCGTTCTGTTAAAAAATGAATATCCACATAACGATCATATACAATACTTATCAGACGGGGCCGAAAGACACTCTAAGGGTTTCATGAATATAAAATATCGTTTTTTAAATTTTCTAAAATACATAAACTATTGTATGCTCACTAACAACTAACGTTTCCAAACAAACCTAAAACTAATTGTATGCACATTATTCTATTGTTAACACAAACTTAAATATATATAATCTTGCAATACATAAGTTAATAACATAAATTATGCCTCAATAAACTAGATTATACATACAATAAGGCAATACAAACATTTAATACACTAATTTAACAAATTTAATTAAATATAGGAATTAGGGTTTATACCTTTTCTTGAGAGATTATGGAGTTAGAGAGGACGAGAGGGAGGCTTGGAGTCGTCGGAGGGGCCGTTGATCCTTAACTTTTTTAGAGAATAATTCCGCTATAAGTATCGATAAGTAACCATTGCTCTTTATTTAAGCTAGCTTTGTTATAAGTTCAGTAATTTCTTTCTTTCCATATTTGGAATACTGCAGTAGTAATCAGGATGTGTGCGTAGTCTCTCTCAAGTGATTTAGACTTAAATTTGTTGTTAATATGTAGTATTGCTTGCTCGAGATCCATGTATCCATTGCTCGTATTATCCAGAATAGATTGAATGAGATTCCAAATGTAATAAGTATAATTACACCCAAATAACAAATGATTAGCACTTTCATTCTCCAATTTGCATAAGGAATAAAGTGAATTTGTATTATTGCTCCATTTATTAATTCTGTCCAAAGTTGGCAGCCTGTTGTTAATAGCAAAATAAGTACAGAATGCCATCTTGGGATTATTCACTTTATTCCAAATGCAATCAGGCCAATCAACATTGGGCTGTTTATTTCTAATAACCTCCCAAGTGTTTTTAAAAGAGAACTTCCCTTTGTTGCTAGCTGTCCATTCCTAATAGTCACTGTCAGCAGTATAATCTAAAGGAATTTTGCAGATATCATATTTATGTAGGTTTGTAATAGGATGTAAATGTGGTTGCCATTGATTATCTTTGATGATCATCGCCACGGTTGCAGTTGAACCACCACAGATAACTAAATTATCCCAACCCACTTTATTTATAAAAGATTCATTTTTAAACCAAGGATCAAACCATAAACTAGTTTCTTCACCAAGTTTAAATTTTTCTTTGCACTAATGATTTACCAATTTCTCTACATTATAAAATTTGTTTCCAAGCATAAGATTGGTTGTTTTTTGGCAATATATTCCAAAAATTACAATTTTTAAGATATTTACATCCCATTCGGTTGGCCCATAGTGAGTCAGCACTAATAAATCTCCAAAATAATTTCAAATGACAAGTTACCGAGATCATTCATGCTTCTTATGCCAAAACCGCCTTCTTTTTTAGGCCTATAGACCTTATCCCAACTAATTTATGATGTCCTCCCCTCCATAAAAAGTCAACACATCTACTTTATATTTTTTTAGTAGATACAGCTGGAATATGATATGTTTGTAACCAATACAAAATAATAGCATATATAACAATTTTGAAAAGTTCCATTCTGCCTTCAATTGATAATAACTTACATGACCAAGTTTCCATTCTCTCTTGAATTTTTTCAATGAGCATAGAACAATCATAATCTTTTATTTGATTAACAGATAAAGGCAAACCCAAACATTTAATAGAAAGGCTACCTTTAGCAATATTTAAAGAATCTAAAACTTCCTTTTTATATCTGCTATACTTACTGAAATAAGCTTTACTTTTACATTCATTAAGTTGTAGCCCTGCATTCTTATAAAAACACTCAAAAATTTGTTTAGTAGTCTCTGCATTTCCTCTATTTGCCTTAATAAAAAGCATAAGATTATCGGGGTAAATAAGATGATTAATAGAAGTCTGAACTCTATTTATTGGGGTAATATTACCCTTAATAGCCTCAATTTCCATTAAAATGGAAAAATATTCCATAACCATAGTAAGGTGATAATGGATCTCCTTGACTAATGCCCTTATTACTTTTGATGAAACCCTCTGATTTACCTTGAATAAGTATAGAAAAAGTAGGAGTATTAATACATTCAAAGATCATATCACAAAACTTAATAGGGAAACCCATATATCTCATGATATGATATATGAAATATCTGTTTACTTTATCATAAGCTTTTTGCAAGTCTACTTTAATACAAACATTATCCCCATTCTTAGCATTAAATTTTCTTACCATTTCATGTGCCAATAGGGAATTTTCATAAATAAGTCTACTTGGCACAAAAGCACTTTGATTTTTTGAAATGACAAAAGGAAAAAAACTTTGATTCTATTACTTACTATAGTAGCAATAGTTTTGTAAATAAAATTGCAACAAGAGATAGGTCTATAGTCTTCAATACAAGTGGGGTTTTTATTTTTAGGTATCTATTCTATTATATATAAAAGAGAATAAAAGATTTTTCGTATTCTTATTTCTCATTCAATCCGAAGCCAAATACTTATCACTCATCGATTTGAGTAAACAATTTGCAATTGCCCCCTCCAACTCTTTTCCAATCACAGTTCATGTATCCACTATATTTATTGCTATTCATTGTTTTGTTTCTTAGCATTTTTCTGCTCTTAATTTATTAATAATTAAGGAAACGTATTTTTGATAGTTTCCCTTTCTTTTTCTGTAACTTCGTCCTTTCTTCCCATTAATTTGCAAATTCAACTTTCTAAAACCCTATCTCCATTTCTGTTTAATTCAATCTTCTAATATGTTTTTCAATTTTTCAACATTTCTAATTTCTATTTTCCCTCTTGATTCTCATAAACTATATTTCTTTTAAATCATTTAAGGAAACACCTTTTATTTTATAAGAAACAGTTGAATTAAACCATCTGGATATGGAATCTAGCGAATCTGGATGTTTTTTAGTTGGTAACTTTCTTTTCATTTTCTCACAATAGTTTAAAGTTATTTGTTGATTACTTTTATTTCATAATTTTCAAAGTAGTTAAAAGTTATTGATTTTCTTCATTTGTGAAGTTGTTTTCCTAGGAACGTTTTTGCATCCGATCCACATGCTTTGGTTCTTTTCACCAGATCAATAGGTAAGTTTTAATTTTTAGACTGTTATATTATAATTTTAATTCTTATTTTGTATAAAGTTTCCAGATTTACCATAATCTTATCTGCTTCAGATCAGGTCTACAATTAAACTACTGTATGTTCTCATTTTTACACCCTTTTCTAACTTTTTCAATATTTTTGTGTTCATGTTTGGTGATGCGTGGTTGTCTCCTGGATTTTATTTTCATTTTTTTCTCTTATTGTAAAAGTGTTTCATGTTACATAAAAACACCTTTTATTTTGTAAGAAACCGTTGAATTAGAACTATCTAGATATGGAATCTAGGTGTTTTCATTTTGGAGGAAACCATCATTGACAAAGACAAATCTGGATGTTTTTTTATTTTGTAACTTTCTTTTCATCTTTTTCACAGTAGTTTAAAGTTGTTTGTTGATTACTTCTATTTCATCATTTTCAAAGTGGTTAAAAGTTGTTGATTTTTTTCGTTTCTGAAGTTGTTTTCTTAGGAACGTTTTTGCATCCGATCCCCATGCGTTGGTTCTTTTCACCAAATCAATAGGTAAGTTTTCATTTTAAGATTGTTATATTATGGTTTTAATCCTTATTTTGTGTAAAGTTTCCAGATTTTCCATAATCTTATCTGTTTCAGATCAGGTCTACAATTAAACTACTATATGTTCTCATTTTTAAATCCTTTTTCAATATTTTTCTGTTCACGTTTGGTGATGCGTGGTTATCTTTTGGATTTTATTTACAATTTCTTCTGTTATTGTAAAAATGTTTCATGTTACCTAAAAAGGTATATACTTAATTATGAGTATCACAATCATAAAAGTAAAACAAAAATTCACAATAATGACATTTTAGGTGTGTTTTAAATATTTTGTTTCTTCTATGTCCGTGATTGTGTCAATATTATCGGTTTTAAACCACACTATGTTGTCATTTTCAAAATATTTCCAATTATCTATCCTCATTTACAATTTTATTAACTTTGTAGCCTTATGTGTTATTATGAAATTTTTATTTATGCTTTTTTGTTACTCTAACAATACAAATTCTTTTAAAAGTAAACTAATCAAGTATATTGTATTCTACACAATCAATATGAATTTTGTGTTTGATTTCTTTGTACTCGGTATCTATGTTCTACAATAATGACATCTTAGCTATGTTTTAAATAATTTGTTTCTTCTATGTTTGTGATCGTGCTAATATCATCAATTTGATTGTCTAACGTATAATATTTATTGAAGAATTATTTAATGTTAGTTAAAGTGGTGTGACCATTATGCATAAGTTGTTTATTAAAAATAAGCACATAAAAGGACTGTGCACATATTTATAATAGTAGAGCTCTTACTATCTATCCTCATTTACAATTTTATTACCTTTGTAGCCTTATGTGTTATTATGAAATTTTCATTCATTCTTTTTTGTTACCCTAATAATACAATTTCTTTCAATAGTAAACTAATAGGGTATATTGTGTTTTACACAATCAAATTTTTGAATTTTGTGTTTGATTTCTTTGTGCTCGGTTTCTTTGTTCTCCTAAAAATACAATATGTCCTATCTTTTGTTATGGTCGTTCCAAACCTTTGGTTGTTTGCCTCACCTACTCAATTGTTTGTTTTTAGATCTGTTGTCCTTAGCGATAGTATATTGCCAAATGCAATAATAGCCATCATTTGTAATTCAAAAGCAATCACCTATTTTCTTTGTTTGAAATATAAACTTTGGTTTGTGTTCCCATATCAAAGGCAGTATTTTTGTATTTACAATGGTTTTTTATGTTCATTCAATTTCACTATTTCACTAAAACTTGCACTACTTCACCAATTGTGTTCTTAGAATTGAATTCCTTGCTTTAATTAAATAAAGCAAATAATAATCACTATTGTTATGTTATGTTATTTTTGTCTTCCTAACAAATGTAGCAAAGATAAGGAAAACAGCAATTTTAGATGCATTATATCTTATGTTTTCTTCACACTATACAAAAAAAATTTAGTTGATGTCAGTAACATTGAAATAAGAAGACAAAAAATTTGATCCTTTCATTCAGAAATACTCATATTAATTTCTTAGAACTTCTCTAAATGAATTGTATGATTCTACATTATTACTTCATTTCTTCCCAAAGTTGAAAGCAATATTTTTGGAAGTAATCGTATTCTGATCAACTATTTTCAAATAAAATCCATGTTTTCTATATAATATAACATTTTCCTACTTTTTTATTGTACCAGACTATAAATTTGACAACCATATTTCACATTGTGATTCAAAACATAAATTTTGATTAGTTTCCATTTCATTGGAATTATTTTACTATTTACTGCAACTTATTCTGCATATTCATTTCATTATTTTCTACCTTTTTTATCGTTTAACGATACTTTACCAGTCACGATCTTGGAATGTATTTTTTGTTCCCACTAAGATTATTTTATAATGAAGAATATGTGGAAGATGTATCATACTTTGAATTTCTTACTTCTTATATTTACTGGAAGTTATGGTATGTTTCCCTATGGCTTCCTAAGGTATTGAGCAAAGATATAACAAGTAAAAATTTTGACGTACTTCTTTTGTCTTTCAGCTAAATTATACATTATTTTTTTCTTAGATTTCTAAAGGACAAGTAACTACATTTGAACAACAAAGCACAAGATTATACACCTAAAATTGTCTAATAATTTTTCTACTTTGTTTTATAACCGAATATATGTTGTACATTTTTTTATAATTTATACTTTGTTTACAAACCACTCAATGTATGTTGATTGGAAGTAATTGACTGCTACAAGGTTAACAAAGTTTCTTACATATGTGCATGATAATAATCAATTTAATGTATGTTTCAAAAAAAAGTGAAACTATGTGCTGGTATCTAAGTTACCCAATTAACTTTGAATTTTTTAACTAATACATTAATTTCCATATTCAATCTACTTCGCACATTCTAACCACTATGCGATGGTCCTATGTTTCAATGAAGTTAGTTTAAGCTGCCATAAGTTCCTTTCAATCATCAAATGACTTTGATAAAATGAGTGAGTATATATTGAAGCTTTAGAGGATTATATTTTTTGTTCATATCATTTTCGGTAGTACGAAAGGTTGGTAAATAAATTTAATGCATCGAGTATATAATTTATTTTTATCTAAAAAAGTAAGGGAAAAGAATATTGATTGAAATTTTAAAAAAGTTTACTAAGGAATGAGTTGAATTAAATGATCATGTTAACTGTCATTTAAAAAATATTTCTGTATTTATAGAAACAAATATTCGATGGTAACAATAGATAAATATATTTGCAATCCGTATGCTTATTTTTACTCAACTTTGATTTTTAAATATCTACTTGATTTACACTTTCTCAATAAGGATCATCTTTTGCACATTAATCTGCTTTTCATATGCTAATTAAAATGGAGCTTGTGGTCTTTACCAAATTGTGTGACATTGTCACTGTTCTCTAATAGCAAGCTTATCATTATGGTAAACAAATGAACATTCAATCCATTTGGGTTTAGCCACGGGGATATGGAAGGATGACAACCTCTATCAGCAAATGTTGTTGGGTCAATGATGCTACAATTTTATCCGAACACTAATTTTTCTTCTTCATTTTTTTATGTGTATCGAACCCAACAATCTTTCTGCTTATATGTTGTAATGCTGTAAACATTTGCTTTTATGGACTTAATTTAGCCACGCTTGACTTCTTTGTTCATCACAATTTGATATTCATGCATTTGATAAGATTTAGATAACACCCTTTCATTCGTCTTTCAAACAAAATATATTTCATTTTTTGTAATTTATTTTTGACGCTGATATCTTTGCCACAAGTTAGTATTTCCTTGATTGGACATATTAGGTCATCTATTTTATTTTATTTTCTATTGCCCAGCTAGCTACTATGCTTTTAAATGTTTGATGACCAAAAGTACAATTTATTATTTAGGTGCTAAAGAAATGCACTACCATATATCCTCCTTATTTTAGAAGCACGTTGGACTGTGCATCAAAATTGTTTGCGCATGAGCCATCGTCAGCCATTCCATGCAACAGTTATTTTTTTAAGACAGCTCCAACATTTATACTGAACCACTTGGACCAATTGATCTGTCAACACATGATAGCTTATGAGTAGAAGTGCTACATATGTATCACCTTGCTATATATCCCTTTGTGATGTGTAGAATATGTTGTTCTAGTTGTTTCTATTTGATAATAGGGTGGTACATTAGATTAGTTTTCTAATGCGCCTACTAAATCAAAGCCTATATTGTACATGTCATTTAATTGTCCGACATTTAACAGTTGTGATTTACAAATATTTTTTTACCAATAACGTACTATTGTATTTTCAAAACTTACATTCAACGCCGTGTGTGTAGCACGGTTTCGCACTCGTTAAAGTAATAAAAATATGATTTAGGCTCTTAAGAATTTTGCCTTTTTCCATGAATTCATTGATAACTCCAAAAACTTGACAAGCACCATTGTCCCGGTAGTTAAGTGATTCGACTTTGGTGCGAGAAGTCACAAGTTCGAAACTTGCGTAGCGTGATTCAAACATATATTGACAAGTGATTTGTGATATGCTGTCCCAGTGACATGTTGTATCTAATGTACCATTTCAAAAACAATCCAAAAACTTGACCCTTGATTTTTTCCCAGTGAATTTTATAAAATTTTGCATACCCATCAAGGCCAGGACTTTTTATCTCCAGCATTAAAAATGACATATTTATTTTCCACAATAGTGATAGTAGCAAGTAAATTTTCTGAAGCATTCTCATTCAAAATATTTTTACATATAATTTGAGGAAATTTAGTTTCATTAAATTCAGTAAAATATAAATTTTCATAAGAATCAACAGCATCTTTTGCAACTTTATCATAGGCATTAGATAGATTTCCATCATTGTCAATAACATTGCCTATATTATTAATATGTTTTCTACTGCTCATTTTAGCATGATTTTTTTTGTACAATCATCATCTAAAGTAATCCAATCTACCATTGCCTTTTGTTTAGTATTAATCGTATTTATATACAATTCTGTAGAAAGGTTTTCTGAATAATAATTTTTTTTTAATAATATTTATATCTTCTGGATTTTTATCAGCAAGATCTTGTAACATTTTCCCTTCCTTTCTCAATAAATCCACCTTGTTTTTGTTTTGATTATTAGTTTTATTCCAGTTTTAAGTTTATTTTTAGCATATTTTAAAAACATACTAAACTGGTACTGACTAGTACCATTACATGAAAAATTAAAGCGTTCTTCCACAGGAGCTTTATAATCTTCATAAAAAAACCCAACCATGTTTAAATCTAAAAGAAGTAGCTTTTTTTTCAAAATCCATATTTTGAAAAAGTTTGATAAGTAAAGGAGTATGATCTCTAGTATTTTGTTCAAGTGTGCTACAAAAAAAATTAGGAAAAATGTTAGAAAAATCTTTGTTAGTCAAAATCCTATCCAATTTACAATGAATATTTTTTTTCTGAACCAGATTTCCAAGTGAATTTATTTCCACTTATATAAGGTTCTAATAGACCAGTCTTAAGCAAAAATTTATTTAGCCTATATAATTTGCTTTGAGGAATTTTATTACCACCAAATTTTTCAAAGGCACGCAAAACTGTATTAAATTCACCCATAATTAGCCAGGGAAAATTATAAATTAGATCCATGACCTTTAACTTTGCCACGTACCATTTCTCTCACTTTCAAACTTACTGCCATAAATACTAGTGATTTGTATAGAAAATCCCCCAATATTTTTAAACTAACAATCTATGTATTGTTTATCTTTGTTAATATTCATATTTGACCTAACATTGGAATCCTAAATAATTAAAATTCTACCTTTACAACTACAATCATTATTATTAATTGATTTCCAATTACTAGACATTTTTAAACAAAACTTTTCAAAATTTTCATCATTCAGTTTATTTTCAATAAGGGCAACAACAGAGGGCTTATAAACTCTTAACATGTATAATATATCAGTTTGTTTAGCAGGGGAATTCATTCCACTCACATTCCAAGCAAAAACAGACATTATAATATATAATAAAAAGGAAGAAAGGTTCTAGATTATATCTGACACATTTGTCCCCTTACCTCTTATTTTGTTTTCTACACTTTTAGCTTTAAGTCTAGTAGTCATTTCATTCCATTCTAGATTAATTGAAATGTACTTCTGTTTGAAAGCTTTTTTCTCCTTTTTACCCTTATTCTTACCAACTACCTTTACCTTTGGAATATGCAGCTCTAAGATATCAAATTGATCTACTATATCCACCATCATTAATTCAGTTTTATAGCATTCCCTGTTTTTGGAACCCGAATCAGTGATATATCAAACTGCCCAGTAATGCGAGGCAAGGCTGAGTCAATGCATTCCCTATCCTCAGCTTTTACAACATGCTCTGGTGGAGGAACCTTTTCTATGATCATATTCGGACCCTGAAAGTTGCACTGCTGAGGGGCATTATTTATTTGAACCATTATTATCTGTAATTAAATATGAGTCTGAAACAGGAGGGGTTTCAGACTCAAAGACCATTGTATTATGCCCCTCCTTTGAAATACTCTAAATGTTTTCTTTTGATTTGTTTTCTTTATATGAATTCAAAAGATGAACTTCCTCGGCAAGGATCTGATCTTCATGATCAATGAGCTTCGTTGGATTTTTTTCTTGATCGGAAATGATGTTTTCTTGGTTGATTCGATCACTTTCTCCAAATGAGATTAAATGTTTAAGTGACTCTTCAACACTTTTGGATCTTTAGACTGCCTATTAGAGTCACTTTCTTGAATGTTATGAGTATATCATGAGTTTCTTGATTAAGAATTTTGGGAATCCATGGGTTGCACTGATCTATAGCGTTTCTGAAACACTTGCATACATTGCACTTCGGTGGAACTCATTCGTATTCTACTTTTTGAATAATATTTTCACCACAGTACAATGTAAGATTAATCTCTTCAGGAAGTTCAACATTTGCAGACACTTCAACAAGAAGGCGAGCATAATTCAATCTTGTCTTCATAGTTGTGGCTGCATACATTTTAATGGGTTTCCCAATGTTACTAACCATAACACTAAACGCCTCATGGTCCCAAAGCTTCAAATTAACACTGGGTAATCTCACCCAAATCGGCATTGTTGTTAATAAATCTCTGTCCATTTTTAAATTTTCAGACCATCTTCTCATTATGATGAGTTTTCCATTGTAGAAAAATTGACCATTTTTTAAAACTGAGTTGCAATCTTGAGTTTCTTTGAATTTCACGAGGAAGAAACCATTTCCCCTTGTATATATTTCGAATTCACCTACAGATTTCCAAACTCATTGAATATAAGATTTGAAATACAAATAGTATGGTTTGGTACCAACCACATATACAAGAACTGAATCACTCCAACATTCAGTTTTTCTTTTACAAACTACTTCTTTTCCCAGATGAAAATTCTTGTTATTAATCTTGATTGGTGCTATATTCTCAAGATTGCACTCATCCTCCATTGGTTCTTGAGGTTGCTCTGCTACTATATATGCCCATGTTTTATGGCCTTACTCCTTGTTCAGTGAGAAGGTTGTCGGCTTCCTTTGTTGTGTCAGCGGATTTCCCTTATTAGTCTATGGGATGGTGGTTTTCTGACCATCTTTACCCTTCAGATTGCCTTTACTAGGAACCGGTGGCAACTCCTGACCTTTCTTGGCCTCTCTTCTCCTTTGCATCCTAGATTAGACCAATTGGAACCATCACTATCAATGATGACTCCCTCTGATGGCTTTCTGATGTGAGATAATTCAGGTGGTCTGACTTGAAAACTTAATTCAGAGAATTTTGAGATATTTTTGTGAGGATTTTGGTTTTCCCCCATGGCAGAGTGCAAACCCTAATTTTCAATTAATTTTTATCAATCCAGCGTTATATATGTTGTCCACCATCTTGATAATTATTAATTTACAAATTGTGTTTCAGGACGGTTTTGTATGAACATGTCCTATAAAGAAATTCTAATTACTTGCTACGCATTCCTTTCACCCGTTTTCTTTAGTTTTGTTACATCTTTTTGTTTGGTGATTTGTTCACCCTTTGCTTTTGATGTCTCTTGTATATGCTTTCGTTCAATGAACCATGTGATGTATGATGATATATGTAAAGCACGTTGATAAGTATAAAAGTGAAATACTATATTAATATTATTATTCGGCTGCTTCAAAAATACTTCATGGTTAGTTTATTTTAGCACTAGCATTAACTGCCAAAGTCCATAAGCAAGTTGTTTTTAATAAATATAAAACATGCAAGTCTTCCTAGGACATCAAACATTCCTTTAAAACAAATTGTTACCATGGAATTATGATGTAATTTCTGAAAAATAAACTATAAAATGTTGTAAAAGATGGTTGGGCTAAAAAAATGCGACCACCCACAAATAGCATCATGTTCAAATAACTAAAAGATCCGTCAATACACTATTTATTCACATTTTCTACGATCCGTATGCGTATCACAGTTTCGCTCTAGTTTTAGAAATTTTATAGTATAACTTGGATTTGATATATACCTTTAAGGAATTTTGTTTATGAAAACATCACACTAAAACTCCAAAATTCCCCTAAAACGAAATTTAAGTTAGAATATCAATTACATTATATTAAAATAATGGAATTGTTTAGATATTGCAATTTTAATATTTTACATTCTATTCTATTTCTTATCTTTTTTTGTGGATCTAATTAAGGGTTTTGAAAAGAATAACTTAGGAAATGGTGCGTAAGGTATGAATTCTTTTATTCATAGTTTGCACTGCCTATTTCTACAATAAATAGGAATTCCCCTTTTCAATTTTATACAAAGAAACTGAATATAATGTAAAAGTATTTGAATTGTAAGCTTCCATTAACGTTGATTTCGCTATTTTAGTATAAAATAAGTTTGGTATAGATTCTATTTTATATAAGTTTTTTAATCAAATTGTGGATATCAGATATATGTTATATTTGTTGATATGGAATTGGACTTGTATAAATTTGAAGTTTTGATATTTAATCGCTAGTTTAGGGCGCAATCTTTGCACGCTTAGAAATATTTTAGGCTTGTACTTATATATTTATATTAGCTAAATAACATATAATTATAACATATTAATTACGTAGTTAATAGGCTGTTAACTATCATTAAATCCTCCTAAGGAAAAAAATTAATTATAAAGACGAAATAAGTATTTTCTTATCTGGCCTTGATATGGAGCATGGTGAGATGTGTGATAATATGTTAAGAGAATATTGTAAGCTATGACTAAGTTATAAAGATGTTGGGACAGTCAAAAGCACACAGAAGTCTGCCCAGCTATGCTTGCTACCAACAGCGTGATTCTGGGGTTGATTTGAGACATCGCCTATAATAAGTACTCATTGAGGACACGAGGTTAATTCTAAATTCTGTAGGGTAAACCTGCCAAGATTATCTGGCTACCACTACCTATGGATAGTCGAACTAATGTGAGACGTCACAGTTGGGTTACCGACCATAGTACGAAAGACCTGCTTCGAGGTTGAATGTATTAGATGGTTAATTGAGGTCTACCTCTTCCCTATGTACGAAGTATTAAATGGGTAGAGTTAGCGGTTAGGCACGATAGAGAATATCTCGAAGAGGGTCCGCTTTGGGTTTGAGGCATTAAGTGGCTATTGTGAGGTCCGCCTCTCCTACAAAAAGAAATATTAAATGGCCTAAGGAGATTTCGTGCTATGTTAGGTAGATACCACCGGAGAGGAGTCCTTCTTGGGATAGGTCTGCCTAGTTCCCATTAAAAAGGTATTAAGTGGCTTGGGTGCTATCTCTTATATTGTTAGGACATTATTGATGACAGATATTGGTTATTAGCTTGAAAGAGTAATGGTTATGGAATTGGACTGGGATTGCCTTATGGTGTATTGTTGGAAGACTTACAATATAGATAGGATACATAAGGTATATTCTTATTGAAATTATACTGGCCAAGTACTATTATAAAAAGGTTCGAGATTTTTATTCACCAGACATTATTGTCCATCCTCATTACAATATAGGTTAGAGATGATGATGTAGATTTTTAGAGATGGTAGCAGAGACGTAGACTTGTGGTAGTTATTTAGCCATCTATGTTATTTTCAAAGACGGTGGACCAAGAAGAGCATGACCATGATATATAGAAGCACCCGAGAAGCTGAATGGTACTCGAATCTTTTGTTGGGCCTAGACTACCTTATGATTTCTGTGGATTGGCGATTGAAGATATACATTTCACCCAAATAAATGGGAGATAATAACCTATATGTTGTAAGCATCTAGAAGTAAGAAATAACAGGAGTGAAGCAACATGCGAAGAAGGAATGAAGTAAGTTCCCACAAGAAGGTGTACATTAATCACCATAAGGAGCTAATCTGATTTTATGAAGATTGAGCAGGGAAGAAGGAAAGTTCAATAGGGAGGACAATTAAAGTCAATTTGTAAATCCAACCTCATGGGAAAGAATTTTTTGAAGTGTTTTGGAAAATTCCTTGAAATGTTTTGAATGGGGTTTTCAAAGGATTTACTGGAAAGTTGTTTTGAAAAACTAAGAAAATTTTTTCATGGCTCCTTTTTGGTAACTAAGCAATTTTTGAAATTGACAAAAATAGTTTCTAAGTTTATATATTCAAAGATAAAAGTTTTGAATTAGGTACTTTATAATTGTAAAATTATAAGTTATAAGAATAGTGAGGACTAAAGAATTTTTTTTATGGAGTAGATAAAGATCACTACCTAGATAAGATAGGGTAAATGTTTTAAGATATGAATAAAATAAGAATAATATGTACAACATGATCTAGAAATTTGAAATCAGTTCCAAATATTTATTTACTGAATGTTGGTAAAGCTATAAAGATATTCTAGATCTAAATTTAGGTTGTAAATTAGGTTGCCCTAGTTGAATTGAAATGTGAATTTCTATGTTTTGATTTATTTGGAGCGGGTTCCATGTAATTTCTATAAATTATTCAATACCAAACTATGTATAGAAGCACGTCGTTTGAATTAACAAAGGATATACCAAAAAGTGAAAGAGATGTGTATGATATGGATATTCCTTTCTGTAGTTTACACTGTCTATTTCAATAAAAAGAAACAATTCATTGTAATCTCAAATGAAGCAAAGATACCATTTTTGGTTAATTTATGAAAAGTTATAATGGTAATCCTCTTTAAAAAGGAAGCTTTGATAAGTTAAAACATGGAAAGGAATGTTCTAATTTAGAAATCAATATTTATAACTATAAATAAATAAATACAACCGCATTTAATGTTCAAAAACAAAAACAATAAATAGAGTAGTTTACGAGATATTCGTATTAGTTATTAACATCGTAGTAATTATAGGACTAGGATTTATGGACACTAATTACAGATTTAATGGGCAATAAATTTGTAATTAATAAAGAGTTAAAATTAATTAAATGGAACTGATTAGGGAATTTAATACGACATTTATGGGGATGCATAATTTATCCCATAATCAGGTATATCAACTGAAGTAATAGATAGATTGCATTTATTAGAAACCAAGAAGGAGAATTAAGGAAGGTGGGTGATAGTGGAATGAAATACTAGGAATGTCCATCTTAATTTAAAGGGTGTTAGGACTGCAGCATTATTAACACCAGTTGATGATAAATGACAGCTTCTAACAAAATCTTCTTTTAGAGTTTTTAGATTGTAATCACTAGTTGTCCCTCTTGTGGTATTGGAAAAGCATACAATATGGTATAAGAAATGTTACTGTTTTATCATTGGGTTGATTTTATGGATGAGATTAGACTGCTAGATAAATATATAAATATTGAGAAACAATGTAAATAAGGAAATTTCATAAGGACACTTAACTAGCAATAAAATGTAGGCAAGGCTGGAAGTTAATGAGAAAATGGGTTTAGTAACTAGGAATAAAGAATGCTTCCATCCTAGAAAGTTTAGGATCTTAGAAAAAAATAAATTTTAGCTTGTGAAGTGTCACCATTAACCCCGCAGGAGATACGATGCATAGGGATATGAAGAGAAATATTTATAGACCTGGGATAAAGAGAAGGGTAGCTGAATTTGTTTCTAGGTGTTTAACGTGGCAAAGGATAAAGACTGAACAAGGGAAGCCCGAAGGATTGTTATTACCATCAGAGGTTCCGACTTGGAAATGGAAGCGTATATCGGTGGACTCATAGATGGGTGCCTAGGAGCCAAAGAGGCATGAAGAAATTTAGGTCATAGTGGATAGACTCACTAAAAGACCCTATTTTATTCATGTTAGTAGCTATAGGACTGCAGAGTCTCTAGCACAGATTTATATCATGGAGGTGGCTCGACTTTATGGGATTCTGGCTAGCATTGTTAGCTATAGGGACCGTTATTTACTAGAAATTTTTTGAAAAGTTTTCCGACAGCTTTAGGAACTTCGTTGAATCTTCACACTGCTTACCACCCACAGATCGATGGTCAAACTGAAAGGGTGCATAGGATCATGGAATATTTGTTGAGAGCTTGCATCATGGACTTTGGAGGACATTGGGAGTAACATTATCTTTAGTCGAATTCGCATATAATAATAGTCATCAAGCAACGATTGGTATGACATTCTTTGAAGCTCTTTATGGGAGACCATTCGAATTACCCGATTATTGGTGGGAAACCACAGACAAAATCCTACTCGGGCAAGATTTTATTCGCGAGACTTCAGAAAAGATAGAGTTAATTTGAGAGCATATGAAGGCCGCACAAGACCGCCAAAAATCCAACGCGGACAAAGGAAGAAAGGAGTTGAAATTCGAGGTTGGAGACATGGTGTTTATCAAAGTTTCCCTCTTAGAAAAGTCGTGAGATTTGGGGAGTCGGTAAAATTGGAACAAGATTTGTTGGGCCTTTTCGAGTTTTGAAAAGAATAATAAAACTTGCTTACCGAATGGAGCTACTGGATAAATTAGCAGGAGTCCATGATGCTTTTCACGTTTCGCACTTGAGGAAATGCGTTCATAGCATAGCCAGTGTGGTAGATCCTAATCAATTGGTGGACACTGAGATGGAGCCAATGGCATCCCATGCCACCGTAGGGATTATAGAGCATGAAATTAGGAAGCTCCGTAATAAAGAAATTAGGCTTGTTTGAGTACAATAGGGAGACAACCCGATGGAGAGCACATGGAAAACTGAGGAGAAGATGAGGACTTCTCATCCTAAGCTTTTCTTTGGTAAACTTTTCTCTCCAAAATTAGGTTTTGGCATCATGGTTGCTAGATTGGATGGTATAGGATATGATTTCCACACTTTCACTGTCACTTTTGCACTCATATAGAAAACTTTTTGCATGTTTAGGATGTTGCATACATGCCTATATATCACGACACTTGCATTCACGCTAGGATTGAGCTCACCTTTAATATGTATGCATACATAATCACATTGCACTTTTAGTTTAGTAGATTGCTGTTAAGATAACTTGGTTGTATAACATGGATGCTTAGTATGCGTTACGCCGTCCGTCCCCTAGGAATTTCAGGGATGAAATCCTTTTTAAGGTGGAGGGGAGAGAATGTAACGTCCTAGAATAATTAATAAGAACTTAACTAATTAATAACCTAATAATAAGGCTAAAAATGGAAATTTTATAAATGTTGGAATTTGGCTATGAAAGTTGTGCCGTTGCGTTCGTGATGATTTTCTGATCAATTTTCATACATAAAATTTTGAAAACGGAGCTCAAACGAAAAAGTATTGACATTTGAAATTTTCGGATCCAAAATAATTTAGTTGGAATTCAAATTTAAATTAATAATTAATTCTTAAATTTGAAATTTAAAAAGTAATAGTAGTTAGATTTGCGAGTTAAGTAAACGTTAATGTTAAAAATTTACTAAGGTATTAAATAATAAATCAACAGCAAAAAATAACATTTCCAAAATATACCAATTGGTTGACCGCCTAAGATGGACCTATCTATGTTGGCGGCAGCTATGGTTTTGTGAATTTGAATGGTCTGAATTTTTTATTTTTGACCAACTTAAATCCAACGATTCTGGTGCTTTCTAACCATTATAAATAAGGGACTAGCCCCTTACTTTTATTCACAAATTTTTTTGGGAACTAAGCGAAGCTCTATCAGTCTCTCTCTTCAAAGATTTAGAAAATATGCTAGGGTTCAAGTAAGAAATTTTAGTGTTTATTATTTAAATTCTAATCATTTTCTCCTCTAATCCCTAAAATTCTGAATCTAATTCGTATACAATTCCCTAGTTGTATATTTCTAAAAGGAGAGATCTGTAAGAGATTGGTGCAGATGTAAACAAATCCAAAAATAAAGAGCTAAGGGCTTTTTGTGATTGAAAATCTTAGTTTTCTTATTTTAGTAATTATATAGTATAACTTGGATTTGATATATGCCTTTAGGGAATTTTGTTTACGAACACATCACACTAAAACCCCAAACTTCCCCTAAAATGAAATGTCAATACTTAAGTTAGAATCTCAATTATTCTACATTAAAATAATGGAATTGTGTAGATATTGCAATTTTAATGTTTTACATTCTGTTCCACTTCTTATCTTTTTCTTGGATCTGATTAAGGGTTTCAAAAAGAATAAATGAGAAAATGGTGTGTAAGGTATGGATTCTTTTATTCGTAGTTTGCACTGACTATTTCTGCAATTTAAATAGAAATTCCCTTTTTAATTTTTTACAAAAGAAGTTAATAGAGCGTTAAAGTATTTGAACGGTAAGCTTCTATTAATGTTGATTCTACTATTTTAGCATAAAATAAGTTTGGTATGGATTCTATTTTATATAAGTCTGGTAATTGAATTGTGGATATTGGATATATGGTATACTTGTTGATATGGAATTGGACTCGTATAAATTTGAAATTTTGATATTTAAACGTTAGTTTAGTGCGCAATATTCGCCTGCTTAGAAATATTTTACGCATGTACATAAATGTATGTGTGTATATTAGCGTAAGTAACATATAATTATAACGTATTTATTACGTAGTTAATAGACTATTAATTATCATTAAATCCCCCTTGGGAAAGAAGTTAATTGTAAAGGAGAAATAAGAGTTTTCTTATAAGGTCTTGATATGGAATGCGGTGAGATGCGTGATAATATGTTAAGATAGTCAGTAAATTATGACTATGTTATAGGGATGCGAGTTCAGTTAAAAGCACACGGATGTCTGCCCAGCTAGTTTGGCTACCAGCAGCGTTACTTTGGGGCTCATGTAAGGCATCGCCTATAATAAGTACCCATGGAAGACGCGAGGTAGTCCTATATTATGTAGGGTAATCCTGGCCAGCTAATCTTGCTACTAGTAACTATGAATAGTCGGACTAATGTGAGACGTCACAGTTGGGTCATAGGTCATAATACGAAGACTTGCTTCGGGGTTGAAGGTATTAAGTGGCTGATCGAGGGCATGCCTCTTCCCTTCATAGGAAGTATTAAATAGTCAAGGTTAGCAGTTAGGCACGGTAGAGGATATCTCAGGGAGGGTCCGCTTCGGGTTTGAGGCATTATGTGGCTATTGTAGGGTCCGCCCTTCACACAAAAAGAAGTATTAAGTGGTCTGAACAGATTCCATGTAATGTCAGCTAGACAGTACTGGAGAGGATTCCACCTTGGATAGATCTACCTAGTTCCCATCAAATAGGTATTAAGTGGCTTGGGTGCTATCTCTTATATTGTTAGGACATTATTGACGATAGATACAGGTTATTGGGTTAAAAGATTAATGATTATGGAATTTGACTGGGAAAGCCTTAGGGCTTATAGTTGAAAGACTTACAATACAGTTATGATACGCAAGACATATTCTTATCTAAATTATACTGCCCAAGCACTATTATAGAAAGGCTCGAGATTTTTATTCACCAGACATTGTTGTTCTGACTCTCTCCTCGTTACAACACATGTTAGGGATGATGATGTAGATTTTTGGAGATGGTGGTGGAGACGCGGATTTGTGGTAGTTATTTAGCTATCTATGTTGTTTTTATATTTTTGATGTACCTATTGAGAACATGATGTATTTTAAGATATTGTACTACAAATATTTGACATTGTTATGTGGGGTTATGTTGTTTGTTTTTTACATTTGAACTTTTAAATAAATGTGTACTGTTTTGATTTTATATTTTATCCTTCAACTATGAGATTCTGAATGTGTAGATAGATGGCTCTGTGTATTGTTCTTTAAATCAATTTTACCAACCAACAGCCAGCTTTGGAATGGGTCTAAGGTTTGATGGGCCTTTTCTGGGTCGGAAATTAGGCATGTTTCGAGGATGTTACAATTAACATCTATCATTCAAAACATGTCCTATTGACACGTTCACTACCATTCCTAACATCCAATGTTCCCTACCTATGGGGTATACTAAGCTAGAACATAACACTTAAGTAGTCTATACTTATTCAACTAAAATGGAAACATACCAGAAAAGAGTTGTGGGTGGGTATCTCGGATCCTCTCCTTAGGCTCCCATGTACTCTCCCCTGGATCGTCTCCCCCATTGAACCTTAACAAGATTGATAAACGTGTTGCGGAGTCATTTTGTACCTGCTCAAGAATACAAGTGGGTGCACGGCGAACAAGTGACTCCCTTTTTACTTTCATCTCCTCTAGCTGACTCGGCTCGACTACAATGGTGGTATCCTGTAGGCACTTCCGCAAGTGTGACACATGAAAAACATCATGCATTCTCGCTAGCTTCTTAGGAAGCTTCACCCTTTAAGCTAACTTCCGAACTCTACTAGTAATCGGAAAAGGCCGTACAAACCTCAGTGCTTGCTTTTCAGAACTGCCAAATCTCATAACATGCCTAAGCAGTGTGACCTTAACAAAAACTATATCGCCCACTACGAACTCCAAATTTGTGCATCTCCTATCAGGGTAAGACTTCTGCATATCCAGTGCAATCTTCATCCTCTTATGGATCAACTCTACCTTCTCCAATGTCTCCTTCACCATATCTAATCCAAGAATATCATATCCGTAGTGTCCCATCAACACGACGGAGATCTACAGGGTTCCCGTATAACACCTCGAATGGTGTCATCCCAATACTCGACTGATAGTTGTTATTGTAGGTGAACTCCATAAGTGGAAAGTGATCCTCCTAAGAGATTTCAAAATCCAATATGCAGATCCAAAGTAAGTCCTCCAACACCCTATTCACCTACTCCGTCTATCCATCCGTCCGTGGATGATAAGCAGTACTCAATCTCAATTCGGTGCCTTAAGCCTCCTATAGACTACTCCAAAACCCACTCGTGAAAAGTGGATCTCGGTCCCTCACGATGTTAGAAGGAACTCCATGTAATCTAATGATATCGCTCACGTATAGTTTCACTAAAGACGCAGCGGTCCTCGTGCTCCTAACCGGAATGAACTGAGCGCATTTGGTCGGTCGGTCGACTATGATCCAAATACCCTCATTCCCTCTCCTACTCCTAGTTAGTCCATCAATGAAGTCCATAGAAATACAGTCCTACTTCCACTAAGGAATATCTAACAGTTGCAATTATCATCCCGGCTTCTTCTGCTCCACCTTTACCTTCTGATAAGTCATACATCGAGCTATATACTCTGACGCATGCTTCTTCATACCAGGTTAATAAAAGACTCCCTTCATGTCATAGTACATTTCATCTCCACCGGGATGAATGGTCATCTTAGAACGATGAGACTCGGCTAGTACCATGTCAATCAAATCTATATGAGAGGAACACATAATCTACCATCTCTTCATAACTATCCCTTCGAGTCAATGGTATAACACCTCAAATTACTCGACTTCTCTCCTCTACTAATCCTCTCGAAAATATATAAGAGCTCCTTTTCTTACTTTTGACTTGACCCAATATGTCGATAAGTGTAGGCTGCACATCTAAAGCTGCTAACAATCTCGAAGTGATGTTTGACGATGGTCGGAAATTGAATGTTGAAATGAACTTCAAATTCTTCCACTCTAAAAACAAAGGACACAACACCGCATGTTACCTGCTCAAGGCATCGGCTACATCATTGCCCTTGCCCATAGTATATAAAATATCGAAGTCATATGATGCTAAAAATCCATCCACCTCTGATGTCTTAAGTCTTAAGTTCAAATCCTTTTAGGAGTAAATACTTCAAAGACTTATGATCCGTATAGAGCTCAAACCGCTCTCCTAATAGATAATGTCCCCATGACTTGAGTGCAAAGGCAATGGCCGCCAATTCAAGATCATGGGTAGGATAGTTTCTCTCATGGACCTTTAACTGTCGACTAGCATAGCTCACCACTCTCCTTTCCTACATCAACACCGCACCCAATCCTGTACCACAAGCGTAGGTATACACCGTAAATTCCTTCGTATCATCGAGTAATACTAGAACAGGTGCACTAGTCAATGCCTCCTTTAGCGTAATAAAAGCATCATCACATTTCGCATCCCATAAGAAAACCAAATTCTTCTTGGTAAGGCGGGGTATAGGGGCGGAGATTTTAGTGAGGTCCTTAATGAAATTCCTATAGTAGCCAGCCAAATCAAGGAAACTCCTTGCTTCCATAGCATTTTGGCACATGCCAATCCTATACTACAACTACTTTACTAGGATTGACCGCCATCCTACTTTCCGAGATGATGTGTCCAAAAAGCGTACCTCCTCTCACCTAAAGTGAAATTTAGAAAACTTTGCCTTTAACTTATGCTTATGGAGTGTATTGAGCACTTCTTCCAAATGCAACTTGTGCTCCTTCTCACTTTTCGAATAGACTAATATTTCATCCATAAATACCACCACGAACTTATACAGTCCATTGAGTGTACAAAAAGCTGTCTTCTATATATTATCCTTAACTACACGAAATTGGTGGAATCCGATAGCCAAGTCAAGCCGTGAAACACCTTCGCTCCAACCAATTGATCAAAGAGATCGTCTAAGTTGGGCAACGGGTAATGATTCTTCTTTGACAACTTATTTAGCGCCCGATAATCGACGCAAAGCCCAGAGAACCATCTTCCTTGGTGGCGAAAACAGCCGGTGCTCCTCATTTTGAAATACTCCACCTAACGAAGCCCTTCTCCAAAAGCTCATTCACTTGCTTATTTAACTCGCGCTTTACCTTTGGAGCCATATGCCTCAAAGGTATGGCAACATGTCTGGCGTTCTCTACAAGATAAATCTAAAACTCGATTTGTCTCATTGGAGATCGATAACCTCGAAAAAGATGTATGAGTAGTCTTTAACTACAAGCACTGAATCTAACTCGTCATGTGAAAGGTCTAATGAATAAAGGTAACTTAACATAATAAACCTCGGAGATCACAATAAATGTCTAGACTGCGTCCACTACAAGTGCCCAACCCAATAACCTTCCTATCATAATCTACTATATCCCCATACATGGTCATCCAATCCATGCCCAAAATCAAAGCAAACCCAGAAAATCCTAAGACAAAAGCATTGCAATCGAACTTGATCACCAAAATGAACAATTTCAAACCTCTACATATCATAGACATAAGTTGATCCTCCCACATGGTTTCATACAACTACTGGGTCTGTATCTACGCTAGTACTTAAATGTTGATCATCCACAAGTCTACTCGAGATAAAAGAGTGTGATGCCCCAGTGTCAAATAACGTACAAACAGGAAAATCAGATAAAGTTAACACACCTTCGATTATGGCCTTCTTCCCTTGTCCCCAATAGGAGGAACACTCGAGCTAGGAATAGCGTCCAATGCATAAGCTGAAACCACCTAGGTTGAGATCTTCTATGATGCTGGACATTCCTGCCTCATGTGCTCGAGTTGATTGCAATTGTAACACTTAATCTTCGAACTATCCGTCTTGCACTCCCTCGCAAAATGCCCTTTCTTACCGCACTTCCTGCACTATAACTCTTGCTTCTTGATCTTTCTCGTGGGTCCCATTCTGCCCATGCGCTGGTTCTGTTGAAGTGTCTTCCCACCTATCTTCTTAGACACACCGTTCACTTCCTCTTTCGAAACAACATTCAGCAAAGCCATCTCCGTCAATCCCTCAAAAGTCACACCTATGGGAATATGACTAAGAGCCAAATTCTAAAGAGGTTGATTCAGTCCCTTCGCAAACTTTAGATCCTTTTTGTGAGGGGTATTGATCAGCTCCATCCCAAACCTAGCCAACTCATTGAACTGATTAACATATACTTTCACCAACATCTCACCTTGCTCTAAATAAATAAACTTCTCCAACTACACTCCCTCTTCAGCCCTGGCTAGAAACTTCATCTCAAAACATCTTCTAAACTCCCCCTACGTTATCTCTCCTTTACCAGTCTCTACAACTGCTACAACCCACCAATTTAGAGCCTTTCCCTGTAAATGCCAAGAGGCAAGCTGCCTCCTAATATCATCTTTAAGACCCATCAATTCAAAAATCCTCTCACAAGTACGAATCCTTGTCCTCGAATCCACATATGACTAAGTCCCCATATATGGCTTCCCTCTTAGGCTCGCAAAGTTCTTCATAGCTTTGCAAAATTGATGGCAGGTGGGTAGGCATGAACTGCACCTAGCATTGGCACCATGGTTCCTCTGTTACAACACATGTTAGAGATGATAATGTAGATTTTTGGAGATGGTGGCAGAGACGTAGACTTGTGGCAGTAATTTAGCTATCTATGTTATTTTTGTATTTTTGATGTACCCATTGAGAATATGATGTATTTTGAGATATTATACAACGAACATTTGACGTTGTCATGTGGAAGTATGTTGTTTTTTTGACATTTGAATTTTTAAATAAATAAGTACAATTTTGATATTATATTTTGTCCTCCACTATGAGATTTTGAATGTGTATATAGATAGATCTATGCATTGTTATTTAAATCTATTTTACCAACCAACAGCCAGCTTTGGAATGGGTCTACGGTTCGATGGGACTTTTCTAGGTCGGAAATTAGGCTTGTTTCGAGGCAGGTTGTTATAGTTAGCATCTATCATCCAAAACATGCCCTATTGACACATTCACTATCATTCCTAACATCCAATGGTCCCTACCTATGGGGTATACTAAGCTAGAACATAACACTTAAGTAGTCTACACTTATTCGACTAAAAGGGAAACATACCAGAAAAGAGTTGTGGGTTGATAGCTCGGATCCTCTCCACAGGTTTCCATGTACTCTTTACTAGATCGTCTCCCACTGAACCTTAACAAGCCTGATAAATGTGTTGCGGAGTTGCTCTGTACCATGCTCAAGAATACAAGTGGATGCATGGCGAACAAGTGACTCCCTTTTTACCTTCACCTCCTCTAGCCGACCCAGCTCGACTACAACGACATATCGTGTAGGCACTTCCACAAGTGTGGCACATGGAAAAGGTTATGTACTCTCGCTAGTTTTTTAGGAAGCTTCACCCTATAAGCTAACTTCCGAACTCTACCAGTAATTGGAAAAGGCCCTATAAACCTCGGTGCTTACTTTTTTGAACTAATAAATCTCATAACATGCCAAAGCAGTGAGACCTTCACAAAAACTATATCGCCCACTTCGAACTCCAACTCTATGTGTCTCCTATCAACGTAAGACTTTTGCATATCATGTGCGGTCTTCATCCTCCAATGGATCAAGTCTACCTTACCCTTACCATATCTTATCCAAGAATAATCCTATGCGTACTATCCTACCAACATGACAGTGGTCTATAATGTCTCCTGTATAACGCCTCGGTGGTGCCATCCCACTACTTGACTGATAGTTTTTATTGTAGGTGAACTCCACTAGGAAAGTGATCCTCTTAAGAGACTTCAAAATCCTATATGCACATCCGTAGTAAGTCCTCCAACACCCGATTCACCCTCTCCGTCTATCCAGCCGCCTGTGGGTGATAAGTGGTACTCAAGCTCAATTTGGTGCTTAAAGCCTCCTGTAGACCCTCCAAAACGCATTGGTGAAAAGTTGATTTCGGTCGCTCACAATGCTAGAAGGAACTTCATGTAACCTAACGATCTCTCTCACATGTACTGTCGCCAAAGACGCAACGGTCCTCCTACTCCTAACTAGAATAAAATGAACACATTTTGTCAGTCATTCGACTATGACCCAAATACCATCAATCCCTCTCCTACTCCTAGGTAGTCCCTAGATGAAGTCTACAGAAATACTCTCCCACTTCCATTGAGGAATATCTAACGGTTGCAATAACCCTCTTGGAATCTTCTACTCCCCCATTACACCCTAGAAAGTCACACATCAAGCTACATGCTCCGCCACATGCTTCTTCATACCAGGCCAATAAAAGATTCTTCATGTCATGGTGCATTTTATCTCCACTGAGATGAGTGGTCATCCTAGAACGACGAGACTCGACTAGTACCATGTCAATCAAATCCATATGAGAGGAACACATAATCTACCATCTCTCCATAACTATCCCTTCGAGTCAATGGCATAACGCCTCAAATGACTCGACTGGTTTCCTCTACTAACCCTCTCAAAAATATCTAAGAGCTCCCTGTCCTTCTTTTGACTTGGCCCAAAATGTCCATAAGTGTATGCTACATATCCAAAGCTGCTAACAATCTCGGAGTGATGTCAGACGATTGCCAGAAATCGAACATCGAAATGAACTTCAAATTCTTCCACTCTAAAAACAAAGGACTCAACACCGCATGTTTCCTACTCAAGGCATCGGCTACAACATTGCCCTTGCCCAAAGTATACAAAATATCAAACTCATACGATGCTAAAAAATTCATCCACCTCTATTGTCATAAGTACAAATCCTTCTAAGAGCAGAGACTTATGACCTATATATAGCTCAAATCGCTCTCCTAATAGATAGTATCCCCATGACTTAAGTGCAAAGACAATGGCCGCCAACTCAAGATCATGGGTAGGATAGTTTCTCTCGTGGACCTTCAACTGTCGACTAGCATAGCTCACCACTCTCCTTTCTTGCATCAACACCGTGCCTAATCCCATACTGCAAGCGTCAGTATACACCGTAAATGCCTTCGTACCATCGAGTAATACTAGAATATGGGCATTAGTTGGCGCCTCCTTCAGCTTAATAAAAGCATCCTCACACTTTGCCTCCCATGAGAAATTCAAATTCTTCTTGGTAAGGTGGGTTAGAGGGGCAGAGATTTTAGCGAAGTCCTTAGTGAACTTCCTATAGTAGCCCACCAAACCAAGGAAACTCCTTACTCCTGTGGCATTTTCGGCACATGCCAATCTTGCACTTCATCTACTTTACTAGGATTGACCGCAAGCCCACTTGTCGAGATGATGTGTACCAAAAAGCGTACCTCCTCTCGCCAAAAGTAACACTAGAAAACTTTGACTTCAACGTATGCTTACAAAGCTTATTGAGCACTTCTTCTAAATGCAACCTGTGCTCCTTCTTGCTTTTCGAATAGACTAATATTTCATCAATAAATACCACCACAAACTTACTAAGAAACCCTTTAAATACTCGACTCATCAAATCAACAAAGTAGGTGGGTGCATGGGTCAATCTGAAGGGCATGTCTAACCACTCATACAGTTTGTCGGGTATATGAAAAGCAGTCTTCAGTATGTTATCCTCAACTACACATAACTATTGGAATCTGGTGGCCAAGTCAAACTATGAGAACACTTTTGCTCCAACCAACTGATCAAAGAGATCGTCTATGTGGGGCAACGGGTTACGATTTTTCTTTGTCAGCTTATTCAGCTCTCGATAATCGATGCAAAACCTCAGAGAACCATCTGCCTTAGTGGTAAAGACAATCGATGCTCCTCATTTTGAAATACTCCTCCTAACAAGGCCCTTCTCCAAAAGCTCTTTCACTTGCTTATTCAACTCGCGCCTATCCTTCGGAGCCATATGCCTCAAAGGTAAGGCAACTGGTCTGTTGTCCTCCATAAGATAAATCTGAAACTCGATTTGTCTCTAGGGTGGGAGATCGTTAACCTTGTAAAAAACATCAAGGTAGTCTCTAACTGCAGGCACTGAATCTAACTCGTCATATGATAGGTCTAATGAATATAGGCAACTCAACATAACTGAACCTCGAGGATCAAAATAAACCTCTAGACTGCGTCCACTACAAGTACCCAACCCAAAGACCTTCATATCACAATCTAAACCCCCACATACATAATCATCCAATCCATGCCCAAAATCAAACTAAACCCAGAAAATCTTAAGACAAAAGCATCGCAATCAAACTTGACCCCAAAGTGAACAATTTCAAACCCTACATATCATAAATAAATAAGTTGATCCTCCCACATGGTTTGATACAACTACAGAGTCTATAACTATGCTAGTGCTTAAGTGTAACTCATCTACAAGTCTACTCGAGTTAAGAGATTGTGATTCCCCCATGTCAAATAAGGTACGAACATGCAAATTGGATAAAGTTAACACACCTTCAATTATGACCTTCTTCCCTTCGTCCGCAACTGAAGGTGCATTCGAGCTAGGAACAACGTCCAGTGTGTAAGCTGAAACCACCTAGATAGAGATCTTCTGGGGTGTTGGACTGTAACAACCCGCATATTTATCGATTGTATATTTAAATATTTTATTTAAATATTTTATCGTTCATCGGATTTTAGTCCGAAAACCTACTTTTTGCAAACAGTCGAATGGGGACTCGAGACCACTTCCATTGAGTTCAAAATGCCATTTGCGACCTTTTTAAGTATAAACTTCGATATGTTTGGAGTTAATCAAATTTGGCTACTATTTGGGTTTTGGGTTTGGATTCAGCCCACTAGCTAACTTAATACCCTAACTTAGCCCTCTCCTCTCCATTCACTTATTCCCACTCCTCAAACTCAAGCTAAAATTGAAAATGGTGGAAAGGAAAGGGAATTAGAAATTCCAAGCCTTAGTTTCTTCTTTCAAACTTGAATTCTTGCTCCAAAATCAAAGAGAAGCTATTGGTAAGCCTCCTCTTCTTCTTCTTCAACTCTTTCTCTCTTTAGTTTCAGAAATTCCTAAACTTAAACTTAGGAAATACTTTTTTGATCTTAGATTGAAGCTTGTTGGGTTGAAGTGGAGATTGGTTGGTCTTCTCCTTGTAATTGAGCTCCTTCTTCTTTGTTTTTGAGTTAAAGGTGAGATTTTTATCTCACATCTATGACTATAACTATCTTTGATGTTAGGTATGAATTCCTAACACTATTTCATGTTCAATTGCTTTTGGTTTGAATTGATTTGGCGAACATTTCAATTTTTGGTGTTTTGAAGTCAAAACTTTGAAAATCCTTGCTTTGATTTGTGAACATGTTTTCGGTTGCGAATCAGAGAGCTCATAGGGCCGAATGGTCGAATTGGCAAAAGCCCCAAAGTCCATTGCTCGACCGGGTGCAAGTGTGAGAGTTTGCTCTCCCATTTGGCTGAAAAATAATTTCATCTTGTCACCAGACGTCTGCAGGTAAGCTCAGACGTCTGGGGTCTGTTTCAGGAACTTCCCGAAACTTACTGCAGACGTTTGAGCATTTACCCCAGACGTCTGGAGTATGTATTTCCAGAATTCCAATAGTTTTCTTTTTATATATTGTTTTGATTCCCAGCCTTTATCGATTCAAGGTTATCCGATTTGTCATTATCATTTATTATCCTCATTGATGACTTCTTTTTCGGGATTTTTGAGAATGTCCATTTTAATGGAATTGGTATCGATTTCTTTGGATTTGATTCACGTCTTCGAACGTGGATTTTGGTGATTGATTGTTTCTACAATCATTTCTGTGATTTGTCACTTTAAAATATAAAGGTTTCCTATACTAGTAGTAAATATTCAAACTCTTTTACAAAGATGATTTCAACTCTATTTTTAATATACAGCTTGTTTTCAAAACCGTTTTCCAATCTATTAGTATATACAAACCTTTACCTCATTCGTATGAGAAAATATAATTAAACGGCTTAGCAAAACAAGTGGTATGAAACGCTTGCGTTTACTACATCGGTTAATTTTTGGACTTGTTCGATTGAAACTCTTGTGACAATTTTCAAGTGGAAATCTACAATTTGTTCGTAAATATTTAAGTTAAGCTAGTGGTTATGGGACATGAAGCTAAACTCTTATATTTACTAACTTAGTGTAATTTACACTTATCGATCACTGATGATCATTTTGTGATTTAGACTAGCGATTGAGAGATGTCTCTTTGTCTGCGAGGGAGACTAAACCCCGTTCTTATGGAGCTTCGGCTCATGGTCTTCGGGCCGTTCTTGTGGAGCTTCGGCTCATGGTCTTCGGGCCGTTTTTGTGGAGCTTCGACTCATCAGGAGGAGCTTCAGCTCATAGTCCACAATGGGGGACAATACCCAGTCAGGAGGAGCTTCGGCTCATAGTCTGCAATGGGGGACAATACCCAGTCAGGAGGAGCTTCGGCTCATCAGGAGGAGCTTCGGCTCATCAGGAGGAGCTTCGGCTCATAGTCCGCAATAAGGGACAATACCCAGTCAGGAGGAGCTTCGACTCATAGTCTGCAAAGGGGACAATACCCAGTCAGGAGGAGCTTCGACTCATAGTCTGCAAAGGGGACAATACCCAGTCAGGAGGAGCTTCAGCTCATCAGGAGGATCTTCGGCTCATAGTCCGCAATGGGGGACAATACCCAGTCAGGAGGAGCTTCGGCTCATCAGGAGGAGCTTCGGCTCATCAGGAGGAGCTTCGGCTCATCAGGAGGAGCTTCGGCTCATAGTCCGCAATGGGGGACAATACCCAGTCAGGAGGAGCTTCGGCTCATAGTCCGCAATGGGGGACAATACCCAGTCAGGAGGAGCTTCAGCTCAGTAGGAGGAGCTTCGGCTCATCAGGAGGAGCTTCGGCTCATAGTCCGCAATGGGGGACTATACCCTGTCAGGAGGAGCTTCGGCTCGTTTTTATGGGATAACAACCCATTTTATGATACGCGTGTTGGGGAGTTTTCACACTCCCGTTTTTGATAGGCTTCATCCTCTTTCTTGTGTTTTCTGGATTTCTTGTTGATGATTTCTAGAATTTGTGTGTCGTTAACTTTTGTGATTTTTGGATATCGATTTCTGGAAGTTATGTTTCACCAGCATTTACGATGGGCATTGATATGTATGTCAATATTTGTGGCTTGGTGAATTAAATTAAGAATATGACGTTCTTTTCTGTGTTTTGAGATTCTTGAGATATTGTATGACTTTTGTGGGTTTTCTAATGTATACTTATCATAGTATGACATCTTTTTGTTATCATACGTTTTATTATCATATCTCATATTCTATCTCATTTTATCTGATAATTTTAGCTAGACTGATCCGTTTATTATTTTCTTCTTAAATAATACTCGGGTCAGACTGAGATTTTACAAGTGCTTCCTCTTGACTTCCTATCTGGAACCATCATCTGACTTTTGGCTAACTACTCTATTTTATGATTTTGTTGTATACATTTGAGATTAGACTCCTTGATGTATACATATTCTTTTGGCTAGCACTTGTATCTATTCTTTTGTGTTATTGTGGATCTTATTTGACCACTACTCTGATGTACACTTTCATGTGTTATATTCATATCTATTTCCGCCTTTGGGATATGAACTGCCTGTGACTGATTTGTGTTACGTTTATTTCTATATTTGTTTCCGAAGTCCATATAGCCACTGTGTCGTAGCTTTCACTTTGTATCCATATGTCAGATTTCCTCTTGAGATGAAAAGTTATATTTTTATCTGGCATATCGGTACTCGCACAAAGCAATTATACAGATGGTCGCTCCTCAACAGCCTTATTCTCCGTGCTAGTTGACGGCATTACCCAGTAGTGTCCTTGGCTAGCGTGGGTATAGAGGTGGGGCGTCACAGCTTGGTATCAGAGCCAAATTTCGAAACAATAATAGAATAATCTAGCAAGGATCATTGTCCTAAGTCTTTCTTAAGAATCGTGCCATAGGATTTAATTTGGGTCTTCGTACCGTTCTATCCTATTTCTTTTTATGATTCCTTGTTTTATCAATCAAATTTGTTTGATATTCATTCTGAGATTAACCTTTTTCTATTTTCTTTCTTTCTTAAAGAAGAGAAATGGTTAGATCTGGCCGTACCAATGTCGGTCAATCCAGTGCTACTCCTCAGGATGGAGTATTTATGTTTGCCCAGCAGCTTCTAGATCTTGTTAAGAATGCTCAAGCTATCGGACCCATTCCAGACCCTACTCATCCTAGATCCGGTTTTGCACGCTTGTGTAGAGATTATACCGATTTGGGTGGAAAGCCATACCGGGGATCCGAGAGTGTCATTGAAATCCAAGCTTGGCTTAGATCATGCGACCGCATCTTTTCTCGCATGAATCTTGTTGATCTCCACCGAGTCCAAGTGGCATCTAGCATGCTCCAAGAAAGAGCATTGGATTGGTATGAGCTTCTTATTTCTGAAATCGTTGAAGCGGATCTCACTTGGGAGCAATTCCGGGAAAGATTCGAATTGAAATTTGTGCCGAAGGCTGAAAAAGTAACTTTGGCCCGGCGTTTTATCGACCTTGTTCAAGGTGAATCTTCTGTGACGGACTACGTCGCATCTTTCGAATCTCTTTCTAAATACGGGGTTGAATACATTAATACCCCATTGAAGAAAAATCAGAGATTTGTTTATGGCTTGAACAAGAATCTCAAGAAGCCATTACTTCTGAAATTGGAAGTTTCTTTCGATCAACTTATTGATATCGCTCTTCGTCTTGAAGAGGCCGATAAAGAGTGTGATGTTGAAGTTGTGGGTGCTAAACAAAACTTCAACAACAACATGAAAAGGCCTATTAAGTTCAAAGGCCCCAATCTCAATCCCAACAAGAAAGGGGAGCAAGGATCTTCGGTAGTAAAGACTCCTACCTCTAGTCGTGGACGATGCTATAATTGTGGTCTTACGGACCACTATGCAAATGAGTGTCCGAAACCCCTCTTTTTTTGTTATTGCAAAAGTTCGGGTCATCTTTTATCTTCATGTCCTAAGCTTCCAAGCAAGGGAGAAGGAAAGCTGCAAGCCCCTAGCAACTCTTTTCTTAGTCAAGGTATCCATTCTATCCTTGATGACATTTATTTTGTGATTATCTTATTCGAGTTCTTTTTGATATGGGTTTCATCTCATTATTTTTATATCAAAAGAACTTGTGATTCTTTTTCTTTAAACATTTCTGGGCTTGATGACTTCTTTGAGGGTTGCGAATCCAGATTGGTGGATCCGCAACACTCAATTTGTTTTTTTTGTTTTTTTATTTATTGATGTCGAAATTATTTTATGTGATTTTTCTTTCCGAGCCGATTTTTACTTATGCTTCGGAATTGACTTTTGTAAGGATTGGCTTAATTATTATGGAGGCATATCCTTTGTCCCGTGTGGACTATTCATCTTCGACATTTTCAATCTGTTAAGCAGATTTCTGTTTTTCCTTTGTGATTTTGATTCCAATTTGATGGCATCATTTTATTCTTTAAGCTCACATGATGAATGTTATTTCTCTCATTCATGTAGTTAGAGAATTCTCCGGTATTTTTGAGTTTGTCTTAGGATTATCACCTAAGCAATCTTTTGAGAGGTGTTAGGGTCTTTTTAGTTCGACCTTGCCACCGATTTTATTTGCTACGAGTTGCGGGAGTTAGCATTCCATTTACCGCATTCTGCACTCGTTATGAACCTTGTGAATGACTTATTATGTCATTCAGTTGTCCAGCTTATTTCATCCATTTTATGAATCGAGTATTCTACGATCTCGATGACTCCATTCTTGTATATATTGATTTTGGATGAAAATAGCAATTTAAAATTTTGCAAATCTTTTTCATAAGATTTTAAAAGTACAATTGGATTTTGTTCTTAAACGAGCAAAGAGTGTTTGTAAATTTTATAAGAGATATGTTTATCATATAGAAAATGATTTTGTGATTGTATTGCCCATTGAGTGCTTTAAGAATTCTGGTCGATGCGCTTGATCAACGTTATCGATAGGAATTTCCTAAACACTTTGATGAGACAATCAGACACAATAAATTAACTTGTAAAAATGTAAATTTTTCTAAAAAGATTATTACATAAAGATAATTGTAATTTTGAAAGTTTTAGCTTTTCGGGAAAGAAGATTATTTAAAAGAACTCTTTTCCAATACTCTTATTCTTGTGATTCCCGAAGGGAACCAAGACTTTATCTTTTGTACCGATGCTTATCGTATTGGTTTGAGTGTCGTTCTCTTGCAAAAGAGAATGTGCTATCATTTATGTTTCTAAATCATTAAAGCCTATCGAGACTAGATATGCCACTCATGATCTAGTGCTCGCGACTATTGATTTCACTTTTAGAGTTTGGCATCATTGTGTTGGGCGGAGAAATTTGTTCTCCGCCTCGATCATAAATCTTTGGAATATTTATTTCTTATAAGAAACTTAATTTGCGTCAACCTTGTTGGCTCGAGTTCCTTGTACCTTATGATCTTTTTACCAAGTTCATCAGACGTTTCAATATACCCCGCTTTATTGAGCTTCGTCTCATTTCTTTTATGGGTTTGCGTCCGATGTTCTTTTATGGTGTTCGGTTCATTGGACGCACCGTTTTTGTACTGCGTCGGTGTTCCGAATTATTTGAGCTTTGGTTCATCTGGCGTACCATTGGACTACGCCGTTGTTCCAAATCATTCGAGTTTTTAGTTTCTCGGGCATACTGTTATTATACTACGTCGTTGCACCGACTCAATTTTCTGTTATTCATGACGTTTTCTCACGTCTTTCTTCTACGGAAATGCCTTAGGGATTCCGATTTTTATTCTTGAGCCCGGTGTTATTGAGGAAATTGAAATTTCACCAGATTTGACTTATGAGCAACATTCCATTCGCATCATTGCTTCGGAGGTTGAGCGCCTTCGGAATAAAGATGTTCTTCTTGTGAGAGTTCAATGGTTCTAAGATCCTAAGGATTGCTCTTAGGAATCCTGGGAATTCATCGAGCGATCCCGTTCAGGCTTACTCTTTCATGCTCTTTATGGTGAACTTCCTATTTCAAATTTCTTTTGTGTTGATATGCTTTTATGGTTGTTACTCTTTATTTTCTTCTTAAGTATTGCGAGGACGCAATTTCTTTAAGGAGGGGAGTCTGTAACAACCCGCATATTTATCGATTGTATATTTAAATATTTTATTTAAATATTTCATCGTTCATCGGATTTTAGTCCGAAAACCTACTTTTTGCAAACAGTCGAATTGGGGCTCGAGACCACTTCCATTAAGTTCAAAATACCATTTGCGATCTTTTTAAGTATAAACTTCGATATGTTTGGAGTTAATCGAATTTGGCTACTTTTTCTATTTGGGTTTTGGGTTTGGATTCAGCCCACTAGCTAACTTAATACCCTAACTCAGCCCTCTCCTCTCCATTCACTCATTCCCACTCCTCAAACTCAAGCTAAAACTGAAAATGGTGGAAAGGAAAGGGAATTAGAAATTCCAAGCCCTAGTTTCTTCTTTCAAACTTGAATTCTTGCTCCAAAATCAAAGAGAAGCTATTGGTAAGCCTCCTCTTCTTCTTCTTCAACTCTTTCTCTCTTTAGTTTCAGAAATTCATAAACTTAAACTTAGGAAATACTTGTTTTGATCTTAGATTGAAGCTTGTTGGGTTGAAGTGGAGATTGGTTGGTCTTCTCCTTGTAATTGAGTTCCTTCTTCTT
The DNA here is from genome assembly GCA_030737815.1 of Allium fistulosum. Lineage (NCBI taxonomy): Eukaryota > Viridiplantae > Streptophyta > Magnoliopsida > Asparagales > Amaryllidaceae > Allium > Allium fistulosum. Next base: position 1,292,198,936 of record CM060902.1, read on the forward strand.
TGTTTTTGAGTTAAAGGTGAGATTTTTATCTCACATCTATGACTATAACTATCTTTGATGTTAGGTATGAATTCCTAACACTATTTCATGTTCAATTGCTTTTAGTTTGAATTGATTTGGCGAACATTTCAATTTTTGGTGTTTTGAAGTCAAAACTTTGAAAATCCTTCCTTTGATTTGTGAACATGTTTTCGGTTGCGAATTGGAGAGCCCATAGGGCCGAATGGTCGAATTGGCAAAAGCCCCAAAGTCCATTGCTCGACCGGGTGCAAGTGTGAGAGTTTGCTCTCCCATTTGGCTGAAAAATAATTTCAGCTCGTCACTAGACGTCTGCAGGTAAGCTCAGACGTCTGGGGTCTGTTTCAGGAACTTCCCGGAACTTACTACAGAGGTTTGAGCATTTACCCCAGACGTCTGGAGTATGTATTTCCAGAATTCCAACAGTTTTCTTTTTATATATTGTTTTGATTCCCAGCCTTTATCAATTCAAGGTTATCTGATTTGTCATTATCATTTATTATCCTCATTGATGACTTCTTTTTTGGGATTTTTGAGAATGTTCATTTTAATGGAATTGGTATCGATTTCTTTGGATTTGATTCACATCTTCGAACGTGGATTTTGGTGATTGATTGTTTCTACAATCATTTCTGTGATTTGTCACTTTAAAATATAAAGGTTTCCTATACTAGTAGTAAATATTCAAACTCTTTTACAAAGATGATTTCAACTCTATTTTTAATATACAGCTTGTTTTCAAAACCGTTTTCCAATCTATTAGTATATACAAACCTTTACCTCATTCGTATGAGAAAATATAATTAAACGGCTTAGCAAAACAAGTGGTATGAAACGCTTGCGTTTACTACATCGGTTAATTTTTGGACTTGTTCGATTGAAACTCTTGTGACAATTTTCGAGTGGAAATCTACAATTTGTTCGTAAATATTTAAGTTAAGCTATTGGTTATGGGACATGAAGCTAAACTCTTATATTTACTAACTTAGTGTAATTTACACTTATCGATCATTGATGATCATTTTGTGATTTAGACTAGCGATTGAGCGATGTCTCTTTGTCTGCGAGGGAGACTAAACCCCGTTCTTATGGAGCTTCGGCTCATGGTCTTCGGGCCGTTCTTGTGGAGCTTTGGCTCATGGTCTTCGGGCCGTTTTTGTGGAGCTTCGACTCATCAGGAGGAGCTTCAGCTCATAGTCCGCAATGGGGGACAATACCCAGTCAGGAGGAGCTTCGGCCCATAGTCCACAATGGGGGACAATACCCAGTCAGGAGGAGCTTCGGCTCATAATCCGCAATGGGGGACAATACCCAGTCAGGAGGAGCTTCGGCTCATCAGGAGGAGCTTCGGTTCATAGTCCGCAATGGGGGACAGTACCCAGTCAAGAGGAGCTTCGGCTCATAGTCCGTAATGGGGGACAATACCCAGTCAGGAGGAGCTTCGGCTCATCAGGAGGAGCTTCGGCTTATCAGGAGGAGCTTCGGCTCATAGTCCGCAATGGGGGACTATACCATGTAAGGAGGAGCTTCGGCTCGTTTTATGGGATAACAACCCATTTTATGATATGCGTGTTGGGGAGTTTTCACACTCCCGTTTTTGATTGGCTTCATCCTCTTTCTTGTGTTTTCTGGATTTCTTGTTGATGATTTCTAGAATTTGTGTGTCGTTAACTTTTGTGATTTCTGGATATCGATTTCTGGAATTTATGTTTCACTAGCATTTACGATGGGCATTGATATGTATGTCAATATTTGTGGCTTGGTGAATTAAATTAAGAATATGACGTTCTTTTCTGTGTTTTGAGATTCTTGAGATATTGTATGACTTTTGTGGGTTTTCTAATGTATACTTATCATAGTATGACATCTTTTTGTTATCATACGTTTTATTATCATATCTCATATTCTATCTCATTTTATCTGATAATTTTAGCTAGACTGATCCGTTTATTATTTTCTTCTTAAATAATACTCGGGTCAGACTGAGATTTTACAGGTGCTTCCTCTTGACTTCCTATCTGGAACCATCATCTGACTTTTGGCTAACTACTCTATTTTATGATTTTGTTGTATACATTTGAGATTAGACTCCTTGATGTATACATATTCTTTTGGCTAGCACTTGTATCTATTCTTTTGTGTTATTGTGGATCTTATTTGACCACTACTCTGATGTACACTTTCATGTGTTATATTCATATCTATTTCCGCCTTTGGGATATAAACTGTCTGTGACTGATTTGTGTTACGTTTATTTCTATATTTGTTTCCAAAGTCCATATAGCCACTGTGTCGTAGCTTTCACTTTGTATCCATATTACGGATTTCCTCTTGAGATGAAAAGTAATTTTTTTATCTGGCATATCGGTACTCGCATAAAGCAATTATACAAATGGTCGCTTCTCAATAGCCTTATTCTCCATGCTAGTTGATGGCATTACCCTGCAGTGTCCTTGGCTAGCGTGGGTATAGAGGTGGGGCGTCACATGGACACTCCTGCCCATGTGCCCGAATTGATTGTAGTTGTAACACTTAATCTTCTAACTGTCTGTCTTGCACTCCCTCACAAAATGCCCCTTCCTACTGCACTTCTTGCACTGCAACACTTTCTACTTGATTTTTTCCTAGGGTCCCATTCCACCCTTGCGCTATTTCTGCTGGGGTGTCTTCCCTTCTATCTTCTTAGACTCACCCTTCACTTCCTCCTTGGAAACAACATTCATCAAAGTCGTATCCACCAATCACTTAAAAATCGCATCCATGGGAATATGACTAAGGGCCAAATTCTGAAGAGGTTGTTTTTGACCTTTTATAAACTTCAGAGCCTTTTTGTGAGAGGTATTGATCAGCTCCATTCCAAACTTAGCCAACTCATTGAACCGATTAACATGCTCTTTCACCGACACCTCTCCTTGCTCTAAATGAATAAACTTCTCCAACTACACTCCCTCTTTTGCCCTAGACAGAATCTTTATATCAAAATGTCTTCTAAACTCCCAATGTTATCTTTCCCTTATCGGTTTCAACAACTACCTCATCCCACCAATTCAGAGCCTTCCTCTATAAATGCCAAGTGGTAAGCTGCCTCCTAATATCATCTTTAAGACTCACTAATCCAAAAATCCTTTCACAAGTACGAATCCATGTCCTTGAACTACATACGACTAAGTCCCCACATACGGCTTCCCTCTTAGGCACGTAAAGTCCTTATATAGCTGGGAAAATCGGTGGCAGGTAGGTGGGCAGAGACTGCACCTAGCGTTGGCTTTGTGAGTCCTCTATTAGGGTTAAGCTTGGATTGTCCTCTTGCTTGCAAATAGTGGTGGAACCAAATCGGGATGTTCACATCCGAAATCTCAACTGCATCATCGGAGTCAGGCGGATCACTCATCCTTTCTATCTGTGATTTTAGGAGTTTATTAGCAACTTTTCCACAGATAGTGTTGACAATAGTAAGGGAAAGAGTTATTCGCATTATACTTATATAAATACATATATAACTTTTGAAAAGCCAATATCTATACATACATATACACACACACTTCGAAAACCCATTTTGCACACCTTTTGGAAAACTTTTTGGAAAACATTTGAAAAATTACTTCTTCTTTTTTAAAACTTTGCAGGTGCTTCTCTCAGCACGCCCCTAATCCTTAAGAAATTTCAAACCTAGGCTCTAATACCAACTGTGACAACCCACGCCTCCCGACACACATATCGAAAGTCTAGGGTGGCTTTCGAACTTGCATCAGTGCCAAGAAGTGTGAACTGTCGGGGTTTTTAAACATTTTAGGGACTAAAGATATAAGGATAAAATCTAAGATATATTACCCATTCAAATCTCACAATGGCAGGCAAAAAAATATAAATACTGAAAATAACCATCTTAGAAAACATCCACAAACAATGTCTCAAAATAGTACATAGTCAAATCCATAGTATACAGAAATACATCAAATAGTCTAATAAAATTCTAGATATGGTAAATAATATATGAAGAATAATACAAAAGGAAAGGCATCTATAATGCCAAGCTCATCTCTCTAAATACTATCTCTAGGCATATCACCCGATGTCATGTCCTCCTATGGTGGGGAAAAAGGAAGAAAAAAGGGTGGGTCAAACAAAACTCTGATGAAAGAGCATATCATTAATATATGTTGATCACATGCAATTGACTTTAATAATACTCTATGTGACCTAGGGTTCCTATAAGTGTCCGTGAATTACTTGTTTTCTTTACATAAGGGGTTCAACTCAATACACACTACACTAACGATATATGCATGCTCATACTTATGGTCGAACAACTAATCGAACCTCAAGATGACTAACGATCGGCTAGTAGCTTCTAAAACTATACTATATAGGTTTCCCTGTAGATTTCCACTATAGGACTACCTCCTATGACTGCGACTGCATGTAACTAATCCAACATAGCTTTCCCAATAATTCCACCATGGCACTATATTTCCCATAACTACGACTACATGCATTCTTGTTACATATTGAGAGAGTGCCCGCAATGCCGACTCGTCGCAATGTCTCATCATTGTTGCATATGTATCCTCCTTTTAATGGTAACGTAACACCTCTTATTGCACCGAATCGGGATCCATCAACATAGCATCTCGTTGCATCACCGTGAATACCAAGGAACTCCGTTAGTGTCAAGATGCACACTCACGTCAGGAATCATCATCAGTGTTGGGCGTCCACCGTAGAACCTCTTATGAGTGCAATTTTCGATAGAATCACCCCAGTCGAATATCGACCCCTATTGGATAAATAGCATTTACCCAGTCCCGCGACGTCCTAGTGTTACTACATAGGGAAGTAGATTCCCTACCTATACTAACCGCTATCGAGCCTTTTGACTAAGAAATCCGGATAGACTAGATAGATAGAACTTGGAGTTATCAAGGAGGAAAGCCCAAAGAGATATCCTATGAGTCTAGAAACTAAGCATTTACAGAGTTTCGAGACCAAAACCAAAATAGCCCAAGTCAACAGAACCATAGTATCCCCTAAGTTGGGGTTCGGTACCTACTCCTGAATACAACTTAGATGGACCCATCTCTCGCCCACATGCCTATCGTGAAGCTAAGGCCCTATTTCCAAAGTCATTTTGTTTAATCAATGCCATTCTCCATCGATCTCCATGAGCACTTGAAACTACAACTTTGTTCTTCCACAACTCTATCATTTGGGCTCAAAAACAAGCTAGTATTGGTGCAAACAACTATGGAATCTCGAAGCTAACCATAAGACAATCTGAAGTAAGAAGTCGAAGACACCAAAATTGGTGAAATTGGGGATCGATACCAACTCCTAGATATTGTTAAGGTGGCGCCTATTATTTTGGGAGAATTAGTCAAATTCATGCACAATGGCTTGGAGATATTTTAGATGAGATTTTAGACCCCTACATCTATAAATAGGGAGGTAGGGCTCATTTTTCAAGATCTTTTGGGCCTTAGTTCCATTATTTCTTTTAGTTCCATTATTTTTTATACTTATAACTCTGAAATTATAAGTATTGGAGTTGTACCGACCCCTAAGAACTTCTGCCTCCAAACCAGAATTAAGCAATAAAACTTCAAAGTGAACTAGGCATTGTTTTGCCGAACCACTATAAATGATTGCATCTTGTTTTTCCTTGTTTCATTTCATATTTCTTCTTATTTTATTCTCTTTTATAACTTCTGGGTGTTTGCGCCATTTTTGGTTCAAACATTTTGGTGCTTTCACTAAGAATCATATTCTCAAGCTATTTAGATCCATAATCTACTATTGGTTTTCCTATATCTAAGAGATAGATCCAATTTCTCTATCTTTTAATTCTACTACTCATATTTGCGAAGATCTACTAAAATCTTTCTTCCATAGCTCCATCAAGAAGAGATCATTCTACCAATTCCAGAGCTAAAACTGAACTTGAGAATAAGAATCCTCGGCAAGGAGATGGAGTTGCCCACCAACTCAACCCGAGATCCAGATTCCATCTAACGTCGTGACCAGAATGGAGATGGATACAATGATGAAGTAGATGAAAGACCGATTCCAAGCTAGCCAACAGGAGATGAACAATACAATGCAATAAAGCTTGAGGCTACTGAAAGAGCTGACTCAAAACAGCTATAGACGGAGCAGAAGGGATTCCAGCTCAGAATCAGAGAGTTCTTCTTCATCCGAGCGAAGATGGATGGAAGGAAGGCAGAAGAAAACTCAATACGCTACTGGAAAATCTATACAAGGAAAAAAGGAGCCAAAGGCTCGAACTCAGGGATCGGCATCGACCCTCACTTGGGACTCGGTACCAACCCCCAAATTGGTGGGCCCATGGCCCATCCTCTGGAAGGCGGTGTGGAAGTCATCCATAGATGTGTTATTGAAGATATGAACCTAGAAAATCACAATATTACAGATGATGCTACTCATGGGAATCAAATAGGGGGAATGTTGGACGAATGGGTCCCTCGAAGCTTGGGGAGCCTAGTATCGGACACCTTCCCGAGGGCATTCGCCAGGCCAAACACTTGGGGCAAGACCAGATTACCACCGTTAATTCGAACCTACTGATTTGGACTATTTGGAGGATATGGTTAAGAAGTTGGTTAGTGAAAAAAATTCAGAACTAATGATGATTGGGGAAATTATGCTAGTCAAAACCCATTTACAAAGGATATCCTTCACATGAGATACCCTCAGAAATTCAACATGCCAACGATGCCATTGTATGGAGGAACGACGGATCCTAGGCAACACTTATTGAGATATGAATGACACATGGATTCAGCCAGGGCTTTGGATGCTATGAAGTGCCGTTGTTTCCCAATTTCCTTAAATGGGGTGGCTATGATGTGGTTTACTCGACTTCCATCGAGGTCCATATCAATTTTTTTTGAATTATCATGGAAATTCATGAAGCAATTATATTGCACACCTCACGTCTGAAATATGTGATGTCATTGTCTAATGTTTGTCAGGCTAAGGGAGAGTCGTTGAGAAACTATTTGAATCGGTTCCACATGGTTGTAACGGAGATAATGGATCCAAAGGAAGATATTGTACTGATGGCGCTTTGTAGAGGTGTTCAACTCGACTCGGATTTTGGGGATTGGATAGAAAGAAAGCAACCATTGACAATGGAAGCTTTTTTCAGGAAAGCTAATGAGTATTTGGATCGGGAGGATGCGCATAAGCGTCCATTGAGGACTGATGTTAGAGGTTTGAATTAGCCGATTCAAAGTAATATTACTGTAAAGCAATCCAGAGGAAGCTCTGGGAATGTTGATGTACAAATTGGTAATCAGAAAATGGAGGAAAACAAAATAATGATGGAGCAAAGAAGGGAAAGCCAGATAACAGAAGTCATTTATGAGGTCCCAAGTATGACAATTACACCGAATTGAACAGCTCGACAAAGACCATCTATCTGGCTACTCAGAATATTGAACCGTATAGGAAGCCAGCTCCTAGAGAGTCAATTGAGAAGGAGAGGAAGTCGGGTAAAATCTGTAAATTCCATGAGACTCACGGTCATAATACAAATGAGTGCAGACACTTGCGCGACATGATTGAAGATTTAATAAGGAAAAAGAAATTGCAATAATATATGAAAGCCTCGCAAGATGGCGGGTAAGGAAATTCCAGCACCCTTGAGTTGTCTTTCTAGCATGGGCTAGCTGAGCCTGGTGCTGATGCATTCAAGCGGCTAGAAAAATGATTAGTGATTAACACAATAATTAATGGGCTGTATCCTACTGATAAGAGTTTTGCAGAAATGGATAGGTATAATGGAGCCTTAAAGTATGCTGAGAATGAAAGTTGGTATGTTATCGAGGATGGAGTTCAGGTAAAACAATCTCAAACCATGACGGACAAAATTATTTTTCGAAATAGGGATGCTGACGGAGTGGAGGCTCTGGCAATTAACCCACTCATGATCTCAGCTACGATTGTTCCTACTGTTGTACGAATGGTGCTTGTTGACTACGAGAGTACAGTCAATATTTTGTTCAAAAAAGCTTATGACCAAATGATGTTGGAGGGGAGAGATTTGAAGCCTTGTAGATCTCGTATATAGGGGTTCAACGGGATGGCTACTGAAGCCATCGGATTTGTCGAATCACCAATGGAACTTGGTGAGGGCGACCGTAGGCTAGTGCAGGTCATGCCGTTTTTAGTGTTGGTTATTTATTTTTCTTATAATGAATCCTTAGGCCGACCGACCCTAGCTGAATTTAAATCAGCCATTGCTCCCTAATGTTTAACTATAAAATTCCCCACAAACAATGGAGTGATGATCGTGCATGGAGATCAGGTGGCTGGCCCGAGTGCTATGTCGCTGAACTGAAGGAAGCAATGCGTAAGGAGAAAGGAAAGAGTGTAGAGGGGGTCCTCTGCATAAAGGCTTTGGACGCATAACAACTACCGCCTGAGCCTTGGCTTGGGCAATCTAGTTGGCTCTAAGATGACATGGACCAACAAAAAGAGCCAAAGGGTGGACGGGAAGCTCCCATTGAGTTGACAATCGTTGTTCTAGTTAGTAGGGATGACCCAAGTAAAGTCCTGAAGGTTGGATCTCAGCTCACTACTTGTGTGATGAGGGAGTTGGTTGGTTTTCTCTGGACAAACCTGGATGTGTTTGCCTGGACACACTCAGATATATATGGATCTCACCTGGGATAGCGAGCCATGCATTAAACATAAATCCCAAATGCATTCCTGTGAAACAAAAACGCCGCAACCTGGGTCCAGAGAGATCCGCTGCACTCAAGGAAGAAGTGGACAAGCTAAAGGATAAAGGCTTCATCTGCGATGCTCTATACCCGGATTGGGTATCTAACCCTGTTTTGGTGAAGAAAGCAAATAGGAAGTGGAGAACATGCATCGATTATTCGGACTTGAATATAGCATTCCCGAAGGACAGCTTCCCACTTCCAAGGATAGATTAGTTGATGGAATAGACTGCAGGACACAAGCTACTCTCCTTTATGGATGCGTACCCTGGATACAATCAAATCCCGATGTATGTCCCAGATCAGGAACATACTAGCTTCATCATCGACCTTGGACTTTATTGCTATATGGTCATGCTCTTTGGATTAATGAACGTAGGAGCGACTTACCAGAGACTATTGAATCATATGTTCAAAAACCATATTGGGTGATCAATAAAAGTTTATGTGGATGATATGCTCGTGAAGTCATGGCATCCGAGAAATCGCATTAATGATCTGGCAGAGAAGTTTGGTGTCCTCCGATAGTATGAAATAAAACTCAATCCATTGAAATGCTCCTTCGATGTTGTGTCAGGGAGTGCTTGGGTTTCATTGTTAACTCCCATGGGATTGAAGTCAATCCAAAAATAACCAAATTGAGAGAGACCGAAGCCCCAAAGATGGCAAAGGAGGTTAGAGCTTAAATAGAAAGGTCGTCGCTCTGAGTCGGTTCAACTCCAAAGCCACCAACAAATGCATCCCTTTCTTTGAGATGATCATGATGGGAAAAGGAAACTTTGAATGGAACCAGGATTGCAAAGACGCATTCCAGGCTTTGGTGATTCATTTGGAAAGACCTCCTATCCTTTTGAAGTCGGTGGATGATGAGGACTTGTTTACATACTTGGCAGTGTCGGTGCATGCTCTGAGCGCCACACTTGTAAATGAGGAAACTCGCATCCAACGATCGGCCTACTACATTAGCACGTGGTTGACAGGAGTTGAAAGAAACTACCCAAGAATGGAAAAACTCGCTTATTGCCTGCTGATCGCTTCTAGAAAGCTTTGCCCCTACTTCTAGGTTTATCCTATTAATATCCTTGCTGTCCAGCCTTTACAACAAGTCTTACAATGACTCGAGACTTATCGAAGGCAATTAAAATGTAATATTGAATTAAGTCAATATGATATAACTTGTCACCCTCGGAGAGCAATCCAGGGTCAGGCTTTGGCAGATTTCATAGCAGAATTCGCTGCACGAGAGGATTCTCCTAAGAGTAGTGGAAAAAAGGAAGTTGGATGGAAGATGTACATGGATGGTGCATCCAATGTTCCGTGTTTTGGTGCTGGAGTTGTGCGTGTCACTCTCAAAGAACACCCGATCAGTTATGCCTTGAAACTCGATTTTTCAACAATGAAAAATGAAGCTGAATACGAGGCCTTAATTGCTGGACTCAAGATCGCAAAGTAATTGGGAATAAAGACTTTACACATTTTCTACAACTCCCAGTCAGTGGTATGTCAAGTTCAAAAAGAGTATCGGGCGAAAGGAGCAAGGCTAGCTCCCTATCTAACCGGGTTCTTAAGCTGCTTGGCGACTTTATATATTACACGATCGCTCATACTCCCATAGAGGAAAATGAGAAAACCGACTCGGTTGCAAAGTTGGCTATTTCGAAGATGCACAACTCATGGGTCTGGTTCCGATGGAAATGCTTTCAGCTCCGAGCATCGAGCAAATGGATATCGAATGGATCTTGGAGACTAGGCCTAAATAGGAGTCATAGATGATTCTGGTTCAGGATTATTTGCGAAGAGGGATCCTTTCGGAGAGAAGGAATGAACGATGAAAAATCCTTCACTAAGTTTCAATATATATCATGTAAGAAGGAATACTGTACAGGAAGGGTTTCTCTATCACTATGCTATGGTGTGTCACTCACAACGAGGCCAAACGAGTTCTGAGAGAAGTTCATGAAGGGGCTTGTGGCGACCACACTAGGGAGCAAACCTTTGCAATGAATATCCTTCGTTATAGATATTTCTGGCCAATTGTCAATAGAGACATAGCTGACTACACCCAAAGATGTGACAAGTGCTAGAGATATGCTAAAATTCTGAGGGCCTCGCCAACGAAAGTTACTCAAATAGCCAGTCCTTGGTCGTTTGTAGTTTGATGTATTGATATCATTAGTGTATTACCAATATCTAAAGGTGACGTAAAGTACGCTATCGTGACAGTTGATTACTTTACTAAATGGGCTTAGACAGGGCCTTTGGCCACGATTACCACGAAGAAAGTAATTAACTTTGTTGTTCAAAATATCATCTGTCGTTTTGGAGTTCTATAGGAGATCGTTATCGATAATGGGACCCAATTCGATAGTATGAAGTTTAAGGATTTCTGCCGCTGGCACCGCATAAAGAAGAGATTTTCCGCGTGGCACTTCCTCGGGCGAATTGACAGGTTGAAGATGTAAACAAGATTATTAAGTCCATTCTTAAGAAGCGATTGGAAAAGGCCAAAGGAAGGTGGGTCGATGAATACCTGTCAACACTTTGGGCTTATCGAACCACCCATAAGTCCACAACTGGCCATTCTCCCTTTACCTTGGCATATAGATCGGAAGTTATGATCCTGGTCGAATTGGAAGTGCCTTCTCATCGGGTTACTCACTATGATCCACAGGCAAATGACCAACTCCTTCTAGAGTCTATTGATGTGATCAATGCGAAACTGACCGAAGCTGAGTTGAGAGCAGCCGCACACAGACACCAAGTCGCTCGATATTATAGCACCAAAGTCAGAAGTCGAACCTTTGGAGTCGATGACTTGGCCCTCAAACGAATCTTCCCAGACCCTAAGAACATGGGAACTGTTTGGGAAGGTCTGTATGCAATAGAGGAAAAGCTTGGAGATAGCACATTCAAGCTGGCAACTATGGACGGGATCTCACTCCCGAGGGCGTGGAATAGCAAGCATCTACGATGCCATTTGACTTAGAGAATATATTTTTGTAAATAACTAGCTATAGCCATGTAATAAGATAGAATTTTATCATTTCTTGTCTTTAATTAAATAAAACGGCCTTTCAAATCAGAAATTTTGTCTCTCCATTTCTTAAGAGTTATGACTTGACCGACTCGAATGAATCTGCATATGATTATTGCAGGTGCGCAGGTACCCGAAGATAGGTGCCGATGAGACTTCTGCAGTCCATGATCGGACATCAGCTAACTCTTGCCTTTAGGTTGGGTGCAGGAGTATAAAAATTAGCCGGATATGATACAATAGTACGCTCCCTAACTCTCTTCCCGGAGTAGGAGCCACAGTATAAACATAAACTGGATGCGATACAAGCATCCATACCCTGACTCTCGTTACTGGAGTACGAGCCGAAGAATAAACTTAAGCCGAATGAAACAAGATCAGCTGCGAACCGACTCTTGCCTTTGGACTGGGGGCAGGAGCATAAACTTAAAACCGACATGACACAACCGTCTGTATACCAACTCTTAACCTCAGATGGAGTGTAGGAGTATAAATCAAAAGGAGCGAGACACGAATGCTTGCTCACTTGAATCTCGTCCCGAATTTGGGGCAGGAGTATAAACAAAAACAGGCATGGCAAGTCCGTCTAACCCTAAATATCTTGCCTTGAGTAGGCAGAATGGAAGGTTCATGCTTGGAGTAAAGCAGGATCTAATTTTTAAGCCATCGATCAATGCGCTAAGTTAGGTGTGGTCGAATTTTAACATCCTGGATGAGGATGTACAGACTGCGATTCTAAGTAGTTAACTTAAATTCACGCTCGGAGTTTGGTGCGGTTGGGACTTATTACCCTGGAAAAGGGTACTCAAGCCACAAATACATTGAATGGAAATGATTAAGGGCTCGATCCGCAAATCACAAAATGGATTAAGGACTCAATCCATAAATAATTACTAAAAGAAATAAATCGCAAATACATTGAATGGAAAGCATATCGCTTGAGTACTTACACAAATTTAAACAAAGATTTTACAAAACCAAAAGTCTTTGTTATTAACATTAAACCAGGAAAGCTAAGTACAAATGGGTCACACCAAAAGCAAAAAAGCAGTAACAGAGGCCAAACCTATACAAAGCCAACCAACAAATAAAAAGAGTCTATCTACGGAGAAACAAAGTAGCAACTATTTCTTCTTCTTCTTAGAACCATAGAAGACTTCACTCGAGCTCTCTCCTTGCCCCATTCCATCTCTTCCTCTACCACCTTGGCCTTTGGGAGGAGTGCTTTGCGAAGATCCGACATGCGCACTTTGGCCACTCTCGAGCGGAGAAATGGAGGCTGGAACGCTTTGTGAAAATACTGTCGACGTATTTTGAGCACTGTCGGGTGGATGAATGTAAACTAGAATGAAAATGGTTTGCCCGGGCAAAGTGATTGACATCGAAGAAGGTAAAACTTCTATTTTCTTTTGCTTGATTTGATTGGTAAGGAGGATATCTATCTCATGTTTTTTCTCAAGCTCATGCATAGAGGGACCCGATAGGGACTGGGAGACCCCCATAATAATAACATTCTCATCAACTTGAGTCCCTTAATTCTCATCATTTCCTTCTTCCAACAAAGTGTCTATCATGCGCTCGTTACGGCTCGGGAAATCCCCAATCGGGATGCTAGGAATTGATGTCGAAGTTGTGATGGTGACGGACTCCGTTGCCAATATTTGATGCCCCGGTTGAGAGTCCTTAGGAAGAAGCAGAGCAATTGGAGGCTGACCTGTAGCTAAAGAAATACAACGAGAGAGATTAATGACGTTGATCGGTGACACGTCAACTCTTCGGAAAATAGGAGAAGTCAACAAGATACTTTCTTTAGTTTGAATTTCCACATGAGCTGGAGTGCTGCCAGGAGTTCGCTCAGGAATAGGGGAGAGAATAGTGGATTTCTAGAGTTGTGGCTTCTCTGGTTCATAACCAGCGTCGGTAGAGGAATCAATAGTGGAACTGGGAGCAGCCTGAGTCCCGGGAGTTTGACCACCTGTAGCACCATGAAGTGCAAAGCCGGAGCCTTTGCCTAATTCTTTTTGAGTAGTTGCATCAAGTTTTGGATGAATAAGATCTGGTTATCATGAAGGATTTTGGGCTCATTTCCCTTCAAAATCTCTTTTTCCCGCTGCTCCATATAAATATTATCACTTTTAAGAAATCTTTATCTTCCTCGATAATGACAACCTGTTCCCAGGCACAGGGGAGCATTAAAGGGTAGTCCTCCCTGAACCACTCCATATTTTGAAACATGAGTGTATTAGCGTTGTATTGAGTGATCAGTGGCTCAAATCTCTGCATCATCTACTCCTCTACCCACTGTTTTGTGGCTTCAACTTCTCTCTTAACCGCAGCTTCGACCTCTCTTTTAACAAGGGCATCCACGTCCCTAGCTTTCTCAAGCGCTTCATCCTTCTCTTTCTAATGGTAACCAGCTCATCACATGCGTCCTGAGAAATTTTTTGAGCCTCATATTTTTTCTTGGTCTCCCGCTCAAGCTTGGTTTTCAATTTAGTCACGTTCCTCCTAGTAGCATCTCTTTCCATTCCAAGCTCATGGTTCTAGTGGTGCACTTGCTCGATTTCGTTCAGATTCTTGGATCCTTCGGCTTCGAGTGTTTTAATGAAGTCCTCGGCCTACTTCTTCTCTTCAGCTTGGGATTTTATTAAGTTCTCAATCTCATTATCGAGAGCGGCTATGATTTTGTTATTCTCGGCTTTAATGAATTTCTGGTTCTCTATCTCCTACATCCTGTCTCTTGAAACTTCTGAAATCTTTTTTGCCAGCTTCGCCCATTCATTGTGTTGACTGTGGACATCGATCATGCAGTTGATGGTCCTATATTGGACTTCACCAGGAATTCACTTTAGGTTTGGCAAAAACATAACTCCATCAAAGCAAATGTTGGGGAATTCATTCTTAAACTTGGCCTCTGATAGATAGTATCAGAGCCACTCTTATGATGTTTGCGCTTGGAAGATCGGCTAGAACGGGGTAATGTTGTATGATGTAAAGGAACAAAGGCAGGTAGTGGAGCTCGAGAAGAGTCAGCTAGTGGAATATCATCATGGCGGTCAGGTTGCTTATCCAGACCTTTTGGAGGGGGTGATCTAGATTTGGGCCATCATTTAGAAGTTGAATCATGAGAAGAACGTCCCTATCATAACTGATACTGTCTCGATCGTCTCTATCGTGACTGGAGCGATGGCTTGAATCGTAGTCTCAACACTCCCTTGATGGTACGAGCTTAACTAAGGCCATTGAACGTGACATAATTTCTCATCTAGGAATCGAAATGATTGTTTTCTCCTATCCATAGAACTTGCAAGGCAAATAGGAATGAGTTAGATCAAATGTGCAAGGACATCAGTCAAGTGCAAGTGTCGTGACGTGCACATGTGCGTGTGCGCCTTAGTGTCCATCTCAATGGACCATGTACTGGAGCTTTACTCAGGGGAGTAACCTCTCCCACACCGGTTGGAATTGTGCCCTTCTTAAAGCAGATTAGGGAATCGATGTCACCGATGTTGATGTTAGAATGTCGAAGGAGTTGAACTCCATGGGGATAGACCCTAAACAGGCGAACGTGCCCGTTGAAGCAATAGATGGAGTCTTCTCTGCACTTGTGACTGGTGGAGACTGAGTGGAAGTCTACATCTTTGAAACATTCACAATCAATCTCTTTTTAGGAGCAGGCGGTGGGTCATCTTTGGGTTGGTCGGTCTGAGACATGTGGTCTACTTCAATGTTACTTTCGCCGGTCCCACCACTATCTCCAATAATTTCGCCTTCCTTGGCACCTTTATGTTCTTGTTTTATGTTTTCTACAACTCTAGCCCTGGGACTTGGGATTGGGGACAATCTTGATCGACTTTGCCTCTTGCGGGTGGATTGTTATCATCATTATGACCATCATCCTCAATGTCGACAATTGGAACTATGCCGGTGTTGCGGCCTTCCTTTAATAAACCATAAGAGTATTAACAGTATCCGAAAGTGATCCGCCATTGGGTCTCGTCTGAACATCTGTATAACAAAGAAAGATAAATTAAGTACGCAGACTATAAGACAATACACGAATGACATTTGAAATAAAACTTACGTCTAGATATCCATCTACGAGCGAACCCGGATGGACAACGTACATAAAACCATTCAGCCTTAAAATAACTCAGCTTGTTCGAAGCCCTGGTAACTATTATACAACCCCTCATCAACTCTAAGTAAATAAAAGATGGGTTTTCATTGCGGCTTTTAAAACTATAGATGTATCGGATTTCCTCACTGATGGGCACTCGATTCAAATGCTCAGAGAAAACCTGATAAGTGCTAAGAAGAAAATCATAGTTGTTTGGATGCATCTATGTGGGAGCTAGTCTTATAAAATTTAGGACTCGACGGACAAATTGATTAAATGGAAAGACAAAACCCACCAGGCAAATATATCTGTTGCAAGCTATATATCTTTCTTGAGGATCTTGAGCTCTCTGGTCGCGAGAAGATGCTAGAACGTTGTCAAATGGAATCATGTGCTTATTGCATATCTTCAGAGAGATCCTTCATCAATTTTGGAGGGAACGGAATCAACCGGATCATTCAGTATTACCGCATCCTCAAGAGTATCGGGTGTTGGATCTATTTGGGGTCCATCTACCAGTTCAACCGGATTTTCAGGAATCTATTACTCTACTTCAGGATTCTAAATATTTTGTTGATCAGCATATGGAATTTCTGGTTTCTTCCCTTGCTAGATAAGAATTTGCTGCGGCTATGAAGTAGTGGCTAAGCTTGACACTGCGTCAGATTCGATGTATTTAGAATTTGATGTATTTGTGGCCTAAGCAGCTAAACATTCAGATATCTTTGGTCCATTTCTATAAAAAATCTCTACAAATAATCGACATTAGAAGATTAACTACAAACCATACCCCTCCCCCCCTGCGCTAAAGTGGATTCTAGTGCAGTGTGGTGTAGTGTGGATTTCGGTTATTATTTAACTGTTAATCTTAGCAGTTCATTTTAAAGTCTGGATGTTGCTCGATGTGATCCTCATCCCTGGCTGTCCCAACAAGCTTGATGTATTTATCCATTCTTTGGAGATGTTCGAGATGAAAGAGGTTTTTGGCATGAATCCCAAAGGTAAGATTTAGTTGCAAAGCTTGGAGTAGGAAAAAATTTGCCTTAGTATGGGAGTCTTACCAACCCCCACAATCAAGGCAAATTCCACCTTTCTCCTTCATCCCTGCCGACTCTAAAACCATGACCAACAATACCCTCGTTCCACCATGTTAATGGCCATGCCGGTTCTTCTCCATCAACAAGTACTCCGTACACCCACCATTTAGATCAATTCAAGTCGAGATGAGCACTAGAGCTAGGGTTTAGGTAGATGGAGGCGGATCTAACCGAGGCAAGGCTGAAGTGATGTAGGTGATTTCGATTGTAGGTGAGGATGCAGCGGCGATGGATCCAAGCGTGGATGGAGGTGGAGCTAATTGGCGAACTTTGATGGGGAGCTCGAATTTTTTAGGTTAAAGGCAAGAACACAAGTGAGAGGGTGAAGAATGGAAGAGATGGGCTTTATAATGTTACGAGCTTGAATTCTCAAAGCCATAAAGAACTTGGAAAATATTCCAAGCAAGGAGTCAGTATCGACTCCCAAATCAGGAATCAGTACCGAGTCTCAAATTTTCTTAAAAAATACATATATACACATGCATACGCATGGTATATGCATTTGTGTGTGAATTCCTATGCACATGTGATGAGCCACGTGTGTATATACCCAATAATTGATGACCAAAATCAAAGTAAGGTCAGATTCATACCTGAGGAACTCATGGATGGAATCAATCTAAAATCATCAAACTTAGAATAGAAAATCATGGAATCACGTTCCAGATTTATTATCCCTGATGTTGGCAGAACGTTGCAACGGATCACTATGGACATAACAATTCATGGAATCAATTCATGAAAGGATAGCGACCGTTCAGGGCACAGAATAGATCCTTCAAAGGAATCTGAACTTGTCTTAATTCAAAGCACATCATGTTGGAAATGAGATGTACTTTGGGAGGCAAGTATTATCCAGCCTTTTGACCATGCCAAATTCGAACAGACTGGACAGATAGAACTTGGAGTTATCAAGGCGGAAAGCCCGGAGAGATAGCCCAAGAGTCCAGAAACCAAGCACAGACAAAGTTACGAGACCAAAACCAAAACAGCCCAAGTCAACAGAACCATGGTATCCCCTAAGTTGGCGATTGGTACCAATCCCTATCTAGGGATCGATATTGACTCCCGAATACAACTTGGATGGACGCCATCTCTTGCCTGCATGCTCATGATGCCAAGGCACTATTTCCAAAGTTGTTTTGTTGAATCAACGTAATTCTCCATCGATCTCCATGAGCACTTGAAATTACAACTTTGTTCTTCCACAACTCCATCATTTGGGCTTAGAAACATGGTAGTATTAATGCAAACAACTATGGAATTTCAAAACTAATAATAAGACAATTCGAAGAAAGAAGTCGAAGACGATAAAAATGGTGAACTTAAGGATCGGTACCGACTCCCACTTGGAGATCGGTATCGACTCCCAGATATTACTGAGGTGGCACCTATTATTTTGGGAGAATTGGTCAAATTCATGCACAACGGCTTTGAGATATTTTAGAGGAGATTTTAGGCCCCCTACATCAATAAATAGGAAGGGAGGGCTCATTTTTCAGGATCTTTTGGGCACCAGTTCCATTATTTCTTATATTCTTGTAACTTTAAAATTCTATGTGTTGTAGTTATACTGACTACCAATAACTTCTACCTCCAAACTAGAAATAAGCACTAAAACTTCAAAGTGGACGTAGGCCTAGCTTTTCTAAACCATTATAAACGATCGCATCTCGTTTTTTTTTCTCGTTTTCATTTCATATTTTATTTTATTCTATAACTTCTGGGTATTTGTGCCATTTTTGGTTCAAACACTAACATCCATATATATATATGTGTGTGTGTGTATGTATGTATGTATGTATGTATGTATGTATGTATGTGTGTGTGTATGTATGTATGTATGTATGTATATGTATATGTATATGTATATATACTCAATTTTTATTTCTAACTTGGGCCTTAGGCCAAGGTTTGTACTGCGCGCTGAAAATGCTACCTGGTCGACCGCTTGCTGTCGACCGGCTCCAAGGATCCTGTTGAATGGTCTTGAAGTTTTATTATTAAATTTTCTTCCATTAATTATCATTTATTTGTTTACCGATCATCATCTTCCTCCGTTAAATCGCAGTGAATTGTTAATTACTATTTGGCATGCACAAAACCTAATTATAGTAAACTCAAGTTTGTGAATCTTAAATTTATGAGTGTCCATACTCATATCCAATTTTGTTTTGCAGTAAACTAGTTTAACCTTGGTTTAACATCAATTCTTATCAACTTAACAAAAGGGGAAACACTCAGATTTATCGGTTGCTTAATTTACAAGTCAACAATAGGAAAATTTAGATTAGAAAAGAGAAATCATATTTATATAACGACTATTCAATTTCCTATTCAATTAAACAATGTTTCTAATTCAATTTCTAACAACCTAGATCAAATATGGTATACTATAATTAATTATACGTGAACCATCTAATTAACAATGAACCCACTCGCCTCAAATCAAAACTATTCCCTCAGAATTTCGTTTGGAATCTCCTCTGTTTACTAGATCTCCGCTTGATTTAACTTTCTTCAATCCTTTTACTTTTATTTTAATTTATTTTGAAGAAAATTTTGATTTGAGGGAAAGAGGATTTCAGTTTTCAAAGGAGCAGAGTTTGGACATGCTGGTTATAGTTTGTGAATTAGGGTTTACATTAGCATGGTATTTATAAGGGTGCAAACCTGTGCAGTTAAAGCGCTCGGTGGATTCAATGCAGTAGAGGTGCAAAAAGTCATAGCGGGGATGTAGCGAAAATATAGCGGGATATATCGGATTACTCTAAAATAGCATATAAATCTCATACTTGTTGTTTTTACAAATATATAGATAGTAATTATGTGAAAAATTAACATTCAATTGAATTATAATTAATACTAAAATAATTTTAAATAAAAATATGTGCAAATGTATTGTAAATGAACGTAAAACTGTTATATAACTTAATTTAATTTAGTAGAATATTAGAGTATTATCATTTCTAAACATATATCAAAAATTCAATGAAATTAATTAATTTCATAATTTTTATAGCGTATAAATATCATTTTTCAATCCAATTTTTTATAGAAGATATAGCGGAAATAGCGGAATATAGCGGAAATAACGGGATATAGCGGAAATAGCGGGGATTAAAGCGGAAAGGCTATATGTTGGGGATATATGGAAAAATCGTAGCGGTAGGAATCCGCTATAAGATATATCGGAGTTATAGCGGGGATATAGCGGGGCATTAACTACACAGGTGCAAACTGACCTGGACTGTTCAAAATATACGATCTAGTACGAACCGTTGATAAAAGTATACGATCAAATCTGGGCTGTTTTCCTAATAAAACCCTAGCCGTTGAACGCCCACCGCTCGACTATTGGATCTACGGCAGTCGACCACTACAGGTCGACTGGCTGCACCACCCAAGTTGTTAACCGCTGGTTTAATTTTGGTTAATTAATTTTCAACATCTAATAATTTCCAAATCTAAATTTTTAAACATTAATAACTTCCTCACATTAACTCCGATTTCTAAACATTATATAAGAAAATTATCCACAAAATCGCTACAAAAACAACGGTGCAAATTTCATAGCCAAATTCGAACATTTGTGAAAATCCCACTTTTATCCTTTTTATATTTGAATTTAATTCTTTTATTAAATTTCCGTTTAAATTTTTGGGGTGTTACATGCCCAGTGCTATGTAATAAGTAGCGATACCATTGAGTTAGTGGACATGGATGCTTAAGTAGACCCTAATTCTTCTTTGATGTGAGTCGGCATTGAGAGATCCTCTAAATGTGTAAGTATGATACGTGTAGTCATTATTTGGATAATGCAGTCTCAAGGATAATATTTTATGCTATCTTATGTTAGGAGGAGTCCCAGAGATTATTAGTTTGATCCATTGTTGATCAGTTGTTTGATCCGTTGTTGATCAGTTGTTCGATTCATTGTTCAATCCTTAAGTATAAACCTCCACATGATGTTTGGGTGTAGGTGTATTTGGAAACATATTCCTTAGGTTAGTGCGACCAACTCTAATAAGTAATTCACAAACACAAGTAGGACACTTTAGATCACGTAGATTATATATAAAGTCAATTACATGTGATCATCATATATTAGTAATACAATTTATTTACCATACCTTTTTCTGACCCATTCCTTTCCTTTTCCCCAACCACAGGAGAACGGGGTAGCAAGTGATTAGCCCAGATTTAGTATATGGAGAAGCGAGCTTGGTGTTGGTATTATATATTATTCTTCGTTATTCTCCATGTAACTACCTATTGTATTTAGCATCTATCAGACTTTATACTGTCATTTTGGAAACTCTTGATTTTGGCTGCATATATTTTGGAACTGTGTTCAGATATTTCTCTGAGATGATTATGCTCTGCATTTATATTTTATTGCCTTCTGCCGTGAGATAGGAAAGTGTAGAATGTCTTAGATTTTATCTTTGTAACTGTATCATGTAATGATTTAAAAACCGTAGTTGTATTTCTTGGCACTACGCTAGTCCGAAAGTCACTTTAGGTTTTGGTTTGGTGTGTCTAGAGGTACAAGTTGTCACAATCGAAGTACTTTACTAGCTACAAATTCTTCCATTATCAAAAAAGATGTAATATAAAGTTGTTTTTATAATTAATACCATCCATTATCATAAAATTCATATAATCAATTCACTCTTGTACAAAAAATGGTGTCTTATACTGGCGACTGTGATTTCCTTCAATTGCTTTTCCTCTAACGCACTCGTCCTTTCTCTTCCTAAAATCTTTCGACCCATTTCTTCCACTTTCCTCCTTCCCATGCCTAGCTAGAAGTCTGCGAAACAGATTCGCCCTATCATGGAGTCTCCTGCCTAAACAAGATCAGGATATATTTTTAATTCAACATCTGCACCGTCCGATCTCTGGCCGTCTTTTGATGTGAACGCAAATGATTTCCCACTGTTACCTTCTTCTTCTGCTCATGTACCTACTATGGCATCAGAATCTATGGTCGTCCAGGCTATGCTATCGTCTAATCCCTTCACTGCTCTGGATTCATCTCTACAATGCATTGAACGAACATCTACTTCGCTTTCTGGTGAGTCGCCTGATGCTCTCTCCTTTGAATCCCCCGTCCTCTTTACTTGCTACTAGTAGTGTCGCTAGTCGGCGGTAAAAAGTTAAAAAATTGACGTGGTTGCGAATGAGGGTGTTGGTAATGAGATGGTAGTTGCGTGTGTTGAGGAGGGTGTCACGCGGTTAGTTAGTAGGATGTGCATGCCAAGTGCTTGTGCAAATGTGCAGCAGGATATATTGCTTTCATCTGTTGTAAGTGGAAGGGTGAGTTGCTCTGCTAGCTTATAGGATGCTTATGGAAAGTTTATGACTGGAAATGCCTTTGTGAATGGATTGAAACCTATTATTCCAGGTCCACATAAGCCTAGTAGCAAGTGGTCCTCTCTTTTTAATGCTTTGCTACGAAATGTGGGTGAATTCATTCCCCGATCTTTTAATTTTCTGGAGGAAGATGGCGCTATGATTCCTCCGGCGGAAGTATTGAAAGTGGGGGCTGTCTTATGGTCGGAGTTTTTAGTGGGGATTTTCCTAAATTTTAAACCGCCTTATCACGAAGTTCGTGATCATTTCCATCTACGTTGGAATATTGGGGTAGGTTTTAGGTTCATTTCGATAATGTATGTTCTTTTTCAAGTTCTCTAGAAAAGAGGAAAGGCTTCGTGTGTGTGAGGCGGATCCCTCCATTATAGCCAGTCAGCCTTTCATTATTATCCCATGGAGACTGACAGGTGGACAAAGCTAAGAAACGGATTCTCTCTATTTCGGTTTGAGCTCATTTCTCTTATATTCCATCTGTGCTGCAGCTTATGATTGGCCTAAATTGGTTAGCGAATGTTGTTGGAAAGCTCAAATGTTTTGATGTTAATACTGTCGCTGGAATAAGCTGGTGTATGCTAAGGCGCTTATTAAGGTAACTCCAGAAAAGCCTTTACCTTCCAAGATATTAGTTTGCATTGCTGAGGGGCATATTTCTATCATTAATTGTCCATTACAGTTGGAAACCTGATATCTTCTCGTCTTGTTACTCATTTGGTCACCTCATGGAAGCCCGTACGTTGAAGACTGACATTGCTCCTGTTTTGCTTTTTGATAGGATCTCTCTCGCTCGTCCTCCTATCATGAAGTGGGTTTTGAAAATTTTCCAAGCTACTGTTGTCTCTCCTTCTGAGAATATCCCTCCGGTAACTATAGTTTGCATTGATGACATTGTTAGTTCTTTGGTTTCTATGGATGCGGCTCTTCCTTCCTCGGATGATTTCTTTTGGGGTTTGTTAGAGCGGGCTTGGATTCATGAGCCTTCTAAAATGAGATTTGATCCTAAGGATGGTAGTTTTTATAAGTACGTTGGTGGAGACGATGAAGAAAGAAGGCTATTTTCTCATGTAAAAGACGAAGGCCTTACTCTCTTGGTCCTTGGTCAGTTTGGTGATATGAATTGCTCTATTCTACCGGGTGTCTCATGGGATAGGAAATAATGTTATTGTTCAGATTCGATTGATTATGTCCTATCTTTAGCTACTCTTTTTTCAGGGTATTACCATGTTTTTGGGTCTGAATCTTCAGATGAGGGTAGTGGATCTTCCTCTTCGAAGGGGACTAGGTTTGTCGCAGTTTTAGTAGTTTGATATTATGGTCAAACCTCTATGCTTTATTTTCTTCTAGCTGTTCTGGTGCATATACTGAACACATGTTTCTAATTCATTTATATATGTGGATGGCCCATAATAAATGGCGGCTAGCTTTGCTAAAAATATCATCTATTATTAGATAAATTCACAGCCACCAGTATCAAAATTTAGGATAGGAGCCTCCTCATATAAGTGCATCATTTTTATCCCAAACATAGGAGTGTGCACACATGTGAAAACATACACCTCAAAACCAACGTACATCAGTTCATTACACCAGGGAAAATATGAATTGACTTGGTACACGCGCGCACATATATAACAAAAAATAGTCGGGGCTGAATATATTATTATACATTCAAAATAAAATTCATAATATATTCCTTATAATATGAGCTTTAGTATTACTTGCTTTATCAAAAGTTTCTGTATGTGATTGTAACATTTATAATGACTTAATGTGTTCTTGCTACTTTCATTACTACTCTCATAACATGATTGATTCATATTTCTTCAATTTTAATCATTTGGTTTCTCCAACAGTTGCAAATGAAACACATATTCTGAACCAACAAGATCCTTTTTATGTTGTATTATATAAGATGTAAAACATTCTAGGCTTTAAGAAGAAAGAGAAGCAAGCTTCATAATCTATGGACAATGAAGGAGCCGAAAGAGAATGCACACATCCCTGATTAACTTCTTAGTAATAGTTAAAATTAAATACTATGCATGTTTTATGTGAGTGGCATTGTATAGTGTGGCGTAAGTATAATAAATCATAGTTTCATGACCGTGTTGTGCCTTGAACCGTGATGATTGAAGGTTTAAGCTTTTGATGGTTCAACCGGTCGAACCATCGAAACCATGATTTATTTTTTTGAAAAATTCGCACATTTAACTACAAACTATACACAAAAATATTGAAATAATAATAATGCTATGTACACAATCTGTAGATGGTCTTCAAGGTCTGCAACCGAAGTTGTGTGTTGTTGCAGTGCACAACTACAGCTTTGTATATAATAGAGTAGTGCACAACGATAGAAGTTCAATAACGACAAACTTGACGAATTTTACAATGGTATTAGAGGAGTTTGCAGCAGTGAAGAACAAAGTGACGAAGTTAGTGGTTTAGATTTTCGAACGATTATGATTTTTGAAATATATATATTTACTTATTTTCTTCAAAGCAATGCGAAAGATGAAAATGAGATAGAATTACACGATGAAAAGTAGGAAAAAAAAAGAATCGTGGTTCAATCGGGTAAAATTGACGGTTGGACCGTTGGTTTGAAGGTCCGATCAAGTTTCATAGACGAATGAGGTTTGATTGAGTTCCGGACCGTTGTGGTCCAAGGTTCAGGGTTCTTCGAGGTCGGACCGAGGCAGGATAGGGTCATAAAAACACTGTAATAAACCATGAATCTATGCTTGTCTCTATTCGTTTTTGGATGAATGCTAATTTCCCTATATTAGACCAACTTTAGTAACTGACAACTTTTTAGGGATACTGTTCTAAACTTATATGTTCTGAGTACAGTGAATACAAAAAAAATAAAATTATAATGTGATAGTTCTTACATAATTAAAATGGTTATCTAGTATTATAAAATTTTATATTTACATCGATTCAACGAAGTTCAACACATAAACAAAACTGGGTACTTTGGATGTAGTTCTGAGTAAACATAGATAGTATATGCATGGAGCAATCAAACATGATCATAATAGACATGAACCTACTCACTACTTAATAATTACATATATAAGATAATTCATATTTAGTGATTGGAGAATCCTAAGGAGATTTGGGTCCGTTTGGTTTCATTTTGTATTTTGAGTTTTGTGTTTTCAACTTGCACTAAGAAATAACAAAAAATAAGAGAAAAAGATTTATAATTCTTAGTCATTGCTACCACCAACGAACAACGAAGGAGTTGGATTGTTTTCGTGCTTTTGTTATCTCTCGAAACACGAAAAATAAAATAAACTTGTTTTCTATTGTACATATTAATTTCATTTTTTAAAATTGTTTGTTTTTCAACAATACATACAACAGACGCGCTTTTATATAAATGAAAAACAAAACTAAAAACGACAAGCAAAACGGGACCTTAAAGTTTGAAGAGACCTAAACAGTCTCCTTTTTAATTTCTATCAACGTAGCTACATGATCAGGTACATGTATTAACAGTCAGTCTAACCCACTTGAGAAGTTCAATATTGCAGCTATATCATATTAGTAACAGTGTGATACTGTTTTATATTCATTTATTCTAAATAAATGACATATTATTTACATAACTAAATATCCAATGTTTCAAATTCAAGATATATATTTACGAAATAATAACACAAATGAGGTGTGTGTGTATCTTATATATATTTGTACTAATTCTAGAAATCAGTTGAAAATTAGCATGTTGTTATAGCGAGTACAAAGAATCTACATCGATGATTTTTGCACATTTGATTACATAGAGAATACAAAAGCATCATTTGAGTACAATGCTCATAGAACAACGACATTTTTCACATTATTAAAATATCACTGCTGTACATTTCTCTAACAAGAGGACCCATTATACACTTCAAACGAAAAGTCCTTTAATGTACTAAAGAAGCGTATTCTTCTTACTGGACAACAAGGAATAGAAATATGCTGCAAATAATCCATTAGCTCGAATAGTCTTCCTTGTCATGTAACCATGAATCGTAAGATCATTCTACCTTGCATGACTTTAATAGCTCAAACCTTCTTTTTTGGGCATCAGATCTTCAAACAAGAAAATATATTTTTTAGTTGGACTGCAAAATAGTCAAAAGAAAACTCAAATCTAGAGCTATGTAGAAAGCTACAACGAACATGAACTTGTTCCATAGACTAAAATCCAAATAGTTTACCACTTATTTTAATATTATCTCATTGTTAGTTAGATTTTAAATAAAAGTACACCCAAAATAAAAATAATTTTAATCGGAAAAGTTCTTTAAAGGAAGGGATGAAAAAATATACCTGTCACGATTTAAGATCATGGGGAACAGATTTGCACGAGTAAGAAATTATTCTTGAAGTTCCTGAGAATTTAAATTTAGCATTGTTAATGCTCATTTAAGAGGAAGTGTGAGGTGATATAGCTTTTGCGTGAGAAGAGGTGGCATGCGGTTATGGAAAGAAGAACATAATTATAGGAGATAATGGGATATTTTATTCATTTTAATACATGATTTTTTTTATCCTAGCTATAGATCCGAATTTATTTCTAACTAATTCTAAATGCTACCACACGGATTATTAACTGCAACTATCAGATTGAAAAACCAAATAGAATTCTAGCCATGGAATGTTGAATTTTTTTAATATTTTTTTAAAATCGAATTAAAGACCGAAAATTCAGTTTCTAAGCAGTTTTAGATTTTATATACTTCTCTTTAAATGGAATTTATTTTGTAGTGTAAATTCAAATTATTATGTTAGCAAAATAGCTACTAGTTCATTCATCTGAAGCACATACCAATATAAAGTGTTGCATTGCTCTTGATTAAAGTTGGTTAACTAAAGGGAATACAAGAGGAAGTGAACTTTCACCTGAAATTTTTGATTTATTAGACTGCCGGCGATCGACATGGAAAAGTATCGGATATGGAATTCAATTAACGGGTAAGATCTAATTTTAATAGTATGGTTAGGGTTTACCTTGGCTCTCTGTCAGCTGCGATGGTGTATGAGAGACCTTGGCAATGCGATGACGAGAGAGGTAGCAAGGCATAATAAAGTTGTGCGGTACGGCGATAAGAGCCGTGAGATGCAAATAAGGTTTTTTCTGTTACCGGATGAAAAAGAATAAGTCTTAAATGCTTCGATGTTTGGAAGAAAGGAAGCAAATTACCCTATTTGCTTCGGCCCAAAGATAATCGAAGCAAATAACCTTATTTACTTCGGCCCAAAGACAACTAGAGCAAATAACCATATTTTCTTCTATACATTTGCTTTGGTTATCTACAACAGCCGAAGAAAATTACATTATCGTATTTTATATTGCTTTGCATCTACAATTTCTTTGGTTGTTAAGGAAGGACCAAAGAAAGTAATAATAAATGGTTCGGTTGTTAGCACAACTAAAGCAATGAGGTGAGGCAACAGGTATTTTATGTACTAGTGATTGGCCGAATCTGGTAGATGAATACTGGTAGATGAATACAGGTGATCTCAGTATGTCCAAAAGAATGGCAATGCATACAAATCGGAGGTTGCCATAAGTAAGAAAATGAAATATGGTAATTGCCAGAGACAACGGATAACTATGAAGGTAGAGACCTAGCAGGAGTGATCTCAATAAGTGCTATAACATACTCAAGACGACCTCTACGCTCAATATTTTTATCAAAATGGATCAATTCACTAATATTACTAGCCAACCAGTACAGACCCTTAAGCGAATGATGAGAGGAGGGGATACAAGTGAACATAGCCCAGACTGAAATGGACATAACATGCTCATGAGTAGTATCAACTGGGGACTTCAACGGGTGATTATAAATACTTTATAACACAAGGGCCAACTTCTAAAACCATATGATACTCTTCGTTGAAAACTGTGCAGTTAAGGCGCTTAGCGGTTCTATAGCGGTAGATGTGTAAAAAGTTATAGCGGGGATAAAGCAGAGATATAGTAGAAAATAATGGATGTGCAAAAAACTTCATTAGATATAAAACCAAATATTTAAAGTTAATTTATTCTCATTCTCACATCATTTGTGTAGAAAAAAGAAATATTCATTAAGCTTATATAACAAAACCGAAGGATAACATGATTTATGCAGACTAGATTTGATGACTAAAATGGATTTCTAACTTATATTAAGTACTCATGCCTTAATAATAGGTATTTACCATAACTTTGTTGATTTTTTTTAAAAGAGAACCAGTCAAATCAATTTTTGTACATTAATATTGCTAAATCGGGTGCTAAAAAGCCTTGATTTAGCGGATATAGTGAAAAATAGCGGGGCTTTAAGTGGATCTACTGTTTAATAACACTACATTGAAATAGCGTAGCGGTCAAAGGGTGCTACGTGCTATAACGGGGATTTGTGGGACTTTAGCGAGCCTTTAATTGCATAGGTTGGAAATAAATCAAAAGAAAATGGTGTATGAATAACAAAGGCAATTTGCTTGTCTTTGTTGCTTCATTGCTTATGTCCTAAAAAAGGAAGGAATGAGAACATTCCTAAAAATAATGGATATAAGGAAATACCAGATGAAGAGGTGGATATTGAGAAGGAAAAACTTAACGATTAGGAGGCTACTTCATTTGATCACATATTCGATCCCAATGATGGATGGTTAATGGTTCCATCAAAGAAACCGTGAGGTTTACCCATGTTTGTCCATAAATTATCTATGTGTACTATATGTTGTAATCATTATTTTTTTATTTGTTTTAATTATACATATAAATAAATAATTGTAATGTATAAAAATGTGTTTACATTCATATAGTCCTTAATACATTAGTTACCTATCGTTGATTTTGATTGCATGCATATATTTATATCAACACCCAATACTCCTAATAAGGTAATAAGTTTTTCCCCATTTATGTTGATGACAACGAGGGAGAATGAAAATATAATATACATAATAGTCAAAACTATTAGGAGAGTAATGGATTCATTAACTCGGGGAGAGTTAACAGATTTAGGTTAAATTGAAGTTGACATTATTATATTTTATATCAAGAATATATAGATGGTTGTCATCATTAAAAAGGGGAGATTTTTGATATCACAAGTATTGATTTTGATGACAACAACCATATAAATATGATGATTAATGATTTTTCAAGTTGTGTAGACTAAAGTATAGGAAATAAAGTTATATTACTTAGAAATATTGCAGGGATATACAAGTACATATCAATTATATATGAAAATGAATCAGTACAAGGACTCAAGAGCATCAAGGAGATTAAAAAGGAAATAAGCAAAGGAGACGAGAACATGGCTAGGAGAATACAAGAGATTCAAACAACAAGGCTAGGAGGATATAAGAGACTCAAGGATCAAAGACTAGAAGTGAACAAGATATTCAATTAGTTTGAACTATGTGTAAAGAGTCTTAGAAATATTTATTAAAGACTCTAATCACATCTTTGAAATATCTCTTTTAAGGATCTTTACTTCCATCTCTAGAATCTCTTTACAAAAGTACAATATAGAATTTAAAAGCTATAAAGTTTAATTTTTTTATAAATAGCATATTTGAACATACCTTAGGAATATATGTCTATATAGTAACTGTTAATATGTTTTTAAAAACTTACATAGATATGTTGACATACCTGTGAAGTATATGTCAACATACTAGCCCTTAATATGACTTTTAGATTTAAAGGAATAAACACCTCCTTTCATCCCTTTGTCAAAAGACATTTTTTTTCATCTACTATATAAAGGCTTTGGAAAATGATTTTTTAATAATTCTCAAACTTTTCTCTTACTCATTCATCTCTACTACTTTATGATCAAGTTCTCTTACGCATATACTTTGCGAATCAACATTCTTTCTCTCTCATTCTTCATGAATTTGCCAATCACAAAAGTTCGAAGAGTTCTTACTTGAATTCTTTATCATTTTGTCTTTGATTTCATCATATTCCTCTCAACTTTCAATTATAAACTGCTACTGGAGGCCTATAAGATCATTTTACTAAAGACTACTAGATTTTGCATTTGAAAGTATGATTTCTTGTAGAATTATTCTATTACTTGAATTGTAAAGGGAGTATTTTAACAACCTGCACTTTAATGAGCTCGAATTTTGACTAAATCAAAATCCAAATTTATTACGGTACAGATCATTGGTTTTGATGACCTGTAATAAACATAAATATATCGGAGTGCGATCAATATAAATTAACAATCGAACATAAAAATATAACGAAACATACGTACTAACTAAGGCTACTACATTGGAATATATATTAATCCTTAAGTATCTATTTATCTTGCTAGTGCCGAGCATGAATGAGAAGACTTCACCATCTACCATTCCTGCCTTGCACCAGTAGCACGTCCCTTAAAATCCATCATATGGGTTGTAATGAGGAGGGGGGTCAGAACAACATTCTGGTGATTGGAAAAGTACATACTTTTCCCATAACACTAATATATGTTGATTGATTTTCATTTAAGTGTTATGTCTATTATTCATGACTAATCCATTTAATTCTATATGAGCATACGATAAGCCTAACCTCCTCTGAGATATAACTATATATATATATAACCTATATACAAATATATCTAAAAGTTGTTGTAATGACCCAGAATGTGACCACTTTAAGATACACTATTTAAAATGATTTTAAATGTAAAATAAGTAAGGTTATATGATTCAAATAATATTAGATACGATTTGAAAAGAAAAGAATACACAAAAATAGTAACATTTGCCTATAACGACAAAAGTGACAAAATGCTGATTTTAGAAAAGAAAGTTTCAATGGTTAAATAAATTATTTTATTTTATTTATGAATTTTTATATTTTTAAATAACATTATACAAATTTATTTTTAAATTTGGTTTACATAAATAAATAGTTTAACTAAAACGTCAAAATGTGACCGTAAAACATTTTGTCGAAAAACAATGTTTTGTCGATTAAAAGTTGTCGCAACGTCGTCACACCTTTATTTTCTTATATAGGAACATATATTCAAATAGTATAAGTATTAATTAATTCACTAATCAAGTTTACTTTTACTAAACATACTTAGAAAATTCTAGAATATAATTAACAAAAAGTAAGCACAAAAAGACAAAAATGTCATTTCAAAGCAAAAAGTAAAACATCAAATCAAATAAACATAATTATTACTTTCTTTACTTACTACTTAAGTGAAAATGACATAAAGTAAAGATTTGAAATGTGATGTTAAGTGTTAAAAAAAATAAGATTACTTTATAAGTAAGTAAAGGTATTTGGTCTTTTTACAAAATATTATTTTAATCCAAAACTTTTTCTATAAATACAAACCACTTTCTCACTTTTTTTTACACATTTCTACCTTCTTCTTCTTCCTCCTTGAAGCTCTCTTTAATGGCTTCTTCTTCTCTTCCAAATCCTTACTAACTTTTTCAAATCCATTTCAAATAAAGTCCAAACACCTTCAAACTTTGCCAAAGACCTTAAAATACCATTAGAACATGGTTTAGAATCTAAGAAGTGAAGAAACGATGGAGGAAGAGGAAGAATAGAAGGAGGCCGGACTTATGGAAGAAGGAAAGCAATTCGTGAAGCTCGGAAGCAAGAAAAAGAGAAGGAAGTGCCGCCGATTTCATTCCAAGGAGCTTGGAGCAAATTCAAGGTGCTACGGAAGCTCTACTGGATTTTCGGAAGTTTGGAAGAAGAGGTCGATAGCATAAAGCAAAATAAATGAAGTAGAAGTCGATTAGTTGAAGTAGTTAGTGAAGTGTTGTTAGTAAGAATTTTGGTAGGAAGTGAAAATTTTGGTTAAATGTGAGTACTCATATTTACTAATAAATATATAAATTATTTCAAGTATAATGATTTGAAAGTTTAAATATGTTGGATGATTAAATGTTTGATAACTTGGATGTGAAATTGGTTGATTATATGTTTGTGATATGGATGATAACATGGTTTGATAAATGATAAGAGAAATGATTAGTAATTAACCATAGTTAATTAAATGAGAATTTAATCCATAGAAATATGTGTATGAAAATTATTTAGTCTCTTAATGATTTTAAATAAGTTAAAATAGTTTAAATGTGATTTAAAACAAATTTGAAGTGTTTCGGACAAGTTAAGAAGCAATTCACAAAATTGGTCAAAATCGAGCTCGTCGCGTAGCGGCAGTTCGTAAATTTCGACCCGTAACTTCAAATTAATGTAGAGAATGATTTATAAGTCGGATTTCTTCGACATAAAAATTCTTTGGTCCAAAATGATAATAGTTTTCCAACGAAAAAAGAAAATCAAGATTTCATCAAGTAGATTTTGAAATATGTCCAAAACAATCTTTTAAAAACATCGCGGTTTTGCAGTTCGGAATCCAAAAAAAGGATTTCTTTATAAATGATATTTTTAAATGATTAAAAATATGAAATAAATTTTATAAATCTATTAAAATGGTTTAAAAGAGATTTCGAATGGAAAATATGAATTTTCCATTATTAAAAAGTTGTTTAAATTAAATAAGCTTATATAGCACTTTCCGCAGCACTTTTATGCGGCAAATTCTATAACCTTTTGAAATGTAGTTTTAAACTTAACAATTCTTTCCTAAATCTTTTGTGAATGATTTTAAAAGAATAATTAAGTGTTTTAAATGATGATTTGGAAGTTTAATAAATCATTTCTAAAATGAAGATTAATAACTGAGTATGCGGAAACGACTAGTACATTTGTCCCGCCTGTGAGATCTAGGAAGATAAAACAAGGTGTTTAACTAAGGTTAAGGATGGAGCAACCAGTGCCCTGAACTTACCTGGCCTATGTTTTCTCTTTTTAGGCGAGGGGTGGAATAGATCGAAAGGAAAGCACGGATGCTCTGAAAAGATCATATTTAAGTTTTTCCAAGATAAAAGAAAAGAAACAAATTCTTTGAATATTAATTAACTATTTAACATCTTTTATTTATGATTGGTACGAAGGAACCAGGATCGGATTTGGGTGATTCCTATCCGAAGAACCGGGATCGGATTTGGGTGATTCCTATCCGAAAACCCCTTCAAACTAATTTTCGAAATAAAACATATTGAAGACAAAGATGAGTGAAGACAAAGATATTCATTATGTAGGATTACTTGCCATTATTCCATAGAGGTGAAATTTACCATATTTAAGATGGCAGTAATACTCTGTTATGAAAATCTTCGATTTGCAAGAATATGATTTGAAGTTAAAAAAAGAAATCTTTGATTATGATTTAATGAATTATTTGGGAATATTTTCCCTAAGTTAAAAGTTATAACTTGAATATAAGAAATCTTTGATTAAGGTTTAATAAATTATTTGGGAATATTTTCCCTAAGTTAAAAGTTATAGCTTGAATATAAGAAATTTTTGACTAAGATTTAAAGAATGATTTAGAAAGGTTTTCCTAAGTAAAAGAGAAAATGATTTGGAATTATTCCAGGATTTAAGAAAGGTTTAAATAAACTAAATGATTTGATAAATGAGGCTTAATGATTCCATGTACATTTGAAAAAAAAATGGAATAAATTGAAAAGAATATATCTAAGAAAGATATTTGATTGGATAAAAGATGAAGTAATTGATTGATGATTGATATACACATATGAACTAAACATCTTTTTAAGCGATGATTGGCTTCGAAGGAACTGGAGTCGGATTTGGTTGATTCCTATCCGAAAACCACTTCGAACCAATGTATACGTTCGAAAGTGAAGACATGTTGAAGATGATGATCATTGAAGACCGTGGATCTTCATAGCGTGAGGAATGCTTGTTGAACATGCTCTGGGTAGCTCCCATTATAGAGTTATTTATAGCAGTGGTCTCCCCGTTATGGAGGTTTTTCGGATTGCAAGGGCTTCTCGCCTAGTAATGGCCGAGAAAGTGCCTTCGGTTTCGTTCAGTCCTAGAATGAACTTGTATGGACGAATGTCTGACATTTGCATTTCCGAGACACAACGTTTGTCGTTTACAAATGTACATCTGTGGTGGCGGAGAAGGAAACTTCTCTTAGCTTAACACCCTTCTCTGAGACATACGAGCTTAGAGGTTGTATGCTTGTGGGAGTCAAATAGTGATCAAAGGAATGGCGGTGTGGTATTCAAAGTGGAACCTGTTATGATCAAAGCGTGGTTTTGAAAAAATTGAGCGTAGCCTCGCGAGCCTCACACCCCGGTTATGATGGGATACTAAGTGGTCTAACAGACGCAAATTCGAAATAAGTGAGTGTGTATGGTGGTGTCAAATACGTTTGGCCCTTTGGGGGATACGTCCCTCAAGGCATTTATTGCCCCATTTGGATAAAGTGGTTAGCTTGAGGAAAGCAGGGAACTACCGGTTATCAGTTGTAGTGTATCAAGTATAGTTTCCAAGCGACTAGTTTGAGAAAAGCGATTAAGGCACCGTGGGAACTATGTTTGTTATGCGTGGATCGGAGAAAAGGCCACTAGTGCCCTATCATGTTGGAAATCCAATCCTAATACGAGATTTACGGTTTTGATTGTAGTCCCAAAATAGCTGTAATGACTTGCAAACATTTCAGCTACCCCCTTACTGGTATCATATAATTTGTTCGGTATATTCTGTTGACCCAGTCCGGGATATTACCTTAGACTTAGTCCGGGTATTGATACCTTATTTGAATAAGTTTATTTGAAAAGTGTTTAAAAAAGAATGTCATTAAAAATAATATCAAGTGGATTGTGGTATAAAAGTGTTTTGGTTATCATAAGGTAAAAACCCATCCATGTTTATGTGTGGGCGTGGTCTTATGAGATACCCTTCTTTTCAAAGGTTTTGATAATTTAGTCATTTTAAATTTCGAGTATCTCACGCTGGTTTATCAAGCCTGATCCGGGTATTTTTAATACTCGGGTCAGATCCGAGTAGTTTCAAGTTGAGTTGAAGACGGTTGGAGTTTCCAGAGGAGAGTTGGAGATCTTCATCATCGTATGGATGTATTCTATTATCCGCTGCATCTATTTCATTTGTTTTGTTGTTTGTTAGCATTTGTAAGGGCAAGTGTTATAACTGTCCAAGCTGAATCTTGGTTAGACTCTGGTATTGTATTTTAAAATTTTACGCTGTAATGATTATTATTGAAATAATATATGTTATTCCATTCGTGTGAGATTCTGTTCTATCTTTATTTTCTTTCTACCTTTAATGATCCGCTTATTCGTGCAATTTGAGTTGGACATGTGTGGTTTATTGTCAATTTAAAGGGTACGGAAAAACGGGCCATTACATTTGGTATCAGAGCTGAAAGTTAAGCGAGAACCTTGGCTTTGGTTGGGTAAAGACTCATCAGAGATAGGGTTAGTAATACCCTAGGATGAGTAACTCATTAGAGATAGGGTTAGTAACACCTAGAATGAGTTTGAGTGTATTATATATGAGTGCGTATTTGTTAGTGACTAATAAATTGTTTTGTGTTGATTTATCTGTTGATTGATTTATGGATTCTGATCGATGCGCCTGATTAGCGTTATTAATGGGGATTCCTAAACACTTAAACAAGGTGAACCGACACACTAATTTTGACAAAATTGGTAAATATAATAACTTTACCTAGGATTATATTTTGAATATAATGTCTATATTTTGAAAAGTTGTATAGTTAGAAATCAGGATTAGTGAAATTTAAATATGAGCATCTTGTGATTAGAATTTCACAGTTTGACTATAAGATGTTTCATAAAGATAATCGATAAGTAAGAAATCTGATAAGGTAATTAAGATCTTTAATACTTATTCCAAAATAATAAATTAAGAAATGATAATGTTAAGTTACTGTCATATATTGATCAATTGTTTGGTTTAAAAGTTTAAGTACAAATACTTTGTGAATTAAGTTTCACGATTTGACTATAAGGTATTTGATAATAAGAATTGTTTAAGGAATGAACACATAAGATAAAAATGTATTTAAATGATTGTGTAAAAAGATATAGATAAAAGGAATAAGAATTTAAATTCAAGTAAAAGAGTTGTGGAAATTTAAATGAAGTTAATTAACATAAGATAAAATGAATTTATAAAATAGGTTTTATAAAGTAATCTCTAAAGGATTTTGAAAATGGTATTATTTCTAATAAAAAGAGGTATTTTATGATAACTAATTCGATTTGCTCGAAAATAAACTAAAAATGGGCAAGAGATGTGTTCAGATGGTAAGCACTTCTCTTAAGTAGTACTCTTCTTATTAAGATGATATATGATACTATTGGTAGTACCTAGTTCCTTGGATTGTTTTGGAGTTACTAGATCTATATAATTTTCTTAAAGTTAAAGAGATAATGTGAATCATTAATTGATAAATTGATTAGTAATATTTATAAAAGTGTTTAAAATAAAGATAAATTGGGATCGCTAATTGATAAGATAAAACAAAATTCTCAACAATTTTGGACAGTCAAATCATACATAACTCGGAGCTAAGAAAATTGTAAAAACTTTTGGTAAAAGATTGTGAAATTCTTTGAGTAAAAGAAATAAGATAAGGATAATTTATAAATCTAATTTATAGAGAAAATTTAAGAGTTAAGAGTTTGAGGATTTAAATATGGGTGGTTTTAAAATCTGTTTTTCAAAGCTAGAAATTAATAATAGTATTAAGTAAGAAATAAGTTCTATAACTAATGAATTTGAGATAATAGTAAATTAAAACAAAGTTTAAATTTGTTAAACAGAAAGATTTAAGTAAAATCAATTTGAAATTTAGGATTTGTATATACTCTTAGGATGTAAAGGTATATCGTACAAATATAGATTTAAGTCATGAACTATCTATACACTTAAGTAAAATAATGACTCTTTAAAAAAAGGTAATTATAACTTGGAAAATGTTTTATTAATGAATTCTACCATTAATTAAGAATTTGGACTTAAGTCTTTAAAAGTGATTGATTTACATAAGTTATAAGATGAAATAAACTTAAGTAATAGTTTTATGAAATGGTTCATAAATAATACTAGTGTTAAAGGAAATATACTAACTTAAAGGGTTGTGGGAAAACTATTTTAATGATAAATTATCTTTTGAGTGAAAATTGGTTTCTTTGGAATATTTTCCTTTAATAAAAAAAAGATGTGAAAATAAATAATTAAAGGGATTAAATAACGAAGCACATTTTGTGTTTGAGCTTAAGACAAAGTTTTTATGAAAGTTTTTTAGGGTTAATAAATACATATATTATATGTAGATCATCTCATCATACAAATTTTGATCTAATATGTGAGTACAGAACTTTAAGGTGTTTACACTGGTCCGAAAAAGGATTTATCACTCGATTCTTGACGACGAACATCGATGAGGGTTTGTGGTTAGGTACTTTAGTTTTCTATCATAGTTGAGAGCTATGCAAGAAAAGCAAAGGTCCTGATCTAGAAGCCTGATCATAGTCCGCAATAGAGGATCGGGAGATCGATATTAGTTCGAAAGAAAAGTTGTGTATTCGAATAGGAGATCGAATAAAATATTT
Organism: Allium fistulosum; assembly: GCA_030737815.1. Classification (NCBI taxonomy): domain Eukaryota; kingdom Viridiplantae; phylum Streptophyta; class Magnoliopsida; order Asparagales; family Amaryllidaceae; genus Allium; species Allium fistulosum. Next base: position 1,292,236,850 of record CM060902.1, read on the forward strand.
CATACGGATGATCTGTGTATATTATATGGAATTAAGTTTAAAGATAAATGTTTTGGGCAAACTTTTGTTTTGGATAATTTCGAGGACGAAATTCTTTTAAGTATGGGAGAATGTAACGACCCAGAATTTGACCACTTTAAGATACACTATTTAAAGTGATTTTAAATGTAAAATAAGTAAGGTTATATGATTCAAATAATATTAGATACGATTTGAAAAGAAAAGAATACACAAAAATAGTAACATTTGCCTATAACGACAAAAGTGACAAAATGCTGATTTTAGAAAAGAAAGTTTCAATGGTTAAATAAATTATTTTAATTTATTTATGAGTGTTTATATTTTTAAATAACATTATACAAATTTATTTTTAAATTTGGTTTACATAAATAAATAGTTTAACTAAAACGTCAAAATGTGATCGTAAAACATTTTGTCGAAAAACAACGTTCTGTCGATTAAAAGTTGTCGCAACGTCGTCGCACCTTTATTTTCTTATATAGAAACATATATTCAAATAGTATAAGTATTAATTAATTCACTAATCAAGTTTACTTTTACTAAACATACTTAGAAAATTCTAGAATATAATTAACAAAAAGTAAGCATAAAAAGACAAAAATGTCATTTCAAAGCAAAATGTAAAACATCATATCAAATAAACATAATTATTACTTTCTTTACTTAATACTTAAGTGAAAATGACATAAAGTAAAGATTTGAAATGTGATGTTAAGTGTTGAAAAAAAATAAGATTACTTTATAAGTAAGTAAGGGTATTTTGGTCTTTTTACAAAATATTATTTTAATCCAAAACTTTTTCTATAAATACAAACCACTTTCTCACTTTTTTACACATTTCTACCTTCTTCTTCTTCCTCCTTGAAGCTCTCTTTAATAGCTTCTTCTTTTCTTCCAAATCCTTACTAACTTTTTCAAAACCATATCAAATAAAGTCCAAACACCTCCAAACTTTGCCAAAGACCTTAAAATACGATTAGAACATGGTTTAGCATCTAAGAAGTGAAGAAACGGTGGAGGAAGAGGAAGAATTGGAGGAGGCCGAACTTATGGAAGAAGGAAAGCAAGTCGTGAAGCTCCGAAGCAAGAAAAAGAGAAGGAAGTGCCGCCGATTTCATTCCAAGGAGCATGGAGCAAATTCAAGGGGTTGCGGAAGCTCTGCCGAATTTTCGGAAGTTTGGAAGAAGAGGTCGATAGCATAAAGCAAAAGAAATGGAGTAGAAGTCGATTAGTTGAAGTAGTTAGTGAAGTGTTGTTAGTAAGAATGTTGGTAGGAAGTGAAAATTTTGGTTAAAGGTGAGTACTCATATTTACTAATAAATATATAAATTATTTTAAGTATAATGATTTGAAAGTTTAAATATGCTGGATGATTAAATGTTTGATAACTTGGATGTGAAATTGGTTGATTATATGTTTGTGATATGGATGATAACTTGGTTTGATAAATGATAAGAGAAATGATTAGTAATTAACCATAGTTAATTAAATGAGAATTAAATCCATAGAAATATGTGTATGAAAATTATTTAGCCTCTTAATGATTTTAAATAAGTTAAAATAGTTTAAATGTGATTTAAAACAAATTTGAAGTGTTTCGGACAAGTTAAGAGGCAATTCAGAAAATTGGTTAAAATCGAGCTCGTCGCGTAACGGCAGTTCGTAAATTTCGACATGTAACTTCAAATTAATGTAGAGAATGATTTATAAGTCGGATTTCTTCGACATAAAAATTCTTTGGCCCAAAATGATAATAGTTTTCCAACGAAGAAAGAAAATCAAGATTTCATCAAGTAGATTTTGAAATATGTCCAAAACAATTTTCTAAAAACATCGCGGTTTTGCTGTTCGGAATCCAAAAAAGGATTTCTTTATAAATGATATTTTTAAATGATTAAAAATATGAAATAAATTTGATAAATCTATTAAAATGGTTTAAAAGAGATTTGGAATGGAAAATATGAATTTTCCATTATTAAAAAGTTGTTTAAATCAAATAAGCTTATATAGCACTTTCCGCAGCACTTTTATGCTGCGAATTCTATAACCTTTTGAAATGTAGTTTTAAACTTAACAATTCTTTCCTAAATCTTTTGTGAATGATAATAAAAGAATAATTAAGTGTTTTAAATGATGATTTGGAAGTTTAATAAATCATTTCTAAAATGAAGATTAATAACTGAGTATGTGGAAATGACTAGTACATTTGTCCCGCCTATGAGATCTAGGAAGATAAAACAAGGTGTTTAACGAAGGTTAGGGATGGAGCAACCAGTGCCTTGAACTTACCTGGCCTATGTTTTCTCTTTTTAGGCGAAAGGCGGAATAGATCGAAAGGAAAGCCGGGATGCTCTAAAAAGATCATATTTAAGTTTTTCCAAGATAAAAGAAAAGAAACAAATTCTTTGAATATTAATTGACCATTTAACATCTTTTATCGATGATTGCTACGAAGGAACCGGGATCGGATTTGGGTGATTCCTATCCGAAAACCCCTTCAAACTAATTTTCGAAATAAAACATATTGAAGACAAAGATCAATGAAGACAAAGATATTCATGATGTAGGATTACTTGCTTTAGTCCTTGGAGGTGAAATTTACCATATTTAAGATGGCAGTAATACTCTGTTATGAAAATCTTCGATTTGCAAGAATATGATTAGAAGTTAAAAAAAGAAATCTTTGATTATGATTTAATGAATTATTTGGGAATATTTTTCCTAAGTTAAAAGTTATAACTTGAATATAAGAAATCTTTGATTAAGGTTTAATAAATTATTTGGGAATATTTTCCCTAAGTTAAAAGTTATAGCTTGAATATAAGAAATCTTTGACTAAGATTTAAAGAATGATTTGGAAAGGTTTTCCTAAGTAAAAGGGAAAATGATTTGGAATTATTCCAGGATTTAAGAAAGGTTTAAATAAACCAAATGATTTGATAAATGAGGCTTAATGATTTCATATACATTTGAAAAGAAATGGAATAAATTGAAAAGAATATATCTAAGAAAGATATTTGATTGGATAAAATATGAAGTAATTGATTGATGATTGATATACACATATGAACTAAACATCTTTTTAAGCGATGATTGCTTCGAAGGAACCAGAGTCGGATTTGGGGGATTCCTATCTGAAAACCACTTCGAACCAATGTATACGTTCGAAAGTGAAGACATGTTGAAGATGATGATTATTGAAGACCGTGGATCTTCATAGCATGAGGACTGCTTATTGAATATGCTCTGGGTAGCTCCCATTATAGAGTTATTTATAGCAGTGGTCTCCCCATTATGGAGGTTTTTTGGATTGCAAGGGCTTCTCGCCTAGTAATGGCCGAGGAAAGTGCCTTCGGTTTCGTTCAGTCCCAGAACGAACTTGTATGGACGAATGTCCGACATTGCATTTCTGGGACACAACGTTTGTCTTTTACAAATGTACATCTGTAGTGGTGGAGAAGGAAACTTCTCTTAGCTTAACACCCTTCTTTGAGACATATGAGCTCAGAGGTTGTATGCTTGTGGGAGTCAAATAGTGATCAAAGGAATGGCAGTGTGGCATTCAAAGTGAAACCTGTTATGATCAAAGCATGGTTTTGTATGAAAAGCGTGGCTTTGAATAAATTGAGCGTAGCCTCGCGAGCCTCACACCCCGGTTATGATGGGATGCTAAGTGGTCTAACAGATGCAAATTCGGAATAAGTGAGTGTGTATGGTGGTGTCAAATACGTTTGGCCCTTTGGGGGATTCATCCCTCAAGGCATTTATTGCCCCATTTGGATAAAGTGGTTAGCTTGAGAAAAGCAGGGAACTATCGGTTATCAGTTGTAGTGTAGCAAGTATAGTTTCCAAGGGACTAGTTTGAGAAAAGCGATTAAGGCACCGTGGGAACTATGTTTGTTATGCGTGGATCATAGAAAAGGCCACTAGTGCCCTATCATGTTGGAAATCCAATCCCAATACGAGATTTACGGTTTTGATTGTAGTCCCAAAATAACTGTAATGACTTACAAACATTTCAGCTACCCCCTTGCTGGTATCATATATTCTGTTCGGTATATTCCATTGACCCAGTCCGGGATATTACCTTAGACTTAGTCCGGGTATTGATACCTTATTTGAATAAGTTTATTTGAAAAGTGTTTTAAAAAGAAAGTCATTAAAAATAATATCAAGTGAATTGTGGTATAAAAGTGTTTTGGTTATCATAAGGTAAAAACCCGTCCGTGTTTATGTGTGGGCGTGGTCTTATGAGATACCCTTCTTTTCAAAAGTTTAGATAATTTAGTCATTTTAAATTTCGAGTATCTCACACTGGATTATCAAGCCTGATCCGGGTATTTTTAATACTCGGGTCAGATTCGAGTAGTTTTAGGTTGAGTTGAAGACGGTTGGAGTTTCAAGAGGAGAGCTGGAGATCTTCATCATCGTATGGACGTATTCTATTATCCGCTGCATCTATTTCATTTGTTTTGTTGTTTGTCAGCATTTGTAAAGGTAGGTGTTATAACTGTCCAAGCTGAATCTAGGTTAGACTCTGATATTGTATTTTAAAAATTTTCGCTGTAAAGATTATTATTGAAATAATATATGTTATTCCATTCGTGTGAGATTCTGTTCTGTCTTTATTTTCTTTCTACCCTTAATGATCCGCTTATTCGTGCAATTTGAGTTGGACATGTGTGGTTTATTGTCGATTCAAACGGTACGGAATAACGGGCCATTACAGTTGTACTACCCAAAATCTCTGGCTACTTAATACTTCTTAAATAGGGAGGAGACAGACCCCATGGCCCTTTAAAACCTCAACCTCAAAGCGGCTCGCCATAATGTGAACGCTAATCAATCGATCCTAGTTATAAAGACCGACGACTTCTAGATACGGCTTTATAATTTATTACTATTACAAATGAATCTCAAAGACTCATCCAAGGATTAGGTAGCCCATCACAGCTAAACAAATAATTAAATAAAACTTTGAGGTCTTAATACTTCTTAAATAGGGAGGAGGCAGACCCCATGGCCATTTAAAACCTCAACCCCAAAGTGGCTCGCCATAATGTGAACGCTAGTAAATCGATCCTAGTTATAAAGACCGACGACCTCTAGATACGGCTTTATAATTTATTACTATTACAAATGAATCTCAAAGACTCATCCAAGGATTAGGTAGCCCATCACCGCTAAACAAACAATTAAATAAAACTTTGAGGTCTTTGTGTATCCCATACAGTTCTACACTAGTAGGAAGCGAAATCCATTGAGGCATAACCCAAGTCTTTGCTGACGACCGCGTGGGACCATTGGTGATCAAAGCCTATATGCCATCCGTACTACTAAATGTCGGTCCACCAACAACATTAACATAGCCCACTGACCTTCCACAGCCGAAATCCCATTTAGGCCAACCTAATGTAAGTTAAGGAAAAATACCCATCCTAGTTACTTAATACCTCTTGTTAGAAATGAAGCATGCTGCATTTCCCTATTAGGTACCGTCGTAGGTTATTTAAGACTTCTATATAGGGAGAAGGCAGACCCAATGAAAATTTAAAACCTCAACCTAGAATTAAACCCCTTGACATCCCTAAAGGTACCGAGCCATTTAAACTTCAAGTCTGAAGCGAACCTTTAGTATATTTCCCCCTACCTATACGCAAACGTATATCCCTTCCCCATGGGTCCTATGGTTGGAGATGTCCTATATCAGTAGTAAGTATTCACAACTGCCGGTAGCCTCTAGGTAAAGAGCAGACTTCCCTCATGTAACTCTACCGACCTCGCATCCCAATACACTAAACCAAACCAATCGTCCTAAGCTAAGTATTGGGCTAAGCCCACTAATTCATGCTCATTATAAATGTATAATTAAGGCTATATAATTTCATATTATGAAAATTATATTGCCTTCTTAGTGTATTTAATAATATTAGCAATGACGTGTTCACCACGTAATTATTTCTATTTCATACGCTTATTCCCTATATTTCTCATTTCCTTCTTATATCTCATAAATGTCAATTGTCTGTAATAGATGGTCATTAATATCAAAATTAAACAATCTCTAATAATATTTATTTATTTGTTCTAATTCAATACTATTATGCCTATTCAATTTCTAATTAGTCCCAACTTAATTCCTTTAACTCTCCATTAACTATAAATTTATTTCCCATTAAATTTTTCGTTATTGTCTATTAAATTTGTCGTTATTGTCCATAAATTTTGGAAATAATATTCTTTCCTTTTTAACTTCCTAGTCCTATAATTACTACGTTATTAATAACTAATCGTCCTAATTATTACTAATATGAATACCTATGTATATTATTAATTATGGTATAAATATTTATGTTCTAATCAAAAGACGCGGTTATACGTGTGTGTGTATTCCTATTCCTAACACAATAATTCTCATACATAGGAATTTCAGAACATACACTTGCATGTATATCTGTTAAGAACATAAATTCCTACATTTTAATTTATTAGAGTATCCTCCCAAAAAGGATTACCGTTGTAATTTTCCATAAATTACCCAAAAATAAGACTGACTCCATTTGAGATTATAAGAAACTATCTCTTTTCTTTTATTAAAATAGGAAGTGTAAACTATAGAGAAGAACCTCTGTACTTTACACATCTATTTCATTTTTAGTATATCCTTATTATTTCGAACATGTACTTTTCACAAATTTTATGGGATAATTCATGGGGATTACAGGGAAATAGATACAACTTAAGTGTACCAACTCACAATAAATTAAAACATAAAAATTCACATTCCAAGTCAACTAGGGCAACCTAATTTACAACCTAATGATAATCTTGAATAAACTTTACAACTTTACAAACATTTTACAATAATAAATATTTGGAACTAACTTCCAATTTCAGATAAGGTTGTACATACTATTCCAATTACCTAACTTAAAGAATATATAGGCGATATTTCATCTTCCTAAGCCTACAACTTCATAGATCTCGCTTATGCATGATATTTAAATAAAACTCAACGATATAAATTTCAATATTATAAATAAATTATATAATTTTTCACTCACCTTTCTTGCTTTTCAAATCTCCCAAATCTGAATCCATACCTTTATTGACTCCTTTTACATTCTAATCCAAAAGAATATGCATAACAAGGTATATAAATACTGTTAGAATTATAGATCTGAGAAAGAGATTTGGGGTTAAGGGAAATATAGGTTTACAATAATGTAATTGATCTTTTCCCAAAGTATTGATTCCATCATTCTCTTCTTCTCTTTTATTTTTTGCCCTCCTCTAGTTATATATAATATTTTATAATGAATAGAAATAGTGGAGAAGATAAAATTGCAGAGCTTTGCTACATGGATCAGAAAATATAATAAGAGAAGTGAGAGGTTAAGCCTGTAATTATATACGCTCGAACCAATCGTATCGGTTAAGACTGTTAGGCCAAGGTTCAAATCCTAACCGCCACCTCCGAGCGGTCGACTGCCCAAGTAAGGAGGTCAGCTGGTGGGGTTCCACATTTATTATTATTTATTTTATTGTCTTGTTTTTAATTATTTTCATTTCAAAAACTTCAAATGCTAATAAGAAATTACGAGGATGCAATTTTGATAAGGGGAGAAGTCTGTAACAACCTTATTTTAAAGCTATAATATTAAATTATTTTAACTAAAATAGAAGTGTTTGAATTCGATTTGATAATTATTATTTCTGGAATCAAACTATTATTCAAATAAAGTCTATTTAATAAAGGGTTTTGTTATAGGAAAAAAATTCAGTAGTTAATAAATTTCATTTTTTGATAATATATTAAAACTCAACTAAATTATGTTAATAAATATGAAATGTTTTTAAAGTATAAATAAATTTATTTCATTGAAATAGTTGTAGAGAAATAAATTTATTTTTACGTCGATGCAATGAATTGAATATAAATTTATTTGGGTTAATATAGTATATAAAGAGAACAATATTGGACTAAAAAGAATTGTGTAGTTTAAATAAATCAAAATGGGTTGCTTAAAGAAGGAAAAAAAAACAACACGATTCTTAACAATAAAGCCAACCCATATCATATTCCCAAACCCGCTTCCTAATATCCTCAATTCCAAAATCCGTTCACTCCTTTTCCTAGAAAGCCCTAAATTGAAAATTAGGAAGCTCCACTATCTCGTTCATGGAAAAAAAGAGGGAACACGATTGCATTAGTGGTTGGTGACGATAGCAGGAGACGACGATTGGGCTTCATTGGCTAGGGTCGCGACGAAGATGGAGGCGCATGACTGGCGTGAAGGTTGGTGCGAGGAAAGGCTGTGACCTGAGCTAGCGACTTTGACACGATGATGATAGGCGGAGGTTGGCGATATGGCGTTGACTACGGGCATGGCAGTGGCAATCGAAGGAGCTGTACACGATGATGGTCTCTGAGTAAGGTTGTTCGAAGGTAGGCTTTGGTTGATTATCGATGTGTGCTCATGGTCGATACGATGGAGCGAATGGATAAGGTGAGTTATTTTTAACTCACAATTCTCTCTCTATATATCTCTAGACTTCATTTGCATGCCCTTATCGATCGGTTGTGTGATAAGTATATATTTTGAACGGTTGAAATGGTTAAAAGTGAGTGGCATACTCTGAATTGTATTGTACATCATATGTTTGGGTTGATAATTATGTGGATGTAATGAATTGAATTTATAGGATTTATAGCGTAAATTTACAAATGGAGCTCCATTCATTTATGAATTAAAACTTTATATTATGTCGATACTTGTATATCATCGTGTGATCGGAGTTGTCGAAAAGCAAATCGGATCTCTAAGGAATTTTATATTATGGAATGATATTTTATAAAGCGATGTTGGCTCTAGAAGATGCATTTTTAATCAATTTATTGTTGAATTGTTTTCTCAAAATGAGATTTTATCTATTTTGATCCTTATTGGAATTTAATTTAAGAATATAGTTAAATTATATTATAATCTTAACTTATTTCTAATTTCAAAATTTCTATTCAAAGCTTTTAAAAATGAGTAATATTTAATTATAAAACCTTTTTAAATTTACTATTTTAAGTATAAAATTTTGGAAATGTTTTAGAGGCAAAAGATAAAATATGGTATTATTTTATAAAAGTAGTTATGAAAGTAAAATTTTTGATTTCAAGTGAACTTTGTCGTAAAAGATGTTTAAATGATTTTGAAAGAGTTCAAAAGCTTTTATAAATAAGCAACTCTTCTTTAAAATGAGTTTATGGATTTAAAAGTGATTTTGAAAAATTATATCTTTATATATATATATTATATATATAATTAATTTAAAACTCTTTTATTTTACTAATTGTGGATTTGAGATTTTAATGAGCTTTCGTGCTTTTTTATGAAATAAGGGATTTTAATAAACGATTGAATTGTCGAATCGGTATGAGACTTTCCTTACAATACTTACGCTTATTATCATAAATTATCAAATAGAGTTTGAGTGGAATTTACTAGATTTTAGTAAATACTAGAATTTCACTATCTGGTATGGGACAGTAGTTGAATTTTAGTAGTTACTATAGTGAAAGTAATTTACCCTTTAGAGTCGTATTATTTTAGGGTGTTCGAATTTCAGGCCGATAGATTCCTGAGAGAAGATCACTCATTTTCATCAACTTGAGAGTCGATATCATTCTTAGATTTAGATAGGCAGACCTATTTTGTTGGAGTTTGGTTTGTTATGGCACAACATGGTTGCCCTTTCATTTCTTGGGTAGGTGTTTACATGCATGATTAGTCGATAGACCGAACAACCAACACCTATCTATTAATTTTTGGTATACAGTTAGACGATGTTTACCTCTTTTAGTGGGTAAATTTACATAGGATAAATTATGAACACAGTTGCCCTTTTCTTTGGGCAGTTGTTTCTAATTTGCAATCTCTTTCGGTAGGCTTCCTTTCCATTTAGCGGGTCACTTTCGGTAGATTGCACGTCGCTGTATTAAACTAATAGTTGACTACAAGTGTTATTTCATTAGTGATGATTGTTTCTTCAGGGATTTTGGGATGGATATTTAGCATCTTTTGGCTCTTGAGAATTTTGAATTGTTATCACCATATTTTTTATGATAGTCCACTTCAGACTTGATATGGATTTATGAAATGGTGATTTTGACGGATATGTCTTATTATGATTTTTGCTTAGACATATTTTATTTTAGCTTATTTTATTGTTAAGCCATATATTTAGAATATAAGCATCTCAACTTTTTATAAGATATAGTCTGAACCGTTTAGTTTTAAAATACTCGGGTAGGCCGAGACTCTATAGGTATAGGGACTGTTGACTTTTAGATTTTGGGCTAGCACTAAAGTAGACTATTTTGACCTTTTGAGTTTACTTCATGATTGTATATACAGGTACATAAGTCGACCTATTATGTATATTATTTAGTAGTTATCCGGTACCTGATACATTATCATGTATGTGATGTAGATATTATGTGGGTCTAGTACTAATATTTTGTAGACTCGCATTTTATTATGTATATGATTTATATTATTCCGCCATGATCTGTGGCTCTGATTCTGATTTATTTATGTTATATACTATTTTGAATATTTTAAATCCGTGTGTCTATTAATTTGTATTGATACTATACATGTCAAAAAAATTTAGTTCAGATCCTTACAATGGTAATAAAGATGTGTTAGTGTTTGTCCAAAGATATAGTCACATTAGGTTGCCCTTAACCAGCCGTATTCTCCGTGTTATTCGACGACATTACTTGTAATGTTCTTTAATAATATGGATATAGCGGTTGGGTCATTACAGACATGGCCACGTTTTCTTATGCTTAACTAATGCCAGGACGTGGGGAAAGTGGTGAAGATCGTGAAGGAGCGTATCTCGGTAACCTACAACTATAAATTGGAGGCTGGGGGCTCATTTTAGAGGATCATTTTGCTTCCTTACAAGTTTTTCATATTTCTCTTGTAATCTCCATGGATCCTTACCAATCTATAAGAACTGTACTTGTAAACAGCCACCAAATTAGCAACAAAGCTAAGTGGATGTAGGCAATGATTAGCGGAACCACTATAAAACTTTTGTCTTGATTTTTCTTATTTTTATTTAGTTTCTTCACTTTTTTCTCTATTGTTATCATTTGGGTGTTTGTGCCACTTTTGGTTCAAACATTTTGGTGCTTTCACAGAATGATACTTGAACTCGCTGATTTGAGATTTGAAAAGGTTTGAGACGATGAGACAATCCGCTGGAGGAAATCAACAAGAGGGAAGCCAGGAGGTGTCATCAAGATCAAATCCCCCTTCCATCTATATAACCAGGGATGTGATGTAGACCATGATGAATGAAATGCAAGAAAGGATGATAGCCCGCTAGGAAGAAATGATGGAAGTATTTCTAAGAAAAATGGAACAATAGAAACAACCGGAGTTGTTACAAACTAGAACAGAGGCTTGAAGTCAGAGCAAATGCACTTGGGAGCTGAGTGGAACCGACTAGAGCAAACCATGAAAGAGTCATACGGATCGATACTGATCCCAATCGTGGATCGGTACCGATCCCCTAGAACGTGGGGGCAATGCCAACTTCAACTTAGGTGGAAACGATGCACGTCTAGGAGATAATGCTGAGCATCTAAACATGAATCAGAATGGCGACGCACGATCGGAGGAGTATGTGCCAAAATTCCTTCGTGGGAATAGGGGCAGGCTAAGAATGCAAACTTAAGAGTTTCCTTAGATGGTAATGGCAGATTTGCTAAGATGGTGAGAAGGGCAATGAGGGGTGGACTGCCTAAATGGAGCTTGGAGGATGTGAACTAGAGTCCATTCACTCCAAACATTCGGTATGTTAGGAATCCGCCTGATTTCAAGTTACCAACGTTGGAAACATATGATGGAAAGACAGATCTGATGGTCCATTTGATGAGGTACATCTGGCATATGGAAGTGTTGGGTGCATTTGAAGAAGTGATGGGGCGGTGCTTCCCTCTGTAGCCGTCGAATTGGCGGCATCATGGTTTAGACAGCTAGAAAACGGCTCTATAAGCACATGGACCGAGTTAGTGGACAAATTCATGAAACAGTTTCGGGTCCATATTTCATGACCCAAAAATGTAATGGCGCTATCGAGTGCGAAGCAAAGGGCCGAAGAGACCCTCATGGGTTTTTGACGAGGTTTAATGGGCAGTTGTCGTGGTTGATGGGCCAGATCCATCAATGGTTCAGCTAGCGACAGTTTCAGGAGTAGCCAGTAAAACAAATTTTAAGATTGCTTTGGAGCATGATCCATCGATGGATCTCGTCAGAATTTTATCATGGGGCCGAAAGTTGCTTACATCAGGAGCACGCTGAAGCTGAAAACGAAGAAATTAATGCTGTGGATGGTGGAGGACCGTCCGGAGTAGGATCTAGTAAGGATAAAGGAAAACGAAAGATGGGTGATGGCTTTGAAGGATCAAAGCGGCAACAAAGCAAACTTAAATTCTCTTCTTACACAGATTTAAATGAAACCCTGGAGCGGATTTACCTTGACACCAAAGGACAGATCCCCTATCGAAAACCAATAAGGAGAGAGCCACTGACCATGAGAGGAGGTCAGTGAAGTATTGCATATTCCATGATCTAAATTGGCATAACACAAATGATTGTAGGCACTTGCGTGATCAGATTGATGAACGTGTCAGAAATAACCAATTACAGCAGTATGTGAGAGACACAACTGTGGTGATGGAATAGGAGTAGCCATTATCTACGGTGAATGGAAATGACCTGGGATCAATGTCGAGGATAGCCACCTCTTGATTAAGATAGCAAGGAATCAGGTTCGGTTCTCGCACCCTATCTTCACTTTCAAATAAACAATGCAATAATGCAGTCAAGCCACTTACTCATGTATGAGATCCTGATCGGTCCTTAGGCACACACTATGCTAAATGCTAGGTTGTAACATCTGGTGAGGTAGTTATCATGATGTTTAACTCTATGTTTATTAATGTTTGAATTCGAATCCAGTAGATGGATCCCTAATTATTAATCCACATGAATGGATGACCGATATTGATCATGGAAGTCCCGATCGGAGAGACGGGGCGATGGCCACAAGGTAAAAGTTCCCTTGTCGGAGAGAAAGTGAATGGACTTGTATTATATTAATCGCATTAAGTCCCGACCGGAGAGACGAGGATAGAGTGCAGGGTGCAAGTTCCCTCACCGAAGAGCAAATGGATGGGCTTGTAAGATATTGATCGCGTTAAGTCCCAACCGAAGAGTCGATATCAGAGTGCAAGGTGCAAGTTCCCTTGTCGGAGGGTAAGTGGACTGGGCTTGTACGAAAAGTAAGTCACCTCGCTGAAGCATGAGCGGATGGGCTTGCTTAGTCGCTGAGTCCCCTTGCCGGAGAGCGGGCGGATTAGGCTCAGAAAGGGTTCGGAGAGACCATGGATTTGGCCCAAAGCGGCTATGGATTCAATTAACGATCCGGAGAGATCATGGACTTAAATATCGGCCCAGAACGGCAACGAATTTAATTAACAATCCGAAGAGATCGTAGATTTGACTACCAGCCTTAACATGCCACAGATTTCAACTAACGATCCGGAGAGATCGAGATTTCAATTAGCGATCCGAAGAAATCGAGATTTCAACTAGCAATCCGAAGAGATCGAGCTTTAAGCTAACGATCAAAAGCAATAAGGAATTGTATCGGTCATCGAATGCATTACCCAGACAAATTGGGATCGATACTCCGACTTTGAACGCCATTTGATCTTGAAATGGTTCGTTATCGATTATTGAATCAGGCCATTGATTTCGACATGCGACTGCTAACTCCCAGATGAACATGGGATGATCCTGATTTGTGATGCAACTCATGACTTACTAATTCCAGGAGAACACAAAATCATTGTCTGTAACTGACACTCAAGTAAGGACTTGAATCCTTAAGCTATCATGGTCTGAAACAATCTTTTATTTACAGGTGAATCCAAAGGAACAAGATGATTCGACCACAGCTCGATCAGCTGATAACAAGAAAACTCAACTCTTAATGTTCCATCGACTTTGGCATTTGTTCTTAATCAAAGCACACTTTCTATTCGCAAGGTGTACTTTAAGGGGTGTAACACCCTTAATTTTGATTAACATTATTCAATATATTTAATTAGATTAATTAAATAGAATAATGTGATGTGTAGTGTGATACAGGTTAAGATTTGATAATCCACATGGTCGAGCTATAATTAACTAACTAACTAATTGGTTAATAAGTTTATTTTGTGGCTTGATAATAATAAAAGATATGAGTGAGGTAGTTTAGAAATAGAAAACCCTTCATGCCTTATACCCTCCCTCTCCCCAAGCATTCTCACTTTCATAAACCTTAAGTAATCAAAAGAACAAAAGGAGGTCGATCGTTACTAAGGGGATAATCATGAAATCAAGTATGAGATTCAAGAGCAAAGTTAGGGAAAACTAAAGCACTCATCAAATCTCAACTCTATTATCAAATCAAGGCGAATAATGATAAACCATCTTATTTTTAAATCTTCTGTTTTGAATCTTGCTTGTGATGATTCGTATATGTTGATATGATATGATATGCTATATTGATTTTATCCTTGTTTGGATTGAATGATGATTTATGGAAATCATATAAAATTATTTATATGGAATTTAAGGGTAAAACCTAAGATTTTTATCTCCAAATGATTTGATTTTTTGATATGTTAAGTAAAACATTATTTTGGAGATGGGTTTTTAATTTCATAATTTTCCATAATAAAGGGAATATTTTATGAATTGCCTAAGGAAGGAAATAACTTAATTCGGGTTTTAATTATTTAAAGTAATAAAATATGGGATTTGGCCCTATAATTTTTATATGATAAAGAATATCATATTTCTAAATTTCTATAAATTTTTTGGATTTTTCCCAAGTAATTTCGATTTATTGTGAAATAATTATGCTAGTTAAGCATTTAAAGGGTTAATTAATTAAGAATAATAATTAATTATTTTGAAATATGATTTGTACTTTGGAACTTGAGTGCGATTGAACTTCTGCAAAGAAAATGTAAATTTTTGTTGAAAACAAATCATATTTTGACAAATAATAGGATCTGGTGAAAAGTAATTATTTTTAGCAGTAATAAAACTGTTTTCAATAAATTTATGATACTGCCATGCAGCCTTTACCCTCTCCGCACCTATAGAAGGCCATATTTCATGAGTGTTGAAGTTGTGCTGGAAGGAAACATAGGATAACTACTTTGGTAATTATGCAACAATTCACAAGTATGCCGAAGTCAACCTCGTCGATGACATAAGACATAGGGCAATGGCACTTCGTGATTCCTTAAAAGTTTTAAAAGCTTTAGAGTCAACGTCAATGAAGTCGCTTGTTTTCACCATAGTATGAAACAGTGTCGCATCTCACCTCTTCGTATGTTTCCAAACCAAGGTAGTCGCTTTTAATGACTTCGACTCTATATAAAAGCGGCATAATAGCCAAAGTAGTTTAAGTAAAGAAGTTTTATAGCATCAACGAAGGTCTTGGGATTCGATGTGTATAAGGTCGAAAAGCTTATGTCCTCGTGTCAAACACCACTTGACCATGATGCCGCACCATATCTTTTAAGGCTGAAGAGGCTTGTTTTTGAAGCTATGTAAAACTGTTTGAAGAGACGAGGAGGCCTATGTTTTAAAAGAAGGTCGAAGACCCTATATCTCTTTGGTGGTAAGCCATATATTCATAGAAATGTATTAAGTTTTTGACTTCGACCCAAATGAAGGTTAAAGTGGTTAATGCCGCATGTATAAAACCCTATTTCATAAAAAAAGGCGGAGAGCCTAAGCTTTTAGGTTGACGTCGTTAATTACTTCAACATTGATTTATTCTGGACTATTAAAAAGGGCTTAGTGTTTCCTTTTAAATATGAGTTTACGGGATTAATCATATATCATTATGAAAATTAATTCAAGGACTTTAAGTGTAAAATAGCTCATGATTGAATTAAAGAATTCCAAAGAGAATATTACATAAGCTTAAATAATTCTTAACATGTCGAATGATGGATGTTATATGTTCATATGTTTATTTGATCAGTTATTATGCATACTTAACATTATCTTACTCACATCATTTATGACACATAACTACATTTTGGGTACTAAGGGCAGGAAAACTAACTAAGTTGACCCAATAGTGTGTATAAACATAATTTACCCCTAAGTGAGTAGAATTGCATCCAGAAGATCAGGTAGATCCAAAGTATAGATGCCGAGAACTGATCAAAAGATTATTGATTTAGACCAGTTATTGGAAGGGGTTCAATAGGTTCATGGTCATCCAATAAAAACTATGTCATGAGAAATGTTATTGGAAGGGTCCAATAGGTTCCTACTTATCCCATGAAAACTATGTCCGGATAACGTTATTGATAGAAATCAATAGGTACATAGTGATCCCATGAAAACTATGATTTGAGAAACGTTATTGGAAAACCCATTAGTTTCATAGCGAGCCCATAAAAACTATGATTGAAAAGTTATTGATTGACACGAATAGGTTCTTAGTGATCCTAGGAAAACAATGAAGTATGAAAGGTAGTCCCGAAGGATTGAGATAGGTTATTATTCAGTCCATGAAAACTAGTAGGTTAATAGTGACTCTATGAAAACTATGAATTGGGACAGATTGTCAGATAAATTTGGGAGATGGGTAATCCAGTGTGCATTTCATATTTGCATATCATTATGTTATTATTACTATGTTTAAACCATTGTGGATGCAGAAGCACAAGATATAGTTAATATAATTTGGTAAAGATATGTATGAGGGGAAAACCCGTTCCGCTCAGCGGCGTGGTCTCACTAGATATCTATTTGGTTCAAGATGGTAGGTTATTATCCACACCATAATTTTTGCCTGACCTGAAGTTTTGGTTTTCCCCCTTAAATTCTTGGGTGCTTAAAACTAATTTGAGTAGGTTGAGAGTAAGGATTTTTTTTTAGGTTTCCTAGTAGGACGAATAAGCTTCAAGAGATGTGCAGAAGGCAATTTAGTTATGTAGGAGTTCTATTCTAATCCGCCGTGTAGTTTGGTTTTATCTGTTTGGATGTAATAGCAAAGTTGTATAATTGTCAAATATTTGACTTTGATCTACCAAGGGGGCATCTTCATATGTCGCTCTTAGAGTATTTTGTAATAATTATATTTTCTCTAAACGTGGGATTACGACTGGGATTATGTAATTAATATGAAATATCATTTGCGAAATGAAATGTGAAAATTTGTTATTAAACTGTGTTTGAAATTTTTTCATATTCATGTGCTTCTAATTATTGATGTGATTAACATAGCCGCATTTTTTCATCCATAATTAATAACTATGGATGACTGTAACATCCATAGCAGTTAGTTTTGGACCTCAGAATGGGGGATGTTACGAGTTGGTATCAGAGCATAGGTTTATGAGTAAGAGAATTTTATACCTAAAGAGTTTTTGAAAACATAATCCTAATGAACCAGAGGATAAGATCAAGGTTATAACACTATAGTAAGTAGTTGTATTTGCTTTGTATAAGTAGTATTTTTCCCTTTAGACCGTTCTTCCATATCTTACTAAGGCTCGTATGTAGATTTACGAAAAAGAAAGATATGGAGGTCAAAAACAGAAGAGTGAATCTTAGTGGAGGAAGCACCCCAACTAACAGAAATGCTTGAGCCAATACCAGGAGGAACCAGGGTCGGCAGGCAATTGCTAATCAAAATGTAAATGCTAACGTAGGTGTCGGAACCCTACCAGTAGTTTTGGGGACTATGTATCAATTCTTCGTTAATATGATGCAAGCTGGGGCAACTGTAGGAGCAGTTGGAGAGTTTTTGCTAACGCGGGAGGACTTAACCCCGTAGCGTCGATTAAAAATAATTATGTTAAGTTAAGCAGAGATTATACTAGTTTGGGTAGGAAGCCTTTTATGGGAACTGAAGATGCGATAGAAGTAGAAAACTGGTTGTTACATTCTAAGAGGATCTTTACTGATTTGGGCCTTGCGGATAAACAGAAAAGGAGGTTGGCATCGAGGCGGTTGCAAGGAGCAGCATGTACTTGTGGAACGGAGTTACTATAGGAGTACCAGAAGAAGAGTTGACTTGGATAGATTTCCGAGGAAGGTTCAAAGAAAGATTTTTGTTTGATGTTGCCAAATCGACATTGCTTAGGTAGTTTATGGACATGGAGCGGAGAGAAATTTCGGTGATCGAGTATGCCGCCACTGACACCATCATTAAGAGGAACGAAAAATTCATCCAAGGATTGAAGCCGGAGATTGCTAGGGCAACTACGCCACATCTCCATAATCCATCAAATGAAGCAGTGGAGATGGCGATCAGGAACGAAGAGATGCTCTCCACCTTCGGAAAGGAGAATCCAGTTGAAACTCAGAATTCACATGGTAAAAAGAGGAAGTTCTTTAAGAAGAAAGGAGCTAGAAAAAGTGGAACTGCAAGAAGGGGAAAGCTGACGTTGTCTGCTTCAAATGTGATAAGAAAGGACATTATGCCCATGAGTGCCGGACTAGCAAGGGGAAGAAGGATGCCGAGAAAAAGGGAGTGAAGTGTTTTAACTCGACTAGTTGGGCATTACTAAAATTAGCATCCAGAGATGGTTAAAGCTGAAAGAGGCAAGGTGTTTGCTTTGGAACCTTCATCCTCTAAACCGACTGCTGTTGAGAAAGGAAAGTCTATGATGGAAGGTACACTTTTGATTCATAGCATACCAGTTAGAGTATTGTTTGATATGGGAGCATCACATTTATTCATATCTCAGTGTTTGGTAGATAAGTTATGTTTAGAACCATCATACCTTGTTACTTCCTTAAGGATAGCTCATCTAGAGTTTGAGTTGCTAGGTTATACTTTTGCCTATAGTTTTTTTGTTTTTTACTTTGTGGGTTTTGGGTATGGATTGGTTAAGCAAATACGACGGTAGGATATTTTGCCAGGATAGGAAAATATCATTGAGACACCCTAATAGTAGCGACTAAATGGTTTACTCAGTTGAGGACTCGAGCTCAAAAATTTGTACTTTATAAGGTGCAACAGAAGTGGAAGACGAATTAAATCAGGTTTTTGTTGTACGAGAATTCACCAATGTTTTTGAGCTAGTGTCACGACTACCACCGAAATGAGCTATTGAGTTTCGTATAGATCTTATACCTAGAGTTGAACCCATAAGTAGACCACCTAGCAGGATGACACCTACCGAGATGAAGGAGTTAAAGGTGCAGCTAGTGGACTTAGAAGGAAAAGTTTTATTAGACTAAGCAGTTTGCCTTGGGGAATGGTCATGGTATTTGTAAAGAAAGCGGACGGATCATTGAGATTGCGTATCGACTATCCTAAGCTGAACGAAAGGACGATAAAGAGTAAATATCCTTTATCGAGAATCGACGATTTATTAGATTAGTTGAGTGGAGCCAGAGTGTTTTCCCAGTTGGATTTGGCTATAGGGTTCCATCAACTAAGGGTAGCGGAGGATAGTATTCCTTTAACGGCGTTTCGAACAAGATACGGTTCATATGAATGGTTAGTGCTGCCATTTGGGTTAACGAATGCGCCAACTTTTTTCATAGACTTGAAGAACTGGGTTTTTCGAGAGCACTTGGATAGGTTCGTGTTGGTGTTTATAGACGACATATTGATATATTTTAAGGATGAAAGGGAGCATGAAGTTCATCTTAGAATTGTGCTTCAGATGTTAAGCCAGCATCAACTTAGAGCAAAGTTTTCGAAGTGTCATTTCTGGAAAAAGGAAGTGAAGTTTCTTGGTCATGTAGTTTCAGAGAAAGGGCTTTCAGTCGATCTAGCCAAGATCGAAGTTGTTAACAGTTGGAAGAGGCCCAAGACGGTGACTAAGATAAGAAGTTTTCTTGGATTAGTTGGCTATTATCGGAGATTCATTAAGGATTTCTCGTGGACAGCAGCGTCTTTGACTAGGCTAACTAGAAAGGATGTGAAGTTTATTTGGTCTAATAATTATGAGGAAGCATTCCTTGAGTTGAAGCATTTGTTGACCAATGCACCCGTGTTAATATTTCCAGATGGAAATCAGGATTTAGTGGTGTATATAGATGCATGTGAAATAGGATTAGGAGCTGTGTTGATGCAGAAGGGTAAATTTATTGTCTATGCTTCGCGGTAGCTCAGGCCGCATGAAGTTAGATATCCGACTCATGACTTGGAGTTGGCAATGATGATTTCCGCATTGAAAGTGTGGAGACATTACCTCTTAGGAGAATGATTCGAGTTGTATATGGATCATAAGTCTTTGAGGTATTTATGCTCTCGGAAAGAGTTGAATATGAGTCGACAAAGGTGGCTGGAGTTTTTAGCAGCTTTTAATTTTGGTATTGAGTATACACTAGGGAAAGGAAATAAAGTTGCAAATGTACTTAGCAGGAAACATTAGAATGTGGTGTTAGCTATGTTGGCAGAATGGAAGGATTTGGAGGGATTGACTATGTGTAGTGTGCAGTTAAGATCGACTGCTAGTTCTAGTCAAAATACGACCATGTTATCTTGCTTGGAAGTTCGACCAGCATTGATCGAAAGACTTGCTTCTAAGCAGAGAGATGATCCATTGTTAGCTGAAAAGATTAGAAGGCTAGAAGGTAGAACTGAGATCATGATCTAAAGGATTTTAGGCTTGCCAGAAGGGATGATTAACGAAGAAGGGACAGTTATGTGCTCCGGATGTTGGTGACCTAAGAAGAGAAGTTCTTAGAGAATGTCATCGATCCAAGTTTACGATTCATCCTTGAGGAACCAAGATGCACCAAGATATGAAGAGGAGTTTCTTCGAGGAAGGTATGAAAAGGGATGTAGGCTTGTAGGTAAAGCAGTGTGCAAATTGCCAACAAGTGAAAGCCGAACATTAGAAGGCAAGTGGATTGCATCATCCTTTAGACATATTAGTTTGGAAATGGGATTCGATAGCCATGGATTTTATTGACGGGTTGCGAAACTCAAGCAGAGAAAATGGGAGTATATGGATCATAGTGGACAGGTTGACCAAGAGTGCCCATATCATTCCCATTAAGTCAACCAGGATAGCACTTGTTTTAGCCAAGTTGTTTATGAAGAACATTATCAGACTGCATGGAATTCCTAGTAGTATAGTCAGTGACAGAGATGCATTGTTCACTAGTGAATTCTGGAAGAGTCTACAGGAAGTGTTAGGTACCGAGCTCAAGGTAAGTACCGCTTATCACTCACGGACGGACGGGCAGATGGAGAGATTCAATAAGATACTCGAGGATTTATTGAGAGCTTGTGTGATAGAATTTGGTGAGTCATGCGAATAACATTTATACCTAGTGGAGTTTTCCTATAATAATAGTTATCAAACTAGTATAGGAATGGCGTCTTTCGAAGCTTTATATGGAAGGCCGAGCAAGTCACCAGCGTTTTGGTTAGAGGCTAGAGACAAATTAGTTCTAGGTCAAGGTCTGGTGAGAGAAGCAGCAAAGAAGATTTAGTTAATTCAGGGTTGGATGAAGGAAGCTCAGTCTAGATAGAAAAGTTATGCAGATAAGAGGCGTAAAGATCTAGAGTTCTCCGTTGGAGACAAAGTTTTTATCAAGGTATCACCAATGAAAGGTGTAGTGCGGTTTGGAAGGACAGAAAAGTTGGCACTGAGATATGTTGGACCGTTCCCGATCATAGAGAGAATCAGAAAGCTCGCGTATCGAGTAGAGTTACTGAATAATTTGGCAAGTGTCCACAATGTGTTTCATGTTGTTTCTCATCTTAGGAAGTATGCGCATGATCCAGATACTACTATTTCTTCGACTGCACTGGAAGATTTAGTAGTAAAACTAAATCTAACTTTTGTAAGATTCCCAATATAAGTTATAGCGAGAGATGAGAAGAAGTTAAGGAACAAGATAGTCAAGTTGGTGAAACTTCAGTGGAGAAACAACGAGAAAGACTGTACTTGGGAGACAGAGGAAAGGATTAAAGAGACTTATCCTACACGGTCTTAAAGGTACACTCTATATTTAATATATATATATATACCATTTGCTAGTCAAATAGGCTACTAATATTATTATGCGATGTTACAGATGTTTGCATGTTTGATATGCTTATTATATAGTCCTTACTGAATTTCGAGGAAGAAATTCTTTAAGCAGGGAAGCCTATAACACCCCTAATTTTGATTAACATTATTCAGAAGATTTAATTAAATAAATTAAATAGAAAAATGTGATGTGTAGTGTGATAAAGAATTGAGATTTGATAATCCACATGGTTGAGCCATAAGTAACTAACTAACTAATTGGTTAATAAGATTGTTTTGTGACTTGGTAACAATAAAAGATATGAGAGGGGTAGTTTAGGAATAGAAAACCCTTCATGCCTTAAACCCTCCCTTTCCCTATCATTATCACTTTCAAAAACCTTAAGCAAACAAAAAAAAGGAGGCCGACCATTACTAAGGGGAAAATCACGAAATCAAGTAGGAGATTCAATAGCAAAGTTAGGAAAAACTAAAGCACTCATCAAATCTTAACTCTATTATCAAATCAAGATGAATGATGATAAACCATCTCATTTTTAAATCTATTTTGTTTTTAATCTTGCTTGTGATGATTCCTGTATGTTGATATGATATGCTATGTTGATTTTATCCTTGTTTGGATTTAATGATGATTTATGGAAATCATATGAAATTATTTATAGGGTTTTAAGGGTAAAACCTAAGATTTTTATCTCCAAATGATTTAATATTTTGATATGTTAAGTAAAACATTATTTTGGAGATGGGCTCCAAAATAAAAGGAATATTTTATGAATTTCCTAAGGAGGAAATAACTTAATTTCGGGTTTTAATTATTTAAAATAATAAAATATGGAATTTGGTCTTGAAATTTTTATATGATAAAGAATACCATATTTCTGAATTTTCATGAATTTTTAGAATTTTTCCCAAGTGATTTCGATTTATTGTGAAATAATTATGCTAGTTAAACATTAAAATGTCAATTAATTAAGAATAATAATTAATTAATTTGAAATATGGTTTGAACTTTGGAACTTAAATGCGGAAGAAATTCTGCAAAGAAAATGTAATTTTTTGTTGAAAACCAATCATATTTTGACAAATAATTGGATTTGGTGAAAAGTAATTACTTTTAGTAGTAATAAAACAGTTTTCAATAAATTTACGATACTGCCATGCCGCCTCTACCCTCTCCGCGCCTATAGAAGGTCGCATTTCAAGAGTGTCGAAGTCGTGCTGGAAGGAAACATAGGATAATTACTTTGGTAATTATGTAATGGTTCCCAAGTATGCCAAAGTCAACCTCGTCGACGACATAAGATAGAGGGCAATGACACTTCGTGATTCCTTAAAGGTTTTAAAAGCTTTAGAGTCGACGTCGATGACGTCGCTTGTTTTCACCATAGTATGAAACAATGTCGCATCTCACCCCTTTATATGTTTCCAAACCAAGGCAGTGATGCCGCTTTTAATGAGTCGACTCTATATAAAAAGCGGCAAAATAACCAAAGTAGTTTAAGTAAAGAGGTTTTATAGCATCATCGAAGGTCTTGGGTGTCAATGTGCATCAAGGTCAAAGACCTTATTTCCTCGTGTCAATGCCACTTGGCCACGATGCAGCATCATATCTTTTAAGGCCAAAGAGGCTTGTTTTCGAAGTTAAGTAAAACTACTTTAAGGAGGTGAGGAGGTCTATGTTTTAAAAGAAGGTTGAAGACCCAATATCTCTTCAGTAGTAAGCTATAAATTCATAGAAAGGTATTAATCTTTTGACTTCGACCCAAATGAAGGTTAAAGTGGTTAATGAAGCATGTATAAAACCATATTTTATAAAAAGTGCGGAGAGCCTAAGCTTTTAGGTCGATGTCGTTAATGACTTCGACGTTAATTTATTCCGAATGATTGAAAAGGGCTAAGTGTTTCTTTGTTTTAAATATAGTTATAAGGGATTAATTATATATCATTATGAAAATGAATTTAAGGACTTTAAGTATAAAATAGCCCAAGTCTGAATTAAAGATTTCCAAAGAGAATATTACTTAAGAGCAAATAATTCTTAACATGTCGAATGATGGATGTTATATGTTCACGTGTTTGTTTGATCAGTTATTATGCATATTTAACATTATCTTACTCGCATCATTTATGGCCCATAACAACATTCTGGGGTATTAAGGGTAGGATAACCGACTAGGTTGACCCAATAGTGAGTATAAACTGAATTAACCCTTGAGTGTGTAGAATTGCATCCATCGGATCAGGTAGATCCGAAATATATGATGCCCAGAACTGATCAAAAGATTATTGATTTAAATCGGTTATTGGAAGGGGTTCAATAGGTTCATAGTCATCCCATAAAAACTATGTCATGAGAAATGTTATTGGAAGGGTCCAATAGGTTCCTAGTTATCCCATGAAAACTATGTCCGGATGATGTTATTGATAGAAAACAATAGGTTCATAGTGATCCCATGAAAACTATGAAGTATGATAGGTAGTCCCGAAGGATTCAGACAGGTTAGTAGTCAGTCCATGAAAACTAATAGGTTAATAGTGATCCTAGGAAAATTATGACTTGGGACAGATTGTCAAATAAATTTGGGGGATAGGAAATCCAGTGTGCATTTCATATTTGCATATCATTATATTATTATTACTATGTTTTAACCATTGTGAATGCAGGAGCACGGTATATGGTTAATATAATTTGGTAAAGATACTAGTAAGGGGAAAACCCGTTCCGCTCAACAGTATGGTCTCACTAGATATCTATTTGATTCGAGATGGTAGGTTATCATTCATACCAGACTTTTTGTCGGATCTGAAGTTTTTGTTTTTCCTTTTAAACTTTCGGGTTCTCAAAATTACTTTGAGTGGGTTGAGAGTAAGGGTTTTTTTTTCAGGGCTTCCTAGTAGGACGAATAAGCTTCCGGAGACATGTAGAAGACAATCTAGTTGTGTAGTTTGGTTTGATCTATTTAGTTGTAATGAAAAAGTTGTATAATTGCCAAATATTTGACTCTGATCAACCAACGGGGCATCTTCATATGTCGCTCTTGGAGTATTTAATAATAATTATATTTTCTCTTAACGTGGGATTACGATTGAGACTATGTAATAAATATGAAATATCATTTGTGAAATGAAATGTGAAAATTTATTATTAAACCGTGTTTGAAAATTTTTCATATTTATGTGCTTCTGATTATTGATATGATTAACATAGCTGTATTTTTTCACCGAGAATTAATAACCATGGACGACTGCAGCATCCATAGCAGTTAGTTTTGAGTCTCAAAGTGGGGGATGTTACAAAGGGCAAGTGTTATCCAGCCTTTTGACCAGAGTATATTCGAACGAATCGAACCAATCAAGCAGGAATTCAGTACGATAATTGCTAAATTTGGATGTCAATCAGAGTCAAAAGATAAGGTTTCCAACATGCAAACAGCCTCCTAAAGTGGTCCACGCACCATACCGCTTCAAGTATCAGACCCGGAGTCCAACATTCAAGCAAAGTTAGGGATCAGTACCAATCCATGTCTATGGATTTATACCAATCGCTATTTTGGCCCAACACCACTTTGAATCCACACAAACAGGCCTAGAAACCTAATACAACCAGGACCACTAAGTGTAACCAGGCCATCACAAGAAACAACAAACCAAAATTCATCTAAGTGATGGATCGGTCCATCCCTATGGATCGGTACTGATCCATAGTGCTTCACCGAAAAAGCTCCATATCCCTCTACTTCCATATGTTGTTGGTTACAACCTTTTCCAAGCCTCAGAATATCGATCGCATGCAGTTTACCATCGATCTTCTCGAGCATTTAAAATCAAGAACTTCATTCCTCCACCGATCCATCCTATTGGTCCAGAAACAAGCTTCTTGCAGTACTACAAGATGGAAAACACGATGCTAACAATAAGTCGCCATAGCACAAAGCATTGGAAACAATCCATAAAGTTATCTTATGGATCAGTACCGATGCATCCCAACTGCTGACATGGCCACGTTTTCTCATGCTTAACTGATGCAAGGACGCGGAAAGTGATGGAGATCGTGGAGGAGCGTATCTTGACAACCTACAGCTATAAATAGAAGGCTGGAGGCTCATTTTGGAGGATCTTCTTGCTTCCTTACAAGTTTTCCATAATTATCTTGTAAACTCCGTGGATCCTTATCGATCCGTAAGAACTATACTAGTAAATATCCATCAAATCAGTAGCAAAGCTAAGTGAACGTAGACAACGATTAGCCGAACCACTATAAAATTTTGTGTCTTATATTTTCTTGTTGTTATTTAGTTTCTTCACTTTTTTCTCTACCATTCTCATTTGGGTGTTTGTGCAACTTTTGGTTTAAACAATTTACATCACAAAATGAGTTAAAATTGGATTGTACAAACATAGATAGGGCTAAGTTTGCGATATAGGACCACGTTGAAAGATTGGTTAAGCATCCAACAGGCAACTTCAGAATTTGACCCACGGCAGTAGTATTTGGTGTATCATGGATTTATGAAGATTTGAACAAAATGCATATACACATGTGTTCCTTATCTATTCGATCAGCTCAATCAACTTTGTTGTTTTTAATGTCAAATTCGTATTAAAAATGCCATCAAACAAATATTCACTGAGATATGTAAACGGCCATAACCATACTCAAAAAGATTTTTTTTTCTAGAAAAAAAGAAGAAAGAAAGAAAAAACCTATTAAGGTCCAGAAGCTGAACATGTTATATTGACATTAATAACAGGAAGTCCGAAAAATACAGTTTACAAGGCAGAATCGTTAAAACTATTGTGCAGTGTGGCCTTTTTAAAACGCATTTTAACAAGAAAACATACTAATATCCCAAAGAGAACAAAATAATATAACCAAGAGCACCCCTCCTTTTTATTTCCTCCTAGCTTGTTTGAATTTAGCACATTTCATGAACACCTGTTAAAACCAAATGTTTGTATCAGTTATACGAACACAATACTCCTCGATAACATGAGATTTCAGAAACTATTACCTGTTGCACATATTACAGCTGGTGGGCAGGCATTGAATTTACGCGTGCAAGCTTATGCTTTTTGGATTTAAGACGTGCAAATATGGACTGCTTCTTCATCGTTGATTCCATATTCAAAAATGTTCCCAGCGGAATATTCTTTTTCGTACATGAATGTTGGAATTTCTTTCGGTTGTCTTCGAATTTTTCATGTATTCCTTGTATAGTCTTATCGATTTCGGAATGAAGAGCAATTATCTGATCTATACCCATCTGAAGTTTTTGTGCAACTTTGCTATTCTCAGTTTGCATACTCAGCAATTCTCCTTTTAAAGTCAATTTTACATGATTTTCTCCTGTGATTTTTGATATCTCTTCTTGCATTGTGTTCATGCAAGATACTTTCCTTTCAAGTTCTTCTTGCATAACTGTGTTTTCTTCCAACCATGCATGAAGCTCATTCTTCAAATCTCTCAGCTTTTTCTCAATGGATATGTATTCAGGATTTGGGTTTCTGATTTCAGCAAGCAACTCGTTGTATATAGTTTGAAATTTCTGTTTATTCTGGAAAGAAGTGCAGAATTTTATCCAGAACTCTATATTCCCCTCTTGTGCTTTATCGATGCTTCTTCTATACTTCGTCTCTACATCAGAGTTGAGTGACTTCTTGTCTTTATCTGAACCTTCAAATAACACATCCAAACTCGAACCCTTGTCAAATGACTCCAGTTTTTTATCATTTGCAAGAAGAGATTTCAATTTTATAATTTCTTCATCTTTAGTAGAGTTATCATTCTTTAGTCCTGTTATCTGCCTGCCCATTTCAACAAGTTCAGTGTTTTTATTTTCACCCGCATTCATTTTATTGCTTGCTTGCGATGCACTGAAACCTCTCTTCAAACTTTGAATTTCTTTATCCTTTGTCAAGATATCGTACTTTAGTTTCGTTATATGCCTATCCATCACGGCAAGTTCTTGGTTTTTCTTAGCGATCTCATTGGTGTTATTGCTAGCCTGTGATCTAATCATATTCGCTTCCTGTTCATCGGCCGGTAAATTGTCTTTTTCCGACTCTTGATATTCACAGAAAATGAAATCTTCGAGAGAAGGACTCTTTGCATGTTTTGTCCTTGATACTTCCGACATACGGTTTTGTCCAACTGCAGCAGAATTTCCTGCATTCATGTTTTGTCCAAGTATATCAACATCTGACCTCATACTCTTTATGTGTGAAGCCTGAGAAGTAGCCGTAAGTTCCAAGTTTATAACTCGAGTGACAAGTTCATTAATTTTGTCGGTGATATTCTCCAACGCTAAATTACCAGAACTATTTTCCATGTTTTCCTTCTTTTTATCAAGGTTTCTCTCTTCATTGTTGTGATCTGCCTTCTCTTTAGCGTTCTTAATTCTCTCTATTTCTTCTTTAACCTTCTCTTGTTGCTCTTGCAACTTGGCTACGCTATCCTCGCAAGATTTTAAAGCAGTAGCAGCCATCAAGTTATAAGCAACATCATTGCTTACCTCCACATTAGCATTGAATTCATTTTGTAACAAGAAGACTTCTTCTTGAATTTCAGCAATGCGTTTTTCGATGTCCAAACATTTGGCTATTCCACTCTCGTAAGAGCATTTTAAATACTCCTTTTCAGTCTCAAGGACTACAATTTCCTTCTGCAACCTATCGATTTCTTCCTCAGCCTTCTCTTTGCTCTGTTTAGAATCTACTTTTGAATCCCGAGATTTTTTTAGTCCAGCATGATTTTCCTTGGATTTTGAATCTACCACATCAATTGCTTTTGGGAGGTGAGAATCGTCTTCATCGTCTTTTTCTATCTGTAATTTTTCAGGACATGCAGCAGCTATAGTGTGATTTGCTTTATGAAGCTCAGCTGATAGGTGGTCATATTTATCGGCTAATGCTTTGTAGGATTTATATGTTTCTTCAACAAACTGTATAAGCTCAGGCCTTTTCTTGAAGTACATTTCTGCTTTCTTTGAAAATGAATCTCCATCTCCTTCCACGATTTTGAGCATGGACTTCACTCTCGTCTCCATCTCTAGTATAACAATAAAAAACTTGCAAATTAATAAGGACAAAACAGCATAATCTTGTACAATGACACCATTCCAAACATTAATAAAATCAAAATGAAAACTTTAATACTTCATATGCGTGGATAAATGTTCATAAGATCTCAACTTAACCAACATTGGGATTATATTTATAATGTATTTCGTTCTCAATATAAAGGGTGAAGAGAAAAAATAGTTTGAAGTAACCAAGTTAAAATATAACAGCGAAACCTAACTTGAAGGAAGAAGCATGATCGTGTAACAAGAACGAACAGGTACAAAGCATAACCAAGTAACTTATGCTTATTTATATATGAAAATGCTGAAGTTATAAATATGAAAACTAAATTGTCCCTTTAAGATTTTGCCCAAAAGAGCCTTTGTGCACCAATCGATTGACTATACACGTTTATTGTTTCTTTTTCCTTTCCTCTATGGAATAATTTATTAAGGTTAGTTGATTCCTTTCATACCATTGAATGGAGTGTTTTATGCATTGGCTTTTGTTCTTTTATCATACAAAGTATGACCTGCCTTAATACATTGGCTTTTGTTCTTTTATCATATAAAGTATGACCTGCCTTAATGCATCGGCTTTTGTCTCTCAAAACTGCAGACATCCAATTTAAGGATTTTCAAAACAATTTTGATATGCTTCTACATTTAAGACAATATTTGTTAAAATTTTAGTTGTAACTATAGCCAAGTGGATTATTTACTAGGTTTCTATGTATTAGGTCATAGTTTAATGTTCATGTTCACTTCTTCTTCTTTTTCTTCTATATACCGAAATAAACCAGTAAGGGTTCATAAACTCATGAGAATCTGTATTACAAAATCCTCGCATTTCAGCTATAGTTAAATGAATCTTTCCTAAATGTGGTATCCCTTTATGCACATCCTACCATTTGATGGTACAAGTTTACAATCTCTTTTACGATACCACTTCGATATAAATTTAGTTCCACATATTCTATCAGTTACCATTGAATGGAATGTTTTATGCATTGGTTTTTGTTCTTTTATCGTAGACCACCAGAACAGTGAATTTGGGTCTCAGCGACACTGGGCCAGATGAGTCGCCATTTGGGGACAACCTGTTCTCTATATCACTCTTTTTCTTGAAGATCCATACACATATACGTGTGTATGTATGTATGTGCAATGAGGGCTTAAATTTCTGCTGCCTAGATCTCTTAGGTTTCAAGCCAGCCCTAATAAGAGGTCCATTATCAATATAAAACACGATCCTAAATGTTTGGTGTCATTACGGACACCCTCTTGTTATTATTTCCATTGTCAAAACAAAATGTTCCGAAGGATCGATAAATAATTAGAATATTGAGAGGATGACATAATGCTTTTCATGCAACATTGTTCAAGCTTAATCAAACATTTCATATAAAACATGAACAGTTAAGAAGATCAACCGAGTAATGTAAAACATTGATAGAACTGTTTACACTTTTAACCCTGTTTGGTGATAAAACCCGAATTCACAGGCTATATATGTAACACAAATTAAAAATCGCAGCTTTGCAGAATAAAAAGAGGAAGAAGAAAGAGACTAGCCTTGGACATCTGAGTCGAGCCATTTGGACTGCTTGGTCCTGATATTGCTGGCCCACCACGATGTATTCACATTGTTTGCTGCTCTCTGCAACATCTCTTCCTCTTAATCGAAGAAGGAGATGATGAATCGAAGAGAGGGAGAGAGAGAAGAGAGAATTGATAAGAAAAGATTATTATTGTAAAATCATAACAGAAAGCTAATGGCGTTTTCAACAATCTACGCTAATTTTGGAAATTAATGGCGCCTTTCCAGGAGCTTAGCTGTAACTTTAAGTTGCTGTAAAATTTGCTTCTCTCTTCTCTTTTGTATTTTATTATTTTATTCATATATTTATTTTGACAGCTTTTACCTTTCAATTATAAGTTTACAAACATATTGTGAGTTCTGTTATTTACGATGCAAGCGGAATTTTTAAAAGGAGCATTCGAACCGAGTATTTGAACGAGAAAGTTGGTTGAAAGATAATGTATTTGATGATTCGAAGAGATATTTGAGTGGAGTATTTGAAAGGTAGAATTAATTTAAAGGACAAAAATTTGTATATTTTTAACCTCAAGGACACGACCTCAATATTTTAACCACAAGAACAAACATTCTCCTAAAAATTATTTATAAGGACAAACATTATTTTAAAATTATTCATAAGGACAAACATTCTTCCAAAACTGCTACCAAACTAAAAACTGATACCTAAAAACTACTACCGATAACTACAAACTGATACCTAAAGAAAGTTGTCATTCAGGCTAAAATACTAAAGGTCTGTCCTTGAGGCTAAAATGCTGAGAAATTTTGTTCTTGACAATAATTTCCTGTATTTATTTGAAATGTGATTTTTAATTTAACCAATTTATAGTTAATTAATTATTTGTTTTTTATTGTGTAATATACGTTTAATTAAAATTAAATTAAATCTAAATAAAATACTTTTAAAAAAATAACAATAAGCAATGGATGGAAAATACAACATAACTGCAAATTTTTGAAAATCTTATTTGTTGGCAACACCTTAGTTCATCAGATACGTTTGGTACTCTTTTGCGTGCCGTTTATCTACAATCGCCTACCAATTTTTTGTTAATTGGTTGTTAAGAACATTGAACATTTCTTTATTATCGGGTTGCATAACAATTATCAACGCTTCACCAAAATCAAATCCTCCTCTTTCTCCAATACGTTGAAGGCGAGCAGCCTTATTTGCTTAGTTTACAGAATTTCTTTTGGAATCTACGTTGTTTGTGTTGTTACCTGTGTTCGAACTGCTTGAATCCGTACGAAATTTTTTCATCTGCCACTCGTGCATTCGGTCAATGATCTCACACAGCTTCTCATCATTTTCCCCACGTTGTCTTTTCGCACTAAGAAGTGCACTAGAAGATAAACAAACATTTGAAGTTTGTTGCGATGAAGGATTGTTTGGTGAATTCAAATTTGGAATTTGTCCACAGTGGGTTTCACTTAGCTGACTATAAAACCTAGGGGTGAGCATTCTTTGGTTAAACCAAATAAAACAACCAAATCAGTTTATTTCAGTCGGTTTTGTTTGCTTTTGAAAGTAGACTGGTTTCTAATCGGCCCGTGAAAAAATTAGTTTGGTGATCGGTTTAACCAAATTAACTGAACTTTTATTATTTTATCAAAATTACTAATGTTATAATAAATTTTTTAGATTAGTTTATTGGTCTAAATAAATTTTATTTATCATATATGTGTCAAAATAAGTATTAAAAAGCACAAGAATAGTAAATAAGCATACATTAATCATATATTTATGTTATATTTTTAAGCACAATGATTATTCCAAACATAAAATGTGAATCATTTTTTCGTTCGTTAAATCGGATAATCAACTGAACTAATCAATCTTAATTTGGTTGGTTTGGTTTGATTTTCATTTTTATTGGTTTTATTTCGATTTAACAATTTCTATTATCGGACCAACCAAACGAACCAAATGCTCACCCCTAATATAACCCATCAAAAGCTCATATTCTTTCAAACTGAGTTCGTGTAGGGGGAGGAGTATATTGTTGTGGTGGTTCTTGAGTAGCAACGGGCATATACAATATTTGTCCAGTTGCATTCGTCCCTTGAAACAATTGTTGCATCAACTTCAATTGTCAATCAATCATTTTCTATATTTTAAAACAATTTGTCCAAATTCATACAAGTGAAACCAAAAACTTAATAAAACATTACAAAAATTAAAACGTATGTATATAATACCTTTACATGATCATTCTATCATTCCTCACTACCTATAAAAGTTTGTCTTTTAATATCCTAGCCAAAACTAGTTTTGTTGCACAAACTTTCTGATTTAACTCATTCTCTTCTAAAACTATCATATTTATGTCGGACTTTGATTTCGTCTATCGGTCCATTGTATGGAATGTTTTCTATAGCTCGGTTGAACTTTTCCACTATAGTTTTATGCACTTCTTTTTTATTACTACCACATGCACCATACGCTTCTACAACCCATTTCAGCAGAATCTAAATAGCGTTGGACGTCCAATTGTATGGGCTCTTTCTAATTGACTTCGACATTCTGAAAATTCAAAACTAGAAAATAATGCAAAAAATCAAAAAATATATAACATAGATACAAAAAAATATACGCAGAAATGTAAAAATATACTTGAATATACATTCAGATTGACAGAAAAATATGGTTGATCGAATTGAAGGCGTGGAGTTAGAGGTGATGAAGTATGAAATATATAGAGAGGGAGGGGAAGGGAGAAGGAGTGACCGTTGAAGGGGAACAGGTCTACATGTTGGACGCCAACATACCCCTCCTCCCCCCAAACGGCTCCAATGGGCTATTGGATCGGGGGGAACAGGTACCGCATTCGACGCATGGCGAATGGTAACAGCAAAAAAAGCCCACGAGCGGTACTTGTAGGTGCTTTCCCATCCAAAAATTACCCCATTCAGGCTTCAAGGTAACTAGTGGAATTGCGACTATGTGCTGAAAATTAACAGTTAACGTCTAATATGGTCAACTCGTTGGACGTCAACTGTTCATTAAACAGTCGTTCCCCTCTTACATAAACCCTTCCTCCTCCTCCTCCGTCCGCTCCTCCTTTATCTTCACCACCATCTTCAACCTGAAAGTGTACGTGCAGTACTAAGGATCGTGTAATATGGTATATAAATGCGGAAACTGATAATAGCAGTAAAATAAAAATTAAAGTAAGCACACCAGGAATTTTTATACTGGTTCGAACTTCCCGTTCTACGTCCAGTCCCAGAATACCCTCTGGATTTAAACTAAACCCCTCACTTAACCCGGAGGAATAGGTATACAACACCTGAGCAGCCGAACAGGAATTTTTCCGCCTCAACAGTCGAAGAGGACTTCAACTTAATTCAAATAACTTGTTGACGAATGTGTTCTGAATAACACTGATTATCTTTTGATAGTACAGCTTTTCTATAATCAAATCCTCAAGAGTATATATGTGTGTGAAGATTTAGAAGGAAGATAATCACGTAGAATCGAAGTATATGAATTAATTCAAGGATTCTAGTCATATTGAATGAGAATGAATGCTTTTTATTTGCAGAGAATAATAGAAAATAGATTTCAGACTTATAAACAAGGATTGGTTGTTGTAGAAGTGAATTGAACATGTTTATATAGTTGTAGAATAGTTAATCTTTCATGAAGAGTTTCAATCAAAAGTTGTGTCCGTATCTCTTGGATTGAAGGAGATTCCTCTTCACGAACGATCGCAACTCTTCAGAAAACTAGCCGTTATTCTCAGGTCGGTTGGCCGAGAAAACTGGCCGGTCAGCTGAGTTTCAAAAACGTACACAGAACAGTGCATATCTGTGCATTGACACAGAGTCGGTCGACCGAAGTTCCTGGTCGGTCGGCCGACCTGCTGTCAATTGCACAGTGCACACTTTTTCATGTATAAATTAATGTATAATAATTTGTGTGTGTGTGACTACTTGAGGAATGATTTTAACAATATTCTAAGATTCAATACAATAAAATATTCATACTAATCTCTGGATTGTAGTCTTGTCTCCTTTGTAGTGCACAATATACGCTTATTCTCTTTTTGTCGCTTTCGTATAGTATTCTCGTCATATGATCTCTGAAGCTTGTGTCATGAATCAAAACTCATGAATCAACATTCTCCCCCTTTTTGATTGATGACAATACTTATGTGACGAAGTAGTATATACATATATATTATAACTCTCCTCCTAAATATATGACGATTTTTCTGCAAAAATTTGTTAGCTTTCATATATTTCTCCCCCTTTGTCATCGACAAAAAGGAATACTTATTAGATGTAATATGAAAAAAATATGGAACATGTAACACAAGTAAGAAAACATCGAGTTTAAATATTACATACTCAAACCATATAGGAATATTAATGATGTTTACTTACTACACAACATCTAAAAATAGACAAATTGTTCATAAAAAAACAGAATACTTAAAATTATGAAATAGCAAGTTGTAAGACAATATGATCACTCCTCACCATCATCAAAATCCCAAAATTCTGGACGAATATTTTCTTCCGGAGGAGCATGTTCCTTACCACGTCTTTAAGCATTAGAAGTGTGAGTTCCTGATGTATCGGAACTTGTATTCTCCGAAGTGGACCAAGAGAAGTTTGGCGCCCGCCTTTTTCCGGGAGCAAGGTGAGAGGCACCGGCTTTGGAAGTGCATGATAAGGCATCCCATAGATTGACGAAGAAGCCCTTAATTTCCTTGAACCGACCGTCAATTTTTCGTAACCGGGCATCTAAGGCAAGTTGATTTTGAGCCAAAATATCAATGGTCGCTTCCGTACTAATTCCGGGAGTTGGTCTTTGAATTGAGGATTGGCGAGTTAGATGTTGCGTAGCATGAGTAGATGATTAAGGTGTCGAATAGCTGCGGCGTAGTTGTTCTCTCGGAGTAGCACGCCATTGGTCAAATCTTATAAATCTAGATGGAGCATCGAGCAATTTCATTAGTTTTATGGTCCTTGAATCAAAAGAACGGACTTTGGAGGTTTCGGATTCCGGAGCATGTATGACGAAGCTATTGATTAATCTCATTATGTATTCTCCATAATAAATATGAAGCATCCTTCGTTGATTAAATGAGAGAAATTCGTCCATAAGAAGTTGTGCCCAATTAACTCGTACATTCTCACATATAGCATACAATGCCTTAAAATATTCGGGATATACTAGATGATATGAACCGCCTCTAGGAACAATAGATTTCATCATGAAATGATGAAAAAGTCGAGCTTTAGGTCGAAGTGATGATGTTTGTCTAAAATCTGTAGCATCATCTTCAAAAAATAAATGGCTTATCCGGCCACGACTTGATATATTACAATCACTACACCAAAACAGCAAATTTGGCACACCAGGAAGCGGAGATTTGATACGGCTCTAAGCCCTATCAAATTTGATACGGCTCAGAGCCTTATCAAATTGCCTCTGCGATCCACACCCCCCACAACACCTAAAATCTAACCCTACGTTTGAAAGGCCGCGGATCACTACATTTTGCTCGCGCTAGTTTTCATTTCCCGCACTATTTTCATTTCGCTCCATCCCTAAATTACACAATCCCTAAATTAAATCACGCCCTGCTCATAATCCCTAAATCTCATTCCAAGGCTTGAGGAAGAAATACCGAAACTGCAAGAACGACTTGTTGATGAAGAAAAGATTTTGGAAGGAATTATTTTATAGAAGAAACTCGATCGTGATTATCGAAAGTAAATTCGGTGAAGGGACTGAAGGCGTAGTTGCGTCGCGGTTGAATTCCGATGTATCAAGTTATAGATTTGGGGTTTGCTATGGATTTGAAAATCGAGGGTTTGCCGAATAGGTGAGGGCGATTTGATTACTTCTTAGATTCGAACTCGGGCCGGGATTGTTGCAAAGAGTTTTGGCTGAAGGTAAGGACAATGTCTGGTGCTTGAATGATAAGGGAAAGGTTGTAAAGGGGTGTGGAAATGTTGTTTTTCTCGAAGAGGTGGTTGATATGGAGTCTTCAGATAACAATTCTTGGGATATAAATTTGGTTTCTTGAGGAGTTGGTAGTGATGAGTTCAGACTTTATGTTGAAGTCAATGATCGTGTGCACAATATTGTGAGCGTATACGGTCTGATTTGATACATTTAGCTTGCCAGCAGAGATGAGCTTGTAATACGGAGGTTCTATCAATTGTTATATCAGCAATACATGATGCATACATTCAGATACTAGGCAAAATTCTGTAGTTCCAGGGAAGATGCTGTAATTTGTACTGATTTTTCAATATATATAATATATTGGGTTTATTTTTTCCAGTAAAGTTTGCCAATCTATAAAATTTCCTTTACCTACCATGTTTCAATTTTATACCTTCTCAGCTTTATATATTGTGCACATTAGTTAGCAGATAACTCTTTTGAGCGAAGACCAATGGTTCTTGGTAATTTTGCATTAAATCTTATATATTATCTTTAATGGAAGCATTTCGGGCTTTTGTCATCATTTGTGCAGCCTGCACACCTGGAGGTGTGCTTTTAGTGAAATATGAAAGGATGAATTTTTGTGATTGTATAAAGTTCATGCACTTTTCTTAATTGGATTTATCTTAGAATTTTCTACCTATATATCTTTCTAGAGTTTGAATATCAGTTTAACAGTTTTCTAGAGTGGTTTGTTTGTTTTATGGAGCATAGAAAAATAGTTGCACAATAACTTCATTGTCGGTTGAGGCACAAGCTAGGTACAACATTATGCCGTGACAACACTCATGTCAAAGGTTATGACAGTAGAAAACACCTCATTCTATGGATTAGAGACATACCCGCAACTTCTTATAAGGTAAGCTTTGTTTAAGGCTTGAAGTGTGGAAACTGTCTGGTTTCTTATAGAGGAGGGATGTTGGGGAGTGAATGATAGGAGTTCATGGAAGAAAATGTGGTAGGGATGGAGGAGCAATTGCTGTCATATTCTACCTTAAATTCAAAATCATATAATTTTATTCCGTATCTTGACTTGTAGTGGCAAATGGCACGTTTAAAGGTCTACTGAGTTAACCTGATATATTCTGAACGATTATGTTAGGGATTTTGAAATGACTTTTTTTTATGCAGGGTTGTTAGTATAATATGATGATTCTGTTGGAAATTTTGAGGCTTTGCTCCCTTCAAGTTCTTCTCGAGCTGGATTTAGTGGTAATTTTCTTATTATTTTTGAATCTAAATCCTGATACAAAGTTCAAGACACACGTATATATTCATCCTTTTCAAGTAAAGATCTGATTATCATTAGTGGTATTTATGTAAGTAGTTCTTTCTAATCTGGGTACTAGTTGTTCTATAGTTGTCACATAATTGGTGGTCATTGGATTATTATTTGCATATAAAAAATAAGGTATTTCTTGTTTAATTTTGGCAAGCATGTGTAAATAATCTAGACTCAATGAATTGGGAAATATTTGCTATATCTGGGATTCTGTTTAGCCTTATCTTTAATGGATGAATTGAAGTATACCTATATCATACATGTGTAAATTTGTAATTACATGTTTATGGCCCTGTAACCCGAAAGCCCACTATACAATATCAAATGTTAAAAGAGAAGCAGCCGATATATCTCGTTCATTTACTTGTTTAACCTTAGATGTATTTTACTGGGTTTGTTATGTTTCAGTGCGTGTGGGTGTGCCTGTGGGTGAGTTAGTCTGTGCGTGTGTGTTGTGTGTTACTTCTTTGAAAAATAAAACATAATAATAATAATAATAATAATGGTATCAGTGCTTTTATGAGCACCTATGTGCTTCAGTTTGTTGGATGCTCTTAAGTTCGCACATTTCT
This sequence comes from Allium fistulosum, assembly GCA_030737815.1. Lineage (NCBI taxonomy): Eukaryota > Viridiplantae > Streptophyta > Magnoliopsida > Asparagales > Amaryllidaceae > Allium > Allium fistulosum. The sequence goes on from CM060902.1 coordinate 1,292,275,462, forward strand.
ATTCACTTATGCTAGTACATGACTCTGTTTTAGCTTGTCCATGTTTCCATGTATATTTATACTTTTGGTTTTATCTGTGTATCCATTCTTGGTCAAACTAATTGTGGTGGCTCACTTTGTATATCTTTTGGCTGCTAGGTTAGTTACACATTGATTTCAATTGCATACTTGCATTTTTAACTTGAGCTTGAGTGTGTCAGTGGATAAGTTTTTGTATTTTATTTTCTCCTTCATCATTTGCTTTGCTGCCGTTAATAGTTGGGTACTTGTTCATATATATATATATATACACACACACACATACACATATACACACACACACACATATATATATATACACATATATATGTTTGGGTACTAGTTGCGTGTATGTGTATGTTGTGTAGTGCTGTTGGGTTCATAAGTACGAGTGTGTGCATTTATTAGAGAGTGTGTACCCAATTGTGTACGTGTGTGTGATATATATATATATAGATGCCAGTGTTTGTGAAGGTGAGAATATATTCTTTTTGCTGGCGCGCGTGTGTAATATATTATGGCAAACTCAATCATTATGCATACCCAAATGTAGAGACTTTATTACCCACTTAGTCTCAGTACAGGATTATATGAGTGTCCATGTCTATGTATATCAGCGGTTGTATGTGCGTGGCCAACGAGGAGTGTGTGTATTAGCTTCATCTTGTCTGTGTATTTATACTTGACTCTGTCGTTGTACATTCCAGTTGAGTTATTCTTTGCATTAATATTATTTATATTACTTTATGCGCTTATATTTATGTGCGTATTCTTGTTTTAAGTGCAAGCAAGTGTGTATATAGTATATACATAACTTCAGGGCTCATATTGTATATTTTTCCATGTTTAGAAGCATGCAAAGCTCTGCAAGAAAGGAATGGTTACATTGTATAATTGTATATCTTATATAGAGTTTCTTATATGTGTTAAACATTGTATAATTGTATATCCTATATTCATTTTTATACGTGCTAAGCTTGTCCATTTATTTGTATTTTTAATTGACTGCTGACCGTAGGCATCGATGTAGAAGAAGGGAACATGTAATGTGAAAAATAGAGAGAAATGCATTTTTTTTACTTTAATACATTAATTTAATACGGCTCAAAGCCATATCAAATTCATGAATTTGATACGGCCCAAAGCCGTATTAAATTCATGAATTAGGCAGTGCTTTGAGCCGTATCAAATTCATGAATTAGGTAGTGCTTTGAGCCGTATCAAATTCATGAATTAGGCAGTGCTTTGAGCCGTATCAAATTATTAACCACGCCAAAATTTGATACGGCCCAAAGCACTGCCTAATTCCATTTGATATGGCCAAAAGCACTGCCTAATTGGCATTTCTGGTGTAGTGAATCTACATCGTGTAATGAAATTTCACCCGGTCGAGCATTCAAAATGTGGTTAATTCGAGGAATGGAAAGGAAAATTGAAGTGCCACAAACCGATGTCCAAACACAATTGTCAGTGTTTCTCGGCGGATTGACAAGGTTAAGGTTTGCTAGAAATAACTTGACCATAATATGATTGATTTTCAAATTATTTTTCCTATGGTCAAGGAATGTATCAAGTCCACTCTCAATAGCGGCATTTTCAATACCGTAGGGAGTGAAATCAGGGTAACTTACAAATGATTCTTCAAAGATCTTGGCATCTTGAAGTTGTATCCATCTTTGAAGTGCTACATCATTGACAAGCCATGAGGCGATTTGAGTATCTACTGGAGTTGATGAAGATGAAGCTCTGGTAGTCTTTGTTCTCTTCTTAGGAGCCATTGTTTTTTAGGAAAAGATAAAAATTTGAGAAAATTTTAATGGGGGCTAGGGTAAAAACCGAAATTGGGAAAGTAAAAGTGAAGAGGTAGGTGAAAAAATTGAAGAGATGGGTTATAAATTTGAAGTGAAAAGCAGCAGGAAATATCGTTCGGTCGACCGAATATACTGGGTCGGCTGACCGACTGGGTTTCCTAAGTAATATCAAACTTTCGGGATGGGTTCGGCTGACCGACTCAGGGCTTCGGTCGACCGATCCTGTCAAAAATGCACAGTTTTGCTGTTTTTCGTAAAAAAATTATAAATATAAAATTTATTATTGTTGCACTATATTAATACAACTTATTGAAAACAAGCAACATATAAATATATATATAAATTTTATTATTGTTGCACTATATTAATACAACTTATTGAAAACAAGCAACATATAAATATATATATATATAAAGTGTTTAGCCACCGTTCTTTAAAATCGACGTTCCCAAGAGTTTGGAGACGGAACATCTTCTATAGGTGACCATTTAAAAAAGCACTTTTAACATCCATTTGATAAAGTTTAAAATTATGAAAACATGCGAAAGCCAATAAGATTCGTATTGCTTCAAGTCGGGCGACTGGAGCAAACGTTTCTTCGCAATCAATTCCCTCTTCTTGATTATATCCTTGTGCAACTAATCTAGCTTTATTCCTAGTTATATTTCCTAGTTCATCTGCTTTATTTTTGAAAACCCATTTAGTACCAATGACTGATTGATCACTAGGTCTAGGAACGAGTTCCCAAACTTCGTTTCGTTCGAATTGATTTAGTTCTTCTTGCATGGCAAGAATCCAGTAGTCATCAGTTGATGCTTCTTTTATATTCTTAGGTTCTATATTAGAGAGAAAAGCTACATGTCCAACTTGATTTAATTGATGTCTGGTTTTAACATTCGTATTAACTTCTCCGATTATATTTTGCACAGGATGATCTCGTAAAATTCTAGGTGGAGATTTTATTATATTAGGAGTAATATTCTTATTTTCAGTAATATCATGATCATTATCGAAATTTTCATTAGTATTACTATTTTCATTTTGAGTAGTTTCATCATCAGAATCAATAGTAATATTTGGATTTATATTTTTAAAATTTTCGTCAAATGAAACATGTAAACTTTCTTCAATAATTTGAGTTCTTTTATTATAAATTCGATAAGCCTTGCTTCGTTCTGAATATCCAACGAATATTCCTTCATCGGATTTCGGATCGAATTTGCCTAGCTGATCTTTAGTATTCAAAATAAAACATTTAGAACCAAAAACTTTAAGATATGAAATATTTGGTTTTCTTCCATTTAGAAGTTCATATGGAGTATTTTTAGTTAACGGTCGAATGGAAACACGATTCATTACATAACAAGTAGTGGCTACAGCTTCTGCCCAAAAGTGTTTCGATAAAGTGGTTCCATTTAATAAAGTTCTCGTACATTCTTGTAACATTATATTTTTCCTTTCTACAACTCCATTTTGTTGTGGTGTTCTAGGAAACGAAAAATTATGGTTAATACCTTTCTTGTTACAAAATTGTTCAAAAGCTTCATTTTCAAATTCTCCTCCATGATCACTTCTGATATTTTTAATTTTCAAACTTTTAATATTTTGAATTCTTTTAACAAAAACTTTAAAATTATCGAAAGTATCACTTTTATTTTTCAAAAAGAAAATCGAAGTGTATCTTGAAAAATCATCTACGATAACAAACACATATCTATTATGATTAATAGACTGAACTTGAGTTGGACCAAAAAGATCCATGTGTAAAAGTTCAAGTGGTTGTTCTGTAGATATTACCTTTTTAGATTTAAAAGAAGATTTTGTTAATTTTCCTAATTTACATGCATCACAAAATATATTATTATTGAATTTTATATTGGGTAATCCTTTAACTAAATTATTTTTAGCTAATTTGTTGATGGTATTAAAATTAACATGACAAAATCTTTTGTGCCAAAGACAAGAATCGTTTTCTTTAGCTACTAAACACAAATTTGAATCATTATTAACATTCATATTTAAGATATAATGTTTTTATCTCTTATTCCTTCGAAAATAGTGTTATGATTTTTATCGAAAATATTACATTTATTTTCTAAATTATATTAAAACCTTTATCACATAGCTGACTAATACTCAATAAATTATGTTTTAAATTTTTAACTAATAAAACATCAGTAATGAGAGGTAAATTAGTGGTACCGTTGCTGCTGACATCGCCTTTACCGATGATATATCCTTTAGAGTTATCTCCAAAAGTGATTGATCCTCCATTTGAGTAGATAATATTTGATAGCATTTCTTTGTTTCCAGTCATGTGTTTTGAGAAACCGCTATCTAAAATCCATTTTCCTCTCCTTTTATGTGGTACCTGCAAAAATTTATAAAAAGTTGGTACCCATTTCTTTTAGGGTCCTAAGAGTTAGATATTAGGAAGCCAAACCCATACGGGTTCAGAATTCCCTTTATAAACATAGTTTTTGTTATTATGAACAGTTTCCATGAACATTTTGATATGTTTATTCCTTATCAAAACATTATTTGATTTTGGAATCCATATCTTAATGGTTTTAGTGTTTGAACAAACTGTTTTCTTAATATCCTTTTTAATATTATTATTAATCCTACTTTTAGAAAAATTATTCTGTTTCTTAAATCCTAGTCCATATTTATTGTTAGTGGATTGTGAATTTTCAAGTATTTTAGAAAGATTCTCTCTTCCTTTATTGAAATTAGAAACATTTTTAGAGATGTCATCAAATTTTATTTTTAGACTAGATTTTTCTAAATCTAAATTTTTAATTTTAGAATTTAAACTATTATTTTCTGAAAATAAAGCATCATTTTTATTTTTCTGAATTTCTAGTTCTTCAGATATTGAAGAAATTTGAGAAGATAAATTAGAATTTGATTGTTGAGAAATTTCAAGTTCTTCTTCTAATATTTTCTTCTCATCTTTCAGCATATCTATTTCTAACACTGTCCTATCTAATTTTCTTTGTAAATCTTTATTTTTCCTTTTAAGTTGCTTTGCTAAGTCTACTAATTCAGAATTAATTTCAATTAAATCTTCAAAACTAAGATCACTTACATCGTCTGACGAAGCCATGAAGCACACATTTGCTTGTTCATTTTCATTGTCACTTTCACTCTCTGATGAGGATGATGAGTCTGTGTCGTCCCAAGTGATTGAAAAAGCTCTTCTTTTGGTTCTGTCCTTCTTAAAATTGCTCTTTTTATGTTCTGGACAATCCTTCTTCATGTGACCTTTCTTGTGACATTCATAACATTCCATTGCTGAAGATGATGGTTTGCTATTGTTGTTGGAATTATTTTTGTTTCCCCTGAATTTATTTCTTTTGAATTTCAGAAACTTTTTAAAATTTTTAGCAATCATTGCCATATCTTCATTCTCTGAGTCGGAGTCATCTTTTTTTGCTTGAAATGCCACATTCTTCTTTTCTTGTGCTCCATTTCTCTTTGCCTGCAAATTTACTTCGTAGGACATTAAATTACCTATCAATTCTTCTGGTTTTAATGTTCACAAAATCACTTGCTTCTTCAATGGCTAGGACTTTTCTTTCCCATTCGTCCGTTAAAGAATTTAAGATTTTTGTGACAATATCAAAATCAGTAAATTTTTGTTCTAATGATAGTAGAGCATGATAAATATCCTGGAATCTAGAGTACATATCATTTATAGATTCATTTGGCCTCATTTTGAAATTTTCAAATTGATTTTTCAACATAGAGATTTTGCTTAATTTAACTTTGTTCGTTCCTTCATGTGTTATCTTAAGAGTTCTCCAAATTTCATAACCAGAAGTGCACATGCTAACTCTATTGAATTCATTTCTATCTAATGCACAAAATAAAATATTCATAGCCTTTGTATTTGATGTAGCATCTAGTTTTTGTGTGTTACTCCAAGTTGAGTATTCTCCAGTAGGAGTTGTGTACTCACTTTGTATAACATTCCAGATATAAAATCCACTAGATTGCATATAGATTCTCATTCTAGTTGACCAATAATTATAATTTATACCATTAAAAAGTGGAGGTCGTGAAGTTGATTGACCCTTTGTGAAACTAGTATTAGTGTTAGTGTCAAAATCGTTAGTATGTGTTGTTGCCATATTACTAGAAATAGATATCAAATAACTTTGTGACGGTTATAGGATAACCTTGCTCTGATACCAAATGAAAGTGTACGTGCAGTACTAAGGATCGTGTAATATGGTATATAAATGCGGAAATTGATAATAGCAGTAAAATAAAAATTAAAGTAAGCACACCAGGAATTTTTATACTGGTTCGAACTTCCCGTTCTACGTCCAGTCCCAAAATACCCTCTGGATTTAAACTAAACCCCTCACTTAACCCGGAGGAATAGGTATACAACACCTGAGCAGCCGAACAGGAATTTTTCCGCCTCAAAAGTCGAAGAGGACTTCAACTTAATTCAAATAACTTGTTGACGAATGTGTTCTGAATAACACTGATTGTCTTTTGATAGTACAGCTTTCCTATAATCAAATCCTCAAGAGTATATATGTGTGTGAAGATTTAGAAGGAAGATAATCACGTAGAATCGAAGTATATGAATTAATTCAAGGATTCTAGTGATATTGAATGAGAATGAATGCTTTTTATTTGCAGAGAATAATAGAGAATAGATTTCAGACTTATAAACAAGGATTGGTTGTTGTAGAAGTGAATTGAACATGTTTATATAGTTGTAGAATAGTTACAATCTTTCATGAAGAGTTTCAATCAAAAGTTGTGTCCGTATCTCTTGGATTGAAGGAGATTCCTCTTCACGAACGATCGCAACTCTTCAGAAAACTAGCCGTTATTCTCAGGTCGGTTGGCCGAGAAAACTGGCCGGTCAGCTGAGTTTCAAAAACGTACACAGAACAGTGCATATCTGTGCATTGACACAGAGTCGGTCGACCGAAGTTCCTGGTCGGTCGGCCGACCTACTGTCAATTGCACAGTGCACACTTTTTCATGTATAAATTAATGTATAATAATTTGTGTGTGTGTGACTACTTGAGGAATGATTTTAACAATATTCTAAGACTCAATACAATAAAATATTCATACTAATCTCTGGATTGTAGTCTTGTCTCCTTTGTAGTGCACAATATATGCTTATTCTCTTTTTGTCGCATTCGTATAGTATTCTCGTCGTATGATCTCTGAAGCTTGTGTCATGAATCAAAACTCATGAATCAACACAACCCAAATACGAGCTTCTCCAAGGCAAATCACACTTTTATGGTACATTTGCCACTTTAAATGACACATTTCATAATATTTCAGTACCCGCTTTATTTTTGATATATACTAGAAAGCTATCAATTTCATTTTATGGTTTATAGAAAAATTTCTTTTCCTTTCTAAGAAAAAAGTTATACCTTTGAGCTACTAATTTGATCGCGCTTCATTATTTTTCCAAGTAAGATTTTTTGGACGGTGTTCATATAACTTCTTATACTTTGAAGTTTGTACCAATTTGACCCAAAAATCCTGCTCGAAAAATCAATGAAGCACGATCAAATTAGTAGCTCCAAATTCATCTCAGGAATGAAGATAAATTTTCTATAACTTCCCCCATTACGAGGTTCTAGATTATATATTAATTATGCTAAAGTCATCCTTATCATTACTTCCTAGTGACAAAATAAGACCAGTTACTGTATCATTAACATCAAGAGCACAAGAGTTTACAAATTTGAACAAAACATTTTCATTCATTCATTTGCAAATTCGTTAGGTTTCAATTACATTCCAATTGCATAACCTTATAATTCCATTATTATGATAAAATTTACAAATATAATTCCAAGAGCGACATAAAAAGTTGTCTCCATGAATGATCAGAGTCTTGAATACTAGATGGTTATAAATCACGTCATTACATACAATCAGCAATAACAAAAGCAATTAGATTGCACAACGGAAATAAACTCTAATGGTAGCTTGCCTCCTGCACATCGGAAACTTATTCTTCATAACCTAAAATCCATGCTCTGTGCTACCCAATTTCAATTAAATACCCAAGAGTTTAGGGAAAATCAAAAACTTTGGGTTTAACCAAAAAGTCTAATATGAATAATATTATACTATCTCAAACCAAAATGGATAACTAGTGAGACCACACTGATGAAGCATGGAATGAGTTTCCCCTCAATATTATCCTTATAATCTATATGTCAACTATATCATATCCTGTAACCAAAATGATTAGAATATAATCATAATATCATCATGCAAAAATGGGTCATTCAATAGGATCAAAGGGTCACACATTCTCATAATTACCCAATCCTATAAAATAGTCCATTCAACGACATAGTTTTTCTAAAGTCACTATGAATTTTCACTGGCCAATTAAAATCCATTCAGGCTGACTCAGACGAAAAATATAACTAGATACCTAAAATCTCTTGTCTAACATGAGGAAATAAAAACAACATCGGTCAAATAGAAGAAAAACAGTGGTGAGCATCATCGCTACAGGTTCCTTTCTATCTGCAAAATTTTTAACCTCAACATTGACAAAGCCCTATGCATTGGAATTGTGGACCTGACCGACCCAGGGTTTAATGGTTGGAACAGAGAGCACGACCCTACCTCAATCTCCATGTAACACCCTATATTTTTTATAACATTATTTAGGAGATTTAGTTAGATAAACTAAATAAAATAATGTGTTGATAAGGGGATTATGATTCGATTTAATGAAGGTGGCCGTGCCTTTTTAACTAATAAATTAAATAAAGAGTTTAAAATGAACTAGAGGAGGCGTATTATGGGAAAGAGGCCATTCCTATATCATCTTCCTTAGGCCGTTTATCACTACATACATTCATTCTCATTTTAAAATTTTAAAAGCAAGGCTAGTCACCATTAACAAGGAAAGAAGAAGAGGAAACTAAAGAAAAGCTAAAGGATAAGCAAATTCAAATCAAACTCATTCAAATCTCAAGCTCCTTAATCTCTAAAACAAAGGTGAATAATGTATACATCTCTAAACTTTTATGGTTTTGGTTTTAAGATTAAATCCGAATAATTTTGCAAAGGTTTGCCATGATTTTGAATGACAATATATACATGTTGATGATTTATATATGTTCATATAAAGTTGTTTTAAGATAAAAAAACCCTATTAAATGACATCCGTTAGCCTTGCGAATTTTTATGATGATCTTAAAAGTTAGTTTAGAGATGGGTTCCAATTTTCAGATTTTTCTGAATTTCCGTGGAATTGTTAAGAATTTTCTAAGGATGAAAATGGTATTTTGGATTATTAAATTATTTACGGGAAAAATGATTATTGTTTGGATCCGAAAATGTTATATGTTGAAAAGAACATATTAATTGATTTTCTGGAATTTTTCCAGAATTTTTAAGATGTTTAATAGTTATATAAAATTAAGGAATGAGACTAAAATGTTTTATATAATTATAAAGGAGAAATGGGATTTTTCAAAATTATTTAAATTTCCAAATAAGGAAAGTCGGCGGCATTTTGAATATAAAATTCTGGCAACCAATCCGATTTAGACAAACAAGGTAGGTTGGGTACAAAAGAACTATTTTAAAGTACAAATAAATAGTTTTTCTACTATTTCAACTCTTTCGGCAAGAGCTTCAGCCTCCATTCCAAACCTTCCGACAAGGTCGAAAGGTATCAAACCTTTAGACTAGGACAAATACCAATGCACATGGTATCACGTAGTGAATTGGATGAAGTCGAAAGGTTTAGGGACGAAAGGTTGTAACTTTCGAAGGAGATGAAACTTTGTTTTGGTTTTAACGAAAATACGCCTGCTAGCTTTCGACATTGTCAAATGGTTTAAAAGAAAAAGGTTTCGATTGGTTTGCTTTCTTGTTTTAATTGAAACCTTTTGACAAAGTCGACAGGTATATCTTTCGACAAGGTTGAAAGCTTAGTTGCCACTTCCAAACCTTTCGACATAGATGGAGTCAAAGGTTATCTTTTGTTTTATAAAAAACTTGTCGCCTCTCTCCATTGATTTCGAAGGGTTGGTTCCAACGCCAACACTTCATTGTTTTCTAATGATTTTGAAAGGTTTTATAAAGGTTTCGAAGCAGTTGCTTTCGAATCCAATGTTTTTCTGATCCATTTGCTCCACTTGAAGGCATAATCCAAATGTTTTAAGTCAATACGTTCTAAAGGTTTCAAAGTAGTCAACTTTGAATGGTTTCGAAAGGTTTTCACTTGTTTCAAATTGAACTCAATGTCTTCGAAAGGATTTATGTTTCATTGCTTTCGAAAGGTTTATAAATTATTTTATAGGGGAGGTACCCCAAGCTTTCGACAAATTCGAAAGGTGAAACCTTTTGACTAGGTCGAAAAGAAACCTTTCGACAAGGTCGAAAGGTATGGTTTTAATGTTTTCGAAAGGCTAAGGTTTAAAGGATTTAGAAGGCGAATGTCATATGTTTTAAAGCTTGTAAAAGGAAGGCTTTTTAAAAGGTTTTGAAGAAGTTAACTTCAATGATTTCGAAAGGTTTATTAAAGGATATGAAGGAGTTACCTTCAATGCTTTCGAAGGGTTTTATTAATGGTTTAGAAGGAGTTACTTTCTATGTTTTTGAAAGGTTGTTTAAAATTCTTAAACAAAGGTTTCGAATATAAGGACTAGGCAGATAGCCTAAGTGTTTTAAGTTATAAAGAACTTTTACTTATTTTAAAAGGATAGATAATCCGTATTGAACATCATCAATATTATTTTGAGTAAAGTATATATAACATGGGAAAAATAGCTTAGAGTAAAGCTAAAGATATATTTTCCTTGTATATGTATGATTTGATGGACTAAATCATTTTGAAAAGGTTTTCGAAGAAAGTTTGCAAGACAGTTAGCCCAGATATTTTGAAGGGTAGTTAACCCAAAAGAAAATTAGGGCAGTTAGCTCATTTAAATTCGGACAGTCAGTCCATTTTGAGGGCAGTCGGCCCAGAGGACAATTAGTCCAGATGACAGTTAGTCCAGAAAAGAGCAGTTAGCTCTGGTATGAACGGTTAGTTCATTTATTAGCATAATGGAACTTGCTACTTTTTAAGGATAGTTCGTCCACCCTTTTTACCTGTTTTGGGCAGATAGCCCATTATCTAGCATAAAAGATATTGCTACTTTGGTATAATCAGAATTTAGGATAGATAGTCCAGTATAGAGCAGACAGCTCAGATTTTAGACAAATAGTCTATTTTATTTCCTGTTTTAGCATAATGGATATTTCAGTATTATTATTATAATCAGTTGATTAACCAGTTGGTTGTAGGAAAGGATTTGCAAAATATATGTTTTGAATAGAGATATTAGTGAGGGGAAACCCATTCCGCTAAGCAGCGTGGTCTCACTATTTCTCAGTAAACTGAGATGTAACAGAAATTATTCATACCAGGCTTTATGTCTGACTCGAAGATTTTGTTTCCCCTTAAACTCTTGGGTGCTCAAAATTTTGATTTGAGTAGGCTGAGTGTTTAGGTTTTTAGGTTTTAGCAGATTTTGGCGAATAAAGCATCCAAAGACGAGCCAGTGGCTGACGGATAGCTAATTTAGGAATTCTGTTTTAAAATTGTTTCCGCTGTGTATTAAGACAGTTATGTCTGTATTGCTTTGATCATCCAAGGAGGCATCTTCATATGTTGCTCTTGGCGTATTTTTGTAAATTATATTTGATCAATGCCTGGGATATGTTTAGGAATTTTTATAACTTGGATATGATATTATTTGAAATGTAATCACTGAAAATTATTGTTTTTGGAAATCGGTGATTTTGTTCATATTCAAGTGCTTCTAATATTATGAATACCATTAACATTACCGTAATTTGTCACCAAAAGTTAATATTGTGGATGATTGCAACATCCATAACGCTTAGCTTTTGGCCTCTAGATACGGTATGTCATAACTTGGTATCAGAGCATAGGTTTGTGAAAAATTTAACTAAAAATTGGTTTTGAGAAAAAAATCCAAAGAAATTAGAGTAAGATTTGGGGTTGGGTTAACGCTATAATAACGTACTTGTATTTGCTATATATAAGTATGCGCTTTATCTCCATTCATCTATCTTTGATTAGATTATCTTTCTGTATCTCATGAGGTTTGAATAAAGATATGGATGATAAAAGAAGCAGAGTTAACCAAGGAGGGGGAAGCACCGAAAGGAATGTCAGATCTAATGCAGGGGGAGGCCAAGGTCAGGCAGAGATGTTGGTGCAGAAGTCCCACAAGTCGGAATGGAAGCCATGTATCAGTTTTTCAGGATTATGATGCAGGTAGGAGTTGCAACCGGAGTGTTAGGAGTAAATGCTGTAGGAGCAGGGGTTCCAGAAGTTCCGGTAGTTAATCATTTTGCTAAGATGAGTGGTGATTATGTGAAGCTAGGAGGAAAGCCGTTTATGCGAACGGAGAATGCCATTGGAGTTGAGAATTGGTTGTTGCACTGCGAAAGGGTTTTTGTAGATCTTGGGCTCAATGATGAGCAGAAGAGGAGGTTGGCGTCCAAGCAGATTCAGAGTGCCGCATTGTTCTGGTGGAATAGTGTAACAACAATAGTCGATGAGGATACAGTAACATGAGAGGATTTCAAGAGGACATTCCAGGAGAGGTTTATATCTGTGATGGCATAGTCAGCTTTGATTAGGCAGTTTGTTGAGCTGGTGCAAGGGGAGATGTCTGTTGCTGAGTATGCTAGGAAGTTTGAAGAGTTGGCCCGATATGGGTATGCTTCTGTGGATACTGTGTTGAAGCAAAATAAGAATTTTATCAGAGGACTGTAGCCGGAGTTGGATAGTGTTACTTTGTCTCATCTTAGAGATCCTTCAGATATTGTGGTAGCGATGGCTTTGAGGCAGGAAGAAGTCCTTGAGTCTTTGGAGAAGAGCAAGGCAAAAGGGGTCCAGGTTGGGCAAGACCAGAAAAGGAAGTTCTTTCCCAGGAGAGGTGCTCAGAAGGGTGGAGCAGCCAAAAAAGCAAAATCTGAAGTTGTCTGCTATAAATGCGATAAGAAAGGGCACTTTGCTAATGAGTGTCGCTCAGGGAAAGCAAAGGATGTGGCTAAGGGGAAGAATGTCAGGTGTTTCAACTGTGACCAGATAGGCCATTATAAGAACCAGTGCAAGGAGCCCATTAGGGATGGTAAAGGCAAGGTGTATCGATTGGAGCCTGCTGCTTCTAAGCCAATAGCCCAGGAGAAGGGGAAGGCAGTTCTTGGAGGAACGCTTTAGATTCATGGTATATCTGTTAGCGTTTTATTTGATACTGGTGCATCGCATTCTTTTACATTTAGATGTTTGATAGATAAGCTTAACCTTGAACCCACATATTTAGTTACTTCCTTATGGGTTGCGAATCCAATAGGAGGGTATGCAACTCTAGGGTTGAGGTGTGACCAGTTTAAGTTTGACTTGTTAGGTCATACTTTTGAGTGCAGCTTGCATGTGTTTGATTTTGTGGGATTTGGGATTATTATTGGCATGGATTGGTTAAGTGAGTACGATGGTAAGATATTTTGCCAGGGTAGGAAGATATCTCTTAGACACCCAGATAGTAGCGATCGAATTATTTTCACTATAGGAGGTTCTAGCGATGAAGGCTTTGTTGGGTGCTTTGGATTCAGATGATGAGTTGAGCTGAGTCTTTGTTATTAGAGAATTTGCAAATGTGTTTGAGCCTGTGGTTGGATTGCCACCGAAGCGGGTCATAGAGTTTCGGATAGATTTGGTTCCGAGTGCAGAACTAGTGAGTAGACCGCCAAGCAGGATGACCCCTTCGGAGATGAGGGAGTTGAAGGTGCAGTTGGTGGATTTAGAGGGCAAGAGTTTTGTCAGGTCAAGTAGTTCGCCATGGGGTGCAGCGGCAGTGTTTGCTAAGAAGCCGGACAGATCGTTGAGGCTATGTATCGATTATCGTAAGTTGAATGAGAGGACGATCAAGAATCGATATCCATTGCCCAGAATTGATGATTTGCTTGACCAGCTAAGTGGAGCAAAAGTATTTTCTCAGTTGGATTTGGCAACAAGTTTCCATCAACTTAGAGTAGCAGAGGATAGTATACCTTTGACAGCATTCAGGACCAGATATGGATCGTACGAATGGTTAGTTATGTCGTTCGGACTAACGAATGCTCCAGCTTTCTTTCTGAATTTGATGAACCAGATTTTCTGAGAGCACTTGGATAGTTCATGCTGGTTTTCATAGATGATATCTCGATTTACTCTAAGGATGAAAGAGAGCATGAGGTTCATCTTAGAGTGGTGCTTGAGACGCTTTGGCAGCATCAGCTAAAAGCAAAGTTATCGAAGTGTCACTTTTGGAAAAAGGAGGTGAAGTTTCCTAGTCATGTAGTCTCAGAAGAAGGTTGTCAGTAGATCCGACTAAGATCGAGGCAGTGAATAGTTGGAAGAGACCCGAGACAGTAACCGAGATTAAGAGTTTCCTTGGGTTGGCTGGTTATTATCGGAGATTCATTATGGATTTTTCATGGATAGCAGCACCGATGACCAGGCGAACAAGGAAAGATGTGAAGTTTGTGTGGACTGATAAGTGTGAGGAAGCATTCCAGAGTTTGAAACACTTATTGACCCATGCACCTATGTTGGTTGTTCCAGAGGGGAATCGAGATTTGGTAGTTTATACCGATGCGTGTGGAACTGGATTAGGAGCTATGCTGATGCAGAGAGGTAAAGTGATTGCATATGCTTCTAGACAGCTTGGATCGCATGAGGTCAGGTATCCAACGCATGATTTAGAGTTGGTTGCATTGAAGGTGTGGAGACATTACCTTTTGGGAGAAAGGTTTGAGTTGTCTACAGATCATAAGTCGCTGAAGTATTTGTTCTCTCAGAAAGAGCTGAACATGAGACAGCAGAGGTGGTTAGAGTTCATAGCCGCTTATGATTTTGGAATTGAGTACACACCAGGGAAAGGTAACAAGGTTGCAGATGCACTTAGTAGGAAGCATCAGAATGCAGTGTTGGCTATGATGGCTATGATGTCTCGTTTGGAAGTTCGACCAATGTTGATAGAAAGGATTGCTTCTAAGCAGATAGAGGATCCTGTGTTAACTGAATGGATCTTTAATCTAAAGGAAGGAACCAAGAGCGATGACTTGAAAGATTTCAGTCTTGACTAGAATGGGTGGCTGAGAAAGAAAGGAAGATTATGTGTTCCGAGTGTAGGAAACAGAAGAAAGAAAGTCTTGGATGAATGCCATCATTCGAAGTTCACTATACATCCTAGAGGTACCAAGATGTATCAAGATATGAAGAGGAGTTTCTTCTAGGAAGGAATGAAGCGGGATATTGGTTGTGTGTAAGGAAGTGCTTGAATTGCCAACAGGAAAAGGCCGAACACTAGAAGCCAAGTGATTTGCTTCAGCCGTTAGATATTCTAGTATGGAAGTGGGATTTTATTTCTATGGACTTCATAGATGGGTTTCCAAGGTCTAACAGGGGAAATGAAAATATATGGGTTATAGTGGACAGATTGACCAAGAGTGCCCATTTCATTACAGTTAGGTCAACCAGGATGGCACCTGTTTTAGCAAGGTTGTTCATGAAGAATGTGATTAGATGCATGGGGTACCTAGCAGTATTGTTAGTGATAGAGACTCCTTGTTCACTAGCAAGTTTTGGAAGAGTCTGCAGGAAGTTTTGGGAACCAAGCTTATGATGTGTACCGCTTACCATCCATAGATAGATGGGCAAACAGAAAGAGTTAACAAGATCTTGGAAGATTTGTTAAGACCTTGTGTTCTGGATTTTAGGGGATCATGGGAGGACCATCTGCATCTAGTCGAGTTTTCGTATAACAACAGTTATCAGACTAATATTGGGATGGCACCGTTTGAAGCTTTGTATGAAAGGCCATGCAAATCTCCCGTTTGTTGGTTGGAGACCTAGGATACGTTGATTCTTGGTCCAGATTTGGTCAAAGAAGCTGCATAAAAGATTAAGGTCATTCGAGCTAGGATGAAGGAGACTCATTCTCGGTAGAAGAGTTATGCAGATAAGAGATGGAAAGATTTGGAGTTCTCAGTTGGGGACTAGGTTTTCGCCAAAGTATCACCGATGAAGGGTGTGCCTAGATTTGGGAAGTCGGGGAAGTTATCTCCTAGGTTCATTAAACCTTTTCCTATTCTTGAGAGGATCAAAAAGCTCGCGTATAGATTTGAGTTACTGAGTAGTTTGGCAGGTGTGCATGATGTTTTTCATATTTCTGATCTCAGAAAGTGTGTTAGAAACCCGGAGACTGCTATTGCACCGACAGTGCTAGATGATTTAGTGGTAGAACCGGACTTGAACATCGTGAGGAAGCCAGTTCGCATTGTTGCGAGAGATGAGAAGAGGCTTAGAATCAAGATGGTCAGATTAGTCAAAGTCCAGTGGAGTGACAATGACAGTGACTGTACTTGGGAGATTGAGAGCAGGATTAGAGATACTTATCCTGACTTGTTTTGATGGTATGTTTTACCTTCATGTTTGTTTTGAGCCTTATTGTAATTTCGAGGATGAAATTCTTTATGGAGGCGAGTCTATAACACCCCAGATTTTTGATAACATTATTTAGGAGATTTAGTTAGATAAACTAAATAAAATAATGTGTTGATAAGGGGATTGAGATTTGATTTAATGAAGGTAGCCGTGCCTTTTTAACTAATAAATTAAATAAAGGGTTTAAAATGAATTAGAGGAGGGGTATTATGGGAAACAGGCCATTCCTATATCACATTCCTTAGGCCGTCTATCACTACACATGTTCATTCTCATTTTAAAAATTTAAAAGCAAGGCCGACCACCATTAACAAGGAAAGAAGAAGAGGAAACTAAAGAAAAGCTAAAGATAAGCAAATTCAAATCAAACTCATTCAAATCTCAAGCTCCTTAATCTCTAAAGCAAAGATGAATAATGTTTACATCTCTAAACTTTTATGGTTTCGGTTTTAAGGTTAAATCTGAATGATTTTGCAAATGTTTGCCATGATTTTGAATGATAATATATACATGTTGATGATCTATGTATGTTCATATAGAGTTTATGACATGTTTTAAGATAAAAACCCTATTAAATGACATCCGTTAGCCTTGCGAATTTTTATCATGATCTAAAAAGTTATTTTAGAGATGAGTTTCAATTTTCAGATTTTTCTGAATTTTTTTGGAATTGTTAAGAATTTTCTAAGGAAGAAAATGGTATTTTGGATTATTTAATTATTTATGGGAAAAATAAGTATTGTTTGGATTCAAAAATTTTATATGTTGAAAAGAACATATTAAT
The DNA here is from genome assembly GCA_030737815.1 of Allium fistulosum. Lineage (NCBI taxonomy): Eukaryota > Viridiplantae > Streptophyta > Magnoliopsida > Asparagales > Amaryllidaceae > Allium > Allium fistulosum. The sequence continues at coordinate 1,292,292,611 of CM060902.1, forward strand.
TGATTTTCTGGAATTTTTCCAGAATTTTTCAAGATGTTTTAATAGTTATATAAAATTATTTAAAAAATGAGACTTAAATGTTTTATATAATTATAAAGGAGAAAGGGGCTTTATCAAAATTATTTAAATTCCAAATAAGGAAAGTCGGCAGCATTTTTGAATATAAAATTCTGGCAACTAATCAGAATTAGACAAACAAGGAAGGTTGGGTACAAAAGAACTATTTTAAAGTACAAATAAATAGTTTTTCTCTATTTCAACTCTTTCGGCAAGGGCTTCCGCCTCCATTCCAAACCTTCCAACAAGGTCGAAAGGTATCAAACCTTTCGACTAGGTCAAATACCAATGCACATGGTATCAGGCAACTGGTATGTAGTGAATTGGATAAAGTCGAAAGGTTTAGGGACAAAAGGTTATAGCTTTTGAAGGAGATGAAACTTTGTTTTGGTTTTAAAGAAAATACGCCTGCTAGCTTTCGATAAAGAGCTTTCGACATTGTCAAATAGTTTAAAAGAAAAAAGTTTCGATTGGTTTGCTTTCTTGTTTTAATCGAAACCTTTTGAGCTTTCGACAAGGTTGAAGGCTTAGTTTCCGCTTCCAAACCTTTCGACACAGATGGAGTTAAAGGTTATCTTTTGTTTTATAAAAAACTTGCTGCCTCTCTCCATTGATTTCAAAGGGTTAGTTCCAACACCAACACTTCGTTGTTTTCTAATGATTTCAAAAGGTTTTATAAAGGTTTCAAAGCAGTTGCTTTCGACTCCAATGTTTTTCTGATCCTTTTGCTCTACTTGAAGGCATAATTCAAATGTTTTAAGTAGAAACGTTTTAAAGGTTTCAAAGTAGTTAACTTTGAATGGTTTCGAAAGGTTTCCACTTGTTTTAAATTGAACCCAATGTCTTCGAAAGGTTTTGAGTTTCATTGCTTTTGAAAGGTTTATAAATGATTTTATAGGGGAGGTACCCCCAAGCTTTCGACAAAGTCGAAAGGTGAAACCTTTTGACTAGGCTCAAAAGAAACCTTTCGACAAGATCGATAGGTAGGATCTTTCGACAAGGTCAAAAGGTATGATTTTAATGTTTTAGAAAGGCTAAGGTTTAAAGGATTTATAAGGCGGATGTCATATGTTTTAAAGCTTGTAAAAGAAAGACATTTTAAAAGGTTTTGAAGGAGTTACTTTCAATGATTTCGAAAGCTTTATTAAAGGATATGAAGGAGTTACCTTTCAATGCTTTCGAAGGGGTTTTATTAATGATTTAGAAGGAGTTACCTTCTATGTTTTCAAAAGGTTGTTTAAAAGTCTTACACAAAGGTTTCAAATATAACGACTAGGCAGATAGCCTAAGTGTTTTAAGTTAAAAGGACTTTAACTTATTTTAAAAGGATAGATAATCCTTATTGAACATCATCAACATTATTTCAAGTAAAGTATATATAACATGGGAAAAATAGCTTAGATTAAAGCTAAAGATATATTTTCTTTGTATATATATATGATTTGACAGACTAAATCATTTTGAAAAGGTTTTCAAGGAAAGTTTGCAAGGCAGTTAGTCGAGATATTTTGAAGGGTAGTTAACCCAAAAGAAAATTCTGGCAGTTAGCTCATTTAAATTTGGACAGTCGGTCCATTTTGAGGGCAGTCAGCCCAGAGGACAATTAGTCCAAAGGATAGTTAATCCAGAAAAGAGCAGTTAGCTCTGATATGAACAGTTAGTTCATTTATTAGAATAACGGACCTTGCTACTTTTTAAGGACAGTTAGTCCACCCTTTTTACCTATTCTGGGCAAATAGCCCATTATCTAGCATAAAAGTATTGCTACTTTAGTATAATCAAAATTTAGGACAGATAGTCCAGTATAGAGCAGACAACTTAGATTTTAGACAAATAGTCTATTTTATTTCCTGTTTTAGCATAATGGATATTGCTATATTATTATTATAATCAGTTGATTAACCAGTTTGGTTGCAAGAAAGGATTTGCAAAATATATGTTTTGAATAGAGATATCAGTGAGGGAAAACTCGTTCCGCTAAGCGGGGTGGTCTCCCTATTTATCAGTAAACTAAGATGTAACAGAAATTATTCTTACCAAGCTTTATGTCTAACTCGAAGTTTTTGTTTTCCCTTAAACTCTCGGATGCTCAAAATTTGATTTGAGTAGGCTGAGGGTTTAGGTTTTCAGGTTTTAGCAGATTTTGGAAATAAAGCATCCAAAGACGAGTAGGTGGCTGACAGATAGCTAATTTGGGAATTCTGTTTAAAATTGTTTCCGCTGTGTACTAAGACAATTATGTCTATATTGCTTTGATCATTCAAGGGGGCATTTTCATATGTCGCTCTTGGCGTATTGTTGTAAATTATATCTGATCAATGCCTGGGATATGTTTGGGGATTTTAGTAACTTGGATTTGATATTATTTGAAATGTAATCACTCAAAATTATTGTTTTTAGAAATCTGTGATTTTGTTCATATTCAAGCGCTTCTGATATTATGGATACCATTAACATTACCGTATTTCATCACCAGAAGTTAATACTTTGGATGACTACAGCATCCATAGTGCTTAGCTTTTGGCCTTCAGATACGGGATGTCACACTTCACCACTAAAACCTAGTTTTAAAGTATCAATGAGTCATGTCTTTTGATCAGTTCTAGACATCCTGACATAATTTGATCTTTCTAATCTCTTAGATGCAATTTTATTCATTCAAGAGTTAAGTCTGACCATATCCAATATTATAACAATTCTAATTGGTCATTAGTTCATCATCCCCAAAATCGTATATATCAGATGATATCGTATAAGGGACCATGTTAAAAATATACATCTGCAATATCAATATATCAAGATGAAAAATTGAACATATAATAACATCATCATCACAAACATATGTTCATATGATAGCAATTTGTACACTAAAATTACTTATAAATAAGTAGCGATTCCCTTCTGACACTCTTTAAAAATAGGCTATAATATCTTTTCTTTCTTTTTAAATTCTATTAAAAATACATAGAAAAAACTATATTTTTGTTAAAGCAAAACATAGCCCAATATAGAGTTGAAAGCTAAAGAGTGTCAATAAAATAAGTTGTCGCATTCTTCAAAACTTTGTGCTATCGCACCTTAAAGAACATGTTATCGCATGTCAATGATAGTGCTATTGAACTTCAAAAACTTATGCTATCATACTTTGAAAATTCATGTTGTCACATGTTAAAAATAGAGCCATCGAGCTACAAGCGCTTGTGCTACCACACCTCAAAATACATTCCATTGCATGCCAAAAATATAGGCTGTCACATGTCAAGGATACATCTATCACATGTCTAAATTACATGAAAGATTTGCATGTAAACAAGATATCAAATGTCAAGTATATTTAGCTCCCATATGTCTAAACTACATGGCGTTGTCACATCTCAACAAGCTATCAAGTGTCAAGTAAATTATAGTTATCGCATGCTTAAACTACAAGAAGTTATCGTATGTCAACAATCTATCGAATGTCAAGTAAATTATAGCTATTGCATGTCTAATTTACATGAAGCTATCGCATGTCAACAAGGCTATCGAATGTTGACCAAGTAAAGCCGTTGAATGTTTAAAACACAGTGCTATCACAAGTTGAAAAATCAAGAGTTATCATAGGTTAAATATGACTTTTCGAAAATATTTGAAAAACTAAATCCATTCAAATAATCAAACAAATCATCAATTCTTGATAACATATATGTTCTTCGTAGTCCTCTCATTTAACTTCCGACAGTCAATGCGAAGCTTCAATGAACCATCGAACTTCTTCATAAACATAGCTAAAGCTACCCCCGATGAGCTACTTAGTCATACACAGCTCTTGCTTTTCAACTCTACTAGTTGGTTCTTCAACCCCCTCATATCCTTTCGTGGCATTCTATTAGGGAGTCGTCTTCCGATATCAACTTAATACAATACTCACTTACTCTTGGAGATGGCAATCCTAAGACTGATTCAAACGTATTATGGAAGTCTTTAACTACTCATACTTCTTTGATACCTTCCCATTTAAAAGGTAAAGTATATACTTCTCCTTCACGGCTAGGTATCAGCTTTTCCAAAGCTACAAGCACTCTTGTGTTTTGATCAAGGTGTCTCAAAGCTATAATCTATATCCTTTTGACAAAATATATCTTCTACGACGAAGCATTTCAACCAATCCATCCTCAAAATAACTCTGAAGCCTATAAAGTCAAATACATAAAGATCAAAAAAAATTACACCCACCCAACTTAACTTCTATGTTTGTGCACCTAAATCTGGAGTGCCATATACCTTTATCAGATTTACTACACTTATGGAAGTGAGCAAATGGTAAATCATTAACCTTAGTCTATCAATCAAGTCTTTTTTCTAAAAAGTGATGATAATGAAAATGATGACGATGAAGGAGAGGATGATGATGATCATGCCGATGATGATGATGGTAATGATGAAGATGGAAATGAGTGGACAAAAGATCATGGTGATGAAGGTGATGATAGTAAGGATAATAATAATAGAGAGATAATGAAGATGTAGAAGGAAATAAGGTTGATAAAAAAGGAGAAAATTATGATGATAAAAATAATAATTGAAGTGGTAAAGGAAGTAGAAATTCAAACCAAAAAAGGAAATGAAAGTGAACAGATATGTACAACGAATGAAACAAATGATAATGATGACCCCAACTTCAGCTAATATGAAATAAGCATCATACAAAATACAACAAAATGCAATGAAGAACAAGAGAAGACTGAAGACAAAAGAGAAACATCAACTGAAGGAAAAAAGAGAAGATAGGAAATGATTACAAATAAATCAACTTATTTATTTGCTCAACCTGACATATATTAGCAAATAAATCATTTAATGATCCAAAACTTTTGGAAAACTAGGTGAAAATTCAAAAAAGTCGACGCTGAATGAAGAAGATTTTTGTGGTGAAGAGAATGACATAAATCAAGAACAAAGTGGCATCTTCAAATTACAAGGTATAATATCCAAATACATAAAAAAATTATGTCATGTACACATATTTTCTAACCAAAGATTTAACAAAGAATCTTTTATTCAAACATATTTAATTTTACAAAATATATTCATAAAAATATACAGTGTAATTAGGTATTGCAACAAATAGCAGATTCAACAAAAAAATATTTACAAAGATGCCCAAAAAGAAAGTGAATTGGAAATAGAAAAAGACTCTTTGAAGCATAAAGGTAAGATATCAACAATATTATTTGTTATGTCAACTATTTGACAAACACTAATTTACCTTTATTATAGACTTTCAAGAAAAACTGACATTCGATTTTCTAACTTTAAAATTACTACAATCTAGTAAAACTTCGGGCAATACAAAAACCAAAAGGCGAGAAGCATTGGGGTAGAAGGAAGTCAACAAAGTAAAGTAAATAAAAGGTAAATCTCCTAATCTAAACGGTAATTTCTAAAAAAACTTTTACATCAAATATTTGACATATATAAATTATACAGTTATAACCGATAATCATAAAAAAGACAAACTGGTTCTGACTACCCAACTTTCAAAATATTAGCATCAAGCAAAAGCCAGTAAAGCAGCCAAAATTTAACACATTGAGAAAAAAATATTCAAAAAAAGGTGGGTGAAGATTACAAAATCAAGCTTGAAAATGAGGAAGAAATATTGAAAGGAAATAAAAGAATTTTTTTCCTTCTTCGCTGTCGAAATGTGTAAAAAAAGAAAAAATAAATAAAAGATCTAGATTTTCAATATGAATTTCCTATAGAAAAAAGACAATACCAAAGGAAAACGGGAAAAAGCTGTAACAACCCGTATTTTGGGTCTTCAGATTTGAATATTAATTTGTTTAAATATTCGGATTTGAATTTAAAATTTGATAAATTATTTGTTTCAAACCAAGACTTGATTTTCAATGACGTATTTTTAATTTAATTTATAGAATTTTTCCATAATTTTTAATTTTGAAATAAATAGATTTTAGTTTGACGTATTTTATGGAAAAACGTTGGCATTTTGAAATTTTATATAATTTAATAGCTTGTTCATTTTCTCATTGTTTTGTGATCGCGCATCAGTTCTGTACGCGATCATATCTCATTTTCTGCCATTCGTGGCTCAGACATGGACGTGATGTGGGGTAGCCGGGTACCGTAATCTATTCAAATCAACACCTGTGTACAAGCACCTCAGTATGTACACAAGTACACAGCAACACAACATTTTGTTTTCCTTTTTCTCTACCATCTCTCCCTGCACTTGCTTTCCTTTCATCTCAGTAGCCACCATTGTCCTCCTTTGATTTGAACTGCATTTATGAACTTGGATTGATGGGTGAGGGCTCTGCATATACACACACACACACACACACACACACACCAAGACCATCCACAGCTTCTCCTTCTTCTTCATATTTGTTCTCTATAATGTCAAAAAATCAAGAAAAAAACAACTTCCCTCAATATTCAAAAATCAAATACTCTTAATCTGTCCAGTTTCAACTCAATCGTCCAACATGAAAGTTGTTCGTCATCGAAACTAATTTCCTCTAAAAATAGTTCCATGGATTTTCATCAAGTATTCAAAGAGATATTTTTAAATTACTGCAAGTGGTCGAGAAAACGATCGTTTTCAACAATCACGGATTGGCGAACGGAGGGTAAAGATTGGTTCATATCGACGATTGGGAAGTTTTAGAAGCATTTGCATGATTTTTAGTGGCTCATTTTATCAGGGAGGAGGAGTTGATCGATTTTGGTTCGAAAAATAATTCTCGACAAACCGATGATCGAGGAGATGATCGGAGAAGTCGGGGAGGAGCGGTGGGTCGAGGCGGAGGTCGTGACCATAGCCGATTTCTAGTTTTGGCTTTGGTTTATCGTGGATAGCTAAACGTAGGGATTAGTGTGCATAATTTGATGGGTTCGGTTGCTTCGTCGTTGACAAGGGAAGGTGGCATCGAGCTGGGTCGTGGGGGCGTGGAGGAAGTGATGGCCGTGGGGGTCATGGTGGTAGTGGCGGCGCGTGTTCTAGTGGTCGAGGTGGCGATGTGAGGTAGTTTTGGGTCGCATTGTTTGAAAGACTGGGTACATCATCGGGTCGATGTGGGCTCGGCATTGTTAAATAAGAGGTAGTGGTGCGGTCGAGGAGAGGAGATTTAGGCGTGTTCGATGGTGCGTCGGGATGTTTGATCGGAGGTAGGGGCGCTCGTGCACATGCATGGTAGAGGGTGGGGGTTTGATCTATAAACGAAAATGGAAGAAGAAGGGGGAAAGGCACTGTTCGTTTTAGGGAGAGAGGTTTGTGGGCCTTGGGCCATCGCGATGTGGGTGAGTATTCTATTTCTTTTTGTTATTTTTAATTTAGATAAAATGTGTAAATTATAAACTACCATACTTCATTCATATTAAATCCATTCAACCCGTGGATTTTTGCGTTGTACTCGTATCGACGGGTATAACATTGTAGTGTAACCTGTTGGTAGATTGGGACGTGTAAAATTTTACGACATATTTAAACGGACATGATTTAAATCACGTTATTTTAATAATAGCGTCGATTTAATTTTATATACCTCAAATATTGATGTTTATTTTGCCAAATAAAATACCGTTGAGTTAAATCGGATTGAATATGTTAATTGGACCCCAGTTAGTGGAATAAAACATCATTCCGCTAATTAAATTAATTTGACATTTAATTAGTAGAATAAATCCCCGTTCTGCTATTTTATAGATTTGGACATTCGATTATATACCGTTAATTGATATCCTGCTTTGAATAGGTGATATTTAACCAATGATGGCTAAGTGTTGAATTTATTTATGTAATCATTGATTATGTAAATATCTATTGTTAACTTGAAAAGTTATTCGTAAAATATGGTAGCTTGTTAAGTACCATGGTGATCGTTAAACCTTCTTCAAATTCGAAAAACTAATTATTGTTTTGAAAGTTAATTTAAAAATTATTATTATTATAAGATTTAAAGATAATTATTATTTAGTAATAATATTTTAAAAGGGTAATAACTTATTAATAATAATATTTTAAAAATAATTTATAATTGTTTTAATAATGTTTAAAGTTAATTATTTTATAAATATGATTCTTAAAGGTTATTCCTTAATGAATGTTTGATTATTATTTTAAAGTTATTTAGTTATTGTTTTAAAAAAATGTTTAATTTAATTACTTATTTAAAATGAATTAACAATACTTTAATTTTTAATTAAAGTTAATTAATTATATTAATTTAAGTTCTTTAATTATATTTAAAGGATAATTAATTATCATATTAATATTAGTTTAAGGTTAATTAATTATTGTATAAATAACTTTTTAAAATTAATTTATTATTATATTAATATTGCTTTGAAGTTATCATATTAATACAATAATAGTATTTGAAATTAATTTGATATATTATTAAATAGATTCTCAAGTAGAATTTAAATAAGATTTGATTAAAATGAAATAGAAGGATGTTTTAAATAGTAATTTGTTATTTAAAGCTATTTTAAATAACTTATAGTTTATCAAGCAGACGTTATTGACTTAAAGAGTCTAGTAACGAGTTGGATTAAATATGGGAAGTGTTTATAAATGGCTTTGGATAATTATAAAAGAATTTATAAATGGGTTTTAAAGATCTGAGAAAAGGAAGTTTTATAAACGGGGTTTGGGATTTATTAAGAACGTTTTATAAAGGGATTGGTGTTTTGGTTTCTCTGTTTCAAATGACATTTGGGCTTGATCATTTAAATATGATTTCAAAATAGAAAATCTTTCTAAATGTTTGGTGAATAAACTTATATCGTGGTATAAGTATATGGAAAAGTTTCTAGGCTTTGAAAAGAAAAATGGTTTGTGAATATACTTATACCATTGAGATAAGTATATGGTTATATTTTCTAAGTATCGAAAATACAGTGGTTTGTGAATATACTTATTTTGTTTAGATAAGTATATAGAATGATTTACAAGTATCTGAAATGCAAATTTAAATCAATAAAAGATTTATTTAAAGAGGCTTGGTGATTTCCATGGGAAATATAATTTCTATTTGAATGTTTATTTATTTGATAGTTAAATAACCGACTATCAAATCTTGGCCAAAATATGTAATCCTTCTTAATTTTGGTGCTATGGAATTATTCCCTACTTAACACCAAAGGATTTTGACTCTGGAAATATTAAGGGAAACACGAGAATTATAAGGTACAGTTACCATCGGGTGCTATACTGTACGTATAAACTCGTTTCGTTCTTCTAGGACAAATGATAAGGAGATCCATCCACTTAAACGGTTAGGTGATGATCCCCGCTCTTATGTAATGTCTGATTATTTCCTAAAGAACCGGTTTTGAGCATTTCGAAAATCGGCGTTTGGTTTGTGGAGCACCTGGAAAACGGAAGAGTGTACTCGTAAGAGATGACTCGAACCCGTGACCACTCCGAAAACCATATACAGTTATATGGAGGAGATTCATGATATTTTGAGATGTTGGAATCCATGTGTGATTCTATGACCCGTTGGGGGTATGGGAATCCGAGTGTGGTTCGAAGATCTAATTGAGATGTGGGAATCTATGTGTGATTCCAAGACCCATTGGGGTATTGGAATCCATGTGGGATTCCGTGATCTATTTGGTGGCGGTGCGTAAGCTGGAATGCCGGACGTAGCCTCATCAGCGGGAATGACTAAAACCAGAGATAGGAGGCATGGCCAGTAGGGTTGGCAAACCCATAGGGTGTAGTCGGCTCCACCCAGACGTTACCTACAGTTGTTATGCATGCATGGGGCGATGCACTCGGTCTTAGCGAGACCAACTATGTTTTTCCTATGGTACATCACTAGGGATGTATGCTGCTTCGAAAGGATATCTCTGATCCTTGTGCAGGAGGACCGTTCCTCGAAGTATTGAGGGCACCTCTATGGAAATCCTACACAATTAACGAACGTGCCTTATTGATTTTCGATTATATACCTATTATTGTTGTGATGTACACTCACGAGCATCACAGCTACTTGATTATTATTATTTTCGCCCCTAGACATTATTATAATATCACTGGATTTTCTAATATAAATGTTTTGGTTATCGTAAGGTAAAAATCCGTCTGTGTTTATGTGCGGCGTGGTCTTACGAGATGCCTTTGATTTTAAAGAATTTTACAAGTTAAAATAAATAAAATTCTTTATGATGTGAGTTCTCATGCTGGTTTTACCAGACTGACCCGGGCGTTGTTTTCCTAAAATGCTCGGGTTAGACCGAGCATATTTCCAGGTTTACTTAGATATTTGGAGCTTCAGAAGATGAGCTGGAGGCCTTGAGACGTATTCACGTAGATTGTTATTTTTCTTCCACTCCATTCATTGTTGTATATTATTCAGCAATTGTGAGGACAGGCCGTTATAACTGCCTGTGCTGAATAGGTCAGTATGCTCTGATTGATGTATGTATATACATATATTATAGTTTTGTTTTATGTAAAGATTTGTTATCGATTATAAATTATTCGTTCCACTATGAGATTCTATATTGTTTAGTTCTTCTTTTTTTCTTTCTTTTTACCTAACTATTCGCCTTTCCATTCAATTTGGGTTGGAATTGTGTGGTGTATTGTCAGCTTAAAATGTACGGAAATGTGGGTCGTTACAGTTGGTATCAGAGCTTAGGTTGAGCGAACACCTAGGCTTTGGGTAGGGTTGACTCATTTGAGATAGAGTAAGTGAGACCCTAGGATGAGTTTGAGTGTATATATAAGAGCGCTTATTTGTTAGTGATATAAAAATATTTTATATTGTATTGTTTGATCTGTTGAGTGGCTTAAAAATTCTAGTCGTTGCGTTTGGCCAACGTTATCGATAGGAATTTCCTAAACACTCGAACAAGACCAATTGATACGGTATTATTTTAAAATGGGTAAATGAAATAATTTTACCTAGAAATATATTTTATATATATAAAAGAATAATTTTTCATAGAAAATTTAATATAGTTATTCTTGGTTGTGCTTGATTGTTAGGAACTGATAGTATTCCATCATTATCATCTAAGATTTGATCGGTCATGCTCGCCCATTTCTGAGCATTGATTATTATCCATTGATCTATCTAGAATCTTCCTTTTTTTAAACTTGGTTTGGGCAAATAGGAATTTGGGAACACTGAAACGAATATCTTGTAAATTAAGTTTCACAATTTGAATATAAGGCGTTCGTTGATAGTGTTGAGTTAAAATTTGATTTCTAAGGGTGTTTACTTAAATGAAAATTTGAATATTTTAGAAATGGTTTTATATAAAGATTGATTTGATTAAGTTTAAATAAATGTTGTTTTATTAAAAGGAATTTATAATATTTTGAAATAAATATTTTGGAAATGAGTGAAAATAAAAGTTGGTTGTATTAAATTGGGTTTTATAAAAGAAGTTTGTTAAAAGGAAACTTAAATATTCTTGAAAAAATACTTGCAGAATGATTTATATAAGGAAGCTAGAATACTTTCGAAATAAATATTTGAGGAATGATTTCCTGTAAAAGGAAATAATTTATAAATTTTATTTGTAAAAATGTGTGTACAAATAAAAGGAATTTGAGTAATTTAGCATTTGTGGAAAATGGTTTTCAAATTTTTAGAAAGGTAATAATAATATTATTTGAGGATATTTTGTGAATATAGATATTTTAAAAAGGAATTTTGTCACAGATTTGTTTGGATAAAAACAAATTTTGATTGAACCAAAAGCATGATTTGGTATACAAAAAGGAAAGATGTATGTTATTATTTGAAATGATTTTGGAGAAAGGAAATAATAATTTTAATTGAGATAGCTTTGGGTCTTAAAGGGGTTTTGGTATCAATATTTTGGAAATAGCTTGCTTAGAAATATATCTAAGTATAAATATATTTGAAAAGGAACTTTATAGAAATGGTTATTCCTTTGGATTTGGTTTGGGAAACGAGTCCCGATTTGTTTTGTGGTGATCAGGATAATCTTCTAAGTGACGGTCGGATGTTTGCTTAGGCGAATGGTATTGTGCACTTTGTAAATTATTCTCTTTGGCATTGTACGGTCGGTACGAGTTTGAATCCTGACGAATCCGAAGTAAGTTGGAAAAGGAAAGTTTGTTAAACCATTTATTTGAAAATACATTTATATTGTTTCAAAATGGGTTTGAAAGAAAGAAGTGATTTTAGTAACTAGTTTGAGTGGCTCGAAAATAACTAAAAATGGGTAAGAGATACGTTCAAATGGTAAACGTTTCTCTTGTGTATTTTCCTTCTGGAAGGAAATGCATGAAATTGTTTGGTAGTACCCAGTTCCTTAGATAATTTTGGGGTTACTCGGGCTATATGTATATATTTTCTATGGATTAAAATATATAGGATTATTTCAAAGAAGTGCTTTGAATAAAAACCGGATGTTTTAAATTCTTAGGTGAATTCAAAATAAAAGTTTTAATTACAGTTTTGTATACCCTAAGGGAATGATAGGGAATTTTATAAGTTTTATATCTTAAACTTTGTAGATCATTTCTCTTCCCATATAATTTTGATCTAACATTCGAGTACAAGGCTATGAGATGTCCACACTATTCCAAATAAAAATCTATTACTCGATGTTTGACGGCAAGCATTTGATGAGGGTTCTTGATATGGAACCAAGGTTTTCTATCATAGTTGATGGCTATGTAAGGAGAACGGATGTTCTAATCAAGGAGCCTGATAGGAGTCCGTACTAGAAAATCGGGTGAACGATACTGGTTTGAAAGTGGAGTCATGTATTCGAGTGATGATCGACTCCAATTCTGTATATGAATGATCTGTGAACATCCTGCGGGCTTACAGATAATATTAAGTGTTCTTGTGCTGGAATTTCGGGGACGAAATTCTTTTAAAGAGGGGAAGAGTGTAACGACCCGTATTTTGGGTCTTCAGATTTGAATATTTAATTTATTTAAATATTCGGATTTGAATTTAATTTTTTTTATAAATTATCTGTTTCAAACTGAGACTTGATTTTCAATGATGTATTTTTAATTTAATTTTTAGAATTTTTCCATAATTTTTAATTTGGAAATAAATAGATTTTAGTTTGACGTATTTTACGGCAAAACGTTTGCATTTTGAAATTTTATAGAATTTAATAACTTGTCCATTTTCTCAGTATTTTGTGATCGTGTCTCATTTCTGTACGCAATCATATCTCATTTTCTACCATTCGTGGCTCGGACGCGGACGTGATGCGGAGTAGCTGGGCACCGTAATCTATTCAATTCAACACCTATGTACAAGCACCTTAGTATGTACACAAGTACACAACAACACAACATTTTGTCTTCCTTTTTCCCTATTATCTCTCCCTACTCTTGCTTTCCTTTCATCTCGGTAGCCACCATTTTCCTCCTTTGATTTGAACTACAATTATGAACTTGGATTTATGAGCGAGGGCTCTGCATATATATATATATATACCATGACCATCCACAGCTTCTCCTTCTTCTTCATATTTGTTCTCTGTAATGTCAAAAAATTAAGAAAAAAACAACTTCCCTCAATATTCAAAAATCAAATACTCCCAATCTATCCAATTTCAACTCAATTGTCCAACATGAATGTTGTTCATCATCAAATCTAGTTTCCTCTAAAAATAGTTTTATGGATTTTCATCGAGTATTCAGAGAGATATTGTTAAATTACTACAAGTGGTTGAGAAAATGATCGTTTTCGACGATCATGGATTGGCGAACGGAAGGTACGGATGGGTTCATATCGATGATTGGGGATTTTTAGAAGCGTTCATATGATTATTAGTGGATCATTTTGTCGAGGAGGAGGAGTTGATCGATTTTGGTTCGAAAACTAATTTTCGGCGAACCAGTGGTCGAGGAGATGATCGGAGAAATCGGGGAGGAGCGTTGGGTCGAGGCGGAGGTCGTGACCATGGCCGATTTTTGGTTTTGGCTTTGGTTTGTCATGGATAGCTAAAAGTAGGGTTTAGTGTGCATAATTTGATGGGATCGGCTGCATTTTCGCTAGCGAGGGAAGGTGGCATCGAGCTGGGTCGCGGGGGCTTGGAGGTAGTGGTGGCCGTGGGGGTCACGGTGGTAGTGGCGGCGCGTGTTCTGGTGGGGTGAGGTGGCGATGGGAGGCAGTTTTGGGTAGCGTCGTTTGGAAGACTGGGTACAACATCGGGTCAATGTGGGTTCGGTATTGTTTAATAGGAGGTGGTGGTACGGTCGAGGAGAGGAGATCTGGGCGCATTCGATGGTGGGTCGGGATGTTTGATCGGAGGTAGGGGCGCTCGTGCACGTGCACGCGTGCACGATGGAGGGTGGGGGTTCGGTCTGCAAACGAAAATGGAAGAGGAAGGGGGAAAGGCACCGTTCATTTTGGGTAGAGAGGTTCGTGGGCCTTGGGCCATAGCGATGTGGGTGAGTATTCTATTTCTTTTTGTTATTTTTAATTTGGATAAAATGTGTAAAATATAAACTACCATACTTCATTCATATTAACTCCGTTCAAATCATGAATTTTTGCATTGTAGTCGTATCGACAAGTACAATATTGTAGTGTAACCTATTGGTAGAATGGGACGTGTAAAATTTTATGACATATTTAAACGAACATGATTTAAATCACGTTATTTTAATAACAGCGTCGATTTAAATTTATATACCTTAAATATTGATGTCTATTTGGCTAAATAAAATACTATCGAGTTAAATCGGAGTGAATATGTTAATTGGGCCCCTGTTAGCAAAATAAAACACCATTCCGCTAATTAAATTAATTTGATATTTAATTAGTAGAATAAATCCCCGTTCTGCTATTTCATAGATTTGGACATTCGATTATATATCGTTAATTGATATCCTACTTTGAATAGGTGATATTTAATCAATGATGGTTAAGTGTTGAATTTATTTACGTAGTCGTTGATTATGTAAATATCTATTGTTAACTAGAAAAGTTAATCAAAAATATGGTAGCTAGTTAAGTACCATAGTGATCGTTAAGCCTCTTTCAAATTCAAAAAACTAATTATTGTTTTGAAAGTTAATTTAAGAATTATTATTATTATAAGATTTAAAGATAATTATTATTTAGTAATAATACTTTAAAAGGGTAATAACTTATTAAAAACGATATTTTAAAAATAATTTATAATTGTTTTAATAATGTTTAAAGTTAATTATTTTATAAATATGATTCTTAAAGGTTATTCCTTAATGAATGTTTGATTATTATTTTAAAGTTATTTAGTTATTGTTTTAAAAAAATGTTTTAATTTTAATTTAATTACTTATTTAAAATGATTTAACAATACTTTAACTTTTAATTAAAGTTAATTAATTATAATAATTTAAGTTCTTTAATTATATTTAAAGGATAATTAATTATCATATCTATATTAGTTTAAGGTTAATTAATTATTGTTTTAATAACATTTTAAAATTAATTTGTTATTATATTAATATTGTCTTGAAGTTATCATATTAATACAATAATAGTATTTGAAATTAATTTAATATATTATTGAATAGATTCTCAATTAGTATGTAAATAAGATTTGATTAAAATGAAATAGAAGGATGTTTTAAATAGTAATTTGTTATTTAAAGCTATTTTAAATAACTTATGGTTTATCAAGTGGACGTTATTGACTTAAAGAGTCTAGTAACGAGTTGGATTAAATATGGGAAGAGTTTATAAATGGTTTGGATAATTATAAAAGAATTTATAAATGAGTTTTAAAGATCTGAGAAAGGGAAGTTTTATAAACGGGGATTGGGATTTGTTAAGAACGTTTTATAAAGGGATTGGTGTTTTGGTTTCTCCATTTCAGATGACATTTGGGCTTGATCATTTAAATATGATTTCAAAATAGAAAATCTTTCTAAGTGTTTGGTAAATAAACTTATATCGTTATATAAGTATATGGAAAAGTTTCTAGGCTTTGAAAAGCAAAATGGTTTGTGAATATATTTATACCATTGAGATAAGTATATGGTTATATTTTCTAAGTATCAAAAATATAGTGGTTTGTGAATATACTTATTTCATTGAGATAAGTATATGGAAGTGATTTCCAAGTATCTGAAATGCGAATTTA
This sequence comes from Allium fistulosum, assembly GCA_030737815.1. Classification (NCBI taxonomy): domain Eukaryota; kingdom Viridiplantae; phylum Streptophyta; class Magnoliopsida; order Asparagales; family Amaryllidaceae; genus Allium; species Allium fistulosum. Next base: position 1,292,308,769 of record CM060902.1, read on the forward strand.
AATTAATAAAAAATTTATTTAAAGAGACTTGGTGATTTCCATGGGAAATATAATTTATGTGTGAATGTTTGTTTAATTGATAGTTAAATAACCGACTATCAAATCTTGGCCAAAATATGTAATCCTTCTTAATTTTGGTGGTACGAAATTATTCCCTCCTTAACACTGAAGGATTTTGACTCTGGAAATATCTAGGGAAACACGGGAATTATAAGGTATAGTTACCATCGGGGTGCTATACTGTACGAATAAACTCGTTTTGTTCTTTTAGGACAAATGATAATGAGATCTATCCACTTAAACGGTTAGGGGGTGATCCCTGCTCTTATGTATTGTCTGATTATTTCCTAAGAACCAGTATTAAGCATTTCGAAAATCGGCGTTTAGTTTGTGGAGCACCTGGGAAATGGAAGAGTGTACTCGTAAGAGATGACTCGAACCCGTGACCACTCTGAAAACCATATACGGTTCTATGGAGGAGATTCATGATATTTTGAGATGTTGGAATTCATGTGTGATTTCGAGACCCGTTGGGGTATGGGAATCCGGGTGTGGTTCCAAGTTCTAATTGAGATGTGGGAATCTATGTGTGATTCTGAGACCCGTTGGAGTAGTGGAATCCATATGGGATTCTGTGATCTATTTGGTGGTGGTGTGTAAGTTGGAATGCCAGACATAGCCTCATCAGCAGGAATGACTAAAACCAGAGATAGGAGGCATGGCCAGTAGGGTTGGCAAACCCATAGGGTGTAATCGGCTCCACCTAGACGTTACCTACAGTTGTTATGCATGCATGGGGCGATGCACTCGGTCTTAGCAAGACCAGCTATGTTTTTCCTATGGTACATCACTAGGGATGTATGCTGCTTTGGAAGGATATCTCTGAACCTTGTGCAAGAGGACCGTTCCTCGAAGTACTGAGGGAATCTCCATGGAAATGCTACACAATTAGCGAACGTGCCTTATCGATTTTCGATTATATACCATTATTGTTGTGATGTACACTCACGAGCATCACAACTACTTGATTATTGTTATTTTCGCCCTTAGACATTATTATAATATCACTGGATTTTCTGATATAAAAGTTTTGGTTATCGTAAGGTAAAAACACATCGTGTTTATGTGAGGCATGGTCTTACGAAATGCCTTTGATTTTATAGAATTTTACAAGTTAAAATAAATAAAATTCTTTGTGATTTGAGTTCTCATGCTAGTTTTACCAGACTGACCCATGCGTTGTTTTCCTAAAATGCTTGGGTCAGACCGAGCATATTTCCAAGTTTACTTGAATATTTGAAGTTTCAGAAGATGAGCTGGAGTCCCTAAGACGTATTCACGTAGATGGTTATTTTTCTTCCACTACATTCATTGTTGTATATTATTCAGCAATTATGAGGACAAGTTGTTATAACTGTCCATGCTGAATAGGTTAGTATGCTCTGATTGATGTCTGTTTATACATATATTACAGTTTTGTTTTATGTAAAGATTTGTTATCTATTATAAATTATTTGTTCTGCTGTGAGATTATGTGTTATTTAGTTCTTCTTGTCTTCTTTCTTTTTCCCTAACTATCCGCCTTTTCGTTCAATTTGGGTTGGACATGTGTGGTATATTGTCAGTTTAAAATGTACGGAAAAGTGGGTCGTTACAAAAGCAATGCCAACAAATAAGAAGATGAAAAAACTCATCTTAAAGTGATATCAGAAGAAAGCACAAATTCTGATTATGACAGAGTTGAAATTAAAGAAGACATGAAGATATTGGTTGAAAGAAGCAAACCTATATGAAAATGGCTAATAGAAGAGCAGCTTAACGAGTTTAAGTCTTTTTACCAAGCAAATTGAAATATGTAAGTTATTTTAATAGAACAAAATATCCAAATATACAAATATACATATATGCATGTTACTGCGTGGAAAATATTTATCTGAAAAATATTTTCCAGATTAACATTTACCACATAATGTATCGATTCAGACATAAACCATTAATGAAGTTGATGTATTATATTATGACCCACTTACTATAATACGTACTAATATGCTTTTGCTATTTTTTGTTTGAAATGGTACTTAGATACAACATGTCACTGGGACAACATATCACAAATCACTTGTCAATATATGTTCGAATCACGCTACGCAAGTTTCGAACTTGTGACCTCTCACACCAAAGTCGAATCACTTAACCACTGGGACAGTAGTGCTTGTTTGTTTTTGCTATTATTAAAAAAAAAAAGCAGCATAATATAACCTAAACAATGACACTAAAATAAGACGAGTGCATATTTCTGCCATACTATTCAATAGACTCGTTGACTCAAAGTTATATGATTCAATATAGTATAATAAACATTGCTGAATATATATATATATATATATATATATAATTTAATTTCTATGTAGGTTATAAATTGGTTCTCAAAAATAAAAATAAAACCAAGTCATGAAGATATCATATACTTAAAGTCCTATGATGCAATATGAAATACTTGACATTGCAGATACATATCACTTGAAAATTTTAAAACTAATTAAGCTGTAAACACATATATTAATAATTCAATGCTACAAATCAACATATGAAGCTTTAATAATCAAAGTGCTAGAAGAAAGTGAAGTGAATTGCAAGCAAATACTGATACCGCTGCATAACAAAAATCATTATACATTGCTAAAGTTTAACACAGTTGATAAAACCTGGAAACACTATGATTCACAAAGACCAAAAAGAAAAAACTACAACTACCTGCGCAAATAAGGACATATAATAGCGAGTTATAAATATATTTATAACTAATACTATCAAATATTTTCCCAGCAAATATTTGCAGTATAATTTTTGACCAAAACAACAAAAATATATATTGATTTTTATCTTTTTAATATTTTTAGAGAGACGGTATAATGGAAGTGTTGAAGTTAATTTATGCAAATAATGTGAAGCAAGCATCAAAACTAGAAAACAAATATCAAAACTATAAAACAAACAAGTCAATTTTGTGACTTATCCATAACAAAAATATAATATGTATGTAAGAACTTATAATATACAAATGCGAAATTTAAGAGCATATTTTTTTTTGAAATGATGCAGAATTGATTGTGCAATAGTTTTAATGCGATTCATGGAAGATTTTCAAGCAACATGGAAATTGAAGGAAAGATTGATTTATGTGAAGATGAAGGGATGCAAAAAAGAAGAGCTTAAATTCTATATGATATCATAATAGACGAAATGCACAACTAGAAATCAGAACTTGAAACTATCAAATGCATTAAAGATTACATAGCTACAGACAATTTTGCTTAAATCTTTGCAATTTATTTGACTTGACTGAATGTAATGTACTATTGGATGTTGGATATTAGATGTAAGATGTTACATATTGGATGTTTAGAAAAAACTTGTTGGATGTTTGATGTTGGATGTTGAATGCTAGATGTTACTTTCGAAATGTAATGTATTGTATCTTTTAATTGAAACGTAATGTACTACATCTATAGAAAATGTTGTTGTTGTATAATATAACATTGTAAAATTTGTATATTCAGTTCAAATATATGGTAGACAAATATTTGCCCAAAAATATTTAACAATTTGTAAAAATCATGACATTTAATATTTTGATGTTGGTTAACCGAGCTTATCCCAAACTCATACAATAATTGATTTCACAATCTAATCGAGTACCTAAGAAAATCAATGTATAACCAAGTCACATGAATGGTTAATCAAACTTATCATTGAATAAAAAAGCTGATTGGATGCACAACCTAATCAGATGATACACATGAAGAACAATCCCGTTGATATGTTAACAAAGTCGGTTCCAAAGGACAAGTTTGAACTAGGCCCGGTTTCAGGGGCAGGCTAGCTAGGCGACCGCCTAGAGCAACCCCCCGATTGGGGGCAATGGGTGGAGGTGGTGGATAGTTAATATAATTTAGTATTTTAAATTACTTTTTTTTAATATTCTTGAAATGCTTGCTGGTGCAGTGGTTGTCTGCAGGACCTTTATTACAAAGGTTGCAGGTTCGATTCCTGTTTTAACCACTATTTTATGAACAAGACGTCTCTCGCATCCTTCTCGTTTGAAACTGCATTGTCATATTTGCCCACGTACTGCCTGTGCAAATGCCACATTCATACATGTTGTTTTGCAGTGCATGCATGTTATTGCTTGTTTCATTCTTTTGCTGACATAGAGGAACCTTCTCTTTTATTGGTTTTAGAATCCAAACTAATAACCATTATTTACTTGGCAATGAGATAACATTAGTTGCCACTAATTCTTTCGATTCCTCAGGTTTTCTTATTTGGCTATTTCTCAGCTGCTGGCTAGTTTGTATTTGCGTTTTAATTTCCAGTTTTGTGTGCAAAAATTCACCTAGCTTTTGAGTTGCATAGGGCAACTCAAATTTTTTCCACCTGCATTCTCGCTTGCCTAGGGCAACCCGGATGCTAGAGCCGGCCCTGGTTTGAACATTGCTCAAACTTGATTAGTGTGGTATGAGCTACCTAGCGCCATGGGGTGCTGACCTAAATGTCAGTTTTGTTGATTGATAGATATATTTGAATTGATGTGCAGTGTTAAATTTGGACGATTCAAATATAATCCACATATTACAAGAGAGAAAATATATTGATTAATTCATGCAATCAATCAAATATGAAAAAACGAATAGGAAAAGTAATCAATTAATAATTAATCTAAGATGATATATTGATTGATTTAAGCAATCAATCAAACATGGATATATATGGAAAGCGGAATAGAAAGATAATCAATTAACCGATTTAAATCATTAATTAGTTTTATGGTATCGATAAAAAAGAATAATATGTATGAAGAATTAATCAAGCTGAGAGTAAATCTAGAAACATGTACTATTATGCTTAATTTGTATTAAAATCAAATCAACTAATCTAGAAGGATTTCTACAATATCTCCAAGGCAGTCTTCATCTTAACACTTATATATACGAAGACATTTGTTTAACTTTTTGATAAGAGAGTTATCAACAAAATATCTTCAATAAAATCCATATTTACGTGTTTATTCTAGGATGAACGAAATTTGTTGAGTGATTTAATTATCAAGTGTTTTGCTTCCGTTATCCAAAACTCTGATTTTGCGCTACATTGTTGTTCATTTCTAATATGGTAGGTTCTTTTTAGGGATCTAGCTTTCCTTCACTTCTTAAGCAAACTATAGACATTTGATTCTGTAATTGGATCATGCACAGCATGTTAAGGAGGTATTTCTTGAATTATTTCATGTTTGCTCGGTGTTGCAATCCCTTGGTTAAACAAACTTTGAAACTGAATTTTTGTAGATGTCCATCTCTGCACAATCGAAGAAGAATCATAGTATTAAGTACCCACATTGGGTGCTCTAGAAAATTAAACAAATCATGATTTACATCAGTAAATTATTGATTATCAGAAAAAGTAGACAACAGAAAGAAACTACACTGTATCGTTAGAATACATAATTGAATGAAATTAGCATATATGTAGTTGCAGTTGTGCATATCATCAAGTTGGCGATAAAGAACAACATACATAGAAATTTCTTCACATGGATTATCAATAAATCGTTTTGTAATATGATTATTAGTAGTAGAAGATTTTGTCCATGGCAACTCCATATTGAACAGAATATGACTTTATGGTAGTTTAGGAAACAAATTCTGAATTATGTATACTGCTAGTTCGACTTATTTAAGGTTAGTCTATATTTGTTTTTCATTGTTTCTATACATGAAAAAATTGCGTATAATATGAGATGCTAATTATGGCATAAAATGTGTTTTTCTTTTTAATGGTTAAGTCTGATTTATATTTCCTTTTTCAACAGCCTTTTTTGTTGGTTAAAGTTTGAATTATGATATTGGTTTTATTGCATTTTACAATAATACTAGGATGAAGGCCCGTGCTTCGCACATGGGTAGATTATGAAACAAAACTATTTTGAAATGTATTTGATTGGAAGTAACATCTTAGAGTAATCCATTTGTGACAGTAATGTGTAAACAGCACAAATTTTAGTAAAAATTCATACCAATAATTAAATGATGGGGTAATATGCATAACCAATACAATCTTTTATGTTAATAATACTAAATAGGACAATTTTTTGATCTAGGCTTTGCAGAAAAACAAAATATCAAAATAAGCATCATCAAAAACTAATTAGCAAAATAGGCCTGGTTTACGTTTGTGTTTGCGCAAAAATGGAATGCGCAAAGCCATTTTTTTTTATACGGAGCTTGCGCATTCCATTTTTGCGCAAGCTATATTTTTAAGCTTGCGCAAATATGGAATGCGCAAGCTCTTTTTCGGGCATCAAAAGGACAGAGAGCTGATTCTGGGGTCATTCCTCAACCCTACCCCTTTCTTCCCAAAACCCTCACCATTTCCAACTTCAAACCCATTTCAAATCCAAATATCTTAAGTCAAAACTATTTTTCGTCATCTATTTCTTCAAACAAACACTCTATTGCCCATAAAATGGAAGCTAGCTCTTCATCTACGTTGATTAGAGGTAATTATAATTCTTTTTTTTGAAAATTAAGATGTAATTTTGCTATTGTTGATGTTGTTGAAAATGAAGAGTTATTGGTGGTGGTGGTGTTAATTATTAGACAATGATGTTGTTGTTGAATTAGTTGTTAGTGTTTGATGAATTGGGAAACCCTATTTAAATAGTAGTAAATTAAAAACCCTAATTTACACCTTAATTGTTTATTGTTTATAATGACGGTAAACATCAATTATTGGAAGATAGACGACGAAACATTGATGAAACATTTTGATGAGCTTGAAGAGAAAATTGGAGTTGCAAGTTCAAGTCATATTGACTTTGATGTCGATTATGTTCCGGAAACACAGTTTGAACCAGTACCGCGTAAATTTCATTCAGGATCATCAACCTTACACGGTCGTTTATGTGAAGTTGTTTCTGCGGAAATGCCCGGCCATCAACATAGAGTTGGTGGAAATTTGCTGACGCCTATACATCCTGTTGGTCCATCCGTGCCAAGGGGGCAACGATCATATCCAACTTGTTATTGCGGAGTTATGTGTGTAGTGGTTGTTTGCAGAAAGGAAAAGAATGCTGGACGAAGGTTTTTCGGGTGTAGTTCGTACAACGAACATAGATTGAATCCTCGTGAATATGATTGTTGCAATTATTTTAAATGGATTGATCAACCCCTGTGCGAAAGGGGACTTGTGTATGCCCACGAATTGCAAGCCAAAATAAGTCGTTTGAAAATTGTGAATGAAGAATTAAGGACGAACATTGGAAGGCCTAGAATGTGGTAGATGTTTGTGGTTTGGTTAAGTTGTAATATTTGGATTTTATGTTGTACCGTTGGATTTGTATTGAGTTGTTGCGAAAATGTTTGTATTTGTTGTAACCCGTATTGTGAGCATGATGAAAAGTTTATTATGTTTTTGAAATTCATTTGATAGTGTTGACTTCAATGACAACATATATTGGTTGTATTATTATATTGATTTGCTTGTTTTGGTTTTTTTAAAGATTGAGCTGACTGCTTTTGGTTGAAGATTGCATGCGGAAGCAAAATCTACTTTGAAAAAATAGGTAATAATTCATCAAATTGATGTTTATACTTATGTCAGTGAACAAAAACTTTAAATGTAGTATTGAAACTTATTTTGCAGATAATGTCAAAGGTTCCGACTATATTTTACTTTGATGGCGAATTGTTGGTTGATGATGAAGGTAAACCTTGATATGTGGGCGGGAGGCGAAAAGGATCGACAATAAAAAATCATTGTAGTTTTGAAGAGCTTAAACAAAGGGCATTTGAAGTGACAAAAGCAAATCCTGTGATATATGATTTAAAATTAGCAGTGAAATGGGTTCGGGATGATGGTGCATCCGCTATTGATTTGGAAGACGACGACGATTTGAACTCCACTTTTTCAGTTGGAATGAGAGTGATAGAAATATACGTTGTGAGAGTGGAACATGAAAATGTGGTTGAAACACAAGCGGCAGTAATCTCTGTAGATGAGTATATGCACACTACACAGTTACAAGAAACACAATGTTCGGCGTATCCGTCGTATTTTTCAAGCCATCAAGGTGGAGAGTTTACAAATTTACTTCAAAGGTACATCGGAGTGGTTGGAGTCTCTTCTAGTCAGGAACAACATATGATGCCGAACGCTATAAATCCAAATCAGTCGCAGGCGTTTGAAAAGTGAGTACTATTATACGATTGCACTTGTATTTTGACTTACGTTAATGCTATATATATATGACCTTTGTTTTTTGTATTCCTAGTGTAGAAGATGAATTTACTGGTTGTGACGACGATGGTGCCGATGATCATGTTCTTACTCCACACGAGATTTGTGGACAATTGGATAGCATGGAAGTAGCTTGTGCGGATGATGAGGATAGAACTTGGATCCATCAAATGCAAGTTAACAATGATGCAATCATATATGCAGACATTGAGGAGGCTGATGATGTAAATGCGGAAGAAGAACATATCACATATGAAGAGGCTCTAGCCGATGATTTATGCACGGCATCAATGATGGAGAAATCGATAATGCAAAATTGTCATCAAGACGTGGAAGTTTTTGGAAGAGAATGTGCGGAGAATGGTCCACGAGTTGGGTTAATTTTTGAAAGTAAGCAGAAGCTTGTTGAACAGTTATGTGAATGGTCGATTAAATGTTCAGTTTCGTTCCAAGTTTTGAAATCGCGTGCAAATCAATACACGGTCCGTTGTGCTGTGGAACAAACATGTCCTTGGCGAGTTCATGCAAGCCTTTCGGTAAGAAAAAATTCAAACTGGTGGAAGATAACCACATATGGCGGCGATCACACTTGTTTAAATGCAACCATCAACTCAAACCATCGACAGGCAACTGCTAAGTTTATATGCAGCAAAATACTTCCGTTGATTAAAGCTGAAACAAACATGACTGCAAGAACTGTTCAAGAGACAATGTCCAACATGTTTCATATTAAAGTGAGTTATTATCGAGCCTGGCATGGACTGTAGAAAGCTGTTGCAATGATTTATGGCGATTGGGAATCGTCGTACGCGGAATTGCCGAAATATCTTAGAGCCCTACAACATACCAACCCCGGAACCGTATATGATGTTATTCATAGTCATGGTGTTTTTGATGGTGCTTTTTGGGCTTTCGGACCTTCTATTCAAGGCTTCGACCACTGTCGACCCATATTGTCTATTGATGGCACCCATTTATACGGGAAGTATCTGGGTACGTTACTCGTAGCAACTGGAGTGGATGCAAATCAAGGGTTATTTCCTTTAGCTTTTGCTATTGTGCAAACAGAGTCGTGGCAAACGTGGAGTTGGTTTGTTCGTTGCATATGGAATTATATTCCATTCGTACGTACTAGATGTATCACCTTTGTCTCGGATCGTATGAAAGGAATTCCACGTGCGCTTAGAGAAGGTTGGCCAGTTGAACATCATCATCGTTTTTGTATCCGTCATATTAAAGCAAATTTCAAGAAAGCGGGGTTTGGCATGGATGAGCTACAAAATTTATTACACGCATGTGCCACGGCGTCGGAGGTCGTAAAATATAATGATTTTCGAAAATAGTTGAAGGATGTAAATCGAGATGCCGATGCGTGGATTGAAAGAAGTTTGAAAGACCAGGAATCAAGCTGGACTCTTTGTCACGACGGCGGAGTAAGATTCAATATGATGACGACCAACGTTTCTGAAAGCTTTAACGGTGTGCTCAAAGGAATTAGGAATTTACCTGTTAGATCATTGGTTGCACGTACGTTTCATCGACTGAACCATTACTTCGTTGAAAGACGTACTCAAGGTGAAGAGTGGACGTCGCAGCTCGCACCTAGGTGGGAAGCATTAGCGCGGAGAAGAATGGAAGAATCGAGCCTCATGTCTATAGAGAGACATAGCTTCGTTGAATGGCAGGTGAAAGATGTGCATATGTTTGATTATACGGTGAATATCGAAGATAATGTTGCCAAATGTTCATGCAACATGCCAACATTAGATCATTTTCCATGCTCCCATGTATTAGCGGCTTGTTCACGCGGTTCGGGTGGTGCTAATAGAGCGTATTTTGACCTAATCTCCCCGTGGTACACAAAGGCTATCTATTCCGCAGCTTATGCTCCTTTATTCCACCCTGTACCGGATAGTCGACATTGGAACGTCTACGACGGTCCAATTATACAACCGCCGCCTGTGCGCAGAAATTCAGGTCGTCCTCGGTCTACTAGAATAAAAGGTTTTATGGATCCGCCATCTTCATCCGGCCATAATAGATGTAGCAAATGTGGTTCTATTGGCCACAAGAAAAATACTTGTTCGCGTTGAATTGTAATAGAACTAGAACGTATATGTTACTGTACGCCTTGTTGAAACTTTTTCGGATGGTGTTGTTAATCGAATGGTGTTTGCATGTTATATAGCACGTTGTTCAGATTTTTTTGTGAAATTGTGTAATTTGTTGTGTGGAAACAGCTCTCTGTTTGGAGCTGACCTATATTATAGCTTGCGCATATGTGGAATGCGCAAGCTATATTGATAATATAGCTTGCGCATTCCACAAATGCGCAAGCTATATTATTGGTCAGTTCCATACAGAGAGCTGATCTGTCAAATATAGCTTGCGCATTCCACAAATGCGCAAGCTATATTTTTGGTTATTTGCAGCAGCCCACAAATGCTACATTTGATATTTTGTAGCATAGGCGGAACGCTGCAAATTACCCAGTTCCACCAAAAATATAGCTTGCGCATTCCACATATGCGCAAGCTATATTTTTTAAAGCAGCCCTCTGTTTCGAACTGACCAATAATATAGCTTGCGCATTTGTGGAATGCGCAAGCTATATTGATAATATAGCTTGCGCATTCCACAAATGCGCAAGCTATAATATGGGTCAGCTCCAAACAGAGAGCTGTTTCCACACAACAAGGCAACAATAACATAGACACATTAACAACAAGGCAACAATAACATAGACACATTAACAATACCATCAAAAATAAAATAATTAACACGAACTAACTGACAAGTTAAAATCATCCAAATAACAGGTCATACAATAACATAGACACATACAAGGCAACAACCCCTAACCTAACCCAACCAAAAGAAACAACAGCAATATGACCAACACCGTCCATCACGAATCCTTCTTAGCTCAAGTGGGGTGTCTCTTTTCTTCTTCTTCCGTTTGTACACGATGGGAGCTGATCCTTGGCCTTCTTCGAATGTTGGAGCGGGTGTAGGCAGCGGAATTTCTTGTCGTTGACTTGGCCCAAAAAAGAGTTCTTCTTGTTGAATTTCCCACTGCAACGGCTCTTGCATATGCTCGTATGTCGACTGTCCAACATAGCCGAATTGTTGTTCTCCTTCGTGCCAAACCGGCCATTCAGCGTGAGTTTCTCCGCCGGTGTATTGATGCTCTACCTCGGGCCAAGCAGGCCATCCAACCGTAGTTTCGCCACCGGGATGTTGTGAAGCCTCCCCCTCTGCATGTGCCTCCTCCCATTGGCCTTTTTCACCCGCTAGTGTGGTATGTGTCTCCTCTGTACAACGCAGTGGCTCTTCTACAATGCGCAGCGGCTTGGCCGGCCTTCTTAGCTTGTTCCGACCCAAAATCGTGTCAAGTATTCGTCGTAGGTCAATGCACTTGCTTCTGACCTTGTCGGGCTCCATATGACTTTCTTCTATTTCGCCCACCACATCTAAAGCGCTGTATATTCTGCTTACCTAAACCATAAATCATAACAATGCATCAATATGACATAAAAATTAAACTATACAAAATTTGAAATTACAACACTTACCACATCACGTTCTAAAGGAGCACGGGGAGTGTACGCAACCAACTTCCTTGCCGACTTTTTAAGGATATAACGACGAGTAATTCGCAAATACCAATACTCGTACTCGCTCAAAGGTGTCGGAGGGTCGCGTGCTTGTTCGGCACGATCAATTCTTGATTCCCAAATAGCAATACTTTCTTGCAAAAATGTCATCCAGCTAGTGGGTTCTGGGTCAAGGGGGACGACAGGATCGGGAATGTGCTGATAATCAAAGGAAAACTGTCTCATCACCCGATCGGGTGCATACAACTCAAAGTCCAGAAATAGAATCAGTCGGCTCTTAGCAATCCAACCGGCGAACGAATACTCAATATCCGGATGTCCAAATTTATACACTAATGAATATGGTTCCCATGTAACCGCATCATCCACCATCAAATCCAACTCATTACGGTAAAACTGTACATTTCTTGGCGTCTCACGCCAACTCCTAGCACAGTTCCACCTAGCCCCGAATGGAAGATACGGATCTAAGTCGGTAGGAATTCTAATAGACGGCCGTCCAATGGCAATATGCGACCACGACCATAGTTGCAACAACGTTGCAGAACCCCCTAAAACTTTTCGACGTTGCAAGGCAACGTTCGATAACTCACTATACAAATAGCATAGAACAGCACTACCCCAAGAATGATAACCACAGTCAGCCAAATCATCCAAAAATGGTAAAAATTTCAAACTTAATCTCCCTTTTGAATGATCGGGAAATAATCGGCAACTCAAAAAATACAATATCACGGCACGAGTGCGGCGAAGTATATCTAAATCGGTCGCCCCTTCGGGTAGTGGTTCAGAAAATTCGCTTTTAAACCAAGTCATTGACAAATCACTTTTAGACTTAACCGCCTCTCTTGGCGGAAAAATACCAAGCAAGTCATGAGCCAATTCGATGTAATCGATATCTAAATTTTGCACACATACCGGACGACCGTCTCCTTTAAGACCGAAAAGAAAATGCACATCCGCTAGAGTCACTGTCATCTCCCCGACTCTCATATGAAACGTATTTGTTTCCGGCCTCCATCTATCGCATAAAGCGGTAAGAAGGTAATGATCGAGCCGAATGTAGTCGATTTGCATAGCTTTCCAAAATCTGGAGATTCGTAGATTCGGCTCCAATCTTGGATCTTTAAAATCGATCTCCTTGAGCTTGCTCGAATGATCGCATATCTTCACTGTAACGACCCGTAAATTTCAACTGTTTTAATAACGTAATTAGTTGAAATTTTGTGAAATTTTAAACGATAAAATTTTGAAATAAAAATTTAATATTTGGAATACGTCTAGTTAAACATAGCGACTGGTAAATTTTCGTCCGAAAATATGAAAGTTTATTTCGCGCGTAAATTCACTTCAATTTAATCAGTTAAAAAGCGATGAAAATAAAACGTTTTCGAAACCTAAATATTTTTACATAGAAAAATTCTAAACCATCTTCTGAGCAAGATGTCAGTTTGTCGTTTTTCCAAATTCGGACATCTTTGGCTCCGTCGATCTTATTTTTCAGCGTTTTTCTTGCATTTTCCGCTATTAGAAAATTCGAATTTTTATAATTCAATCATACCACTAATATCTGTATACCGTTTTGATCATCTCATCGTGCTGATCTCTGCGGTATATTCAATTCTGTGTTTCAGAATACAGTACGTGGCAAAGTCTGTGTAATGTTTAGTCGTACCAGTTCTGCACTCAAGCTTTTTGGTTTTCTAAGTCTCTTCAATTCCCACCGCGTAATATCAATGGACACTTGTCATTTATATTCTCTGAATGAACTTTTGGCTTTCTGGTTTCCCAATGTCGAAATTTATTTGCTGGTTCACATATTGTTTGGTCTCATGTTCATTGAGAAATAAAAAAAAAAGTGTTGCCAGCACTCTCTCTCCTCTCGTTCTTCTTTCCTCTTGCACCTCTCCTTGCTTTATTCTTCTTCTTTGTTTCCCTTCCTTCTCCATGCCGAGCCCTCATCTTTCAACCCCTATCCAAGCAATGGCCGAAACCCCACCAATCTGAGCACCTTAGCCACTTCACCGAACTCACCGCCTTCGCCATCAACCTGACCCCACTTCGGCCATCCTCTTCCCCTCTCCTTGATCACCACCATCTTCTTCTTCCACACTCTCACCGTACCAAGCCTCTCACTCCTCACACCCAAGTCCTCCACCCGCGAGCATCAGCAGCCATCTCGGCCAGCAAAACCTCTCACTGCCACCTCCCATCACCTCACTGCTTCCCTCCGCCTTCCACTTGCACTACCTTAGGCATGAGCAGCCCATTGCTCTACCTCCTTCACCACCCATTTGCGTGCATCTCCTATGTGTATATAGGTATATTTACTTTCGTGTTGATTATTTAGTATATTTATATCATAGGTTTATTCATTTAGATTTTTATTAATAGTTTGTACAGGATCTGTTAAGATGAATATATTTTATAAAGTAAGTTTTATATTTATACGTGTGTGTTTAAAGTATATATATACATAATATGTTATATGCAGAGCTATTATATATATATATATATATATATATGTTAATTATATATATATATATATATAGTTTTTCTTTTTCTTTCAATAGTTTGCAGTTTGGATAATATGTTAGTTATATATGTTAGATCATATAAAGTATATATACGTTAGTTTATATATATTTATACAGTTAGTATATATAAGCTTTGTAGTTGCATATATTTTTTCCAATCTGAAAGCTACTTTATTTCTTTTGTCTTATATTTTACAGTATATGAATATGTTCTATTATATATAAAAGTTGTATAAGTTTGTTTATTATATTGTAGATATCAGTTTATTTTATGCATATGTTATCAGTTATAGATGATAGATATTTTATGTTTTGCTGACATATGTTTTGTACAGTAAGGTAAGTATGTCATATATTATATGTTGTTATTAAATGTTAATTTTAAAGAGTTTGTATATGAATATATATAGCTATTTATAAGTTATGAACTATGTATGCCAATTTACATAAGTTGAGTAAGCTATATAGTATGTTATACATAGATTTTAAATTTCTCAATTACTATTTAAGTTATATATGTATTATAATAAATTGTTTCTATTGATTTTATAATAAATGTTGATATTTGAATTTTTCTTTAGAAATATATGTATATTATTTTAAAATTTGAGTTTAAAATTCTATGTTAATTATTAGAGAAAGGTATATATGGATATAATATTTATCTTGTTTCAATGCATGTTAAGCTAATTTTGATTTGTTTTCATCGATTCTTGTTATCAGCTCCGTTCGTCGAATTCGTGCCAATCTCGTTTTCTTTGGAGTTCGTGCTTGGATTTGTAACTCGTTCCATCATTGAATCTCTAGCCTCGAAAGGTGAGCAATCACTCACGATTAACGTTCTTTTATTTATTAGATTTGATTTCAATTGAAACGACAATTGAAATATGTTGCTGTTAGTTAATTACACTGTTATATATGCTATTACCTGTATCAGTTCACCTGTGACATCTGACACCATAATCTGTTAATTATTTATGCGATGATAATACAGTTTGGCTGATAATTGATTGATTGTTGATGTTTATATTGGACGTTAAATTGTTAATGTTAAAATGATAAATAGTATGCAATTGACTTGATATAGGATAGTTAAATAAATTTGATTAACTGACATTTGTATAATATGACCCCTTTAACTGTTGAATTTATTGACACGTAGGATTTGTTTAATTACACTTTGAACCACTGAATGTATGTTGTTAAATTGATGATGTATGAAATTGTAAATTGGATGACAAGTGAAAAACCGTAATGTAATAATCTTTAATCTACATGAAATGATAGTGTAGATTCTAGAAATAATTATATTAATTCGTACAAATAACAATGCGAATTAATACGGTTATTTCGGGATTATTTGAATTGATTATTTGTTTGTTGTTATTGATTGTTGTTATTGTTTGTTTATTTACTTTGACACCATCCCAGTTATCACACTGCAAGTTCCCTTTGTTATGCTTTGATTTTGAATTGAATTGGAATCGGGTTGAAATGATAAATACTCAAATTGAACTTTGACCTAGGATAGAAAATTAAATAAAACCCGATTGGTCAATAATTTGATTTAAAAATAAAACGAAGATTTTATTTGAATAAATAATATGGTTTTGAAATGAAGTTGAAATTTGAATTTTTAATGAAAGGAAAATGTTAATATTTAAAAATCTGAAACAAAATATTTACAATGTAATTGATGGAAGAATGTTGTTTAATTTGAGAAATTATAATTAAGTTTGAAATTATTAAACTTTGAAATGAATTAATAATTAAGTTTGAAATTATAATTAAGTTTGAAATTATTAAACTTTGAAATTATTGAATAATTAAGTTTTGAATTATTTAATACTTAAATAAGATTAAATTATTTAATGATTAAATTGAATTGAAATTCTTTAATAAGAAAATTTAACTTTTGAATAAGTGAATTTTACTTTGTAAGTAATTGAAATTGAGTTTTCTTTATTAATTAAGTTTTGGAAAATTATTTAAGAAAGTAAATAAGTGAAATGGAATTTCTTTAACAAGAAATGAAAATGTGATATTTTTGGAATTAATGTAAGCCTTGTAATTTAAAGAATTTGATTTGACGAATTTAATTTAATTCAAAAGTGTGAGTTTTGATTTAATGAAGTTGAACTTAAGAAATTGATTTAATGAATGAGAAGTTTAATAGAAATTGTTTTGAATGATAAGTTAATTTAACGATATTGAATGAAATCGATAAATGAATGTAAATTGATTTGAATGTTAAAATTAAATTGATTTGAATGTTAAATGAAATTTATTTAAATGATTTCGGAATGAAACGTATATATGAACTTGAATCAATATTTGAATGGTTTAAAATAAAGATTGAAATTTGATTTATAAGATTTTGAAATGGTAAATTGGAAGTTTTGAAACGAAAATTTTGGAAATTGATTTCGAAAGACAAATGAAATGGTGATTTACGAATTGAAATTGAAATTGAAATTGATTTGGTTTTGAAATAAATAAACGACCAATCGGTGTAATAATTACGGAAGTTATTAAAGAGACCGGAATTCGGTTATGGATATACTCTCTATCTAAACCGAAAACCACTTTAATAACTATACGCGGAGTGATGATCCAGAATGAAGTGGTTGGATTGATGTACGTGATGACTGAAGAAAGAGAACGATAATGGATAGCTTTGACACTTGTGTCAAATTGGAAATGACTAAAACAGGAGCTGTGCCGGGCCAATGGAGGATTAGCTACCTCAAGTGGACACACTTCTTCGAACTACTTATACTTGTTGTCGATTGGTGCACCCTTGATTTTGGGAGTGTTGTTTCACGGTGTTGCGGGCGCTGCGGCGTTGCGTTCTCACCAGTCCGGATCAGGCGAACGGTAGTATCACTACCTTGGGTATTGCCTCATGTGCCTTGTCATACTTGTATTCCATTTATGTGCGACCACTACGATTTTGATTTGTACCTTTAGTATATGGATTGCCCTCTGGTGACTTCCGGTTTTGGGGAAACTACGGTCCTGTATATGCTTTTGGGAATAAAAATGTGTTAAGGGTGGAATGGGCCATGACTTAACGCTATTTTGATATCTTATTATTACTGATAGACATTATCTACTTATCGTACATTACTACCTAGTAGATAGTTTAACGGATCCTTAAAGGATGATTATTCCAAACATCCTTTGAGTTACTTGTATTTCAATTGCTATTTCACTTGAGTTGGATTTATTAATATAAGAATCTTAATCCTGACTCGAGTGTTTTGTGTTTTGCTTTACGCTCGGGTCAGACTGAGTGTACCAGTATTCGAGACTCGCCTTTGGAGTTGAAGCTTTGCTTGAAGATCCAGCCATCTATTCTGCTTTTAGTATTCGATGATTCCAGTGATGTATTCTGATTTGTATCTGATGTATCGTGTTACTCTTCCGTTGTATCTGGTTTAACTCTGATGTATCGTATTACTCTTCTGTTGTAAACTCTGATGTATTTTATATTTATATAGTAGCTTCATGAACTACTATCTCTTTTATTTCCGCTGCAAATTATTACTCTGTGTCTGTGTTCTGTGATTATTTATTTACTATATATGTTCAGTTTTGCCAATTTAAATTAACAGCGCGGTATTTTGAGCAATTCAATTTCGGCATGAGTGTCTACCTATACACTTATAATGGATGCGAATGGTTCAAAATGGCGGGTCGTTACATTCACAGTTTCAACACCCTGCAATATATAAACAAATTATAATTAGAACTTCATATTTGACTTCCCCGGTTTACCAATATCGAACATTTACCTCCATTAATATGTCATTTTGACTCCTATGGTGTTCTTGAAGATAGAGAACACTTCTATCTTCGGCCCAGGAGACAATTCTACAAACAACAACAACCGTTTATCAATACAAAAACAATGTACAAAGTTAGGGTTTTTGCTATATTACTACTTCAAATCCTTTTGCATTGTCATCAAAGAAACCAACAATGTGAGTACATTCACATCAACATCATCAACACTACCTCTTCCGCAAACAACAACAATCATTTCTAAAGTAGTATCTTAATTTTCAAAAAAAGAAATTATAATTACCTCTAATCAACATAGATGAAGAGCTAGCTTCCATTTTATGGGCAATAGAGTGTTTGTTTGAAGAAATAGATGACGAAAAATGGTTTTGACTTAAGATATATGGATTTGAAATGGGTTTGAAGTTGGAAATGGGGAGGGTTTTGGGAAGAAAGGGGTAGGGTTGAGGAATGACCCCAGAATCAGCTCTCTGTCCTTTTGATGCCCGAAAAAGAGCTTGCGCATTCCATATTTACGCAAGCTTAAAAATATAGCTTGCGCAAAAATGGAATGCGCAAGCTCCGTATAAAAAAAAATTGGCTTTGCGCATTCCATTTTTGCGCAAGTACAAAAGAAAACCAGGCCTATTTTGCTAATTAGTTTTTGATGATGCTTATTTTAATATTTTGTTTTTCTGCAAAGCCTTGATCAAAAAATTGTCCTACTAAATAATAGCATTATTGGTTAAATGACAGTTGAGTACAAATTATTCATTTGTACCAAGCGTCTATTATTGAATGTACATAATAGGATTTAATGGTTGGGCGATTGTTGATATTTTGACAAAATTTATACGCATTGGTATGTAATATAAGATTAATGATTTCTACATGATAACTGGGTAAATATTTATATATATGTGTAATTGTGAAGGCGCTGGATATGAAAAGAATTACAACTCCCACAAAGCTCAATATAAGTTATTAAAGGGAATGCCTTAAGTGCGGCAAAATAAATTTAATTTATTCACAAATAGACGCAAAAATGAGAAAATTGCATTTGAACATATCATTACACTGGTTATACAGGAGATCATTACACTGGTCTATATTATAGCATAACATTACACGCCAACTGTGGCTTGGTTTGTCACATTTGAACAGCTGCCACCACACTTGCTCTAAAAATGAAGGTAGTGTTTGGTTTACTCTTTTCAGTTTTGAGTTTTCGTCAATACAAAAATACTCACGACATATCTATATTATTAAAAACGATCAATTTAGGAAAAAAAGTTAACATACAAAATAAAAAACCTTTTTTTTTTCTTCATGTTTTGAGAAATAGGAAAAGCACGAGAAACAATACATCCTTCCATCGTTCATCTATCCCCTCCGTGGTCCTTTCATCTTCTGTCCATCCTATCCGTCGTTCTCCAACTTCTCTCATATTTTATAATTAATGTTGAAAACTCAAAACACAACTCACTTTAGACGAAACGCTACCTTCGTTTCTAAAAGGTGTTCCTGATACCAATCTGCCTCTGCCTCTTCCTCGCCCTAAATTGTAGTTGTTGTTTCTGAAGTTTTCCCCTCTGCCCCTAAAGAAAAGCCTGTCCAAACACTAATGTTGATGTTGATTTTACTGTGAACACCATTAACTATATTAACAATACAAACTTTAGGCTCCAACGTTTCTAAGTTTATAACCATAATAATAATATAAATGAGACCAACCTACTTTTTGGGATTGTCCTCTTTACCAAGATAAAGGCTTTTTGGCCTTCAATTTCCACTGATAATACCTGCAGTTAAATTTACTATTATAAGGAATAAAATCATTTTAATATCAGCCTCCAATAATCTATGAGCCAAAAATACATCTCCTACCATCTATATAACTAAGAATATGTATTAAACAATGCTAATGCCATCAAAATGGAAACATAAATTCCACCATTAACAATAAAAAAGGTTGTCAATCTAACAAAAGATCCTCAAAAAATGGTAAAAAAGAAATTCATATTACTAAGCTATAATGAAAAGTAAGAAAATTTGATAAATAATATGCATCTTTTAGACGACGTTTAAATTTTTAATCTCGTTCACATACCTACTATAAATATGCATATACATGTCTCACATTTGATCTCATCTCATCACTATACATACCTTTCACTTTTCCGCACAAGTAAAATTGTTTTTACATATCTCCTTCATCATTCAGGTTGCTAAGAATCATATGTCACAACCTACAACCAGATGCAACCCCCTATTAAAGAAGCAGTATCCCTGATCTAATGAGCGAGTTAAATTCCTAGAATAAGGTACATGCATTCTTCAATTGAGATGACAATAGCTTGCTAAGAATTATATGTCAACACATTCTTCATGTAGTCCTTTGTGCCCAATAGCCAACACATTTTTGGTACTTCTTATTATAAATAAAAATTTTGTTCAGGTTCTAATGAATCGACAAATTTGTATGCAATGATGATTCATTTTCTCCACCGATCTAGTCTTTAAGGCATATCTGAAACTGTTCATACGTACGGCTATATGTCCATAGTTTTTTGTGTCCATGTATAAATATTTAGATAGGAACTGTCAAATAGTTTTCAAGGTATAGTGATCCTTGACACTCCAAGAAAGTTATAACAGGAAACACATACGACTTTTCTATTTAGTTGTGTATTTTTCATTATGTCACATGTAACAATATGTGTACCAAACACTATACTGAATAAGGTAAAGAAATATATGAGTTTGGGTATTTGGGGAGGACCTCTAATTCAGTTTTTATTTTTCAAGTAAATAGTAAAATGAAAGTAGTTCTAATGGGTAATCAAGCACATACATCAAAGTGAACTTTGGAGCTAAACAGTTGCAATGGAAGGAAATGAAAATGTTGGTTATGGTGGGAAGGAAGAAAATATGGTAGACAATAAATGTGAAGTAAATATTAAGAGTATAAGTAGCAAAGCACAAAATGGAGATGCAACAATGTTTATCTATATCATCGTGATAAACTGAATTGTCGTTGAAAATATTAGTTAAATTTGCAGATGTAGAATGTTATATCATAAAGTAGAAGTTAGAAATGATCATCATAGTATAAAATAATCCATAAAAAGTAAACATAAAAATATACAAGAGCGATTGTATGAATACAATGGTGCGAGGAACAGAGGTGGATGATGGACCACAAGCCAAATGTAACAAAATAAAGTGTACGAAGTTATATTATCACAATATCTTAGGTAATCATGCAAATAAAATCAGAGCCTCTTACCATACTTTCTCATGCATTAACTACAAATCACATCGGCCTCTCTATTCACTTATTTTTCATCTGCTCCTCATTCCCAGACACTCCAATCGTTAACATGACTACAATTGTGCTTGGTGATACTTCAACTCTACTTAAATAGAAAACATCACCTATGGATCCATTTAGTACGAATCTGAATGCATTAAAATACACTGACATGAGTGATTGCCTAAATAGAAATAGAAATATAAGTATGAATTTCAGTAGTGACTAAGGACACTAAATCCCGTAGCGCTAACCATACTAATGAATTAAAATAAGAGGCATGCTTGTTGATTATTGCTAACCATACTGATGAACAGAGGTGGATGATGGACCACAAGTCAAATGTAACAGAATAAAGTGTAAGAAGTTATATGATCACAATATATCTTAGGTAATCATGCAAACAAAATCAGAGCCTCTTACAATACTTTCTCATGCATTAACTACAAATAACATCGGCCTCTCTATTCACTTATTTCTCATCTTCTCCTCATCCCCAGACCCTCTAACCATTAACATGACTACAGTTGTGCTTGGTGATACTTCCACTCGACTTAAATAGAAAACATTACCTATGGATCCATTTAGTATGAATCTCAATGCAGTAACACACACTGACATGAGTGATTGCCTGAATAGAAATAAAAATATAAGTATGAATTTCAGTAGTGACCAAAGACAGTAAATCCCGTAGCGCTAACCATACCGATGAATTGAAATGAGAGGCATGCTTGTTGATTCAAATTTTTACTACATACAATATTACATGATATATAATAACTGGATGAACAATGAAAATATAGCAGTCAATGCATACCTTCCCAATTTATATTATTTGATATTTACATCCTAAATCCTATTTCTTGATGCTTTCATCTCAACTTCTATTTTTTTGTTGTTGATATTTTAGCTTTTATAGTTCGAATTTGCAGTGGTGAGATTTTGAATCGAGCCTATGAAATTTTTTATCAATGAAAGTTCATTGACATAAGCTTAAATCGCTCCAATACAGAATACTGATTCGGTGCTGGCATAGCGGAAACATGTCTATATCAGTAATTTGTTTTGAACTTAGACCGAATTTGCTCTATGTTTTGAAATCTGGGAAAAACTGGAAGAAAAAAGAACGGAAGAAGCATATGTCCATTTTTCTGTAATGTTTTCTTTCTTTGTTATATTAAAAAAATCTAGATTTGAATAATGGGCTTGCATTCACCTCTGGCTCTCCATGGACCAAAACATCAATGTCAAGCTCTTCTTGCAACTTCACCACATTGTTGAGTGCCTCCTTGATGGCCTTAGCATACTCCTTTGCAGATATTCTGCATCATAAATCGATTATAATCGATGATGCATACTCCTCTGCAGATATTCTACATCATAAATCGATTATAAACTATGATTAACGATACATATTTTACAATTAAACATAGTTGAGTTCATAAGTGAAATGTATGCAGTGAAATGGACTGCTCACTTGTCCAGCTTGTAATCACGATGCACTCTCCTAAGCTCAACAGTCTGAGGGAATGAATCAGTAGTTGTAGTTGAGAGAATTGGAAGGTTCAATTTCATTATTTGTGCTTCTAGTCTAGCACTAACGTTAGTAGCTTTGCGACGTTCGGAACCCTTGAGAGCAGCAGCCTATTGTCCAATAAATAATAAATAATATATATATATATATATATATATATATATATATATATATAATATTAATAAGAAGATTTGAACAAAGAAAAGAGATATGTAGGAACCTTTTAAATAGAACATTCAAGCATGCCCTTGTTCAGTGGTGAGTCTGGGAAACGACTTCGTTGAAGATTAAGCAGCAGCATTTGATGTGAAGAAGGCCTGCAAAGTTATTCAAGTGTAAGGCAAGGAAGGGAGAAATATTTCACATAACTGCAATATTTATGGAAAAGATAGCAATGATAACATACCTCATCCTTTTGATCAGCTAATGCCTTTGCAAGAGCATTGATTTTATTTTTGACCAACTTTTGGGCACCGAATGCTAACCAAGTTTTGATTTCATCATCCAATTTGGTCTCAGTAATCATGCTAATGGCAGTGTGCATAAGCGAGCATGAGGTTGACACCGCAAGCCTGTCTTTGGCTACAATTAAGTCAAGTTCAGTAAGTGCACTGACACAGTTGAATGATTAAATGATTGCCTGACACAGTTATCCACTTCTAGTTAATAGGTCAAAAAAATTAACGGTAAAATGCACACGTGCAGTAAATATACTCAAATAGTGTAGTATACGTATTTCAATTTTAACAAAAACAAATAATGATATTCCTATGTTCTCTTAACTAAATTAATTATTCGTTCGTGCGTGTGGTACATAAATAGTACTTCGACTCATACATAAAGTTCTTGGTATTTAGTTAAACTGAGTATACAGAAGAAGTACTCCAGACAAAAATAACTTATTACACTTGCATATATGTTGCACATGCATCATCGAGACATATGCATCAAATTTAAACTAAAAAAATCATCTACCTATACAGTTACCAACGATAAATAAATAGGTGGAAAGTAAATGTAGTGTATAAAGAGTAAATTTAAGACAATTTTCACCCATCCGAATAGTTGACAGTATGATACATTTTCCCCAAAATTTTGAATTGAAAATGTTAAAATCTATGCATCATATGATGATATAATACACAGTCTCGCAACTGTAGAAGAACAAAATCAAGCAGGTTGTTTGCGGTGACCTAACCGTTGCAGTATAAAGTAACTGTTCTTCTATGTGCGGGAAATATGTATTACAGTGTAGCAATAAAACCGCATCGAGTAAAATCAATAGTCCAAAGTGACGTGGAACAGTTAACATTGTTTATCACCAATAAATCATGCTCAACATAAATTAAAAAATAATCCGCAGTCAGGTAGGAAAACAAATAAGGATGGAAAAACTGAAATTTGTGCACCTTTCAGTTTCTACTGTTTGTTCAGTTAGTAGAAATTGTAGAAGCTGCAAGGGTAGTTGAAGTAGAGAAAGTGGAAGCTTCTAATCGAATGTGGTGGCCATTCAATTACATACTCCATCAAATTGTACCCATGTGTTTATGTACAATTGCTGCAATAATAAAACATCCATCAAAATTGTAAAGTCAGATGGAGTTTAAATTCATGCAACAAAGAAAAAAGTTACATGATCTTCGAAGCATATTTATACTCCTTAAAATCGTCACCGTCGGTGATATGTTGAGCGAATCACTGCTGATTTTAAACAGCTTGAAGTGTAGGGTTTAAACTCAAAACATAAAATCACTGCTGATTGGTCCCACTACAAGGGAAATAGTCTATTCCAACGGCTCCCAGCCGTTGGCGGCCGTTGGGAGCCGTTGAAAATGGCGTTGGAATAGCATACCACGCCTTCCAACAGCTTCCAACGGAAGCAACGGGGAATTTCCAACGGCTACCAACGGCAGATAACCGTTGGTAGCCGTTGGAAACCGTTGCAATAAACTGACCAATAAGCCGTTGGTAGCCGTTGCTAATCTGGATGAAATTTTTTTTATAGCAGCACGCGATTCACCTTCCAGCCACACACAATCAATATATATCAATTTCCATTTCATTTCCATTCCATTTCCACTCCATTTCACATATATATCACATATTCAACACATTATACCACAAACAATATAAACAACCAAAAATCAACATAAAACATTACATATTCAAGTCCAACTCCATATTCAAACATTACAACCAAACCCTCACCAACACCAACTCCAACTCCATATTCAAGTCAATATATACAATGCAAACACTTAAACCTCACCACCTCAAAGTCAATACATACACAATAACCATCAAACACAATCCTCACCACCTCAAAGTCAATATATACAATAACCAACCACAAAACAATAATCATCATACCTCTCAAGCATCATCATCACCTCCGGAAGCACCAGACGACGAAGGGAAGGAACCATGCCTCTGCGCGTACTCCGCTAAACGTTGATTCAGCTGCTCCATTTGTATAGCACGAAGACGGTCCTGCTCTTGCTATATTGTTTCCATTTTCGTTTATATACAAAGTTATATTTCTAGCTATTTTGTTTACATTTTTGTACCTTTTGTGATGGTCGGTTATCCTACTTCCCATTACAAACACAATAGTAATTACATTTCTTAAATCATATCATTATAAACGATTTCCCAAAATTTCGGCAGCACTTCCCCCGTGTTCCTTGTATCGTACACAATGCATGTACACAAGGAACAAAAAGGAAATGCCGTCGAAATTTTATGAACCGTTTATAACGATATGATTTACGAAACGTAATTACTTTATAGTGTTTGTAACTTGTCCAATACAGGGACAAATCCAACAGATATTGTATCAGATGAATATGAATATTCGTTTTGCAATAAAAACGAATATTCATACAACGATCATATACAACACCTGTCAGACGGGGCCAAAAATTCACTAAGGGATTTAAATTTGGTTTTTATGTTACCGTTTTATTAAATATATAAAATAAAGCATATTATGCATTATTATATGAATTATATTCTACTATTTTACTAAATATATATATTGTAAATTATATGATTTTTACTATTTCACAAAATATATAATTCATGTGTAATTATTTATTTAATGCTAATATATTTTGAAAAAGATATAATGTTCGTAAAATAGTCCACTAATTCATGTTTGTCTAACATTTTACAAAACATACACAAAATAATTTAAATCAATCCTAACTAATCTAATGCTAATTCACATGCGCATTTATACTAAATTATAAACATATTTACATATGTGCATAATATATACATACACAAACAATTTGGACATTTGGATGACAATAATTGTAATTAGCATTTAGTTTGGTGTAATAAACAAGCAATATGTCATTGGATACAAATATAACAGCAAATTAACACAAAATTAGAAAAAATAAAAATTGTAGGGTTTTAGGCAAACCTGATTTTGGAGACTTCTAGGGATGGAGAGAGGATGTTGGCGTTGAGTGATGGCGTTGGAGCAACTGCTGGTTGTGTGGGGAAGCTTGGAGCAAGAAAGGAGGAGGGGAGGAGTAGGGTTTTGGAGGAATTGGGGAAGAAGGTAATAATGGTTCGGTCTCTGTCTGTTGCAGGTATACGCAAATTTCCAACGGTTACCAACGGCCGCAAACGGCGTTATTTCCAACGGTTATCAACGGCTACCAACGGCAAGTTAAAAAATAATGAGCCGTTTGTAGCCGTTGGAAAATGCCGTTGGCGGCCGTTAGAAAGCCTTCGTGGCTATATACTGTATTTCTAGTAGTGTCCCCTCCAATCTTCCGTTCATCCCTTCCGACTTCCCTTCATTCTTCTCATATTTTGTAATTAAGGTTGATAAAGTAATAGATTTGAAGTAATAGATTCCGAAATATGTACCCCATGTATTGTATATTAACTAGTGTGAACCTGTGCTTCACATACGGGTAGATGAAAATAGTTGTATAAATATATGAAGTCAGCCATTGTTGAAAAGCACTATAAATGACTCAGTCTTCAAATATTTAGTAGCAGCCAACTTTGAACAGTAGTGAATAGCATTACATTTATTTACCTTTTGAAACTTGTAAAATAAGGGTATGCTATTATTCGCACTTTGTTGGCAAACATCTGATTTATTATATTTTTGAAAAACTGCACATCGCAATGGATAAGAGAGTAATAGTTCGGTTTGTATAACTTTTTTATTCGTAATTATCATCGAACCATCATTTGTGTATGCACGTCAGAGATATTATGCATAAGGAAAACAAAAATCAAGTCAGGCATCATGTTCTTAGAATTAAGTCAGACCACATATTTAACAAATGTGATTATATTTATAGATTACAATGTCCAAAATATAGCTGGGCCTTATAATCTTAGAGTAAAGTCCAAATACATCAAGGACGTAAAATTTGTATTTCAAACTTTAGATAACATAAGATGAAGTAATAATAATATATAGTTTAATATGTAGAACCATTGTTCCTGAATATACATTTGAAGAATAACCCAACATTGGAAGCCCAACATACAAAAGTAATCATTAGACATTAATAATTTATTTTTTAGTAAGTAAACGAACAGTAGCAATACAAAGCCTGGGCAGTTTTACGTGTAAGAAACCTCAGACTAAATGCTTCTCGATTCAAAGACCTCCTAAATACATCTCATATCTTTTATAAACTTGTTAAGAAATATTGATGAATTATAAATAACAATACTCCTACTCAACCAACCACAGTACACGGTCACACATCAAAATGACTATAGCAACAATGCATAAATATAAAGAAATTTTTGTTCTCGTAAAATAACATTTGTATTGCATTTACTGTAAATAACATCATGAAAAAGAAAAAAACCGCATTCGGTTTAAGACAGAGCACATGACATCCCAAGTAGCAATACAATATCGATAATTTGACGGGCAGCCACTTAAGCAAACACACTGAAGGAGTTCTTTGAATAGAAGATCATTAGCACTTCCAGTTTTTCCTATTCATTAAAGATATGCAACACATCAGATTATTTACGATAAGCTTAATGGGTAGAGAGTAGTTAATTTTGATAGGATTAGTTAATCATTTAGCTGATACTATAACCTGAAGAATAATATGATCGTAATTGATCCATTAGCGAAGGATAATATGCATAATCTAACCACTATGGTACATGTATTCTAAATTATTGCTCCTTGATCCAGGTCAAATCAGCAGAGCATTGCACCATGAAAAATCATAACTGAAACAGAGCATATGTTGCTGCATGACATTTCCATAGAGAGACATGCACATATAAACTTGCAAGTTTTGGAAGATAGGACCTGAGAGTCTGATTTGAGGCTTGGCATATAAAATGACCGAAGACTGGGATCTAATCATGAGACTGGACTGGACATGAATCTCACCAGAGCTGAACTTGAATCTGTAATGTTTAAGACATGCAAAATCTGATAATAATTAATAAGCCTGAATCGAGACATGGGGCCTAAAATGTTTAAAGGTGCCTCAACTCAGCATTGTAGTTGTAGGACAGAGCTGAGTAACATGCAGTGATAGAGAGTTTAGTGAGAGAACTAAGGCGCAGGCTGAAACTGAAACAGATACAGAGTGACGGTAAATCTAAAATACGTTGGCAGTTAGATTGTAGCCTTGACTGAGTCTCTAGCATTCATTATAGAGTGAGGTTGATAGTTTGTAACTGAGGGTCTGCGACTGCATCCTCGCAATCGAACTGAAACTTGTGAAGAGGAACTGAATTATTGATTGTTGCTTGAAATATACACAATCGCTCAATGTAGATATCTTGTTTTAAAAATTAGACATAGGATCATCAAATACAGAAAATTTTCCCCTCGGTATGGTTGATAAAGATTGACATACATTACTTAAAGTGTTTTATACGTTTTAATCTACTTCACTAACTTTCTACATGAAAAAATTTCGTCAAAAAAAGAAAAGGAAGAAAAAAATATTGAATGTGCAAGGAACATATTTCAAGAAATATCCGTAGGAGCATAAGGTTCCAACTTTATTAGTGCTTCTTACTTGTATAGATCTCATAAAATATGGATGTTTCAGTTTAAAAAGTAATCAAACGGTGAAATAAACAAAATGGACCGCTGACATTAACATTTGAATTGTACCCATATTTAAAAATTAAACTCCTCCCAGTAGCCATAACTAAAGCAATGCAACACCATTAGCATATAATCACACAATAAACTTGCAATGTTTTCAATCAGAGAAGGTGTCTTACACTTGAACTGATCATTGCATTAATGTTACGTAATTAAAATTGATGTTTTTTCATGTAATGTAGCGTTTTTCATTTTATATACACCTGGTAGCAAATCTAAAACTTAAAAATGTCTGGAAGGGTTATCATTGTCGGAAGAAAATAAAAACTCACGTTGGTTTAACTTATTTTGCTTGCAAAGTGCTATCAAGCATTCTCAATCTAATGGATTGAGTTTATTTTTTGTAACTCAAACACCATAAGGCCTCGTGCATTGTAAGAAATTTTCATAACCAAAAATAAAAATTGTCATAAATAACAATCATCAAAATGAACTACCATTATTATTATGAAAATTAACTTTTATATACTTTAAGAACCATTAGTGTTAACAAAGAGAGATGCCAAAAATTAAAATCTATAGAATATAAACCGAATGGTTTATAATATCACTAACTACTAAAATGACACATCAAAATGTCTAAAGCATGGAAATATAGTACCCTTTGATTTTAAAGCCATGTGACTTTGTATGAATTGGATTTATGTGAACCAACTTAGGAAAATCAATGCTTTCTAGACCTAACTTAGCAAATGCAAACCAATACATTCTTTTTAAATTTCTCAATCAAATTTGTTTAACCTCGTTTTTAAGGGAAATATAACTTGATTCAACTATTTATATTGGTTACAAATCACTTAATAGTCCAGTTCAATAAAAAATATAGTAATTATTGCGCTAACAAAATAAGCAAAAGGGACTACAAATAGTTAATTACCGCATATGCTTACTGTAGTAGAAATTGTTTATTCAAAATTGAAATTAGAAATATATTACAAATACAACAGATAGTTAATTACCATCAACAAAACACTATCCATTTGTTCTTTTTCTAGAAACCAAAGAATTGCCAAAAGCTTTTTTAGATTTACAATCAGAAGATATACAACTAAATCTAGTCCCTACTTAGATCGATATGTTTTCAAAACAACATCCAATATTACCATATTAACACCTATGAGTATCTACCTTCTGTTGCAGCAGATCAGTGCATCTATCTTCTATTGCATCAGGTCAGAACAATTAAACATGCTACAGGTGTTATTAAGCATAGCTGGATCATAACTACACTTGTTTTTAAACAATATAAAAAATATGTTACGTTACCTCTTCGAAGGACAACACAATGAAATATTTCACCATTTTATGCACTTGAGCCATCATACAGATAATTGGTGTAAGTGCTAGTCCAATGAAATCGAGGGCTGATCAAAGTGCTAGTCCAATGATATCGAAGGCCGATCTGCCGTCATATTTGAGGTGCAGTTGCAAGGGCCACACAGTTAGCTCAAACACAGATTTCTTTGTAACTAAAGAAACCAAACTTATCTTTTACCTTATATCTTATATTTTAAGAAAAAGGGTATAGGTATGTTAACTTATGTGCACTGTGAGACTAAGTAGAAACTTTTGCATTTACAGGTAAAGTGTCATGTTTATTTTTAACTCAGGGGGTTAAATTTATTACCTAAGATAATGAACAGACTTCACTTATGGTAAGATTTTATTTTCATAGTTACGTGATATCATTGCCATTATTTTTGTTGTAAACTCTGCGTATAGTAATTAGGGAATTAGGATAAAAGAAAGTAAACCCAATGAGTTGAAAATAAAACAAATAGTAAATATGGCATAATTACATTGATGATTCATATTTGTCACTTTCTATAACAATGATGATACAATTGTCCATTTGTATTTAGTACTTTGTATAATAAACTATTATTTTCATACAGTAATAGAAAAATGACAACTGGTGGTAATAAAACTATAAATAAAGAACCAAGTGTTGCTTAATATTACTTTCACGACAATAGTGAGGGGATAATGTAAGATTCTTTTGACCAAGCTTAATAAGTAAAGAAATAAGTATTTAAGTATCAATTAACATTTAACTCATCAACACATTCAACAAAATAAACTATGGATCAGTAAGTTGATATGGCATGGGCAAAAATATTTGTAATAATAGCTAAATGAGATGGTGGCAACTATAGTTATAACATTAAACAACATAAATATTGCGTAATAAAGAACAGTATTATACCACATATGCCTTGAGAGAAATTTATGACACTTATTTCTCATTATGCTAGCATCTAACTCAGCCAAATAAATGTAGTAGTTACCTAACTTAAATACAAAGCAACCATGTGTTCATTAAATTAGATGTCGAAATTGAATATAAATAGTCAATGTCTATTTGAGAGCATGTATCGTATATTAGTACTGTAGTTACTATAATATCAAAGTTCATGATATGAAAATCTCAAAACACAATGAAATAGTTCATAAGACTTTTCATCAACCTTCCTGAATAAGAAGATAAATGTTTTCAAGATAATTAGCATAGTCTAGCTCATTGTCAAGTCATAATGAACAAATACAATGAAAGTGTGATGAAATTTCTAAGGGATGGCCATATTATATTGCTTGAAAATTAAAGCATCTAATGAGTACTACAACCATTGAATATGACAGTTTCAAGTTATGATTGTCGAATCAAATCACCTCAATAGCTATCGAGAATTTTCTTCCAATAATTTGTCGTATTTTTTCCTTAGGTTTCATGCTTTCAGACCTTACAGTGGAAGGCTACCCTTAATAAGTACATCAAAACAAATTCAAACGTTAAAAATCATCACTTTTGCTTTATTCAATTCCAATATATGCCTTCATGCTAGCATATCTTGCTGATAATGTCTTATTGTTATTCACTTCATATTGAATATGTTAATGAGTGGATGTATACCTTCACTACATTGGAAGGCATATACACCTACAAATAGTTTGGTTTCATAGTAAATAATGTCTCAATTAAGGAAAATAGTAATGCTGGTACTAACACATGTGACAACGAAGACAACATATTCAGGTTGATCAGTAACGGTATTAGTAAACATGCATCGATAATCGATTTGGTAGTAAGAAATTTACTAATTAGTAAATGAAATACACTTATATAATTAAAATGAAAACCTTTATTGTTGTTTCTTTCAATATTTATTGTCTTGAATGCTATCGCCCTATTAATGCATAATCAGTTACTACCATAATAAGTTAATACCATAATGTAATGAAAATCACTTTATGCGCAAAAAATGAAAACTTATATAAAGTAATTTAATATACTATACTGCATTTAAACTTAATACCAGAAAACATAAACAGCAAGAAGTTTGAAAATTGGAACATGTATAGAAAAAGCCTAAAGAAAACTCACTGCTCTATACATAGGAAAACATGTCGGAAAAGCTATTTCGAAGAATTAAATATAATAATGGATTATTAAAAATTCATTATGAAAAATACAGATCCATAATTGTTGCTACACTAATAAAGCATATTCATCTATGTCAGTAACTAATGAATTTAAAAATAATCTCATTAAAATGCTACCCACGCTTCGCATACGGTCTATTAAAATTATTTTGATTCCTAACATATCATGACCATTTGAAATATAAAAGATGGTTTGTATTTGAAATTCCTAATTTTTTTTAATGATAAAAAACTTCATTTGTGTCCTACGATTATGATCTGTAAAGCATGTTGTAATTTCATAACCTATTTCAATTTTTCATAAATCAAAGTTTGTATCACTGCATTACTAAGGTGAATATACCCAGTTACTCCCTCTAGCTAGTATGTGCAAAGGTTAAATATTGAACTAAGTAAAAACCTGTAGTATTCACATGCCAAAGTATATTTTAAGCTGTTTAAGATAAAATATATCAAATCTAACATTCGAAGAAAGTAAAATCCTATAACTGAAAATTTAAGTATAAAACTACAAAATCAGTGAGAATGGGCATAAAAGATTGTTTGGCCATAAGAATCTTATGTACGTGTGTATGCACTAATTAAAGCAAGGAGTTATCTGCATTTTACAGTAAACCAAAAACTTTATGTATTTTTATTCATGGCTATACATGTGCTCATTTGTTCATAAATATCCATAGTAGATTATTACCAAGTTCATGAAAAACTGTAAATTGTCAGCTCCGGCCACTACTATAAGAGTAACGAAATTCATCACGTAAAAGTTTGAATAGCCTTTGCATTACATAGCAAGGACAATTTCGAATGTATCAGACATATTCTACTAAAGCACAAACCACGCTTTTAGAAAATAAGGAAAATAGTTAAATTCAATTATTTGAACATGGAGGATGAGTTAGATTTTAAGTAGCTATATATTAGATACAATGATCCACAAATTTATTTCAAACTTGAAAATTGTAGGGAATTTGTGAATTACAGGGAACAAATATATATGGATTGTTGCAAAGTCAAACCTGTAAATTAAAACATACATTATTTTCCTTAAGCCAAAGATGCATTAAGCAGCACTATGCAACATAATATCTAATATGTACACATGTTGATCAACAGTTGAAATTACTTTAGTAAGTACAGAGAACAACCTATTTATAAAAAGTAACAACACACACACACATATATATATAATAGTTTTTGGCTAATTTTTTGTACAATTGGCGATTCCCAAATATCTGCTAGCTGATCAAATTTTCATGCTAAAACCGAAGTCGTATTGTACATGTGGACTGAATGTAGACAATTTGGTAGGTAATACACAAAGCCTTTATAGAAAATTGCATATAGAGATACTAAAGTAAAAACCACTCCACATATAGTTAACTCTTAGATTAATCACTTGACAATACCTTTATAGATAATCACATATAGGAATACTGAATTAAAAATTAGTCTACATAGTTACCTCTTTGATTAATTACTTGCCATTTCAAAAGAAAATCTTAAAATGGTTGATCCAAAAATTTATTTACAATAAGAACTTGAAAATCTTTACTGTTAAAAAAAGCTTCATGTACGTACTATGATCATGACCTGTATAGCATCTTATGATTTCATCATATGAGCTAAAATCATATTAGTTCGATTTTTCATAAATCTACGCTTGTATTACATCAATTTAAAGTGAATATACCCAACTACTCCCAATAGCCAAAATGTATAAAGGTTAAACTTTGTACCTTGTTAAGGAAAAAATTATTCATATTAGGTGCTGCATAGAGTTCTTTGTTAAATATTTTATGGATTTTGTGAATTAAAGGAAAAACAATGTATATGAATTGTTTCAAAGTCAACTTTTAAATTAAAACTTGCATTATTTTCTTGGAACTAATAGTGCTTTAAGAAGCATCATGCAGCATACTATCTAACCTATACATATATTGATCAATATATGAAATAACTTTAGTCAGTATAGAGAACAACCAATCAGTCGAGCAGTTCGATCAGACATGAACATCCAACCATGCCAAGCTTCTTCAGGTTGGTGTGAAGTAAACTTGGAAAAAAAAATTATGCATATGCAACCAACTCATGATCCAAAATGAGCATGTAGGTTTTATGCAATTTCCATCATTGCTGATTACTATAAAAATAACTGAAATATAAGAAAATCAATCACATATCTTAAAAAAGTTCTCAAGCAAGTTTTTCTTTTGATAAAGTTCCAAAGCAAATATTGAGTACAGTCAACCCAGTTGCTCGATGTAATAAAAAGGAATTTGTACCTGAGTAATTAAAAAACGAACCATTAAAATGAAAGAAAATCATACCTGAAACTCAATTGAAGGTAGCGAAGGAATCAGGGAGGTCGGATATAAATCATAGGCAGCCACAACAAATAGTGAAAACAAATGAAATTAAGTTAGCTCAAGGAAGAAGACTAACATAAAAAGTTAAACAAACCCCAGTAATTGAAAGAAATTGATGAAAATGAATGATTCGAGATACCTAAAACATGAACAGGATGAGAATAACATCGTTCTGATGCATGTGGCCCAGCAACAGTACAGTGGAAGTGGACGAAAAGCATGGGCGAGCAAGGAATGACGACAGAGGAAATTGATGAAGAGGCGTAAACGGGTAAGGCGTTGAGGCTAGGGTTTGTACAATATGTCGATGTGGGGTAGAAACTGATGGTAAAGGAATGGTGACACGACACAAACGAAATGGAATCTATCGATTTCCAATGGAGGAAAAGGGGGAAGTGGAGATAAGCGAAAGGGGGAATCGATGAATTTCGGATGGAAGAAATTGGGGAAAGGAGATTAGGATGGGGAGAATGGAAATTTCAGGTGGAGGAAAAAAGGATGAGAAAATCACGAATAGGGCAGACAGAAACATAGTTGAGACTGTTCAGTTGCCAAATTTCAAGGGGGCCTGTGTGAACTTGAAATCTAACTCACTAATAATAATATAGTATAAATATTGGGGCTTTGCACGAAAGGTCCTTATTTCTGTTATTGTTATAAGAAGTCCCTGTAGAAATAAGTATGTAAATTAGGTCTCTGTTTTTTCTAAATCAAAAAATGCAAGTTAGCTTGCACTTTTTAAACATTAATTTTTTTTTGAAAATTTCAAAAATTTTAAAAATATTTCAAAATCAGAAAACGCAAACCAGCTATCGCTTTCTTGATAGAAAGCGCAAGTTACCTTACACTTTTCAAAAATTTCAAAATTTTCAAAATCAAAAAGCGCAAACTAGCTTGCGCTTTCCCGGTAGAAAGTGTAACTTAACTTGCGCTTTTCAAAATTTTGAAAATTTTTAAACATTTTCAAAATTTCGAAAAAAATTCCAAAATCAGAAAAGTGCAGGTTACCTTGCATTTTCTGTCAGAAAAGTGCAAAGCACCTTGCGTTTTTTATTTTTCAAAAATAGAGATCAAATTTACATATTTATTTCTGTAGGGACTTTTCCTATAACAACATCAAAAACAGGGACTGACACTTTTATCTTGATTAATATTTGTTGGTTGTTAACTTTGTAAACATATTCCAGTTCTGCAAAGTTAGACATCTATCGATGTTTGTTTTTATACACACACAAACAATCCAGTCTGCATAAATTCACAGTGTGCGCTAGTGTAATTTTGTGTCCATGTGTGCACATCTATGCGCATGTTTGTGTGTTACTTCTAGCAATTAATTATTGATTGTTTTATACTGTACATTTTATTTAATATGTTTTTTCCGGTACTGTAAATATTTTTTATCGAACATACTATCATTATTACGTGTTTAAACCAAACAACTGAAAAACTACAATGTTTTTGTTTTCACATATACAATTAGAGGATCGCTTCATCCACTATTTTAGGGTTGTATTAGTACGTGTACTTTATTATGTGTTGGGTATGAAAAACTTGCAAGTATCCTTATTGTTTGATGTCTTTAGCTACTTGTTTATTTAACAATTTCAACTTAATTTTTTAAGAGCAAATAAAAGTTTCCAATTTTCATTCTGAAAAAAACTTTTAATTTATTTGGAAATGCTTTTTTTAAGGAGAATTAGGGCTTTCAAAAATCAAAGAAATAAAAAAATAAAATAAAAATTCAATGCACACACCCATCCCAAAAAAGATTTTTTATGCAATACTATCAAAGAAATTTTGTAAAAATCAACCATTTAAAAGAATTCATGATTACTTTTTAACATTTAAAAAAAAAGACCAATTTCTCCAAATTAAAATAAGAAATGTTCAAAGGCACAATAAGCATAAAAATAATGGCAACTAAATCACTTTTTTTTATTATCAATTAACCAATATGTACGGCACGTTCGTTGGACGAGTGCAAAGAAAACAAAGAAAGAAGTGCGTTACTTTTATTTTCAGTAAGGACGAAACCATTCTCTTATTGCTTTATTTTTATTTGATGTATATAATAAAGGTATTAACGTAATTTTCAAAGCTTCAAATTAATGGAGGTATCCTCATTGTTATGTATAGATAGGAAAATCATTTTCTTGAACAACAACATCAATAAAACTCTCCACACTAACACCCTAACCCACATTTCCCACAATCTCTTGAGTATGAACGGCGATATAAGTCAGATCCAGTAGGAGGGAATAACTATATGTAATAGACGAAATCGCCAGCAATTTATTTTTAATAAACTCGTCCATCCGTGCTTGAACCAGATTGCCACCATAATCAGTTGTTACACTATAATTTCTGCAAAGTACAAATCGCTAATATTCGAAAGAAAATCTCCTTGGCTTGTACTTCCAAGATCTATCTTTTGGTTTCTAACGAGAGCATGTAATCTGAAAGCATGAATCAAAGTGTCAACCAAGGCGAAGATCATTGTTCGGCTGAGATAAGAAGCGTGATCGAGAGCATAAGTTGTTGAAGCCCAAAGCAATTCAACTAATAACAGCGATCAACGACTTAAATAGCCCGGACCGAGGCCAACCACTGCAACAATATACTCTTTTTACAACGGGTAATATCCGTTGTGATAGAGGTTTCGCAACGGGCTTTCGTCTGTTGTATTATGCAATGTTGTAATAGATCCAAATGATTTTACAACGTTTTAAAACTATAGTAAAAACCATTGTAGTAAATATTTTTTACAACAGTCCATAGCCCGTTGTAATAGGATCTTTTACAACATGTTTTACCTGTTGCAATAGGGTCCTTTACAACTGTTTTTGTCCGTTTTTAAAAATATTCAAATGAGAAAATAATAATATAAATACTATTACATTACACTTATAAATTTAAAATTAATTTGCCGTTGAAACCAAAATAATACACCAATAACAAACATATTCATTGAATATCTATTAAAAATAACAAAAAAGATTTATATTTCTAAATGCCAAAACATTCATTTATTCTTAGTCTCTTACAATACAAAACCTATAGAACAAATACATATACCTACCCATACAATGGAAATATAATAAATATAGGATTCATTCAACTTTGTACATGCCTTGGCCCTTGAAACCAGCATCGGCTCTTTCAACAACTACCTATTCTTTCAGCAACTCGTTGTTTGGATTTCCAACATTGAATATACAACCATTTGCAAATATTTTCTGTAAAAGAATGGGTCATTAAATCATTTGGCCCAAATGATAGTGAAATAATAAACTGATTAGCTAAAGAAAAAATATGGGAAAGAAATGTAACTATACTACATACCATTAAATCATTTTGCCCATTTTCCTTATCGTATCTCACAGCCTCTTCCATGAACCAATCAGGCAACAAGCTTCTAGAAATTTCCTTGACCACCATTTACTGTGTTTCAAAAAAGTCAATATATAAACTAACTAAACTTTAAAAAAAAAACGACACAACAGTACACATCTAGCGCTTGTAGTTTGACAAGGGACCAAGGTAATGACCCTTGTTATGTTTCTTATCTATTTAAACCAATACAGTTCTGATTTGTTCTCATTTATGCCAATATTTTCATTCAGGTAGATTAATTTAGTATAATTAAACAATACTTACAACCACTAGGATAGTAAATGATTTTACCTTAAGAGCATTTTGAATAACCTAAACTTCGACTTCCTGATCACTCTTGGAAGTTCGGATTTTATCCGACTCTTTAGTAACATATAGAAGTGCAACACAATCACCTACAATACCAACTTAATACAACATATATTATGTGTGACTAAATGGGAAAACTATTATTTTACCCAGCAAAAATCCCACCCGAACAGCTGCTCTTGCAGCATTCAAAACATCTGTAACTCTGTCTTTTTACTCACCAACTTCTGCCTTGCTCTAGCTCCACCAATCTGTGCCATACATTCAAATTCAAGCAATAAGAACATATATATTTTCAGTATTTATATCTCTCTCAGTGATAAGAAAAACACACACAATAAGGCTAAGACAAATAATACTTTCGACACAAATGAAAAGGATTATGTTCTACTATTTAATTAAAAAAATATATGTTGAACTGAGGATAGCACCACAAATTAATTACCATGAGACAGGCATGATGTTTATTCAAATAAAAAGAATATAATGACTTCTGAGTTGAATTTTCTCAGTTGTTACTTTATGATTTTGTAAATTTTAATTTGTTATGATTTTGTAAATTTTAATTTGTTATGATTTTGTAAATTTTAATTTGTTAACAATATTGTTGAATGTCCCATAAACTAGAATTTCAAGTCAAATTTATCAATTTACATCGTTTGCAAATAAGTTCTCATCTAACTTGCCTTTAAATTTGATTGCCTCTACACTGTTTTTCATAATTTTAGAAGATGCTGAAAAATTTATCAGTTATAGTCTAGAAAATCCTTATTCGAACCAACTAGTTTGAGCCTGTCGCGTACTTGTTTTAGATTTCTTTATATTTTAAGCATATCCATGATTCAACTAAAGCACAAAAATAATCCACTCAATGTCTATATAATGTGACGACCTGGAATCCGCGTCCGAAAATCGACATACAATACTTCACTTGTATTCGAATGCCGGAAATTTAATCGTCGGAGTCCAGTTCGCTGGAGCTTATAACAACATTAAGTGATAACAACACAGCGGAAACAAAATGAATTTCAAATAAATATGTATGTTAATATTGCTGTGCGTATCTGTGAGCCTGTAAGTTTGCTCTGTTCTAGTTTACAGGCTACAAAACTAAAAAAAAAAAAAATTAAATTCCTCTTCCCCTGATTCTCTTTAGTCTTCAATATATAAACAAAATATGTTAGTAATAACAAGATATAGATTTTGAAAATACTTTCAAGAAGAACCTGAAGCTAGTTTTAACAAAAAGGAAGAAGTACAGTGAAATTCAAATTATACCAAATTTTCGACTTAAATGATTTCTGGTTTCATGTATATAATCAATTTTGTTTTCGAAAACTAGGATTTTTAAAAATGAAATCATGATTTTTAAGCTTTTAATTCAAGAGAAATTGCAAGTTGAACGTGGTTTGGGTTTTGGGCATTTTCTGATGATCGGAGAATATTGGGGTCTCGAGATCGTGGCTGAAGCTAGCCTGGGGGTAGGCGATCTCGGTAAAAATAGTCGCAGGATTTTACGACCACCGTGGCGGCGGCACGGCGTCACAATAGGGTTTTAGCTTGGGTTTTGGTTAGCGTTAAATCTCGGGTTTCTGCGTCGTCGTCTGAGCATCGGGGACGATCGGTCATGGGGGAAATGGTGCGTGGTTGAACGACGAGGCTATGGTCGAGGTGGCGTGACTTCTGACGATCTGGATCGTCGGCGCAAGGGAGATTTGTCGATCGAATTTAGTTCCAATTGGGTGCTGTTCAACTCGATTTCAAGTTCGTCGTTGGTTCATCAATCTGGGTGGTCTGGGGGCTTGAGTTGGTCGTCAACGTCGTGTTGGTGGTCTCGGCAGGGACCAGAGGTGGTCGGAGCCCTCGTGCACGTGCACGTGTGCACGTTCAAGTCTGGAAATTGTTGTGGTTTGGGAAGAAAGGTTTTTATCGGGCTTTGCTCGAAGTGGATCGTGGATTGTCTCGGGGATGAGACGAGAGGAAGTTGCTCGGGGTTGAGCTCGGGTGAATGACGGGATTGACTCGGGTTTTTATGATATCAAGTTTAAAACCATTCCTTAAACCATTCTTTTTAGGGTACTTTTGTCACAGGTCCTTATTAAGGTTCAAAATACACGAAAAGTCCTTCACTAAATTTCAGTTTAAATTATGTCTTTTTTATTCACGATTATTGCAGAGCATGATGCAACTTTTTATAAAAGTTGCTGACATTTCCGCAACTTTTCTGTACACTGTGAACATAGTGTATGAAAGCTGCTGAAATATCAGCACTTATTTATAAAAGTTGCTAACATTTCAGCAACATTTATGTACAGTGTGAACACACTGTATGAAAGTTGCTGAAATATCAGCACTTATTTATAAAAGTTGCTGACATTTCAGCAATAATTTTTCTTTGTTTCTAGAAAATAGGGATCAGATTTACAATGAAACTTTGACAGTGAAAGTTGCTGAAATATCAGCACTTATTTATAAAAGTTGCTGATATTTCAGCAATAATTTTTCTTTGTTTCTAGAAAATAGAGACCGAATTTACAATGAAACTTTGACAGGGACCCGTTTTACAATATGAAAGTATGATAGGGATGCATCCCTAATTAATGATTGTTTTATTTAAGTTGGGATTAGTTAAAGGTTATAAAACAAATTACTTTTAAATTAATTAAGTTTAAAGTATTTTAAATATATATATGACCTTTATTTTTAAAGTTTATTTTAAATAAACTTAATAATGTAATTAAGGAGTTAATTAAGAAGACAAAATGTTTTCAAAGGTTAATTATCTTAAAGGTTTAAATTAATTAGTTAATGATAATTAATTCCAAAGGTTATTAATAAGATTTAAAAGATAATTAGAGTAATCAATTAAGATAAATGAGTTATCTTTTAATTAATTAAGATCTTAAGTAATTAAGGATTTATTAATTAATGAAAGTAATTAAAGGATAATTACTTAAAGGATAATTACTTAATGTAGGTAATTAAAGATTAATTAAGGTTAATTATTTAATAATTAAGGTTAATTAATTTAATGATTAAAGGATTAATAAATTAATAATTAAGGATTAATTAATTAATAATTAAGGAAAATTAATCAGTAATTAAAGGATAATTTATGAAAGTAATTATGTGATTATTTAATTAAATAATTAAGTAAAATGGTTTGTAATTACTTAATGATAATTAAGCAGGGTTAAGTGATTAATTCATAAGTAATTTATTTATTTTGAGTAAACTAAATTAAATATAATCATATGATTAATTAATCTTGCTTATAGATAATTGGATTATATTGAATGCCTTGAATTGTTAATATCTCTGATATGTGATACTCTGTGATATGAATTGTTTTGGATTGAGCTGTGATATCTGTGATATATTGCTGTGTGAATGTGAACTTCTGCTTTGAAGTAAAATTGTTTTCTTAAACAACTTGGCCTGTAAAACGGCATTTGAATTTCGATGCGACCGGGGTCGGATTCCAGGTGGTTATCCGAAACCCACATCGAATCTTAAAGGTGAATCTTTTGTTTAAAAGATTATAAATGGAAATTTGTTGTGACTTATGTATCCACGTGTTTTTAAATAAGCGCTCATTATTTGGTTAAGTCGGGAGAGGACATTAAGTCATAAAACCCATTTCGAATAATGATACGACGAAATGGGAGTGCATTTGAAGACGGCGGTGAAGACTGGGTATTTTCGAGAACGAAAGGATTACTTGTCGATTGTCTCTGCACTGAGTTGCTCCGGTATAGAGATCTCCATATGTGATGGGGAGTCCGGTCGGGATTGTGGATATCCAGATTTGCAAGGACTTCTTTCGAAGTGCCTTCGGTTCCATTCAGACCCAGGATGGACTTGTAGGGATGTATATATGACATTACACTTTGAGATATAAAGCTGGTTTCTATCAAATACATTTCTGTTGGTGGCGGAGAATTTATTCTCTTAGCTTAACACCATTCTCTGAGACGTACGACCTCAGAGGTTATGTAGTTGATTGTTATTAGTGATATACTCCTAATTTGGTAGTGTGACATGCTAAGTGCTGATCATTGGTTGATCGAAGCATGGCTTTTGTGAAAAGCGTAGCTTTGTGGGACGAGACTTCATCGAACCTCACACCCGGGAAATGGTCGAAACAGGAAGGATGCAGCAAGGTTATGGGGGTCGTGCCCCTCAGGGTATGTGCATTTCCTTCTGGATAAAAAGTGGTATTCTGGTATGGAGCCCAGATAATTTGATTATGTGGTTGTTGGTGTAGAGGGCCCTCGATAAAGGTCGTTTACGACCGAGGGATGGCATACTCGTGACAGTTAGTTACCTAGTTACAGAGGTAACCCGGCCTTGTGTTGGCAGAGATTCGGTTAGGTTCTCAGGGCGTCCCTCTAGAGGCGTACCCATTCGGAAAGGAAATTCCTTAGCCTTGGCCATTTGTTGGAAATCCAATCAATCATATACGAGCCCTTACGATTTCAGTTGTATAACCTGCCATTCTTAATGGTAGCTATAATAGGCATAATATAATGGTACCTATGCTGGCTAAGATTAATATTATACTTTCGAAATGTTTTCCACACTATGCACTAATAATAATATCAAAAGGATTTTCGCGTATCAAGCATGTTTGACTGCTATAAGGAGAAATCTCCCCCAAGTGTGCGATTGCATTGTGTGCGTGTCGGGAGGCCTTATGGTAGTTTCATTTTCCAAAAAGCATAACAGATTTCTTTCTATTTCTTGTTTTGTGCAAACAATTGTTTTGTGTTTACTCATACCAGTCCCATGACTGACTCGGAGTTTATTGTTCCCCTTCTAAACTCTGGGTTCCCATAATTTTCCACACGGGCAGCCTAGAGACAGGTTATCCGTGTTCTGGAGCTAGTTCAGATAGTTGATGTAGATTCAGAAATCTTTGAAGTCTTTGGAGTTTTGGAAGACCTTACCGAAGTCGCAGTATGTTGGATTCTCGCTCTCTCTTTTGGAAGCTCTGTTGGTGTCATTCAGTTGTCATGTTATCTTTTACGCTGTGGTGTTATTGTATTCTGTTGTTGTATCATATACATTGTACTCTAATGTTGGTGATCATTTGTTGTATCCATGTTGTATATCAATGAAATTCATTTTGTTTCCGTTGTGTTGTTATCACTTAATGTTGTTATAAGCTCCAGTGGACTGGACTCCGACGTTTGAATCTCCGGCATTCGAATACAAGTGAGGTATTGTATGTCGATTTTCGAACGCTGGATTCTGAGTCGT
Organism: Allium fistulosum; assembly: GCA_030737815.1. Lineage (NCBI taxonomy): Eukaryota > Viridiplantae > Streptophyta > Magnoliopsida > Asparagales > Amaryllidaceae > Allium > Allium fistulosum. Next base: position 1,292,352,752 of record CM060902.1, read on the forward strand.
CACATTTGGTATCAGAGCTAAAGGTTGAGTAAGAACTTTAGCTTTGGAGTATAACACATTAGGTGACTCATTAGAGATAGGGTTAGAAACACCCTAGAATGAGTATATTCCCTAAGATATCCCGTCCGTATGCCTAAATCAAGTTTTCTTACTATTTACAGATAGTGAGAATGAGTGCAAGAAGAGGACGAGGTAGGGGACGGGGGAGTACCACTACAAAAGGTCAAAACCCTACAACAACAGCAACGGAAAGAGCAGCTATTCCCATCCAACCTCAGCCAAATCTGGCAGATTTATATTGAAGTTTCTCAAGACTTGGAGGGAAGCCATTCATAGGCAAGGAGACTATTATAGAAGCGCAAGCTTGGATTCGATCTTGTGAAAGGATCTTCAAAGGATTGAAGTTGGAGGATGATCAAATGAGGTTGATAGCTTCCTGGCAGCTCCAAAAATAAGCTTTAGCATGGTGGGAGACTATTACTTTGGTTGAGTCGGAGGATGAGTTTACTTGGAATAGATTCAAGGAAGTGTTCGAGCAGCGATATATGCCGTCTACTGGTATCTCCAGGATGTATCAGGAGTTTACTGATTTGAAGCAAGGAAGTCTTACTTTTGAAGAATACTTGAATAAATTCAACGAGTTATCCCGGTTTGGTCCTGAATTGGTGAATACCCCTCTTAAGAAGAATGAAAGATTTATTAGAGGGATGAACAAGAAGTTCCATGAAAGGATGACAACCCATGTGAAGGAGTCTTTTGATGATTTGATAGATATGGGTTATAGATACGCTACCTTGGATAAACAAGAGATTCCGGAGGAGAAAGGAAGCGGAAGCAATCCAAATGGAAAGAAGAGGAAGTTTGGAGGAAAGAAACCGTGGCAAGGCAAAGAAAAGAAGAATAATCAGGAGAACAAGGCGAAGGACGTTACCTGTTTCAACTGTTTGGAGAAAGGACACCACTCAAATGATTGCAAGAAGCCCAAGAAGCCAGGAAAGAAGGATCAACATAAGAAGCCAGGACAACAAGCCAGGGAATGCTATTATTGCCATAAGCTAGGGCACGTAGTTAAGAATGCCCAGCAATGAAGCAGACTCAAGTAGCAAAGGTGTATGTGATCAAGGATCAGCCTTCAACCTCAGGAGCGGATAAAGGAAAAGGAGTTTTGGAAGGTAATCTTCTTCTTTATGATAAATTTGTAAGAGTTCTGTTCGACACTGGAGCCACACATAGATTTATTTCCCAACAAACCATAGGAGAATTAAAACTTGAACCCGAATTCGTAGATGAACCTATTTGTGTGAAGAATCCGGTAGGAGGCCCTGCAAATCTTTGTTTACATTGTAGAAAGGTTCCTATCTCGTATTCCCGTCATCAGTTTCCTATCAGCCTTTTCGTTCTTGACTTTAATGAATTTGAAATCTTACTTGGGATGAACTGGTTAACAAAATATGAAGCTAAATTAGATTGTAACAATCGAACAATTTCAGTCAAAACCAAACTTGGGAATTTTGTCGTAATTTCTTGTGAAGATCCAAGTCCGAAAAGGGATAAGCTAATGTATACTTTAGGATATCCCGACCTAAGTTTGGAATCCATACCTATTGTTCGGGAATTTCCGGACGTATTCGAAGAAGTTAAATCTTTACCTCCGCACAGGGAAATTGAATTCAGAATCGACTTGGTTCCCAATGCCCATCCTGTTGTGCATGCAAGTCATAGGATGGCGCTAAGGGAAAGAATAGAGTTAGTCAAGAAAACCCAAGATTTACTGGAGAAGGGATTTATACGACCTAGTCGTTCCAGTTGGGGTTCAGCTGTGGTGTTTGTAGCCAAGTCCAATGGATCTTTGAAGTTGTGCGTAGATTACCATGATCTCAATAAATTAACTCTTAAGAATAAATTTCCTTTGCCCCGAATCGACGACCTATTCGATCAATTGCATGGTGCTCGATTCTTTTCCAAGATGAATCTAGCCCAACGATTCCATCAGCTGAGAATTGCGGAAGACTGTATTCATTTGACTGCTTTTAGGGGTCCTGATACATTCTACGAATGGTTAGTTATGCCCTTCGGACTAACCAATGCCCCTGCATATTTCGTGGACTTGATGACCCGAGTGTTCCGAGAAGTGTTGAATAAATTCGTTCTTGTATCTATTGATGATATTCTGATCTATTCCAAAACTAAAGAAGAGCATGCCGAACACTTGAAAATAGTTTTGGGAATATTGAGGAGGAATATTCTTTTTGCCAAATTTTCTAAATGTCATTTTTGGGTGAAAGAAGTTAGATTTCTGGGGCATATCGTTACAGAAGAAGGAATTTTTGTAGACCCTTGTAAGGTTTTCGCTATCCTAGACTGTAAGCAACTCACAACTCCAAAGGAAGTCAGAAGTTTTCTAAGATTAGCCGGATACTATCGAAAGTTTGTCCAGGATTTCTCTAAGTTAGCCAGTCCGTTAACTAAGCTGACTATGAAGAATGCAAAATTTATTTGGACTCCAAAGTGCGAGGAAGCGTTCCAGGAATTTAAGAAGAGGTTGACCACTGCTCCCGTTCTTGCTATTATTAACGGGAATAAAGGTCTATCTGTTTACACAGATGCATGTGGTGAAGGTGTGGGTGCTGTTCTAATGCAAGAGGGTAGAGTGATTGCCTACGCGAGTAGACAATTGCAACCAAATGAGAAGAACTACCCAACCCACGATCTTGAGCCTTTGGCAATTATTTTTGCTTTGAAAATCTGGCGTCATTATCTTCTGGGTAAGAATCTCTTTCAGCTTTCCTAAAAAATTTAAAATTTTAACCTAACTTAATATATACGCTTAATAAACCTTTCTTGTTTAGGTGAAAATTTTGAATTGTTCACCAACCATAAATCTTTGAAATACCTCTTTACCCAGAAGGATTTGAACCTAAGACAACAACGTTGGTTGGAATTCCTAGCGTCATATGACCTGGATATTCAGTATACACCCGGTAAAGCCAACGTGGTAGCTGATGCTTTGAGTAGAAGACATGCTGTTCTTGCTTATCTTGTTGTCACTCCCACTCTTCTTAAGAAGATCACAAGTAAGAAAAAAGAAGACAAGTTTCTTTGAGAAATTTATAGAAGAATACGTCAAGGTGAAGATTCCAGTTTCGAAGTTGATAAAAGTAGAATTGTAAGGTTGAAAGGGAGAATTTGTGTTCCAGACATCCCAGATCTCAAACGAGAAGTATTGGACGAGTGTCACAAGTCCAAGTTCAGTATCCATCCAGGAGTAAAAAAAATGTATCGAGATATTAAGAGGACTTTCTGGTGGAAAATGATGAAGAGAGATATATCCATTTATGTTAGTCGATGCGCAACTTGTCAACAAATAAAGAGTGATCAAATGAAGATGGCGAGTTTACTTCAACCACTGGAAGTGCCTAAGTGGAAGTGGGACCAAGTGTCTATGGATTTCATAGATGCTTTGCCACGTACTCAGAAAGGTAATGAGGCAATTTGGGTTATTGTGGATCATCTGACCTAGACTGCCCACTTTATCCTAGTAAAATCTACCCAAACGGCAGCGAGTTTGGCAGAGTTGTATGTGAAGGAAATTGTTCGACTCCATGGAATACCAAATAGTATAGTGAGTGATCGTGACCCGATCTTCACTAGCAGATTTTGGGAGGCATTTCAAGCCGCACTAGGAACCAAGTTGAACTTCAGTACTGCTTACCACCCGTAGTCTGATGGGCAAACTGAGAGAATAAATCGAATCTTGGAAGATCTTTTGCGAGCTTGTATTCTTGATTTTGGAGGTTCATGGGAGGACCATTTTCATTTGGTTGAGTTTTCATATAATAATAGTTATCAGGCCGGTATTAGGATGGCTCCTTTCGAAGCATTGTATGGTCGTCCTTGTAGATCACCTGCGTCTTGGATTGAGTCGGGTGATAGGCTTGTTCTTGGTCCGGATATGATAAGGGAAGCTACTAAGAAGGTTGATTTCATTCGGAAAAAGTTGAAAGCTGCTCAAAGTCGATAGAAAAGTTATGCTGACCGCAGGAGAAGAACTTTAGAGTTTCAGGTTGGAGATTCAGTTTTCTTAAAGGTTTCTCCAATGCGTGGAGTTTTGAGATTTGGAAAGACGGGTAAGATGGCACCGCGATATATAGGTCCTTTTCCTATACTTGAGAGGATTGGTCCTTTGGCTTATCGAGTGCAGTTACCTAATTGGTTAGCTGGCGTACATGATGTGTTCCATATTTCACACCTTCGGAAGTATGTGCATGACCTAGATCATATTATTGAGGAGGCCGCTCAACAGGATTTGGAAATCACACCTAATTTGGCAGTGAAAAGAGAACCATTAAAGATGATTGATCGAGATGAAAAACAGTTGAGGAATAAAGTGGTGAAATTAATTAAAGTGCAATGGAGTGGAGATCCGAATGATTGTACTTGGGAAACAGAGGAAAGAATGCAAAAGTCATATCATAACTGTAGAGTGGATATTCCGGCTTAATCTGGTAAGCCATTTCTCTATCTTTTTATGTGTTCATATGTTCTTTGTTTTGTCTCCCTGTCTATCAAATTTCGAGGACGAAAGTTTCTTAAGGGGGGAAATCTGTAACGATCCCGTTTTTAAGCCAAATATTAACTTAATAATTAATATAAAAATTAGGATTAATTTGTGAATTAATTTGAAATTTCCAAAACAAATAAGATATGTGTTGGTTTATATATATATATATATATATATATATATAGATTGTAAATAGAATATGGATTTGAAATTCAAAAATAAATATCTTAAAATAAAAATTGGATTTAGAACTATACATTTTAAATATACATATATGGGAATGTGATTATTTATTAATGTATAATTTAGTTTCAAATTATTTTCTTTAAGGTTATATGAATATTAATAAAGGAAAAGTATAAAATATAAAACATATAAGTTTAAAACTAAAAATCAATATAAAATAAATATAAAAATATATAAAGACATTTGTAAGTTAATAAAAAGGGATATTAACAAGTGTAAGTATTTTAATATAACATTTAACAAGTGTTAGCTTAAGATAACATGAAATTACAAGTGTCATGTTTTTTCTTTATTTTTAAATAATAAATAAAGATAAAAAATCAAGGCTACATATATCTATACTCTTACTTTCTCATTTCTTTTATCTTCATTTCAAAAACCTGTAAGCAAAACCAGAACAAAGAAACGAAAAAATAACAAAACAAACAAAACTCTTTCACAAATCTTCAACCTAAATATCAAGCAAGAATTCAAGCATTCAAATTCAACAAACAAGTTCAGAAATCAACTCAACATTAAGAGAATCAAAATCAAGTTGAAATCAAAACTAAAACAATCTCCAGATCAAAGTTTTTCCAGTTTTCAAAATCAAATTCCAGGTTCTCTGTTATCATCAAATAGGTTATCATCAAATAGGTGAGTAAACTATTCTATAAGGGCCTAAATTGTTTGATAACCAGTTGCATTTAATAATCTATGATGGAGATTTTGTTTTTCATGTTTGTTTAGATATGATTTCATATAAATAAGTATGTTAATATTGCTGTGCGTATCTGTGAGCCTGTAAGTTTGCTCTGTTCTAGTTTACAGGCTACAAAACTTAAAAAAAAAATTAAATTCCTCTTCCCCGGATTCTCTTTAGTCTTCAATATATAAACAAAATCTGTTAGTAATAATAAGATATAGATTTTGAAAATACTTTCAAGAAGAACCTGAAGCTAGTTTTAACAAAAAGGAAGAAGTACAGTGAAATTCAAATCATACCAAAATTTTGACTTAAATGATTTCTGGTTTCATGTATATAATCAATTTTGTTTTCGAAAACTAGGATTTTTAAATGAAATCATGATTTTTAAGCTTTTAATTCAAGAGAAATTGCAAGTTGAACGTGGTTTGGGTTTTGGGCATTTTCTGATGATCGGAGAATATTGAGGTCTCGAGATCGTGGTTGAAGCTAGCCTGGGGGTAGGCGATCTCGGTAAAAATAGTCGCAGGATTTACGACCACCGTGGCGGCGGCACGGCGTCACAATACGGTTTTAGCTCGGGTTTTGGTCAGCGTTAAATCTCGGGTTTCTACGTCGTCGTTTGAGCATCGGGTACGATCAGTCATGGGGGAAATGGTGCGTGGTTGAACGGCGAGGCTATGGTCGAGGTGGCGTGGCTTCTGACGATCTAGATCGTCGACGCAAGGGAGATTTGTCGATCGAATTTAGTTCCAATTGGGTACTGTTCAACTCGATTTCCAGTTCGTCGTTGGTTCTTCAATCTGGGTGGTCTAGGGGCTTGAGTTGGTCGTCGACGTCGTGTTGGTGGTCTCGGCAGGGACCAGAGGTGGTCGGAGCCCTCGTGCACGTGCACGTGTGCACGTTCAAGTCTGGAAATTGTTGTGGTTTGGGAAGAAAGGTTTTTATCGGGCTTTGCTCGAAGTGGATTGTGGATTGTCTCGAGGATGAGACGAGAGGAAGTTGCTCGGGGTTGAGCTTGGGTGAATGACGGGATTGACTCGGGTTTTTATGATATCAAGTTTTTTTTTAAAAAAAATATAACAAGTTTTAAAATTTAAACTAGGTCAGGTTTAAAACCATTCCTTAACCAATTCTTTTTAATTAATGATTGTTTTATTTAAGTTGGGATTAGTTAAAGGTTATAAAATAAATTACTTTTAAATTAATTAAGTTTAAAGTATTTTAAATATATATATATATATATGACCTTTATTTTTTAAGTTTATTTTAAATAAACTTAATAATGTAATTAAGGAGTTAATTAAGAAGACAAAATGTTTTCAAAGGTTAATTATCTTAAAGGTTTAAATTAATTAGTTAATGATAATTAATTCCAAAGGTTATTAATAAGATTTAAAAGATAATTAGAGTAATCAATTAAGATAAATGAGTTATCTTTTAATTAATTAAGATCTTAAGTAATTAAGGATTTATTAATTAATGAAAGTAATTAAAGGATAATTACTTAAAGGATAATTACTTAATGTAGGTAATTAAAGATTAATTAAGGTTAATTATTTAATAATTAAGGTTAATTAATTTAATGATTAAAGGATTAATAAATTAATAATTAAGGACTAATTAATTAATAATTAAGGAAAATTAATTAGTAATTAAAGGATAATTAATGAAAGTAATTATGTGATTATTTAATTAAATAATTAAGTAAAATGGTTTGTAATTACTTAATGATAATTAAGCATGGTTAAGTGATTAGTTCATAAGTAATTAATTTATTTTGAGTAAATTAAATTAAATATAATCATATGATTAATTAATCTTGCTTATAGATAATTGGATTATATCGAATGCCTTGAATTGTTGATATCTCTGATATGTGATACTCTGTGATATGAATTATTTTGGATTGAGCTGTGATATATGTGATATATTGCGGTGTGAATGTGAACTTCTGCTTTGAAGTAAAATTGTTTTCCTAAACAACTTGGCCTGTAAAATGGCATTTGAATTTCGATGCGACCGGGGTCGGATTCCAGATGGTTATCTGAAACCCACATCGAATCTTAAAGGTGAATCTTTTGTTTAAAAGATTATAAATGGAAATTTGTTGTGACTTATGTATCCACGTGTTTTTAAATAAGCGCTCATTATTCGGTTAAGCCGGGAGAGGACATTAAGTCATAAAACCCATTCCGAATAATGATACGATGAAATGGGAGTGCATTTGAAGACGGCGGTGAAGACCGGGTATTTTCAAGAACGAAAGGATTACATGTCGATTGTCTCTGCATTGAGTTGCTCCAGTATAGGGATCTCAATATGTGATGGGGAGTCCGGTCGGGATTGTGGATATCCGGATTTGCAAGGACTTCTTTCGAAGTGCCTTCGGTTCCATTCAGACCCAGGATGGACTTGTAGGGATGTATGTATGACATTACACTTTGAGATATAAAGCTAGTTTCTATCAAATACATTTCTGTTGGTGGCGGAGAATTTATTCTCTTAGCTTAACACCCTTCTCTGAGACGTACGAGCTCAGAGGTTATGTAGTTGATTGTTATTAGTGATATACTCCCAATTTGGTAGTGTGGCATGCTAAGTGATGATCATTGGTTGATCGAAGCATGGCTTTTGTGAAAAGCGTAGCTTTGTGGGACGAGACTTCATCGAACCTCACACCCCGGAAATGGTCGAAACAGGAAGGATGCAGCAAGGTTATGGGGGTCGCGCCCCTCAGGGTATGTGCATTTCCTTCTGGATAAAAAGTGGTATTCTGGTATGGAGCCCAGATAATTTGCTTATGTGGTTGTTGGTGTAGAGGGCCCTCGATAAAGGTCGTTTACGGCCGGGGGATGGCATACTCATGACAGTTAGTTACCTAGTTACAGAGGTAATCCGGCCTTGTGTTGGCAGAGATCCAGTTAGGTTCTCGGGGCGTCCCTCTAGAGGCGTACCCATTCGGAAAGGAAGTTCCTTAGCCTTGGCCATTTGTTGAAAATCCAATCAATCAAATACGAGCCCTTATGATTTCAGTTGTATAACCCGCCATTCTTAAATGGTAGTTATAGTAGGCATAATATAATGGTACCTATGCTGGCTAAGATTAATATTATACTTTCGAAATGTTTTCCACACTATGCACTAATAATAATATCAAAAGGATTTTCGCGTATCAAGCATGTTTGACTGCTATAAGGAGAAATCTCCCCCAAGTGTGCGATTGCATTGTGTGTGTGCCGGGAGGCCTTATGGTAGTTTCATTTTCCAAAAAGCATAATAGATTTTTTTCTATTTCTTGTTTTGTGCAAACAACTGTTTTATGTTTACTCATACCAGTCCCATGACTGACCCGGAGTTTATTGTTCCCCTTCTAAACTCTGGGAGCCCATAATTTTCCACGCGGGCAGCCTAGAGATAGGTTATCCGTGTTCTAGAGCTAGTTCAGATAGTGGATTTAGATTCGGAAATCTTTGAAGTCTTTGGTGTTTTGGAAGACCTTATCGAAGTCGCAGTATGTTGGATTCTCGCTCTCTCTTTTGGAAGCTCTGTTGGTGTTATTCAGTTGTCATGTTATCTTTTCCGCTGTGGTGTTATTGTATTCTGTTGTTGTATCATATACATTGTACTCTGATGTTGGTGATCATTTGTTGTATCCATGTTGTATATCAATGAAATTCATTTTGTTTCCGCTGTGTTGTTATCTCTTAATGTTGTTATAAGCTGCAGCAAACTGGACTCCGACGTTTGAATCTCCGGCATTCGAATACAGGTGAGGTATTGTATGTCGATTTTCGGACGCTGGATTCCGGGTCGTCACATATAATCTATTACATGACATGATCTGTCAATTCTTTAAGGAACAAAGATTATTCTCCAAAAAGGTGATTGTGAAAAATGGTATATACAAAAAAATGAAAGACGATGCTAGAAAATTCATGGATGGAAGTGTTATAAAAGGAAAAAAAACTAAATAATGCATATTTATGGGAATGAAATCTCAAGATAATAGAATTCTCAAGCAAGCAGATGTTCATTTTTGAAACACTATAGATAATGTCGAAAATTAGTTTTAGTATTAGTTATCAAGAATAAAAATTTACCGCTTTTCTTTTTGAATATCATCACTTAAACTATTTTTGTTTCAGTCACCAAAATAGATAGCAATGGCGGAAGGTGTCCTTTAATTGAGAAATATAGTGCAATTTTAAAGTTCACAGTTGAAAAAACCTCCGACAAAACAAAGATTGAGAGAAAAACCTTCAATGAAAAGGAGAAATTTGGCTACATAATCATTAATTGCAGCACATAATATAACAAAAGTCCATAGGTTCATTGTCATAACATTTTCCTGATCTATAACCAAAAAAATAACCAGAGCATTTTTTTGTTCCTACATATAATCAAAATGACCCTAATAATTCACAAATGAACCATGTTTGATATGACTTGGGAGTTTCAAGCGGATCTTAAGCATAGAAAGCCACAATATTAATAACTGTGACCTTGATTCAAAAATAAATTTATGAAAAATCAAATTATTATTATAGATGATAAATGATAACTATATGTTTCGGAAACTTAATTCAAATATGTATAATGTGAAAATAAAATAATTAGCAAAGAATAAAGCATCAGTAGATGCGGCAATCATTTGACATGGATATCTCTTCAATAATAACTTTGAAATTCAAAGATATGGCAACAGCGAAAATATTTAGTTCAAAAAAAACTATTATGATGTTTGAACTATGCCTTTAAGTTTCAACGCTGAAAAATAAAAATGAACATGACAAAAAATCTAGCAAACAGAGCACCTATTAATCATTGAAGAAGGCTTTATTTCAAGTTGTAAATCCAAAAATACCCAAACTCTTTAAACAATGAATTGGGTCACTAACTAAACAAAATTAGACTGAAAATTAAAGATAAGTTTTGCACATGCAAATTTATAATTACTCAATTCATTAAATACATAATATACATCTAAAAAAGTATGAACCAATTACAAAATTAATGAGTTTACTTTAGAAACTTGCAATCGATTACATTTACAGCTTAAATGGAAAGGTGCATAATAACAATCATATTTCGGTAATATATTAACATGGCCTAATATATTAATTAATTAGGCATTTTCAAGAAAACCCCAACACTTAATGTTATCAAATAGTATTGTATTTGGAAAATACCATACCTATCATGCTCCAAATATGTAAAGGGAAAGACAAAAATTATAATTTAAAGCTCAAAAGATGGCAGATTAGAAGAAACCTTTTACACCTAAACCAGTGAAATTTGAGTTTGTTTTATGCAAGATGGTCAAACCCAACAGAATAAAGCATTCAAAAAAGACACGTTATCAAAATGTGATAAACAAAATTCTAAAAATGTTATTGCGGGGTTTTTTTTATAAAGTAATCCCTTGTAATATGGAGAAATCAGAATATAAAATGGAAGGAATTGTGAGAAATGAGTATAAATGGTTAGATATTCTCCTTTTTTATAATCACACTTAAGGCTTAAGGTGATCAAGAAAAACATCAGGTGTTAATATACTACTATTCTGATGTCGTAAACCTGCAACATCACAAATTCTTCACCATCTAAAAAAATTACAGTTAGACATGGGGCTTTAAACAATATTTTAATGTCAATGGAAACACAGCCCAAGACACTTAGTTTTAAACACTGTTTTGAAAACCGAACCGGGCCATGGTCCAACCACGGTTAACCGTGAACCGCCAAGCAAAACGGCCCAGAGTAGTATCAGACCCTCAATAACACGAACCGCGCAAGAACCACAATAACCAGTTTAGACCGTGGTTTAAAAACAAATAAAACCGAACCAAATTAATCTTTTACTGAATAATTGAATTCTTCACAATGCCTACAGGCCAAGTATAATGGCCCATTGACATGCTGATAACCTGTTGTTGAACGAGTTTGGAAGATGGTCTCTATTTATAGAGAGTTGAGAAAAACCTTACACTTATTATGCTGCGATGTGGGATATATCCCTGTTAACATTTCTACTTTTTTCATGCATTGTTGCTTATTTCATCCAACACTAATATTCAAGAACCAGTATGGTTAAGTTTATATCATGTTTTTCAAAACACCCACTTTTAAAAATATCAAACTAATATTAATATATTGTATTCATATGTCACGGTTATATAAACTTTTATAAATAGAATTATAATCATAGTTTTGCTTTGTGATATGTACCCTAATGTTAAATTAGAGCCTGCATTTTTGAACTACATTTTTAAACATTGTGAAATTGTTTTGAATTAAAGTTTTCTTCTCATATTTTGATAAAATATTTTATATTAATTTTAGATCAAGTATAGATTGAAGAAAGAAAATTTAACACGGTTTTAACGGTCCGACCGGTTCAACCTTCGGAACCTCCGACCTTGAACTACCATGGTTCTGTCCGCGGTTCGGTCTTCAAAACTATAGTTTTAAAGCTATTTTGGAATAAAATTTAGAATATTAATGAAGATATTTTGAACCTTTGTAGCATTTTCCTAAAATTGAACCACTAAAATAAATGTAATTAAACTGATACTAAATGTGTGTGATCAACATCACTTAAACCACATCCTCATGCTCGTGAGACTGTATGTTTAATCAAAACATGTAATTAAATCACAAAGCGCATAAATTTTATGTTGTTGTATTATGCCACTCATATTTTGTCATGCTCAGCAGCAAGGAAGTGGAAGTTCAATCATAATGGAATGGTTAAGAAATCAAGATCCTCTACATCTAGTAGTGATGACAATATATATTGATCTAGACTTTTCATAATTTAAGTATGTACCTAATCAATCAACAATGAGTAATCACCTAATTCAAAATCAAAGAAATTAAATCAATTAATTTTAAGAAAAAGGAAAGTGTTGCCATATAACAAATCGTAAGCAGATTCACCAAATGGTGAAGAGGAATGAGTTTAAGTCAATTTAATGAAAAGGATTTACCAAAATAAAATTTAATTGCAAAAATAGGGAAATATGGGTGAAAATCGTGAATACAATATTACCTTAAATGCAAGCGAATGGTACAACCAATCTTGAAAAAAAAGGGTGGTATGGCTCTGTATAAAGTAGCTGGCAGAGCGTTTCTGATTGCAAAAATGTTAGAAATTCTACTCCTTTAATAAAATTTTTTTAGGGTTTTCGAAGAAACTTAAAGGGGTATGCAAAGGGTATAAGAGGGGAGGCAGACCTCGATGGACCGTCAAAGGCGCAAATGAGGAATAGAAGAAAATTGTAGGGTTTGGATGGCTTTGACGCAAATCAGAATTTTAGGGTTTGGATGGCGGGAGGAAGGGTAAAGAAGAGGACGAAAAGGGAAGGCTATATGCGCATGACGTTTCATTTCTAAATTTTATACGAAATGGGAGGAGGGCTGTGAGCTACTGAAACCGAACTCAGTAATAATAGTATAGTATAGATTGATGACTCATACACTCATACACGATGTCTCCTTTTTGAAAAAAATAACCATGTGTGAAAACCTACAATATGACTAAATTAAGGATCCTGCAATATGTCTCCAAAATCTATATATAAAAGCGGTACGTCAGCAATCTGTGTTAAGTTACACTTAACCAGATGATGACAAGCTTTCAAATCAAGACCACTCATAGCAAAATTCAGATCATCAATCCAAAGAGAAGATACTCAACCAGTGGCATCATGGCTTATTGGATATAAATAGACGACAATCCCAAGGTATAAGGGATCTTCTGGCATAATAGAAATTAACATAAATTCATAAGTGTACTTTCCTATATTAGAGCTCTATCCAAAACTCATTAATGGCTGAAATGCTTAGACTCAATGTAATAAGCCTCTCGGCTATGTAAAAGTGACTAAATAAGGAAAGGACGGTGGATATAGGGACTTTCGGCCTGAACCGCTATAAAAGTCTCAGTGTTATTTACTTTTAGCACTTTACTTTCTGCCTATTTATTGTCCTAATTCAGCAGTTCAATGTCTAGTAACTCCAGCAATACAACATCACATCTCGGTATTTCTATATCCGGGACATATAATCAAACCAACTTCCGGAGTTATATCTTCAGACCTTGGGGTATTGGTGTAAACGAAATTTTGCGCTAATATTTTTGGATCTAGAAGAAGGGCCCAAACCTCTGCATTTCTTTTCCTTTCAGAGAAAAACAAGAGCCTTTCAACTAGTTATGTCTAGTTGCCAAAAAAAAGAGTCATCTCGAAACTACCCCTCAACCTTTGCATTCAGCTCATTGAAGAAGACAACAATGAAAGATTAGTCGCTCTCATTTCGGAAAAAAATGGTCAGGAGTATGATCATGTTTATGAACTTCAAGCCTCTCAGATCAAGCAACTTTCGGCGTATCTCTAGGAATCACTTTATGAATCAGCCCAACTCTAAAAGCTTGTCAAGGCCCTAAATGATGAAGTCAGGGACATGTCTATCGAATTGTTAAAATATGAAGGCCTAATTTCTACTGAAAGAGGCCCTTCAGGATGCCCAAGACAATAAGTTGCATAAGAAGTTGAAGCATGATCAAGACCTTACCCCACTCAATCAAAGCTTGTCTCGGATATTCATGGAAACTTGTGATGACCTCTCTTACCTCGATTACCCCCCCATTAAAGAAAGAAAATCCGAAGAGTAAAAAACATTGCGCTTACCACTTGACGAGTGGTCATGAGACAGATAAATGCCGAAAGCTCTCTTATATGATCGAAAAATTCGTACAACAAAGGAAGTTAACTAAATTCGTTAAGCATTGGATTAAATATCCTATTTTATAATTATTCATTTCGTTTTATTTTTATGATTCCAGAAGAACTCCATATAACCCTTGTCAAATGAATGCATAAGCTATTTCTTTCCACAAAAGATGAAACTGCAAGAAGGATTCTTTTCATAAGTCAAATTCCCACAGACAAATAAAAGACCCCAGTTCCATTAAAGTGCTTATCTCGGTTATAACTTCAGAAGTATCAATTCCAAAAGAGAAGGGCACCTCATAGTTTCGGATCTCCAAAAACTAAATCAGTGGGCCTCGTTACATCCATCTTTGACATAACCCTGTCTCGGGTTCCGATTCTGAGGGGATATTCAAGTCTTGGTATTCACGGTCTCCCTTTCGTTATGTTTTCTCTCCTTAAGAACTTTTTCATATCATACTTGCATTTGGAATTTAGAAACTAAAATTCCCTATCCATACTTGCATTTAGAATTTAAGGACCAAAATCCTTCCATTAACCTGACGAGATTAATAGAGAATTTCACTGAAATTCTTTCATTAATCTGACGAGATTAATGAGGAATTTCACCTTTTTCTGAAACAGATATATACATATATCTATATTAATTATATATGCATATATATATATATGTGTGTGTGTGTGTGTGTATATCAATGGTTTCCATTTTGTCAAACTAAGGTAAAAACTTTCTATTGAATAATGTATTAAAGCCATATAATCTCAAAAAAATTTCATGAATACCTTTAAAACACTTTACCCAAGAAATTTGTGTTTTCCTTTACCAAATTACAACTAGTATTCCGTATGATTGTTAAATGGCCGACGCCCACCAAAAGGGGTTGTAGATGGCTGATATCAACCAAAAGTGGTTATAGATGGCTGATACCAGCCACAAGTGGTAAGTAAATTGGGACCCAATGATAAAATTGGTAGACCTTGCCATAAGAGCACCCCTACAGTAATGTGCAACAAAGTGTAAGGCCAATATCACTTGGGTTTAAAAAGATGTCGAAAAGTAGAATACATGCTGATAGTGAGTTATGATCAATGGAATTATGCATTGGGTAGATTCCCAATTAGACTAGAATATTGGGTAGATTCCTAATAATAGTGAGTCCTGGTTAGTGGAATCATGCATTGGGTAGATTCCCGGTTAAATTAGAATATTCGGTAGATTCCCAATAATAGAAGCCATGGTCAAGTAGTATCATGTATTGGGTGGATTCCCAATTAGATTAGAATGTTGGGTAGATTCCCAATTAAGATTAGAATGTTAGATAGTTTCCCAATTAGATTAAAATGGTGGGTATATTCCCATTTAGATTAGAATGTTAGGTAGATCCCAATTATATTAAAGTTTTGAGTAGATTCTTAATTAGATTGGAATGTTGGGTAGATTCTCAACTAGATTAGAGCATGAGGTAGATTCCAAATGTTAGTGAACCATGGACGAGAAGTTCCATCCATTGGAAAGGTCCAGTTTAGATAGGAAGTGAGTAGATTCCTGATATGGGGAGAATGTTGGGAGAAGTTCCTTAGTTAAGACATCAAATATATTCTTGGTAAACTGAAAAGAAGTAAAGTTGAACATAGGATCAGAATAAGATGGGACTCTTAATTGTGCTACTATGTTGGCTCTGAATAAGAATACAAATATAAAAGTCGGTTGGGACCAAAATCTTATTTTAACAAAAATATGTCGGGGGCAAAAGATACCCCATGGAAGGAAAGTTCTAAAGCTCACACTTAAGCAAAGTGACAGCATAAGAAGTGAAATTGAAGGGAATAAAGCTTCTTTACATATAGTTTGTTCAAGAAAATATTACGAGGGATAGGTCAAGGAAATGCCTAAAGAGATAGTTTTACAAAATTGGATTACAAAATCAAGAACATCAATGGGTAAGGTATAAGGGCAAAAGAAGAGATCCTCCCCTAACTGGGCAAATAGAGATGATAAGTCAGAACCCTCCGAAACAATCTGGATATTCATGGCCTCGAAAGGAGCCTATTAGCACTATCATCCTCAGCCTCCTTTCCTCTCTTCATTTAAAAGGAATAACCACGACATCTCTCGAAATCAGATATTGATTTAGGGCTTACTCTTCTCCGAGGTGATTTAGCTCTTAGTTTTTAGACCCTGCTTTGACTCAAGGAAACTGCTCTTAATTTCAAAATCCGTAAGGGTTACTTTCAACTTTTAGAGCTCGGCTACCTTATCCTCGTAAGATTGGCAAAGAGAAGCATAGTCTTACTGGATCTTTGAACAATTCATGAAGAATACTCCCTAAGGAACATCGACTTAAGATTAGTAAGATAAAGGATGGCAAGTAAGAAATGGTTCCATATTGGCTACCCTAGTTTGAAATAGTACAAGGCAATCACATGAAGTTGAATGGAAATTCAAAAATACTCAAGTCATTAAGGGTGTTTCATTCAGAAAAGCTATAAGTTATAAAAGATATATTATTATAAAGAAAGACTATGGTACATTTTCTTCACTAAAAGTATGATCGGGGGTATCTTCTTCTACCTCCTTATTAGAAGATTCAGCTCCTTCCTCCTCCACTGGGATTTCAACTTTATATTCCGTGGTAGCCTCGACATCTTCTTCCTTTTGACGCTCTTCATACCTTTTAGCAAAGTTAGTCACTACCATGGCTGCATTATTCCCGAGATAAGCTAGGGAAAAGGTTATGTTCTGGTCTCTATGATAAGCGTAAGCATTAAACAAGACTTGGAAAGCTCGCTTGTTAGATTCCTTCTCATGTTCCCCTTAGGTAATAAACGATTTTTATCAACTATCATGGCCTCGATGTTCTTCAATCTCTCGCTCTTATCCTTTAAAACTTCCTCGAGGTCTTTGATCCTGTGATTTTTCTCCTCGGCGTTCCGAACTGACTCCTCTACTAGAGCATTTGCCTCTTGAATCTTGGTTTTAAGTTCCGCAAACTCCCTTTTTATGGCCTTGGTAGCAGCCACTGTTTCCTCTATCTTCAACCATCCATATTGAAGGGTAGAGAATTCTACCATGGTCTAGAAAGGGATGAACATAGTAAGTACTTATATTGAAATCATAAACCTTCACAAGAACTCCTTTTTACCTTGATACTCTCCCGAAGGCCATATTCGATCGTCTTTCAGATGCTTGAAGCAGAGGTGGGAGGACTAGCATGTGCTTCAATGATGGTAGAAGGAATGCCACCTTCAAAAGAGGCCCTCGTGATCTTTATCGCCTGCATGTTCTTGTTGGGAAGTAGATCCGAAGCTTTTTCCTTAGAACTTTCGGCTTGGGAAGATTTAGAAACCTTTTGTTTCTTCGAGTCGATAGCCTCTTTGTTAGAAGGAGGCAACCTGGAACTTTTCTTGATTGCTTTCCCCTTACCTTAAGGGCCGGCTTTCTTAAAAGACGTTGTAATAAGGGAAAGAAGATAGGGTTAAAATCAAGATCAAGATTAAAGTTATACTAAGAGCACTAAGTAAGCATTTTAAATGGATAAAGAGTAAAACCCTTAGTCTTGCTTTCCCTAGGGCTAGACTCAACTTCGTCTCTACTATTGATAATTAGGGTAGAAGCTGTCTCATACTTCACAGAAGGTTTAAGTCCAGAAAACTTAGTAGAAGAAGGTATTGGTCATAGAGCTTTCAGTCTACTTTCGGTGAGAATCAAATGCCTGAACCTTCGTAAGAATGGAATCTTCATGACTTCTTTGTATCTACCTTTAAATGAATTAGTTATGGCTAGATCAACACTCCTCTCAGGTCTCACTGTTTATAACATGATAAAATAAGGAAACACGACCAAAAATGAAAGAAGAAACAGAAAAGGAAAGACATATCAGCACTATTGAAAGAAGTAACGATTCGACTAGAAGGAGCCTTTACCAGAAACCATTACTAGGTGTTATTTTGTTAAATGGATCCTTCAAAGGAGACCGGCTTTAGAATTTGAGAAATTACGTAGGAAATTTAGCAAAAGACTTGGATTCCAGTAGATTGAACGTGTAGTTGATCTCAACAGGAGATATGTTCTGACGGCCTTTTTCTGAATAAAGAATTGCCATAGCAGATAGAGTTGAATAAGAAGTAGCCAGAAGTTGGAAAGGACTGATGTTGTAAAACTCCAAAACACTAACAAACAAAGGGGCTAGCGGTAGGAAAACCCCGTGTTTCAAATGTTCTATGGACCACACGTAATATCTTTTGGGAGGGTAAAAAGTCCAACCCAGACCAGAGAGCAAGCGTTTCAACCCTAGTAATCCTATAAGAAGACAAATTTTCATTAAGAATTTGCTGATCAGCGATGGGAGCATCCATTTCCAGCCTAAGAAAAAGGGGGAAAATGTCCAAATACAAAAAGGAAAATCGACATTATTCTCAGGATAAAGATGACACAAAGTAAACCCAAATTTAACTCTTGGATAAGTAGTAAAAGGAAGGATATCATTGGCCATATTGGTAATCTTCGTAAGGAAAACAAAGTCAAAAAGAACTAGCTAGCTTGGTGGTAGATATCGAAAGAAGAATCGAAGAGAACTTGAGGATATTAATGGCGGTTTTGTGATTCGAACAGGTAAAAGAGGAGAAATGAAAAATAAATTTGTTTATATTAAAAAGAATGGCACAGCTGGAAGAGAGAGAAGCCTTTCTTATCGTAGATTTCATCCAACAAAGTGGATGTTTAAAGATTTCCTCAGATGCCAGGTCATCCTTGCACAAGAAAAGAGAGGCACTTTTTGAAGATAATAGATACCCTACTGACACTTAGACTCACACTTAATGCAAGACCAGAAACCGTCTCTTCAAAGTTCAATCCCAATCGGTCACTGACAAACTCCTTACCACAAGTACAACTCTAGCCTCATGGCCTCAAATTAGATTTCACCTCTTAGCTTCAAAACAGTTTCACTTATCATTTAGTCTAGATAGCTTCAAGTGTCAAGCATAGTTTTCTAAAAAGTTTTGACCTCACGGTCTCCAATTAGATTTTTCCTTTCAACACCGTAACGATTTCGCTCACCACTTAGCCTAAATGGTTTAAAGTGACAAGCACGATTTCCAAAAAGATTTGACTTACGGTTCCAAGTTATATTTTGCCTTTCGGTATCGAAACAACTTCGCTTGTCACTTAGTCTAGATGGCTTCAAGTGTCAAGCACGATTTCTAAAAATATTTGACCTTACGGTCCCAAGTTATATTTTTCCTCTTGGCATCGAAACAGCTTCGCTTGTCACTTAGTCTAGATGACTTCAAGTGTCAAGCATGATTTCCAAAACGATTTGGCCTTACGATCCAAAATTTTATTTTGCCTCTTGGCATTGAAACAGTTTCGCTTGTCACGTAGTTTAGATGACTTCAAGTGTCAAGTATGATTTTGACAAAGATTTGACCTTATGGTCCCAAGTTATGTTTTGCCTCTCGGTACCGAAAGAGTTTCGTTGTCACTTAGTCTAGAT
This sequence comes from Allium fistulosum, assembly GCA_030737815.1. NCBI lineage: Eukaryota > Viridiplantae > Streptophyta > Magnoliopsida > Asparagales > Amaryllidaceae > Allium > Allium fistulosum. The sequence goes on from CM060902.1 coordinate 1,292,372,474, forward strand.
GACTTCAAGTGTCAAGCATGATTTCCAAAAAGATTTGACCTTACGATCCCAAGTTATATTTGAAAGAGTCTATGCGGTAGGATCGTATAATATGAAATAGTAAAATGCTCTAGGTAGATAGTAATAAGTAGTAAGTAAAGTAGACACCAAGACTTTATACTGGTTCGGACCTCTTGTCCTACGTCCAGTCCCTAAGCTCCTCTTAGGAATTCAACTAACCAACAACCCTCACTTAACCCGGAGGAATAGGTTTACAACTTACCCGAACAACCGAACGGGATTTCTTGCCTCATCTACCGAAGAGGACTTCAATTTGGATACAAAAAGTATTTCTGACTTGTTGTGTTTTTTGATAACACTAATGAGTCAATTTAGTACACCTTTCCTATAATCTTATCCTCGAGAGTATACAAAGTGTTTGTGAAGATTTAGGAAATATGAATTGCTATGAATCAAGATATGTTATAGTAAAACAGAGATTCAAGCAATTGGTTTGCTTTTGAAAACTTAAAAGAATCTGAAAGTATGTTCAAGTAAGTAGAGAGATTAAAGCAAGTAGAATTGGTGATTTGCAATTGTTAAAACCATGTATTTATACTTGTAGAAGAGGTGCATTTGTTTGCTAGAGGTGCATGCAAGAGATGCTTCCATTTCCATTGAAGAAGGGTTGCATCTCTTGGAAGAAAGAAAGTGTCTATTCACAAAAAATTCGCAGTTATCAATTCAGTCGACTGAGCAGGAGATCCAGTCGACTGAAAATATAAAGGAAAATTTTCAGGTCTGTGTTCAGTCGACTGTTCAGGGAGTTCAGTCGACTGACACTGTGCATGTTTTTATTTCTGTGCCAGTTTCAGTCGACTGGCCATGCCTGTTCAGTCGACTGAACTGTGAAAATTTGCACAGTAAAAATATTTATAAAAATGAAGTTTAAAGGAAGTGTTTTAGTGTTCGTGCAAATCTCTTGAGGAAAGATTTTAACAAATAATCTAGACTTGGACCCATAAAATCATACTCAAGTTTTCACTTTGGTCTTCATCGATCTTCCTCTGATTTTAAATGTATTTCTTCCTTTTTGTTGAAGCTCATTGTCATTGATCAAAATCTTCGTGTATCAACATTCTCCCCCTTTTTGATTGATGACAACATTAATGTGTTACAGAGATATATTTGCTATTTTTCTCCCCCTGAATGAATGCACCTATCTTTCCTACAAAACAGAGTTAGCTACACAGATTTCTCCCCCTTTGTCATCGACAAAAAGGAAGTAATAATCATAGATATATAGAAAACTACCACTGAACAATATAATTCTACGATTAGTATAGTCAAATAAAACAGAGTTTGCATAATCAATACAGAGATTTATCAAATTAAAAAACACATAGAACAACAAACCATAAAAAGTTACTCGTCTTTATCCCAATCATAAGAACCTTCTCTCTCTCTAGGTTCTCGAATGACTGGTCCTCCTGTTGGTGGTCTATGAGTTCTTCGTCCTTGACTACAACTGGCTCCACTCGCGTTGCTACTTGTATGTTCTTCGGATGTCATCCATGTAAAGGTAGGTGCCGGACGTTTTCCACGTGATGTTGAAGCGGTAGTAGTGCTTGAACACGAGATTGCATCCCATAACTTGTTGAAGAATCCTTTAATTTTATCAAGTTTGTGATCTACCTTCTTGAGACGATTATCAAGAATTTGTTGATTCCTTGATAAGATTCCCAATGTTTGGTTTGTGGAAGCATAACCGGGCTCAATGACACGAATTTCATCATCTTGATCGAAAGGTTCTTCTTGTTGAGGTGGAGGAGGTTGATGTTGTTCTTGATGTCTAGTTTCCCATTTGGCAAGAGATATAATGCGAGGAGGTCTTGCTGGAAGTTGCATTAGACTTATAGTTCGATGGTTTATTTGATGCACTATTGTATTTTCGGATTCAGGTAATGGTGTGTCAACATTAAGAAGTAATCGCATGATATACTCACCAAAATAGATTGTCCTCATTTTGCCATTATTGAAAGTAAGAAATTCGTCAAGAATCAATTGAACCCAATTAACTTGATAATTACCCCAAATTGCATATAGTGCACGATAGTTGTTAGGGTATAAAAGTTCATATGAGCCCGTCCTTGGGGTGATTGTTCTCATTAGAGCTTTGTGGAGAATTCTTGCTCTAGGACGTAAGGAGGTGGACTTAAGATCCGCAATGTTGGCATTGTCATCCAAAAATTGGTGGTTTATGTGGTCACGAATGTGAGGATTAAAGTCAATCTCCTCAAGTTTGCTACCAAAGTTTGGCGAGCCTAAGATGTGTGAAATGCGGTCAAGAGAGAACCAAACTTTCTTTCCACATACCATACTCCAAACACTATCATTTGAATTTCTTGGAGTTTGGTGTCCGAGATTAAGATTAGCATAAAATAATTTTACCATAATGTGATTTATGGAATGATCATTTCTTTTTAAATCTAAAAGAGATGTAAGACCTGCTCGATCCGTTGATGCTGGGATATTGTAGGACTGAAGACTCTGAAAATCAACAAAAGAATGCTTGAAAATCCATGAATTCTTCATCTTGTTCCATCTTGTGACGGCTACTCCATCGTATAGCCATTGTGCTATTTGAGCGTCAATTGTCTCGGAGGATGAAGAAGAAGCTCTAGATCGCTTTGGAGGCATTTTGTATATAAATTGTTTGTGGTTGGAGCAGTTTGAGAACTAGGGTTTTGAGTATATTTGGGGAAGAAGATGGAATTTGAGGTAAAAAGTGAAGGAATAGGGGTAAAACTGTGGTTAAAAAGAAAAAGGTTGCCTGGAAATTCACGTTCAGTCGACTGAGTGGTCTGTTCAGTCGACTGAATCAAAGGAACGAAATTTTTCTGTGTTAGATTCAGTCGACTGAACAGTACATTTAGTCGACTGAATTTTGTGATGAACTTTTCTGTTAACTATTCAGTCGACTGTCCAGATGATTTCAGTCGACTGAGCTGTGTATATTATGTTTTCTGTTTGTAGTTCAGGGGACTAAACAGTGGGTTTCAGTCGACTAACAATTTAACTTTGTTATTTCTCCTGATATAAAAGTAAATAATTTATATATAAAAAAACAAATTATAATTATATAGATGCAACATTTAAAAAAGAATATTAGAATTGACTATTTCTTTGGGGATGGACTTGGAGTTTTTCCTTCGTTCTTCCCATAATTTATATCCCATGAATTTGGAGCATACTGAGGAGTTTTTGGGGAAGTCCAAGAATTCAAGGGATCAGCTGGTGTACGGTAGGATGAAGATGGATCGAACACATTACTTGGTCGAGGTAAGGGTTCGCTTACTTCATTTTTCTTTGAACTACAGAAATGTAAACCAATTTTCTCCAGAAAACTTAGCCGTCGTGCCGTTACTTTCTGTTCAAAATATAATTCTCTTTGGAGATTAATCTGTTGTTGTTGAAAATGATGAATTTCGTCAATCTTTCTCTTTGTATCAGGGGAGGTAAAAAGGCTACGTTTTGTCTTTTTTGATTCCGGTGTGTAACCGGTTCGATAGTTTTCCCATTTGTAAACTGGCTCATGTGTCGGTGTTGGCGTTGGTAGTTTAGGTGATGCAGGAGTGTTTTCAACTGAGGAGATAATATTGATATGAGAGTCTGAGCTATCGTAAGACATCTTTAAACTTTTTAATTCTTTTATATGGTAAATGAATTGTTGAAAAGAATTTTGTTTAGGAGGATATTTATAGTAGGAATTTTCTAAATATATATTGGTTATAAAGTTTAAATGCTTTTCAACCACTTAATGATTTAATGGTTAATATAAGTTAGTTAAGAATGTCTGGTAAATAACTTTTATATGTAAGAATAAATTGAAATTCCCATATAATGTTAGTTGAAAAAATTGTGTAGATTTTTCTTCTAATTTTCTTTATATGATATCTTTAAAAGACAATATCCCTAATTCTCGTCGTAATTTTATAAAGGAGTTTTCTAAAAGAGGTTTAGTAAATATATCGGCAATTTGATTTTCGGTAGAAATATGTTCTAAGTTTATGGTTCCTTTTTCGATATTGTCACGTAGAAAGTGGTGACGAATATCTATATGTTTTGTACGAGAGTGATTAACTGGATTTTTAGATAAATTTATTGTACTTGTATTATCACAATATATTGTAGAGTTTGTTAAATTTATATTAAAATCCTTAAGTGTTTGTTGCACGTAAATAACTTGAGTACAAGCTAAAGCAGCTGATATATACTCTTCTTCACAGGTTGATAGCGAGACACAATTTTGTTTCTTACTAAACCAAGATACAAGTGATTTTCCAATGAAATGGCACGTACCACTTGTACTTTTTCTATCTGTTCGAGATCCACCAAAATCAGCATCACTGAATGATACTAACTCAAATGGACACTCTTTTGGATAGAAAAGACCAAAATCTTTAGTATTGTTAATTTATCGTATAATTCGTTTTACCGCTCTTAAATGTGATTCTTTAGGATTAGATTGAAATCGTGCACATAAACATACACTCATCATTAAGTCTGGTCTACTAGCGGTCAAGTAAAGTAAGGAACCTATATTACTTCTAAACAATTTTTGATCGATACTTTTACCATTTTCATCTCGATCAAGATGAGTTGTGGTACTCATAGGAGTAGGCTTTCCAGAAGTGTTTTCTAGTCCAAAACGTTTAATCAGATTAGCACAATATTTTTCTTGATTTAAGAAAATTCCATTTGTTAATTGTTTAATTTTTAAACCGAGAAAATAAGATAATTCTCCCATGTGTGACATTTCGAATTCTTTAGTCATTATATTTGAGAATTCTTTACATAAGTTTTCATTAGTTGAACCAAATATGATGTCATCTACATATATTTGAATTATTAGAATGTCATTAGTAGTGTTTTTAATGAATAGAGTTTGATCTACTTTTCCAATTTGAAATCCCAAATCTAGTAGATAACTTTTAAGTCTCTCATACCAAGCACGAGGTGCTTGTTTAAGACCATATAAAGCTTTCTTTAATTTATATACATGATCCGGATATTTTTCGTGTATGAATAAAGGAGGTTGTTCTACGTACACATTTTCTTTTATAAAACCATTTAGAAAAGCACTTTTAACATCCATTTGATAAAGTTTAAAATTATGAAAACACACGAAGGCTAATAAAATACGTATTGCTTCAAGTCGTGCAACGGGTGCAAATGTTTCTTCAAAGTCAATACCTTCTTCTTGATTATATCCTTGTGCTACTAGTCTAGCTTTATTCCTAGTTATATTTCCTTGTTCGTCTACTTTATTTTTGTAAACCCATTTTGTTCCTATAACAGATTGATTATTAGGACGAGGAACTAAATCCCAAACATTGTTGCGTTTGAATTGATTTAATTCTTCTTGCATAGCAACAATCCAGTAGTCATCTGTTGATGCTTTTTTAGAATTTTTAGGTTCTATTGTAGAAATAATAGCAACATGTCCCATTTGGTTTAGTTGACTTCTAGTTTTAACTTGAGAATCTATTTCACCGATTATGTTTTGTACAGGGTGATCTCGTAAGATTTTAGGTGGAGATCTAAGTTCGGTATTATTTATATTTTCAATATTTGTATTATCTGTATTTATTATAAATTCATCATCATATTTTGTGCTCAATTTTTTATTAAAGTTTTCATCAAAAGATACATGTAAAGTTTCTTCAATTGTATTTGTTCGTTTATTAAAAACTCGATATGCCTTACTTCGTTCTGAGTATCCTAAAAAAGTTCCTTCATCGGCTTTTGGATTGAATTTTCCTAGTTGGTCTTTTGTATTTAGAATAAAACATTTTGATCTAAATATTTTAAAATATGATATATTTGGCTTTCTATTGTTAAAAAGTTCATATGAAGTATTCTTAGTTAATGGTCTAATAGAAATACGATTTAATACATAACATGCAGTAGCTACTGCTTCTGCCCAAAAATGTTTTGGTAAATAACTTCCATTTAATAATGTTCTTGCACATTCTTGTAATGTTCTATTCTTTCTTTCCACCACTCCATTTTGTTGAGGAGTTCTAGGAAATGAGAAGTTATGATTTATTCCTTTCTTTTTACAGAAAGATTCAAAAGCTTCATTTTCGAATTCGCTACCATGATCACTTCGAATATTCTTAATTTTTAAATTTTTAGTGTTTTGGATTCTTTTGGAAAATGTTTTAAAGTTCTCAAATGTATCACTTTTATTTTTCATAAAAATGGTCCATGTGTATCTTGAAAAATCATCAACTATTACAAATACATATCGATTATGATTAATGGATTGAACTTGAGTTGGTCCGAAAAGATCCATATGAAGTAATTCTAATGGTTGTAAAGTTGAAATATTTTTCTTAGATTTGAAAGATGATTTTGTTAATTTTCCTATTTGACAATCATCACAAAGATTTTTTATTTTAAAGTTTATCTTAGGTAATCCTCTTACTAATTCATTTCTAGAAAGTTTTCTTATAGTTTTGAAATTAATATGACAAAATCTTTTGTGCCATAGCCAAGGATCATTATCTTTTGCTAGTAAACACATATTCATATTATGATTTATTTTCATATTTAAAACATAAATATTCCTATCTCTATTTCCTTCAAAAACAAGATTTGGTTTTGATCAGAGATACTACATTTATTTTCCGAAAATGTTATTCTAAAGCCTTTGTCACAAAGTTGACTTATGCTTAGTAGATTATGTTTTAGATTTTTAACTAATGAAACATTTGTAATAAAAGGTAAATTTGATGTACCGTAATTGCTCACATCTCCTTTGCCAATGATATAGCCTTTTGAGTTGTCTCCGAAGGTAACCGAGCCACCATCAAAGCATGTGATGTTTGTAAGCATATCTTTGTCACCGGTCATGTGTTTTGAGCAACCACTGTCTAATATCCATTTCTTCTTTTTGTGTGGGACCTGAAAATAAATATAAAATTATTGGTACCCACCTTTCAATAGGGTCCTAAAAAGTTAGAACTTAGGAAACCAAACCCAATTTGGTTGAGTATCCTTTTTATAAATATAGTTTTTATTATTATGAACACTATCCATAAATGTTTTAATATATTTATTTCTAATTAAAATGTTATTAGTCTTTGGAACCCAAATTTTAACAAACTTAGTTTCTTCTTTTGTTCTAATAGGTTCTCTTAATAACACTTGTTGTTTAGAGTCAATATTCCTCTTAAAATTTGTTTTTATAGTTTTAGGAATTTTTGGCTCCTTTTTATATCCTAATCCATGTTTATTTGAGGAAGATTGAGAATTTTCTAAAATTTTAGATAAATTTTCTCTTCCTTTGTTAAAGTTAGAAACATTTTTAGTGATGTTATCTAATCTAACTTGAAGACTATTATTATCTAACTTAACTTGTTTAATCTGAGTTTTTAATTCATGATTTTCAGAAACAATTATATCATTTTTTGTCTTTTGAGTTTCAATTTCTTGACTTAAAAGTGATAGTTGAGTTTCCGAATTTGAATGAGACTCTTGAACTTTTTCAAGTTCTTCTTCTAAAATTTTCTTTTCATCTTTTAACATATCCCTTTCAAACTCAGCCTTGTTCTGATTTTCACGTGTCTCCTTAAGTTTCTTTTTAAGATTTTTTATTGTACTCAAAAGTTCAGTGTTTACATCAATTAAATCGTCGAAAGTTAAATTACTAACCTCAGATTCCTGAGCCATAAAGCATACATTTGCTTGTTCATTGTCGCTATCATTTTCACTATCAGATGAAGATGAATCTGAATCGTCCCATGTTACAGAGAATGCCTTCTTTTTGAATTTTTCTTTCTTGTTTTTGTTCTGATTCTCCTTCTTTTGCTCTGGACAATCTTTCTGCATGTGACCTTTCTTGTGACAGTTGAAGCATTCTATATTTGAGGATGAAGGTTTGTTCAAGAAATTCTTTTTGAATCCGTTTTTATTTTCTTTCCTATATCTTAAAAATTTCTTGAAATTTTTGGCTATAAATGCTAAATCCTCATCTTCAGACTCTGATTCTTCCTTTTCCGCATGAAAAGCTACATTTTTTCTTTCTTGTGCTTGATCTTTCTTAGCTTGCATATTAACTTCATATGACATAAGATTTCCAATTAATTCTTCTGGTTTCATTATAGGTAGATCATTTGCTTCTTCGATTGCTAAGACTTTTCTCTCCCATTCATCAGTGAGTGAATTTAGAACTTTAGATATAATATCAAAATCCGTGTATTTTTCTCCTAGTCCTATTAAGGCATGATGAATGTCTTGAAACCTTGAGTACATGTCATTGATGGATTCATTTTATCGCATTCTAAAGTTTTGGAACTGGTTCTTTAGCATGGAGATTTTAGTTTGCTTGACCTTGTTTGTGCCTTCATGTATGGTTTTAAGTGTACTCCATATCTGATGTGCAGTAGTACAGATGCTTACACGGTTGAACTCATTTCTATCCAAAGCGCAAAATAGCATATTCATAGCTTTAGCATTTGCACTAACTTCATTCTTCTGAGCTTGCGTCCATGTAGAATAATCCGTTGTTGGTACAACGAGTTCTGCTTGAGTTACATTCCAGGCTTCAAAACTTGTTGCTTGCATATAAATCCTCATCCTTGTAGCCCAGTAATTATAGTTTAGTCCATTGAATAGAGGAGGTCTTTGAGTAGACTGTCCTTCCGCAAATGTAGAGTTATAGGTAGATGTTGTGCTTGTGTTGTTTTCCATATTATCAATATGTCAAATAACGGTGTTATGGTTATAGGACGGCCTTGCTCTGATACCAATTGAAAGAGTCTATGCGGTAGGATCGTATGATATGGAATAGTAAAATGCTCTAGGTAGATAGTAATAAGTAGTAAGTAAAGTAGACACCAAGACTTTATACTGTTCGGACCTCTTGTCCTACGTCCAGTCCCTAAGCTCCTCTTAGGAATTCAACTAACCAACAACCCTCACTTAACCCGGAGGAATAGGTTTACAACTTACCCGAACAACCGAACGGGATTTCTTGCCTCAGCTACCGAAGAGGACTTCAATTTGGATACAAAAAGTATTTCTGACTTGTTGTGTTCTTTGATAACACTAATGAGTCAATTTAGTACACCTTTCCTATAATCTTATCCTTGAGAGTATACAAAGTGTTTGTGAAGATTTAGGAAATATGAATTGCTATGAATCAAGATATGTTATAGTTAAAACAGAGATTCAAGCAATTGGTTTGCTTTTGAAAACTTAAAAGAATCTGAAAGTATGTTCAAGTAAGTAGAGAGATTAAAGCAAGTAGAATTGGTGATTTGCAATTGTTAAAACCATGTATTTATACTTGTAGAAGAGGTGCATTTGTTTGCTAGAGGTGCATGCAAGAGATGCTTCCATTTCCATTGAAGAAGGGTTGCATCTCTTGGAAGAAAGAAAGTGTCTATTCACAAAAAATTCGCAGTTATCAATTCAGTCGACTGAGCAGGAGATCCAGTCGACTGAAAATATAAAGGAAAATTTTCAGGTCTGTGTTCAGTCGACTGTTCAGGGAGTTCAGTCGACTGACACTGTGCATGTTTTTATTTCTGTGCCAGTTTCAGTCGACTGGCCATGCCTGTTCAGTCGACTGAACTGTGAAAATTTGCACAGTAAAAATATTTATAAAAATGAAGTTTAAAGGAAGTGTTTTAGTGTTCGTGCAAATCTCTTGAGGAAAGATTTTAACAAATAATCTAGACTTGGACCCATAAAAATCATACTCAAGTTTTCACTTTGGTCTTCATCGATCTTCCTCTGATTTTAAATGTATTTCTTCCTTTTTGTTGAAGCTCATTGTCATTGATCAAAATCTTCGTGTATCAACATTCTCCCCCTTTTTGATTGATGACCACATTAATGTGTTACAGAGATATATTTGCTATTTTTCTCCCCCTGAATGAATGCACCTATCTTTCCTACAAAACAGAGTTAGCTACACAGATTTCTCCCCCTTTGTCATCGACAAAAAGGAAGTAATAATCATAGATATATAGAAAACAACCACTGAACAATAGAATTCTACGATTAGTATAGTCAAATAAAACAGAGTTTGCATAATAAATACAGAGATTTATCAAATTAAAAAACACATAGAACAACAAACCATAAAAAGTTACTCGTCTTTATCCCAATCATAAGAACCTTCTCTCTCTCTAGGTTCTCGAATGACTGGTCCTCCTGTTGGTGGTCTAGCTCTTCGTCCTTGACTACAACTGGCTCCGCTCGCGTTGCTACTTGTATGTTCTTCGGATGTCGTCCATGTAAAGGTAGGTGCCGGACGTTTTCCACGTGATGTTGAAGCGGTAGTAGTGCTTGAACACGAGATTGCATCCCATAACTTGTTGAAGAATCCTTTAATTTTATCAAGTTTGTGATCTACCTTCTTGAGACGATTATCAAGAATTTGTTGATTCCTTGATAAGATTCCCAATGTTTGGTTTGTGGAAGCATAACCGGGCTCAATGACACGAATTTCATCATCTTGATCTAAAGGTTCTTCTTTTGAGGTGGGGGAGGTTGATGTTGTTCTTGATGTCTAGTTTCCCATTCGGCAAGAGATATAATGCGAGGAGGTCTTGCCGGAAGTTGCATTAGACTTATAGTTCGATGGTTTATTTGATGCACTATTGTATTTTCGGATTCAGGTAATGGTGTGTCAACATTAAGAAGTAATCGCATGATATACTCACCAAAATAGATTGTCCTCATTTTGCCATTATTGAAAGTAAGAAATTCGTCAAGAATCAATTGAACCCAATTAACTTGATAATTACCCCAAATTGCATATAGTGCACGATAGTTGTTAGGGTATAAAAGTTCATATGAGCCCGTCCTTGGGGTGATTGTTCTCATTAGAGCTTTGTGGGGAATTCTTGCTCTAGGACGTAAGGAGGTGGACTTAAGATCCGCAATGTTGGCATTGTCATCCAAAAATTGGTGGTTTATGTTGTCACGAATGTGAGGATTAAAGTCAATCTCCTCAAGTTTGCTACCAAAGTTTGGCGAGCCTAAGATGTGTGAAATGCGGTCAAGAGAGAACCAAACTTTCTTTCCACATACCATACTCCAAACACTATCATTTGGATTTCTTGGAGTTTGGTGTCCGAGATTAAGATTAGCATAAAATAATTTTACCATAATGTGATTTATGGCATGATCATTTCTTTTTAAATCAAAAAGAGATGTAAGACCTGCTCGATCCGTTAATGCTTGGATATTGTAGGACCGAAGACTCTGAAAATCAACAAAAGAATGCTCGAAAATCCGTGAATTCTTCATCTTGTTCCATCTTGTGACGGCTACTCCATCGTATAGCCATTGTGCTATTTGAGCGTCAATTGTCTCGGAGGATGAAGAAGAAGCTCTAGATCGCTTTGGAGGCATTTTGTATATAAATTGTTTGTGGTTGGAGCAGTTTGAGAACTAGGGTTTTGAGTATATTTGGGGAAGAAGATGGAATTTGAGGTAAAAAGTGAAGGAATAGGGGTAAAACTGTGGTTAAAAAGAAAAAGGTTGCCTGGAAATTCACGTTCAGTCGACTGAGTGGTCTGTTCAGTCGACTGAATCAAAGGAACGAAATTTTTCTGTGTTAGATTCAGTCGACTGAACAGTACATTTAGTCGACTGAATTTTGTGATGAACTTTTCTGTTAACTATTCAGTCGACTGTCCAGATGATTTCAGTCGACTGAGCTGTGTATATTATGTTTTCTGTTTGTAGTTCAGTCGACTAAACAGTGGGTTTCAGTCGACTGACAATTTAACTTTGTTATTTCTCCTGATATAAAAGTAAATAATTTATATATAAAAAAACAAATTATAATTATATAGATGCAACATTTAAAAAAGAATATTAGAATTGACTATTTCTTTGGGGATGGACTTGGAGTTTTTCCTTCGTTCTTCCCATAATTTATATCCCATGAATTTGGAGCATACTGAGGAGTTTTTGGGGAAGTCCAAGGATTCAAGGGATCAGCTGGTGTACGGTAGGATGAAGATGGATCGAACACATTACTTGGTCGAGGTAAGGGTTCGCTTACTTCATTTTTCTTTGAACTACAGAAATGTAAACCAATTTTCTCCAGAAAACTTAGCCGTCGTGCCGTTACTTTCTGTTCAAAATATAATTCTCTTTGGAGATTAATCTGTTGTTGTTGAAAATGATGAATTTCGTCAATCTTTCTCTTTGTATCAGGGGAGGTAAAAAGGCTACGTTTTGTCTTTTTTGATTCCGGTGTGTAACCGGTTCGATAGTTTTCCCATTTGTAAACTGGCTCATGTGTCGGTGTTGGCGTTGGTAGTTTAGGTGATGCAGGAGTGTTTTCAACTGAGGAGATAATATTGATATGAGAGTCTGAGCTATCGTAAGACATCTTTAAACTTTTTAATTCTTTTATATGGTAAATGAATTGTTGAAAAGAATTTTGTTTAGGAGGATATTTATAGTAGGAATTTTCTAAATATATATTGGTTATAAAGTTTAAATGCTTTTCAACCACTTAATGATTTAATGGTTAATATAAGTTAGTTAAGAATGTCTGGTAAATAACTTTTATATGTAAGAATAAATTGAAATTCCCATATAATGTTAGTTGAAAAAATTGTGTAGATTTTTCTTCTAATTTTCTTTATATGATATCTTTAAAAGACAATATCCCTAATTCTCGTCGTAATTTTATAAAGGAGTTTTCTAAAAGAGGTTTAGTAAATATATCGGCAATTTGATTTTCGGTAGAAATATGTTCTAAGTTTATGGTTCCTTTTTCGATATTGTCACGTAGAAAGTGGTGACGAATATCTATATGTTTTGTACGAGAGTGATTAACTGGATTTTTAGATAAATTTATTGTACTTGTATTATCACAATATATTGTAGAGTTTGTTAAATTTATATTAAAATCCTTAAGTGTTTGTTGCACGTAAATAACTTGAGTACAAGCTAAAGCAGCTGATATATTCTCTGCTTCACAGGTTGATAGCGAGACACAATTTTGTTTCTTACTAAACCAAGATACAAGTGATTTTCCAATGAAATGGCACGTACCACTTGTACTTTTTCTATCTGTTCGAGATCCACCAAAATCAGCATCACTGAATGATACTAACTCAAATGGACACTCTTTTGGATAGAAAAGACCAAAATCTTTAGTATTGTTAAGATATCGTATAATTCGTTTTACCGCTCTTAAATGTGATTCTTTAGGATTAGATTGAAATCGTGCACATAAACATACACTCATCATTAAGTCTGGTCTACTAGCGGTCAAGTAAAGTAAGGAACCTATCATACTTCTAAACAATTTTTGATCGATACTTTTACCATTTTCATCTCGATCAAGATGAGTTGTGGTACTCATAGGAGTAGGCTTTCCAGAAGTGTTTTCTAGTCCAAAACGTTTAATCAGATTAGCACAATATTTTTCTTGATTTAAGAAAATTCCATTTGTTAATTGTTTAATTTGTAAACCGAGAAAATAAGATAATTCTCCCATGTGTGACATTTCGAATTCTTTAGTCATTATATTTGAGAATTCTTTACATAAGTTTTCATTAGTTGAACCAAATATGATGTCATCTACATATATTTGAATTATTAGAATGTCATTAGTAGTGTTTTTAATGAATAGAGTTTGATCTACTTTTCCAATTTGAAATCCCGAATCTAGTAGATAACTTTTAAGTCTCTCATACCAAGCACGAGGTGCTTGTTTAAGACCATATAAAGCTTTCTTTAATTTATATACATGATCCGGATATTTTTCGTGTATGAATAAAGGAGGTTGTTCTACGTACACATTTTCTTTTATAAAACCATTTAGAAAAGCACTTTTAACATCCATTTGATAAAGTTTAAAATTATGAAAACACACGAAGGCTAATAAAATATGTATTGCTTCAAGTCGTGCAACGGGTGCAAATGTTTCTTCAAAGTCAATACCTTCTTCTTGATTATATCCTTGTGCTACTAGTCTAGCTTTATTCCTAGTTATATTTCCTTGTTCGTCTACTTTATTTTTGTAAACCCATTTTGTTCCTATAACAGATTGATTATTAGGACGATGAACTAAATCCCAAACATTGTTGCGTTTGAATTGATTTAATTCTTCTTGCATAGCAACAATCCAGTAGTCATCTGTTGATGCTTCTTTAGAATTTTTAGGTTCTATTGTAGAAATAATAGCAACATGTCCCATTTGGTTTAGTTGACTTCTAGTTTTAACTTGAGAATCTATTTCACCGATTATGTTTTGTACAGGGTGATCTCGTAAGATTTTAGGTGGAGATCTAAGTTCGGTATTATTTATATTTTCAATATTTGTATTATCTGTATTTATTATAAATTCATCATCATCTTTTGTGCTCAATTTTTTATTAAAGTTTTCATCAAAAGATACATGTAAAGTTTCTTCAATTGTATTTGTTCGTTATTAAAAACTCGATATGCCTTACTTCGTTCTGAGTATCCTACAAAAGTTCCTTCATCAGCTTTTGGATCGAATTTTCCTAGTTGGTCTTTTATATTTAGAATAAAACATTTTGATCCAAATATTTTAAAATATGATATATTTGGCTTTCTATTGTTAAAAAGTTCATATGAAGTATTCTTAGTTAATGGTCTAATAGAAATACGCCCCCAAAAGCTCAGAATTAACTTCGTGATGGGAACAAAATTATAAGCCAACTATTGAACCTAATACGACAATATTCTTTCCAAAGTCCATCTCATATCAATTATATGAGGTGAACTTTGAGAGGCATGTGTTATATTATAATTTCTACAAAGTACAAATCGCTAATATTCGGAAGGAAATATCCTTGGCTTATACTTCTAAGACCTATCTTTTGGTTTCTAACAAGAGCATGCAATACGAGAGCATGAATCAAAGAGTCAACTAAGGCCAAGATCATTATTCAGCTAAGATAAGAAGCCTGACCAAGAGCATCAGTTGCCGAAGCCCAAAGTAATTCAATAAATAATAGCGATCAATGGTTTAGATAGCTCAGGCCGAGATCAACGGTCAATGTGAATGGAAGATATCCAAAAGCTATATATAAAAGCGACAAGTCAGCAATCCGTGTCAAGTTACACTCAACTAGATAATGACAAACATTCAAATTAAGACCGCTCATAGCAAGCTTGATCGTCAAACCAAAGAGAAGGCGCTCAACTAATGACGTCACAGCTTTTTGGCTATAAATAGGCGGTAATCTCAAGGCATAAGGATCTTTCGGCATAATAACAATTGACATAAAATCATAAGTATACTTTCTTATAGTATAGCTCTATTAAAAAAACTTATTAATGGCGGAAACTCTTAGACTTAATAAGCCTCTCAACTATATAAAGTGACTAAATAAGGAAATAACAGTGGACACGATGACTTTTGGGCTGAACCACTATAAAAATCTCGGTGTTATTTACTTTCCGCACTTTACTTTCTGCCCATTTATTGTTCTAATTCAGTAGTTCAACCTCCAGTGACTCCAACAATACAACATCACATCTCGGTATTCCTATATCCGGGACCTACAATCAAACTAACTTTCAAAGTTATATCAAGACCTTGGGGTGTTGGTGTAGACGTTGCCTCCTTAAGCTTAGGTTCCCCCTCCGAGTAAAACTTCAAGCATTTCTGGAGCATGTTTCTTATTGTTTGCATTATTGTTTGATTTATCATTCAAAGTTGCGTCAATTGAAGAGTGCTTTTAATTGCGTTGGAATCGAGATCATGGCAAGTTCGTTGGAATTTACAGTTTTTGATCTTGAATCCATGTTGAATACTTAGTAGCATTCTTGTTGAGGAAAGTAGTATTCTTCTAAGTCTTGGCAGAGAGTTTCAAGATCTACAACACTTATTTGACATATGAGAAATATTAAGATCATGGTGAGAATAAAACTGGATTGCGGCATTTTTCTTGCTTTTGTTGAGCTTCAATTAGGTTAAGATGAATATGATGAAATTTACTAGTATAAACAGAACTAGTAGTTAAGATGAATATGATGAAATTTATTGGTATAAATAGAACTAGCAGTTATACATCAGTGTATGCATTGATTTTGTATTAAAAAACTTCATCGATATCTATTAATCTATTGCAAAAGTTTTTAGATTTTAAATCAAGTTCTCCATTCATTATGTTTTTCCATTTTTTTACTTTAGCAGATGTTAAATGAAAAAAAACACTAATGACCCACTCTTGAGTTTTTTTCCATATGTTTTAATAATAATTGACAAAACTGGTTTTCAAGATATTGGGAAAACTGAAAACATCTCTACTCCATACGTTTTAACCACTAATTCTACTTGGTTTTAAAAGCAAGAAACATCAGTATAGTATAGTTAAGGTTATATCTTATAACCTCCCAAATCAATGGTTTAGAGAAGTTTTGCATATTTTATTGTAATTATGCAAATATAGATATATTTTATATTTGTTTTATTTCATTCCTAAAGATTATATTAAATTAGCGAAAAGTACAAGACAATTTTAGTATTATGTTTAAGTATATTTTGTTATTCCGCATATATTTGACAACTATCTTTTATATTTTGTTCACCGTAATGTATATCAAATATACTCATGTTTTTTTACATACTTCTCTCCTTCCAACTCAATCTTACTCGAAAAAATAGCGAATGATCTCTTAGAGAAGACCTAAACACCCCATACCTATGGGAAACAATTCAAAAGCTAACAACACAAGGAGTGATGGATCGATACCGATCCCTATCAGGGTTTGGTGCCAATCCCTATATACTTACCTAGGTTGCCCTTCATCTCATGCACCATCAAGCTAAGATGTTTGCAACTAGCTCCATGCCTTCTAGGATGGTTCACAAGTTTGTATCATCAACCACCATCAACACACAAGTCAAACACTATTGCCCTATCCCCGAACCAAGCGATTCACTCAGATCTGAGCTCCTCGCAAAGCAAATAAAACAAGAGAATCGAAGACACAAACATGTCGAACTTCCATAAGATCATGGAAAAGGTCCAGAAGGCAACTTCACGGATCAGTACCGATCTTTGATTGTTGCTGATGTGGCCACGATCTTCCTAGCATGAGTGCTCCTAAATGTGGGAAACGTTGGCACAAACATGGTGGAGAGGATTTCGGTAACATACAACTATAAATAGAAGGATATGGGCATGGTTTTGGGGATCCTTTTCAGTTGTTTATGAATTATCAAATCACTCTTGTAATTTCGAGGACCATCACTAATCCATAAGAACGGTTTTTGTAAATCGCTATCAGATTCATCCGCAAAGTTGAGTAGACATAGGAAACGATTAGCCGAACCACTATTAAATCTTATATGCTTTGTTTTTCCTTGTTTTAATTTACTTTCTTCATTTAATTCTTCTACTTTTTATTTCTGGATGTTTGTGCTACCTTTTGGTATAAACATTTTAGTGCTTTCCCTAAGAGCGTTAATCCCAGTCTATCATGATCTATTTTCTACTTTTGGATAGCTTAAATCCATGAGGTAAATCCATTAGTTTTATTGTTGCAACCTGTGACTAATCAGATTCTAATAGAATATATCAAAGGACTAATTTGACTTATGGCTCCACGAAAAGGGAAATCTAATGCTTCCATGCCCATTAGCAAGGTCGAGAACACCGAAACCCGACATGTTGAAGAAGTTGCACAGTCGAACGCTGCTGAAATCCGAAATCCTTTGGATATGATAATGAGAGTTGAGGTCGATCAGATGATAAAGGAGATGAATGACAAACTATAGGAGAGTTGGGATGAGGTGAATAGGCGGATGGGAGAGCCTTGATTTGCTGAACCAATTGACTTATAGTCGCATAAGAAACTAGAAGGAACTAACTCCTTCCGATTCAGAGAGGTACAACTCTTCGTCATCTGGTTAGAAACACATGGAAGGAAAACTAAAAATGAAAAGAAGGGAAGCTGGAGCTTCGAAGGAGAGGTTGGTTTCTATTAGAAGTGGAGGCCCGGGGATCGGAACTGAACCTAATATGGGGGTCGATATCGAACCCTCTGTACTCGACCCGGTCAACGAGCATGTTGATGTCTTGGAGGATGATGTTGGTGGTAATGTAGGTTATGTTGATGACAGCCAAAATGTTAGAGTCTAGGAGGTTGCTGCTGATCCGCCCCGTAGAAACAATAAAAATGCATCAACTGGACGGACGATTATCCTAGAGTCAGCGGAACCCAGATATATAGAACTAACTGAGAACATTTGTGGAGTCAAACACTTAGGGCAGGCCATGACTGTCGCCGTCCATTAGATTAGGCTGAGCTAGATTATTTGGCGAAGATAGTAAATGAGACCCAGCATAGAAGTAACAATGAATGGGGTACTTCTCCCAATAGGAACCCATTCATTAAGAAGGTTTTACGTGAGAAATACCCTCAAAGATTCATGATGCCGACGATGTCGTCCTACGATGGAATGACGGATTTAAGGCAGGACCTATTGAAATACGAATAGCCTATGGACGATGCTATGGCAATTGATGCCATTGGATGTCGATGTTTTTAGTTTTTTCTTAAAGGTGTAGCAATGATGTGGTTCATTCGGCTTTCGCCTAGATCCATATTGTCATTTGATCAAATGGCAAGGAAGTTTTGTTGTGTATGACTTGTCGAAAAGATGTAATGTCGCTATCGAATCTCTTCCAAGGAGCGGGAGAATCATTGAAAGATTTTTTGGGCAGATTCAATACGGTAGTTACAAAGGTGAGTAATGTGAAGGAAGATATTGTGCTGATGGCGTTGATCAGAGATACACATCCTGATACTGATTTTGGGAGATGGTTTAAAATGAAACCCCCATTGACAATGGATGTTTTCGATAAGAAGACAAACCATTTATTGCGCTTGGAAGAGGCAAGTTCGACTGCCAGAAAAGTTGGCGATGAACAGTCAGCCGATGTGGTGCAAAGTAATGTTGCGGTGAAACAAACCAGAGGGAGCTTCGACAATGTAGATGTGAACATTGAGAACAAGGAAGTAGTTAAAAAAGAGTCGACTGAGGAGGTGGATATCGAAAATCAAACCCAAGTAAACGTCCTAGATTTCCAAAATACGAAGATTACACTCCATTAAATAAACTGGTTGAAAATATATGGCTTGCAACGCAGGGTACGGAACACTATAAGAAACCGCCTTCGAGGGCGTCGACGGAGAAGGAGAAGAGATTTGGTATGTACTGCCGCTTTCACAAGACCCACGATCATAACACGAATGAGTGTCAGTATTTGCGTTATAGAAGACTAGTTAGAAAGAAGAAGTTGCAGAAGTTTGCTAATGTCTTCGAAGATGACGGGCAAGGAAATGCTCACCCCAGGAACTGCATTTCCAATGGGGCTAGGTTAGGCCTAGTGATGACGAACCTAGGCAGCTTGAAAAAGATTAGTCATAAACACAATCTTTGGTGGACCTCATCCAACTGCAAAGAGTTGGAATGAGATAGAGAGGTATAGGAACACGTGGTGAATGAGAGTTGTTTTGCCGTCGGAGATCGAGCGCCAGTAAAGCAACTCAAAACGATGATCGATGACATTGCATTCAAAAATAGGGATGCAGATGGGACTGAAGCACCTACGCTTGATCCCTTGGTGATTTTAGCCATGATTGGTCCAACGATTATAAAGAAAGCGTTAGTAGATTTTGGTAGCTCAGTAAATATTCTTTTTAAAAGAGCTTATGACTAGATAAAGATGGTTGATCTGAAGCCATGCAAATTCTGGATCTAGGGATTTAACGGAGTGGGGACGGAACTTGTGGGTTGTGTGGATCTGCTGGTGATTTTATGCGAAGGTGACAACAAGCGAGTGTGGGTTATGACCTTGGTGTTGGATTTTTTTGGCTATAATGCGTTCTTGGGCCGACCGGCCTTAGCCAGCTTTTGCATGTCCCTTGTCCTATGGTGCCTAATAATGAAATTCCCTAAGGATAATAAATTGGGAGTTATCCAAGGAGACAAAAGTATCGGGCGAGAATGTTACATCATGGAACTAAAGGAGGCAAAGTGACATGAAAAGAGAAAGGATGTGGAGAATACTTTCTACGTCAAGTCACTGGACACATAGCAACCACTGCCTAAGCCCTGGCTCAAGCATCATAGCCGATTCCATAAGGATATGGATCTAAGAAAAGAGCCGGAGGATGCTGAGTTGACAATCAGTGTCCAGGTCAGTCAGGATGATCCTACATGGGTCCTGAAGATCGGTTCTCAACTTAGTATAAAGATGATGAAAGAGTTGACGGGTTTTCTTCAGGTGAACCTGGATGCGTTTGCCTGAACGCATTCTGACATGTATGGAATATCATCGGAGATAGCGTGCCACACGTTGAATGTGAACCCTAAATATGTTCCCATAAAGAAAAAACGACGCAGCCTGGGTTTGGAGCGATCTGCTGCACCGAAAGAGGAAGTAGACAAACTGAAAGACAACGGAATTATCCATGATGCCCTATACCCTGAGTGGGTATCCAACCCACCTCTGGTCAAAAAATCCGACGGGAAGTGGAGGATGTCCGTCAGCTATTCTGATCTAAATAAAGCATGCCCAAAGGACAGTTACCCACTGCCCAAGATCAATATTTGGTAGATTTAACCGCTGGGTATGATCTATTATCATTTTTGGATGCTTACCCTGGATATAACCAGATTCCAATGCATGTCCCAAATTAGGAGTACAATAGCTTCATAACCGACCTAGGACGATATTGTTATCTTGTTATGTCCTTCTATTTGAAGAATGCAGGAGCAACTTACTAAAGACTAGTGAACTTGATGTTCAAAGAATGGATCGAATGCATAACGGAGGTCTACGTAGATGATATGCTTATGAAGTAACGACAATCGATGAACTACATTGAGGTCTTGACATGTATGTTTAGCATGCTTCAAAGATACAAGATGAAGCTTAACCCATTGAAATGTTCGTTTGGAGCTGCATTGGAGAAGCTCTTGGGTTTCATACTGAACTCGAGAGGAATAGAAGCTAACCCGGAGAAGATCGAGGCATTGAAGAATATTGAAGCCCCAAAGTCGATAAAAGAGGTTCAAAGTCTGAACGGGAAGTTGTCGCCCTAAGCCGGTTCTGTAACGACCCGCCTTTTTGACCGTTCAAGTCGACAATAATCCACACATGTCCAACTCAAACCGTCTAAAAGGAAGATGGTTATTGGGGTTAAATAAGAAAAGAAAAGAAAGAACAGAAACAAACTCAGAATCTCGCAGCGGAAGGAACAAGATATAATAATAAAATAACAGTTCATGAAGCTGTTAAATAAATAAATTTGATTATTATTATACATCATAAATCAGAGTTACATACATATCAGAGATAACACAACAATGCAGCGGAAAAATAATACAGTAGTAGAATACAAATGATGTAATACCAAACTCCGTCTTCGTCCTCCAGAATAGATCTTCAACCTTATCTGAAATGCTCAGGCTGACCCGAGCGTAATGAAAAGACAAAACACTCGAGTCAGGACTAAAATATCTCATGTAAGTCAAATCGGATAAGAAAATATGAGTGTGACGGCGTCAGAGATGTTTACGGGTTTTGACATCACCTATCCAGTGTCAACGTGAGTGCAATAACTTAAGAGATGTTACGGGATTTTCCATCTCTCAAGGATCCGTTAAACTATCTACTATGTAGTACAATACGCTATTATAATATGTCTACACTAAAGTAAAAGTATTAAAATAGCGTTAAGCCATGGCCCATTCCACCCTTAACACAGTTTATATTCCCAAGAGCATATACAAGACCGTAGTTTCCCCAAAACCGGAAGTCACCAGAGGGCAATCCATATACTCAAGGTACAAACCAAAACGTAGTGGTCGCGAATAGGATAATCAGTATGACAAGGTACATGAGGCAATACCAACTAGGATACTAGTAGTTGCGTGATCCGGACTGATGTTGGGCATAGCAGCTACTACCCCAACACCGCGAAACAACACTCCCAAATCGCGGGGTGCACCCAAATCGAATCACAAAAGTAATAGACATGGTATCGAAGGAGTGTGTCCGCTAGAGATGGCGATCCTCAATGGCCCGGCGCGGCTCCTGTTTTAGTCATGTCAGGGGTCATCCAAAATCGTTCTCTTTCTTCAAATCAACACGTTCACCAAAACCATCCACTTCGTTCTGGATCAACACTCCACGAATATAGTTATTAAAGTGGTTTTCGGTATCGACAGAGAGTATGTCCATATCCGATCCCGGTCTCTTTAATAACTACGTTATATTTTTCACACCGGTTGGATCTTTTACATTTCAAATCGATTCATAATTGATATCAAAATATCATATTCGCTTCAAAGTCAAATCCATTTCAAAAACATCATATCTATTCAAATATACGATTTCATTTCAAAATCATTTTTCGCCTCAATATCTCATTTCGATTTCAAAATCAATTTCGAATTTCAATTTAGGTTGCAACTTCATTTATCCCAATTCGTATTTAAATTCGAGATTTAAATATAAACAATTCACCTTATTGACCAGCTTGAAAATTTTAGAAAATAGTTTTAAGTAGTTTAAAAGTAGTTTAAATAATTAAAATAGTTAAAATAGTTTAATAGAAAATATTTAAATAGTTTAATCGAAAATAATTTGAATATAAAAATGGTTTATATAGTAAAACAGTTTGAAAATCAAAATAATTTCAATATTTAAAGAATATAGATTTTAAATCATTTATACTAAAATATTCATTTAAAACAAATTCCAAAGTCAAACCGGTCAACTTCCCAATTTCCTACCCAAATCAATTCAAATTTCCATTTCGATTTAATCGATTCAATTCTGATTTCAACTCGAATAAATTTTGATTCCATATAAATTTCGATTCCAATAAACAAATTCCGTTCACTTTTAATTTCCAATTTCAAATTAATTACCAATTCCAAATTAATTTCCAATTCCACATTAATTTCCAATTTCAATCCCAAATCCAATTTCAAAATATCGATTTAAACATTAAATCAAATTTACTTTCAATACCAAATTTTTGAATCCAAATTTCAATTCTAAACTCAAACCTAAAATATCATTTCATATAAGTTTTCTTAGAAATAGTCAAAGTTCGAATAAAAGTCCAATCTTTCAAACAAATCAACTTCCGAAAATTTATGCCGTATTTCAATTTTTAATTAGAAAACTAAACTTCGATTAATTAAACAATTTCGATTATCAAGTTTAAATTCCAACATTTCAAGCTCCAATTCAAAATAATTCAATTTCCATAATTTGGATTTTATTCTTAAAATCAATTCATTTAAATAATTTCAAAACAACTTTTAAAATCAATTAATTTAGCCAATCCGGTGTCCGTATATAATTTCCTATCCTACGGCCAAGTGATTATTTATTTCAGTTAAATGTCAGAGATGAATATATATCACTTAAACCGATCACAATGTCATATGTATCACAGGATATATATAAGCAAATAAACATCCAAACAATTAAATATCAACCAATAGCATCCATCGAATAAATCATCCAATAGACAATACAATTCACAGCAATTTCATAGTTATCAATATCAGGTAATTTAATCGCAATCAAATTCCTATTTAATTTAACTGTCAATTTTTAATTTCTAACATTAAATTCAACGACGATCTAGATGACAATTAAATTTTTATCAACAACGACTAATAAAAATAATATCACTTCACAATATCAAATTTAACTAGCATCAGAATATTCTAGTACGTTGTGAGCGTTATAAAACACTCACCTTGATTTAAACGATTTTAAATCAAATCGAACGACGTTCGATTTAACCCAAAATTTTCTCTAGCTCCAAACGATTCCAATCCAGTTCCAAAGCGTAGTGCTCGACAAAACGATTGCAACGCAAGTCGTTTCGTAATTTTCCGACCTCGTATGACAAAAATATCGCATTTCAAAGATTGTACAATTTAAACTATAATATAATTTACAATTTCCTTATATTTTTATAACCTTGCCCAATCCCAGCCGTGCGATCCAAGTCTCCTGCATCCAGGCCGTCCCATGCAACCTTGTCTTCCCCTTCCAGAAACATCACGTACCCAAACCCATTCGAAGCCGAACTAGGGTTGAATTTTGCGACCAAACCTTTCACTTTGGCAACGATCGACTAGCGCCATATTGAGGTCCATCCCCTCCTCTACCTTCGGCATGAGCACCACGAAGCTCGGCTAGCTATTAGCCTCGAAAACTGCGCCGAACTCCCTGATGAACGCGGCCACCCATCGTCCTCCACGTCACTCTATATCCCATCAACCCCGTATGGATTGAAAGCTCTCTTCGAGCTCTACGACTTTGCTGTTGAACACTTTCTCTAATTGTCAACGGATTGAGAGAAAAATGAGGAGGAATGAGAATGTTTTCTGGCCATTGGTTTCAATAATGGCGGCTAGGGTTTACTTTTTTTTTTTTTTTAAATTTATGAAGAGGAGGGGTATTTATAGGGAACCGAACGACACTATTCATCCCGGTTTTCCGAACTCCGATTTACGCGCCGCAACTGGCGTTTCTGGGGTTTACCCCGCATTCCGAACACAATGGAATAGGTTTCGGAAGCTAATTCGATCATCTGTGCGAGTTACGGAAATAAACGGTCGATCTAAAATTGGATCGGTTAATCAAATTTCTGTGCGTTTGGGCTCGCCCCGGACAAACGGTACATCCAATTGACACGAAATTTAAAACCATACAATAATACGACATTACGGATCCGATGAAACTGGTTTCGTCGAAATCCGAGACTTTTTGAAAAATGACCATTTTCTCTCGCCGAATTAATATTAAAAACAATTCGATGCGTTTCGAGCTGCCACGGTCAAACGATAACTCCGATTGCTACGAAAATTGAAATCCGACAATAACAAACTATTATGGATCCAATGGAACTAGTTTCGTTCAATTCTGAGACTGTTCGAAAATTTTCTATTTTCAATCGATAATTAAATATTAAAATATTCAATTTTCACAAATTAACTTTAAATTCAATTTTAAAAGTTCTATAACATTACTATAACTCCAATATGATAAGATAAAATTTTACAAATCATTTTCAATCATATTCAGCTCGATTTACAATTATTTCTGAAATTTAACTTATTAAATTATTGATTTAATTGTCTAATTAAATCCAATATTCGAAAAATAAATTATTCGACTGTTTAATTTCAATATAAAATTCCCAATTTTAAATTATTAACTTTTAAATCAAATTTCAATTGTTCACAAATTCCATTTTTAATTTCACAGTAATTAACAATCTTCTACAATGCAGTTTTCCATTATAAATCCAATATAAAAGATTATATTAGATTCAGCGTTCAATTATATTGTAATTCAAATTCAAGTTACTTAATTCCAAATGAATTCTTTTATTTCGATTTACACTTTCGTTATTGAATCAACCATTTACTTATACATTATTATCAATAGTTTATAA
Organism: Allium fistulosum; assembly: GCA_030737815.1. Classification (NCBI taxonomy): domain Eukaryota; kingdom Viridiplantae; phylum Streptophyta; class Magnoliopsida; order Asparagales; family Amaryllidaceae; genus Allium; species Allium fistulosum. Next base: position 1,292,397,983 of record CM060902.1, read on the forward strand.
TTCATTTACTTTCATTTTCTTCAGCTATCATCTTATTTAAATTCACAGTAATATTAAATTACATTCATTTACGTTGATTCCATATTATAACTTCAATATTAAATGTAACATTTTATTTATTTCGTTGTTTACAATCAAATTCAATTCAATTCCATTACTTGTTACATTTAAATTAAAATCTTTACTTACGTTCAATTACAAGTTGACATCTTTATCGAATTACAGTTTCAGTTATTATCTGATTTCAATCAACTATAATATTAAGTTACATTTATTTATATTAGTTTCAATAACATAAACTTCCATTATTAAATCTACCATTTTATTTATTCTTTGTTTACAATCATAACCAATTTGGTTTACAATCAAATTCAATTCATTATTTACATTCACTACAAGTTAACATCCATATTTATTTTACAAATAAGTTATTTCAGAATTCAGTTTTGTATTTTAACTTGTAATTTGCATTTAACAACACAAAATTTTATTTCCTTCGGATTTTTATTCAAAATTTTCATTTTAATTCGTATTTTTAAAGTGTTAAAAATACGGGTCGTTACATTCTCCCCCACTTAAAACTTTTCGTCCTCGAAAAGGAACGGAGAAGGGGAAACCATCATTTAGATATAATTCATTCAAAATATTCGACTTATTTGCAAAATTTAGTTATAGGATTTTTTCTCAAAATTTTCTAACTCCCGGATTTTTGAAAAATTTCGGCAGCACCTCCTTTGCGCGGCTAGGACCGAAAAATTTCACATGGTAATAATTGCATGATATACATCTCATTACAAGAATGAGGCATCCCAAAACATGGGGAACACAATAATATACCACAACATAAACTGTAATCCGAGAACGTACCTTTTATTAAGCGTTTATTAACATTTTAACTTACATTTTGCATTTAGCGCAGAAGCGAGCTCCACAAGCGAAGCGCAACCCCTTTGCTACCTACTAAAATGCTCAATAACCAAGTTAGAACCATGCATATAAAGATAGATCGATATACTTAGCATAAACAACATACATATACATATTTAACTTCAAAACTGAAATTTTTAAATTCAGGACAGCGAACAAATCCCAGTTTTTTGGTCACCTAAACGATAAAATTTTAAAATGGAATCTAAATAAAAGTTGTTGCATTTGTTTCAGGCTTTCCGGAATGTCCAAAATCATAAACTTCGGACCATCCGTTCAAAAGTTACGACCGTTTTACTAAATAGGAACGCCTCAGCCTGGCAATGAATTACGCAGGTCAGCGACATTTGGTCACGTTTTTGACCATCTAAACGACATTAAAACACCAAATTCTTAAAACAAAAGTTTTAGCTTAAGTTCTAAGCTTTTCAGAAAGTGCAAGATCATCAAAATCCGATACACCAGTAAAAAGTTATGTCATAAATACTAAGGTCAAATGCTATTGGTTTTGCTTATTCTTACACAGGACAGCGATAGACATTTACATTTTTATCCTAGTAAACGAATGAATTTTCTGAAATAATCTAAACAAAAGTCGTGCTACAGATTCTAAGCTTTCCGAAAAGTCCAAGATCATCAAATTCCGATTATTCATTTAAAAGTTATGGTACTTTTAGTTTCAGCACATACCAGACAATTTTAGATTTCCACATTTGTTTGTTATTACAAATACAAACTATCCAATTTAAAGTTTCCGGAAAATCAAGAATTAACACAAAGTTGTTAATTTCTTTTATATTTTTATGAAATAAGTTTACATTAAATTTGTTTTCCGGTTTATTCACTTTATCACATCCACATTTAACTCAAGACAATTTTTCTTCAAATTAAATTGAATACAATTATATTCAACATCACCTTACTTCAAATTGAATTTAATTATTTAAATTTATATTCCATTTATTCAATTTATTAACAAAATGAATCATACTTAATCAATTAACATCCATCTAACAACCATTGCACCACAACATTAACATCCATACAAAATTTCCCACCAAGTCAATCAATTTCAAGTTTATTGACATTTAGTTTATTCAAATTTACTTAGTTTCCATTTACAAGTTTTATAAATCTAATTCATTCCTTTTTATATTTCTTTCACTCTAAATTTTAGCTTAACTTCCCATCTTTTATAATTCCTAACAAATCCAGTTTTACTTATTCATTTGCTTTGTTTAAGTTAAAGCAAATTCCCTCATTCAATTTATTTGTTTACTTTATTGTTTCAATTTGGTAAATTTACTTGTTTAAATTAAATTCACACTATTAACTAAGTATATATTATTCAATTTCAATTGAATTTCTTTTATATTCATAACTATCAAAGAATCTCCACATTTTGTTTTCACAATCGTACTTGTATATTATTTCTTACTTATCAGAATATGCATTTTAAACTTTTGAATATTAGGTATGTTATGGTTATGCAAATTTAGTGTAGTTGATAATATACAACTTATTTTCATTAAATTTTAGTGTTGAGCCTATTTAATAAATCTTCAATTTATTATTAATCACATTAAGGTTTACTATTGCAATTTAAATTTTCATTTTTAACCTTCAAATTCTATTTCATATTTTAGAAAAATTTCAATTTCCATTTTATTCAAAGAGTACAGAAAACATTTAGTGGTCTCCCCCACTCGGACTCTTGAAAAATAAACGTCGATAATGCGTGCACACATTACCGAAACTTATTTTCCAAATGTCAAGTGGGGCATACATCACTTATTTCATTTCAAAGTCATTTAAAATCTTTCCTATTTGAGTTTCTTTCATATAATATGTATATTATTTTCAAACCATTTGCAACAAATTTCAAACATTGGAATTTATATTCTCAAATCCAAAATCATATTCATTTAATTCCATTTTCAATTATATTTCCCAAATTCATTTTTTTTTTCATTTGTCAATAATTTAGAAATATTGACAAGTCAACCAATTGACGACGATAATCTAATATTATCATCTCCTACCAACCAATACAATCAAAATTTATATATTCATAATAATATTTATATAAAATATAATTCAAAACGATATTATGTCAGTTTGTCCTATTCGAGTGTTTAGAAATCCCTATCGATGCCATGGCGTCCCATGTACCGACCAGAATTTATAAATACTCAACAGAACAAATCAACACAATATAAAACCATTTTATAGCAAATAACAAGTACGCTCTCTCATATACACTCAAACTCATTCATAGGTTTCAACCCTATTTCAACGAGTTATTCCCCACTAGAGCTCAGGTAATCTAAACCAAAGCTCTGATACCAAGTGTAACGACCCGCCTTTTTGACCGTTCAAGTCGACAATAATCCACACATGTCCAACTCAAACCGTCTAAAAGGAAGATGGTTATTGGGGTTAAATAAGAAAAGAAAAGAAAGAACAGAAACAAACTCAGAATCTCGCAGCGGAAGGAACAAGATATAATAATAAAATAACAGTTCATGAAGCTGTTAAATAAATAAATTTGATTATTATTATACATCATAAATCAGAGTTACATACATATCAGAGATAACACAACAATGCAGCGGAAAAATAATACAGTAGTAGAATACAAATGATGTAATACCAAACTCCGTCTTCGTCCTCCAGAATAGATCTTCAACCTTATCTGAAATGCTCAGGCTGACCCGAGCGTAATGAAAAGACAAAACACTCGAGTCAGGACTAAAATATCTCATGTAAGTCAAATCGGATAAGAAAATATGAGTGTGACGGCGTCAGAGATGTTTACGGGTTTTGACATCACCTATCCAGTGTCAACGTGAGTGCAATAACTTAAGAGATGTTACGGGATTTTCCATCTCTCAAGGATCCGTTAAACTATCTACTATGTAGTACAATACGCTATTATAATATGTCTACACTAAAGTAAAAGTATTAAAATAGCGTTAAGCCATGGCCCATTCCACCCTTAACACAGTTTATATTCCCAAGAGCATATACAAGACCGTAGTTTCCCCAAAACCGGAAGTCACCAGAGGGCAATCCATATACTCAAGGTACAAACCAAAACGTAGTGGTCGCGAATAGGATAATCAGTATGACAAGGTACATGAGGCAATACCAACTAGGATACTAGTAGTTGCGTGATCCGGACTGATGTTGGGCATAGCAGCTACTACCCCAACACCGCGAAACAACACTCCCAAATCGCGGGGTGCACCCAAATCGAATCACAAAAGTAATAGACATGGTATCGAAGGAGTGTGTCCGCTAGAGATGGCGATCCTCAATGGCCCGGCGCGGCTCCTGTTTTAGTCATGTCAGGGGTCATCCAAAATCGTTCTCTTTCTTCAAATCAACACGTTCACCAAAACCATCCACTTCGTTCTGGATCAACACTCCACGAATATAGTTATTAAAGTGGTTTTCGGTATCGACAGAGAGTATGTCCATATCCGATCCCGGTCTCTTTAATAACTACGTTATATTTTTCACACCGGTTGGATCTTTTACATTTCAAATCGATTCATAATTGATATCAAAATATCATATTCGCTTCAAAGTCAAATCCATTTCAAAAACATCATATCTATTCAAATATACGATTTCATTTCAAAATCATTTTTCGCCTCAATATCTCATTTCGATTTCAAAATCAATTTCGAATTTCAATTTAGGTTGCAACTTCATTTATCCCAATTCGTATTTAAATTCGAGATTTAAATATAAACAATTCACCTTATTGACCAGCTTGAAAATTTTAGAAAATAGTTTTAAGTAGTTTAAAAGTAGTTTAAATAATTAAAATAGTTAAAATAGTTTAATAGAAAATATTTAAATAGTTTAATCGAAAATAATTTGAATATAAAAATGGTTTATATAGTAAAACAGTTTGAAAATCAAAATAATTTCAATATTTAAAGAATATAGATTTTAAATCATTTATACTAAAATATTCATTTAAAACAAATTCCAAAGTCAAACCGGTCAACTTCCCAATTTCCTACCCAAATCAATTCAAATTTCCATTTCGATTTAATCGATTCAATTCTGATTTCAACTCGAATAAATTTTGATTCCATATAAATTTCGATTCCAATAAACAAATTCCGTTCACTTTTAATTTCCAATTTCAAATTAATTACCAATTCCAAATTAATTTCCAATTCCACATTAATTTCCAATTTCAATCCCAAATCCAATTTCAAAATATCGATTTAAACATTAAATCAAATTTACTTTCAATACCAAATTTTTGAATCCAAATTTCAATTCTAAACTCAAACCTAAAATATCATTTCATATAAGTTTTCTTAGAAATAGTCAAAGTTCGAATAAAAGTCCAATCTTTCAAACAAATCAACTTCCGAAAATTTATGCCGTATTTCAATTTTTAATTAGAAAACTAAACTTCGATTAATTAAACAATTTCGATTATCAAGTTTAAATTCCAACATTTCAAGCTCCAATTCAAAATAATTCAATTTCCATAATTTGGATTTTATTCTTAAAATCAATTCATTTAAATAATTTCAAAACAACTTTTAAAATCAATTAATTTAGCCAATCCGGTGTCCGTATATAATTTCCTATCCTACGGCCAAGTGATTATTTATTTCAGTTAAATGTCAGAGATGAATATATATCACTTAAACCGATCACAATGTCATATGTATCACAGGATATATATAAGCAAATAAACATCCAAACAATTAAATATCAACCAATAGCATCCATCGAATAAATCATCCAATAGACAATACAATTCACAGCAATTTCATAGTTATCAATATCAGGTAATTTAATCGCAATCAAATTCCTATTTAATTTAACTGTCAATTTTTAATTTCTAACATTAAATTCAACGACGATCTAGATGACAATTAAATTTTTATCAACAACGACTAATAAAAATAATATCACTTCACAATATCAAATTTAACTAGCATCAGAATATTCTAGTACGTTGTGAGCGTTATAAAACACTCACCTTGATTTAAACGATTTTAAATCAAATCGAACGACGTTCGATTTAACCCAAAATTTTCTCTAGCTCCAAACGATTCCAATCCAGTTCCAAAGCGTAGTGCTCGACAAAACGATTGCAACGCAAGTCGTTTCGTAATTTTCCGACCTCGTATGACAAAAATATCGCATTTCAAAGATTGTACAATTTAAACTATAATATAATTTACAATTTCCTTATATTTTTATAACCTTGCCCAATCCCAGCCGTGCGATCCAAGTCTCCTGCATCCAGGCCGTCCCATGCAACCTTGTCTTCCCCTTCCAGAAACATCACGTACCCAAACCCATTCGAAGCCGAACTAGGGTTGAATTTTGCGACCAAACCTTTCACTTTGGCAACGATCGACTAGCGCCATATTGAGGTCCATCCCCTCCTCTACCTTCGGCATGAGCACCACGAAGCTCGGCTAGCTATTAGCCTCGAAAACTGCGCCGAACTCCCTGATGAACGCGGCCACCCATCGTCCTCCACGTCACTCTATATCCCATCAACCCCGTATGGATTGAAAGCTCTCTTCGAGCTCTACGACTTTGCTGTTGAACACTTTCTCTAATTGTCAACGGATTGAGAGAAAAATGAGGAGGAATGAGAATGTTTTCTGGCCATTGGTTTCAATAATGGCGGCTAGGGTTTACTTTTTTTTTTTTTTAAATTTATGAAGAGGAGGGGTATTTATAGGGAACCGAACGACACTATTCATCCCGGTTTTCCGAACTCCGATTTACGCGCCGCAACTGGCGTTTCTGGGGTTTACCCCGCATTCCGAACACAATGGAATAGGTTTCGGAAGCTAATTCGATCATCTGTGCGAGTTACGGAAATAAACGGTCGATCTAAAATTGGATCGGTTAATCAAATTTCTGTGCGTTTGGGCTCGCCCCGGACAAACGGTACATCCAATTGACACGAAATTTAAAACCATACAATAATACGACATTACGGATCCGATGAAACTGGTTTCGTCGAAATCCGAGACTTTTTGAAAAATGACCATTTTCTCTCGCCGAATTAATATTAAAAACAATTCGATGCGTTTCGAGCTGCCACGGTCAAACGATAACTCCGATTGCTACGAAAATTGAAATCCGACAATAACAAACTATTATGGATCCAATGGAACTAGTTTCGTTCAATTCTGAGACTGTTCGAAAATTTTCTATTTTCAATCGATAATTAAATATTAAAATATTCAATTTTCACAAATTAACTTTAAATTCAATTTTAAAAGTTCTATAACATTACTATAACTCCAATATGATAAGATAAAATTTTACAAATCATTTTCAATCATATTCAGCTCGATTTACAATTATTTCTGAAATTTAACTTATTAAATTATTGATTTAATTGTCTAATTAAATCCAATATTCGAAAAATAAATTATTCGACTGTTTAATTTCAATATAAAATTCCCAATTTTAAATTATTAACTTTTAAATCAAATTTCAATTGTTTACAAATTCCATTTTTAATTTCACAGTAATTAACAATCTTCTACAATGCAGTTTTCCATTATAAATCCAATATAAAAGATTATATTAGATTCAGCGTTCAATTATATTGTAATTCAAATTCAAGTTACTTAATTCCAAATGAATTCTTTTATTTCGATTTACACTTTCGTTATTGAATCAACCATTTACTTATACATTATTATCAATAGTTTATAATTCATTTACTTTCATTTTCTTCAGCTATCATCTTATTTAAATTCACAGTAATATTAAATTACATTCATTTACGTTGATTCCATATTATAACTTCAATATTAAATGTAACATTTTATTTATTTCGTTGTTTACAATCAAATTCAATTCAATTCCATTACTTGTTACATTTAAATTAAAATCTTTACTTACGTTCAATTACAAGTTGACATCTTTATCGAATTACAGTTTCAGTTATTATCTGATTTCAATCAACTATAATATTAAGTTACATTTATTTATATTAGTTTCAATAACATAAACTTCCATTATTAAATCTACCATTTTATTTATTCTTTGTTTACAATCATAACCAATTTGGTTTACAATCAAATTCAATTCATTATTTACATTCACTACAAGTTAACATCCATATTTATTTTACAAATAAGTTATTTCAGAATTCAGTTTTGTATTTTAACTTGTAATTTGCATTTAACAACACAAAATTTTATTTCCTTCGGATTTTTATTCAAAATTTTCATTTTAATTCGTATTTTTAAAGTGTTAAAAATACGGGTCGTTACAGGTTCATTTTGAGAGCAACAGATAAGTGCATACCTTTCTTCAACATTATCAAGAAAAGGAAAGGAACTTTGCTTGGACATAGGAGTGCAAGGATGCTTTTCAGGCTTTGGCGGATCACTTGGAGAGGTCTCCCATCTTATTGAAGCTGCTGGAGGAAGAGGACTTGTTTATTTATCTATCGGGTTCTATGCACGTTTTGAGTGTCGGACTCATACGTGAGGAGTCCTGAATTTAGAGGTCGGTGTACTACATTTGCAAATGATTCACAGGGGCAGAGAGGAACTACCCAAAGCCAGAGAAGCTAGCACACTGCCTGTTGATCGCTTCGAGAAATCTCCGTCTGTATTTCCAGGCTTACCCAATTAAAGTATCGACTAACCAACCTTTGCGACAAGATCTGCAACGACCCAAGACTTCAGGAAGATTACTGAAGTGGAATGTTAAACTTATCCATTATGATATATCGTATCATCTCGGGGAAGCAATTCAAGGTCAGGCTTTTGCGGATTTCATCCTCGAATACACGGCTCAGGATGACACCCTAGAGGATAGTGGAGAGCAAAACGTGAAGATGTATACCGATGGAGCATCTAGTGAGCATTGCTTAAGGGTAGGTGTTGGCTCAGTGACTCCCGAGGAGCGTTCGGTCTACTATGCCTTGAAGCTTGACTTTCCCGCGACAAATAACGAAGCTGAATATGAAGTGATAATCGCGGGACTCAAAATTGTGAAGGAATTGGAAGTCAAAACTTTACACATCTTTTGCAACTCCTAACTGGTGGTGTGCCAAGTGAAGAAGAAGTTTCAAGCAAAAGGAGTAAGGCTAGCTCCTTATCTAACCAAGACCTTGTAGTTGCTGGCTGACATTGAATATTACATGATAACACATATTCCAAGAGAAGAAAATGCAAAAGCTGATTCACTAGCAAAATTAGCTAGTTCATAGAATGCGCAACTCATGGGCCTGGTCCTAGAGGAAGTGTTATCGGCTCCGAGCATCGACCGGATGGATGTCGATTGGATCTTGGAGGCTGAATGTGAAAGGGTGTCATGGATGACTCCGATCAAGGATTACCTGTTAAAAGGAACCCTTCTCGACAGAAGGAATGAACAATGAAATCTCCTCCGTAAAGCTTCATGATTTGTTATTTATGTGACAAGCCGCCTCCTCGACCCTCGAAAATCGACACAAATACATCCTCGGTATTTTCGTGCTGCAATTCCAAGTGCCAGAGAGGCAGATTATCGTGGGGTAAAGAAAAATAAAGATAGAAGACCGAACAACAACAGAATCTCACAACATACTTAAACTTTAATTAAACAAATATGGAGTACATGCAATCACTCCAAATGATACATTAGAGTTACAGTAAGTACTAATCCAGCCAGGATAGTTATAGCGGTCTATCCTTACGTGCTGGTAAATACATAATACAGTGAAAACTTAAAATAAACATCAATACGTGCTACAACTATCCCATGCTCTATGCTATGCTCCAAAATGCTCCATACCAAAATGCTCCAAGCTACCTGATAACCTGGCTGCCTGGAGAAATATGGCTCCTAGAGTTTAAAGGGAAAAGAAATAAACTCCAGGTCAGTCATGGGACTGGTATGAGAACTCAAAAACATGGTTTGAAAATAAAGGTATATCATAAGACCACGCTGCACATAAAAGTATCTAGAAGCTTAGATCCATGGCCGGATCTAAGTTTTAACTAGTTTTTTGAACTGTTTTCTCCTTGATTCACGGCACGAAAGCCATTAATGATGCTTGAGAGCTTGAGAGAGATAAGAGAGAATATGAAGAAGAAACCAAGTGAAAATGAGAGAGAGGGGGGAGGAGTATTTATAGGTAAACCTTAGGAAATATCTTAGTTTTAAGTCACATCGACATTTTATGTCACTTCAAGCATAACACCTTACCTCCATACCACATCACATCCCCACACTCCTCTTTACACACCATACCCACTTGCTTTATGTCACACCCAAGCCATACCCTCCTACTTTATGTCAAATCAAGGCCATACCCTTCATTAAATGCTCCACATCCTCCGTTAATGCACCATACCCTCCATCACATCAAGTACATACACCCACACACCCCTACACACGGCCCACACCCTTACACACACTCCTCTACACGTTACTTTATGTGGGTGGGACCCATTTGAGGTTTCATTAACTCATATGTAGGTTATACGACATTCTGGTGACGTTTGGCGGCTTCTACACAACGTTTTATGCTACGTTATACAACATACTTTTATTCTCTTTATCCGTCACATTTTTTTATCATACACTTATCTTTATACAAGTGTAAAAAAAGTTTACAGATCATATTTCAAAAAAATTATATCACTTAAACTCTCTGGATTAATTATAAAGTCCTTTATATTACCCATTCAAAAGTGCTGCGGTTTTATGCTGTTAAAAAGTGCCTAACGTTACGACTAACATTATCTTGTCTAAACATGATCATAACTTCTTATGAATCATTAAAATCTATTTCCTATCATTTTATAATATATAAAATGAATTATTAAATTGTTAAATCTCGATTTAATCCAATAAATTAATTACTAATTATTATGATTATGTCATAATTACTTTTTATTTCCAAAAATAAAATAAATTATTTTATTTCATATTCTCACTTATTTAGATAAATAAGTGTACCTATCCAAAGTCGTGCGTGATTATTGTGAAAATCTTAAATTTACTGAAAACTGACTTTTCATCATTTTTGACAAAAAATCTGAATATCCATATTTTGTCTTATAAACCTTTAAAACAAGTGTTATTAATGTTTGAAATCTATTAATTAAATATTTAACCGAATTAAGTATTCTATTTTATTGTTATAAAATTCCAGGTCATTACATTCTCCCCTCCTTAAATAATTTTGTCCCCGAAATTACCAGGATTGGAAAATATGACGAGAGCCAACTTTCTTCTCGTATGCTGTATATAAACCATCCTTATGCAACCTGTATGATTCGATCTACTATCCGAATTCACAACTATCCTTTCTGAACTAGTACCGATCCTTTGATCCTCTAGTGCTGAACACTGATCATACTTCTTATTTCAGAGTCCTTTGCTTTCTTTACATAGCACTCAACTATGATAGAAAACTCAAGCATCCTACTCCAATACTCTTCTCAACATTTGCCGTCAAGAATCGAGTTATCTATACTCTTTCATACTGGTGTAAACACCTCAAGCTCTGTACTTGAATTTTCAACCGACCAAAATGCGATGAAGTGATTCATGCACATTATACTTACTTGGTTACCTTTTAAAATACTTATAAAGTATCCCATAAAATCTTAACTTTTAATTTCCAAAAACAGTATAGATCAAGAATTTCCAAAAAAATTAGGATCTGGGTATTACCAATAGTATCTTTGCATTCCCTTAACAATGAGGGATATACTCAAGAGAAGTGCTTACCATACAAACACAATCTCATACCAATTTTTAGCTATTTTCAAGACACTCGAACTAATCATTAGATCTTTTCCTTCCAAATTTCCTATTTGAAATTATCGGTATCTTTTATAACTTTAATCAGCTATTACTTATCTTTAGGATTGTTCGCATTTGAACTCGTTTCGATTGCACAATGATAAAAAGGATAATCCACTAAGTATACGATCCCACCTGTCGAAACAAACATCAGACCAATATTTAGAAGATTATTATGATCGTCACAAAACAAATCGGCTTATCCACCGAACTTTCCAAATTCAACTTCATTCTTTGTAAAGTATACTTTTATAAAATGATCTTATCAATTTATTTTCTTAACAAATTTCTCTTGATCTTTAATCAATAATCGTTATCAAACACCCTTAAGTCAAACCAAGAAACTTTATTCACTAGGTGATTGTTGTTTAAACTTTTATCCTTCGCACAAATGAGGGTTAGTTATTTTATTTACTAAGGATGTTGTTATCTTTTATCAATTTTAGATTTCTTAATCTTTGAAAAACTCTTATCCGTAGTTACTTACGTTTTTACGAGAAAAATCTTTATCTTTCTAGACAAGTGGATATAGATACAAAGAGAACTGTTTTACTTTCGCAACTGGTTACACAATTTCTTCTGCTACATAGCCTTGATAAAAAGAACATCTAACACAAAAGGTTCTACTACACAATAGTACTATAGCCTATCGGCTGAACATAATAATAATACATGAGTCTGCTTATCTATCCTATTTAAACTTCATTTCCAAACTCATCAACCTCGAACTCCTCCTCTGCCTCCGATTCTGACTCAGACTCTGATTCGGTATCAGATCCTTCTTCCAAATCTTCGATGTCAGCTAGATTTCCGGTGTCTTCCTCTTTAAATTCTTCTTCTTCTTCCACGTATGCTACCTCATTTTCCCCATTCTAGGAATGTGCATCCATGTGCTGCTGCCGCCACTGGGCAACTGCATCCTTCGAAAAAATGATCGCCTCACCGCCGCTTAACCATGCCTCCTCGTAAGGTTCCTCTATGTATCCTGGGCCTCTACTATGGTTGGAGTCTATATCGAAAACCGGTGTCTCGGAGTCTTCTACCCATGGCTTAACCCACTCATAACCTACCACTAGCTCGAGTGGAAATCCCAGCCAATCCTCAAAGCAAAATCCTGAATAGTCCTCTGCGTCGGAACTAGCTGGATCGGACATCCACATATCACTCCCTTCCTCAGAACAAAGCATGTCAGCAAGGGAATACCGTAGTCTTCATCACCGATCAAGTCTACTACCTCCATCTCGGTCCATGTGTCTCAGAATGATCTATCCGCACGCGCACCCTACACGTAATCAAAGATGACTTAGAATTGATGGCTAATATGGCAATTTTATTTTAAGAAACTAATCCTAGTTTTATACAGATCCTCTCTAGGTTCTATCTTAGTTAATGTCTTAACTTATCTCTAAACATCTTATAGTCAAATTGTGAGATTCTAGTCACAAGATGTCCAGGTTCCGATTTTATATTAATAAGCAACCATCATACATCAATCAATCCTTAATAATACAAAGCTAAGCGTATCAAAATAATTTGATTACCTATAACCCCGGTCGAAAATACGGTATCTTATTCTATCCACGATTATCAACCTAATCTCGGTTTAATGTGTGATCCTAACCAACTTCGTGCCATTTACCGAACAACTTATAGTCGAACTGTGAAGTTCTAATTACAAGCTATCCAGACCCAGATAGAATGTCTAACTTCAATCCACTCTTTTAAATTCAAACCATCACTAATCATATCAATCAATAAATGATATTGCTATCATTCCTTTTGATAGACATAATATAATTCTAAGGTAAAATTATTTCATTTACCATGAAAAATCATTTTATATATCAAAATAACAAATACGCGCTCATATACACACACACACACACCCATACTCGTTCTTGGGTATTACTATCCCTATCTCTAACGAGTCATACCCCAATAAGCCTAGGTTATTGCCTAACCAAAGCTCTGATACCATGTGTGACGACCCACCTCCTCGACCCTGAGGAATCGACATAAATACATCCTCGGTATTTTCGTGCCACAATTCCAAGTGCCGGAGAGGCAGATTACCGTAGGGTAAAGAAAAATAAAGATAGAAGGCAGAACAACAACAGAATCTCACAACGTACTTAAACTTTAATTAAACATATAAGAAGTACATGCAATCACTCCAAATGATACATCAGAGTTACAGTAAGTACTAATCCAGCCAGGATAGTTATAACGGTCTATCCTTACGTGCTGGTAAATACATAATACAGCGGAAACTTAAGATAAACATCAATACATGCTCCAAATATCCCATGCTCTATGCTATTCTCCAAAATGCTCCAAGCTACCTGATTACTTTGATGCTCGGAGAAATAGGGCACCCAGAGTTTAAAGGGAAAAGAAATAAACTCCGGGTCAGTCATGGGACTGGCATGAGAACTCAAAAATATGGTTTGAAAATAAAGGTATCTCATTAGACCACGCCGCACATAAACATGAAACGGGTTTTTACCTTATGATAACCAAAACATTTCATATGTAAAATCATATTATTTTTAATAACATTCTTTGAAAACATTTTGCAAATAAACTTATTAATCATAGCCGCAATTGTTACCATTATTAAATTTAACGGCATACTAGCTCCCGATGAGGTTATACAAACAAAACCGATGGCACCTATGGTCCTTGGATTTCCATACAATGGCAGGTAAGGGACTACCTTCCCGTACAGTGCACCTCTAGAGGGATGCACCGAGGAGTCTCCCTCCTCTTATTGGAAAGACCGGTCTATCCTTTTTGAATCTCCCTCTGGATAGAAAACCGAATATGCCATCACCTTGGTCACAACCGACCTATCCGAGATGTCTTATAGCATACACCACATAATTTAAACACCCGACGTCATAGTAGGTTCCAAACTGATAATCTAGAAAGGTAATGAACATACCCTATTGGGCGCTACCCACTTAGCCTTACGGCAAACCCTCTTTAAGCCATTCCCGAGTTGATGGGGCCTAACGTAACATCTTTACCTTTTCATTTGCATCACATTCCACTCTGAATGCCACACTGCCAAATCCGCCCATCACTAATTGAATTCCACAAAATACAACCTTCGAGCTCATACGTCTCAGGGAAGGGTGTTAAGCTAAGAGAATTTTCCTTCTCCGCCACCAAGCAGATGTACGTTTGTAAAAATCAATGTACGTAATAATTGGAAATGCTCTATCAAACATTCATCCATACAAGTCATCCAGGAACAGGTTGAACCGAAGGCACCTTCCTACTGCATCCCTAATTGCAGTAGCCAAAGCCTTTGCATCATCACAGATTCCACAACAAGGGATCCCTGCTATTTATTTACCTCGGGCTCGACCATAGGGTTATCAACAAGCAATCCGCTTATCATAAAAATCTCCGGTCTTCAATACAACGTAGATTTTCGAACGAAGAAAGAACTACCGCTACTTTGTTATTTTTCCATCGGGGCTGTCCAAAAGATTAAATCTTAAGGACCTTGTCAATAAGTAGCCTTTCTTTGCCGAGAAGATTCCCCGGTCTTCAATAATTTCCATCTTCAAACATATTCGAACCCGTAAATTGGTTCGAAGTGGTTTTTGAATAGGAATTACTCAAATCCGACTCCGGTTCCTTCGAAATCCAATCATCGATTTTAAGAAGAAAGGGGATAAGTATATGGGTAATTGATAATCCATTAATTCATTTTGTTTTATCAAAATATCTTCTGGAGATACGAGTCTCTACAAAATCATCTTTTCCGGTGTATATGGAAATATTCAACCTCATTTATAAAATCTTCACTTAGGGAAATAAATCCCAAATCATTTATCAAAACTTATCAAAACCTTTAACTAATCTTTGACAGATACCCAGATCTACCTTTCGATCTGTTCCACCCCTCGTCTAAGAAATAAACAAGGTCAAATGGATTTCCCATCTTGTGGACTACCTTGTCTGCTTTCCCAAAACTCATAGGCGGGACAAGATGTACTCTTAGGTATTACCTCATAACTCTTTCTGTTATTTATTTTACTTCTCATTCGAAGATAATACCTCATTCGTAACTTAAGTCTTCAATTTCAAACTTAAGTTATTTATCGGTAAACAATGAGGCCTTCCAAGTTGGGGAATAATTTCCTCAAAGACCTTGATTCGATCACATTCTTTATCCTTTAAATAATAGCCGTTTCCATACCTTGAAGTCTAATGTCATCTAAGAGTTTATTTCCAAATATTGTTTATTATTAAATAATTCATTCTATCTTGAAAATTCGACCATTTTTCTAAGTCTTTAGAAAATTCCAAAATAAATCCTAAAAAAATCATAATTAATTATTATGAAAACAATTTGTATCAAAAAACTTCTTTTAAACTCTTAATTTGAAAATCTGATTTCCCTAATTGCTAGTGAATAGTGATTTTCAGGTCATTTTCCAAAATTGTACTTTTTATGAAGTACAAACACATTTTTATCTTTCCAAACTTCATTATTATATTAATAATGAATTTACAAATTTATTTTATATTTTTAAAGAATTAAAAGTTGATTAAATTCGACAAATCCATACTTTGGTCAAATAGCGACCTTTTCGTATTTTCCGGGAAATTTGTTTTGTTTAACTTAAAAACATTTTAAGATGAATTCTTAATTTTATTTCTCCATTTGAAAATGATTAACATTTTGAACCAAAGAAACTTTGTTTTGAGAAAATCCGACTTAAAAATCATTCTCTACGTTGATTTGAAATTATGGGTCACTATTCACGAACTATCGCTAAGCAACGAGCTCGTTTTCTACCACTTTGGTAAATAGTTTTGGAACTCATCCGAAACGCTTCAAATTTTCATAAATCATATTAAAACATTTTAAAATAATTTAAACAAGATTTATCTCCATATACACTTCGTTCATTCAAATAAGGAAAGTGCTTCCCTTTGTATTAACGATATTCATTAACGTGACCTTTCAAGATAATCAAGTAATTATAAAACATACAAACTTGATTATCACAAAATAACATTCAAACAATCATATAATTATGATACACAACATTAGCAAACAAAGCATTGTATAGTTTTCTACTTTTCAAAGGTTTTGCTTACTAACTTTTCCGGATCTAGTTATTTACTAACTTTTTCTACCTTTCGGCTTACTAACTTCATAGATCTAGCCACCATAAACATATTCCAAGCATTTAAACACAAAAATACATGTTTATACATGTCATCAACTTAAACCACAAATTTCTTAACTTTATATAAGAAACAACAAAGGAATTCTCACCACAAGCTAACCAAACTCCACGCAAATGTTCCCAAGTCAAAGCTACGCCGTCCGGTGACCTTGCTTGAGCCAAATGACTCTTCCTCCTTCACTAAGTTTTGTCCTAGGTATGTATGTGGAGTTAGTGAACTCCGACGATGACGAAACAAAGCTAGTTGGCTCCGAAATGCTTCTAGAAGCTTAGATCCATGGCCGGATATAAGTTTTAACTAGTTTTTTTTGAACTGTTTTCTCTTTGATTCGCGGCATTGAAGCCATTAATGATGCTTGAGAGCTTGAGAGAGAGAAGAGAGAAAATGAAGAAGAAACCAAGTGAAAATGAGAGAGAGGGGGGAGGAGTATTTATAGGCAAACCTTAGGAAATATCTTAGTTTTATGTCACATTGACACTTTATGTCACTTCAAGCATACCACCTTACCTCCATACCACATCACATCCCCACACTCCTCCTTACACACCATACCTACTTGCTTTATGTCACACCCAAGCCATACCCTCCTACGTTATGTCAAATCAAGGCCATACCCTTCAGTAAATGCTCCACACCCTCCATTATTGCACCATACCCTCCATCACATCAAGTACATACACCCATACACCCCTACACACGGCCCACACCCTTCCACACACTCCTCTACATGTTACTTTATGTGGGTGGGACCCATTTGAGGTTTCATTAACTCATATGCAGCTTATACGATATTCTGGTGGCGTTTGGCGGCTTTTACGCGACGTTTTATGTAACGTTTTACCTATGACGCCCCACCCCAAGACCCACATTAATAAAGAGTATTACTGGGTAATACTGTCTACTAATGCAGAGAATAGGGCTGGATAGGAGCGACCATCTATAGCCTTGTCTTAAATATCTATTGAATACGTCGACAATGCCATATTTGTTTTCTCAAATGGATCGACATATCCAATAAATACTTAATACAAAGCCATATGTGGCTAGAGGATCTATCAGAACAAAATACAACAACTTAAATGCAAAACACATCACAGAAATGTAGATCATCACATATATAGTATTTTTATTCTCTTTATGCGTCACATATTTTATCATACACTCATCTTTATACAAGTGTAAACAAAGTTTACAAATCATATTTCAAAAATCTTATATCACTTAAACTTCCTGGATTAATTATAAAATCCTTTACATTACCCATTCAAAAGTGTTGTGGTTTTATGCTTTTGCAAACTGCCTAATGTTACGACTAGCGTTATCTTTTCTAAACATTATCATAACTTCTTATGAATCATTAAAATCTATTTCCTATCATTTTATAATATATAAAATGAATTATAAAATTATTAAATCTTGATTTAATCCAATAAATTAATTACTAATTATTATGATGATGTCATAATTACTTTTTATTTTCAAAAATAAAATAAAATATTTTATTTCATATTCTCACTTATTTAGATAAATAAGTGTACCTATCCAAAGTCATGCGCGATTATTGAGAAAATCTTAAATTTACTGAAAACCGACTTTTCATTCTTCTTGACGAAAAATCCGAATATCCATATTTTGTCTTATAAACCTTTAAAACAAGTGTTATTAATGTTTGAAATCTATTAATTGAATATTTAACTGAATTAAATATCCCATTTTATTGTTATAAAATTCTGGATCGTTATAATTTAGGAAGGTGTTACGTACATGTAAGAATTCTCTGTCTTCCAACTGAGATGCATTGCTAGTGACGAAGCCAAAAGGGTCCTTGCAGACGTGCATGAAGGGCTTTCGGTGACCACACTAGGGGGTAGACCGTAGCCAAGAAAATCCTTCGCTACAAATATTTCTGGCCAATCGTCAACTGGGATGCGACTGATTACACTAGGATGTGCGACAAATGACATTGGTTTGCAAGGATTCCCAAAGCCTTTCCAATGGAGATTACACAAATGGTTAGTTCGTGGTCATTTGTAGTTTAGGGAATTTACATCATTGGTGTGTTGTCGATGTCTAAAGGCAGTGCAAAGTATGTCATCGCCGCTGTTAATGATTTCACGAAGTGGGCAGAAGTGGAACTGCTAGCCATGATCACCATGAAGTAGGTGATCAACTTCGTGGTTTAGAATATAATCTTTTATTTTGGAGTTTCAAGAATGATCATCTCTGACAACGGGACCCAATTCGACAGTGGCGAGTTTAAAACCTTTTGCAAACGACATCACATTGAGAAGAGGTTTGCGGCAGTTGCACATCTGCAAGTGAATGGATAGGTAGAAGCTATAAATAAAGTAATCAAGTCCATGCCAAAGAAGCGACTAGAGAAGGCCAAGGGAAGTGGGTCAATGAATTGCCATTAGCACTCTGCGCTCACGAAATAACCCATAAGTCTGCGACCGACCATACTCCATTCGCTTTCGCCTATGTATCAGAGGCTATTAATCTGATTGAGTTGGAAGTTCCTTCTTATCAGGTAACTCATTATGATCCCAAAACAAATGAGGGGTTCTTGTTAGAGTCACTCGACATGATTGATAAAAAGCATGAAGAAGCTGAACTGAGAGCCGCTGCTCATTGAAAATGGGTGGCACGATATTACAACGTCAAGGCCAGTAATCGTACTTTCAAAATTGGTGACCTTGTCCTCAAAAGAATCTTTCCTAGTCCCGTGAATATTGGCTAAAGCTGGGAAGGTCCATACGTGATCAAACATAGGGTTAGAGACGAAACATTAAAGCCGGAAACTGTTGACAAGATATCTCTCCCATGGGCATGGAATAGCGAGCATTTACGACGCTATTTCACTTAAAATATGGCTTAGTAAATGTTTGATCAACTTCAATGTAACAAGACATAATCTATTATTTCTTGTGAATATAAAATGAAATGACTTCCAAAATTTGTGAATCTGTCTTAACATAACTATGAATTGTGAATTGTGGTGAACGCGAATGAATCTGCATGTGCATAATGCAGGTACACAGATACCCAAAGATAGGTGTGGACCAAACTTCTACAGTCCACGATTAGACCAACGAAGTAAAATCATTCTAGCTGTCCAGAGATAGAGACCTATCAACTTCTCTAACCTACGACTTGGGGGCAGGAGCATAAATCTAAGGGTGAAATGAGATAGTTCACCCTAATGGCTTGTGCCTGAAGTTTTGTGGATCACCAATACCTTGTCTGGAGTCAGGCAAGGTCTCATACAAGCATCCTGAATATTGTTGCTTAAATCACCATTCTACATGATCAACCCCGATCGATGCTCGGAGTTTGGATGGTCGCTTGCAAACATCCAAAAGAGGAATGTTCGAATCACTAGTTCAAATGACCAAACTTGATCGAAACCCGAAGTTAGGCATGGCCGAGAAAGGGTGCCAGTAAATAGGTACACGCATTGGAACTTCTTGGACAAAAAGGTAATACAATCTCGGCTGCAATCACTAGTCAAATGGAGATTGATTGGAAACAAACAAGAAATGCTATTAACTCGGCCAAATGATAATAAAGAAATGATTCATATGTATACAAGTGAAAATAATAAGTGCATCTCTTGATGTTTGGACAAATTAACACAAGCCTTGAAAGAAAAATAAGTCTAAAATTTTATTCACATACTGCTTAAACCAAAAGCGAGGGCTGTACTCACACAACTTCAGCCTATATACATAAATCTTGAACAAAATAAAACACAACAAAAACAAGGAAGGGTGCAACTAAACCTTCTTTATCCTCTTCGTCTCCTCATTCTTCTCCTCTGAGGAGGGCATTTCGGACTCACCAAGCTTCCTTCGGCTCCTATCTTTGCCTTTGTGACCCTTTGGGAGATCGCTCGTCGAAGACTCTAAGGGCACAAAGATGGGTGACCAAGCAATGAGATGGACATGGGAGGTGGTATATCAACATCTTTCTCCTTCTTGATCTTCTTAGCCAGCAGAACTTAGGTTCGGAGCATCTCCTCCATTGTACGCCCCAAAAAAGGATTGGAAGCTCTAGTTATATCGAGGTCCTCTTCCTTTTGCACACCATGAAAATCCCATGCCGACTTCCCTTCTAAGGGTGAATCATTTCATCCCTAGGGCCCAAAGTCTTGCCGGCCAGAATATCTAGTAGCGTTTGGGAGGAAAACATGGCGACTGATTCTGTAACTACAGCTTCTGTGCCCGTTGACAAGTTCTTTTCAGGCAAAGGGACAATCAGAGGCTAATCTGAAACTTGAGAAACATAAAAGGGAAGGTTAGCGACATCGACCGGTGTCATGTAAGACTTCTCAAACACAGATGAGGTCAGTGATATACCTCCACTAGATTTGAGCTCAACATAAGCTAAGGTACCATCAAAGTAGCCTTCCAAAATAGGGGATAAAAAGTTATCCTTTGGAGATGAGGCTCATCTGGATTAGATTGAGCATCTGAGGGAGTGATTGAAGTAGTCAGAGCCCCGAAAGAAAGGTTTTTTGTTGTATCTTGGGGAGTAGACCCAAAGCCTTCACATTGATCTTTATAAGCCCTAGTAGCCAACTTGAGGTGCAGAATGAGCTCGTCGGCTCTAAGTGCTTCAAGCTCATCCTCGTCTAAAAGATAATGTTCCAATTTCTCCACATCAACCTTAGCGCCGCCCAAGAACTCTCATTCTTCATTCACGATTTCTTCCTATACCAAGGCCACAGCCTTGGGGTAATCGTCATCGAGCTATTTCAAGTTCCTGAATTTGTTCCTGTTAGCATTGTAGCAAACTATTATAGGCTCGAACTCATCTTTGATCCTCTTCTCCGCGGCTTTAACTGTTTTCTCCACATCTTTTTCCCGAGTCTCCACAACATCCCTTACTTGGTGGGCATCTTGCAATTCCTTACAGTATTCATGGACTGTATTAAGAGCATCATCTTTCTCCTTCTTCTCCACCTCTAGTTTTTTCTTCACCTCCTCTAGCTCCTTGGACATTCGCTCGTTCTTCTAAGACCAGATATGACTCTTATGACGAGAGGATTCAATCTATTTTTCAAGACTTTGTCGCTCCAACTCGGCCGACTTAGTCAGGTCCTCCACCCTCTTCTTGGCCTCATCCAGCTCCTTGTTTAACTTTGCAACTTCCTCATCAAGGTAGGCCATGATGCATTTATCTTGCACCGCCTCAAGTTTCAAGCCTTCGATTTCCACTTTTCTATTGTAAGAGCATTCAGAAATGACTTCGACCAGCTTTTCCATTTAAACTATTGGTCATATGCATCGTCAGGCTACGGTGTCATGCCTGACGTGCAAAGGAATGTCTTTTACATCAGGAATAAACTTGACACCGTCAAAACAAATTTTTAGAAACTGACGCTTCAGAGTTTCCATGTGAGGATTATAAGCAGTTTGTGTCTCTGTTGTGGTAACGGGAGTTTAAATCTTCCCTTTGCCAACCCTCTGATGGGAAGTGTCGGGAGCGACAAGCCAAGATGGCTGTTCAAAACGTCGAGGTACCTGAGGCTGTGTCCTCTTATGTGCCGTCAAAGAACTTGAAATTGAGGCTTGAGAAACGTCGGTAGGAGGGATGTCGTTAGGTTGGTCAGAGAATATATCCATACTTTAGGCAGAGGCAACTTGGACCTAGACTTGCGCCCTAAGGACAACTCATGAGACTGATAGACCTTATCTTGTCCCTCACGATCTCGGCCTAAGCATCTACTAGTATCGAAATTATGAGCAGAACCACAAGAATGTGTACATGAACTATGCCTCTTGTGCTTGCTCATCTGACCTTTAAGGGAATCATACATGGTTTTGTGTTCCATTGAACCTATGAATGAAACGAGGACAAGTTAGCCATAGCAGAATAAAAGCATGATGCAAACTAAGCATAGTGCGATGTGTGTGTGTGTTCTGGTGTCCCCCAAATGGTGCATGGGACTGGATTTTATTGATAAGGGTGATCTTCCTCGCGCGGGTGGTTGGCACTTTATCAGGCAGACAAATAGGGGACTCGATATCCCCAATGCTTATGTTACCTAAACCATAAGAGTCAAAATCATCTAAAATGGGACTAAGGTCCTTGTAAATATTCTCCTAAGGTGGAATGGAAGTTTTCCTCTGTCACAGTAACTGGTGGAGGTTGTGTCGGAGTTTCCATCGGGACAATATTTATCGTAGGTCGCCACTTCAAGAGGAAAGCATGGTAATCATGACCATCGTCGTTGGAGGACTCATGAGCCATATCGACATCATCGTTATCTCCTCCACCACTTCCTCCTCTCTTAATGTGCTTATGCATTTCACCAATTTCCGCAACAGGCCTTGGAATTGGAGGCACTTCCTGGTCATTGTTGCCATTTTCCGAAGAAGAGTCATTCTCATCTTCGTCGCCAGCTTTGAGAACATGGCCAATACTATAGCCTTCTTCCAAAAAATGATAAGCACCCAAAGTCTCATCAGTAAGAGGCGACTTCATATCCATTTATTCAAGCGGGACTTGATGGAGAGATGCAAGGATGTTCACCTAGGCTGTGCCGCTAGGACTTCTTGAACTATCTGCATTAATAAGAAGTGATCATGTGAGTGATTGAGGTTATATCATCCACATAAAAAGGATAAAGATAAGAATTATGTCTAGAAAACCACCTCTATGAAAAACCATGAGGGAAATGCATAAAAAAAGAATTTGTCATTGAAATAGCTCAATTTGTTCCAAAGACCTACTACAATTCGACAACCCATAGAAGGCTTCAGATATGTAAGCAAAGGGGATCCTTTCCGGTGTTTGAAGCTATATAAGTAGCGGATCTCCTGAGTGTTGGGCTCGAGATCCAAATGACGAGCAAAAATGATGTAAATGCTTTTTAGAAAACCATAGTTGTTGGGTTGTAGTTGGGCTGGAGCTAATTTCATAAAATGCAAAGTTGTGCGGATAAAGTTGTTAAACGGTGGGACACAACCGACCACACACATATATCGGTTACAAGTCGTGTATCCAACTGGTGGGAGATGCGCATGTTGATGGCATGATGTAACCAACATGTCCTTAAACCGAATGACATGCCTCTTGCATATCCTCTTGAGAGACCATTCACGATTTTCGAGGTAGGAGAATCAAAGGGTCATCTAATATAACGGCATCACCACATTTTACTTCCAAAGCAGCCTCTACTTCAGGACCCTTTACTGGCCCGAAGGGAATCATTTGGAGAGTTTGTTCTACATGATGACCAGTGGAATGTGACCTGGACAAGGTCGGTGTATGCCTTGTTACAGGAACAGTAGTTGAACCGGACTCGGTGTCAGATTCAGCATACCTAGAAGTCGAAGGACCTGCGACCATCATAGAGAAACTCAAGGAGCATTTATGGTCCCTAACTATTGAAACTCAACACATAAGCAATATAAGATGCATAAAAAGCCATACCCTCCATGATAGAGAGAAAATCCCATAGAGTGTCATGCAGTTAACAGTGTTGTGCGGTAAAGTGCAAAATGTGCATTCATGAATGTACAAATCTAACATCAAACACCATGCAACAATCCTCTGGAAGGCCAACGTGTTACCCGAAGGGACTGTCGTCACTGACCATCCCAACGGGCCTTGAATCGTCAACCCGCATTAGTAATCTCATGGCTACACTAAGGAAATTTTCACTTGAGTGCAAACTTTGTTCAATCACCTAACATTGCTCAAGTGAAAATTGCCTAAGTATAGAATCGGTAGCCAATCAAACAAAGTGTGCTTAAGTGCTCGAGTTGCTCAAGCGAAAACCCCTAAGTGTGTGTTCTGTGCCAATCCACAAGTGAAAACACAAAGGGGCATTGTCCCCTTCCTAAAATCAAGCGCGGCCAGCCCGCAGCGGAAGTTATGAGTGAATTTCAAATTTTTTTTACCCTATTGGATCTTTATCAGACCTATGAAATCTAATCTATTTAGAAAATTTCTAAATTTAATTTAGATAAATCTCTTATTTCATATAAATTTACAAATTATAGATAGAGTGCTATTTAATTTATATTCAATTAAATATAGTACACATATGTATGATATACATATATGTATATGTGTGCATGTGTAATATAATAATCTGTGCAAGGTTTTAACACCTTGTGTTTTTACAGTAATTAATTTAAAAGGAAATTAATTAATTAATATTAAATAATGAAAAATAAGATTTTTACAAATATTGAAATTTGGCTATAAAACTTACACCATTGGATTTGTATCGATTTTCTGGTCAATTTTCATATATAAACTTTTCCAATCGGAGTTCAAATGGAAAAGTTATGAGCGTTTGAATTTTCGTAGTTGGAAATAATTATATATGTAATTAAGAAAATAATTTTAAATCAATTAATGATTAATAACACTGTTAAATTAACGGTAGCTGAACAGTTAAGAAAATTAATTGAGGTAGGAGATAACTCTGATTAACGTTAATGAGGTAAAAAAGGAAATGAATAAAAAAATTATGAAACGCTGAAATTTTCATAAGTAGGGCCTGTCCAAGTCGACCAAGACCCTATCTAGGTTGACTATGAGCGGTCGACCCAAAGGCAAGACATCGACCTGCATACTTGTGAAGGCGGTAGTAACTCTTGGTTGTGCGACCTAGATTTGAACTAACTCGATCCGACGATTAGCACTGGTTTGAACCTCTATAAATTAGGACCTAGGACTTCACTTTCAACTCATTATGTTTCTAATGAGCACTGAAGCTTTGTCATTTCCCTTTCTCCTTCGAAATTTATAAATACACAAAAATAGATCTAGATTGCATCGATATACTTTGGAGAAGAATAGGAAAGAACAAATGGTAGGGAATAGGTGCAAATCAGGTTGCTACATCAAAAGTTAAAATTTTAGATCTGGTTCTAATTAATAAATCTAATTCTAAATCTCTTTTATCTAATCTAATTTCTAATAGATCTGTATAAATATTACTTATGGATCCGAATAGGGTGTCAAAAATGGAGAACACAGATAACATGGTTAGATCTGGATTAGATCTAGAGATTTGGAAGCGCTAATTAAAGGTGAGTGGGAATATTATATATTTTTATATAATACTAGATTATATCGTTGCAAATCTATTCTTAATGTATGACAATTGATTTTAAATTGCAATGAATTCATAAATGTGAAAAGTGGAAGATATGCAACTTGCCTATGAAAGTCATAATGAATCCGTAATGATTAGTTTTATTTTTGTAATTACGTAATGATTAGATTTGATTCTGTAACTGTGAAATGATTTTTAATTATCAATTCTATATTGGATTAACTAACTGAAACATATTGAATTGAGATTCCATTTTATTTGGCATTGATGAATGAGACTAAAAATAAAGTTAATTGGACTTTTAGAATTTTAGTGATATTTTATTTCGTTGGAATGTATATTATTGTAAGTGGAT
The DNA here is from genome assembly GCA_030737815.1 of Allium fistulosum. Lineage (NCBI taxonomy): Eukaryota > Viridiplantae > Streptophyta > Magnoliopsida > Asparagales > Amaryllidaceae > Allium > Allium fistulosum. The sequence continues at coordinate 1,292,424,385 of CM060902.1, forward strand.
TTCCATATACTATCAATTTAAAATTTAGCAAAAGTGTGATGTCTGAAATGATAAGAAATAAATACATGTCTATAAAAAAAGAGTTGTACAAAACAAAGGTAGTTATTGTATTTTGTACTGTATTTCAATAAATAAAAAGAGAACTCCTCGTAATTACAAACATCGCACAAACCACCTCTTTGTGACAAAATATGAAATTTACTATGTAATAGTTAATTATTAAAGTTTAGATTCCAATTTATTAAAATCTAGTAAATTCTAAAGGTTTAACATGTAAATAACAATGAAACTAAAAAGTTAATAAAGTGAAAACCAATGAAAAAGGAAGTTTGAGTGATAGGCAACATAAAGAAGCTGGGAAATGAAATTAATGTCTGGATTAAGTCTGATAATCAAATTAAATGGATTAATTTGCTTAAAATAAGTAAATTGAAGATGTCTGGATTACGTTTGATAATTAAATGAAATGGAATAGAAAATAAAGTTGAACTAATGAATGTAGTAGTAACGATATTGATGATAGAAAATGAGAAGCGATAAATGAATTTGATAAGTGCAAAGCTAAATGCATAGTAAAAATGAAGACCTTGGGTCAAACTTAAAAGATGTAGAGGTAGTAAAGAAAATGTAAGAAGAATGAATATACATGAATATGAAATATGTATATTTGTAGCATCAGATATGCGTTTATGACGGGTGTGAATAATTATAAATTGTCAGTTATAATAATAAATTATCTGTTATAATTATAAAGAATAAATGAGCGAAGGTCATTAGACTAGGTTGGGACGCAAAAAACATGTCCAACCAATAGGACCCGTAAAGAGTATATTCTTACGTATAGCTGAAGGGATATCCTCAGGTTTGGTGCGCTTGGATTGGAACCTCGGTAAGTGTAGGAACCGAGCGGACCGTTTATGGATGGCAAGTGTTAACCGGGTTTTTAACCCAATATAATTCAAAGGGAATTAGAACATCTACGGTAGGACAAAACAACTCAAGAATCAACCAAAAGAACCAGGAGAAGGAATAAAGAAAGACTCAAGAGACAAAAAAATGGCTTAAGGGGATGGATCGCTAGCGATCCATCACCCATGGATCGCTAGCGATCGATGAATATCACTCATGGGATAGTCATTCTACTTGCATCATGATTTAATATGTTTTCTAGGGTTGTCTGCCAAGTTTCTTGATATTCCAAGCAAGCTAGTTCGAGAAGTGAGCATTCATCTGATTCCAGTAATAGTTCAATGCAATCTATACACGAATCATCATTAAAACAAGGCATTTAGTCATGAAATTGTATGGAGAGTGCCTATATAAGGCAAGAATCAAGATCCAAATGAAATGAGCTAAAAATAACCTAACTGCATTGATGCATGCACTATAGATTGCTAGCGATCCATCATTTTTTGTCGTCTCATCATGAAACTTTGGGAGAATCTTCGTACCTTCAAATGCAAGCTCCTAGCAAAGCGGCTTAGCCCAATAGTTCTCCAACCCTTATAAATACAATCCTACCTGCAACATAAACATGATCTTTTGAACTGGCTGCTGAAACTTTGCAGAAACTATTCTTCACTCTTCTCCTTCCACACAATAGTCATCTAGGGGCTCACTGTGATTCTCCACTAAACTCTTACACCTGATACTTGATCTACCTTAGGAAATTCAATCATATTATAATCTGATTCCACTTATAATAGCTGTCAGTTAATAGAAAAGTTATAAAGTGGACGTAGGCGTCATTAATAGCTGAACCACTATAAAAATGTTCTTGTCTTTTTACTATTTCTGCTCTTTTTACATTTATTCTCTATATTATTGCTCTGTAAGAACATAGCTGGTGCTTTCACACTCAATCCAGGGTGTTTATCCATTTTTTGGGTTAGCATATTGGTGATTTCACTGAGAGTTGAACTCGGGATTAGATCTAACTATCTACTTAAGATCAGATAGGTTCAGAAGTTAGATCCTTAATCAATGCTTAGAAGATTTACTGTTGAGAATCAATGGCACTAGGAACAAAGAGAATTGTATTCGGAAGATCCATATGGGCTATAATAGCTGGAGAGGAAACCAATTGTCATCAAGTTGAAGTCAACGGCGCCAACAAGCCATTAGGCAAACCAAATTCTGGCGCAAACACAAGAGATCAGGTGCCAGAGTCTTCTATTCAGCATGAAATTATCACTAGAGATGAATTAAATAAGATGGTTGATGAAATTAATCAGAAGATGGAAAATATCCAAAAAGCTCTTATGGACAAGTTGTATGCCCTCTTGACCTTATAATCACTTGCTGCTCCAAGAATTATGCAGAGCCCACGGCCGTCATGGAATAAGAAAACTCTTTTGTTTCTGGACTATACAGGAGAAACAGAAAGCAGTAGCAAAATGGAGTAGTAGGTGGAGCTGCAGGAATCACCATAGAAGGAAATGCAAGCACTCCACCAACCGCAAAGCAACCTGTCGTAAACTTGAATCTAGGGACGAAAACTCTGCGGGAAGATATATCATTGGATCTCTCTGACTTTGAAGATGGAGAAAAACTTGACGATGATGAGTTGAAAGATAACACTAACATGCTAAATACCACCAGAGAGGTCCAAACTACCCCCATACGACTAACCGCAAGCCAACGGAACTTCGAGGGAATGGCTCTCCTGAAGATAATAGAGCCTAGGCTTCAGCCCACTAACTAAGACCGTTTGCAAAATCAAACACTTGTTGCAGTCACTAACAGCCAACCCATGGATTACCGGACATCCGAGGCATATATCACGGACATGGTCAAGCGCCTACTGGATGAAAGTAAGAATAGGAGAGATGATGAATAGGGATCTGCTCTAAGCCAGACTCCCTTCACTGATGACATTCTGAATGAACGATATCCTAAATAGTTCACTATGCCAACTATCCGGTCCTACGATGGAACTAGGGACCCGAAGCCGCACTTGCATAAGTACAATTGGTAAATGGACGGAGCGAATGCTTCAAATGTTGTTCGGTGTAGATATTTTCCAATCTTTTTGAAGGGAATCACTTCCATGTGGTTCAATAGGCTCCCACCTAAATACATCTCCACGTTCGGTGAATTAGCAACGAGGTTCCTTGATCAGTTTAGGCTTCACACGGTGCAACCAAAAGACATGATGTCCTTATGAGGCCTATTCCATGGACGAAATGAATCTTTAAAATCCTTCATGAGTCGGTTTAACATCGCAGTCACTGATGTAAGTAATTCAAACAAAGATATGGTCTTCATGGCTCTGGTCCGTGCCAGCCATCCCAACACTGAATTCGGGAAATGGATCAAAATGAAGCCACCTACCACTGGGAAGGACTTTAATCGGAAGGCGAGCCAGTACTTGATATTGGAAGAAGCAGAAGAGCTAGAAAAAAGATCTGCTAACCTGTAACCAATCAATGTTGGGCAGAATGGTATGGTAGTAAACCAAGACGCAAATACCTCCGGGACCACCGTCAGAAACACGGGGAAAGATGGGAATCAAATAAGGAAGAATCAGATTTCCAACAAGCTGGAAGTAGCAAGCGACTTAAAGGATTCAGGCCCAAAGATCACACCCCGCTCAATGATACCCTAGAGAACATCTACCTTGCGATATAAGTGATGAAGGAGTACAAGAAGCCGCTTAAAAAAGAAGCAACTGAGCAGCAAAAGCACTCTAGAAAGTACTGCCATTTCCATGAAGCACATTGTCATAACACGAATGAGTGCCGTCACTTGAAGAACCTGATTGAAGAACTGATTCGTGAAAATAAGCTTCAGCAGTATGTGAGGAAGCCGTAAAATTCTGACCATCCTGCAGTACCCCAAGCTCCCAAGGATCGGGGAAACCAAGGTGGAACCAGCGAAGAGTGATCCAGATGGACTGACCAGAGACTTATTATCAAAACAATATCTGGAGGACCTCACCCCACACAGAAGAGTTGGGGAGAAATGGAACGATATGCAAGCTCACTAAGACATGCTTTAAAAGATTCATGTTTTGTGCTTGAAGACAAAACTCCTGCCAAGCAGCAAAGGACCCTGGACATAGTGTTTCAGAATCGAGATACTGAAGGAATAGAAACTCCGACCCTTGACCCTATGGTCGTGACAGTAGGAATCATACCAACCGTGGTCCGATGGGTATTGGTAGACAGTGGCAGTTTTGTGAATATCCTTTTCAAATGCATATTTGATCAAATGAAGATCAATATGAAGGACGTATCTGCTTGCTGAATAAAGATCCAGGGATTCACTAGTGAACCTAAACAACTTGTTGGAACAATCAAGTTACTCGTAGAACTCGGAGAAGGTGACCAAAGAGTCATCCTCATCCAAACATTTGTGATTGTAAATGAAATATCTATCTACAATGCTTTCTTGGGTCGGCCTGCTTTGGCAGATTTTTAGATTGCTTTAGCTCAGTGGTGTCTAACCATGGAGTTTCCAATAGAGAATGGAGTTGGGGTGATCAAAAGAGACCAAAGTGCCTCTAGAGAGTACTACATCGCAGAACTACGCGAGTCTAGAAGAAAAGAAAAGAGGAAGAATGTGGGGGTGAACTCTCCACATTCGTGAACCTACCGAATAGCAACTATAGAACTGTCTCTAGCTTGGGGACCATAGCCGATTCGATAAGGCTTTGGACCATAGAAAGAAGAGTTCAAGGGAGTAACGGGCAGCACCGGTAGAATTGACGGTGTCCATCCTAGTCGATATGGATGACCCAACATGGGTCCTGAAGATTGGATCACATCTTGAAAACAAGATGCGACTAGAACTCGTCAAATTCCTTCGTGCCAACCTGAATGTATTTGCTTGGACACATTCCAATATGTGCGGAGTTTTGTCAGATATTGCATGCCATGCACTTAATATTGATCCTAAGTATACACCGGTGAAGCAGAAGAGACGCAGCCTAGGGCCCGAGCGATCCAAAGCGCTGAGAGAAAACGTAAATAAGCTAGTTGCGAACGGTTTTATCCACGATGCAACATACCCCGAATGGATATCCGACCTGATTTTGGTCAAGAAGTCCAATGGAAAATGGCGAACTTGTATCGACTACTCGGACCTGAACAAATCTTGCCCAAAAGACAGCTTCCCTCTACCTAGAATCGACCAACTTGTGGACAGGACAACTGGACATGAACTACTATCATTTATGGATGCTTAATTGGGGTACAAGCATATCATGATGCATGAACCTGACCAGGAAAATACAAGTTTCATTACTGATCTGGGATTGTACTACTACAAAGTGATGCCATTTGGCTTAAAGAATGTTGGGGCAACCTACCAATGACTAGTGAATGCCATGTTTAAACATCAGATAGGGAAGACTATGGAGGTTTATGTAGATGATATTTGGTTAAATCACGCATAGCAGCAAATCATTTGGGCAACCTCACCGAAAAGTTTGAAATACTCCACAAATATGGAATGAAACACAACCCACTTAAATGTCAGTTCGGGGTTGCTTTTGGAAAATTCTTGGGATTTATGGTAAGCGGCAGAGGCACCAAAGCAAATCTCGAACAAATTACTGCTTTACGGGAAGTTGAGGCCCCGAAAACAGGAAAGAGTTACAAAGCATGAAAGGAAAGGTTGTAGCGCTGAGCCGAATCGTCTTAAAGGCAACTGACTAATGTATACCATTCTTTGACACGCTAAAGAAGGGAGAGAAGAACTTCGAATGGAATCAAGCTTCTCAAACTGCATTCAAAGAGCTGCTGCGACATATGGAAACCCCGCCAATCCTGTCCAAGCCGGTAGATGGAGATGTTCTGTACATCTACATAGCAGTCTCGTCCCATGCATTAAGTGCCACGCTTGTACGAGAAGAAACCAAGATCTAACGATCCGTATATTACATCAATAAACAGTTCACTAGAGCAGAGAAGAACTATCCGAAATTGGAAAAACTGGCATATTGCCTCTTGATCGAGTCCAGAAAGTTACGACCATACTTCCAAGCACACCCGATCAAAGTGCTGACATATCAACCCTTGAAGCAAGTGTTATACCGCCTTGAGACCTCTAAACGGCTAATCAATGGAACATCGAGTTGAGTCAGTACAAAATTACTTACCAACCACGAAGGGCGATCAACGGGCAAGCGCTGGCAGACTTCATTGCCGAGTTTACAATACGAGATAATGAAGAAAAAATAAACCCGGAAGTGGAGACATGTTGGAAATTGTTTGTCGATGGTGCATCTAATAACTCCTACTCGGGAGCAGGAGTAGTGCTCGAGACTCCAGAAGGTCGATTACTTTGCTATGCCTTACGCTTGGCTTTTCCCACAATAAATAACGAAGCAGAATATGAAGCGTTGATAGCCGGGCTGAAAGTTGTAAAGGAACTCAAGATAAAGTTTGTACACATCTATAATGACTCTCAGCTAGTCGTCTGCCAAGTGAAAGGCGAATGCCAAGCTCGGGGAGAGAACCTCGCCCCGTATCTATCTAAAATGCAGGAATACTGAATGACATCGAACATTACACTATAACTCATATCCCGAGGGAACAAAACACAAAGGCAGACTATCTAACCAAATTGGCCATTTTCGGAGAAACTCAGTTCTTGGGGCTAGTTCCAATCGAAATTCCGACCGCTTAAAGCATAAGCGAGATGGATATAGATTGGATTATTGAGGCAACTAAAGAGCCAAAAACGTGGATGACACCAATCAGGGACTACCTGCTAAAAGAAACACTCCTTGCAGACAAGAATATATGAAAAAAGATCCTTCGGAAGGTGCCATGGTTTGTAGTACAGGATGGGATACTCTACCGAAGGGGATTTTCTATACCCTTTCTCAGGTGTGTGACTAACGATGAAGCCCGAAGAATCCTCAAGGAAATTCATGAAGGCGGCTGCAGTGATCACACTAGGGGCAAACCTTCTCAAAGAAAGTCCTCCGATATGGGTACTTTTGGCTAACAGTAAACCGCGATGCAGCAGATTATGCCAAACGGTGTGACCAATGCCAAAGATTCGGCAAGATCAAAAGAACTCCTTCGACAAAGCTGACACAGATGGTCGGCCTATGGCCATTCGCGATCTGGGGAATTGATTTGATTGGCGTATTACCAATAGCCAAAGGAGGAGCCAAATATGCTATAGTTGCTGTTGACTATTTCACCAAATGGGCCAAAGCGGAACCGTTGGCCACTATTACCACAAAGAAAGTTATTAATTTTGTCACTAAAAACATTATTTGGAGGTTTGGAGTGCCACAAAAGATCATCACTTACATTGGGACTTAGTTCGAAAACTTAGAGTTCAAAGAATTTTGCAAACGCTTTCGAATCGAGAAAAGCTTTTCTGTTGTTGGACACCCACAGGAAAATGGACAAGTGGAAGCAGTAAACAAAATCATCAATTCCACCATAAAAAAGCGAATAACTAAAGCTAAAGGAAATTGGGTTGATGAACTTCCACTCGCACTATGGGCTTACAGGACAACGAACAAATCTGCAACCGATCACTACTCATTCGTCCTACCATATGGTTCAGAAGTAATGATCCTAGTCGAGCTAGAAGTCCCCTCTCATCGAAGACAAAACTTCAATCAAAGGCAAAATGAAGAACTCCTACTCGAGTCGCTCGATTTGACCGACGAGAAGAGGGAAGAAGATGAGTTAAGAACTGCTGCTCACCAGGGGTCGCACGATATTTCAATTGGTCGTAACCGCACTTTCGAAGTGGGAGACCTTGTCCTCAAACGGGTCTACACTGTATCAGGAGCATTCGGACCAAATTGGGAAGGGTCCTACATGATCAACCACAAGCTAGGGGATGGCACATTCAAGCTAACTACTGTACATGGAACTTTGATTCCCCGAGCATGGAACAACGAATCTCTGCATCATTACTTTATCTAAAACTATCTTATGTATTTCCTATTTCCCACAAATAAGCCGTCCCGGAATACCAGAGGCATTGTAAATAAGCAAAACTTGCCCAACTTTTATTAATAAAATCGCTTTGCTTTCTAAACCAATAAAACTGTGTTCACAAAAGTAACCTGCTAAGTCTAGAGGGTCAAATAGACTCAAAACCATTTAATTGCTGCTTGAGATAGTGGAACCACACTCAAGTATGCCCCATCTACATGCCGAGTCGACGAAAACAAATCGACTCAAATCATTGGATCGATGAAACTCGATCCCTACCTTCTAAGAACCAGTGTTGCTTTGGAAACACCGGGAAGGCCCCAATCAAAGCCGCATACCTCCATAAGCCGTGCATTGCTTCTTGAATCGTGGAATCACGCTCTCGAAACATGAACTCCTCATGTTAATGGGATATTGATAACGTCGAGAAATTCCAAACCATTCGGGATCGACGGGTCATATCGATCCCAAAAGCCGCGCATCGCATAAATCATGCACACTCCTAAGAGCCATGCATCCCATAAGCCATGCACACTCTTAAAAGCCGTGCATCCCATAAGCCGCGCACACTCTTAAAAGTCACGCATTTCATAAGTCGCGTACACTCTTAAGTACCGGTATTGTCCCGGTAATGCTGGGAAACTCGTCTATTGCAGGACTAATAAGAATCCACTCCCACTATCAAGACTAATCGACGTGGGTCCAATAATATTATACAACTAGAGATCAGCAAAGAATTCCGATTGCTGAACGACAAAATCCTCGGAGTCAAGATGCACGGGTCCCAAGTTCCCAAAGATAGGAACCGTAAAATAGATTCGGCTACAGACATCCAGGGGATTGCCCTGATCAACCATTCATTTGTCAAGTGTTTGAAGAAAATAACCTTGTAATGTAAGGGGCACACATATACCAACATTTAATTGAAAGGAAAACTACTCCACATGCCCATTTCTCTAAACAAATAATTTTGGGAATCATAACAAATCTAGTTATAAAAGTAAAAAACAATCGTGCCATGTTCATATAAAAGTAATGAAAAAGCAGGTTATGTACATGACAAAAAAGGAAGAACACATAAGAGATTACAGTTGAAACATTAATCTTTTCATTCTTTATAACATTTTCTATACAAAGTCAAAATGTGGGAGCAAACCCACATAATATCGGCCAACAAAAAGAAAAATACAGATGCTACAACAACAAAAGTAATAAGTACAGACTCTACATTTGTACAAAAAACGTATCAAACAAATCAGAAAGTCCTAATATCCGGCTACACTGTTACTTGAGCCCGTTAATGTTTCTTTCCACCGTTTCCCTTCCTACCTTTGGTCGAAAGTTTCTTCTTCTTTTCAGAATCCGTGCTAGGAGTTGTGTCACTGCCTGAAATATCGACTATCGCCTCTATGCCAGCATCTCCTCCTTGTTCTTTGACCTTTTCGGAAGACTCCCCCTTGGTCTTGCGCTTTCGGGGCTTACAGGAGCTCCTTGAAGACTTTCTCTCCTCAATCTTTTCCTTCTTGACGGCCGGCATCTGCTATTCAGTCTTAGTTAGCTGGTGATGCAGACTAAGTAATAAGTCGTGACCGACTTAAGGAGATAGGTCTAAGTCGTGACCGACTCAACAAAGCTAAGGACATAAGCCGTGACCGACTTAACAAAGGGGAAGGCATGAGTCGTGACCGACTCAAGGAAAGCGAAGGCATAAGTCGTGACCGACTTAAGAAAGGAGCTATGAGTCGTCTACGACCTAACAGGCTTGGAGGAAAAGGGGTACAACTTAACAGAGGACTAAGTCGCTTAATGATAAGTCATCTCCGACTCATCGAAAACGAAAGGTTAAGTCGTCCACGACTTAACAAAAGGCAAGAAGAAGAAGCGAGTTACGACCTGGAAGAATTGACTCGTAAGTTGCGTGAAGATGGAAACCATAGATCCTTCTACCGAGTTAATCTCCACCCTTGATTTCCTTAAGTCGCTGATCTGGGATGCCGCATGTTTTAAGTCGTGGAAGCTGTTGCCGTTGATCCTTATGCCGAGTTAATCTGGACCGCTGTTCTTAAGTCGTTACTAAGTTGAGTCGCGTAGAGTTGTTAAGTCGGCAACGACTTAAGTGGTTGTCTGTTTGTATTTTTCTGTCTTAAGTCGTATGTCGACTGTTTTAAGTCGTATGCTGTATTTTCTGTTTTTAAGGCGTGTGTCTTGTTAAGTCGTAAGTCGGCAAAGCTTGTATTGTGTTGTAATTTTTAAGTCGTATGTCGTCTGTATTTCTTGAGTCGTACGTGATAAGTCGGTTCCGACTTAAGACTTATGTAATTTTCTGGAGATGTGTTGTAGCCTATAAATAGGCAAGTTGTGTCATTTTGTAAGGTTGTTGAATATTGAATAAAATTCTCTTTTTGATTGCTTTGTGCTTTCATTCAAATTGGTAGTTGAGTGTAATCTCCTATCTCCTCTTTCGGTTAATCGAGTGCGCTCGATTCAACGATTGTAGAAGCCGATTCGCAGAATCAAGTGCGCTTGATCAACGCTTGAAGAATTGAAGATCTTTGAACCCGGTATCGTGCGCGATCAACGAGTTCGAGATAGCTAGAGTTCGGTATCTTCGGATCAATGAATTCGGGCATTTCAGCATTCATCAATCCATCCATTGCTACTTTCATCGTATTATCTTGTTTTGTAATATCCGCTGCGTCATTTGGTATCAGAGCTTGTTTTAGCCAATCATAGCTAGATCGAGACTTGGAGCCTATTCAATTTGAAGTTTGAGCCGTGGCCGAGAGGAAGAAGTGTTCGACTTGTTCGAAGATTGATTGATCGAATTTGTATTGGAAGCCGAAACTTTGTCCATCGTGTTCGTCGCGATTTGCTACAAAGTGGAAGTTTTCGATCCGTTTCATTTTGGATCAAAGTCCGAAAAGTGTTTGAATTTGAAGTGTTGAAGAGTTTTGTGAAGTTTCAAGTATGCCGCCAAGAAGAGCTAATCGCCACCAAAACGTAGAAGCTTTGTATCGAAGAGAAGAAGCTGATGAGATGGAGCAAAGAATCAATGAGAATTTTAGTGAAAAGCTTAACGAAGGAATTGGCCGGTTAGAGAAGCTTATGACGGAGATGAATCAAAATCGGAGAAGGGTTTCACCTGAACCTAATCATGGAGGTAGTAGAGTCTCACCACATTCAAATCGAGACAGAAGTGTTGAAAATGATCAAGGGCGTGGGAGGAACGTGAATGATCGTGAACGAAGGAATGTTGATAGAAGGGATGATGGTGGAAGACGTAATGGAAGTAGAGATGTGGGAGGACGAGATAGACAACGATATACATCTGATTTTGAAGAGGAATATGATGGTGGTAGTGTTCAAGGTCAAGGAAGAAATTACTCTGAGTATGATCACAAGTGGGAGTCGGGGATGAAGACTGAAATTCCTGAATTCAAAGGTGGTATGCAAGCAGAGGAGTTTCTAGATTGGGTAGCTAATGTTGAAGAAATTTTTGACTTCAAAGAAGTTCCAGAAAATCGGAGAGTGAAGTTGGTTGCTACAAGGTTGAGGGGTAGAGCTTTGGCATGGTGGCAGCAAACTAAACTTACACGTGAACGAATGGGAAAGTCAAAAGTTGAATCTTGGGAGAAGATGAAGAAATTGATGAAAGCAACGTTCTTACCTTACAATTATCAATCTTTGATGTATCAACGTTTGCAAAACTTGAGGCAGGGCACAAAGACAGTGAATGACTATGCTGATGAATTCAATCAACTTATTGCAAGGAATGATATTATGGAAAAGGAAGAACAACTGACAGCCAGATTTGTTGGGGGACTACGAATGCAGATCCAGGATATGGTTAATATGTTCGATCCAAGATCTGTAGCGGAAGCACATCAGAAAGCGTTGGCTTGGGAGAAACAGGGTAGACGAGGAGGTGGTGTGTTTACTAATTCCAGCAATCAAATGAAGGGTGTTAGTGGGAGTTCTAATATTTCTAAACCTATCAGTAGACCAGTGGTGAAGGAGGTTGAGAAGGCAAAAGTTAACAATGGTTTCAAATGTTACAATTGTCAGGAATTGGGTCATAAAAGCAGTGAGTGTCCAAAGCCAAAGAAGAGAACCATGATTGCAGAAGTTGAGGATGAGGATGGTGATGGAGATTGTTCTAGTCCAGTTGAGGAGGATGAGCAGGATATTGCGTCAGGAGATGAAGGTTGTAACCTAATGCTGAGGAGATCGTGTTTAACACCGAAGCAGGAGGAAGATAGTTGGTTGAGGAGTAATATCTTTCAGTCAACATGTACTATTCTGGGAAAGGTGTGTAAGTTTGTGATCGACGCAGGAAGCTGTGACAATATTATTTCAACCGAAGCTGTGACAAAGTTGAAATTGAAGACAGAAAGACATCCAAATCCATACAAGTTAGCATGGTTGAGAAAAGGAGGAGAAGTGAAAGTGGATAGACGAGTTCGTGTTCCATTCTCTATCGGGAAGAAATACAAAGACGAGATCTGGTGTGATGTCGTAGAGATGGATGTTTGCCACTTATTATTGGGAAGACCATGGCAGTATGATCGAGCAGTACAACATGACGGTCGAACCAATAGCTACAGTTTTATGTTTGAAGGCACAAAAATTATCCTAGTTCCGAAGAAGAGATCACAAGGAGGAAGTAAATCAGAAGAAATCGAAGAGTTGAAAACTTTATTGACTTTAAAGGAGTTTGTTAAAGAAGTTGAAGAGGAGCCTGAAGTATTTTTGTTGATCGGGCGAGAAAGTAGTGAAGAAGTTGAAATTCCCGAAGAAGTTAAACCAGTTTTGAAAGAATTTGACGATGTATTTCCAGAGGAGTTACCAACGGAGTTGCCACCGTTGAGGGATATACAACATCAGATAGATCTTGTTCCAGGTGCTGTGTTGCCACTTGCCACACAGACCACATTATCGAATGAGTCCGAAGGAACATGAAGAGTTGCGGAGGCAGGTAGAGGAATTGCTTGAACAAGGGCGTGTGTAGGAGAGTTTAAGTCCTTGTGCTGTACCAGCTTTATTGGTACCCAAAAAGGATGGGACGTGGAGGATGTGCACCGACAGTAGAGCATTGAATAAGATCACAGTGAGATATAGATTTCCAATGCCGAGACTTGATGATTTATTGGATCAAATCAGTGGGTCCGTGATATTTTCTAAGATTGACTTGAAGAGCGGATATCATCAAATTCGTATCAGACTAGGCGATGAGTGGAAGACTGCTTTTAAAACCAGGGAGGGTCTATACGAATGGTTGGTCATGCCATTTGGTTTATCCAATGCACCGAGTACTTTTATGAGGGTGATGAATCAGATTTTTTGACCGTTCATTGGGAAATTTGTGGTGGTATATTTCGATGACATTTTGATTTACAGTGGGAGCCCAGAGGAACATTTGAATCATCTTAGAGAAGTGCTGATGGTATTGCGGCAAGAACAGTTTTATGCTGCAACGAAGAAATGCGTGTTCATGACGCATAGCGTTTTATTTCTAGGGTATGTTGTGTCGGAAAAGGGAATACAGGTTGACCAAAATAAAGTGGAAGCTATCAGAGATTGGCCGCAGCCCAAGATGATAACGGAAGTTCGTAGTTTTCACGGGTTGGCTTCATTTTATCGAAGGTTTATTCCGCACTTTAGTAGTGTGATGGAACCTGTGACTGATTGTATGAAGGGTAAACAATTTACATGGACGGAGGAAGCAGGAGTTGCTTTTGAACGAATCAAGGAATTGTTGACGACAGCACCAATTCTAATATTACCTGATTTTCAGTTAGTGTTTGAACTACATACTGATGCATCCAAGGTTGGGATTGGGGGAGTGTTGAGTCAGAAGGGACGTCCAATTGCATATTTCAGTGAGAAGTTGTCAGGAGCGAAGATGCGATACAGTACATATGATGTAGAGTTTTATGCTATAGTGCAAGCTATCAAACATTGGAGACATTATCTATTTCAGAAAGAGTTTGTTCTATATACAGATCATGAAGCATTGAAGCATTTGCAAGGGCAAGATAAGATTTCAGCGAGACATGCATCGTGGATTGCATATCTGCAACAGTTTACTTTCGTTGTTAAACACAAGTCGGGGGTGACAAATCGAGTAGCTGATGCTTTAAGTAGGAGGAGTTATTTGTTGACGACAATGAAAGTTGAGGTGACTGGGTTTGAACTATTGCCGGAACAGATTGCCGAAGACTCTTATTTTAAGAAGTTTGTTGAAAGGGACAATGACGGGAAGACTGATGAGTTTATGATGGTTGATGGTTTTCTTTTCAAAGGAAATCGATTGTGCATACCGGAGGGTAGTCTGAGAATGAAGATTATCAAGGAGTTACACGAAGAGGGACATGTTGGGAGAGACCATACCATACAGTTGATTTCACAATCCTACTTTTGGCCAACGATGAGGAAAGAGGTAGAGAAGTTTGTGGAGCGTTGTCATATTTGTCAGGTTTCGAAAGGAACTGTGACTAATGCTGGTTTATATATGCCGTTACCGGTACCGACTAAACCATGGATTGATGTGAGTATGGATTTTGTGTTGGGGCTGCCAAGAACACAGGGAGGAAACGATTCCATATATGTGGTAGTGGATCGATTTTCGAAAATGGCACATTTTATTGCTTGTAAAAAGACGGCGGATGCTGTTCATGTTGCTCAGTTGTTTTTTAGGGAGATCTATCGACTTCATGGATTGCCAGAATCTATTGTGTCGGATAGAGATACTCGATTTCTGAGTCACTTTTGGTTGAGTTTGTGGAAAATGGTGGGAACGAAGCTAAAATTTAGTAGTGCTTATCATCCGCAGACAGATGGACAGACTGAGGTGGTAAACAGATCATTGGGGAATTTGCTGAGGTGTCTTGTACAAGATAACCTGAAGAGTTGGGATGTGAAGTTATGCCAGGCAGAATTTGCTCATAATCATGCAGTGAATCGTAGTACGGGGTTCAGTCCATTTCAGATTGTATATTCCAGTATGCCAAAAGGACCGTTGGATTTAACAGTAGTGCCACAATCAAAGAAGACAGTTAAGAAAGCTGCTGATTTTGTTGAAGGTTTGATAGAGTGTCATAAAATCGTTCAGAAACGATTGGAGAAAGCAAATGAGAAATATAAACGATCTGCAGATGTGAAGCGAAGGAGTGTTGAATTTAACGAAGGTGATTTAGTTTATGCAGTGTTAACAAAAGATCGTTTTCCAGTGGGCGCTTATAACAAGTTAAAAGCTAGAAAAATTGGTCCTGTAGAAATCGTGAAACGAATTAATGAAAACGCTTATAAGTTGAAGATGTGTACACTTCTGATGTGTTCAATGTTAAACATCTCGTACCATATCATGGGGATGAACGAGATGATGTGGAAGAATTAGCACATTCGAGGACGAATTTTTCTCAACCTGGGGAGGATGATGCAGACCAAGTAATAAGTCGTGACCGACTTAAGGAGATAGGTCTAAGTCGTGACCGACTCAACAAAGCTAAGGACATAAGTCGTGACCGACTTAACAAAGGGGAAGGCATGAGTCGTGACCGACTCAAGGAAAGCGAAGGCATAAGTCGTGACCGACTTAAGAAAGGAGCTATGAGTCGTCTACGACCTAACATGCTTGGAGGAAAAGGGGTACGACTTAACAAAGGACTAAGTCGCTTAATGATAAGTCATCTCCGACTCATCGAAAACGAAAGGTTAAGTCGTCCACGACTTAACAAAAGGCAAGAAGAAGAAGCGAGTTACGACCTGGAAGAATTAACTCGTAAGTCGCGTGAAGATGGAAACTATAGATCCTTCTGCCGAGTTAATCTCCACCCTTGATTTCCTTAAGTCGCTGATCTGGGATGCCGCATGTTTTAAGTCGTGGAAGCTGTTGCCGTTGATCCTTATGCCGAGTTAATCTGGACCGTTGTTCTTAAGTCGTTACTAAGTTGAGTCGCGTAGAGTTGTTAAGTCGGCAACGACTTAAGTGGTTGTCTGTTTGTATTTTTCTGTCTTAAGTCGTATGTCGACTGTTTTAAGTCGTACGCTGTATTTTCTGTTTTTAAGGCGTGTGTCTTGTTAAGTCGTAAGTCGGCAAAGCTTGTATTGTGTTGTAATTTTTAAGTCGTATGTCGTCTGTATTTCTTGAGTCGTACGTGATAAGTCGATTCCGACTTAAGACTTATGTAATTTTCTGGAGATGTGTTGTAGCCTATAAATAGGCAAGTTGTGTCATTTTGTAAGGTTGTTGAATATTGAATAAAATTCTCTTTTTGATTGCTTTGTGCTTTCATTCAAATTGGTAGTTGAGTGTAATCTCCTATCTCCTCTTTCAGTTAATCGAGTGCGCTCGATTCAACGATTGTAGAAGCCGATTCGCGGAATCAAGTGCACTTGATCAACGCTTGAAGAATTGAAGATCTTTGAACCCGGTATCGTGCGCGATCAACGAGTTCGAGATAGCTAGAGTTCGGTATCTTCGGATCAACGAATTCGGGCATTTCAGCATTCATCAATCCATCCATTGCTACTTTCATCGTATTATCTTGTTTTTGTAATATCCGCTGCGTCAGCTGGCCAGTTTGGTCTTCCTGCTCTCAAGCTTCAGCTGCTGTGAAATTGCCCTCTAGAGACACGGAAGGGTCGTCCATGCCATGTAACGCAGCAATCTGCTCAAAATTCGGCCTTGGCTATGAGCCAGAAACGGGCATTGCAATCGAAGCGGCTATAGAAACAAGCATCGAGGCAGTTGAAATAGCAGCAGGCATATGGACCGAAGAGATCAGCAGGTCGGTAGGCAAAGAAGATGGACCTATAGGATCGAAAATGAAAGCATTCAATTCATCTTGTTCTTGTGGCGTGAGCTGAAAATTCTCAAATTCGGGGGAAACAAGAAGGATACCTACATCAGAAGAGTGGCCGAGAATTTCAATCTCATACTTCCTACCTTCTCCTTCTTTGGATGGCTACACGATCTTTTGAGAAGTTCCAGGACCATCCTAGGCTTCCAAGACAGTTGTTGGAGAGGCAGATAATAAGGTAGTACCGGCTGAAGTCGAAATAGTTCCTAACAGATCACGAGGCTGTTTTGATGATTCGCCAGGCCTTGAAATGAAAGACTTTGATAGCACTTTAGCAGTCGTAGTTGCAGCAGCATCGGTGGCCTCCCGTTCCCTCTTAATCCGAATGACTTCCCCACCCTCTATCAAAGCCTTCTTCGACTCTTCGTTGAGATAGGCATCCTCTAACTCTTGCTCGGTATATACATCCCCATTATCTCGAAAACGGGCCAGAACTTCTTACCAAACTACAGCAAGAGTATGTAGGAATTTAGGGCCCAAACAGCTGGCTCCCTTGATGCAGCAAGAAGTTAACATAAAGATTGTGTCATACATCTTCTCCATTTTCCTTTCAAAAGTATCCTGCAACTCCAAGTAGTCCGCTGTCACAACGGCCTTCTCAACTTCAACTTGGGTCTTCTCGGCATGAATCTTTTCTGGAGCAAAGCAATCATTTAGGTTTGATTTGAAGTGGTCTTGTTACGGGATTCCATCATTCCCACATAATCAACAATTGTCTTTTTATAAGCATCGATGGCTTTGTTATGACTAGCAATAGTTTTCTTCTGAGCGTCGATGATCTCATCACGAGCTTCAAGCTCCTCTTTCAGATTAACCTCATCTGCATGAGCCTTCTTGATTTCATCTTGGAACATGATTTCTACTTTTGTGTGGGCCTCTTTTAATTCCTCCAACAAGCTGGCGTTACTCTTACTCTCTCGGAGTGCAGCATCCCTCTCTTTTGTCAATTGCTCGATTCTGGTGTCGTGTTCCATTAACGTCCTCTCATGATCGTCCTTTTCTGACTCGAAGGAAAGGATCCCTTGGTAGTTGTTACTGTTGGTATCTAACAGATGCTTGCATAACTTTTCCCATCCTTCGTCTTGGTCCAAATCGCTTTGAATCGCTTGGAGATGGGGCATATAAGAACCTTCATGGATTGGGCGCAGGCCACGATCAAATTTAACTCCCTTTAGGAACCATCCGAGGAGCACAGCTTCAAGCTTAAGGGGACCAGACGGGAGAATATAAGTCGACCTCCTATGGGGATGTGAAGAACCAAAGTCAGGCACTACATGAGTCGACGGGGCCTGGGATGAAGGTAAAACTTGAATAGTGGAAGTCAGAACTTTAATTCCAACAGAGACCGAAGTCGGGGCAAATGCCCAGTGCTCAAAAGGGTGAGAACTACGATCTACCTTTGACTTCTTAGATGGCTCCTATCGGTCGTCGGGAGTTTTTCTCTTCTCATAACTACTTCTGTGAACTCCACCTCGTTCCTTATCATCCCGACGACAAGCTTCGGCTTCCAAATCTTTCCTCCTTCTCCACTCTTCTTCGGTTTCACGGGGTTGATGGCGGCTGGAAGTCCGTCTTGACCAGCATTGTGTGTCAATAAATTGTTCAAGGTCCTCGTAAAGTCCACAGCCTCTCATAGTACCTGATATAAAAAATAGATAAAGAACTTTAGCAACGGGAAATGAAATTAAATATTGCACATGTAAGTGAATGTGACCCTAGTGAAGTGTGTAACATGTCATAGGCGGCATAAAAGGACTTCACAAACCAGATCGGGAGGTCACCACAGTGGGAACCGGGCTAACTCTAGGCACAGTATGACCGAGGCGAGGAGTGATCCCTCGAACTTGAAATCTTCTCCCATGAGTTCATCAATGTCTACATAAATGTTGCTCAAAGCCCCGAAGCTAATATCGGTTTCCTTAGGCGGAGAACCATGAAGTCGCTCGGCTATTGGAGGAACATCTTTAGCACTTATCTCTTGGGGAGGCGAATCCGAGGGAACATGACTCATTCCTGGAGTTTCATCCCACGATTCGAACTTCCATCACCAGAACTTGCATCGATCATCATTATTAGAGGAGGAGCCATAACTGCTGTTGTTCTCAATTTCACCCTCCTCCTTTTCCTTTGTCACCGCAGCCTTGCCCTCACGCTGCTTGAATTCTTTTTTCCCTCCTCCGGGATCGGGGCATCCTAATCGGGCAACTGGCTTCTGTCGTAACACCTCTTCCTTCATGACTTTCTTCGGTTGACCCACCAGACGGACCTTCTCCTTCTGATTGGTTTCCCTTATCGGAGTTGTGTGATAAAGAAGTGGAGCGTGTTCGAATTCTGGAATGGGAAGGAGATGAAACTTCAATGGCTACGGCAGATCTCCCGGATGTAGCAACCTGTACCAAAGCAAATTCTCATCCATTAGCATAAACTAGACCAATCTCTCTTTGGCATCTATTGCCTTCAGAGCATGGAAGATTGGATAGAGTGATGGATCCTTGTTCGATCTCGGAATAATTGCAAGGATTATTCAATATATCAACAATCCCACAACAACGTATTAAATCTCAATGAGTAAAGGAGAAGACTTAACCCCCGTCGTCCAAAGACGATTAAATCCCTTAGGACACCTAACGAAAAAATATTGGGTCTTGAATTGGGATAGGTTACTTTGAATCTGTAGCACGATTTTGCAGTTTCTTTAAGCCTCAATGATCACGAGGGACGAAAATTTGTCTCTCATCTTGAATGAGAGAAAATATCTTAACTTATCAAAGCTTGGGGCATAATTGAATGTCCGCATAAATAAAACGTGAATGCAAGTCAAAATCGCGTATCCATTGGGGTGAATCTGAAATAGAGCAATTCCTAAGTTCAGAAGGGTTTCTCTCAAGAAGTGATTGAAGGGTGGCACTGCTCCATTCAAGCACCTGTACCGGTGGCAAGCAGTGTACCCTGAAGGTGGCATATATGCAAACTCATTTTTTCGATGGAAGGCGTACTTCATCGTCTGGAAGGCCATGTTGTGAACAAATGTTATGCCAAATTTTAGCAGAGATTACGGAGGAAGCTCTCTCTGAAGGGTTGAGTAGAACTCTAAAGTTCTAAGGAGTTTGATCTATAACCAGACCAACCGGAACCAACTGACCGTATTCAGCTTGCAGTGCTAAAGAAGTAGGTGCTACTGAAACCATTTGTGAAGGTGCAACTTATGTCGACTCGGCTTCTGAGAGTTTCGGACAACCTTCACTGGATTTACGACGAAATGACGGGTGCTTCATTCTATACAACAAACTTATCTCTAACGGGGTCAGGTAGTTCTATTTTTAACTAAAAGTCCCCTTACGCTCAACACTTGAACTCCGAAAAAAATAGATTTGTGCTAATACATCGAGTTTTAATTGCTGACTGGGGCAAGTGTAGTTTTTTATCTATATGGGATGGGCTCGTTATCCTGAACACTACAAATGCTCTATCCTATGTAGATAGTTCACTTGTAGTGAAGAAAGATAAGATCTTTTCATATCATTCATTAAAGTTATTTCTCCTACACTTACCCGTTATCGACCAACGATCGATAACGAATCCACTGTCCGAAGTGACACGAAAACTCTTCCTATTCCAGGTACATCGACTATGCAATGATAGGACCAATCCAAAGTGAGCAACTGTTGACCAATGGGTTCAAATTAAGTAGAGAATTCTCAACATAAGTCGATTTCGGTTTCCTGGAAAGGGATAACAGCATGAGCTGCATACAAGACGCTACCCTAAGCTATTATCACCTCCCAGAAAAACCAAAATCAACCCACAAGAGGTCATACCGGATCAACAGTGACTCAGTGCAAGTTAGTTCTGATTCCGTGGACGAAGATAGCAAAACATGTCAAGCACTAGGGAAAGACCCGAGCTTCATTCCGTGAAGTACTCAAGACTCGATTTATTATCTTATTTCGCAAAATCATAATCAACTTGAATTCTCCATTGCATCCGTCATCAACATGACTTCATCACCAAGTCGCTAAACAAACGCCAAAATCTACATTACGCACCTCAAGTCAAAAGTCAAAAGGCGAACACGGTTGAACTTAGGATGTTGGCAACCCAAGGCAGACAAGATCGGCAGTGATCAAAATGGGTAAGGTTAGCGGCGATCCAAATAGCCAAAATTTCAGAAGTTAAGGGTTAGATCAAGGCGATGGCGAAGTTCTATGGGGTTGGTGGCAAGAAGCTTCGGCGGTGGAGATCAACGGCGGGGACAGTGTAAGCAAAATTAGGGTTTGAAAACTTTGGATCGAGTCGCAAGGTAATAGGCTCAGCTCGCAAGGGAAAGTGTAGAATGGTGGAAATTTAGCTCGTGTTAAGTTCAGTAGGAGATTGTGCAAAGAAAATTTTGCTAAGTCCTTGGATTACTAGCGATCCATCAAATTGCAATCAGTTTTCTCCAGACTTTCCAAGCATGATCCACATGTTATTTGCAAGCATTTGGAAAGTTATGGGATCAAAATTGATGCATTGTTATAAGCAACGACAATTCACATCAGAACTCAACAGACGGATGGATAGCTAAAGCCAAATTCGCATGGTGGCCTCAATGCGATTAATAGAACCTCACTAAAGGGAAAATCAAAAGCCATTACTTCCAGAGCATGCCTTGTTTCTAATGAAGACATACTCTGGTGGGCAAATGTTAACTGGGTTTTTAGCCCAATATAATTCAAAGGGAATTAGAACATCTACGATAGAACGAAGCAGCTTAAGAATAAACCAAAAGAACCAGGAGAAGGAACCAAGAAAGGCTCAAGAGATAAAGAAAACAAAAATGGCTTAATTAGCTGGATCGCTAGCAATCCATCACCCATGAACCGCTAGCGATCCATGAATATCACTCATGGGATAGTCATTCTTCTTGCATCATGATTTAATACGTTTTCTAGAGTTGCCTGCCATGTTTCATGATATTCCACGCAAGCTAGTTCGAGAAGTGGGCATTCACCTGATTCTAGTAATAGTTCAATGCAATCTGTACACGAATCATCATAAAAAAAATGCATTTAGTCATGAAATTGTATGGAGAGTGCTTACATAAGGCAAGGAACAAGATCCAAATGAAACGAGCTAAAAATAACCTAACCGCATCGATTATTAGTGATCCATGCCCTATGGATCACTAGCGATCCATCATTTTAGGTTGTCTTGTCATGAAACTTTAGGAGAATCTTCGTACCTTCAAATGCAAGCTCCTAGCAAAGCGACCTAGCCTAATAGCTCTCCAACCCCTATAAATACAATCCTACCTGCAACATAAATAGGAACTTCTGAACTGGCTGCTGAAACCCTATAGAAACTATTCTTCACTCTTCTCCTCCCACACAATAGTCATCTAGAGGTTCACTGTGATTCTCCACTTGTTACCCGGTATTCCAACCCGGCTGTATTGAACTGATTGCACAAGATAGATTTGACTGTTATTAAGTACGATGACCATGGAGCAATGGTTGTAGGGCCCAAAAGTAAAGTACATATGGTTATATGAAGCCAGAATTGGATGGAATTGGTAGATAAATGATGCAGGATGCTTGAAGAATGGGATATAGCTTAGTTAGATGAAGGGATTGGTATAGTTTGGCAAATAGGTAGGGGTCGGCATGGTCAAGTAATGAAGGGATCGGCATAATCAAGTGAGTATGGTTCGGCATGGATTATTGACTTAGAAAGTCATACTTTATCTCATAAAGGAGGGCTCGGCATAGTTGGTTATGATGGTTCGGCATACTTCAGCTAACAGAGAAGGATCAACATACTTCGGCCTATAAAAGAGGGATCGACATGATTGGTTGTGTTGGATCGGCACACTTCACTGGGAAGTGGGGGTGGCATACATCCTGGAAGAGGGATCGACAAGCTATATCAAAGAGACATCGGCATATAATCCTAAAGAGGGTTCGGCTGTGTTCAATGATCAAATCATATCAAATCAAAGACTAATCAATAATTTGAGCTCCAGCGGTCCAAATGCCATGATATTTGAAGAGCCAACATATTTGAGCATGCAGAAGCTACCATTGGGACCGTTGTCCAAAAATCGACCAATGAACGGATCGGTACCGATCCCTCTTCATTGGGATTTAGGCCTAGCGACCCTTCTGGAGGGCCCATGTGGATTAGAAGGTCCTTTAGCCGAAGTTTCAAAGAGATCGACAGTCATCTTCAACTATAAATACTGGCCTAAGGAGTCATTCTGAGGATCTTTACGCTGCTGATTACTTTAGTCTTTATTATAATCAAGATTTTTCTATTCCTTGCTTCTGTAATCAAATTATTAGTTGATCAATAAAGACAATCTTCAAAGTGGACGTAGGCATACAATGCCGAACCACTATAAATCTCTGTGTTTTTGATTATTGCTTTTATTTTGCTGTTAGTTTATTCTATTCCTCAGTTTTAGTTTTACTTTCTTCAATTACTTCTCTACATAAACCTACTCTTGGGTGTTTATGACTAATTTGGTTGCAAACACTAGTGAACTCTTGCACTTGTGACTTGATCTAACTTAGAAAATTCAATCATATTGTAATCTGATTGCACCTGTAACATCTGTCAGTTAATAGAAAAGTTATAACGTGGATGTAGGCTTCATTAACAGCCGAACCACTATAATAATCTTCTAGCCTCTTTACTATTTCTGCTCTTTTTATATTTATTGTCTATAATATTTCTCTGTAAGAATAGGGATGGTACTTTCACACTCAATCCAGGGTGTTGATCCATTCTTTAGGTTAACAGCAAGACTGTACAAGCACTACTTGTCTGTTTCAAATTTGCTTGAGGATGGTATTGCCCTGATTGCACTAGGAAATTTTAATTGACGATGGGTGAGGTCGGACTTATGCAACAGGGCGCACAAAATGCTAGCTTGCATCGGTACCAAACGAGTTACAACAGGGTGCGCAAAAGGCTGGCGTACGTGGGAACCGAAACTAGGGGTAGGAGTTGCATATTTAGCAAGCTCATCATCGGTCCCTTGTGGTCAACTGAAAGGACAAGGTTAAAAAAACTGGTCTCTGCCACCTATCAGGATTGATTCAGTTGGTTTGTACACCTCCATAGTTGATTGTTAGTTTGTTTGATGTGGCAAGGCTAGCTAACCTATATAGAGGTTCCTTCAAAACATGGATGGGGTGGAGGTGCCTGGGGTCGAAAATCCATGATAAGAAGCAGACAAAGGTGCGCGAAAGGCTTGTGTATGTGGTAAAAAGTCCCCGCAGAATACATGGCCTCATGGATTGGAGGTCGTCGATGCGCATGGTAGGATTTCCTCAAGTGATACGATGACTATGATGCAACAAGGCGATGGATCCTTACGAGGTGCTGAGCGATAGATACTAGTGGGGATAGTACCTAGGTCCATTAGTGGATGATAGGATATATATATATATATCTACATGGTGTAGATGGGTACGGTTCATACGCCGTGATGGAGTCGTAACAACTAAGGATAAAGTCTGACATAACATGAAACGTTGAATAATCGGCATAAGCTAGTATTATGTATAAGATGTATGATTTACCAGTCACCAAAACGTTGTTCTAACCCCCTTCTCATTACAACCCACAGGATTTAGAAGGGCAGGTACTGGTATCGATTGGGAGTAGTTGTCTGGTTGAGGCTCTTGACATTTGAGATGTCGATTTTTGATCAGTAATTATACTGATATATTATATTTGCCTGTCTTCACTGTGAGTTATTACAATTAGTGCTCTGATATGATTTCTCTTTGTAGGATACCAAATTAACTATACATAGTTTAGTGGACTTGGGTTTTTCGGTTAGCAAAAAATCTAGGCCCACTGGAATGCGGGTTGTTACATTTGGTATCAGAGCATAGGTTAGTCGATTCTTGAAAAATTAGAAAACGTTGAGTGAACGTATTTGTATTTTCCCTATAAATATAATATACGTTAAATCCTAATAATTCCAATTATATAATGGTTACATATGGAATATCCCTAAAACTGGATGGTACATGACTCCCTAGTCGAGCCTTGATAGCCCAATGATTGTTGATCCTCGTTTTCATTATCAATTGATGATGTACAATAGGTCCAAATAAAGGGAAAATAATAACTCATACGTTATAGATAGTGGAAGAAGGAGAAGTTTCTATAGAAAAGTGTGAAATGGTCACTCCTAATTAATGATTGGATTTTTGGATTTGGAAAGGAGGATGTTTTGAGAGAATAGTTAGAAGTCCACTTTAAGTCCAACATAGTAATAAGAAATTTTTAAAAATTGAGGAACGGTAGAAATTGTATACTTTAAAAAGGACTTTTAATGAAAAAGTAAGTAAATATTATATATATATAATAAAGGTCTTGTAAGAAAATATATATATATATAGCAAATTTGATTTCAGTTGAGGAAATTTTGTAAGAGGCTATTTTATTTTGAAAAGAAATGATAGAGCAATATAGCTCTTGAATCTTTCTATGTATTGAAAGTTTTTAAGATATTAAATATTTTTAGGGATGGACAATATGAGTGGTATATAAATCAGAATAGGATGAATGATATAGAAAAGAAGACTTAAAGTCTTAAAAATTAAGCTGTAAGTGGCTGCACTATAATAGTTTAAGTAAAAAGGGGTAAATTAAGAGAAAAACAGATGGAATTAGTGTAGTTTGGACAGAAGAATTAAGTAGTAGGAAGTTAGGAAATATAAATGAAGGGAGGTTGATTTATTATAATTTGGTTAGGATTTGATACATTTTAATTCATTGGAATGAAAAGAGATAACAAAATAAGATTCTATGAATCAATCAAGTTATAAATAAAGGTGTTTTGTTTGAAATAATAATGAATGTAAATGCAAAGGAAGAGATGTACAAAATATCAAAAAATTTCATATTTTGTACTGTCTATTTCAAAAAAGAAAATGAAATATAACTCCTTGTGATTTCACATAGAGTACGAATCCTCGTTTAAGCGATTCATAGAGAATTATAGCTTTAACAATTCCCTTGAAGAGAAAAGTAGTTCCAATGCATTAAACTATAGGATTCTTAAGTATAGTAAAAAGTGTTAGTAAATTATACGAAAACAATGCTAGTAACCTAATTAGAGAAGCAGAACAAAGAAAAATGGACATTTTCCATTGTTATGCACATTAATTTCTAGTGTTTGTTAAAAGCCCCCCTTTCATGATGTTAGAAAGTCTTCCAAAGATTGGATGTAGGGAGAGTATGAGATGTAAGGAAAGTCATAGGATGATAGTTGTCCTTATTTACTTCAGTTTTTATAATTTAAAAGTTATGAAAGATGTTTTAGAAATATTGTAAATTTTATTTTTGAAAGGAATGGTTTGGTAGAAATAAATAAGTTTTGAAAGAAAAACTTAATAAATGGTTGAATTAAAAATCCCAAATTTTTAATAAGAGTTAGAATGGTCTTTAAAAGAAAAGGCTAATTTGATTTTAAATTTAGAACTGTTAATGTTCCCTTTTAAAGTTTAGTGAATAAGTTAAATTCAAAAATCTTAAAATGTAAATTTTGAAAAGGGTTAAGACACTAAGTATTTTTGAATTTAAAAAAAGTTTCTACGTAGCACTTTTAAAGACAGGAGTTTAGGAATTAAATATTTCAAAATTTTTGAAGACTTAATTTTTTTTAGAAAATGATAAAGACCAAACCAGAATTTTAAATGTGGAGTAGATAGGAGTTAGTGCCTAGGTGAGACAGGAAAAAGAATAAGGCTATGAAGGAGATAGCTATGACTACTTTTGGAATAGTAACAGGAAATCCCCGTAGGGTGTGTAGGACACTAGAAAGAGCCTAAGAATGTTATTGTGATATGTGTATAAACCATAAAGAGGAAATCAAAGTCACCTCTATAAGTTTTTGATATGCTTGTAGGAGGCCTATGGTAAAGGAAATATCAAGGATTGAGAATACTATTACACGAATGAGATTAAGAGAAGATAATAACAAAGGGTAATGAGATGGTAAACACACATGGAGGACATCAGTAAACTTAAGTTGGGGAAGTAAGAGGGGAATTGGAAGGTTATTTCTCCTAGTTTCCGTTTAATATGAAGATTTCATAGACTATATTTCTTATCCACTGCAGTAAGAAGAGGCATAGTTATTTCATAATTGGTATAGAATGGAAAAGATGAATAGACCTTTTTCATCGGAAGTAATAAAGGAAGAATAAGGTATGAAGGTTGCTGTAGAAGGATATGCTTGTATGAGGCATATGTTAGAAATGGTTTATAATTTCAAATATAGCGATTAAATGGATCTGGTGAATAGTAAATTAATATTTAAAATTGGGTAAATATGGGAATCTGGAGTTAGATGTGAATGGAAATGATTTCTAAAGTTGATTTTAAACTCTGTTTGAATTAGAGTGATGATAGTGGACTTTTGAATGGAATTAAAAGTCGATAAACTCAAATTTGGAATTTTTATATTCATTTAATAGTGAAATTTAATATTTGAGATATTGTAAATAATGGAATTTTGATTTAATATAAATCAGAATGATTTCTAATATGAATATAAATTCTATTTGATTTATAAATGAGTTAGTAAGTTTTTAAAATTAAAAATTTCAAGCAATTTTGTCGATTTTGAAAATCGCTCGATTTAATCGACACGTTAAAATAGCCTTTCAGGGCATAGTCTTAGAATTCAACGAAACTAGTTCCATTGGATCCGTAATAGTTTATTATTATCGAATTTCAAATTTCATAGCGTTTGGAGCTACCGTTTGGTCGTACGGGACAGAAACGCGTTGAATTATGTATCGAAAATTTAATATTTTAATTCGATTCGAAAAGCTACCTTCCACATACGATCGAATTAGGCCCCGAAACATGTTCCGTTGTGTTCGGAATAGGGGTAAAACATTATAAACGCCTGGCGGCATGTCTCGATTGAAGTTCGTTTGGAAAAGCATGTAATTTTGAACATAATATTAAAAAAAATATGCATATACGTATGTATATATATATATATATATATATATATATATATCCCCTAGCACAGTAAAACCCTAGCTTCTATTTCACGCGGCCGCCAGTTAAGTTTCAATGGCCGAAATAGCCAAGGCTTCTCCCTTGATTTTCTTTAAATCTACAAACTTTCGTGAGAAAGCTTCAACACGAAAATCGTAGAGCACGAGGAGATGTACACATCTAATGGCTATGATCGCCTGGAAGGGAGTGGATTGACGTAAGGGGGCCCGCGTTTGCACCGCTGTTAGGGGTCGATTTCGTGGAGATGGTGGGGTCGGACCCG
This sequence comes from Allium fistulosum, assembly GCA_030737815.1. Taxonomy (NCBI): domain Eukaryota; kingdom Viridiplantae; phylum Streptophyta; class Magnoliopsida; order Asparagales; family Amaryllidaceae; genus Allium; species Allium fistulosum. The sequence goes on from CM060902.1 coordinate 1,292,452,455, forward strand.
ATGGCATTTGCGGTGGTGGTGCACGGCGATGCGAACTTTCATGTGGTGGCATTCGATCGAGCTCTGGCGTCACAGTGGAGGAGTGGTAGTTGGATGATCGTGCATGAGTATGGGTTCTCTTGTGGTGCGTCTTTGCCTAGAAACGAATGATAAGGGGGAAGGTTCAAACATTAATTATATTTTAAGTTTAATTAATTAAAGTTAATTATATTAAAATCGTGTTAACATATAAATGTCATAACCTTGCCATACGAGGTCGAAATTGGACGAAACAAGCAGCTACTGAATCGTGGCGATGAGCACTACGTGCTGGAACAGATATGGAGGTGGTTGAAGGGAGTTAAAATTTTAGGTTAAATCGAACGTGTTCCATTTAATTTAAAATTGGAACGTTTGGCAAATTTAAAAATCAAGGTGAGTTAATCTCACTCAAATTTGGATTACCGCAATTAATTTTAAATAGTTAAAATTAATAATTGATTGATGGTTAAATTGATAAATTATTATCGGTTGAATGTGATCTTATATATAGTAGTATATATATTGGAGTGATTGATATTCCCGCATATATATAGCGGATGAGACCCTATGCGCCCCGCATAATAGCGGATGACCCTATATACCGCGATATTCCGCCTCGAAGCGGAATTGGTATTTTTATGTTGTATTAACATCTGTGGATGCAGGGAAACAGGTTGGAGGGATCCAACTGGATTCCTCAAAAATGTTGAATTTAATTTCATATATAGTGATATATGTTTTGTTTGAATAATCTATGATAGATTATTGTGTGATTTGAATTGATTGGATGCTATGATAGTTTTAGCCTAGATTTTTGTATTTTTAAATACCAAAAATATATGGTTGAATTGAAAAGAATTTTAAAGGGATTTTTGATGTAAGATATTTATATAGAATTTTGGGTTAACTGATTTGATAAAATAATGGTTTTGAAATTTGTACTTGACTAGTTTGGGATATTATAAATGGAGATTTTGGGATAAAGTATATAAAAGGATTTTAAATAATAAATTCTTAAGTGGTACCTGTTTAAATAAAAAAAGGTTTAAAAATCGAGATTTTTAATATATTGGAAGGATAGAAGTGAATTTGGAAATAAGTATAAAATTGGTTATACTAGAGCTTAAGTAAGATTTCCAAATTTACGAAATGAAATTAGAATCAAGAAATTGGGCTTGTTTTAAAAAGAAGGATTTTTAATTATTAACTAGGTAATTTAAAGGGTTTAAGAATATTTCAGAAAATTAATTATTTAATTGTTTTAATTGATTAGAGTCTATTTAATTATTAATTAAGTTAGTTATAATGAGTAGATATGATGTTAATTGTTATTTAAGAATTAATTAGTATCATTATTTTAAAGGATAAATTATTCAATATTAATATTTTATATAATAACTTTTATTAAAGAGTAATTGCCTAAAGTTTAACTTGGAAAATTATTATAGAAATTTCATGAGTATTGTTTTGAAGATTATTAAATAAAGTTTCGAGGAGTAATGTTATACTCGCATGGTGAAATCGGAGGCAGTGAGTGCCTACAGTTAAATCTTGGATTTCTCTGGGATAGAGACGTAACCATTGAGTTGTGAATCTATGGTTTGATACCGTAGTGGTACTTTCTAGATTATTTTAAAGGTTTCCAAATATCTTTGAAAAAAAAGATTGTGAATATATTAAATTCGGTAAGAAAGTATATATTTTGGATAAAGAGATTTAAGTGATTGAAATTTAAATTGAATAAGACTTAGTGTTTTTCAGTGGAAAATGGAATCTTTGATTGTATGATTGTTTATTTGATAGTTAAATAACCGACTATCAAATCTGGACCTAAAATATAACTTTGGGAATATCTAGGAGAAATACAGGGATTATATGGTACAGTTACCGTTCCAGGTGCTATACTGTACGTATAAACTCGTTTCGTTCTTCTAGGACGTTTATAAGGAAATCCATATACTAACGGTTAGGGGGTGATCTTCGATCTTATTTGCGTCTGTTTATTTCCTAAAGAACCGGGGTTGAGTTGACCGGAAAATATCGAACATTGTTTCGAAGAGACGGGGATCGGGTAAGTTATCCGAAAACCACTTCAATCCAACAAGTACATTTTCGAAAGGAAAATAAGAGCATGGAGTCGAAGATGGAGCAGTGAAGTGCAAGGGCTAATCGCTACTAATCCTAAGGATTTTTTTTCCAAAATGGATGTAGTAGGAGTAGTGCCTTCGGTTCCGTTCAGATCCAGACTGGACTTGTATGGATGAATGCTATCAGTACATTATCATTGGAGGACAATGAGCATTCTAAGTGAAAATTCCTTAAAAGGTAATTGAAGACTCTAACCTCACCAACCGAGAATGACTGAAAAGCAGCGGAGATGCAGCAAGGCTAAGTGGGTCGCACCCAATTAGGGTATGTTTATCACCTTTCTAGATACCCTCGGATATTAATTTATTTCTACGATACATGGAAGGAGCTCAGAAAAGGGTGGGAACACCCGGGGTGATAGCATATTCGGTCTATCCAGGTTAGGGATAGTTCGGTCTTGTGTTGCAGGGGATCCCAGCGTGGTCCTCGGTATATTGTTTCTAGACATGTACTGTGACAGGTGATAACCCAGTACCTAGTCATTCGTATAGAATCCATTCTCCAATACGTACCTTTAAGGTTTTGATTGTAGAGCCTAGTATGTTGGAATTTAATTAATGTAACAATTTCAGCTATTTGAATAAGTATTTGTACTTAGACACTATTATAATATCAGAGGATTTGATATGAAATGTTTTGGTTATCGTAAGGTAAAAACCCGTCGTGTTTATGTGTGGCGCGGTCTTATGAGATACCTTTGATTTTCAAAGGATTTTGATAACTTTAATAATTCAAATTGAGTGTGTTTTCTCACGCTGGTTTTCCAGACTGACTCGGGTGTTATTTTATTATAATGCTCGGGTCAGACCGAGTATTACCGGTTCAGGTTAGGATGCTATGGAGCTCAGGAGACGAGCTAGAGACCGAGACGTATTCTCGTGCTTGTTTATTCCGCTGTAGTGTTTTTGTTGAAATTACTAGAATTTGTGAGGGCAGGTTGTGATAACTGTCCAGGCTGGTAATTATTGATTTGTGTACTCTGATGTGAGATATGTATATTAGAGTTTTGATTTGTGTAAAGAACTATTTATATTATATGTTATTCAGTCCGCTGTGAGATTTTGTTTTGTTTAGTTTCTTCTTTCTTCTACCTACTTTCTTTCCCCTCAACAATCTGTCTTTCCGGCACTCAATCGTTTGGCATGTTATACAATGAGCGTATTTATGTCAATTTTCGAGGGTCGAAAGGGCGGGACATCACATAGTTGGTTAGTGTAGATTTTACTGCGTAGCGGTAGTTGCAGTAAAATGGATACGGTGAGCAACACGGAAGTTATTTTGTTTATGGAAGTATTCTAAGGAACCTTATTGATGAGGGAATTTTTTTTTTATGGAAGATTAATATTTTTGAACTTTAAAAATAAAAGTTACTTGTAACGACCCGTAAATTTCAACTGTTTAATAACGTAATTAGTTGAAATTTTGTGAAATTTTAAACGATAAAATTTTGAAATATAAATTTGATATTTGGAATGCGTCTAGTTAAACATAGCAACTGGTAAATTTTCGTCCGAAAATATAAAAGTTTATTTCGCGCGTAAATTTACTTCAATTTAATCAGTTAAAAAGCGATGAAAATAAATTGTTTTCCAAACCTTAATATTTTTACATAGAAAATTTGTAAATCATCTTCTGAGTGAGACGTCATCTTTCGTTTCGTCAAATTTGGACATCTATTGCTCCGTTCATCTTATTTTTGGTAAATTAGCAACATTTTTTGTACCGACATCAACTTTTGATAGGATGATCGTACCACTGATATCTGTATACCGTTTTGATCATCTCGTCATGCTGATCTCTGCGGTATATTCAATTCTATGTTTTAATGTCTGGTGCACAACGAAATTTGTGAAACAGTTCACCGTATCAGTACATTTGAGCCCTTTTAATTCCCTGTGTCCATTCATCATCTACTGTGTAAATCACATGGCCGTTGCTTTATTATTCCAGAATTTAGGGGTTGACTATCACTGTTCCCATCAATTCACGTGTTTCTTTATTGGTACGTTTCAATCTATTCTCCTCCTCAGTAATGATAATGACATATATTAGCTGTTGCTTTTAAAATTTGTCCACCTGCTCCAACTTTTCACCTTCGAACCACTTGGCCTTCCTTTCGTTGAATCTGTTCACAAAGCTATGATATAAAATAATATACATATTTGCTACATGCTTCAATTAAAATTTTGAAGCCACTGTCACCATTCATTTCACTTGATAGCTTTTCCCTCCCCACCTCATAACATCCCATGCCTTCACCTTACATCCATCTTTTCCTGTAGCCTGTCCATTCCTTTCCCTTTGCCAATTCTTCATAGCGAAGTGGCTCGTCCACCATACTCCAATAATCTCCTCCTCCTCCTTATAAAAAAATATATGAAAGCTTGTATTTTCAGTTCGTATATGTATAGTTGAGATCACCTGCTCATCCATTCCTATTTGCAAGCACAACCGCCATTCACATGGCCTTCCACCTTTATCACAATGCCTCAACTCCGACCACCACCGTCACCGACTGCCAACCTTCACGCAGACCACCCGGCAGCCAACACACCTCCCACGTGATCCACCCTCTACCCACACGCAGCCACCAAATCCCCTTCCACCTGACCACCGTTCTCCCATCCAGCCAACTAGCCACGCAGCTCCTTCTCAAACCCAACGACCTACCTCCAGCAGCCATGAGCAGCTACTCCGCCTGTAGCATAACCGAAAACGAGCACCATACTTGAACCGAAACACTCCCCACTGACTTGCCGCACCTTCCAACGCCAGTAGCCTATCATCGAACCTCCGACCTAACCCTTGCAGCCCACAGCCAGCAACCAGCCCCGCGCATAGTCGTCGAACCCACTTCCTATCGGTACCACCTCCTTCTCTCTCCTATATATATTAGCGATATTGTTTGGTTTGTATATATATATATATATGATTATATGAGATATTCATCGGTTTGAATGAATAAGCTGTATTTCGATCTGTACATTTATATATGGAGTTATACAATCTGTTTGAATTTTTTTTTAAATATATATAAGCTGTTTGTTTGTATGCATAGGTTATATAAATTTACATATATAATCGGTTTGAGTTTAGATGTATTACTAGACAGCAAGTTTATATATATAAATATATATATATATATATATATATATTTTTGATTTCGAAACATAATATGTATATCCTGGAACCAATATTCTTTGTTTATATTCTTTTATTTTCAACAGTTTTGATTTCAAGAATATTTGACAATTGAGAGGAAGTATTTTTTTTTTATGTTTTACAGTAGCATATATATGTTTACAAGTATATGAAAAGATGGATTTTTGTTTAGTGATTTGGCGGTTGTTTTATATAAATAGAAAAGAAAAATTTATGCTGGTCTTTGCCTGTAACTCATATTTTAAGTTAGCATGTGTATGCTTTGGTAACTGAAGATATGTTGTATGTTGAAACAGTTTTATATATATGTTAGTTTAGAGGAATTATATAATATATTAAATGTTATAAGATTTATATTCTATCAACAATAAATAAGTTAGTTTATAAACTTTGATCTGTTTTGAGTCTATAACGGTGTAAAGTTTGTATTAATTTTATTTTAAACATTGATTTTTAAAGATAAAATATATAGGTAAGTTGTGTATGTTTACATATTAATTTATATAGATGAGTATACATTTGTTGGTTTTCAAAATTTATATTTATGGAGATCTTGTTTATGGGTTTTGTAATGATCCCGAATTTTAAACTATTTTAAATTTATAATTGGATTAAATTTTGATTTAAATTTGTGAAATTGTTTGAATTTTTCAAATTTAAAATGAGAAATATAGTTGGATTTGAATTGGATCGGGATTCATAAATAATGTAACGGAAATTTGTTTTGAAATTTTAAAGTATAAAATCTTTGGATTTTAAAAATCGAATTTATCTTATTTAATTTAAAATTTAAATACTTTACGTTTTGACATTTAAATGATATATACAAATGAAGGTAAAATAAATAAAGATGTTAAAAAGAAATAAATTTTATCAACAAGAAAAAAAATAAATAACATGAGTTATTAATTAAAGTAATAAAATAAAAACCAAATATAAAGATAAAAACCAAATATAAAGATAAAAACAAAATAAAGATAAAAGAAAAAAATATACCAGCCCATACTAACCCATACCGACCCATACCCGATCTCCTCGGCATAAACCACGAACCCGACCCCTCTCTTCTCATTCATTCAAACCCTAAACCTAAATCGAAGAAAAGAAAAAAAATGGCGGCCATGAGTTTCGTTCTTTCTCGTCTCCAATTAGTTAGGGCTTCGTTCAAATCGAAGGCGATCGATTCTCTGGCGACTTGGACTTTGGCTTCGACTGCTCCAAAACATCGTGGCTAAGGTGAGTGTTCTCGACACTCACATCCAATTCGACTTCCGTTCTTCGCTCGCGACCTCTTCGAGAAAAGGTGAGTAGTAATACTCACATCTGATTCGATTTGGTATTATACCTTGTGTTCGATTTGTTTAGTCAATGATGAATGGGTTTGCGTTTCTTTGCTGTTGTTTTGAATTACCACAAAGTTGATGATGATTTTTGGGGGGTTTATATTCAAGTCTGATTTGATTAAACGTGTTCTTCACGTTGCCGATTCTTTCCTGTTTTATTATGCTTTGATATTTCTGGAAATTCCTTTTGAGTCACGGCTTTGAATCTTGAACGTTCGTTCTTTGATTTTAACCAGTCTTGATACTTTCCTAAATCATAAATTTCTGTTTCAATGATTAAAAAAAACTTTCCTGTTTTCAAACATATGGTTTTGAAAAATTTGATCATCTTGACTTGTTTACTACTGTGATATGTTTAAACCCCTCTGGTCATTCACGACTGTTTATTATGCTGCATCGGATTCGACTTACTTAACATCTGCATTGAGTTCCCCCTGTTCTGTAGCCACTGTAATTGCATTCTGATGATCTATATGCTTCTTAAGTCACTGTTACATATATCACTCTAGTCTGCACATTCACCTATGCTTGTTGATGCTTATGTTGTAGCTTCACTTGTATCTCTTGTGATATCTGTTGAGTCTGTTTATTCTGTTGCTCTGTGTTCCTGATATTGTGATGTTGAGTTACTGATACACTTGTCTTGTTGAACTGTAATTGTGCATTTGTATCAACTTGAATATGTTGCATTTGTAATAGTTTGGTCTCTACCGAGCTTCACTTGACACCATACATGTGATATTTGTAGACTTGTACATGATACTTTTGACTATTACTTGAGTATTGCATTTGTTGATTCATCATTGTTGCCAGGTAGATTGATGTCTGCACTGTAGCGTTGTATTGATGCTGTTGTGTTCATGTGCTCTTTAAATTATGTACTGAAAACATGTGTATACATACATCTATATATGTATATATGTGTTATCCTTGTAGTCTTCATTCCACTTTGAACCTGTAGTTGCTTCTTGTCTGCATTGATAATTTTGCTTCCTTGACCTGGTCTTGAGTTTGGTCATTTGAACATCACTGAGTTGCATTTTCATGTTCATGTGTTAAATCGAGACTTTGGTGCTACAGTTGTATGCATTTGTATGTCTGTACTTGAGTCTCTTGACTTTACTTCCTTGTTGTTGCATTTGTATAGGCATTCATTCTGTTCTTTTGAGTCACTTTAACCTGTGCATTTATGTACTTGAAGTTACTTGAACTTGTTTGTTCACTTATGTTGATGATGCTTTGTTGTACATATATGTGATCAGTTGCCTTCATTCCAGTCTTGTTCATTACTGGTTCATTTGGACTTGAAACACTTCATATGTGTGCATGCTTGCTATAGTAACTTGTACCTGACTTTGAGTTGTCTAGCCTGTAGTTGATTCACCTATATACTTTGACTCTGTTTAGTTACTGTTTTGTTGTTCAGTTACCTGTTTCATGTTTTCACTTGTAGCTTGACCATTTGTGTCCACTGTGTATACTAAACTGGTGCACTTCTTATTGTATATTGATGAATTTCACTGTTTCATTTTTGTAGTCCCTTGAGTCTATAGATGATTCACTGTTGTATGTTCATATTCATTGTTGCAGTGATCATTGAAATTTTGGTCGAGCCCATTTCCACTTGTTTTGAATCGTATTTTGATTTGGATCGATTTGATGATTTTTGTTTTTAATCGCCGTTTTTGGCAATTCCATTCTTTTCTAAATCATCTCCATTTAGAAATCTTTGCATCTATCTCTGTTGATGTTTTAAATCTGCTGATTTATTGTTTAACACTGTTAAGTGTTATAATTTTCGTTATCCGATTTCTTTGTTAAAAGGATTAGATAGACGAGAAATATTGTGACTGTCGTCTATTTGATTATTATTGCCTCTATGCACTAATAACTGGTTTGAATTAGACTGACATGTGTATTATTTTCTTTTGAATGTAATACTCGGGTCAGACCGAGTATTTTTACAGCTTGAAGATTTTCGAGCAGCGAAGTTAGAGAGAGAGAGTAAAGAATCACTTTAGTTTTCAGAAGAAAATTGTATTTTAAGATATTCCGCTGTATCAATATCAAATTGTATAAAACTCTGATGTATTTAAAAAAAAAGATTTATAGTAATGAAATAAAGATTCATTTGTTTAAATTTATTGTTATTATTCTGTGTTTCTGTGGCTGATTCTGTTTAAACTTTATAAAATAAATAACAATTCGCCTTTTTGAACGTTTCAAGTTGGTTTAATTACCGACTGGAGGCGGTCAGAAGGGGGAATGTTACAGAGTGGTATCAGAGCTTTGGTTTACACAAAGCTTAGTTTATGGCGTTTAATATGAATAGTTACTAGAAACACTTTAAAAGTAAATGTTTTTGAAATCTAAAGAAGTATAAAATTGTTTTTGAAAATAAAGATTTTTAACTTAAGAAAAGTTTAATTGAATTGAATTAGTATTAATAAATATATGATTTGAAATTTAACTAAAGGAAAGTTAAATAAATTGAACTGGATTAGATAAATTATTGAGATGGAAATTTAAACTTAAAAGATAAGTGATTATATAATATGAACTGGGAAGTTTAAATTAATAAGTTGTTTAACTTATAAAATGAGAAAATTTAAGTAAAACCAATTGTTAAAATGGTTAAACAGTTTTGTTAAGTAAAACAAAATCTAAATTTTGGATAGTGGTATGAATTTGACTTTAGTAAAAGTTAAATAAAATGACTTTAGAAATGAAACATAGCTTAAGTAATGTTGAATGAGGTTGAATTTGATATCAAAATGAATTAATAAAGTGAAGAATGAATATGAATTTGAGTTATAGAAAGGAAATTCAACTTTAATTGTAAAAGTGAATGAGTGAATAAACGTAAAATAGAAATGTTGTTAAGAGTTGAATAAAACTTATGTTAAGAAGTTGTGAATATGGTGAGTATAAAAAAATTCAATCTGAATTAGAATATAAACCAATTGAAATTAAGTGTGTTAAACCAAATTGAATGTAAGCAAAGTAAATAAATTTGGTTTTGCTAGTTGATTTTATAGAAATTCATTAAGTGTTAATGAAATTGAATTAATGGAAATTGGAAGCTAAGTAATTGAATTCAAATTGAAAGATAAGTAAATCTAAATAGAATCAAATTTGATTTGAATTGAAAGCAAACTAACTTGAATATAAATTAGTGAAAGTGAACTAATTGAATATGAATGAATGTTAGTAACATCCAATGTGAATGAATCAAATGTGATTAAATTGAAAATCAATTCAATGAAGGATTTACTAAAGAACTAGTTGATTAATTTGGAAATAGAAAATTGATAAATTTATATAGTAGTTTGAATTGGGAATTTTTGAATTATTATAAACGGTTATATAGAAGATTTGAAAAGGTTGATATTATATAGGAATTATAAAATGAATTTGTATAAGTGCTGGAAATGAAATATTAATGGATTTCATAAATGAAGTTATAGAATGAATCGATGTTGAAAAATAAAAGAATTATAAGTAATTTACTTATAAATTAAATTTCTGATATAAAACTGAGTTATAGATGGAATGGTTAATAAAGTCAATTTTTATAAATTGAAGTCTTTATAAATAAGAATAGAATTTATAAACGTTGTTTATAAATTCGAAACTGACTTATTTTGATAAGTAAATTCGTATAGCTTGTTAAAATAGTATATTCACAATTTTGGACCGTGAATATATCATTGAATAAAATGGACATGTTTTAGGAAAGTGATATTTTAAAACGAAGTTAATTGTTTTAAAAGATGTTTTCAAAGACATTGAATATCGAAACCATAGATTTCAACATTCATTGTTGAAATAGACGTTTTCGAATAAAAGGAAATGGTGGACTATAACATTGTTGTTATAGTAAATGATTTCCGACAGGAAATGTTTTGTATAGTATTGGGATTTATACATCTATCTAAATTTCGAATCCTTATACTAGTGATTTTTGAGTTGTCGTAATGATGTTTTACGTAACATTCGTTTTAACTCAAATAAATATGTGAAAGAGAATGATTTCCTTAAAGATGAAATATATGCTTAATTTGATTTAAGTATATCGAATATTTTCAAATGTTGAAAATAAATTAGATTTGAGAATTACTTATTTTTAAATAAGTATGGAAATGTTTTTCCAATATGAAATGAAATGTTGTGAATATATCCCGTAAGTGATAAATGATTTGAAATTCATTTTCAAAGTCGAAGTTGAAAAGTTAAATGAGAATTTGAACAATTAGTTCAATTTGAAATTTTTCAAAAAGATTGAATCGTTGAGTTAAATTGAGTTTAACTTCGACATCAAAGACAATATAAGATGAGTTTTGAATTTCAGATGATGGTTTGGATTGTATGTCTAACATTGTGAATTGATGACATAGCAATTGATCTCTATTAAATATATATCTGTTGGTGGCGGAGAATTTATTCTCTTAGCTTAACACCCTTCTCTGAGACGTAGGAGCTCAGAGGTTATATATCGATAGACATCAATTCTGTGTTGAGAATTGACGATGTAGCGTGAAATCCAAATCGAATGTGAAAGTCAATAATAAATGGAATTATGAATATGAATTAGGTTTTGAGATAACCTAAAATTTCTAAATCGACTTAGAGGAATTTTTTTGAAATCCTCTATTTGTTATGGATATAGGATATGTAGGTTTTCAGAACTTATATATATGAATGCGGTAAATTTGAAAGCCGTCAGTTTGGAAAGTAATTGTTATGGAAATCTTATGTAAGCTTACATGGATATGATATGTACGAAATGTGAAATGAAGTACTACATATATATGATATTATGTTTTCCAAACTGAGGATATGTGTAACGACCCGTAAATTTCAACTATTTTAATAACGTAATTAGTTGAAATTTTGTGAAATTTTAAACGATAAAATTTTGAAATAAAAATTTTATATTTGGAATGCGTCTAGTAAAACATAACAACTGGTAAATTTTCGTCCGAAAATACGAAAGTTTATTTCGCGCGTAAATTCACTTCAATTTAATCAGTTAAAAATAAATGAAAATAAAATATTTCCAAAACCTAAATATTTTTACATAGAAAAATTCTAAGCCATCTTCTGAGCAAAATATCAGTTCGTCATTTTTCCAAATTCGGACATCTATTGCTCCGTCGTTCTTATTTTCTGGAAAATAGCAGTATTCTGGTACCGATATCGATTTTTATCGGATGATCGTACCACTGATTTCCATATACCGTTTTGATCGTCTTGTCATGCCGATCTCTATGGTATATTCGATTGTCAAATTCGGAGTTCCGTTGCACGTTGCACTTTGCGTAACGTCGGACCGTATCGGTACCCATTTTGAAGTCTCTTGGTTTCCTTGTGTTTATCCAACTACCCCGTATAATACCAATAGCCTTTTGACTTTAATATTTACAGAAATCAATATTGACCTTTGTCATCCCAAATTGTATTTGCCAGTTCACACTTTTATTTGGTTCGTTCATTTTCAATCTGGTCATTGCTAGAAGTAGCATATGAGTTAAAGCTGTTTCCACTTGTTCATTTAAAAGAAATAAATATATTTGCATTGAGAAACGTACATCCTTCCCTTCGTTTCACCTCCTCTTTTCTTTCTTTCTTGTAGATTGAATCATCACTTCTTACTTCTTCCTCATTATATATATAAAAAAATAGGGAGGCTTGAATTCTTTTGTTTGCCTGGAGAAAATTTTTATATTTGCATGGTGAACTGCACTCATCCTCCCTTATTTCATCTCTCCATGCTTTCTCCTTACAAAAACCACCGCAACCAATGCAGCATTCTCTGTTCCACCTCGATCTCGCTTTAGGCGCATCGCCTACCACCTCAACCGATGCGACCCGCCTCTCATCTCCACCCCACATAACCGACCGTTTCCCTCCCAACTGCATGCAAGTAACCGCCGAGCTCACCACCATCCCCTCTCGACAGCAACCAATCGCCGCTAACAGCCTCTGCCTCATCCCTGACAACTGAGCCAGACCGCCACCACCAAGACTCTAACAGCCGAATCCACCGTCCTCTGCCTCGCCTTCGATCAGTGTGCAATTTATATTTAGTACGTATATCCATAAGCTATTATTTACTTTAGTTCTTCTACTTTATATTCTCATGCGCAGGGTTGTTTATAAGTCGGGTTATATTAGTTTGTTATGTTGATAGTTTATAAATAGTGTTATGAGTTAGTGTCTAAATGTTTATTTAACAGATTCGTTTATATTGTAGTTATATATATATGAATGTTTACAGTCCAGTTTATATATGCATTATGTCATATGTATTTGATTATTTAAATATTGTTTTAAATCGTTATATATATATGCATGAGTTTTATTTTATTTTTTTTTTATTTTTATTTTTTTTACATTGGATTTGTACCGTACGATATGTATTAGAATATATATTGTATATTAGCTTATTTATATCTTTCGGTAAGAGTTTATTTATAAAGTTCTGACTAAGTATATAAGTTATATAAATTTTATATTAAGCTATATATATACGTTTACAGAATACTATTAGTTTATAACAGTTTATTTTAGTTACAGTATACTAATTGTGGATAGTAGAATATGTATAAGTATATATATATTAAAGCTAGTTCCTATTTGACCCATGTTTTATATATATGTGTAAATTTAACTGAGCTAGTTCCTATTGTACTACATGATAATTATAACTTGCCAGTTATGTGTAAATGTTTGTTTATATAAAAGGTAGGTTAGCAGATTTTCGTTTGTGCCTTGATTCAAGCTGTTATAATTGGAGATGTTCATATTTTATAAGCACACGCTGTTATATGTCAGAATACATTATTTTATACTTTATTTATTTGCAGCTCTAAACAGTTTAATAAATGTTTAGGCAGATATTGAATTTGGTTTGGTTTTGAGTATAATATTGACATTTATTTTGTCGAACTAAATATGGATATTGAAATATATGTTTGGAATTTATTTTGGAAAAATAATAATAATATATATTTATTATAGTATCGCATAATTCTAGTTCGATTTAAATAAATATAAGAGCTGGGTTGTAATATTATGGTACTTTATATGTAAACAAGTTTAAGTGTTGTTGTTTATAATATGCAAAATTTTATATACGTATAGTTTATACTTTTATTTGTTAGAGAATTAAGTAATTGGTATTTAAAGGGGTAATTTTATCAATTAGTTTATGTATATAAAAACTAATATATGTAGTATATCATATGCGTATTTTAATTTAAAAAAAAAAAAACTATGTTTTTGAAACGCATGTATATATATTTAAATTAATACGAGCTTAAAAATTTGAATGTGATTTTGTATATATAATCTTATATGTCATGTCCATATCAATTCGCTTATATAACTGATCTTCATCAATCCAGTTGGGATTCGATTTTGTCTATTCCAAGCTGTCAGCTTCGTCGTCAAAATTCGTGCCAATCTTGCTTTGATTTAGAATTCATAGCTTGTTCTGCTATCAAACTCCTCTAGCCTCGAAAGGTGAGCACTCACTCACGATTAACGTTCTTTTATTTATTAAATTTGATTTCAATTGAAACGACAATTGAAATATGTTGCTGTTAGTTAATTACACTGTTATATATGTTATTGCCTATATCAGTTCACCTGTGACATTTGACACCATTATCTATTAATTATTTATGCGATAATAATACAGTTTGGCTGATAATTGATTGATTGTTGATGTTTATATTGGACGTTAAGTTGTTAATGTTAAAATAATAAATAGTATGCAATTGAACTTGATATAGAATAGTTAAATGTTAAATTTGATTAACTGACATTTGTATAATATGACCCCTTAACTGTTGAATTTATCGACACTTAGGATTTGTTTAATTACACTTTGAACCACTGAATGTATGTTGTTAAATTGATGATGTATGAAATTGTAAATAGATGACAAGTGAAAACCGTAATGTAATAATCTTTAATCTACATGAAATGATAGTGTAGATTCTAGAAATAATTATATTAATTCGTACAAATAACAATGCGAATTAATACGGTTATTTCGGGATTATTTGAATTGATTATTGGATTGTTTTGTTTGTTGTTATTGCTTGTTTATTTACTTTGACACCATCCCAGTTATCACACTGCAAGTTCCCTTTGTATGTTTTGATTTTGAATTGAGTTGGAATCGGGTTGAAATGATAAATACCCAAATTGAACTTTGACCTAGGATATAGAGAATTTAATAAAACCCGATTGGTCAATAATTTGATTTAAAAATAAACGAAGATTTTATTTATAAATAATATGGTTTTGAAATGAAGTTGAAATTTAAATTTTAATGAAAGGAAAATGTTAATATTTAATAATCTGAAACAAAATATTAATGATGTAATTGATGAAAGAATATTGTTTAATTTGAGAAATGAAAGAAATGATTTGATAATTAAGTTTGAAATTGTTAAACTTTGAAATGATTTAATAATTAAGTTTGAATTTATAATTAAGTTTGAAATTATTAAACTTTGAAATGATTTAATAATTAAGTTTGAATTTATAATTAAGTTTGAAATTATTAAACTTTGAAATTATTTAATAATTAAGTTTTGAATTATTTAATAATTAAATAAGATTGAATTATTTAATGATTAATTGAATTGAATTCTTTAATAAGAAAAATTGGATTTTTGAATAAGTAAATTTTACTTCGTAAATAATTGAAATTGAGTTTTCTTGATTAAGTAAGTTTTTGGAAAATTATATAATAAAAAAAAAGTGAAATTGAATTTCTTTAACAAGAAATGAAAATGCGATTTATTGCAATTTAAAGAATTTGATTTGACGAATTTAATTTAATTCGAAATTGTAAGTTTTGATTTAATGAAGTTGAACTTAAGAAATTGATTTAATGAATTGGAAATTGAATATAATTGATTCGAATGATAAATTTACTTAACAAATATTGAATAAAATCGATAGATGAAGTTAAACTGATTTGAATGTTAAATTAAATTGATTTAAATGATTTCGGAATTGAATCTTATATACGAATTAAAATTGATATTTGAATTGTTTTAATAGATATTGAAATTGAATTATAAGATTTTGAAATGATAATTTGGAAGTTTTGAAACGTAAATTATTGGAAATTGGTTTTGAAAGACAAATAAATTGTTGATTTACGAATTCTAATTGAATTGAAATTGATTTGGTTTTTGAAATAAATAAACGACCAATCGGTGTAATAATTACGGAAGTTATTAAAGAGACCGGAATTCGGTTATGGATATACTCTCTATCTAAACCGAAAACCACTTTAATAACTATACGCGGAGTGATGATCCAGAATGAAGTGGATGGAATGGTGTACGTGTTGACTGAAGAAAGTGGACGATGATGGATAGCCTTGACACTTGTGTCAAATTGGAAATGACTAAAACAGGAGCTGTGCCGGGCCAATGGAGGATTGATACCTCAAGTGGACACACTTCTTCGAACTACTTATACTTATTGTCGATTGGTGCACCCTTGATTTTGGGAGTGTTGTCTCACGGTGTTGCGGGCGCTGCGGCGTTGCGTTCTCACCAGCCCGGATCAGGCGAACGGTAGTATCACTACCTTGGGTATAGCCTCATGTGCCTTGTCATACTTGTATTCCATTTATGCGCGACCACTACGATTTTGATTTGTACCTTGAGTATATGGATTGCCCTCTGGTGACTTCCGGTTTTGGGGAAACTACGGTCTTGTATATGCTTGTGGGAATAAAAATGTGTTAAGGGTGGAATGGGCCATGACTTAACGCTATTTTGATATCTTTATATTACTGATAGACATTATCTACTTATCGTACACTACTACATAGTAGATAGTTTAACGGATCCTTAAAGGATGGTTATTCCAAACATCCTTTGAGTTACTTGCATTTCAATTGCTATTTCACTTGAGTTGGATTTATTAATATAAGAATGTTAATCCTGACTCGAGTGTCTTGTGTTTTTGCTTTACGCTCGGGTCAGACTGAGTGGTTCAGCTTTCGAGACTCACCTTTGGAGTTGGAGCTTTGCTTGAAGATCCAGCCATCTATTCTGCTTTCAGTATTCGATGATTCCTGTGATGTATTCTGATTTATATCTGATGTATCGTATTATTCTTCCGTTGTATCTGGTTTAACTCTGATGTATTTTATATATTCATATAGTAGCTTCATGAACTACTATCTCTTTTAATTCCGCTGCAATTATTACTCTGTGTCTGTGATCTGTGATTATATTTATTTACTGTATATGTTCAGTTTTGCCAAATTTAAATTAACAACGCGGTATTTTGAGCAATTCAACTCCGGCATGAGTGTCTACCTATACACTTATAATGGACGCGAATGGTTCAAAATGGCGGGTCGTTACAGTTGGTATCAGAGCTTTGGTAGCTCTAGGCAAAACTCAACGTATAGGGTAAATGTATTTACAGAATCACTCTCACTCGAGTTTCAATCTCTTCCTTTGACTCAATTCCTTTGAATTTTGGAACGTTTCCCTCGGTTCCGAAATTCATTCGTGTCCTCCACTATTCGTCTTCTTTCAATTCTGGAGTATCCCATAACTCCACTTCGAATAATCTCTATAATAGATCGGCGGTCTCGCCAATCTTCGAATGATTCATAAAGGAGAAACTCCTTTATAATAGGCATTGATTTGCCGGAGATTTCTATATCCTCGGTTTACGATGCTATCTATCTCCTGCTATATCTGAATTCTAATTCTTGAGATCGAATGTCGATTTACCTCGGAATTCAGCATCGATCTTATTCTTGAAGTCACGGTTGATCCGGTCAAGGTTGCCCGCGATTTATATAAACTCATCCATCTTCTTATTTGTTATTTAAATCATCTTATCTTCCGTTTCGGACTTATCTTCGAATCAAAATTCTCTTTGATTTGATTTCTATCAAAATTAAATCCCTATCCTTGCCTTGAAATCCATTCCTGTATCGTCAAGCAAAGAAATGTATTTGTAAACTAATATTAAAATGTTTTATATATTGTGTTGTTTGAGTTGTTGATGTTGATTTGGGTTTCCGATCGATTCGTCTGATCAACGCTATCGATAGGATTTCCAAAACACTTGAACAGAGCAAACTGACACAATATTATTTTCAAATTTGGTAAATGGAATAAATTTGTTTGATTATATTGTAAAATTATAAGTAAAATTTTCTGGAATTTAATAAGTTAATTAAATTGGTTGTTTGAAATGATAATATTTGATTATCATTTATTGTTCTAAATGAATTTATAAATATGGTTTATAAATTGATTTGGAATTTGAAATAAATTTAATTCAGAAATTTGAGAATTTAGTTTCCGGTGATTTCGAACTTTGGTTTTAAAATTTTAAAGTATATATTACTGAAAGTATTTTTCGAATAGAAATCGTTTCCAAAGAATTTTAAAATGATGAAATCAGTGCTCTTCTCTTTGTCGCTGGAAAATAATTTCGGTGATGGCGGCCGCATCATCGACATTCATTTTCGAGTTTCGAAGTGGAGATACCATTCTGTAACTTTGCTACGGTTTTGTTTTGAAAAATATTTTGATTTGAATTTCTTCAGTATAATTTGATTTTTATATATATATAGGTATCTTATTTTAAAATTTTAATTTGATTTGATATAAATATATTATATATACCTCTAAATTGTTTAAAGTGAACCGGAAATCTAATTCTTAAATTTTGTTAAAGGATGATTTTAATTATAACTAAAACCAAAATTTGGAATAAATATTTAAACTTGAATAATAAAATTGGGAAAATTTTATTTGTATATTGTTCAACTGCATTCTAATACAACTTACCTAAATCATTAAGAAGTTGAATATGTAATTGGATAATATACAAGATAAATTGAATGTATAAATAAAATTTGAGTGTTTAAAGTAAATGTTATACACTAAATTTTGATTATAAAGATGTTAATAGAGTTAGATAGGATAATAAGTAAACTCAGTTAATAATGAAATGAATTTGTTTTGAAAGAATTAATAATTTGTTTTGAAAGAATTAATAAATTGAAATTGATCAACTTATGAAATACCTTGAATTTGAAAGCAATTAGTAAATATAAATTAATTTAAATCGAAACTTTTATGGTTTAAATTAATTTATCTGGGTTAAATATATGTGATAAGATATATTAAGTGAAATAAAATTTAATAATAATTTGGAATTAAAGGATTAAATCTATTGAAAATAAAAATGATTATAATAAAAGACTATTCAAATTTATGGTTTTAGAAATTGTAAATTTAAGATAACTGGATAATAAGATAATGAATTTAGAAATAGTTGAGATTGATTTTAGTGAAATCAAATGGATTAAATCAATTATTGAATATCAATTAATTTAAATTTGAATTTATATGGTTTAAATTAATTGTTATTTTGTATTTCAAATCTGTTTTCTTTCTGGTTGTTTCTATTCTCCTACCTCGTTCCTTTTCGGGGACGAAAAGTTTTGAGTGGGGGAGAATGTAACGACCCGTAAATTTCAACTATTTTAATAACGTAATTAGTTGAAATTTTGTGAAATTTTAAACGATAAAATTTTGAAATAAAAATTTTATATTTGGAATGCGTCTAGTAAAACATAACAACTGGTAAATTTTCGTCCGAAAATACGAAAGTTTATTTCGCGCGTAAATTCACTTCAATTTAATCAGTTAAAAATAAATGAAAATAAAATATTTCCAAAACCTAAATATTTTTACATAGAAAAATTCTAAGCCATCTTCTGAGCAAAATATCAGTTCGTCATTTTTCCAAATTCGGACATCTATTGCTCCGTCGTTCTTATTTTCTGGAAAATAGCAGTATTCTGGTACCGATATCGATTTTTATCGGATGATCGTACCACTGATTTCCATATACCGTTTTGATCGTCTTGTCATGCCGATCTCTATGGTATATTCGATTGTCAAATTCGGAGTTCCATTGCACGTTGCACTTTGCGTAACGTCGGACCGTATCGGTACCCATTTTGAAGTCTCTTGGTTTCCTTGTGTTTATCCAACTACCCCGTATAATACCAATAGCCTTTTGACTTTAATATTTACAGAAATCAATATTGACCTTTGTCATCCCAAATTGTATTTGCCAGTTCACACTTTTATTTGGTTCGTTCATTTTCAATCTGGTCATTGCTAGAAGTAGCATATGAGTTAAAGCTGTTTCCACTTGTTCATTTAAAAGAAATAAATATATTTGCATTGAGAAACGTACATCCTTCCCTTCGTTTCACCTCCTCTTTTCTTTCTTTCTTGTAGATTGAATCATCACTTCTTACTTCTTCCTCATTATATATATAAAAAAATAGGGAGGCTTGAATTCTTTTGTTTGCCTGGAGAAAATTTTTATATTTGCATGGTGAACTGCACTCATCCTCCCTTATTTCATCTCTCCATGCTTTCTCCTTACAAAAACCACCGCAACCAATGAAGCATTCTCTGTTCCACCTCGATCTCGCTTTAGGCGCATCGCCTACCACCTCAACCGATGCGACCCGCCTCTCATCTCCACCCCACATAACCGACCGTTTCCCTCCCAACTGCATGCAAGTAACCGCCGAGCTCACCACCATCCCCTCTCGACAGCAACCAATCGCCGCTAACAGCCTCTGCCTCATCCCTGACAACTGAGCCAGACCGCCACCACCAAGACTCTAACAGCCGAATCCACCGTCCTCTTCCTCGCCTTCGATCAGTGTGCAATTTATATTTAGTACGTATATCCATAAGCTATTATTTACTTTAGTTCTTCTACTTTATATTCTCATGCGCAGGGTTGTTTATAAGTCGGGTTATATTAGTTTGTTATGTTGATAGTTTATAAATAGTGTTATGAGTTAGTGTCTAAATGTTTATTTAACAGATTCGTTTATATTGTAGTTATATATATATGAATGTTTACAGTCCAGTTTATATATGCATTATGTCATATGTATTTGATTATTTAAATATTGTTTTAAATCGTTATATATATATGCATGAGTTTTATTTTATTTTTATTTTTTTTTATTTTTTTTACATTGGGTTTGTACCGTACGATATGTATTAGAATATATATTGTATATTAGCTTATTTATATCTTTCGGTAAGAGTTTATTT
The DNA here is from genome assembly GCA_030737815.1 of Allium fistulosum. Taxonomy (NCBI): domain Eukaryota; kingdom Viridiplantae; phylum Streptophyta; class Magnoliopsida; order Asparagales; family Amaryllidaceae; genus Allium; species Allium fistulosum. The sequence goes on from CM060902.1 coordinate 1,292,473,294, forward strand.
ATAAAGTTCTGACTAAGTATATAAGTTATATAAATTTTATATTAAGCTATATATACGTTTACAGAATACTATTAGTTTATAACAGTTTATTTTAGTTACAGTATACTAATTGTGGATAGTAGAATATGTATAAGTATATATATATTAAAGCTAGTTCCTATTTGACCCATGTTTTATATATATGTGTAAATTTAACTGAGCTAGTTCCTATTGTACTACATGATAATTATAACTTGCCAGTTATGTGTAAATGTTTGTTTATATAAAAGGTAGGTTAGCAGATTTTCGTTTGTGCCTTGATTCAAGCTGTTATAATTGGAGATGTTCATATTTTATAAGCACACGCTGTTATATGTCAGAATACATTATTTTATACTTTATTTATTTGCAGCTCTAAACAGTTTAATAAATGTTTAGGCAGATATTGAATTTGGTTTGGTTTTGAGTATAATATTGACATTTATTTTGTCGAACTAAATATGGATATTGAAATATATGTTTGGAATTTATTTTGGAAAAATAATAATAATATATATTTATTATAGTATCGCATAATTCTAGTTCGATTTAAATAAATATAAGAGCTGGGTTGTAATATTATGGTACTTTATATGTAAACAAGTTTAAGTGTTGTTGTTTATAATATGCAAAATTTTATATACGTATAGTTTATACTTTTATTTGTTAGAGAATTAAGTAATTGGTATTTAAAGGGGTAATTTTATCAATTAGTTTATGTATATAAAAACTAATATATGTAGTATATCATATGCGTATTTTAATTTAAAAAAAAAAAACTATGTTTTTGAAACGCATGTATATATATTTAAATTAATACGAGCTTAAAAATTTGAATGTGATTTTGTATATATAATCTTATATGTCATGTCCATATCAATTCGCTTATATAACTGATCTTCATCAATCCAGTTGGGATTCGATTTTGTCTATTCCAAGCTGTCAGCTTCGTCGTCAAAATTCGTGCCAATCTTGCTTTGATTTAGAATTCATAGCTTGTTCTGCTATCAAACTCCTCTAGCCTCGAAAGGTGAGCACTCACTCACGATTAACGTTCTTTTATTTATTAAATTTGATTTCAATTGAAACGACAATTGAAATATGTTGCTGTTAGTTAATTACACTGTTATATATGTTATTGCCTATATCAGTTCACCTGTGACATTTGACACCATTATCTGTTAATTATTTATGCGATAATAATACAGTTTGGCTGATAATTGATTGATTGTTGATGTTTATATTGGACGTTAAGTTGTTAATGTTAAAATAATAAATAGTATGCAATTGAACTTGATATAGAATAGTTAAATGTTAAATTTGATTAACTGACATTTGTATAATATGACCCCTTAACTGTTGAATTTATCGACACTTAGGATTTGTTTAATTACACTTTGAACCACTGAATGTATGTTGTTAAATTGATGATGTATGAAATTGTAAATAGATGACAAGTGAAAACCGTAATGTAATAATCTTTAATCTACATGAAATGATAGTGTAGATTCTAGAAATAATTATATTAATTCGTACAAATAACAATGCGAATTAATACGGTTATTTCGGGATTATTTGAATTGATTATTGGATTGTTTTGTTTGTTGTTATTGCTTGTTTATTTACTTTGACACCATCCCAGTTATCACACTGCAAGTTCCCTTTGTATGTTTTGATTTTGAATTGAGTTGGAATCGGGTTGAAATGATAAATACCCAAATTGAACTTTGACCTAGGATATAGAGAATTTAATAAAACCCGATTGGTCAATAATTTGATTTAAAAATAAACGAAGATTTTATTTATAAATAATATGGTTTTGAAATGAAGTTGAAATTTAAATTTTAATGAAAGGAAAATGTTAATATTTAATAATCTGAAACAAAATATTAATGATGTAATTGATGAAAGAATATTGTTTAATTTGAGAAATGAAAGAAATGATTTGATAATTAAGTTTGAAATTGTTAAACTTTGAAATGATTTAATAATTAAGTTTGAATTTATAATTAAGTTTGAAATTATTAAACTTTGAAATGATTTAATAATTAAGTTTGAATTTATAATTAAGTTTGAAATTATTAAACTTTGAAATTATTTAATAATTAAGTTTTGAATTATTTAATAATTAAATAAGATTGAATTATTTAATGATTAATTGAATTGAATTCTTTAATAAGAAAAATTGGATTTTTGAATAAGTAAATTTTACTTCGTAAATAATTGAAATTGAGTTTTCTTGATTAAGTAAGTTTTTGGAAAATTATATAATAAAAAAAAAAGTGAAATTGAATTTCTTTAACAAGAAATGAAAATGCGATTTATTGCAATTTAAAGAATTTGATTTGACGAATTTAATTTAATTCGAAATTGTAAGTTTTGATTTAATGAAGTTGAACTTAAGAAATTGATTTAATGAATTGGAAATTGAATATAATTGATTCGAATGATAAATTTACTTAACAAATATTGAATAAAATCGATAGATGAAGTTAAACTGATTTGAATGTTAAATTAAATTGATTTAAATGATTTCGGAATTGAATCTTATATACGAATTAAAATTGATATTTGAATTGTTTTAATAGATATTGAAATTGAATTATAAGATTTTGAAATGATAATTTGGAAGTTTTGAAACGTAAATTATTGGAAATTGGTTTTGAAAGACAAATAAATTGTTGATTTACGAATTCTAATTGAATTGAAATTGATTTGGTTTTTGAAATAAATAAACGACCAATCGGTGTAATAATTACGGAAGTTATTAAAGAGACCGGAATTCGGTTATGGATATACTCTCTATCTAAACCGAAAACCACTTTAATAACTATACGCGGAGTGATGATCCAGAATGAAGTGGATGGAATGGTGTACGTGTTGACTGAAGAAAGTGGACGATGATGGATAGCCTTGACACTTGTGTCAAATTGGAAATGACTAAAACAGGAGCTGTGCCGGGCCAATGGAGGATTGATACCTCAAGTGGACACACTTCTTCGAACTACTTATACTTATTGTCGATTGGTGCACCCTTGATTTTGGGAGTGTTGTCTCACGGTGTTGCGGGCGCTGCGGCGTTGCGTTCTCACCAGCCCGGATCAGGCGAACGGTAGTATCACTACCTTGGGTATAGCCTCATGTGCCTTGTCATACTTGTATTCCATTTATGCGCGACCACTACGATTTTGATTTGTACCTTGAGTATATGGATTGCCCTCTGGTGACTTCCGGTTTTGGGGAAACTACGGTCTTGTATATGCTTGTGGGAATAAAAATGTGTTAAGGGTGGAATGGGCCATGACTTAACGCTATTTTGATATCTTTATATTACTGATAGACATTATCTACTTATCGTACACTACTACATAGTAGATAGTTTAACGGATCCTTAAAGGATGGTTATTCCAAACATCCTTTGAGTTACTTGCATTTCAATTGCTATTTCACTTGAGTTGGATTTATTAATATAAGAATGTTAATCCTGACTCGAGTGTCTTGTGTTTTTGCTTTACGCTCGGGTCAGACTGAGTGGTTCAGCTTTCGAGACTCACCTTTGGAGTTGGAGCTTTGCTTGAAGATCCAGCCATCTATTCTGCTTTCAGTATTCGATGATTCCTGTGATGTATTCTGATTTATATCTGATGTATCGTATTATTCTTCCGTTGTATCTGGTTTAACTCTGATGTATTTTATATATTCATATAGTAGCTTCATGAACTACTATCTCTTTTAATTCCGCTGCAATTATTACTCTGTGTCTGTGATCTGTGATTATATTTATTTACTGTATATGTTCAGTTTTGCCAAATTTAAATTAACAACGCGGTATTTTGAGCAATTCAACTCCGGCATGAGTGTCTACCTATACACTTATAATGGACGCGAATGGTTCAAAATGGCGGGTCGTTACAATATGGAAAAGTACCTTCCATTTATTATTGGAGAAGGTATTGGAACTCGTGAAGAGTGTCCATTTGAAATTCGTAGCTACGTAGAATTTTCCATAAGTTGGAATGTCCATTTGGACTAGAATCCCTCGTGATGGGATCATGTTGATTATGATGTATGTTAGCGTAATTTGAGGGGCGAGATGCCCACAGTTACAAGCGATTCCACTGGGATAGTGGCGCAACCGCCGAGTAAACTGCAATCTAAATGCCAAAGCGAAATTCGAGGGGCGAGATGCCTACGGTTACAAGCGATTCTACTGGGATAGTAGCGTAACCGCCGTGTGGACCACGATCTATGGCAACAACCATGGCGAAATTAAAGAGAGATGTGAAATCTACGGTTACAAGCGATTCTACTGGGATAGTAGCGTAATCGCCGGGTAAACTGTGATCCATGGGGGAACGTGCTTTCCATATCCATTTTTAAAAGAATTTTTAAAGTATTTTCACTGGAAATTGAAGCAAGTATATTTAGTACTTGGAGATTTTTAGACCTGCGCCTGGCCAGCGTATGTCTAATGTCTGTGAGAACGAAGATGGACTTGTTAAATTTCGAGTTAGCAAGTATTTTCAAACTGTAAATAGCAAATCAATAGTTTGAAATTAAAAATTTCATAATTCCTACCTAATAAACTAAGGAAAAAGATCTTTGAAATGTTTTGAAAGTCCACAGCTTTGGAAGAGATATATTATATAAATCTCTAACATGACGGATTTTAAGTTTAAATCTGAGTTTATAAATCAAGAAATTTGGTAGAAGACTTTTGTGTTTTGACTATAGAAATCATTGAACAAAAGAGAAGATAAACAAAACTAATGAGATTAAACAAATGAAATGAATCCTATATTCATTTATTTGTATTGAGTTTCAAGCTTAGAAAAATTGAGTAGAGTATAAATATTAATGAAATTTTAACAACCTTTCCTTTTCCTGGACGAAAAGTTTTAAGGAGGGAAGATTGTAACGATCTCGAATTTTAAACTATTTTAAATTTATAATTGGATTAAATTTTGATTTAAATTTGTGAAATTGTTTGAATTTTTCAAATTTAAAATGAGAAATATAGTTGGATTTGAATTGAATCGGGATTCATAAATAATGTAACGGAAATTTGTTTTGAAATTTTAAAGTATAAAATCTTTGGATTTTAAAAATCGAATTTATCTTATTTAATTTAAAATTTAAATACTTTACGTTTTGACATTTAAATGATATATACAAATGAAGGTAAAATAAATAAAGATGTTAAAAAGAAATAAATTTTATCAACAAGAAAAAAAATAAATAACATGAGTTATTAATTAAAGTAATAAAATAAAAACCAAATATAAAGATAAAAACCAAATATAAAGATAAAAACAAAATAAAGATAAAAGAAAAAAATATACCAGCCCATACTAACCCATACCGACCCATACCCGATCTCCTCGGCATAAACCACGAACCCGACCCCTCTCTTCTCATTCATTCAAACCCTAAACCTGAATCGAAGAAAAGAAAAAAAATGGCGGCCACGAGTTTCGTTCTTCCTCGTCTCCAATTAGTTAGGGCTTCGTTCAAATCGAAGGCGATCGATTCTCTGGCGACTTGGACTTTGGCTTCGACTGCTCCAAAACATCGTGGCTAAGGTGAGTGTTCTCGACACTCACATCCAATTCGACTTCCGTTCTTCGCTCGCGACCTCTTCGAGAAAAGGTGAGTAGTAATACTCACATCTGATTCGATTTGGTATTATGCCTTGTGTTCAATTTGTTTAGTCAATGATGAATGGGTTTGCGTTTCTTTGCTGTTGTTTTGAATTACCACAAAGTTGATGATGATTTTTGGGGGGTTTATATTCAAGTCTGATTTGATTAAACGTGTTCTTCACGTTGCCGATTCTTTCCTGTTTTATTATGTTTTGATATTTCTGGAAATTCCTTTTGAGTCACGGCTTTGATTCTTGAACGTTCGTTCTTTGATTTTAACCAGTTTTGATACTTTCCTAAATCATAAATTTCTGTTTCAATGATTTAAAAAAAAACTTTCCTGTTTTCAAACATATGGTTTTGACAAATTTGATCATCTTGACTTGTTTACTGCTGTGATATGTTTAAACCCCTCTGGTCATTCACGACTGTTTATTATGCTGCATCGGATTCGACTTGCTTAACATCTGCATTGAGTTCCCCCTGTTCTGTAGCCACTGTAATTGCATTCTGATGATCTATATGCTTCTTAAGTCACTGTTACATATATCACTCTAGTCTGCACATTCACCTATGCTTGTTGATGCTTATGTTGTAGCTTCACTTGTATCTCTTGTGATATCTGTTGAGTCTGTTTATTCTGTTGCTTTGTGTTCCTGATATTGTGATGTTGAGTTACTGATACACTTGTCTTGTTGAACTGTAACTGTGCATTTGTATCAACTTGAATATGTTGCATTTGTAATAGTTTGGTCTCTACCGAGCTTCACTTGACACCATACATGTGATATTTGTAGACTTGTACATGATACTTTTGACTATTACTTGAGTACTGCATTTTTTGATTCATCATTGTTGCCAGGTAGATTGATGTCTGCACTGTAGCGTTGTATTGATGCTGTTGTGTTCATGTGCTCTTTGAATTATGTACTGAAAACATGTGTATACATACATCGATATATGTATATATGTGTTGTCCTTGTAGTCTTCATTCCACTTTGAACCTGTAGTTGCTTCTTGTCTGCATTGATAATTTTGCTTCCTTGACCTGGTCTTGAGTTTGGTCATTTGAACATCACTGAGTTGCATTTTCATTTTCATGTGTTAAATCAAGACTTTGGTGCTACAGTTGTATGCATTTGTATGTCTGTACTTGAGTCTCTTGACTTTACTTCCTTGTTGTTGCATTTGTACAGGCATTCATTCTGTTCTTTTGAGTCACTTTAACCTGTGCATTTATGTACTTGAAGTTACTTGAACTTGTTTGTTCACTTATGTTGATGATGCTTTGTTGTACATATATGTGATCAGTTGCCTTCATTCCAGTCTTGTTTATTACTGGTTCATTTGGACTTGAAACACTTCATATGTGTGCATGCTTGCTATAGTAACTTGTACCTGACTTTGAGTTGTCTAGCCTGTAGTTGATTCACCTATATACTTTGACTCTGTTTAGTTACTGTTTTGTTATTCAGTTACCTGTTTCATGTTTTCACTTGTAGCTTGACCATTTGTGTTCACTGTGTATACTAAAATGGTGCACTTCTTATTGTATATTGATGAATTTCACTGTTTCATTTCTGTAGTCCCTTGAGTCTATAGATGATTCACTGTTGTATGTTCATATTCATTGTTGCAGTGATCATTGAAATTTTGGTCGAGCCCATTTCCACTTGTTTTGAATCGTATTTTGATTTGGATCGATTTGATGATTTTTGTTTTTAATCGCCGTTTTTGGCAATTCCATTCTTTTCTAAATCATCTCCATTTAGAAATCTTTGCATCTATCTCTGTTGATGTTTTAAATCTGCTGATTTATTGTTTAACACTGTTAAGTGTTATAATTTTCGTTATCCGATTTCTTTGTTAAAAGGATTGGATAGACGAGAAATATTGTGACTGTCGTCTATTTGATTATTATTGCCTCTATGCACTAATAACTGGTTTGAATTAGACTGACATGTGTATTATTTTCTTTTGAATGTAATACTCGGGTCAGACCGAGTATTTTTACAGCTTGAAGATTTTCGAGCAGCGAAGTTAGAGAGAGAGAGTAAAGAATCACTTTAGTTTTCAGAAGAAAATTGTATTTTAAGATATTCCGCTGTATCAATATCAAATTGTATAAAACTCTGATGTATTAAAAAAAAGATTTATAGTAATGAAATAAAGATTCATTTGTTTAAATTTATTGTTATTATTCTGTGTTTCTGTGGCTGATTCTGTTTAAACTTTATAAACTAAATAACAATTCGCCTTTTTGAACGTTTCGAGTTGGTTTAATTACCGACTGGAGGCGGTCAGAAGGGGAATGTTACAGGTTTGAATTAAATATTAATTTGAAATATATGTTTAAATTGATTATTGAATATTTATATATAGATATTTTCAAATGGACATACATTATATACGTAAGTATTTTGCATGCTAAAAATGATTTTTCTCCTCGATTTATATATGTTTTATTTTTATATATGTGTTTTAATTTAAAATCAATGATTTTTAAAAACAATATATATATTCTGTTATATCAAGTTGATTTGATTTGTTCTCATTGATTTCTATCTATCAGCTCCGCCTGTCAAAATTCGTGCCAAATCTTGCTTTGCTTTGGAATCCGTGCCCGGATTCGTAACCCATCTCATTCTCGTTCATCTCTAGCCTAGAAAGGTGAGCAATCACTCACGATTAATGTTCTTATATTTATTAAATTTGATTTCAATTGAAACAACAATTGAAATATGCTGCTGTTAGTTATTTATATTGCTATATCTATGACATCATCTGTATTTGTTCACCTGTGACACCTGACATCATTTTCTGTTATTTATATTGATATATATATATATATATATGCCATCATCTGTATCTGTTCACCTATGACATCTGACACCCTTATCTGTTATTTATACTGATGATATATGCATGTTACCGTTGTTATATTATTTTCATATCTGTTATCACTCTGCAAGTTCCCTGTTAGTATAGAATCACTATGGGTTGAAATGATACATACCCGAACGGACTTTAGAATAGGAGAAAAATCGTTATGGGTTGAAATGATAAACCCAAGCGATTTTCAAATTAAATTGAATTTGGGATTTCGGGTTGAAAAGATATACCCGAATATATTTTAAATTGCGGATTAAAATGATAAATATCCGTATCACTTGACCATAGGATAGAAAATTTTATACAGACACCGTTGGTCTATATATATAAATGTTTTTGAAAAACATTTCTACGGGTTTGAAAGAAATATATGGTTTTAATAAATAATGATTTTAAAGATTTATTAAAGTTGATTTAATAAAGTTGATTTGAATCAATATGAAATATGTTTAAGTATTTAGGTAAAATTTATATTTTTAAATATAGAATTTAAAATGTTTCAGGTTGAAAGATAAATTTGAATTGATTTGGAATTCTTAATTATTTAAGAACTATACTTAAATAAGTTGATTTGAAACCTATTAAATTTGAAATTTTAAGATATGTTTTATAACTTGAATTAATTAAGAAGTGGCTTAAATGAATATTTCAAACTTATATAAATTTAAATGGGATATTTTGTCTATATAAATTTGTAAATTGAAGTTGTATTTTGAGGTATTGAAACGATTAAAGAAATATCTCAGAAACTAAATGCAATGAAATTAAATTGGGACATAAATTGAATTATCGAATTTAGTTTAGAAATGTCGAATATTTAAACTTTGAAATACATTGAAATTGAAATGGTTTATTTATGGTTCAAATAGGCATTTGAAATCGAAAATTTAAAATGGTTTATTTAGAAACTGAATCGAATTGAATTTGATGATTTGAGATTTGATAAAATTTGAAGTTTTGATATAATGAAGTTGAACTTAAGTAATTGATTTTATGAATTGGAAATTAAATAGAAATTGTTTTGAATGATAAATTAACTTAACGAATATTGAATGAAATCGATAAATGAAGTTAAATTGATTTGAAGGTTAAATTAAATAAATTTAAATGATTTCGGAATGAAACTTATTTACGAACTTGAATCAATATTTGAATTGTTTTAAATAAATTTGAAATTGAATTATAAGATTTTGAAATGGGAATTTGGAAGTTTTGAAACGTAAATTATGGAAACTGATTTAGAAAGACAAATGAAATGTTGGTTTACAAATTCTATTTGAAATTGAATTTGTTTTGGTTTTGAAAGTTATTAAATGACCATTGGTGTAATAATACGTAGTTATTAAAGAGACCGGGATCGGATATGGACATACTCTCTGTCGATACCGAAACCACTTTAATAACTAATATACGCGGAGTGTTGATCCAGAATGAAGTGGATGGTTTTGATGAACGCGTTGACTGAAGAAAGAGAACGATTTTGGATGACCCCTGACATGACTAAAACAGGAGCCGCGCCGGGCCATTGAGGATCGCCATCTCTAGCGGACACACTTCTTCGATACCATATCTATTACTTTTGTGATTCGATTTGGGTGCACCCCTTGATTTGGGAGTGTTGTTTCGCGGTGTTGGGGTAGTAGCTGCTATGCCCAACATCAGTCCGGATCAGGCAACTACTAGTATCCTAGTTGGTATCGCCTCATGTACCTTGTCATACTGATTATCCTATTCGCGACCACTACGTTTGGTTTGTACCTTTAGTATATGGATTGCCCTCTGGTGACTTCCGGTTTTGGGGAAACTACGGTCTTGTATATGCTCCTGGGAATAAAAATGTGTTAAGGGTGGAATGGGCCATGACTTAATGCTATTTTGATATCGTACTTTACTGATTAGACATTATCTACTTAGCGTACACTATTACATAGTAGATAGTTTAACGGATCCTTAGAGGATGGTTATCCCAAACATCCTTTGAGTTACTTGTATTTCAGTTGTTATTTCACTTGAGTTGGATTTATTGATATAAGAATGTTAATCCTGACTCGAGTGTTTTGTGTTTTCTTTACGCTCGGGTCAGACTGAGTGATACAGTATTTGAGACTCACCTTTGGAGTTGGAGCTTCGCTTGGAGATCCAGCTATCTCTCCAGCTTTCAGATATTCAGTTGATTTCAGGGATGTATTCAGATCTTGTATTTGACTATTGTATTGAGATATCTATGTATTCGAGACCTCTGTTGTATCTTGTTTAACTCTGTTATATATATAGTAGCTTCATGAACTACTATTCTTTTGTTTCCACTGCATTTCTGTATATTACTCTATGTCTGTGATCTGTGATTATTTTATTTACTGTATATGCTGAGTTTTGCCAATTTAAATTAACAATCTATTGTTTTGAATTATTCAAGTCCGACATGTGTGGATTTATTGTCGACTTGAACGGTCCAAAATAGTGGGTCGTTACAAGTGGTATCAGAGCTTTGGTAGCTCTAGGCAAAACTTAGCATATAGGGTAAATGTATTTACAGAATAACTTTCATTCGAGTTGAATCTCTTCCTTTTGACTCGATTCCTTTGAATTTTGGAACGTTCCCTGCGGTTCCAAATTTCATTCGTGTCCCTCACTATTCGTCTTCTTTCAATTCTGGAGCATTCCATAACTCCACTTTGAATGATCTTTATAATAGATCGGCGGTCTCGCCAATCTTCGAAACTTGTAAATGGGTGAAACTCCTTTACAATAGGCATTGATTTACCGGAGATTTCTGTATCCTCGGTTTACGATGCTATCTATCTCCTGCTATACCTGAATTCTATTTCTTGAGATCAACGTCGATTTACCTCGGAATTCCACATCGATCTTATTCTTGAAGTCACGGTTGACCCGGTTAAGGTTGCCCGCGATTTATATAAATTTATCAATCTTCCTACTTTGTTATTAATCATCGTATCTTTGTTCGAACTTATCTTCGAATAAAATTTCTCTTTGATTTGAGTCCATCAAATTTGAAACCCTATCCTTATTTTGAAAATTCATTCCTGTATCATCGAGCAAAGAAATGTATTTGTAAACTAATATATAAACGTTTTAAATATATGCTGTGTTGTTTGAGTTGTTGAGGTTGATTTGGGTTTCCGATCGATTCGTCTGATCAACGCTATCGATAGGATTTCCAAAACACTTGAACAGAGCAAACCGACACAATGTAGTTTTCAAATTTAGTAATGAAATAAATTTGTATGACTATATTATATATAAGTAAATTTTATGGAATTTAATAGGTTAATTAAATTGTTTAGTTGAAATGATAATATTTGATTATCATTTATTGTTCTAAATAAATTTATAAATACAGTTTATAAATTGATTTGGAATTTGAAATGAATTTAATTCAGAAATTTGAGAATTTAGTTTCCGGTGATTTCGAACTTTGGTTTTAAAATTTTAAAGTATATATTATTGAAAGTATTTTCGAATAGAAATCGTTTCCAAAAAATTTTAAAATGTTGAAATCAGTGCTCTTCTCTTTGTCGCTGGAAAATAATTTCGGTGATGGCGGCCGCATCATCGACGTTCATTTTCGAGTTTCGAAGTGGAGATACTATTCTGTAGCCTTGCTACGGTTTTGTTTTGAAAAATATTTAATTTGAATTCCTTCAGTATAATTTGATTTATATATATAGGTATCTTATTTTAAAATTTAATTTGATTTGATATAAATATATTATATATATCTCTAAATTGTTTAAGGTTAATCGGAAATCTAATTCTTAAATTTTGTTAAAGGATGATTTTAATTATAAATAAAAAAACCAAGATTTTAAATAAATATTTAAACTTGAATAATTGAATTGGGAAAATTTTATTTGTATATTGTTCAACTGCATTCTAATACAACTTACCTAAATCATTCAGAAGTTGAATATGTAATTGGATAATATATAAGATAAATTGAATTTATAAATAAAATTGGAGTGTTTATAATAAATGTTATACACTAAATTTTGATTATAAAGATGTTAATAGAGTTAGATAGGATAATAAGTTAATAATGCAATAAATTTGTTTTGAAAGAATTAATAAATTTGTTTTGAAAGAGTTAATAAATTGAAATTTGATCAACATATGAAAATACCTTGAATTTAAAAGAAATTAGTAAATATAAATTAATTTAAATTGAAACTTTTATGTTTTAAATTAAATTTATATGGGTTAAATATATGTGATTAGATATTAAGTAGAATAAATTTAACAATAATTTGGAATAAAGAAGAATTTAAATTGCTGAAAAAAATATGATTATAATAAAAGACTATTCAAATTTATGGTTTTAGAAATTTTAAATTTGAAGATAATTGGATAATAAGATAATGAATTTAGAAATAGTTGAGATTGATTTTAGTGAAATCAAATGGATTAAATAAATTATTGAATATCAATTAATTTAAATTTATATGGTTTAAATTAATTGTTATTTTGTGTTTCAAATCTGTTTTCTTTCTGGTTGTTTCTATTCTCCTACCTCGTTCCTTTTCGGGGACGAAAAGTTTTGAGTGAGGGAGAGTGTAACGACCCGTAAATTTCAACTGTTTTAATAACGTAATTAGTTGACATTTTGTGAAATTTTAAACGATAAAATTTTGAAATATAAATTTGATATTTGGAATGCGTCTAGTTAAACATAGCAACTGGTAAATTTTCGTCCGAAAATATAAAAGTTTATTTCGCGCGTAAATTTACTTCAATTTAATCAGTTAAAAAGCGATGAAAATAAATTGTTTTCCAAACCTTAATATTTTTGCATAGAAAATTTGTAAATCATCTTCTGAGTGAGACGTCATCTTTCGTTTCGTCAAATTTGGACATCTATTGCTCCGTTCATCTTATTTTTGGTAAATTAGCAACATTTTTTGTACCGACATCGACTTTTGATAGGATGATCGTACCACTGATATCTGTATACCGTTTTGATCGTCTCGTCATGCTGATCTCTACGGTATATTCAATTCTGTGTTTAATGTCTGGTGCACAACAAAATTTGTGAAATAGTTCACCGTATCAGTATGTTTGAGCCCTTTTAATTCCCTGTGTCCATTCATCATCTACTGTGTAAATCACATGGCCGTTGCTTTATTATTCCAGAATTTAGGGGTTGACTATCACTGTTCCCATCAATTCACGTGTTTCTTTATTGGTACGTTTCAATCTATTCTCCTCCTCAGTAATGATAATGACATATATTAGCTGTTGCTTTTAAAATTTGTCCACCTGCTCCAACTTTTCACCTTCGAACCACTTGGCCTTCCTTTCGTTGAATCTGTTCACAAAGCTATGATATAAAATAATATACATATTTGCTACATGCTTCAATTAAAATTTTGAAGCCACTGTCACCATTCATTTCACTTGATAGCTTTTCCCTCCCCACCTCATAACATCCCATGCCTTCACCTTACATCCATCTTTTCCTGTAGCCTGTCCATTCCTTTCCCTTTGCCAATTCTTCATAGCGAAGTGGCTCGTCCACCATACTCCAATAATCTCCTCCTCCTCCTTATAAAAAAAAAATTATGAAAGCTTGTATTTTCAGTTCGTATATGTATAGCTGAGATCACCTGCTCATCCATTCCTATTTGCAAGCACAACCGCCATTCACATGGCCTTCCACCTTTATCACAATGCCTCAACTCCGACCACCACCGTCACCGACTGCCAACCTTCACGCAGACCACCCGGCAGCCAACACACCTCCCACATGATCCACCCTCTACCCACACGCAGCCACCAAATCCCCTTCCACCTGACCACCGTTCTCCCATCCAGCCAACTAGCCACGCAGCTCCTACTCAAACCCAACGACCTACCTCCAGCAGCCATGAGCAGCTACTCCGCCTGTAGCATAACCGGAAACGAGCACCATACTTGAACCGAAACACTCCCCACTGACTTGCCGCACCTTCCAACGCCAGTAGCCTGTCATCGAACCTCCGACCTAACCCTTGCAGCCCACAGCCAGCAACCAGCCCCGCACATAGTCGTCGAACCCACTTCCTATCGGTACCACCTCCTTCTCTCTCCTATATATATATTAGCGATATTGTTTGGTTTATATATATATATATATATATATATATATATATATATATATATATATATATGATTATATGAGATATTCATCGGTTTGAATGAATAAGTTGTATTTCGATCTGTACATTTATATATGGAGTTATACAATCTGTTTGATTTTTTTTTAAAATATATATAAGCTGTTTGTTTGTATGCATAGGTTATATAAATTTACATATATAATCGGTTTGAGTTTAGATGTATTACTAGACAGCAAGTTTATATATATAAATAAATATATATATATATATTTTTGATTTCGAAACATAATATGTATATCCTGGAACCAATATTCTTTGTTTATATTCTTTTATTTTCAACAGTTTTGATTTCAAGAATATTTGACAATTGAGAGGAAGTATTTTTTTTATGTTTTACAGTAGCATATATATGTTTACAAGTATATGAAAAGATGGATTTTTGTTTAGTGATTTGGCGGTTGTTTTATATAAATAGAAAAGAAAATTTTATGCTGGTCTTTGCCTGTAACTCATATTTTAAGTTAGCATGTGTATGCTTTGGTAACTGAAGATATGTTGTATGTTGAAACAGTTTTATATATATGTTAGTTTAGAGGAATTATATAATATATTAAATGTTATAAGATTTATATTCTATCAACAATAAATAAGTTAGTTTATAAACTTTGATCTGTTTTGAGTCTATAACGGTGTAAAGTTTGTATTAATTTTATTTTAAACATTGATTTTTAAAGATAAAATATATAGGTAAGTTGTGTATGTTTACATATTAATTTATATAGATGAGTATACATTTGTTGGTTTTCAAAATTTATATTTATGGAGATCTTGTTTATGGGTTTGAATTAAATATTAATTTGAAATATATGTTTAAATTGATTATTGAATATTTATATATAGATATTTTCAAATGGACATACATAATATACGTAAGTATTTTGCATGCTAAAAATGATTTTTCTCCTCGATTTATATATGTTTTATTTTTATATATGTGTTTTAATTTAAAATCAATGATTTTTAAAAACAATATATATATTCTGTTATATCAAGTTGATTTGATTTGTTCTCATTGATTTCTATCTATCAGCTCCGCCTGTCAAAATTTGTGCCAAATCTTGCTTTGCTTTGGAATCCGTGCCTGGATTCGTAACCCATCTCATTCTCGTTCATCTCTAGCCTAGAAAGGTGAGCAATCACTCACGATTAATGTTCTTATATTTATTAAATTTGATTTCAATTGAAACGATAATTGAAATATGCTGCTGTTAGTTATTTATATTGCTATATCTATGACATCATCTGTATTTGTTCACCTGTGACACCTGACATCATTTTCTGTTATTTATATTGATATATATATATATATATGCCATCATCTGTATCTGTTCACCTATGACATCTGACACCCTTATCTGTTATTTATATTGATATATATATATATATATGCCATCATCTGTATCTGTTCACCTATGACATCTGACACCCTTATCTGTTATTTATACTGATGATATATGCCTGTTACCGTTGTTATATTATTTTCATATCTGTTATCACTCTGCAAGTTCCCTGTTAGTATAGAATCACTATGGGTTGAAATGATACATACCCGAACGGACTTTAGAATAGGAGAAAAATCGTTATGGGTTGAAATGATAAACCCAAGCGATTTTCAAATTAAATTGAATTTGGGATTTCGGGTTGAAAAGATATACCCGAATATATTTTAAATTGCGGATTGAAATGATAAATATCCGTATCACTTGACCATAGGATAGAAAATTTTATACAGACACCGTTGGTCTATATATATAAATGTTTTTGAAAAACATTTCTACGATTTTGAAAGAAATATATGGTTTTAATAAATAATGATTTTAAAGATTTATTAAAGTTGATTTGAATCAATATGAAATATGTTTAAGTATTTAGGTAAAATTTATATTTTTAAATATAGAATTTAAAATGTTTCAGGTTGAAAGATAAATTTGAATTGATTTGGAATTCTTAATTATTTAAGAACTATACTTAAATAAGTTGATTTGAAACCTATTAAATTTGAAATTTTAAGATATGTTTTATAACTTGAATTAATTAAGAAGTGGCTTAAATGAATATTTCAAACTTATATAAATTTAAATGGGATATTTTGTCTATATAAATTTGTAAATTGAAGTTGTCTTTTGAGGTATTGAAACGATTAAAGTAATATCTCAGAAACTAAATGTAATGAAATTAAATTGGGACATAAATTGAATTATCGAATTTAGTTTAGAAATGTCGAATATTTAAACTTTGAAATACATTGAAATTGAAATGGTTTATTTATGGTTCAAATAGGCATTTGAAATCGAAAATTTAAAATGGTTTATTTAGAAACTGAATCGAATTGAATTTGATGATTTGAGATTTGATAAAATTTGAAGTTTTGATATAATGAAGTTGAACTTAAGTAATTGATTTTATGAATTGGAAATTAAATAGAAATTGTTTTGAATGATAAATTAACTTAACGAATATTGAATGAAATCGATAAATGAAGTTAAATTGATTTGAAGGTTAAATTAAATAAATTTAAATGATTTTGGAATGAAACTTATTTACGAACTTGAATCAATATTTGAATTGTTTTAAATAAATTTGAAATTGAATTATAAGATTTTGAAATGGGAATTTGGAAGTTTTGAAACGTAAATTATGGAAACTGATTTAGAAAGACAAATGAAATGTTGGTTTACAAATTCTATTTGAAATTGAATTTGTTTTGGTTTTGAAAGTTATTAAATGACCATTGGTGTAATAATACGTAGTTATTAAAGAGACCGGGATCGGATATGGACATACTCTCTGTCGATACCGAAACCACTTTAATAACTAATATACGCGGAGTGTTGATCCAGAATGAAGTGGATGGTTTTGATGAACGCGTTGACTGAAGAAAGAGAACGATTTTGGATGACCCCTGACATGACTAAAACAGGAGCCGCGCCGGGCCATTGAGGATCGCCATCTCTAGCGGACACACTTCTTCGATACCATATCTATTACTTTTGTGATTCGATTTGGGTGCACCCCTTGATTTGGGAGTGTTGTTTCGCGGTGTTGGGGTAGTAGCTGCTATGCCCAACATAAGTCCGGATCAGGCAACTACTAGTATCCTAGTTGGTATCGCCTCATGTACCTTGTCATACTGATTATCCTATTCGCGACCACTACGTTTGGTTTGTACCTTTAGTATATGGATTGCCCTCTGGTGACTTCCGGTTTTGGGGAAACTACGGTCTTGTATATGCTCCTGGGAATAAAAATGTGTTAAGGGTGGAATGGGCCATGACTTAACGCTATTTTGATATCGTACTTTACTGATTAGACATTATCTACTTAGCGTACACTATTACATAGTAGATAGTTTAACGGATCCTTGGAGGATGGTTATCCCAAACATCCTTTGAGTTACTTGTATTTCAGTTGTTATTTCACTTGAGTTGGATTTATTGATATAAGAATGTTAATCCTGACTCGAGTGTTTTGTGTTTTCTTTACGCTCGGGTCAGACTGAGTGATACAGTATTTGAGACTCACCTTTGGAGTTGGAGCTTCGCTTGGAGATCCATCTATCTATCCAGCTTTCAGATATTCAGTTGATTTCAGGGATGTATTCAGATCTTGTATTTGACTATTGTATTGAGATATCTATGTATTCGAGACCTCTGTTGTATCTTGTTTAACTCTGTTATATATATAGTAGCTTCATGAACTACTATTCTTTTGTTTCCGCTGCATTACTGTATATTACTCTGTGTCTGTGATCTGTGATTATTTTATTTACTGTATATGCTGAGTTTTGCCAATTTAAATTAACAATCTATTGTTTTGAATTATTCAAGTCCGACATGTGTGGATTTATTGTCGACTTGAATGGTCCAAAATAGTGGGTCGTTACATTACTTATGCAAACTATACTTGGGAAGGTAGGAAACATGATTGGGGGCGAAGGATTATATCCCAAGGCACTGTGGAAAAAGGTTACATAAGAGAATGGTGGAAATATGGAATTTTCCATCTAGACCCTTTCCAAGCATAAAAAAATAGGTTTAGAAAACTGAATTTGTTTTAAATTTGGATGTTAGCCGTGGTGTGCTAGGAAATTGGATGGTAAGAATTGGATGAAAATTGGTTGAACTATGCTTCTAATCGTAGAAGTGTGGGAAAATTTGGATGGAAAACTATTTTGATTTTTCAAAAAGTTACATTCATATAGAACTGCCAGTATATTTAGGATGTCAGCATCATGTTTTTGAAACTGATTTAAAAAGCAATCATTGATATAGGAGGTGCCAATTAGAAATCATTGTCATTCATATCATATGTATTGTGATGCACTGTGCACATGTATACAGATTGTTGCAAAATTGGTTGTACACTAATTGGTTGTTAGCGTAGAATGGATATGCGATAGTTTACATAATCGAACCCTTGTGAAATTTCGAGGATGAAATTATTTTAAGGTGGGAGAATGTAACACCGCATGTTTTTACGGTAATTAACTAAAAAGGGAATTAATTAATTAATATATAGTAAATAATGAAAAATGATACTTTTACAAATATTAAAACTTGGCTATAAAACTTATACCATTGGATTCGAAGCGATTTTCTGGTAAATTTTCATATATAAACTTTTCTAATCTAGGTTTAAATGAAAATGTTATGAGCGCTTGAATTTTCGTAGTTGGAAATAATTATATATGTCATTATGGAAATAATTTGAAATTAATTATTGATTAATTAACACCATAAAAATTAACGGTAGCTTAACGGTTAAGAAAATTAATTGAGGCAGGAGATAACTCTGATTAACTTTAACGAGGTAATAAAGGAAATGAATCAAAAAAATTTAAGAAACGCTGAAATTTTCATAAGTTGGGCCTATCCAGGTCGACCATTAGCGGTCGACCTAAAGGCAAAGCATTTGACCCGCATACTTGTGAAGGCGGTAGTAACTCTTGGCTGTGCGGTCCAGATTTGAACTAGCTCAATCTGACGGTTAGCACTGGTTTGAATCTCTATAAATTAGGACCTAGGGCTTCACTTTCAACTCATTATGTTTCTGATGAGCACGGAAGCTCTGTCATTTCCCTTTCTCCTCCAAAATTTCTAAATACATAGAAATAGATCTAGATTGCATGGATACACTTTAGAGAAGAATATGGAAGAATAGAGGATAGGGAATATGGTTAAATCAGGTGGCTAGACCAAAAGGTAAACTTTTAGATCTGGTTATAATTAATAAATCTAATTCTTAATCTCTTTTCTCTAATCCAATTTCTAATAGATCTGCATAAATGTTACTTGTGGATCCAAATAGGGAGTCAAAAATGGAGAATATAGATAACAGGGTTAGATCTGGATTAAGTCTAGAGATTTGAAAGCGCTAATTAAAGGTGAGTTGGAATATTATATATTTTTATATAATAATAGATTGTATCATTGCCAATCTATTCCTATATTTCTGAGAATTGAATTTAAATTGCAATGAATTCATAGATGTGAAAAGTTGAAGATATGAAACTTTCTTGTGAAAATCATAATGAATCCGCAATGATTAGTTTTATTTCTGCAATAATGTAATGATTAGATTTGATTCTATAGTTGCGAAATAATTTTTAATTATTAGTCCTACGTCGGATTAATTAACTGAAACATATTTAATGGAGATTCGATTTTATTTCGCATTGATGAATGAGACTGAAAATAAAGTTAATTGGCTTTTGGAATTTTAGTGATATTTTAATTCATTGGAATGTATATTATTGTTGTTATCCCGCCTTTTGGCAAGGCCGTGATACCAAGAACTTAACTGGAAACCGTGGACAGCCCGTCCCGAAGGTCGGTTATACGCAGGCTCACTATGGATATCGACGAATTTTGCCCGAGTTCGGATCGAGCTACAATTGACAAGACATGACAAGCAAAGCTGTGAAAACCAATGTTCCAAATTTCGAATCAATCTGAGTTCATATATTCAAGATATGATCGATAAAAGCTAAGGAAATCAACTCACTCACATTCATCATTTCGCATCGATTAGGTCGTATCCCTTATTTCGTATCGATCGGCCTCGTATCCATCAAGCCTCAGCATGTTCGTATCCATCAGCAAATATTACTTCGTATCCATCGAGAGAATCGGCCTCCTTCGCATCGATCTTGTTCGAACCCATCAGATGCGCACGACTTCGTATCGATCAGCGGCAAGTGAGTCTACTTCGTATCCATCCAGGCCCACCTACTTCGTATCCATCGACTGCAACACGAACGTCCATTTTGTATCGGTTAAGCTTTAGACACGCTTCATATCGATCAACCACAGATCGATACGAAATCAATGCTTCCCATCGATACGAAGTGGAATGCGATCGATTGATACGAACAGAACGATGCAATTGCTCGATACGAACAGAGCTGTTATGGTCGATACGAACAAGGCTATTATGATCGATACGAACAAGGCTTAGATATTGGATACGAGGGAGGAAGCAGTCAACACGGCACGAAAAGTGGATCGATCCAAGAATTTAGCGCCACGTCAAGTTGCAGGCACGTGCTTGGACCGATGCGAATAGAGCGATACGAAGAGCATCGATACGAAGGAAATAGCTTTCGAAAAGCACAAGTTTGCATCGATCATAACTCACAATCTACAGGTCCAAATGCTACCAAATTTTCACAGAAGCTTGCGTACACCCTCAAGAATGTTCATGATCGATTTCGACTCGATTGGACCAAAATACGATCGATATGAAATTCGTTCGTATCGATCACAGATCGAGCGCACACCACATGGGATCGATTGCATGGGCCCATCCACGTGCCAGAAGAGGTCCCCCGAGATCTGAGCGAGATATTTGCAACCTACGCCTATAAATATCAGCCCAGAACCTACAGAGAAGGGATCTTTTGGCTCTTTGACGTCCAGACTCTGTCGAAACCATTGTTGCACTCAAAAATCACAGTTGTAATCGAAATTTACTGTTGTAATCCGTTGTAACCAGCAAGCAAAAGTTAATAAAAGTCAATCATTTCATAGTGGACGTAGGCACCACGCCGAACCACTATAAATCTCTGTGTTCTTTTGCTGTTTTTATTATTATTGTCTGGAGTGTTTGTTAGATAATCCTCTTTTTACATTTACTTTCTTCATTTTATCTCTTCAAACACTTCCGAAGAGTGTTGTGCCCAATTTTGGTAAAAACACTTTGGTGCTTTCACTGAGAAAACCCAGTTTTTCTCCTGCTCGTTGGATCTACTATCGATATCGGATTGTATAAATCTAAGAAGAAGATCCAGATTCAAGTTAAAAGTTCTTCCATCCTATTCAGATTTGCATCAAGTCTATGAAAGAGCTTCGCTACCCATCATGGTTAACACAAGGACTACCTCAACTTCCGCAGATCTAGAAGGAAGGGACAGACAGAACCTCGTACAACCACCTCCAGCCGACTAGAATGCTGCCAGACCATTAGATCCGCAAGGCCCTGTCACCAAGGAAGAATTCCAGGTGCTAATGCAAGAACTGACTCGGAGCCGCCAGCAGCTCGCTCAACAGCTCCGTGCTAATGCAGAATTGATCAACCAGCTAAATCGTCAAAGACGAAGGAAATCCAAAAGGGATCAGGATTCCTATTCATCCACTGAAAGTTCAGCCTCTTTTGACTACCATCATAGATCCACACGCCCGTGATTGGACGGAAGTTACACACAGGCCACTGGGCATCATCGTACATTGAGTCTTGGGCAACTGAGAGTTGGCCCATCAACCAGCCATCAGACTGGACCTTCCTCCCGAGGAGGCGCTACCCCATACCATATTACTGACAACCGTACTACCACAGCTACTGATTTGGGAGTTGACGCTCGGAACCGAACGGATCCGACCCGCCACCAACGCAACCATACTCCCTAGCCTTACGTCCCCGAAGACGTAGAACCAAGGAGGCAAGTCATGGACCATCGACATCGACCGGCCCCTCCTCGCATTGTGGAACCCGACCACACCCTTGGCCCAACATGCTCAAAATGTCTAGATGCCCGACATTCCGACAATGATCCGTCAAATGATCCGTGAAAGTCAGGGTCTTAGCAATGGCGATGGGGGAATCTCCCGAAGTCATACCCCTTTTACTGATGAGATACTCTATGCTGAACCACCTCGGCGATTCAGGATGCTGACCTTACCTGTTTATGAAGGAGCTCTGATCCTAATCAACATATCCTGAAGTACGAATGGTTGATGAATGCTGCACAAGCTGATGATGCAGTTAAGTGCCGAAGCTTCCCGATATCTCTAGGGGGCATAGCGACTATGTGGTTTACCCGTCTACCACCTCGATCTATCTCTTGTTTTGACCAGTTGGCAACAAAGTTTATTGAGCAATTTCGCATGCATGTTGCAAGACCGAAAGATGCTAATACCTTGTCTAGTGTCACTCAAGCTCCGGGAGAGACACTCAGATGTTATTTAGAGAGATTTCATGCTGCATGCGCTGAGATCAGCAACCCTAATGATAAGTCTATTCTAATGGCATTGACTAAAGGGATTGATCCCGATTCTGAGTTTGGCAACTAGTTGGCTGAAAAACCTCCTGTGTCATTGGACCGTTTCTATTCTAAGGCAGCCCAATTCTTGAGAAGGGAGGATGCGAAACAGTCTAGGAAAAAGGATGACGCAAGGCCTAGTATGGAAGGAATTCATAGTACTGTTGCTGTTAAACAATCCAGGGAGAGCTCCAAGAAAGTGCAATTGAACATTCAGAATAAACAAAATCAGCAGAAAGGTAATGGTAATCAAAATAGGAAACGGGACCAAAATCGTGGTCCACGACGTAGGGCTCCTATGTTTGATAATTATACTCCCTTGAATACGTCGTTGGAAAATGTGTATTTACAGACCTGCAATACTATTCAGTATAAGAAACCTGCTTCGAAAGAGTCATCGGAGAAACAGATTCAAACAGAGAAATTTTGTAGATTCCATGAAATCTACAGCCATAACACGAATGAGTGCCGTCACTTGCAGGATCTCGTTGAAAAGTTGATAAGAGAGAGAAAGTTGGAGCAGTTTGTGCGGGCGCCGCAATCTGGAGGTGCGGGCCCATCAAATCAGAATCATGTATCGAATCAGGCAAGACAGGAGGAACCCGCTCATACTGGCGGGAGGTTAGTGCTAAATACTGTTAGTGGTGGTCCTCATCCAGCAGATCGAAGCTGGAAGGAAATGGAGTCGTATGCCAGTTCTATTTGGCATGCGAGCTTCGAGTGTTGTAGTAGTTTGGAGGATGGGGCTCCGGCCAAGCAACAAAAGATGATGACTGACGACATCGTCTTCCGAGATAGAGATGCAGATAGGATCGAAGCCCCAACCATCGATCCACTTGTCATATCAACTCAAGTAGGTCCTGCTTGGATGAAGAGGATCTTGGTAGACAGTGGAAGTTCTGTGAATATATTGTTCAAGCGAGCCTATGACCAGATGAAAATGGAGACTAAAGATTTGAAACCTTGTCAGTACCGTATCCATGGTTTCAATGGGAGTGCGACCATACCCACTGGAGTGGTGGAATTGCCAATGGAGCTAGGAATTGGAGAATGCCGGAGAGTCTGGATGGTACAATTTGTGGTGTTGGATATAGACTCGCGATATAATGCTTTCTTGGGCCGACCGGCACTAGCTGAGTTCAGGGCTGCGATTGCCCCATGGTGTCTGACTCTGAAGTTCCCCATCGATCATGGGGTTGGAGTCGTTCAAGGAGATCATGCTGCTGGGCGAGCCTGTTATGTTGCTGAGCTGCAAGATGCGCAGCGAAGAGAAAAAGGAATTAGAAGTTCGACAGTGTTGAATTTAAAGATTTCTGTCAACGATTCCACATTCAGAAGAAATTCTCCGCAGTTGCACACCCTTAAGCGAATGGACAAGTCGAAGCCGTTAATAAAGTTATAAAGTCTATTCTGAAGAAACGACTGGAAAAGGCCAGGGGCAAATGGGTTAATGAACTTCCTATGGCTTTATGGGCTTACTGAACAACCCACAAGTCCGCGACTGGACACACTCCATTTTCTCTTTCTTATGGTTTAGAAGCTGTTATTCCAGTCGAATTAGAAGTGCCTTCTCATCGTGTGACATACTATGATTCGAAGACAAATGCTATATTACTTTCCGAATCTCTGGATTTATTGGATGAGAAGCGTGAAGAGGCTGATTTGAGGGTAGCCGCATACCGAAGTCGAGTCGCCCGATTATACAATGCCAAGGTCTGACCCCGAACCTTTGAACTCGGTGATCTCGTCCTTAAGATAATTTACCCGGTCCTTTCGCAGATGAAGCCAACCTGGGAAGGGTCGTATGTTATTAAACGAAAGCTCGGAGATGGCACATTCAAATTATCGACCGTTGACGGTCTCACTCATCCGAGAGCCTGGAACATCGAAAGTCTTCGTCGCTACTACGCATGACAGGCTCTATTTATTTATTCGGTCTATTTTTCATTTGCAATTTGTTTCTGCATTTTGAAATTTGAATTTGTAATAAGGCAACTGATTTTGCCATATTTTCTTATTTCAGCAATAAAATGCAACCTCTTCGAGCCAGAGCTATGGTTTATAGAATGCGTCGTACAACTATCACTATGCACAGAGAGCTAAATTCCACCCGACGGTGGGATTTATTCAAATAGGGAGTGACTGTGATATGATCGGTCACTCGCTAAGTGAAACCCGAGCTCGGGGGAAAGTTATCACATTGAAGTCAAAAAAGGATTGATACACGGCAATCCTTTAACCAACTCCAGATTCCCAGAGTGTGAACTAGAGTATAAGCTTACAAATATTGGCTCGAAGGGGGTGGATCCGTCCACCTAACAACTTCACCCGTATCTTGACCAAGTTTGAGGAGGATGGATCCGTCCATCTAACGACCTCGCTTGTTAACTCAGGGTGGATGTGAACCGACCATCCACGATCCTGATAGATTCATCGTTCCCAGAGTGCGAACGAAATCCTAAAGCCTGAACAGATGTGACTGACCATCTGTCGGCCAACTCCAAGTTCTCAGAGCGCGAACTAAAGTATAAACATCAACTAACTCCGGATTACCAGAGTGCGAACCAGATTGTCAACATAAACACCAACTCCAAATTCCCAGAGCATGAATTAGAGTATAAGCGTTAACTCCACATCCCCGGAGAGCGGATTGGAGTTTAAACACAAACCGGACTGGAATCTATCGTCCGTAAAACAACTCTGAGTCCCCGGAGCGTGGTTAGAGTATAAATGCAAATCAGGTGTGACTGATCATTCGCGAATCCATCTAAAGTCCCCAGAGTGTGGACATGGTTGCAAACATTAAACGAGCATGAAAGACCACCCGTGAAAACAACTTAAGTCCCTGGAGCGTGGACGTATCCTTGAAACTTTAGTGGACGAGACCGACCGCCGACGTACGAATGCAAATCCCCAGGGTGTGGATGCAATCATCAATAGATTAGCAAGTGCGATTCAACCACTCTAATTTCCTTGTTTCAGCATTAATTCAACGACGTTAAGCTCGATGTGTTGAAGGTGAAGCACAATTGCCACCTAATCTTTGTAATTCATCCCTGAAACTAGGAGTAGAACTTAAGTACCAGTCATTGACTGAGATAGTGCAGCATCGGAGTCCAGCTTAATGTTCGGTCATGACTCATAGTTACAATTTCGGGACTTAACAAATAAATTCAGATCCAATCCAAGGATCGAAGCTTCACAAGCGTACCGGACTGGAGTTCAGTTGCTGAAACACTTAAGCAAATAAACAAAAATTGAGTTGAAGACAAAATGGAATTTCATTTCAACTATTTGTGAAAAAGAATTAAGTACAAGTTTATCCTAAAAATCCTACTAGCATGGGCCGAACCCGCATCTATACACGGCCTACAAAAGCTAAAGAAATTCTTATCAACTCAAAAATGAGCCAAAGAGACGTATCTACTCTTTTTTCTTCTTCAGTTTCCTCTTCGACGTGGACCCGCTGGAGCTATGTTCGGTTTTCGTTTTGGGCCCTTACTTTTCGGTGGCCGATCTCCAGTCAGGGGAATTATATCAACTTCCTCCTTCGAACTCAGATGTATTGGAATGCTCCCTGAAGGTGGAGTCGGAGGAACATGATCAACAGTAGGAGGCGGGATAGGCACACTCGTCTCAACGACCGTTCCTCCCGGAGATATCATCCGCAAAGGGGCTGGACCAGGTCCAGCCATTCCGCCACCAAAACCATTGCCCTGCGCTGTTGCCTCCATCTCAGCATTGATTTCGGCTATGATTTCCTCCTCATGAAGCATTTGTGCATCGCTGGGGACTCCCGCGGTTGGAGCCGAAGAACTTGTCATTGGTGCGCTTCCACCCATAACGAACGGCAAATCGGCAAAGGGGTCACTGCGATGACCGAGAAGTTCCTCCATCATCTGCTCGTCAAAATTAAGTGTGCTTCCCTGTGCCTCGTCAATCGGTGTCGTGGTTGTTGTGGTGGCCGCTTCTGTTATAATGGCCTCCTGCACATGATGTGATTCTTGAGTTGTAGGAGGCACGACCGATGTCGCTCCGATCACTGATAAGAGTAAAGGAAAGACTGTTAGTAATTATTTCAAGTAATGATTCCGATTTCGGGTAAGCATAGAGAATGTTCAGAGTACCTTCCTCAGTTTGGCTCATAGGTGGCGGAACGGCCTCAGAGACTTGCTCGCGAGTTGGAGACAACTGTGGTTGATCCGGGTTATAAGCAGGAACAGGCTGAGGATCAACCGCACGTGTGGATTCAGGCTGAGTCGGCAAGAGAGTTTCTGAACTTATATCATGATGCTTGACACCAGAGCCTTCTCTAACTTCCAAATGCTGAGCGCTGAGCTTCTCCTTCTCATATGAGATCATTGTATCGTGGAGAATTTTTCGCTCGTCTTCATTCAGCATTCGGTTTTCAAGCTCAAATTCATCAACTGATTCGCCCTGATGTGCAGCCTTTTCATCTCCTACTAATCGGCCCCATGCGTTATACAGATGTGTCGAATAATTATCAAGCCAGGCTAGGTTTCTATGCTTCAAGATGTTAGCATTATAAGTGATGAGTAGATCCTCAATATCAGCCTCTAGCCTGGCCTCCGCCATCTTGACCTCATCTTCAATCTTAGCCTCCACTTCCCGGACCTTAGCCGTTGCCGCATCCGGTTTGCCCCGAAGCACTATGGCCTGTTCACATGCTTCCTGAGCTGCTCTATTTGCATCATCCTTCTCCTTGATGATTTTGGAAAATTTGGCTTTGAGCTCATTAAGTTCTTCTAGAGCAGCGTCCCGTTCGGCTGTGATGGTGGTGTTTCGGTAGCCCATCTCCTCCACCAAAGCGAAATGCGTTTATCGCATTCTCCCCATAGATTGAGTGCCCTCGTCAGCTTTTTGGATGGCCTCCATCTCAGATTTCCAGGAAGATTCGACTTCTTCACTGAGCACTTGGATAATGCGGTCCTTTTGAGCGAGTTCAGTTTCTAGTTTCTCAATTGCCTTTTCCCGCTCGAAGGCCACTGCCGATGCTTTGTCTGCGGCTTTCATCCACTCCTTATATTGGGTATAGATATCATGAATATAGTCATGCATCGTGGTTTCTGCTTCTGATGGAATTTTCTTTAAATGAGGAGGGAAGATGAAGCCGTCAAAACATATGTTCGGAAATCTTTTCTTAATTGGGCAATTCTGATAGCCCCTTTCTCGGTGGGCTCAGTGATGGCCTGTTCAGCAACATTGGGAGGTTCGGCCTCAGTCCTACTACGCCGAGACTCAGACCTTAGAGCATGGGAAGATGGTTTTTGGCGTGGAGGCTCCAGGGGATGTGAGCTGTGAATAGAAGGTTTTGTAGGGAGTCGGTGAGGTGGAAAACGCGATCGGGATCGATATCTCTGTTCTCTGTCTCTATCTCTATCCCTCTCATACCGTTCTTGGCTGGAATAACCGCGATCACGGTTTCTATCATCCTCCCTCCGACGGAACTCATAATACGAACTCAATGATTGATGCTCTGAACGGAGACTATCGAGCATAGAATCTCGCCTATTCATCGTATCTGTAAAGTAAAAGAAGAACGGAGTTGGTGATTTCTCGAAGCAGGCAACTTAAGGCTGGAAACCGTGTAGTGCCGTGAAGTGTATATGTGTGTGCAACCCCCTGACCAACCAGTAATGTCGGCCGCACTGATGGGTAGAGACTCGCTTAAATCTAGAGCACTTTAAAGCCCCTCCAATCCGGTGTTGTGTTGAAGTGACACATAGTCCGGAATCGGAATATCAGCAAGCCCTTCAAAAGGATTCTCTACTGGCGAGGGAGGAGCCTCCGAAATTCTAACTCCGGAGGCTGGCAGGGACACAACTACAGATTTCCATCTCGAAGATTTATGATGTTTGTGTGCAACTGCCTTTCCTTTTCTCCTTCCCTCTGAACCCTGAAAACTGTCAGAAGGCCCGGCCACGGGTTCGTCGTTCGTAGGCGTGTGTTCTTCATCACCTTCCTCAGCAATTACGACCCCGGGCACTTTGCGCTTTACCCGCTTCATCGAGGCTGCCCTAAGCACTCCTTCAAGTCTTATGCTTTGTTTTCGTTTGATTAACCCAAGAATTCTTAAGTTCCTATCGGTGAGCACCGACTCGATTTCTCTCATCTCACCTGGAACTTCTTGGAGGATCCGTACTATTTCTTTAAAGTGTGCGCAATCAGGTCGAGGAATTGTGGCTATAAAGGAAAGAGAGTATTAGTCCCAATACCAGTTGCAACTATATTGTTAACTACCAGAAAAGTCGAAGCACTTACGTCTAGCCAACCATCGACTAACAAACCTTGGTGGGCATCGAACATAGAACCACTCAGTTTTGAAGTAGCTCAATCTGGTCAAAGCACCAGTGACAACTTAACAGTTCCTGACCGCCTCCAGGAATGTGAAAGAAGGGCTATCTCCCCGACTCTTAACATTAAAAAGGTATCTGATTTCGATCGGAGTCGGGGGTCTGAAAATATTCTCCATGAATACAACGAATAGACTGTTCAGCAACGCGTATCCATTGGGATGTAACTGTGATGGGGCAATTCCAAAGAAGGACAACACTTCTCGAATATATTGATTGAATGGAGGAAGCGTCCCGGCTGTACATGAAAGCCTGTTGAAGGTAGTAAACCCTTTCGGAGGAGCATGCGGTCTATCATTCGGTCCCGGTAATAAGACGTCGTCCAACGGTAGACCATGCCTTAGGGATATCCGCCCCAACATATCTTCGGAAACGTTGGATGGCACATAATCTTGTGGGTTCATGATAAACCTGGCACTAGGCAGCTCGTCCGGAGCTGGATCTATAACTTCGACCGCGGTGACCGGAATCTCTATGACTAAGGGAGATGAACTCTGAAGCTCCTGCTGTTGTGAGCTTGTAGACTCCATAACTAATCAACTTATTAAAAACCATCATTAGATGATAATAAGCCCGTGTGTTCCCCGGTGTGAAGTGCATGGATGTGTTGTGAAGTGCAGTGCTATATAATACTTAAGAAATTCTGCAGAATTTAAAAAAGTTTTAAAACGACAAGACTTCGAGATTCAACCAGAGTGACCGTCATCGCTAATCGTTACAACTGTGCCATCCAGACTTTGGAGATCGATCCAAGTTAAAGTTCATTAAATTTTGTTAAGTTACAGTTCCATCGACGAGCTTCGAAAGGCAGTCAAATATGTAGTGAAATAGTTAAGTCCGATTATGCAAGGCAGAAGCTCGTCGGAGTCCAGTATTCGAGTGTGCAAAAATTTTGTATCCATCAGTGTGCATGTTCGATCGATCACCATAAGTACCATTTGTATTGATCAGAGAAGACAACATTTCGTATCGAGCACCGAAGGTTCAGTTCATATCGATCACAATCCCTCGACTTCGTATCGATTGCCAACAGTGTCTTCGTATTGATCCCCAGATTCAAGCCTCCGTATCGATCGCTTTGGATTGATATGAACTCCCACCATCGATCGATATGAAGCTTCCCACTCCATCAGTACAAAGATCCATTGCTCGGATCGATACGAACTCCAACCCTCAGATCGATGCGAATGTTCTCTTCGTGTCCTCACACTCCTCCAAATTCATTCAGGCGTCATCTCCTCCTTCTCCAAACCCATTTTGACCATCCACGGCCACATTACCAGAATCGGCCATGAACGCAGATGGATTGGCAGTCGAGTTCGAGTCTCATCATTCTTGGCTTAATTTCGCTAATTAATTACCTAAATCAAAGTGCAGATTCAAGGGATTAAGGAGTTATGTTAATTTGGGACGAAAGTGAGTCCTTTTTCCTAATCTTTTAATCGATACAAAATGAGGCTGCTGGAGAGTAAAAGCGGATGAAAAATTGGCTAAGTACAGAACGTATTTATATGGACATGGAACCAAGAAGAAAAAACGATTCATCTCCCAGTCATTTCAACCGGTTTCAACAGGTTTCTCCTCAAATCGATACGAAGAGAGCTATTCATATCCATCAATTTGAGTCTTATCGGTACGAAACTTACAACGAAGTCTTACTTGAACAACTGGATTCCATCGATATGAAACGCTTATTTCGTATCCACTCATTTCGAGCCTATAGAAATTCGAGTCCATCTGAAATGCATCGATACAAACTGCTTTATTCATATCCATCAACGTATAGCTCGTGAAGACTCGTATCCACCGATATGAATAATACCCGAAGGACCAGCTGGACTATTCGTATCCATCATAAGCCCCTCGATACGAAGATCATTGCAAAATTATATCTGGACCACTCAACTCTATCGATACGAAATCTATGTTCATTCATCCCAAATCGATCTAGGAGAGGATCGATACGAAGGGACACTCCAAAACAATCATCAAGCGTTGTTACAAATTGAATTTCACATTGATTCAGGAGAGGGTCAATACAGAATTCGATATATATATATATATATATATATATATAAAACCTGACAAGGACTGATGAACGTACGAACATTAACGGGAGTCGGGCTAACCTCCATTCATGTATAATGGACTAACATCCAATCTTTAAAATTGGCAGTAGTTGAATACTTGTCTGGTGACGATTACAACAACAAATGATAGATTACTATCATACATCGATCAATTACAACAGTACACAGTACAACAATTGGCAGTCTACAATTCATGATTTATGTTTCTATGGATCAATCAAAGGTCACAACTTTTGACGAGAAGGCAACAACCGTTTAACAAGTCAGATGGAACTTTTTAGAATGAAGATTGCAGCTTTTCAAAGCACGTCGTGTTCTCACAAGATGTACTTTGGGGGGAAAATGTTATCCCGCCTTTTGGCAAGGCCGTGATACCAAGAACTTAACTGGAAACCGAGGACAGCCCGTCCCGAAGGTCACTATGGATATCGACGAATTTGGTCCGAGTCCGGATCGAGCTACAATTGACAAGACGTGACAAGCAAAGCTATGAATACCAACGTTCCAAATTTCGAATCAATCCGATTTCGTATACTCAAGATATGATCGATGCAAGCCAAGGAAATCAACTCACTCACGTTCATCATTTCACATCGATCAGGTCGTATCCCTCATTTCATATCGATCGGCCTCGTATCCATCAAACCTCAGCATGTTCGTATCCATCAGCAAGTATTACTTCGTATCCATCGAAAGAATCGGCCTCATTCGCATCGATCTTGTTCGAATGTATCAGATGCGCATGACTTCGTATCGATCAACGGCAAGTGAGTCTACTTCGTATCCATCCAGGCCCACCTATTTCGTATCCATCGACTGTAATATGAACGTCCATTTCATATCGGTTAAGCTTCAAACATGCTTCGTATCGATCTACCACAGATCGATACGAAATCAATGCTTCCCATCGATACGAAGTGGAATGCGATCGATTGATACGAACAGAACGATGCAATTGATCGATACGAACATAGCTGTTATGGTCGATACGAACAAGGCTATTATGATCGATATGGGAAAGGCTTAGATATTGGATATGAGGGAGGAAGTAGTCAACACGGCATGAAAAGTGGATCGATCCAAGAATTTAGCGCCACGTAGACTTGCAGGCACATGCTTGGACCCATGCGAACAGAGCGATACGAAGGGCATCGATAAGAAGGAAACAGCTTTCGAAAAGCACAAGTTTGCATCGATCATAACTCACAATCTGCAGGGCCAAATGCTACCAAATTTTCACAGAAGCTTGCATACACCCTCAAGAATGTTCATGATTGATTTCTACTCGATTGGACCAAAATACGATCGATACAAAATTCGTTTGTATCGATCACAGATCGAGGGCACACCGCATGGGATCAATTGCGTGGGCCCACCCATATGCCAGAAGAAGTCTCCCTAGATCTGAGTGAGATATTTGCAACCTATGCCTATAAATAGCAGCCCAGAACCTATAGAGAAGGGATCTTTTGGCTCTTTGACGTCCAGACTCTGCCGAAACCATTGTTGCACTCAAAAATCACTCTTGTACTCGAAATTTACTGTTGTAATCCGCTGTAACCAGCAAGAAAAAGTTAATAAACGTCAATCATTTCATAGTGGACGTAGGCAACACGCCAAACCACTCTAAATCTCTGTGTTCTTTTGCTGTTTTTCTGATTATGGTCTGGAGTGTTTGTCAGATAATCCTCTTTTTACATTTACTTTCTTCATTTTATCTCTTCAAACACTTCTGAAGAGTGTTGTACACAATTTTGGTACAAACAATTGTAAAGGGATTTCTATATACTGTCAAGTTTAAATTTAGCAAAAGTGTGATGTTTGAAATGAAAAAGAACAAATATATGCCTATAAAAGAAATCGACATACAAAAAATTAGTTACTATATTTTGTACTGTCTATTTCAATAAATAAAAAGAGAACTCCTCTTAATTACAAACATCGCACAAACAACCTCTTTGTGACAAAATATGGAAAATTACTGTGTAACAATTAATTGTTAAAGTTTAGATTCCAATACATTAAAATGTATTAAATCCCAATGGTGTAATATTTAAATAAGAATGAAACTAAAAAGTTAATAAAGTGAAAACCAATGAAAAAGGAAGTTTGAGTGATAGGCAAGAAAAGAAGCTGGGAAATGAAATTGATGTCTGGATTAAATCTGATAATCAAATGAAATTGATTAATTTGCTTAAAACAAGTAAATTGAAAGATGTTTGGATTAAGTCTGATAATTAAATGAAATGGAATAGACATCGAAGTTGAACTAATGCATATAGTAGCAATGATATTGATGACAGAAAATGAGTAGTAGTAAATGAATTTGATAATTGAAAAGCTAAATGCATAGTAAAATAAAGACCTAGGGACAAAGAAAAAAGATGTAGAGGCAGTAAAGAAAATGTAAGCAGAATAAATATACATGAATATGAAATATGTATATATGTAGCCTCAGATACGCATTTATGACAGGTGTGAATAATTATAAATTGCCTGTTATAACTATAAATTGTCTATTATAATTATAAAGAATAAATGACTTAAGGTCGTTAGACTGGGTTGGGACGCTAAAAACATATCCAATCAGTATGAACCGTGAAGAGTATACGCTTGCGTATAGTTGAAGGGATACTCTCTAGAGTGCGGGTTATTATAAAGGTATGACATGCCCGTATATAGATGTCGGGATTTGTGACACTACACACCTCTAGGCACCCCGAAAATCGTACATGACTGGAAGCATGGGTGGTCGGGTGAAATAAAAATCCATAACATAGCACAGAGACTAAGGAAACATCATAAAATGATTAAAATATTACAGCGGAAGAACACTATCACTAATTATAAATTAATTGCAAAACAACTTCATTAAAACAACATTATCCCAAATTTATTTCTGAAACCAAAAGTACCAACTAGTCTCCACCAAAACATAAAACATAAAAAGTTTACAATATAGGTCCCCATATATAGAGTAAAGTATGGAAAAAAGGAGAAACGAAGTACATGAAACAAAAGAAACAAAATCTGAAGATAACAACTCTTCCAATGACCCTCCAAGATGCAAAGAACTGCAACCTAGACCTGCCATCCTGTGATTTGGGGAAAATAGGAAAAATAGGAATGGGTCAGACATAAAATCTGGTGATTGAGAAATAAAATAAAGCGGAAAGAATAAATCAGTTTAATTCCAGGCCTACCCGGGATATCGCAGAGGGTGAATAATATAATGTAGTGAATCCTTCTTAGATACAATTCCTAAGAAGCCAAAGTCTGTGGTCACTCTAGGGAAGTCAACCATGCAGTAATACAAACGTCAATCGGCCTGTCGGACCCGCTGTCCTTACCTATCCACGTGCTATAGAGTTAAAGTCATGCTCTTCACCCGTGCTATAGCGTGACTAAATGCCTCTTATGTCTGACCGACGCCGACTCAAACAACCTCGCAGGACCTCGAAGTTGCGCTCAGGCTCCGCCAAACTGGACTCCTATCCTTTTGTCTCCTCGGTCACCAATGCAGACTTGCCCCTATCCAAAGTGTCGATCATCCGAAAGAGTGCCCGCAGCTGGGTCGGTTGTGCAAAATTCTCAAACGATCTGCCTAAAGAAGCCTACGTCGAAGCACACTTGTCATGTTCCGTCCGCGTCGATCTGCCTGAAGAAGCCTCGATTGCAGATGCTATCTATCCTACGTACTAGCAACCTATGAAAGGTAACAAACATCCTTGCGAACCTACTTGCTCGCTCCTAGTACGTACAGCCAAAGCTATATTTTGGTCTTAACTGCATGAAACACATATCTAGACCTTTACAAGGTCTGCCTAACAAATCGCTTATAGATTAATTAATTTTACCATTACAGTTTACATACTGTTTATTTCCATTAATCTGCTTTAGGCCATTTATACATCCGATTTGGTTATTTCACAATTTCTCTTTTTCTTAGATAAATGGTATTTCAATTTCACGTCCGTTCAGTCTGTATGGTTTGTCTGTAATTTTTATGTCATTTTGTTACAGATTTACACTAGCATTTAGGGTCCATTTAATTTACATTTTTTCACCCTAATTTACGTTCTCCTTTTAGAGATTTAATTTGTACAAATTTTTTATCCAATAGCCACAAACCATTTAATTACACAAAATTCCACTTTTACATTTTTAGGCCACATATGAAACAAACAATTATGCCAATTAGACTTCGCAATTTTGTTCCAAAACCATATTCAAAATTATGTAATTATACAAATCAAAACCATAATTTTATTCAAGTATCATATTCTGAATTTATTCAACTAACCTGTTCTACTATTAGAAATTGAATAACAATTCTAATTCAATTTAATTAAACCAATCTTATTTACGCCATGAAATGTGAATAACAATTTGTTTGTTCCAAATTTCAACCCAAACATGAATTAAACCTGAGAAGTGGAAGAAGAAGAAGGTACAATAATTTACATAAATTTCAATATTATTTATGCCATAAAACGTGAATAGACAATTTATATGTCCCATATTTTAAACCAAACATGAATTAGATTTGAGAAGTGGAAGAAGAAGAAGAAGTTGCAATAATTTACATTTATTCTCAATTAATAACAAAAATTAATTCATATTAACGTGCTAGAAAAGAACTGAAATTAAACTACTTTATTTTTCTATTTCATATTAATTCCCACTCACCTGACACTTGAGCTTGCATAAATTTGAAAAAAGCTTTGCTTTAATCTTTCTCCCTTTGATTCTTCTAAATTCCCCAAATTGCTTGAATATATATAGATAATTTAATTTGGTAGAGATTTGTTTATTTAGTTGAGAAAAGGAGGAAGAATAATACACACTAATTTTACTGTAGAATTATGGCGACGGCTGAATAAGAGATTAGGTTTAGGATAGATGGTTTATTTGTAGATTGTTTGAGTGAATATAATCCATTAGATTATTTTAGATTAAATCTAGTTCTTTCATACACTTAATGGTTATCCATTCTAGCCTATACACATCATTCAACCAATAAATTTTAGCCATCTCATCCTATTACATCACTGGAGCGAATGGGAAGCCGCCACATGTCAGAAACAACGCTGAAATACATAGGAAAATCGCCGAAAACGAACTAGCTAAAAAAACATCGCTTCGGGCGACAACAGGACTTGATCCCTAGTCACTAAGGAAGTCAACATGCACTTTTACCACTGTACCAAATGTGCTTTTAATTTCTTTTTAATTATATTTCCCATAAAATATCGAGGTGTTACATTCCCCTCCCTCCCTTAAAGGATTTCGTCCCCAAAATCTTTATAGACGAAAGAACGTAATTAACAACCATCATCTAAGAACTACATCCATCTACTCAACCATCATCCATTTCTACCATTGTCCTTATTTTTAACTAATACAATTTATGATTCATGCACAGTGAAATGCATATGAACTTACCTAATGCAAAAAGGTAGTCGGTCTACTGATTCAGTTGACCTCCTGTAATGCAAGTATGCTTATGCCATGCAACCAAATGTATGCAATTACCCTAGTATAATTGATAATTCTATATGTATGTTTCAATCATTCACCCAAATGCACCATCCATATGCAACATCCATTTATATATACACACACACATATATATACAACCATGTGCAAATGCAATAGATAACAGGCACGCATATGTAGTGTGTGTACCTAGTTGGCCAATTATCCTAATAAATATCTATCTAGTGCATGCAGTGCATCCATTTGCAAACATTGGCATCCACTTGCAATCATTTTCTTCCATCAAACATAACATGCCCTAATGACATGTTTACAACCAAGCTACCATCCATATGTTTCACCTAAAGATTATCGAAAAGACCCTAACTAAGGAAAGATCAAAGATAGGATATTTGAAGTGTACCTTCAAATAGAAAAGGATAAGTACGAATTCTCTCCTTAGATTCCCATGTGCACTCCTTGGGGTCATCTCCCCACTGAACCTTCACTAGACGAACTTCCTTGTTGCGTAATCTCTTAACGCCGTGTTCCAATATACGGGTTGGTGTACGACACACAAGTGATTCGCGCTCTACCTCCACTTCCCTTAGCTAATCGGGTTCTACTACTACTGCGGAATCATGTAGACACTTCCTCAGATGCGAAATATGAAAAACATTGTGAACTCTTGCCAACTTATCTGGAAGATCAACTCTGTATGCCATTTTTCCAATCCGTGCGATAATAGGGAAGGGTCCTACAAATCTCGGTGCCAACTTACCCACTGAGCCAAATCTCATAACGTTTCTCAAAGAAGAAACCTTGACAAAAACCATATCTCCAACCTTAAACTTCAAATTTGAATGTCTTTTGTCGGCATATGACATTTGTCTATCTTGTGCAGTCTTCAACCTCTTGAGAACCAAATCCACCTTCTCGGAAGTTTCCCTCACCAAGTCTGGTCTAAGCAAGATCCTATCGGTGGTATTCCACCAACATGCTGGTGATCTACATGGTCTGCCATAGAGGGCCTCGAACGGTGCCATCCTAATGCTTGCTTGATAACTATTATTATACGCGAACTTCACCAAAGGTAGGTGGTCTTCCCAAGAGCCTCCGGAGTCAATGATGCATAATCTGAGAAAATCTTCCAAACCCCTATTTACCCTCTCAGTCTGTCCATCTGTCTGAGGGTGATATGCCATGCTCATATTCAATTTCGTTCCCAATGCTTGTTAAAGACTCCTCCAAAACACGCTGGTGAATAATGGATCTCTGTCGCTCACAATGCTGGCAGGAACTCCATGAAGCCTAACTATCTCCCTTACATAAAGAGTCGCCAAAGAAGCTACCATCCTATTACTCTTAATGGGTATAAAATGAGTGCTCTTCGTCAGTCTATCCACAATGACCCAAATGCTCGTGTTCCCTCTCCTTGACCTTGGTAATCCATCCACAAAGTCCATAGAGACGCTCTCCCATTTCCATAATGGAATATCCAGTGGCTGCAACAATCCTCCGGGATTCTTCTGTTCCGCCTTTACCCTTTGGCAAGTGATGCACTTCGATACATACTCCGCCACCCTCTTCTTCATTCCAGGCCAATAGAATACCCTCTTCATATCCCGGTACATCTTATCACCACCGGGGTGCACTGTCATCCTAGAATGATGTGACTCGTCCAACACCGCATATACTAAATCCTTACTACGGGGAACACAAAGTCTACCATCCCTTCTAAGCCATTCCCTAGTGTCCATGGTATAGTGCCTAAGATTTGGTGATGACTCTCCTCTACCAAGCTTATCTAAACTGTCTATTAACTCTTCGTCCTCACCTTGCCTTGCTCCAATCTACTCCATCAAAGTAGACTGGACGTCTAGGGCTGCTAACAATCCTGGAGCTAAATCCGATGGAGGTCTAAATCAAAGGTAGCAATGTACTCCAAATGCATCCATTCCAAAAACTGAGGACTTAAAACCACTTTGCGTCTACTCAACGCATCTGCCACTACATTACCCTTGCCAGGGGTATATGAAATCTTAAAGTTATAAGAGGCTAAAAAATCCATCCATCTTTGCTGTCTCAAATTCAAGTCTTTCTGAGAGAATAGATACTTCAAAGACTTATGATCCATGAAAAGCTCTAATCTTTCTCCTAAGAGATAGTGCCTCCAAGACTTGAGAGCAAAAACTATAGCTGCCAACTCAAGATCATGCGTCGGGTAGTTCTTCTCATGCGTTTTCAACTGTCTACTCGCATAGCACACTACCCTACCCTCTTGCATCAGTACTACCCCTAGCCCCATACCACAAGCATCCGTATAAACTGAGAAAGGCTTGGTTCCATCCGGTAATACCAATATGGGCGTGGTAGTCAAAGCTTCCTTCAATCGACCAAAGGCATCCTCACACTTGGCATCCCAAACAAAAGCTGAGTTCTTCTTGGTAAGGGGGGGTAAGTGGAGCTGATATCCTAGCGAAGTCCTTAATGAACTTCCTATAGTAGCCCGCAAGAACAAGGAAACTCCTTATGTCCGTGGCATTCTTAGGGGTATGCCAATCCTGTACTGCTGCCACTTTCGTCGGATCTACTGCAAGTCCATCCTCCGAAACGATGTGTCCCAAAAAGCGAACCTCATCCCTCCAAAAGTGGCACTTGGAGAACTTCACCTTCAACTTATGTGCTCGCAGGGTCCTAAGAACTTCTTCCAAGTGAACAATATGCTCCTCCTTGCTTCGCGAATAAACCAAAATATCATCGACGAACACCACCACAAACTTGTTCAGCGATTCATGAAATACTCGACTCATCAGGTCCACAAAATATGCCGGAGCATTGGTTAGCCCAAATGGCATGACTAACCACTCAAATAACCCATCCGGAGTCCTAAACGCAGTCTTCTCGATGCTATCCTCCGCCACACGCAACTGATGAAATCCCGTGGCCAAATCGAGCTGCGAAAATACCTTGGCTCCTACTAGCCGGTCGAAGAGATCGTTTATACGGGGAAGAGGATAACGATTCTTCTTCGTCAGCTTATTAAGCTCCCTATAATCCACGCAAAGCCCGAGAGAGCCATCCGCCTTAGTGGCAAAGACGACGGGTGCGCCCCACTCAAAAATGCTCCTACGAATGAAGCCCTTGTCCAAAAGCTCTTCAATCTGCTTGCTCAACTCACGATGTTCCTTAGGAGCCATATGCCTTACCGGTAAAGCAACCGGTTTGGCATTATCGACAAGATAAATATTGAACTCAATCTCTCTTCGAGGTGAAAGGCCAACAACCTCCTCGAACACATCTAGAAAGTCTCTAACAACGGGTACCAAACTCAAACTATCAGGCGATAAGTCAAGAGAATAAAGGTAGCTCAACATAACTGATCCTCTAGGATCATAAGATACCTCCAAGGTACGTCCATTACAAGTGCCTAACCTCACTACCCTCTTATTGTAATCAAGAACATAACCAAACATGGATAGCCAATCCATACCAAGAATCAACCCGAACCCGAAAAAGCCCAATACAAAGGCACTACAGTCAAACTCAACCCCTAAAATAAACAATTTCAAATCCCGACATAACATGGACAAATAGGCCGATCCTCCTATGGGATTTGATACTAATACCGGGTCGGTCACTAAGCAAGCATAAAGACCATGACCCTCTACCAGAGTACTAAATATAAAAGAGTGCGAAGCTCCAGAATCAAATTGGGTACGAACAGGAAAAATCAAAGATATATAACACACCTTCGATGATCACCTTCTTTCCCTTGTCCACAACCGGACGAGTACTAGAGGAAGGAGCTGCCTCTAAAGCATAAGCCTGAGTAGGATGTGAAGGTGTCTGTGAACTGTCCTTGGGCTTCAACGGATAGTCCTTTTTCATATGCCCCACTTGATCGCAAAGAGAGCACCTCAGTCTCGGTCGCTCTCCTGCCCCTCTACAATACTTAGCAAGATGACCTGGTTTCCCACAAGTATTGCACTTCTAGTCCTTCCTTGGACTTTCCTTTTTCCACCTGACCCTCCTCCTACTCTCCTTTTTCCTTTCCACTACTTCTTCCCATCACTCTTCTGCGCCACATCTCCTTTCTTCTCAGTATCAGCAAGTAAAGCCATCTCTACCAATCCCTCAAAAGTGGCTCCCATCGGAATGTGACTTACCGCCAAATTCTGCAGTAGCTGACTCAAACCCTTAGCGAACTTCAGCGCCTTCTTGTGAGGAGTATTGGTCAGGTCTAGTCAAAATCTGGCAAGCTCGTTGAATTGATTAACATATTCCTTAACTGTCATATCCCCTTGCTTTGGTTGTATAATTTACTCTAGCTGCACTCCCTCTTCAGTCTGCAATAAGAATTTCCTCTCGAACCTAGTATGAAAATCCACCCAAGTCAAATTAGTAGCCTCAGCCTCCACAATCTCCCACCAACAAAGAGCTTCTCCCTGGAACTGCCATAAAGCCAACTGCCTCCGAGCCAAGTCCTCCAATCCCATAAGTCCAAATATCCGCTCACAACTACGGATCCAAGCTGTCGCCTCAGTATATGACTCGGTGCTAAGAACCGGCTTGCCTCCTAAGCTGCTGTAGTCCTTGCATAACTTCGGAAAATCGGGAATGCCTGGCGGATGGGCTGAATCCCCTTCTGCTGGAGCAGCATCCCTAGCTGGTGGCTCTGCTCGTGTAGTAGCCTGTAAATAACGTCTGAACCAAGTAGGCATATTAAGGCTTGGAACTTCAGGGATATCTTGCGGATCAGACATTTCTATCTGTGGATATTAAAAAGATGGGATTAGGTACTCCACAAATAGTTCAATAGATAGGGATGAAGAGATATGAGGGACCCATTTCTAAAATTTCTTTTTTTTCCAAAATATATACATATACTTTTAAAAGTATAATTTGGAATATCCTTTAAAAATTATTCGAAAACCCTTATATTTTTAAAATATTTTTAGGATTACCGAAACATTAGCTCAAATACCAACTGTGACACCCCGCACCTCTAGGCACCCCGAAAATAGGACATGACTAGAAGCACGGTGGTCGAGTGAAATAAAAATCCATAACATAGCATAGAGACTAAGGCAATGGCATAAAATGATTAAAATATTATAGCGGAAGAAAACTTTCACTAATTATAAATTAATAGCAAAACAGCTTCATTAAAAACAACATTATCCCAAATTTATTTCTGAAACCAAAAGTACCAAGTAGTCTCCACCAATACATAAAACATAACAAAGTTCACAATGTAGGTCCCTATATATAGAGTAAAGTATGGAAAAAAGAGAAACGAAGTACCTGAAACAAAAGAAACAAAAGCAGATGGTAACAACTGCTCCAATGACCATCCAAGCTGCAAAGAACTACAACCTAGACATGCCCTCCTGTGATTTAGGGAAAATTGGAAAAATAGGAATGGATCAGACATAAAGTCTGGCGAATGAGAAATAAAATGAAGCAGAAAGAATAAAACAGTTTAATTCCAGGTCTTCCCCGGATATCGCAGAGGGTGAATAATATAATGCAGCGAATCCTTCTTAGATACAGTTCCTAAGAAGCCAAAGTCTGTGATCACTATAGGGAAGTCAACCATGCAGTAATACTAAATGTCAATCGGCCTGTCGGACCTGCTGTCCTTACCTATCCACGTGCTACAGCGTGAAAGTCATGCTCTTCACCCTTGCACTATGACTAAATGCCTCTTATGTCTGACCG
Source organism: Allium fistulosum (assembly GCA_030737815.1). Lineage (NCBI taxonomy): Eukaryota > Viridiplantae > Streptophyta > Magnoliopsida > Asparagales > Amaryllidaceae > Allium > Allium fistulosum. The sequence continues at coordinate 1,292,516,224 of CM060902.1, forward strand.
GCGCCAACTCAAACAACCTCGTATGCCTCGAAGTTGCGCTCAGGCTCCACCAAACTGGACTCCTATCCTCCTATCTCCTCGGTCACCAACATGGACTTGCCCCTATCCAAAGTGTCGGTCCTTCGAAAGAGCGCTCGTAGTTGGGTTGGTTGCACAAAATCCTCCAACGATCTGCCTAAAGAAGCCTACGATTGCGAATGTTATCTATCCTATGTACTAGCAACCTATGAAAGGTAACAAACATCCTTGCGAACCTACTTGCCCGCTCCTAGTACGTACAGCCAAAATTATATTTTGGTCTTAACTGCATGAAACACCTATCCAGACCTTTATAAGGTCTGCCTACCAAATCACTTCCGGATTAATTAATTTTATCATTACAGTTTACATACTGTTTATTTCCATTAATCTGCTTTAGGCCATTTTTACATCCGATTTGGTTATTTCACAATTTCCCTTTTTCTTACATAAATGGTATTTCAATTTCACGTTCGTTCAGTTCGTATGGTTTGTTTGTAATTTTTATGCCATTTTGTTACAGATTTACACTAGCCTTTAGGGTCCATTTAATTCACATTTTTTTCACCCTAATTTACATTCTCCTTTTAGAGATTTAATCTATACAAAATTTTATCCAATAGCCACAGACCATTTAATTACACAAAATTCCACTTTTACAATTTTAGGCCATATATGAAACAAACAATTATGCCAATTAGACTTCCCAATTTCGTTCCAAAATCATATTCAAAATTATGTAATTATATCAATCAAAACCATAATTTTATTCAAGTAACATATTCTGAATTTATTCAACTAACCTGTTCTACCATTAGAAATTGAATAACAATTCTAATTCAATTTAATTAAACCAATCTTATTTACACCATGAAACGTGAATAACAATTTGTTTGTTCCAAATTTCAACCTAAACATGAATTAGAATTGAGAAGTGGAAGAAGAAGAAGATACAATAATTTACATAAATTTCAATCTTATTTATGCCATAAAACGTGAAATAGACAATTTATATGTCCCATATTTTAAACCAAATATGAATTAGATTTGAGAAGTGGAAGAAAAAGAAGAAGTTGAAATAATTTACATCTATTCTTAATTAATAGCAGAAATTAATTCATATTAACGTGCTAGAAAAGAACTGAAATTGAACTACTTTATTTTTCTATTTCATATTAATTCCCACTCACCTGGCACTTGAGCTTGCATAAATTTGAAAAAAGCTTTGCTTTAATATTTCTCTTTTTGATTCTTCTAAATTCCACAAATTGCTTGAATATATATATATATATATATATATATAGATAATTTAATTTGGTAGAGATTTTTTTATTTAGTAGAGAAAAGGAGGAAGAATAATACACACTAATTTTACTGTAGAATTATGCGATGGCTGAATAAGAGATTAGGTTTAGGTTAGATGGTTTAATTATAGTGTTTGAGTGAATATAATCCATTTGATTATTTTAGATTAAACCTGGTTCTATTTTACACTTAATGGTTATCCATTCTAGCCCACACACATCACTCAACCAATAAAATTTAGCCATCTCATCCTATTACATCACTGGAGCGAATGGGAAGCCGCCACATGTCAGAAACAATGCTGAAATATGTAGGAGAATCGCTGAAAACGAACCAGCTAAAAAACATCGCTCCAGATTTTGTGTGACAATGGGACTTGATCCCTGGTCACTAAGGAAGTCAAAATGCGCCTTTACCACTGTGCCAAATGCTCTTTTAATTTATTTTTAATTATATTTTCCGTAAAATATTGGAATGTTACAGGATATGCATCACAATAGATATGTTAGCTTATCTGATATGTATTGTATGTTGTTCAAATATATGTATGTATGTAAACTTATTATTTATATAAAAACATTAAAACTTTGTAAATATATATATATATATATATAATACAATATAAGTATTGCATATATGTAAAATATTATTGATTTATGTACATATATTTTGTATTAGATATTAATTAAATAAATGACTATATATATATAAATATTTATATTTATATACATAATATATATAATCTTTTTTATTAATATACATTTACACATATAATTAAAGAAACAAACTATTATTATAACATATATATATGTATGTATATAAGTATATTTATAATATCTAAAATATTTATAAATATATTTATTTATAAATATATATGTGTGTGTGTCTATATATATATAAATATATCAATTATGAAAATTAAATAAACATTAAAAAAATATTTAGTTTACAGCTTTCTAGATCGTATACATAGCACAAAAATTTTAAAATTAATTTTATTGTGTTAAATTATTTATATATATATATTAATTAGCCAAAAAGTAATAAAATAATATTAAAATATATTTCCATTATATATTTTACAAAATTAAATTTTAATAAATTCAAAAATGATATTTCGAGGTCAAGAAAAATTTCCAAAATTTTCTCAATCAAAAAATATTTTTTATTAATTATTTAATATAGGCTGCATATTTAAATGATTTTTAAAAATAAAAAAATTGATTTTTTAAATCCTGATATTTTGGCCGGGTGATAGTATGTTGATAAATAATTTCATATTTGAAACATATATTATTTTGTATGAATTATTCAACTTGTATATTGATTTAAATAATAAAAATAGTAAATAATTATTTAAAAAGTTTTGTTGTTACCAAAAATTATAATTAGTGTAAACATACATATGTAAAATATAAGATCAATTATTAACATGATATGATGCTCTAATTAAACATACATGTGTAAAATATAAGTCATTTAATTTATGTTATATGTCATATTAATATATAAATATATGAATTAATTAATAAAAGGATAATAATTAAAATAAAATTTATTTCGCTGTCTATGTCAGATCCACATAAAAAATGTGTTTTTTCCTATTAAATAATATGCATACATATAACCAATATAGCATGTGACAACGTTGATACATATATTAATCTCACCTAACTAACAATATAATAATAATGTACAAAAAAATAATCGAATAATATTCATTAATTATAAGTCCCGTGGTATAATAAACACATACCAGAGCCAATGCCTTGAAGTACACCTAGTGATGATTAATTCTTCCTCCTTTGAAATCTTCACAATTCGGCAGACTACTAAATCTTAAACCTTAGACCATTGATTGTCCTTTATCGTTGCCTTTTGAATTAATTTGAGTTGAATTTGTTGGAGCTTCTAGATGAAGAATTTGGCCAGCAATGGTAGAAGAGAGGCAACCGAAAAAGTCTTAAACAATTAGGGTTAGAAGCCTTTACATAGTGGATGAAATAGTGTAACAACCCGCAAAACCGCACCCTTTAAGCCGATAATAAACCACACATGTCCAACCCAAATTGAATGGAATGACAGATAGTTATGGGATAGAAAGAAAAGAAGAAAGAACATAATCTTACTCGGATGAAATAACAAATATTATTGAATAATATCTTTACAGCAAAATTTTTTAAAATATATAAATCAGAATCTAACCTAGAGTCAGCTTGGACAGTTATAATACCTATCCTTACACTTGCTGAAAAACAACAACACACAATGCAGCCGAAAATAGAATACATCCATATGTTGATGAAGATCTCAGCTCTCCTCTGGAAACTCCCAACGTCTTCAGCTAATCCTGAAACTACTCGGATCTGACCCAAGTATTGAAAATACCCGGATCAGGCTTGATAAACCAGTGTGAGAAACTCAATTTATAAATGACAGTGTCAAATATCAGACTTGGTGATAAATCCTGTTGAAAAGAAAGAGTATCTTATAAGACCACGCCACACATAAACACAGACAGGTTTTTACCTTATGATAACGAAAACATTTTTATCAAAACACTTGATATTATTTTTAATGACGTTCTTTGAAAACATCTGCAAGTAAACTTATTAATCATAGCCGAAATTGTTACATTGATCAAATTCTGGCATACTAGCTACAAAGTAGGTTCTATAGTCAAAATGGCAGGCACGTATTGGAGAATTGATTTCCAACAGATGACCAGGTAAGGGACTACCTTCCAGCAGTACATCTCTAGAGGAATGTACCGAGGCCCAACTAATGGTCCTCTACCAATACAAGACCGACCTACCTCTAACTAGATGGTATCGAATATGTCATCACCTCAATCGTTACCGATTTATCCGACCGTTCTCTAGCATACACCACTTTAATTTAAACTCGAACGTCATAGCGGATAGAAATATATCTAAAAGGGGATGATCATACCCTAATGGTTGAGAACCACATAGCCTTGCTGCATTTACCATCTTTTGGTCATTTCAGGGTGTAAGGCCTGCCTGAGGTAACGATTACCTTTCACATAGCACATCATCTTTCCCTTTTGAATGCCACATTGCCATTCCGTAATCACACAACTGATTTCTATAAACATATAACTCCTGAGCTCATATGTCTCAGGAAAGGGTGTTAACCTAAGAGAAATTGGATTTTCCGCCAACAGATGATACGTTTATAGAGATCAATCAATATAATTTTAAAATGCAATGTCGGGCATTCTTCCATACAAGTTGTCCATGAACAGGACAAACTGAAGGAACTTCTGCAACCACATCCTGTCGAAAATTACCCCCAGGATTAGTAGCGATTAGGCCTTGCAAATCGAAGATTTTCATAACAAAGCACTACTGCCACCATAATATATGATATGATAAATTTCACCGAGGGTCTGTGGCAAGTAGCCCTACATCATAAAGATCTTCGTCTTCAATGATCTTTGTCTACAACATGTTTTACTTCGAAAGCATAAATTGGTTCGAATTGGTTTTCAAATAGGAATCGCCCAAATTTGATCCCGGTCTCTTCAAAATTCAATCATCGATAAAAAAATGTGAATATGTGTATATAGGATTTGTTACGCCTCTTTTCATTTTAACTTTTTACCGGTTAATCCAAACCCTTTTAACTTTGGAAATCTTCAAGTCATTCACTTAGGAAAATTTAATCCCTAATCTAATAAAAAATTTCAACTTTCTGAAACATGTCTTAGCTGGGTCAAAAACAATGTTATTTAAGACATCGTTTACTGTAAACCTAAATCAATTAATATTTAGTAGAAAAAGGACATTATTTAAGACATCCTATTTCCAAAATGTTATTTAAATCTTTAACAAACATTTCTTATTTTACAAATCACATCATTTTTAATAAGTTTTAATCATGTTATCTAACTTTATAATTCAAATTAGTTAGTATTCGAGCTAAATAGATTCGCAGAAATTATATCAATTCATACTCAATACTAATTTCCATATTCAACAAATACTATGGGCAGAATGATGGTGAAATCACTTCTTTTACGCGGATAATACTAGTTCCCTCCTTGGACCTTAATATAGAGTTTAACTAGAATATTCTCTATACTAAAAAATCTGGTTAAATTAATTCTTTTGAAAATTCCTTACTTTTGAAAAAACTTAAATGGGATCTTTTTAGAGCATCTGGGCATTACCTTCGATCCGTTCCACCCCTCGCCTAGAAAGAGAAAACAAAGGCCAGGTAAGTTTAGGGCACTGGTTGATCCATTCCAAACCTTAGTTACACACCTTGTTTTTGTGAGAAATGCGGATTATGGATCTTAAGGCTAGAATAAACACTAGAGGGGGGGTGAATAGTGTTTTAAGAATTTACTAATTCTTTTTGAGTTTATATTAATTTGAACACAAATGTATGCAATATTCAGACACAGATATAATCACAAAATCAAACACAGATGCAAATATAAAGTAAAAGCAGTAAAGGAAAGAACACACTGGATTTTATACTGGTTCGGAGTTACCCTACATCCAGTCCCGCAACACAAGTACGGATTTCCTTTCAAAATCAATTCTTACAATTACACCCTCGATTTCAAGGCCACGAGGTACACCACTCTAGATTCACAATCCTCTGGGTAGAGATACTTGATTTTACGGGCAACAAGTTCACCCAATTGATTTCCTAGGCTACAATCACACCTTCTCTCACTTGATTGATTTTCCAGGCTACAAACACACCTTTTCTACTCGATTGATTATAAAGAAGCCTATAACTCTGAATAGCACTGGAATCTTGTTGAGATAGTGATAGAGAATCAAACCAGAGATGATCTAGTTAGATTCAATGGTGATTTCGGTAGAGTAATAGTAAAAATGTATATAAAGAAATGTGGAAGAAGAAGAGGAGTGAAATCAGAAAATTATGAATGTAAATTCGTTTCAAACATCCCCTATTTATAGTAGAACAACAGCCATGTCCATTCGGGAAAGGATATGATGAATAGACACTTCCTTTGAAATTCAAACTTTTGGAATCAACTGCCATCATGTCGACATGGGTACCTAGGGGTTGTCGACATGCCTAAGGTATTTTTGATAAATTTTTTTTTTGAAAATAACTTCTATCTTATATTAAAACTATTTTAAACTTTATAAATATACTATAGTTAAAATACATAAATAAGTATAGAGAATAATATTTTGGTATATATAAAATTTTACTATAATTTCATATTTAAATCTTAAATATAAATATTAAAAGTTAAGTACATTATAATTAAAGGTAGTTTAAAACCGATGATAATTTTGATATTGAAAATAAATATTATTTTGAGGCTAAAAGTATTTAAAACCAGGATAGATGTTTTTGATTTAAAAAGGAAGATTTTGAAATCATTTTGAAAACAAGATATAAGTTTGTAAAACATTTGAATAAAAGTTAGTGGATACAAAACAATGTTCCACTATATTTTTCGTAGGTTCCATCCTACTTAGGGTTCCATCCCTTTAATGGGCTCGAAGTGGATTCCATTCCACGAATAAAATGGACTTTAAAATGTCAGTGCTTTTCTAGGAGTTTTAACAAAATTCCTAACTAAATTACTTATATTGAAATCTTGAACTCTTGATAATCTTGATACTCATGAGTCTTGAATCTTGATATCTTCGATCTTGAGTTCATCAGTTCTTAAATCTCTATACTGTACAGTCTTCATTCTTTGGTACCTGCATATATATCCTGTATATACATATATATCTAAACAATAATGTTAGTATTTATATTTTATAATCTTATTCTAAGGTTGTAGTCATCAAAACCAACTTCTCAGGGACTAACGGTTTTACCTTCCCAGATCTCACAGGCAGGACAAATGTACTAGTCGTTTCCGCACACATATTTTGTTATTACAATCAAGAAAATGATTTCAATTATATTGTTTAAGTGTTATAAATAATTCCTTTTAACCATTCGTTTAAACTCTTATTAAAACTTCCAAAGTTTATTTAAAGATATTTATAAAAGGTTTGGGAAAGAATAGTTAAGTTTTAGTTTATACTTCTAATGTTTACTGAAACTGTTGTAGAAAAGTGCTGCAGATAGTGTTTTAAAAGCTTATTCGATTAAAACAACATTTCTATCATTTGGAAACCAATATTTATAACTCAAATCTCTTTTAAAACATTTTAGCATATTTATCAAATTTATTACTTATTTTTAATCATTTAAAAATATTCATTTTGAAGAATTTTACACTTTGGTCACTTAACTACAAAATCACGATTTTCCTGAAAACTTGATTTGGACATTTCAGAATCTACCAAATGAAATCTTGGTTTTTCTTTTCTATTTGAAAATTATGGTTATAAGAGTTTGGAAAATTCTTATTTCAAAGGATTTTGACTCTATTCTATCCTGCACATTCATTTAACTTTTATGACGCGAAATCGCGAAATGCCACTATGCGACGCACCTCATTTTGACTTGTTTATCAATGTTGGCCATAACTTCTGTAACGATCCGTATTTTTAACTATTTTAAATTATTAAATTTAATATGATTATGGAATAAAAATGGTTAGAAATAAAAATTTAATGATTTATTTATGCAGTTTATTGAATATTAACTTGAATAAAATTTTAAAATAATCAATTTCATAGATTTTGGAAATAAAAGTATTGAAAAGAAATTTTATGTATTGAATGTGTTTATAATCAATAGCTTGAATTGAATAATAAATGTTGAACTATTTAGATGAAGATAAATTAAATGTCGATAACCAAAATTCATTGAGATTTTAATATTAGATAATTAAATTGTTAAATTTAATATTGGAAATTATTTAAATAATTGAATCTTGAATTTAATGTAAATGAAAATGATTTCGAAAGTTGATCTAAATTTTATTTAAACAACAATGAAGATTGTTAACTTCTAAAATTGAGTTTAAAGTGATTAAATTAATTTTGGAAATTTCTTGTTTTAATTAACGAGTAAAAATAGCCTTTTTGGCCACTAACTTGGATTTTGATGAAACTAGTTTCATCGGATATGTAGCAGTGAATTATTATAGGATTTCAAGTTTCGTAGCGATCAGACATATCGTTTGACCATGTGAGCTTGAAACGCGTAGAAATTAATTTAAGTAATTTAATTAAAATAATTTGATTTGAAAAGCTATCTTCTGCATACGATCAAACTAGGCTTCGTGGCTCAGCGTCGGGGAAGGCGTGAGGTGCGATTTTCATTCGCGGCAGTTAGGGTTCGCCTCGATTTCGTGAGCGACCTGGTGGTGGAGCGATGGCTGTGGAGTGCTGGCGCGGCCGTTGGCGGTGTGGATGCGTTCGATCGATGAAATAAAAAATTATACGAAAGTCACGAATCGCGACCTGGAAAAAGAGAGACGAGCACGCCTGTAGCTTGCGTGAGGAGCTATAGGAAGAGAGGTTTGTTTTTTTAGTTAATTTAGATTTAATTATTTCGAATGTTGTTTAACCCGTAAAATTTTCATACGAGGTCCGTTTCGAGCGAAACGAGCCGCGTTGCGACCGTATCGATGAAGGCTACGGCATGGAATCAAATTGGAATTTATTTGAGGCTGAAATATTTTCAGTTTCAAATAAAGGGTGAGTGTTTTATAACGTTCACGAAGTACTAAAATAATTTTTATGTTAGTTAAATTGATATCATGAAGTAACTTAATTTTATTGACTGTTGTTTGGTAAACTAAACTGACATTTAAATTGACATGAATTGAAATGATAGGAATTTGAATTGGCAGTTCAAATTTGATTGGGAATTAAATTGCTAGTTAAATTCTCGATTATTGACAACTTGTTAATTGTGGTGATATTTTGATAGATTTGGATGTTGTTTGTGATGAATGTCTATTGGTTGATGGATTGGATGATTGGATGTTTATTCGTTTATATGTATATCCTGTTGTCACCCTGTAAATTATTTAACATCATATTAACTATTATTTGAATTATTTCGAATAAATTAAGAAATATGTTGAAATGATATATACCTATGACATTTATTTTGGACTGAAATGATGTATATCCATCCCTGAAATTAAAAATCGAAATTACCGATCACTTGGCCATAGGTTAGAAAATTATATACGGACACCCGGTTGGTTAAAATAAATGATTTTAAAATTCTTGGATTTGAATTTATTCAAATGATTTCGATTTATAAAAATAAAATTGAATTGAAATATGGAAATTGAATTAATTTCAAATTTGAGTTTTGAATGTGAAATTAAAATTTATTAAATGAAATTGTTTAAAAACGGAAATTTGAGATTTTGAAGTTATAATTGAAATATGATTTGAATTATGGAAATCCAGTTTATTTTAAAGATTGAATTTTATTTGAACTTCGAGATTTGTCTTAGAAAGAGGAATTTAAATGGATATTTCAAATTTGAATTCAGAATTGAATTATTTTAAAGATTTGAATATTAAATTGAACATCGAAGTTAAGTTTAATTTAAATGATTTAAATCGATATTCCAAAATTTGAACTCGAATTTTTATAAATTGAAATGGCTTAAAATTAGAATATAATTGAAATTTAAACCATTGAATCGAATTGTTGATCGAATTTGAAGTTTAAAATGAAAATTGAAATTGAAATTGATTTGAATTGGAATTGGAATCGAAGTTAATTCGAATTGAAATCGAAATTGAGTCGATTTGAATAGAATTGAAATTAAAGATGATTTGAATTGAAGATTTGGAATTGAATCAGTTTGACATTGAAACTATTTTCAAATAAATTATTTTAATATAAACTGTTTAAAACCTATCTTTTTAAATATTCAAATTATTTTGATTCTCCAAACTATTTCCTGTATAAACTATTTTTAATGTATAACCCATTTTATTAAACTAATTCATATCAAACTATTTTAACTTTTTAAACTATTTAAAAAAATTCAAACTATTTTCTAAAAATTCAAACTGGACAAAGTGGGAACTATTTATATTTAAATAATGGATTTAAATGCGAGTTTGGTTAAAATGAAGTTATAACCTAAACTGAAATTCGAAATGATTTTGAAAGTGAAATCGAGATATTAGAGTGAAATGATATTTTTAGGTGAAAATGACATATTGTAACATCTCGTATCTAGAGGCCAAAAGCTAAGCGCTACAGATGCTGCAGTCATCCATGGTATTAACTTCTGGTGACAAAATACGGTGATGCTAATGGTATCCATAATATCAGAAGCACTTGAATATGAACAAATTCATAGATTTCCAAAAACAACATTTTACTGATTACATTTCAAAACAAATTCATATCCAAATTACATAATCCCATACTGTTTCCCAGGTAAAGATCAAATACAATCATTACAAAAATACGCCAAGAGCGACATATGATGATGCCCCCTTGGTTAATTAGAGTCAATATAATCATATCTGACTTAATATACACAGCGGAATCAAAACAAGATAAGACTATAACTCCTAATTAGCTATCCGTCAGCCACCTGCTCATCTCCAGAAGCTTTATTTGCCAATATTTCTAAAACCTGAAAACCTTAACCCTCAGCCTACTCAAATCAATTTTGAGCACCCGAGAGTTTAAGGGGAAAACAAAAACTTTCAAAGGTTCCGAATCAAAATGGACTATCTGTCCGAATCATTTTCTTAGGGTTAACTACCCTTCATCTTTTTCCTTGCAAACCTTTTCAAAATGATTTAACCTTTTAACTTAACAAGTAATGTTGATGAATTTTAATGAAGATTGGTTATCCTTCCAAAACAAGTTAAAACCCTTTTAACTTGAAAACACTTAGGCTATATTGCCTAGTTAATACATTCTAAAAGCCTAGTTAATACATTTTAAACCTTTGTTTAAAACCTTTAAACAACCTCTTCGGAACCCTTGAATTAACCCTTTCGAAACCAAACAAAACCCTTTACTTAACCGGGGCCGAAAGGCCGAGTCTTTCCTTTCGAAAGCACAAAAATCTTCCCTTTGAAAGCTTTTAAAATCTTAAACATCCTTCTTTTAAAACCTTTAAATATTGCCTTTCAAAAACATAGGAAAAACCTTTCCTTTCAACCGTTTTGAAACCCTGGGGAACTATCCCTTCGAAATCATTCATTAAAACCTTTCGAAGGCATCAAAACCTACCATTCGAAAGCACTTAGGTTTAATTTAAAACATGTGGAAACCTTTCGAAATCTTTCAAAAATTTACTCCTTCGAAACCTTTAAAAATCATTTTGGTCGAAACCATTTGGATTATGCCTTCAAGTAGAGCAAAAGGATCAGAAACCCATTAAAGTCGAAAGCACTTCTTTCGAAATGATGAAGTGACCCACTTCTTTTAGCATTTGTCTTAGTGATTTTTAGTGAGTTTTTTTTGTGGTCACTTCTTTAATTCATTTCCCCAAGATCCATATTTTACCAATATAAAAATATCTGTGTTTCAATCCAATCATGTCATTTATATATATGAAGATATATAAATGTTTCTTTGCCTATCAGAGTAATTAAATTAGCAAAGAAATTCAATCATACAATGTTTCTCATATTCAAGAGATTTTGTGTCACATAGCCATCTCTTTGATTATTATTTAATTCTGATATAACCACTTTTCTTCTTGTTTTATTTCTCAAATCAGTTATTTAATTGATTTACTTCACAACTTGTTTCATAGCCTAATAATTTAATTTCTGGATTAACTACTCATGCTTTTAATGTCTGGGAATCTAGGAGTTTGTTGCTTATTGTTTTTCCTTTGAATTTATGCAAAGTACTAAAACAACTCAAGTTTGAGAATTTATCCCGGGGTGCTTATTACTTATTCAAACAATGTTTATGTCAGGTAAATATACTCATGTCTTAATTTATAATATTGGTAATAATCTTATGAACATTTAGTGGTAAGTATGTTATAGACCAAGCAGAAGAAAAACTACAGGCAAGAAAAATGCTAACTTAATCTAGCATACCAGATATGGACTTGCATGTATATGAAAACAGAATGATTGGAGCAATATCAAAATCAGTCTAATGCAAACTTTCAGATGAACATTTTGAGAAGCGTACTGATAGGTTCTCAGATTATAAAACAAATGATAGTGATCAATCAAACAGTGGGATTATTAGCATGTTTAATATCTAGGTAGACTACATGGCAATGCATTTTTTTCAACAGATTTGTTAAAGACAAAACTCACTTTACTTAAACCAAATAGGTGGTTAGCTAAGCTCAGTTCAATATAGTTGCATTCCAGATTATAAGTATAAAGCATGTATTTCATTTTTACTACACAATACAATGCAAATTCTTTACTGGAAAATCAGATGTTCAAGGAGAATTAACAGGTTAAGATTTCAAGCTTCTCATGGTCTTATATCAATTATAAGTCATGGTCAAGCTCTTCTGGTTAGCCAATGCCAGATTCAATTATCACTTAACAATTTTTAGCTACATGCTTATCCATAAACTACTGCACCTTTTCTATTTAAAAATTTAACAAACTTTGATAAAGAAAGCATGTCCACATATTAAATTACATGGCATAATTTTCTCCATCACAACCCACCAGAGACCATCAAAGTCAGTTACTTAGATCAGTAGCTCAAGACACATATAATATTTATGTTTTACAAATTCTTTTCAAATGAACAAAGCCACTACAATATTGAAAGGTCTGCATAGACTTAAGAAAGTTTGCCTAGCTATCTTTATTACAATGAACTACTGCATTTAAAAAAAACTCAAGTAGGTCTTATAATTTTCCAAGCAAGCAAGCTATTCATACATCTCTACCTGCAACAATATTTTGAGCTGCCTCAATAAAATGAGACACCCCAAATATTGCAAGGGCAATAAATAGGGTCAGAATAAAATTCTGGTATGAGTGAAATCAATATTAAAAATAACATGTAAAATTCTTTTAAGACTGTGTAGAGATCATATAGGGTTTGATGCTTTCCAGTTCCATAATAAGCTTTAGCATATGTATAATTAAACCTATACATCAAGCATACATTCAAGCAGTCATTCATCTAATTTGTTCAATTGTACATGTACAAAACTCCTATGGATTTAAACTCTTAAATTCCACAGCCTTCATTTCCAGTTCCATTTTACATTTTTATATGGTCTAAACTCTTGCCATTGAACACAAAGTGTGCATTGCAAAGGACTCAATTCTGTTAACCCTTGCATAGAGGCCTTCAGGACTTGAACAAGTCATGCACATACCCATCATCCACCTGATGATGAATAGATCAAGGCACTACTCCTAAATTATTTTGTAATTTAGAGACCATGTTTATATATTCATTTGAGGAATTTTCCTTTTTAATTCCAGAAATACTTTTGTATTCCTTTCTTCATTTCATAAGTCAGGAATTTTAATTTCCTTAAAAATCATATCCAAACATACCAAACATTCATACAAAATTTCACAACCCATTTCAAAGTCATTTCTGCTAGATCACCTTTTTCTAAAACTTGCTAGTACAATGGTTTCTAGAAAATTTTCTTTGCTTATATAAATCTACTGAAATTATAAGAAATACCATATTTGTTTTTACTGTGAACATAGGATATGGTTTTTGAGAAAAACCCATAAACATATTGGCTTTTGATCTGAATAAATCAGCACATTTTCACAATATTACTTTGTTCATATCAATTTTTAAATGAACTAGACATGAGCATAAACCTCTTTGTTCATACTGCCTAATCCATTTTTATTTAATACCCTATTTCTCAGTAAATTAATCAAATTATTCTCTTATAAAAACTGAGTCATAAACTCAGTTCTATAATCAAGTTGTATGATTGATTAAAAAAATTTCAAAACAAAAATAGTCAATACCAAAAACAAATCAAAACAGCAACCAAAAATTCAACTAAAATGCCATTCATGATCATCATATATTTATTCAGAGAAATAAAGATTAACAGAAATCATAATATGATTTTCATATAAAATAATTGGCTGCCCTTACTTGGGTCTTAATGCCTTAAATCTCATAAGTGATTATCACTCACCTTTCTCTTCTTTTCCCCGAGAATGCCTAAGCTTGAAAACAGTGTGAGCTCTTCCTCTTTTTTTTAATGTGTTTCTGTTTTTCCCTCAGAGAAAACCTCTGCTTTCTCTTTTGATTTAAATCATTTTACTAGGGTTTTTCTAAAGGAAAAACCCATTTTAACCTTGCATTACTCAGAGAATTAGGTGTGTGCAGTTGTGGCTAAATATGCCATTTTCTTTTGATTTCTATTTCTGGTTAAACAGTTTGTTTTTCTCTTTTCTGAATGCATGCTATTTGCATGATTTTTACCTGCACATTGTTTTCCTATGACTCAACTTGACAATGTATTTTTATTATACCCGAGTTATTTTTCATGTTTCTTTTTATAAGTTTAATTTTCAGTTGACCTATTTTATCATTTATTTCTCTCTTGATTTATTTCAAAAATGCATTCACACTCATAAATATTTCTTGACTGATTTTTTTATGCATTTTAATTATCAAGAGGATTTTTATTTTATCATCCCATACTTCTCTGATCATATGTATATACTTTCTATACAATATTCACATATATACAAGTCATGTGAATTTTAGAATTCATTTTATACTTAATCATTTTCCTCTCATCATTGTATATAAAAAAAAATTATCCCCTTGCATAATTACTTCACTTACTTCTGATATTCATTTTCAAGCTATTTTTATTCTTTGGTTATTTATATAATACATATATATACACACATAAAATATGTGAATATAATGCTCCTTTTTACTCAGCTATATTTCTCCCCATTTTTATTTTCTCTAACTATCATTCTCTCACTTATTTACTTCATTCACTCTTGGTATTTATTTTCCATTTCCTGTTTTTTTTCTTTAAAGTAATTTTTATTCTCAAAAATTTTGGGTCTTCGCATACTCTCCTCCCAAAAGGAATTGTGTCCCACAATTATATATTGGTTTATTAGTATATTTCAAACATATCAAAAATTCATTCATCTAAGATCAGTCAAATACACTTAAGTAATATTTAAAGTTATTACAGTTCTAGACATACCTTCAAGCAGAAAATAGATTAGGGTACTTATCCTTCATCCTATCTTCAGCCTCCCATGTGCAGTCATTTCCATCTAAACTCCACTGGATTTTAACTAGTTTAATTATTTTATTTCTCAGTTTCTTTTCTTCTCTAGCCACAATGCCTACTAGTTCCTTTTTATAAACCAAATTTTCTTGAATTTCGACATATGTAGGAGATTCAAGAATGGTCTCCTTATCATGCACCCATTTTCTCAATTGGGATACATGAAATACATCATGTATTTTGCTCAATTCCTCTGGTAACTTCAACCTATAAGCTAAAGTCCCTATTCTTTGAACAATTTCATATGGTCCTATATACCTTGGTGATAGTTTCCCTGTTTTGCCAAATCTCAATATTTTCCACATTGGTGAAACTTTGAGAAACACATAGTCTCCCACCTCAAATTCTACTGGCCTTCTCCTTTTATCTGCATATGCTTTCTATCTCTCTTGAGCTACTCTCATTCTTTGCCTCACTAATTCAATTCTTGCAGAAGTTTCTTTTACATTGTCTGGTCCAAGCAACACTCTTTCACCAGCCTCCATCCAACATGCAGGAGATAAACAAGGCTTTCCATATAAAGCCTCAAATGGAACCATTCCTATGGTGGACTGGTAGCTATTATTATAAGCAAATTCAGCTAAATAAATATGATCCTCCCAGTTGCCTCCAAAATCAAGTATGCATGCTCTAAGCAAATCTTATAAAACCTTATTAACAATCTTAGTTTGCCCATGTGTTTGTGGGTGGTAGGCTGTGCTTAGGATTAGTTCTGTCCTCATAGCTTCTTGAAAGCTACTCCAAAACCTTGAAGTAAACAAAGTATCTCTATCACTAATGATAGTCTTGGGGATGCCATGCAATCTCACTATCTCTTTCACAAATAACTGAGCTAGTTTATGGGCATTTCTGTTTGAATTTATAGGAATGAAGTGTGCTGTTTTTGTAAGCCTATCAACCACTACCCAAATACTATCATTGCCTCTTCTTTTTCTTGGCAAACCATCCACAAAATCCATTGATATGCTTTCCCATTTCCAAGTAGGCACTTCCAAAGGTTGCAATAGGCCCGAGGGTATTTGATAATCTGCCTTTACTTGTTGGCATGTCAAGCAATTTGCCACATATTTTGCCATTGCTCCTTTCATCCCTGGCCACCAGTAATTCCTCCTAAGATCATGGTACATTTTTGTTCCACCTGGATGTATAGTATATTTTGTTTTTTGATGCTCATCCATAACTTCTTGCTTCAGTTCCTCTACATTTGGTATGCAGAGTTTCCCCTTTTCCTTAAGTATCCTTTATCATCGACCTCATAGTTTTCCATTGTCATGCCTTGTGATATCATGTTCTTTTTCTCCTTCAAATTTGTATCTTGATTCTGCATTTGTCCTATTTTATCAACCAGTGTTGACTTTAAAGAAATGAGGCTTAATTTACCATATTCAATCATCTCACTGTGTGTCTTATTTGATACACTAGTTTCTTCTTTCACTTCCACCTCACTAAGGATTGTCAAATCCCTGAACTCAGCCATCATTAAGCTTGCCAATTTTGCTTGATGTCTACTTAATGCATCTGCCACTTTATTAGCTTTTCCTGGGGTGTATAATATATCAAGATCATAGGCAGCTAGAAATTCTACCCACCTATGTTGCCTCATGTTTAAGTCTTTTTGGGAAAACAAGTATTTAAGTGACTTATGGTCTGTAAACAATTCAAACTTAGCACCTAATAAATAGTGTCTCCATAGCTTCAATGCATATACTACAGCTGCTAGTTCTAAATCATATGTAGCATACCTAGTTTCATTTGGCTTGAGTTGCCTTGATGCATATGTTATGACTCTACCATGTTGCTTGAGCACTGCCCCTAGTCCAGATCCACTAGCATCTGTGTAAACTACTAATTCTTCATTTGCCTCTGGTACTTGTAAAACTGGAGCTTCCATCAATGCTTTCTTCAATAATGTAAAGGCATGTTCACATTTCTCTGTCCACACATATGGCTGCTCCTTTCTAGTTAGCTTGGTCAATGGAATGGCTATTCTTGCAAAGTCTTTTATAAATCTCCTATAATAGCCTGCCATTCCCAAAAATGATCTCACCTCAGTCACTGATTTGGGTCTGTTCCATGATTGAACTGCTATAACCTTACTTGGGTCTACACTAATTCCTTGTTGAGAAATAATATGCCCCAAAAACTTTACTTCATTTTGCCAAAAGGTGCACTTATTAAATTTTGCCTTTAAATTATGTGCTCTTAGTCTTGACAAAGTCAGATGCAAATGCCTTGCTTGTTCCTCTTCTGATTTTGAATACACTAATATGTCATCAATAAAGACAACCACAAATTTGTCTAGAAAATCTCTAAATGTTCTATTCATTAAATCTACAAAATATGATGGTGCATTTGTCAATCCAAAAGGCATCACCAAAAATTCATATAACCCATACCTTGTGTTGAAGGCAGTATACTTAATGCTTTCTTCCTCTACCTTCATCTGATGAAACCCAGAGGCTAAATCTAGCCTTGAAAAATCTTTGCTCCATTTAATTGATCAAATAGATCATCAATTCCGGGGAGTGGGTATTTGTTCTTGATGGTGACTTTATTTAGTTCTCTATAATCAATACACATTCTTAGTGTACCATCATGCTTTTTCACAAACACCACTGGAGAACCCCAGTTTGAACTGCTAGGCCTTATGAAGCCTTTCTGCTCCAATTCTTCCAGCTGTTGCTTCAATTCTATTAATTCTTTTGGACCCATTCTAGTAGGTTTCTTGATGATAGGACTTGATCCAGGAATTAACCTTATTTGAAATTCAACTGGTCTATTGTCTGGTACCCCTACTACCTCTCCAAAAACATCTGGATACTCTCTTATTACTTCTATGTTTTCTAAAATTAATTCCTTCTCAGTCATATTCCATATTTGATTAAGACAATTTGTTTTAGCTATTTCACTCATGACTAAAATATTTTTACCATTTTCTGTTTTTAAAGATATAGTGAAATTTTCTAAATTCAAAATTGCTTTGAATTTACTCAACCAATCTACCCCTAAAATAATTCCTATTCTAGGGTATTTCAATACAAACAAATCAGATTTAAACACATTTCCTCCTATGTTTAATTCTACTCCCAAACATTTTAATCCTAGCAAACAAGCTACCCAGGGGACTTTGAATAAACAAGGGTTTTTCAACTTTGTTGCATGTGAGAGCTAATTTATCCACTATGTCTTGTGATATTAGAGAATGTGTGGCTCCAATGTCATATATAACTGTGATTGGGTAACTTTTAATTAGAAGTATACCTTCCAATTGTCCAGAGCTTCCTACTGCATTTGCCTTTGCCTTTGTTTCCAATGCTCCTACCTTTGCTCCTTTCTTAAAATCTGGGCAATTTCTTTTAATATGACCTTCTTTCCCATAGTTATAACAGCTAAATGGTGCCTTCTTGGCTGCTTGACACCTATTACTCATGTGTCCTTCTTTGCCACAATTATAACAAGTTACTTTCTTCTTAGCTTCCCCAATGGCTGCTCCCTCCACTTTCTTATCCATATTCTTTTTGTCATAGGGATATGCTCTATTTTTCCCCTTCTTTTGATTGTTAGCCCTCATGCTCCTAATTTTTTCCCTTGCGTTGTCATGTTGTTCAAAAGAAAGAGTAAGGTCTATGACTTGATCAATGTCCTGTCTTTGTATGGTAACATTGCTCTACTCAAACCAGCATTGAGTCCTTAAATAAATCTTGAATTCTTTGATTCTTCATTTCCTATGAGCATAGTTCCATACTTAGACAAACTCTCAATTTTTTGAGTGTATTCAGTCACACTCATTGGTCCTTGCCTCAGCCTTATGAATTCCTCAAGCAATGTTGCCTTAGCTGTTGCTGGGACAAACCTTGCCTCAAGCATCTCCTTGAATTGATCCCATGTTATCTCATTTTCTGGCCTTCCTGTGATGATCACCTCCCACCAATCTAATGATGTTCCTTTGAGTCTCCTAGAAGCTATTTGCCTTTTCCTTTGATCATTGATTTGCATATCTGCAAATATTCTTTCTAGAGTTCTCAACCATGTCTGCACACCCATAACTTCTTCAGTGCCTTCAAAATCTTTGCCTCCTAAATTTGAGAATGTCTTCAATAGCTTAGCTAATTCCTCATGAGGATTCTCTTCCCTTTGCGCTTCTCCTTCCCTAAATGCTCTCACCAAATCTTGCAAGTTAACCAATGGTGCAGCATTTGAGGGTCCTGCTCCATTGCTTGGTGGTCTTCCTACCATGATTCACTATTCAATTGCATAGCTAGTTAGTCATATTTCTAGTTTAATTATAATCTGCAATTTATTTCTACTGTGGATATTTATTTCTATCATTATTGTATGTATATATTATATTTTTTATTTTTTTTATTTTATCCATACAAGAAGATTGGATAATATATTTATGCTATGTTTTAACAACATAGCTCTAATACCAACTGAAGTGACCCACTTCTTTTAGCATTTGTCTTAGTGATTTTTAGTGAGTTTTTTTTTGTGGTCACTTCTTTAATTCATTTCCCCAAGATCCATATTTTACCAATATAAAAATATCAGTGTTTCAATCCAATCATGTCATTTATATACATGAAGATATATAAATGTTTCTTTGCCTATCAGAGTAATTAAATTAGCAAAGAAATTCAATCACACAATGTTTCTCATATTCAAGAGATTTTGTGTCATATAGCCATCTCTTTGATTATTATTTAATTCTGATATAACCGCTTTTTTTCTTGTTTTATTTCTCAAAACAGTTATTTAATTGATTTACTTCACAACTTGTTTCATGGCCCAATAATTTAATTTCTGGATTAACTACTCATGCTTTTAATGTCTGGGAATCTAGGAGTTTGTTGCTTATTGTTTTTCCTTTGAATTTATGCAAAGTACTAAAACAACTCAAGTTTGAGAATTTATTCCGGGGTGCTTATTACTTATTCAAACAATGTTTATGTCAGGTAAATATACTCATGTCTTAATTTATAATATTGGTAATAATCTTATGAACATTTGGTGGTAAGTATGTTATAGACCAGGCAGAAGAAAAACTACAGGCAAGCAAAATGCTAACTTAATCTAGCATACCAGATATGGACTTGCATGTATATGAAAACAGAATGATTGGAGCAATATCAAAATCAGTCTAATGCAAACTTTCAGATGAACATTTTGAGAAGGGTACTGATAGGTTCTCAGATTATAAAACAAATGATAGTGATCAAACAAACAGTGGGATTATTAGCATGTTTAATATCTAGGTAGACTACATGGCAATGCATTTTTTCAACAGATTTGTTAAAGACAAAACTCACTTTACTTAAACCAAATAGGTGGTTAGCTAAGCTCAGTTCAATATAGTTGCATTCCAAATTATAAGTATAAAGCATGTATTTCATTTTTACTATACAATACAATGCAAATTCTTTACTGGAAAATCAGATGTTCAAGGAGAATTAACAGGTTAAGATTTCAAGCTTCTCATGGTCTTATATCAGTTATAAGTCATGGTCAAGCTCTTCTGGTTAGCCAATGCCAGATTCAATTATCACTTAACAATTTTTAGCTACATGCTTATCCATAAACTACTGCACCTTTTCTATTTAAAAATTTAACAAACTTTGATAAAGAAAGCATGTCCACATATTAAATTACATGGCATAATTTTCTCCATCACAACCTACCAGAGACCATCAAAGTCAGTTACTTAGATCAGTAGCTCAAGACACATATAATATTTATGTTTTACAAATTCTTTTCAAATGAACAAAGCCACTACAATATTGAAAGGTCTGCATAGACTTAAGAAAGTTTGCCTAGCTATCTTTATTACAATGAACTACTGCATTTTAAAAAAAAACTCAAGTAGGTCTTCTAATTTTCCAAGCAAGCAAGCTATTCATACATCTCTATCTGCAACAATATTTTGAGCTGCCTCAATAAAATGAGACACCCCAAATATTGCAAGGGCAATAAATAGGGTCGGAATAAAATTCTGGTATGAGTGAAATCAATATTAAAAATAACTTGTAAAATTCTTTTAAGACTATGCAGAGATCATATAGGGTTTGATGCTTTCCAGTTCCATAATAAGCTTTAGCATATGTATAATTAAACCTATACATCAAGCATACATTCAAGCAGTCATTCATCCAATTTGTTCAATTGTACATGTACAAAACTCCTATGGATTTAAACTCTTAAATTCCACAGCCTTCATTTCCAGTTCCATTTTACATTTTATATGGTCTAAACTCTTGCCATTGAACACAAAGTGTGCATTGCAAAGGACTCAATTCTGTTAACCCTTGCACAGAGGCCTTCAGGACTTGAACAAGTCATGCACATACCCATCATCCACCTGATGATGAATAGATCAAGGCACTACTCCTAAATTATTTTGTAATTTAGAGACCATGTTTATATATTCATTTGAGGAATTTTCCTTTTTAATTCCAGAAATACTTTTGTATTCCTTTCTTCATTTCATAAGTCAGGAATTTTAATTTCCTTAAAAATCATATCCAAACATACCAAACATTCATACAAAATTTCACAACCCATTTCAAAGTCATTTCTGCTAGATCACCTTTTTCTAAAACTTGCTAGTACAATGGTTTCTAGAAAATTTTCTTTGCTTATATAAATCTACTGAAATTATAAGAAATACCATATTTGTTTTTACTGTGAACATAGGATATGGTTTTTGAGAAAAACCCATAAACATATTGGCTTTTGATCTGAATAAATCAGCACATTTTCACAATATTACTTTGTTCATATCAATTTTTAAATGAACTAGACATGAGCATAAACCTCTTTGTTCATACTGCCTAATCCATTTTTATTTAATACCCTATTTCTCAGTAAATTAATCAAATTATTCTCTTATAAAAACTGAGTCATAAACTCAGTTCTGTAATCAGGTTGTATGATTGATTAAAAAAATTTCAAAACAAAAATAGTCAATACCAAAAACAAATCAAAACAGCAACCAAAAATTCAACTAAAATGCCATTCATGATCACCATATATTTATTCAGAGAAATAAAGATTAACAGAAATCATAATATGATTTTCATATAAAATAATTGGCTGCCCTTACTTGGGTCTTAATGCCTTAAATCTCATAAGTGATTATCACTCACCTTTCTCTTCTTTTCCCCGAGAATGCCTAAGCTTGAAAACAGTGTGATCTCTTCCTCTTTTTTTTTAATGTGTTTCTGTTTTTCCCTCATAGAAAACCTCTGCTTTCTCTTTTGATTTAAATCATTTTACTAGGGTTTTTCTAAAGGAAAAACCCATTTTAACCTTGCATTACTCAGAGAATTAGGTGTGTGCAGTTGTGGCTAAATATGCCATTTTCTTTTGATTTCTATTTCTGGTTAAACAGTTTGTTTTTCTCTTTTCTGAATGCATGCTATTTTCATGATTTTTACCTGCACATTGTTTTCCTATGACTCAACTTGACACTGTATTTTTATTATACCCGAGTTATTTTTCATGTTTCTTTTTATAAGTTTAATTTTCAGTTGACCTATTTTATCATTTATTTCTCTCTTGATTTATTTCAAAAATGCATTCACACTCATAAATATTTCTTGACTGATTTTTATATGCATTTTAATTATCAAGAGGATTTTTATTTTATCATCCCATACTTCTTTGATCATATGTATATACTTTCTATACAATATTCACATATATACAAGTCATGTGAATTTTAGAATTCATTTTATACTTAATCATTTTCCTCTCATCACTGTATATAAAAAAAAATTATCCCCTTGCATAATTACTTCACTTACTTCTGATATTCATTTTCAAGCTATTTTTATTCTTTGGTTATTTATATAATACATATATATATACACATAAAATATGTGAATATAATGCTCCTTTTTACTCAGCTATTTTCTCCCCATTTTTATTTTCTCTAACTATCATTCTCTCACTTATTTACTTCATTCACTCTTGGTATTTATTTTCCATTTCCTGTTTTTTTTCTTTAAAGTAATTTTTATTCTCAAAAATTTTGGGTCTTCACAAATGATTAGAATGGTCTCTTTTGAAACCATTTGGGTTATACTTCAATCATAGAAAAAGGGTCTTTAAAATATTTAAGTCGAAAGCATCTATTTCGAAACCATTTCCTAAGTAAAGAAATGATGGTGTCGAAACCATCCCTTCGAAATCATTGGAGAAGAGGTCAAGTTTAAAAAGAAAAACAACCTTTTGAAACCATTTGGGTCGAAAGCTAGAAAGCGGCAGCCAAAAGGTTTCGACTTAGTCGAAAGCAGTCGTTTTAAAACAAAAGCGCAATCCAATCGAAACCATTTCTTTAAATCCATTTGACTAGTCGAAAGCTACTTAGTCGAAAGCAAGCAGGTGCATTTTTTTAAAAGCAAAGTAATGCCTCAACCCCTTCGGAACCCTTGGTTTCGAATCCATACCTTCCGCCTATATCTAATTCACTATGTACCAGTTATTGATACCATATGCATTAGTTTCGACAGAGACGGAGGCGAAGGTAAGGAGGCGGAACCTGGTGCCGAAAGCATCGAAACAGTGAAAAACATGTTTATTTGTACTTTTAAACTATTTCTTTTGTACCTAACTTGCTTTGTTTGTCTCAATCTGATTGATTGCCAATTTCTCTTTTCAAAAGTGCTGCCGACTTTCCAGAATTAACAAATTTATTTATTTACAAAAAGCATGTAATGACCCACATTTTTGGGTGGTTTAAATCGACAATAAACCACACATGTCAAACTCAAACCATTCAAAAGGGAGGATTGTTAATGGGGTAAATAAGAAAATAAGAGAAAAGAAGGAAAAACAAAACACAGAATCTCACAGCGGAATGACAAAATATAATAATCAAATAAACAGTTCATGAAGCTATTTTACAAATAAATTTGATTACACTTTTACAATACAATCAGAGTTATACATACAGCAGGAATAAATAAATAATGCAGCGGAACAACATGATGCGATGGAATATATATATATATATATATATATACAGTAGACAAATCTCCATCTTCGTCCTCCAGAAATAGAATCTTCAACGCTGAAATGCTTAGGCTGACCTGAGCGTAATTAAAAGACAAAACACTCGAGTTAGAACTATAAGATCTTATGTAAGTTAAATCAACAGTAAATAAATATGAGTGTAACGGCTTCAGAGATGTTTATGGGATTTTACATCTCCTATCCAGTGTATAACGTGTGTGCAATAACTTAAGAAATGTTCGGAATTTCCATCTCCTAAGGATCCGTTAAACTATTTACAATGTAGTAATATACGATATATATACATATATATAGTGTCTATCAGTAAAGTAAAGTGTTAAAACATTAAGGCGTTACCCATATCCCCCTTAACGCATTTTTATAAACGCCGTAGTCTATACAGTACTGTAAACTCTACCAAACCGGTAGGCTATCAGGGAGCACTCCATAGGTACGACACAAACCAAACTCGTAGTGGGCTCGATCAGGATAAGTATGACAAGGAACACGAGGCAATGCCCAGGGTAGGATACTACCGTTTTGCAGAACCAGGATGGTGGTAACACATAGCAGCTACCACCGTCCACCTCGAGACACACTTCCATAATCAAATCAAAGGGTGGCCACCAAATCAAATCACAAAGTAATAGATATGGTTTCGAAGAAGCATGCACGATAGTGGGAGCGACCCTACTTGGCCCAGGTATAGCTCATGTTTTAGTCATTTTAATTATGACCCGAAAGTCAAGGTTATCCATCATCGTTCTCTTAATTCATTCCATTTAAATTCAAATCAAACTTGGCCATAGGATAGAAAAATCGAAATAACCGATCACTTGGCCATAGTATAGAAAAATATATATGGACATGGACTGGTTAAATTAAATGATTTTAAAATTCTTAGATTTGAATTTATTCAAATGATTTCTTTATATAAAAATAAAATTGAATTAAAATATGGAAATTGAATTAATTTCGAATTTGAGTTTTGAAATGTGAAATTAAAATTTGTTAAACGAAATTGTTTAAAAAAAGAAATTTGAGATTTTGAAGTTATAATTGAAATATGATTTGAATTATGGAAATCCAATTTATTTTAAAGATTGAATTTTATTCGAACTTCGAGGTTTGTCTCAGAAAAAGGAATTTAAATGGATATTTCAAATTTGAATTCAGAATTGAATTATTTTAAAGATTTGAACATCAAATTGAACATCGAAGTTAAGTTTAATTTAAATGATTTAAATCGATATTCCGAAATTTGAACTCAAATTTATATAAATTGAAATGGCTTAAAATTAGAATTGAATTGAAATTTAAACTGTTGAATCGAATTGTTGAATCGAATTTGAAGTTAAAAATGAAAATTGAAATTGAAATTGATTTGAATTGGAATGGAAGTTAATTCAAATTGAAATCGAAATTCAGTCGATTTGAATGGAATTTAAATTGAAGATGATTTGAATTAAATATTTGGAATTGAATTAGTTTGACTTTGAAACTATTTTCAAATAAATTATTTTAATATCAACTGTTTAAAACCTATTTTTTTTAAATATTAAAATTATTTTGATTTCCAAACTATTTCCTATATAAACCATTTTTAATGTATAACCCATTTTATTAAACTATTTTATATCAAACTATTATAACTTTTTAAACTATTTAATAATTTTCAAACTATTTTCTAAAAATTCAAACTGGTCAAAATGGGAACTATTTATATTTAAATTGTGGATTTAAATGCGAATTTGGTTAAAATGAAGTTATAACCTAAATTGCAATTCGAAATGATTTTGAAAGTGAAATCGAGATATTAGAGTTAAATGATATTTTTAAGTGAAAATGACATATCGAACTAAATATGATTTTTGAAGTGAATATGATAATTTTGAAATGAAATTGATTTTGAAGAGAATATGATATTTTGATATCAAGTATGAATCGTTTTGAAATGTAAAAGTACCAACCGGTGTGTAAAACAATGTTTGGTTGTTAAACAAATCGGGGCCTCTTATTGGCATACCCTCTGTCAATATTGGAACCACTTTAACAACTGTGTACGTGTAGGAGACTCCATAACGAAGTGGTTGGATTTGGCATACGTTTGCTGGATTTGAAGAAAGAGAACAATGATGGATAGACCCCGACACTTGTGCCAATTTGAAATGACTAAAACAGGACGGCTAGACAGGGTCAAGTGGGCTAGCTACCCCTAGTGGACATCTGTTCTTCGATATTCTTCTTGGACTTGGTCCATATTATTACTCTTGACGTTGGTTTCGATTTGTGCACCTTGATTTGGGATAACCTCCCTTTGACTTGATATGGGATGGAGGTACGCGGTGGGCGATCGTGGCTATGATGCGTCACCAGCCCTACGACCCGAAATGGTAGTATCCTAACTAGGGCATTGCCTCACATGCCTTGTCATACTTTTATCCCTATACGAGACCACTACGATTTTGGTTTAGTGTTGTCGTATCTCGGCGCATACCTATCCCCCGACGTGCTACTGGGGCGTTATATGCAAAATGTACGACAATGCTTAAAAATGCGTTAAGGGGATTAATGTAAAGCCTTAACGCTAAGAATTATATTTATTTTACTGATTAGAAATTACATATATAGCATATTCTACTATATATAAATATTTTGATGGATCCTTAAGAGATGGAAAATCCCGTAACATCTCTTGAGTTATTGCACGCACATTATACACGGGATAAGAGATGTGAAATCCCGTAAACATCTTTGATGCTATTACACTCTTATTATATGTGATATTGATTTAAATCACATAAGGATATTTTAGTCCTGACTCGAGTGTTTTGTCTTTTCATTACGCTCGGTTCAGCCCTGAGTATTTCAGCGCATTGAATATCATTTTCTGGAGGACGAAGACGAAGATTTGGTATATTATTACTACTATTATTATTCCCGGCATCATGTTGTTCTACTACATTATTTTATTATTCTGTTGTATGTATAACTCTGATAAATGTTGTAAAAATTATAATCAAATGCATAGTATAAACATGTTCATGAAATTGTTTATTTGATTATTATATTTTGTCATTCTGCTGCGAGATTCTGTATTTGTTTTCTTCTTTTCTCATTTTTCTTAATTAATCTCATTGATTATCTATTTTTCGGATTGTTTGGGTTGGACATGTGTGGATTATTGTCGATTTAAACCTTCCGAAATGTGGGTTGTCACAACTTCTTCCAATTAAAAGTTTTTATTACTTAAAAACATTTATAAACTATTTTAAATCGATATTATATTATTTGGTTATTTAAACCTCATTTTCACTTATTTCCAAATATTCCTTTTTATATTATTTTAATATCCAAATTTCCATCCTTTAAACTTTATAAGTTATTTATCCTCTTTTCTACATTTTTAAAATTTAAAATTTATTAACTTTAAAATCTACTAACTTCCATTTCCAAAACAATTTCAACTTTTAGCTTTAACTTTTTTGTTTTCAAATCAATTTCTAACTTTTCCAAAATGAATTCTTTTCTATAGTTAATTCGAAAAGAGGCATAACTAAGCCAAGTGTATAGCATATAATTCTAAACAAATGTAGTCTCAAATCAACTTTATAAATCATGTCAAATAAAGTAGCTATAACTAACTTTATTTAAAGTGTTGATAGAATCAACATTAACAAATCATCCGTTCATCCATTTAACTAAATCTATTCTAAATCCATATTTTTAACCAAAAGTTCATATTATCATTAGATATAAATATGGGTATCATAACAACAATCAAAATAGCATTTCAATATATAAAGAGCTTACTCATCTTCATTTTGCAATTCTTTTTACTATGAACTAAAATATCATTCCTTTGCGCTATCAATACACAATGACACGTACAAATGCAGATGTAGCTCGCTAAAGAGGTGGAGTGTTTGGACTAGGGATTCGGCTTTGGGTGCTTGGGTTTATGGAGGGTGTATGGCTTTGGTGGAGGGTGCGGGTGTGTGCATGGGAGTGTGGGATGGATGGCTCAAAAGTATGGGTTTGGGTGAGGGTTTATGGAGGGTACGAGTGTCTGGTGGGGTGTAGGCTCGGGTGCATGGGGGTTTGGCTTAGGTAGAGGTGGATACGGCTCAGGTGATGGGTGTAGGGCATAGGTGTATGGGTTTAGCTCAGGTAGTGGTGTGTGGGTGCGGATGTGGCTTGTATGGCTTAGGCCGAAGGTTGAGAAGGAGGGTGGTGGTGGAGTTGAGGTGGGTTTTGATTTTTTTTTTCTTTAGAAGGAGGAAGAGGGTGGTGATATTGGAGATGATGGCCATGGAAGAGATGGAGAAAGTGAAGAAATTGTGAAGAATGAAGTGTGAAGAAATGGAGAGATGGAGGTGTTATTTATAGTTAAAGCTTACTAATAAAATTACTTTTCTAACATTAAGCTAATTTTGAATTTTCAACCACCTTTTTCCTTTCCAAGGAAAGAATGGACATGGAAGAGATGGCTTTTAATGAGATACGATGTATGAATTTGAGATTTGTACTAAATGAAATGATTATGCAACTTTTTATTTAATAAAAATTCCAAATGCTTCTTTTCCATGTATGATTGCCCTTAAGTACATTAGCATTTAAAAAGAAAGTATGTTTGACTATTTATTTGAAATGATTATGTTTAGTAAAGGATCTTACTTAAATTAACATATCACATCAAAATCTTTCTTATTTTATTTACTTTTCAAAAGTAATCCCCTTTTGGCATTATTTGCTAATGTAAAAGTTAACAAATGTGTAGTTTGTAGATTTAAAATAAAATTATGTTGCAACAATCTCAAAACAACTTTTTTTTGGTAACCAATCGTAAATCTGAAATCGGATTTCCGGTCAGGTTTGTAGTTTTTATTTAAATTATTTATCCATGTAAACAAAATTAGAAAATAAGTTTCTCATTATCTTAAATAATTAAAAAAAGTTTATTTGAGTTATAAAATCCATATTAAATAGTATTAAAATGAAAATACGATGCTGAATTGACAAAATGCGACGAAGTCAGAATACCTTATAAAACAGGCTTATATATTTTTATAAAACTTTTATAAATCAATTATTATTATTCAATAACCATTAAAAATAATTATTTATCATTTAAAATAATTTTTTAATTATATACCCAATTTTATCGAAAACCGACTTTTGTCTCCTTTGCGATGAAAATCCAAACTTCTTGACTTTGTAATCAAATTTTAAAAATAAGTTTATCATTCTTATTTATCACATAAAACATGATTATTTGAGTTTGAAATTCTCATATGAATTTTCAAAGTGGTAAAATTACGGGTCATTACATTCTCCCCTCCTTAAAAGAATTTCGTCCTCGAAATTTGAATTTAGACTTATAAGGAAACCTACCTCGTAATTGAGTCTGAATAAAAATTCTACTTTAAATTATTTTCAAAATAAGGTACCAAAAAGATAGAGATTTGCTAAATACTGATACTTCATAATGGTTTCATCATATATACACATAGAACCACATCAATCCACATCCCTAGTCTTAGCATGTACTATGCACATAAGGTAATATACATAATCACAAAATATACATCAGCTATATAGACAATATTCCCCGAAATGAATCATCTTAACCATATCATAGAACTCCCCAAAATATCTTCCATACTAAACGTTCCTATTCGTCGGACTCGTCATTCGCTGGTCCTCCCAAAACACATCTGGCATATCCTCCTCTCCTTCTTCCTCTTCAGGCTCCTCTTCCTCCATCTCATCCTCATGTACAATGTCCCAACCTGTTGGCTGCCAGGGCTTTCCTACTAGAACCTATAGAATATGACCCATCTCTGCTGGAACATACTAATTTATCTCCTCCAAACCAAGATCCTCAATCGGCTCTGAGATTGGCGATCCCATCTCCGGAATAGGAGTGCCCATTTCCCATATAATACCCTTATCACTATCTAGTGGGCTATAGTACAACCAATTGTCATACATCCCTGAATCCTCTCATGAAGGCTCTTCCTCAATGAGCTCATCTTCTACTAGCTTTTCCATGACGGGCTCATCCTTTGTAGGCTCGTCCTCTTGATCCTCCTCACTCAAAGGGTCTGTAATCCAAAGATATGTATCGTCTTCCTCTGCTCCTACATCAGCATCTGCTTCTGCATCTGCCTCTAAACCTGCTTCTACATCCTCATCTTCCTCAGCCTCAGCCTCCTTTACTATAGGAACCATAATCATATCATCGTCCTCTGAAATAACTATCGGGTCATTAGCTGATCCTATCACAATTCCAGATGGCTCCTCTATCTGAAAGTCCTCCTCCTCGTCACTAGTAATAGGAGTATCTAATACCTCTAAATCCCTATAATTCGCTAATGCTCTCCTAAGTCTTTCCCTTAATTCTAAACACTTTGCTTTAGTTGATTTCTAAAATGATAGAAAACTTAGAATTAGTTACTAAGCCTTTTTATTCATACTTAACAAATTTACAAGGTCTTGTCTTACTTAAACTTTCTCTCATTATTTTATTCTAATTTTTAACTTCTTACCTAATGTCTTAATGAATTATTTATAACTTATGCAACTTAAGCTTACTCCTATCAATTTGTGATCCAAAATGTGGTTTAAAGATTTTTATAAAGATACTTCTTTATTACTAATCAATTTATTAGTTAATGATTCACATTATCTCTTAATCTTAAGAAAGTTATATAGATCAAGCAACTCCAAAATAACACCAAGGAACTGGCTACTACCAATAGTATCATATATCCCTTACCTAGAAGGGTGATACTTAAGAGAACTGTTTATCATTCAAACACATCTCCTGTTCATTAGTTACTTTCAAACCACTCGAACTAGTTATCCTAAGATACTTCTTTTTAAATCCTTTATTTGAAACAATACTATACGTATCTTTACAAGTTATTTACTATTACTTTCGTTTATAAAAACCCCAATTATAAATCCATTTCTTAAAATCATCATAACTTCATTTTAATCCAATTAAAATTTCAAAATCCTTTTCCAAAATACCTAGATTTAAATTCTCAAAATTTATATAAAGTGCCTTTCACATTTATCCTTTACGAAATTGCTTTATTTGCAAAATACGCTAATAAATTTGTTTATCATAAAAAACTTCTTGACCTTAAACCAATTTTATTATCAAAAACCTTATAGTCAAATCAGGAAACTTAATTCACACGGTATTTGTACCTTAAGCTTTTAAATCGAACAATCAATCAATTAGTGATAATAATTGAATATTATCATTCCTCAATAACCAAATACTTAATAAATAACTATATCATTTTGAAAATATCTTTTATATCCAAAATATAATCCTAGATAAAATTATTTCATTTACCAATTTTTAGTTCAAAACAAAAATCATTTTATATAACATTAACAAATATGCCCTCACATACATAATACTCTCAACTCATTCCAGGGCGTCACTTACTCTATCTTTAATGAGTTATTTACCCTAGGGTATTACTAACCCTATCTCTGATGAGTCTTTACCCCTATCAGGCTCAGGTGTTTGCTCAACCTAAGTTCTGATACCACGTGTAACAACCCGCAAAACCGCACCCTTTGAGCCGACAATAAACCACACATGTCCAACCCAAATTAAACGAAAAGACGGACAGTTGTGGGATATAAAGAAAAAGAAGAAAGAACGGAATCTTACTCGGATGGAATAACATATATCATTGAACAATAATCTTTACATCAGAAAATTTTAAAATATATAAATCAGAGTCTATCCTAGATTCAGCTTGGACAGTTATAATACATGCCCTTATACTTGCTGAAAACAACATATAATGCAGCGGAAAATAGAATACGTCCATATGTTGATAAAGATCTCCACCTCTCCTTTGGAAACTCCCAACGTCTTCAGCTAATCCTAAAACTACTCGAATTTGACCCGAGTATTGAAAATACCCAGATCAGGCTTGATAAACCAGTGTGAGAAATTCAACTTATAAATGACAGTGTCAAATATCAGACTTGGTGATAAATCCTTTTGAAAGGAAAAAGTATCTCATAAGACCACGCCGCATATAAATATGGATGGGTTTTTACCTTATGATAACTAAATCATTTTTATCAAATCATTTGATATTATTTTTAATGACATTCTTTGAAAATATTTGCAAGTGAACGTATAAACCTTAGCCGAAATTGTTACATTGATTAAATTCTGGCATACTAGCTACAAAGTAGGTTCTACAATCAAAATGGAAGGCACGTATTGGAGAATGGATTTCCAACAGATTACCAGGTAAGGGACTACCTTCCAACAGTACATCTCTAAAGGAATGTACCGAGGCCTATCTAATGGTCCTCTACCAACACAAGACCGACCTACCTCTAATTAGATAGTACCAAATATGTCATCACCTCGGTCGTTACCGACCTATCTGACCGCGCTCTAGCATACATCATATTAATTTTAACAAGAACGTCATAGTGGGTACAAATATATCTAGAAGGGGATGATCATACTCTAATGGTTGCGAACCACATATCCTTGCTGCATCTACCATGTTTTGGTCATTTCTGGGTGTGAGGCCTGAAGTAACGATTACCTTTCACAGAGCACATCATCTTTGCTCTTTGAATGCCACATTGCCATTCCATAATCACACAACTGATTTCTAAAAACATATAACACCTGAGCTAGTATGTCTCAGAAAAGGGTGTTAAGCTAAGAGAAGTTATCTTCTCCGCCGCCAGATGATACATTTATAGAGATCAATCAATGTGATTTTAAAATGCAATGTCAAACATTCATCTATACGAACAGGAACAACTGAAGGCACTTCTACTACCATATCCTATCGGGAATTAACCCTAGAATTAGTAGCGATTAGTCCTTGCAAATCAAATATTTTCATAACATAGCACTACTATCACCATAATGTATGATATGGTAAATTTCACCGAGGGTCTAGTGGAAAGTAGCCCTATATCATGAAGATCTTTGTCTTTAATGATCTTTGTCTGCAACATGTTTTACTTCGAAAGTGTAAATTTGTTCGAAGTGGTTTTCGAATAGGAATCACCCAAATTCGATTTCGATCTCTTCGAATCCAATCATCGATAAAAAATGTGAATATGTGCATACATGATTTATTACGCCTCTTTTCATTTTAACTTTTTATCGGTTAATCCAAACCCTTTTAACTTTGAAAATCTTCAAGTCATTCACTTAGGAAAATTTAATCCTTAGGAAAATTTAATCCCTAATCTAATAAAAAAATTCATCTTTCTGAAACATGCCTTAAATGGGTCAAAAACAATATTATTTAAGACATCGTTTACTGTAAACCCAGATCAATTAATATTTAGTAGAAAAAGGACATTATTTAAGACATCATATTTCCAAAATTTTATTTAAATCTTTAACAAAGATTTGTTATTTTCCAAATTACATAAATTTTAATAAGCTGAAACCATGTTATCTAACTTGGTAAATTCAAATTAGTTAGTATTCGAGTTAAATGGATTCGTAGAAATTATATCAATTCACACTCAATACTAATTTCCATATTCAACAAATACTATGGGCAGAATAACGATGGAATCACTTTTTTTACACGGATAATACAATTGGACCTTAATACGGAGTTTGACCATAATATTATCTGTACTAAAAAAATCTGGTTAAATTAATTCTTTTGAAAATTCCTTACTTTTGAAAAAAACTTAAATGGGAGCTTTTTAGAGCATCCGGGCTTTCCCTTCGATCTGTTCCACCCCTCACCTAGAAAGAGAAAATCGAGGCCAGGCAATTTTAGGGCACTGGTTGCGCCATTCCTAACCTTATTTACACACCTTGTTTTATCTTTTCAGATCTCACAGGCGGGACAAATGTACTAGTCGTTTCTGCATACTCATTTTGTTGTTACATTCAAAGAAATGATTTCAATTATATTATTTAAGTGTTATAAACAATTCCACTTAATCATTCATTTAAACTCTTTTATTAAAACTTCTAAATCATCTTTAAAATACTAAATTGTTTATTCAAAGTCAATTATAAAAGATCCGGGAAAGAATAGTTATGTTTAAATTTATACTTCTAAAGTTTACTGAAACTACTGTAGAAAAGTGTAGCAGATATGGATTAAAACAACTTTTCTATCATTTAGAAATCCATATTTATAACTCAAATTGCTTTTAAAATATTTTAGCATATTTATCAAATTTATTTCATATTTTTAAACATTTAAAAATATTCATTTTGAAGAATTTTACACTTTGGTCACTTAATTGCAAAAGCGTGATTTTCCTGAAAGCTTGATTTGGGCATATTTTAAAATCTACAAGATGAGATCTTGGTTTTTCTTTACCATTTGAAAACTATAGTTATAAGAGTTCGAAAAATTCTTATTTTGAAAGATTTCGACTCTGTTTCTATCCTGCGCATTCATTTAGCTTTTCTGGCGCGAAATCGCGAACTGCCGTTACGCGATGCGCCTCATTTTGACTTGTTTTTCAAGATTGGCCATAACTTCTTCCAATTAATTTTTTTATTACTTAAAAACATTTATAAACTATTTTAAATCAGTATTTTATCATTTGGTTTATTTAAACCCCATTTCACTTATTTTCAAATATTCCTTATTATATTATTTTAATATCCAATTTTCCATCCTTTAGACTTTATAAGTTATTTATCCTCTTTTCTACATTTTAAACTTTAGAATTTATTAACTTTAAAATCGACTAACTTCCATTTCCAAAACAGTTTCAACTTTTAGCTTTAAACTTTTTTGTTTTTAAATCAATTTCCAACCTTTCCAAAACGAATTCTTTTCCGTAGTTAATTCAAAAAGAGGCTTAAATAAGCCAAGTATATCGTATATATTTCTAAACAAATGTGGTTTCAAATCAACTATTATAAATCATGTCAAATAAAGTAGTTATAACTAACTTTATTTAAAGTGTTGATGAAATCAACATTAACAAATCATCCATTCATCCAATATTCATCCATATAACCAAATCTATTTTGACATCCATATTTTCAACCAATGGTGTCAAATCAACATATTTTCATTGGATATAAGTATGGGTATCAGAACAATAATCAAAATAGCATTTCAATATATAAAGAGATTACTCACCTTCATTTTGGAATTCTTTTTTACTATGAACTAAAATATCCTTCCTTTATGCTATCAATACACAATGACATGTACAAATGTAGATGTAGCTTGCTAAAGAGGTGGAGTGTTTGGATTAGGAGGTTCGGCTTTGGGTGCTTGGGTTTGTAGAGGGTGTATGGCTTTGGTGAAGGGTGCAGGTGTGTATGTGGGAGTGTGGGGCTTTGGTGTAGGATGGATGACTTGGGTGTGTGGGTTTGGGTGCGGGTTTATGGAAGGTATGGGTGTGTGGTGGGGTATATGCTCGTGTGCGTGGGGGTTTGGCTTGGGTGGAGGTGGGTACAGCTTGGGTGGAGGGTGTAGGGCTCGGGTGTGTGGGGTTTAGCTCGGGTGGTAGTGTGTGGGTGTGGATGTGGCGTGTATGGGCTAGGCCAAAGGTAGAGAAGGAGGGTGGTGGTGGAGTTGAGGTGGGTTTTTATTTTATTTTTATTTCTCTAGAAGAAGGAAGAGGGTGATGATATTGGAGATGATGTCCATGGAAGAGATGGAGAAAGTGAAGAAATGATGAAGAATGAAGTGTGAAGAAATAGAGAGATGGAGGTGCTATTTATAGTTGAAGCTTACTAAGCTAATTTTGAATTTTCAACCACCTTTTTATTTCATTTCCAAGGCAAGAATGGACATGGAAGAGATGGCTTTTAATGTGATGAGATGTATGGATTTGATATTTGTACTAAATGAAATGATTATGCAACTTTCTATTTAATGAAAATTCCAAATGCTCCTTTTCCATGTATGATTTTGAACCATAAGTACATTAGCATTTAAGAAGAAATGATATTTGAATATTTATTTGAAATGATTATGCTTAGTAAAGGATCTTACTTAATTAACATACCACATCAAAATCTTTCTTATTTTATTTACTTTTCAAAAGTAAACACTTTTTGGTATTATTTGCTAATGTAAAAGTTAACAAATGTGTTGTTTGTAAGTTTAAAAGAAAATTATGTTGCAATAATATCAACTTTTGTTTGGTAACCGGTTGTAAATCAGAAATTAGATTTCCGATCATGTTTGAAGTTTGTAACAACCCGAAATTTAACCCATAATAATTAATCCGTTAATTAATTAAATAATAAAATAACTTTGTTAAATTATCAGAATTGAGCCATGATAGTTGCACCATTTTGTCCGTGGTAAATTTCTGGTCAATTTCCATATATAGAACGTTAGAAACTGAGCTAATATGAACAAGGTAGGAATTAAACAAAATAAGCAGAAAATAAAAGAAGAAGAATATATATATACATATATGGCAGGTCGACCGGCCGGTCGACCACCCGGTCGACCAGCCTGCTATTCTGGGGGCGAACGAACAATCGTTCGTTCGTTCGAATGATGGCATGATATTTTCTTAACCGACTATGACGTGTTTTGCATTCTTTATTTTAATTCGGTCCATTTATTTATGCATCTGATGGCTCCTATTCAGCCTATGACGTGGTTGCATTCCATTCAATCTTCAAAATCCAACGGTCTGAGATCCACTTCTACCCCTATAAATAGACCTCTAGGCCTAACACTTTTTTTCATTCTAGGTTTTCTCCAATTGGGTTCACCTTTCTAGGAAGGACCCTAAATGGAATAATTTTTCCAAAGAAGAAAATCGTTATAAATTAAATTATTTTACAACTCCAAGTGGATCCGGGAAGACCAAAGGAAGAGCTTAGGACTAGAGGTGAGTGATTGTAATTATTTTAAGATTTCTTTAAGTAGTTAAAAATAA
This sequence comes from Allium fistulosum, assembly GCA_030737815.1. Lineage (NCBI taxonomy): Eukaryota > Viridiplantae > Streptophyta > Magnoliopsida > Asparagales > Amaryllidaceae > Allium > Allium fistulosum. Next base: position 1,292,553,641 of record CM060902.1, read on the forward strand.
TAGGGTTTCCAATATTTGTAGTTTTACTACGATTTTGGAATAGCCTTTTTATCGGTTGTAGATCTATTTTTCAGTCTATTCCCTATTAGTTATTCTTTTTCAGTTAATCATAATTTATTACTGTTAAGCATAGATTTTTATTTATTTACAGTATTTAAGTTTATTTACTGTTATTTATTTCTTATTTACATCTTTTTCGACGTTTTGGATTTTATGCAAGCGTCTATTCTCTTCTTCCTCCTTTTCTTCGCGTATGGATTAGAATAAATTAAACGCGAATATGAATTATATAAGTAAGAATATTGAATGAAGAAAATAAGATGTAAATTATAAAGACTGTAATAAATAATGGAATTGGACTATAATATAAATGGAATTGGACTGAAATTATGCCTAATTATGATTAGAATTGGGCTAATTAATTGGCTTAGTTATAACGTAGAACTATAACTAAAATGGAGTAAAAGATGGAAGAAGCTTATTTTCACACTTAGACCATGGGTTAAGTAATAAGCATGATTATAACGTAGGTTATAATAAGAAAAAGAATAGAATGAGGCTTATTTTAAGACTTGGGATAAATTAATAAGCGTAGAAAGTAAAGATGATAATAAAGGCTTATTTTAATAATTTATCTAAGTTAATAAGCAAAGATGAAAGTATAACCTGTACCTTATAGCATTCCCTATTTGACAAAATGGTGTCTCACATTAGCCTGAAGTGAGATGAGGGCACGCTTATGCTAAGGATGGTGGTAATTGGTCAAATAGAAGTCCAAATCACGAGGGAGTTGGATAAGGGGCACAACTAGATATTGTTTGGATGACGGGCCAGTACCAACAGCATTTCCCTTATAGTTTCTATGGACACACGGTGATCTCGCATTAGCCTGAAGTGAGACGAGGGGCACGCTTATGCTGGAGTTTGAGGTAATAAGAAGACCCAATAGGTGGAGCAAAAGGTAGCATGGGCATGGTGGCAGTTACGCATGCGACTTCCATTCTGGTGCTCAGTAATCGATATGAGTTCCAAGCTCTTAGTATGGGTGTCTTTTGTAGACACCGTTGCCTTCTATGTAGGGAGCTATATATGTCATCAGGATCCACAGTGGGTGCTTTGTGCAACTTTCGTAGATACCATTGGCTGCTGTGTAGAGAGTTATATAGTGTCTGGTCTGCAGTATGGTCTATGGAGTAGCAAACCGATCAAAAAGGGTAGAAGTAGGGTTACATCCTAATTACAGGATTAGAAATTCAGCCTAATCAAAGCAGAAATCAAGGACAAGTGCAAACATTCAAAGTTAACCTATCTTATAGTTAATCGTATTTATTTCCACTTTATCTCTTTTCTATTTCCTTTTGTTGGGTACGTTTCTATCACTACCAAGTCCAGATGAAAAAGGAGCCACCGAACCGTTCGGTGCCAAGCCAACAGGAGAAAGTAAGGGACGAACCAGCCTCTACCGGATCAATACCTATTCAAGCATCACCGAACCAACCCCATAGCCAGACCAACTCTAGCCGGACCAACTCCATAGCCGGACCAACCCCATAGCCCGACCAACTCTCGCCGAACCAACTCTCACCGAACCAACTCCATAGCTGGACCAACTCCATAGCTGGACCAACTCCATAGCCGGACCAACCCCATAGCCGGACCAACTCTCGCCGAACCAACCCCATAACCGGACCAACTCTCGCCGAACCAACCCCATAGCCGGACCAACTCTCACCGAACCAACTCCATAGCCGGACCAACCCCATAGCCGGACCAACTCTCACCGAATCAACTCCATAGCCGGACCAACCCCATAGCCGAACCAAGACATACCGGGCCAAATCACACCAGCCCAGGCCCACCAGCAGCTATATACATCCAAGACCCCTGCTCCCTACCTCACTCTATAAATAGAGGGGCAGGGGTACAACAATGGGGACAAGTGAGAGAGCTCAATCACGGAGAGAACTTAAAAACAACTTTATTTTACTTGTATCAAAGCCTTGTACTTGTAATCAAAATAAGAGAAGAGAAATAACATATAAAGTGGACATAGGCACATTCTGGCTGAACCACTATAAATCTGCGTGTCTTTTTACAGTTTAGCCCCTGCTTTTCATATATTTGCATAAATCACCCAAATCACTAAGAACAACATAAGATCTACTAAATCATACAACTTTGAGGTGTTTGTCCATTTTTCGTGCAAACATTTTTGGTGCTTTCACTGAGAGCTAGAAGCTCGAAGCTTCAGCTTCATCCACTTAACAGTTTTCCTAACAGCATCGTCCGCCACTTGGAAAACATGCCTCCCAAACAGAGAAAAGATGTTAACAAAGGAAAAAACATCGCATCCAGCAGTCTTCCAGATCCAGCTGTCACGAATCAAGTAAATCGTCCTCCTCCAACAGCAGTAACAAATGAAGGACAGGCTAACCCAACCACTCCTGCCACAGAACAGCCTGCAGCAATTACTAGGGCAGATTTGGACAGAGTTGTGGTTGAAGTAACTAACCGCTTCACGTCCCAGCAGGAAGCCTTGGTGGACCATCTCATGTCACGCTTAAGGGATGCTGAAGAATCCAACCGCAACACTGAATCATGGGGCGAGTCCCAGTCTGGAGGATCTCAGAGACAACAAAGGTCTTCCTTCTTTGAAGGAGCTAACGGCAGAAGTAGCCATGGTAGGAGCCGAGACCGAGCACAGCCCGAAGTTAGGCCTGAGGAAACGTTTGGTACCGAACCCAACGGGGGAGGTACCGGATGGAGGTCAACTGTAGCTGAGCCTGTCATACTGCCTAACCACGGAAACGCCGGTGAACGGGGACGAGCTAGAGTCTAGCCCGAAGTTGTACCCGAGGAAGTGCTTAGATCAGAACCCAGCAGGGGAAGATCAAGGCAAGGGCCAACTGTAGCTGACCCTAGCATGCTCCCAGAAGATCAAAGGCAGCCGCTGGAAAATATGAGGAATGATAGACGATACCATCCCTACAGGTCATCTGGATGGAATCAATCCCACAGAACAGAACCAAATTCCTTTCTATCTACTCCAAATTCTGATGAAAGGATGGCACGCTTATTCAGAGAGTGCGTCCAGCGGGAGCAAAGAGATCGAGGGATAGGCGCTAGGGTAACCAGCCCTTTCGCCCGCAATATCGAAATTGCTATCACCCCCGAGAATGGAAGATGCCAACAATGGAACCTTACAAAGGAACCTCTGACCCCGTTGTACACTTACAGAGGTACACACAACATATGCTCATGAGTGGAGCAACAGAGGGAGTACTGTGCAAATGCTTTCCGCTCTTCTTAGCAGATCTCACTACCTCCTGGTTCTGTCATCTACCCCAGGGATCCATCAGCTCATGGGAAATGTTGAAAGTAAAGTTTATCAGTCAGTTCCGTATCCATGTGGAACAACCTAAGGACGATTATTCCTTATCCAGCGTCAAACAGAAACCTTGAGAGAAACTGCAACAATACCTAACCCGATTCAATGTCGCAGCAGCCGCGGTCCAAGACGCCGATGAGAAGCTTATCCTAATGGCCCTCTATAGTGGTGTGCATCCGGACACTAAATATGCTAGAAGATTGACGAAAGAAAAACCAGCTACTTTACCCAATTTCTTCCACGAAGCCGGGAAATATATGAGGCTTGAGGATGCTGTCGTTGAGGGGCAGTCAGGACAGCAGAATAAGGCAACTCACAGCAACGCCCCTGCTGTAGCAAGGGACGTTCGAAGGAATGATTCCAGGGACAATACTGGGGGCAAGAAGGGAGAAAAACGCCTATATCGGCCTGGACCGAGATTTGACACTTACACTCCTTTAAATGAGACCGTCGAAAATATCTTCCTTGCCACCCAAGGCGAAGTTAGATACAAACGCCCACCATACAAGAAGGAATCAGATGACGCGCAGAAGTCTGGAAAGTTCTACCGCTTCCACGAATCTCATGGGCATGACACCAATGAATTCCATCATCTCCGGGACTTGATTGAGGAACACATCAGAAGGAAGAAACTGGAACGCTATGTAAAAGGTCAGGACAGGACTCCAGCTCCTGCCAATGAGAACCCAAGGCTACCCTCACCGGAGATCGGCAGAGGAAACCGCAACACTAGCAGCTCTAGTCAAGAGAAGGTAGTGGTCCATACCATCTCGGGAGGACCGCACATCGCTGACAGAAGCTGGAAAGAAATGGAAAGATATGGAAAGTCGCTTAGAGACAATAAAGACTGTGTCAATTCGGTTATAGAAGAGCGCCACCTGAAGCGGAAAGAAAGTGATGACATCACATTCGGTAAGCGTGACCTAGAAGGAAGGCAATACCCTCACATGGATCCCATGGTTATCTCTGCCCGGCTCGGCCCCGCCGAGGTTTATCGAATCCTAGTAGACACTGGAAGCTCAGTAAACATCCTGTTCAAACACGCATTCGACAAAATGAAGCTATCTATGAAGGATGTATCTCCCTGCGATAAACCACTACACGGTTTCACTGGGGATGCAAAGATGCCCCTCGGGCAACTGGACCTCTTTGTTGAGATTGGAAGCCATCCCCGCTCCGTCGTACGGAAGCAGACGTTTGTGCTAATAGAAAACCATTCGGCCTACAACGCCTTCTTAGGAAGGCCAGCCTTGTCTGACTTCCAAATTGTCCTAGCCCCATGGTGCCTAAAGATGAAATTCCCAACGGACAATGGAGTAGGGGAAGTAGAAGGAGACCAGGACGTGGCTCGAGACTGTTATGTGACTGAACTTCGCAACAACCACAGGAAGGATAAAGGGAAGGGTGTAGAGGTTGCCCTCTGCACAAAAAGTCTAGAAGCATAGCAACTAAAGAAAGCCCCTCCTCTTCGATATACCAGCGACCCTTTCAATGAATTAGACCCTAGGGACAAAGAGGAGGAGGCCACTGCCGAGCCTGCAGAGGCTATGGAGTTTGTATCTGTAGACAAGCACGACTCGAGTAGACTATTGAAAATTGGATCCCAACTAAAGGCAGAGTTGAAGGAACAGCTCATCGATTTTTTCTGCCACAACCTGGATGTATTCGCATGGTCACACGCGGACATGACCGGAATCTCCCCCGACGTAGCATGCCATGCACTAAACATTGATCCTACCAAGGCTCCTGTAAAACAAAGAAAGAGAAGTATGGGAGCAGAGCGATCAGCAGCCCTCGATGAAGAAGTAAAGAATCTGCTCGCTAATGACTTCATACGAGAAGCCATCTACCCGGAATGGATCGCTAACCTAGTGCTGGTAAAGAAGGCCAATGGGAAGTGGCGAACATGCATTGACTTTTCCAACCTAAACGACGCCTGCCCAAAGGATTGCTTCCCACTTCCCCGAATCGACCAGCTTGTAGACAGCACAGCCGGACACGAGCTGTTATCTTTTATGGACGCATACTCAGGATATAACCAAATTCCTATGCATGCTCCCGACCAAGACCACACTAGTTTTATCACCGACCGGGGTTTGTACTGCTATAAGGTAATGCCTTTCGTACTTAAAAATGCAGGGGCCACCTACCAGCTCCTCGTCAACAAGATGTTTGCAGGGCTAATAGGGCGAACTATGGAAGTATACGTGGATGACATGCTGGTGAAGTCAAGAAAAGCCGACGATCACGTAAGCCACCTAGGCGAGATGTTTCAAGTACTTCGCCAGTATGGAATGAAGTTGAATCCTCTAAAATGCTCCTTCGGAGTGTCATCAGGAAAGTTCTTAGGATTCATCGTCCATGCCAGAGGGATTGAAGCAAACCCTGAACAAGTCCGAGCCCTAAAGGATATCAAGATACCTTCCACTCGAAAGGAAATGCAAAGTCTGAATGGAAAAGTGGCCGCCCTAAGCCGATTCATCTCCAAGGCAACGGACAAATGCGTCCCCTTTTTCGAAGCTTTAAAGAAAGACAAAGGAAAGTTCGAATGGACTGACGAATGCTTAACCGCTTTCCTTAACTTAATCGAACACCTCCAGAAACCACCGGTACTCTCGACTCCAAGCGAAGGCGAAGAATTATGCCTATACCTTGCTGTGTCACCTCACGCCTTGAGCGCCGCCTTGGTAAGAGAAGACAACCGCATGCAGCAGCCAGTTTACTTCGTCAGTAAGAGGTTTACGGGGGCAGAAGTCAGATATCCTAAACTTGAGAAGCTGGCATACTGTTTACTAATCACATCACGAAAACTGCGTCACTACTTCCAGTCCCATTCCATCAAAGTTCTGACCGATCAACCACTGAGGCAGGTACTCCATCGTCCCGACACTTCTGGACGACTACTTAAATGGTGCATTGAACTAAGTCAGTATGATATCACCTATCACCCTCGCACCGCCATCAAGGGACAAGCCATAGCTGATTTCATTGCAGAATTCACTACCAACGAAGATAAGGAGCAATTGGAAATAGTAGAAGATATCAAGTGGAATCTCTTTATGGATGGTGCATCGAACGAACAAGGCTCGGGGGCAGGTGTGGTAATAATCACTCCCAGGGGAAACAAACTGCACTATGCTATAAGGTTGGAGTTCGCTGCCACCAACAACGATGCAGAATATGAAGCAGTGATAGCCGGACTAGAACTTGCCATAGAAATCGGAGCCAATTCTTTGTGTCTTCACAGCGATTCTCAACTTATCGTTAATCAAATACTAGGAGAATTCCAAGCTCGAGAAGAACGACTCATAGCATATTTAAAGAAGACCAAGTTACTTCTCAGCCGATTGGACCACTACTTAGTCAAACACATCCCTAGGGAAGAGAACCAAGAGGCCGACGAATTGGCAAAACAAGCAAGTATGAGAGACATCGCCATCTTCGGGGCAGTAACCATCTCAAAGCAAATGGCCCCAAGTTTTGAGCAAGTGAATCTGATAGCTGCAATCGAAGAAGCAACTTGGATGACTCCCATCCGAGACTACCTACAAAGCGGCACACTGCCCAATGGATGTAACGAAGTCAAGAAAATCTTAAGGAAAGCTTCCCGCTACACAATTCAAGAAGACATCCTCTATCGGCGCGGATTCTCTAACCCGTTATTAAGGTGTGTCGCTGGGAGGGAAGCCAAGGAAATCTTATCCAACATCCATCAAGGAAGCTGCGGAGACCACACCGGAGGACAAACATTAGCAAAAAAATACTCCGATATGGATATTTCTGGCCCACCTTAAGCAAGGATGCCTTGGATTTCGTCAAAAAGTGTGACAGGTGTCAGAAGTTCGCTAAGATTTCGCGGCTACCAACGACTGAGATTACTCAAATGACCAGCCCTTGGCCCTTTGCAGTATGGGGAATTGACTTAATCGGCGAACTTCCAATGGGCCGAGGCGGGGCCAAATATGCTATAGTGGCAGTCGACTATTTCACCAAATGGGTCGAAGCAGAACCTCTGAATAAAGTATCTTCAGCAAAAGTTATTAACTTTTTGATCAAAAATGTTCTGTGCAGGTACGGAGTCCCATTCAAAATCATATCAGACAATGGACTTCAATTTGACAGCGAGGAATTCGCCAACTGGTGCTAAGAGCACGGAATTCACAAAAGCTTCTCATCCGTAGCGTATCCCCAGGCAAACGGACAAGTCGAAGCCGTCAACAAAATTCTGAAAACTCTAATCAAAAAGAAACTCGAAAAGTCAAAGGGCGCTTGGGTGAATGAACTTCCTACGGCACTATGGGCCTATCGCACATCTTTCAGAACTTCGACGGGGCACACTCCTTTCTCTTTGGTATACGGATCGGAGGCTATGCTCCCAGTTGAAACCATTGTGCCTTCCCACCGTAGGATCTACTATAACCCAGAAGAGAACGAAGAACTCCTTCACATGTCTTTGGATCTAGTTGAAGAGAGAAGAAATGATGCAATCCTTAAAGCAGCAGCCCACAAACAAAAAGTGGCGGCACAATACAACTCCAAAGTCAAGCATCGTACCTTACAAGAAGGGGATCTTGTCCTCAAGCGAATCTTCCCTCGCCTCGGAGCGCTAGACCAAATCTGGGATGGACCATATGTAATTCATAAAGATCTCCACAACGGAGCTTATATTTTGTCAACAGTGGACGGAGAGGTGTTCCAAAGGGCATGGAACATCCAACACCTCCGTCGATACTTTTCCTAACTTGTATTGCCCATATGAAGTGAATTAACAAAGAGAATCAGTGGACGTAGGCATTTTCATGCCGAACCACTTTAAAAAACTTTGTCTCTTTTTTAACTTGTTCCTTTATATCTTGGATGCTTGTTAACTTTATCCTTTTCTGTTGGACAAAATCCTGTGCATACAACATTTCAATTCGAGGCACTCCACAGCACAACTTCATCTGGACAAAACCTAACAGGTACTATGCGAATCTATGCCCTTGCCAATGAGACACTTTCACTCCAGCATCCCTCTGCTGCGGGTTAACTCATTGCTCGCGACGGCCCTTAAAGCCAACTGTAATGAGCTGATTATAAGCCACCGAGAAGGCCGACTATAGCCGAGGCAGCTCATTACGGGGTTCGGCTCGCCGGCAACTGTGAACCGATTATAAGCCCCAACATAAGGTGTGGCCAGCCAGGGGCAGTTCACGGTTGACGATCGGCACCCACGCTAGCCGGCCACAGTAAATCGAATAATACCCACGATTACGGGCCATAATGGCCCGGGTAGTTACTGTGCGCAATCTCTGCTCCGATGTGTCTTAAGTACGGCTGTGGTAAAAAAGAATTAACTCCCCGCGGAGGCGTAAGATGGGTGACAAATGTCTCCAAGACCTACAGCTAGGGAAAGTGACTACAAAGCCCGTTTTCCACGAACTTAAGCACATCGAAGGCCTTCCGTGATTGGAAGTTTTACTATTTCACATATTTCAATTTTACTTAAGAAATTTTTCTCCTATCCTCTGTAACAATCCCTGAAGTGCAGGACACAAAACAGGAGACACTCACTAATAGAAGCGGATACTCACAGCAAGATACTGGACCGCATCCCTTACTCGGTCACACAGGATATTCAAAGTTGCCATCTACAAGCAAAATATAAGGGGCGGTATTTCCTTCTTTCATATATGCCTATAATTTGTTCACACCTCACGCTAACACTGCAAGTCATGAAATTATGTTTTAAACAAGAACCTGACATCAAACACAATTTAATTACAAGAATATGCATAGCTATATTTCTTAGGCAACATGTCAAAATAGCAAAAACATTCAAAAGACGACAGAATCAGCTTAAGTTAAAGAATTGCACATCAAGAATAGAGCTATTTATTACAAGTAGCAAGAATTACAACCTAAACGTTACTCTACTGTTTTAAGACTAACATATACAGCCATGTCAAGTACACAAAGAGAATTCTCCAGGTCTAATCAGGGAGCCGGCTGCGTTGGAATCTTGTCCTTGTCCTGTTGCCCACCTGTCCGGTCATAAAAAGAAATCATTAGTGATAAGCAACAAAGTTAACAAAAGAACAAACTAGTGAAGTAGAGGTTACCAGCAACTTCCCCTTGATCGTCTTGGTCGTCATCCCCTACTTCCACGCCTGCCTCCTCAACCGCGAACAACCTCATCCCCTCTTTCACCGCTGTCTTCTCCTCCTTGGTAAACTGAGCGGTGACCACATCCATCCTGAAGGCCGCTCCACCCTCCTTATCCGCCTCAGCCTTGGCCTCCTCTAGAGCCCTGAGGTAAATCCTAGCCATAACCCGGGGGTAGTCATCCATCCAAGATAAGCTGCCCTGCTTCCAGGTACGAAAGTACATGTCCTGCAGCATATCGTCCATCATCCCCTCATTTTCCTCGAACTCCCTCATACGAGCCTCAGAAACCGACAGCCTTGCAATGGCAGCATCCCTTTCCAGTCGGTATCGCGAGCAGTCAGCCTGAAGGGACCTCCTCATCACCTCCATCTCCTCCTTTAGCCTGACCTGAGCAAGCTCTGCGGCTCCAAGCTTCCCCGACAGCTCCTCTACCTGCTCAAGATCCGCCCTCCGAACCTCGTCCACTGTCGAGATGGCCATATTTATCTGCTCCTTGCAAGCAGCCTCCATCTTCCGCAATTCTGCCTTACTAGCCTCCTCCATAGTCTTCCTCAACCGCCCGGAGGCAGCCTCATGCTGAGAAATCTGAATGGCCTGATCAGCAAGCTGTTTGGCCTGGTCCGAAACCATCAATCGTAGTCGGATGTTGGCACTCCCAATCTCCTCTCCAGCCTTAACCAGCCGGGCATGATGCCCCATCAGCTTCCTAGTCTCCTCCGCCACCCGATCAATATTAGCCTTGGCCTCATCTCCCATGGTAACTATCCGAGTGGTAAGTAAATCGAGATCTAAGGACTTAGCCTCATCAAGCACCCGTACCATGGGATTACGGGGAAGAAGGTGCTCACCGGTAACTTCGTCGAAGGTAATATCATGGGAACCTGGATCCAGATCAGGATGACCCGCAAATGGATTACGAGCCAAACCAGGACGATCAATCTGCGTAACGGTAGGATTTTCAGATAGGTGCGGAGAGAGTGCGAACTCAGTATCCTCCTCTGAGATATCATGAAGGGGCTGAATTGGGGGCTGGGGACCAAGTGAAGGTTCGGATAAGGGATGACTCCTCTTTCTCTTCTGAATACCCTCTTCAATAACCCCGAGAAGAGGACGGTAGTCGACTACATCCTCGGAACGGTGGATCGGAGTCTTCGGCTTGGCGGAATCTTTGGAGAGCTTGTATTGTTCAAGCCTGTGCCGAAGATCCAAGGCCTTGGCCGTTTTACCTGCTCCTGATATAAAGAACAAGTGTCACAAGCTTATATTGGTCCATAATTCAAGAAACGCGGTAAATTAAAAGTTAAAAGAAGAAAGGAAACACATCTGATATACAAACCCTGGGGAGGAGTAGGTTACTGCAATGAGTCCTGGATTTCATTCCAGGACGGGAGCGGATCATAAAATATTCCTAAGTCCCTATCATAAATGGAGCCTGCAGGAGTCAAAAGTTCACCTTGAGTCGTCAGAGCCACCATGGCTGGAGTAGTCTGAGAAGATTCGCTTACACCGGTCCCGGCCTTGTCGGTTTTCCCGGATTTCTCTACCAAAGCCGTTTCTCCGTCCAACCCCTCGAAAGCCTGACGAAATGCATCATCCGTCCACTCCTGAATCTCGCCTGCCTGCCCAGGAAGCAAGGCCCCAATGCCATCGCCACCATCATCACCTTCTCGACCATCTCCACCCTCACCTCTTTCCTCCTCTACGTCTTCCTCCCCCTGGGTAAGTGGACAATTGCTGGGGGAAGGACAGTCCGACTTCTTAAGTTTCTTACCTCCGACAGCTGGAGGTTTCGTGAAAGGTTTCCTCTTGCCACTCTCTACCGTGACACCTCCCTTAGCCTGAGCAGCCGCCCTCTCCTCCGCCGTTTCCCTCAGCTTGACTACTGACTGCTATGGGAGGATCAAGTTATACTCCAGAAGGGTCGCATTTCTGATCAGGTAGGCAGTTGATCTATCTCTCCTGGGGATAGCTTCTATCTCAGCCGCCGTCTGAACCAGGCGATCAGTCTCCACAACCGCAAAGCCACCTGTTGCTAGCAAAAATGGAAACGTATGAGAAGAAGCATCGCAACCCGAATGGAAATTATAAATAAAGCATCGACTTACATCCAGAGGTAAAACGCCGAATAGAAACAGAGTCGTCCCTGACGAAGAACCACTCCTTCTTGAACATGCTGAACTTAGAATACAGATCCAAGACCGGCTTGAAGGTTACAGCTGACTCCAAGCTGATATATGGGGACCCCTTCTTATAGCCCCTCAGATTATATAAGTACCGGATCTCCCGGTTGGAAGGAGCACGCCCATACTTCCTCTGGAAGATGACAAAGAGACTCACCATTATAGCATAGGAGTTGGGTTGAAGCTGGAATGGGGCCACCTTTAGATATGTAAGGAAGCTGGCTACCCAAGCATTAAGAGCCGGGATGGCACCACACATACAGTGGTATCTGCTATAGGCAAAGTACCCTTCGGGAGGGTCGTATGGCATAACTTCTCTCCCTGGCAACAGCATGCGCGTTCTATCGATTCCGAAAGAACGGGAGATGACATCAAGCTGCTCCTCCTTGAGGGAGCTGGGAAAGCAATCGGGCGGGGAGTTCAGAAGCTCTCGAGGGCCGTACCCGTCCACCAGTGATCTCGGGGCCGTTTCGTGATGTTCCAGTCCTGGCTGAGCAGGGGGCACTGCGGAAGATCCTCCTTCGCCCTGGGACTTCTTTTTATCCGATCGAGTTTCTGCTTTGCGAGACATTATCTGCAACATCGGAAAAACATATTGTTAAAACAGAGGATATAAACAAGCAAGTACACGTAGTCCGGAATTTCGCTCGTGATATGAAAAGTGAAAAAATCAAGTGTATAAAGTTCATTCGGCACCCATACTACAAGCCCATTCGGCATTCACAAAAAGTTCATTCAGCACCCATACTACGAGCCCATTCGGCATTCACAACTAAAGTTCATTCGGCACCCATACTACAAGCCCATTCGGCATTCACAACTAAAATTCATTCGGTACACACAAGTTTCATTCGGCGAAGGGAAGTTAAGTACCTAATTCGGCAGGCTAAAGCGGTTCGGCAGTAGGAGAAAATCTGATTCAGCTATGTAACTGATTTGGCTCGACTGCTTCGTTCGGTAGGAGATAACAAAGGCCCTAGCTCCGTACTTATAGGCGAAGGGGGACCTCCGGACCAATCGGTTCGGCACTAGAAATCGAATGGGAACGTCAAAATTGGATAACCTGAAACAAAGCACGACATATATTAGCATATGCCCTACTTTGGGGGGCAAATGTTGGGTACGTTTCTATCACTACCAAGTCCAGATGAAAAAGGAGCCACCGAACCGTTCGGTGCCAAGCCAACAGGAGAAAGTAAGGGACGAACCAGCCTCTACCGGACCAATACCTATTCAAGCATCACCGAACCAACCCCATAGCCGGACCAACTCTAGCCGGACCAACTCCATAGCCGGACCAACCCCATAGCCGGACCAACTCTCGCCGAACCAACTCTCACCAAACCAACTCCATAGCCGGACCAACCCCATAGCCGGACCAACTCTCGCCGAACCAACTCTCACCGAACCAACTCCATAGCCGGACCAACTCTCGCCGAACCAGCCCCATAGCCGGACCAACTCTCGCCGAACCAACTCTCGTCGAACCAACTCTCACCGAACCAACTCCATAGCCGGACCAACCCCATAACCGGACCAACTCTCACCGAATCAACTCCATAGCCGGACCAACCCCATAGCCGAACCAAGACATACTAGGCCAAATCACACCAGCCCAGGCCCACCAACAGCTATATACATCCAAGACCCCTACTCCCTACCTCACTCTATAAATAGAGGGGCAGGGGTACAACAATGGGGACAAGTGAGAGAGCTCAATCACGGAGAGAACTTAAAAACTACTTTCTTTTACTTGTATCAAAGCCTTGTACTTGTAATCAAAATAAGAGAAGAGAAATAACATATAAAGTGGACGTAGGCACATTCTGGCTGAACCACTATAAATCTGCGTGTCTTTTTACAGTTTAGCCCCTGCTTTTCATATATTTGCATAAATCACCCAAATCACTAAGAACAACATAAGATCTACTAAATCATACAACTTTGAGGTGTTTGTCCATTTTTCGTGCAAACACCTTTGTTTCCTCTTTATATACTAAAACTGTTGTAGAGTCTATTACTTTTACTTTGCTTAAAGACTCTAGTAATTACTATCATTAACCAGACTTTTAGTCTGACCCACTCCTCTATTTTCCCCTTTTTCCCCTCTTAGGCAATCAAGGGAGAGGACAGTAGATTGCAGTTGGTTGGAGATTTCTTAGAGGAGTTTACCATGTATTCTTTTCTTTCAACTTTTGTTTTTTCTATGTACTAGCTTATATGAGGGATATTATGTACTCTGATTTTAGAGACTATGACTTTTTGTTTCATGAGATATATTGAATTTTTAGGCATGTATGTGGTATTTGGCATTTGACTTATTTATGAAGCAATTATGAAGTTTTGTTTTAATTAAGTTGTTATTTTAAGTTTCCGCTGTTTTTTATCGATTTTTGTCTTGTCAATCTTAGTCTCTGTTAGATTTAGTTATACCTACAACGCACCATGCCTTTTAATGTGCCCTTTTGGGTATATTAAGGGGCGTGGGGTGTTTCACTTGGTATCAGAGCCTAAGGTTACAGGATTCCTAAAAAATTATTTTAAAAGTAAAATATTTTTCAAAATAACTTGTTTTAAAATTATTTTTCAGAAAATAACTCTTAGAAATAGTTTTTAAGTATAAAAGAGTTTTTATAAAAATCCCCTCAAAGTCCAGTTCAACCTTCTTTCGATTCTTTCGAGCCTAAGTTTCCTTTTCTTTGCATAGTATGGCTGACTGGTTCCGTAGAGCTACGGTACCAGAGGTGCAAGGGCAAGCGCCCAATACAACACCAGTAGGTGGAAATCCCTTTAATCCACCAACACCAGCTGAGTTTTCTAAGCTATGCAAGGACTTCACTAGCATATGTGGTGGAACATTTTCTGGCAAAGGATTTCAAGGAGACGCAAACTAGGTTGGAAGATATGGAGCAAAAGTTTAGGCGGTTAGGCTTGGAGGACCGACAAAGAATTCAACCTACTTATTGGAAGCTGAAGGGAGAACTTAAGGAAGTTCCTACAAGCTCTAAGAAGCAATGGTGGAAGGACAAGAAGGATAAGAGGAAAGAAAGGGGACCTCAGAAGCGAATCAAGAAAAATGGTGAATGTAAGCGCTATAGAATGAATGGTCATTACGAAAAAGACTGTAAGAAGGCAGGAATGGAGGAAAGGTTCAATTGTGGACAGCTTGGTCACTTTAGTAAGTTTTTTCCTCAGAAGATGGGGCAAGGAGCGAGTGCACTTGCAACGCAGACTCAGGCTTTGGATGCAACACCTTCCAACAGCGGACCGGACCGAGGCAGGAAAATTTGGTTTCTATTTTTGATTTTCCCATTCAGACTCTTTTCGATCCTAGAGCATTACACTCTTTCATCTCTAGTTCTTTGGTAGATTGTTTGCACTTAGACATCTCTTTAGTAGTAGACTCCATTGTTGTTTCAAACCCCATGGGAGGATCGACACTCTTGTCTATGATTTGTAGGGGTTTGAAAATTTATATCCTAGGCGTAGAATTTGACTATAACGCCTATATTTTGGGATTTTCGGGGTATGGGATTATTTTGGGAATAGATTGGCTATCCACATATGGAGCTATATTAGATTGCGAGAGGAGAGTCGTTATACTAAAGACATGCATCAGTAGGACTCGTGAGATTTCTTGTAATCCGCAAAGGTCAGTTATGTTAAGCTTCATTTATTCCCTCGATTCATCATCATCAAAGTTAGATACGGTTCCTATCATCAGAGGTTTTTCCAGACATCTTTGAGGAGGTTATGGGACTACCCCCCTAAGAGATAGATTGACTCCAGGATTTATTTGGCTAGCCGGTAGCATTACTCGTAGGGCATATGGTGCCTAGGGAAAGGAAGGGATTGAGCAAGCAAATCCGTGAGCTTTGGAGAAAGGTTTCATAAGAAGAAACATATTGGAATAAGGAGCGCCAGTCGTCTTCGCTACCAAAGCAGGTGGTTCTCTTCAACTTTGCATTGACTATAGAGAATTGAATAAGCTCACAAAGAAGAACCATTATCCACTCTCTAGGATAGATGATCTTTTCAACTAGTTTGTTGGCTCTTTAGTATTCTCCCAACTTGATTTAGCCACTGGATTTCTTCAGCTTAGGGTCGCTGATGATAACATTGATAAGACCACATTTAGGACACCCGATGGATTCTTTGATTGGTTAGTCATGACTTTTGGGCTAAACCAATGTCCCAGCCTATTCTATAGATTTAATGAACCATGTTTTTAGAGATGTCCTAAAATAAAGTTCGTGGTGGTATCCGTGGTCGACATTTTGGTGTTTTCCAAGAAGTATGGAAGAACATGTTATTCATCTAAAGGAGGTTCTTTGTACGCTTCGTGTTCGTCGGTTGAGAGCAGAATTCTTGAAGTATCACATTTGAAGTGCGTTTATTGGGGGTATAGAGAATGTCTACACATGATAGGGATTTAAGAAACGGTTTTGTACATTTAGGATTGGGATTATGGAAATCCAAAGAGAGGTAGGCAAAGGTTAGAGTTGTACAATAAAATTCAGTAGATAAGCAGAGAAGAAAGTCCATGTGTAGATAATTGCAGAAATTATAATTGTCTCAGACAAGTGGATTTGACGGTGATGCCTTAGAATAAATATGAGTATACAAGAGGAATAGGAGTAAAAGCCTTTAGTTTAGGAAAAGTAATCTGAGGGTAGTAAGTAGGAAGACCCACTTTATGCTAAGCCCAATAAAATGAAATTTTTGAAATTTAAAAAGTTGAAAAAAAATTGTAGTTGTTGGAATTAAAAAATTTCATTGTTAATATTTTCTTTCAAAAAATAAACATGGAGTTTTTGAAGAATGGTATGAAATTTAAGTTGGTTTTTATATAATGAAAAATTGGAATTCTTTTTGAAGAATTATGAAGTATATATATAACTCACTAGTTTCATTGTAAGTAAAAAAAGATTTTAAACATAAAAACCTAGAGTGTATCAAGTATCGAAAATGTAGATTACAACTTTTATTGTTGTAATAAATGTTTTCTTAGAAAATAAGAGGATCATAGGCTATAACACTATTGTTATAGTAAGTGAGTCTCAAGAAAAATATTTTTACATAGGTATATGAGATTTATTTTTTTTATTTCTTTTTGGGTTGTAGTAACGGTGTTTTACGCAACATCCGTTTTAACCCAAATAAAAAAGCATTTTAAAAGGTAATTTCTAAGTAAAGAAACAAAATGGTTTGTAAAGTACACTTATTATTAACAAGTATAAGGAAGTGTTTTTGCCGTTATGGAAATATTAAAACAGTTTTGAAGATGAGTTTTTCTAAAAGGAAAATGTGTAAGTTAGATATTAGAAAATATTTATCATGGAAGAATATAATATAAACATATTTTAATCTATTAGAATGAGAAGGATAATGGTATGATTTTCTATGAAACCAATAAAAATGTTTTGTGCAAGTTTCAAGGAATACATGAAAGAGATATAAAGGTATGAAAAGCACCATATTTTGTGTAGCCTATTTCGAAAAATATAAAATAAGGTCCTTGTAATTTCACATAAACATGAAATTCTCTTTTAAAAGGTTCATAGAATATTTTAGCATTAATAACTTCTCATAAGAGAAGGTAGTTCCAATACATTAAGATATGAGACTGTTAGGTGTAATAAGAAGTTGTTTTGAAAACACATAAAGGATATTTTAAAAATATTTTAAAAGAAAATTGTTTGGTGAAAAAGCAAATAAGTTTTTGAAATGAAAAACTTAATAAAAGTAAAATTTGAAAATTCAAATTTTTATAGAAAACTGTAAAAGTCATTAAAAGAACGAGAGATATAAGTTTTAGACTTAAATATTTGGAAGTTTTTCCCTCTAGGTTTGGGAAATAATATTAAATGACCAAGTATTTTTGAAATTAATAGAAACTGAAAAAAGATAACACTTTTAAAGACAAAGATTTTGGGATTTGATGTTTTAAATTTTTAGAAACCTTAGTTTTAAAACAAGGTGATAAATACCAAACCAAACTCTTAAATGTGGAGTAGATAAGAATCATTTCCTAGGAGTAACGGAAAAGGTGTAAGGAGATAGCAGTAAATACTTTTAGAAGTAATAATGGAAGTTTCCGTAAAGTGTATAGGACACTAGTAAGAACCTAGGAATGTTGATTCTTGAAGAACAGTAAAATGAAATTAGTGGGATATTAAGACAAGCATGGTTGTGAATGAGTATTCTTGATTTTGGAAGAACTTGGAAAAAGCATCTTTCTTTAGTGGAATTCATATGGTAGTAGTTTCAAGCTAGCATTGGAATGACACCTTTTGAAGCTCTTTTTGGAAGGCCGTGTAAAACGTCATGTTGGTTGGAGTCTATGGAAAGGTTGCTTCTTGGTTCCGACATGGTTAGAGAGATTTCAGAGAAGTCTAATTTGATTAGAAGAAAATTCGTATCTCATATCCATGTCTCTTTGATAATAGGTTTTAGAATTTCCTTTTTCCATCTTTAGTTTTGAATAGGTTCTTTCTTTATTATCCTTTGGGAGGGTAGAACTTAGGATTTAACCTATGGATGGATGAATGGTTGGTGATTGAGTAGTTTATTGTAGAATTGGATGAAAACATTTAGTACATTTTTTATCCTTAGAGATTTCGGGGACGAAATCACTTAAGGAGGGGAGAATGTAACAACCTGAAATTTAACCCATAATAATTAATCCGTTAATTAATTAAATAACTTTGTGAAATTATCAGAATTGAGCCATGAGAGTTGCACCATTTTGTCCGTGGTATTTTCTGGTCAATTTCCATATATAGAATGTCAGAAACTGAGCTAATATGAACAAGATCGGAATTAAACAGAATAAGCAGAAAATAAAAGAAGAATATATATATATAAATATATATATATATATATATATATGGCAGGTCGACCAACCGGTAGACCTAGGCACCAGGCGGTCGACTGCCCGGTCGACTCGCCTGCTGTTTTGGGGGTGAACGAACAATCGTTCGTTCGTTCGAATGATGGCACGATATTTTTTAACCGACTATGACATGTTTTGCATTCTTTATTTTAATCCGGTCCTTTTATTTTTGCATCTGATGGCTCCTATTCAGCCTATGATGTGGTTGCATCCCATTCAATCTTCAAAATCCAACGGTCTGAGATCCACTTCTACCTCTATAAATAGACCCCTAGACCTAACACTTTTTTTCATTCTAGGTTTCTCCAATTGGGTTCACCTTTCTAGGAAGGTCCCTAAACGGAATAATTGTTCCAAAGGAGAAAATCGTTATAAATTAAATTATTTTACAACTCCAAGTGGATCCGGGAAGACCAAAGGAAGAGCTTAGTACCGAAGCTGAGTGATTGTAATTATTTTAATATTTCTTTAAGTAATTTAAAATAATAGGGTTTCCAATAGTTGTAGTTGTACTACGATTTTGGAATAGCCTTTTTATCAATTGTAGATCTATTTTTCAATTTATTCCATTTTAGTTATTCTTTTTCAGTTAATCATAATTTATAACTGTTAAGCATAGCTTTTTATTTATTTACAGTATTTAAGTTTATTTGCTGTTATTTATTTCTTATTTACATCTTTTTCGATGTTTTGCATTTTATGCAAGCGTCTATTCTCTTCTTCCTCCTTTTCTTCGCGTATGGATTAGAATAATTAAACGTGAATATGGATTATATAAGTAAGAATATTGAATGAAGAAAATAAGATGTAAATTATAAAGACTGTAATAAATAATGGAATTGGACTGTAATATAAATGGAATTGGACTGAAATTATGCCTAATTATGATTAAAATTAGACTAATTAATTGGCTTAGTTATAATGTAGAATTATAACTAAAAAAGAGTAAAAGATGAAAGAAGCTTATTTTCACATTTAGACCTTGGGTTAAGTAATAAGCATGATTATATCGTAGGTTATAATAAGAAAAAGAATAAAATGAGGCTTATTTTAAGACTTGGGATAAATTAATAAGCGTAGAAAGTAAAGATGATAATAAAGGCTTATTTTAATAATTTATCTAAGTCAATAAGCAAAGATGAAAGTAGAACATGTACGATATAGCATTCCCTATTAGACAAAACGATGACTCACATTAGCCTGAAGTGAGATGAGTGCACGCTTATGCTAAGAATGGTAGTAATTGGTCAAATAGAAGTCCAAATCACGGGGGATTTGGATAAGTAGCGCAACTAGATATTGTTTGGATGACGGGCCAGTACCAACAGCATTTCCCCTATAGTTTCTATGGACACACGGTGATCTCCCATTAGTTTGAAGTGAGACGAGGGGCACGCTTATGCTGGAGTTTGAGGTAATAAGAAGACCCAATAGGTGGAGCAAAAGGTAGCATGGGCATGGTGGCAGTTACGCGTGCGACTTCCATTCTGGTGCTCAGTAATCGCTATGAGTTCCAAGCGCTTAGTATGGGTGTCTTTCGTAGACACCATTGCCTTATGTGTAGGGAGCTATATATGTCGTTCGGGTCCATAGTGGGTGTTTTGTGCATCTTTCGTAGATACCATTGGCTGCTGTGTAGGGAGTTATATAGCATCTGGTTCGCAGTAAGGTCTATGGAGTAGCAGGCCGATCAAAAAGGGTAGAATTAGGGTAACATCCTAATTATAGGATTAGGAATTTTGCCTAATCAAAGCAGAAATCAAGGACAAGTGCAAACAATCAAAGTTAACCTATCTTATAGTTAATCATATTTATTTCCAGTTTATCTCTTTCTATTTCCTTTTTTCCTCTTTATATACTAGAACTGTTGTAGAGTCTATTACTTTTACTTTTCACTCCAGTAATTACTATCATTCACCAGACTTTTAGTCTGACCCAATCCTCTATTTTCCCCTTTTCCCTCCCTTAGGCAATCAAGGGAGAGGAAAAGTAGATTGCAGTTGCTTGGAGATTTCTTAAAGGAGTTTGCTACCACGTATTTCTTTTCTTTTAGCTTTTGTTCTTTCTATGTACTGGATTGTGAGGGATATTATGTACTCTAATTTTTGAGACTATGAGTTTTTGTTTCATGAGACATATTGGATTTTTAGACATGTATGTAGTATTTGGTATTTGACTTATTTATGAAGCAATTATGAAGTTTCGTTTTAATTAAGTTATTATTTTAAGTTTCCACTATTTTTTATCTATTTTTTCTTGTGAATCTTAGTCTCTAGTAGCTTTTGTTATACCAACAACGACCACACCTTTTAATGTGTCCATTTGGGTATATTAAGGAGTGTGGGGTGTTTCATAGTTGTTATTTAAACTATTTATCCATGTTAACAAAATTAGAAAATAAGTTTCTCATTGTCTTTAAATAATTAAAACAAGTTTATTTGAGTTATAAAATCCATATTAAATGGTATTAAAATTAAAATACGACGCCAAATTGACAAAATGCGATGAAGTTAGAATATCTTATAAAATAGGTTCATATATTTTTATAAAACTTTTATAAAGTATTATTATTAAATAATCATTAAAAAGAATTATTTATCACTTAAAATTATTTTTGGATTATATACCCAATTTTATCGAAATCCCACTTTTGTCACCTTTACGATGAAAATCCAAATTTCTTAATTCTGTAATCAAGTCCTAAAAATAAGTTTATTATTCTTATTTATCACATAGAACATGATTATTTAAGTTTGATAATCTTATATTTGAATTTTCAAAGTGGTAAAATTTCGAGTCGTTACAAATAGAGACAAATATGGATCACATCTCATAGTAAGTCTTACTAGATCTAAGCCATTCATCTCGAATATGCATCTAGCCCTTTAACCGCACCCTATAGTCTATGTTGCTACCAAATTAGCACCATAATATCATGGGCTAATAGCTCATTTAAGCCCAAATGAATATTATTAATTAAATCTGATTTAATTGTATATCGATATCACATATCGATCGATATATTTATAACTATTATAAATATATAAAATAATATTTATTCCTCAAATCATATTCCAAATTTTACAATTAATATTTCATAAATATTAACTAATTTAATTAATTTATAAATATTATAAACTAATTAAATCATTTGGTCTAAAGAGAATTCATCATTTTGGTTATTTGACTCGTTAGGTGTAAATTTGGTCAGCGATTAACATCGAACTATTCAAATGTCAACATTCACACATCACTTAGCAGGTGGTGTGATATTTTAGCCAAATTTATCGCTTATGTAGTTTCAGTAAAATCCAACTTTACTTTATTAAGCATTACTCAGTTGAAACATTTATTTACACTAATTCTCTTAAACACTTTGGACTTATGGAATTTGGTAATGGTCAAAATTCCAATATATAATCCATATTCAACTCTATAGTCCAAACACAAAGTCCTTGGTTTAATAATAACAATTATTATTCACTAAAATGCTTTGGCCAGAGACTTTGACTATGAGTTGACTTGAGTTGACCGAGACACCAGCCCCATAAAATTGAGGATACGAATCCTCTCTTGAATAGTGCTTCACTTCTAATACTTCCGCTTGACCCAACTATAGTCACTTGATGAATGTTATGCCATAATTTGAGTATAATCAAAGCGGAGCTTTCATAATAAAGATCCATAGTATTCTAACGTCAAGAGAAATGTGTAAATCAATCATATTGATATTTCTGTTTGACCTTAGTTATATTAATCAATAGAAAACTATCAAATGAGTCGTTCCATGGTTATCCAATAACTATCAGCACGTAACCTCTTGTTGCCCAATAGTCATGAGTAATACACTACCCAACATTTGAAGAGCATTACGTACTCTTCCCAACGGATACATCGATAACCAATCTCAATGCATATTAACTAGGAATATTTAAAATGGTATATTTATATTTATCGTGATGAATTACTCACGGTTACAACAATTTGTAATCACTATCACAAAATATACTGTTTATGGATTTTATATTAAATATAATTTTATTTAAATTGATTAATTAATATAATGCATTATATCAAGTATATCATAGAAAGAAAATACCTTTTATTTTGAACAAGATTAGTCAATGAGTTAGGTATATGTAACAAATTGCATAATTTTCCCTAGGGCATACCCCTAACTCTATCAATCTCCCACTTGCACTTGGGGTCAATTATAGAATCTTATTCCAACTTTTCAAATCTCTTACCTCAAAATCAATTTAGTCAGTTCCTCAGTGAATGGGTATGCTATTATGTTTCAATTATCTACTATGTCTATCAACTCTCTCAAAATCTGATAAACTATATCTATCATGTGAAACAATTCGGAGTATGTCTCTCGACTTCTAGTGAGCTCTAAGTTTTGTTATGAACTATACAATGACATTGTTATCATATAACAATGTTATGAGATTCAAAACATTTGCAATCACCTTCTCCTCGGTTATAAATTTATGCATTTATATATGTGTACATTTCTTTATTACTATGCTATTCAAGGTAATGTACTTAACCTTTTCTATTGAATCGGCTACAGCCTTTCATTTCGATCATTTCCAACTTAAAGATTCTTTAACTTGAATCTATTATTGACATGTTATACTCAATATTACTTATGAAGTTTGATTCCGAACACTCCATCATAAGGAGTTCGTTGTTTTGTAAACAATTCTCTAGTATTTCTTAAATATATGAGAATACTCCAAACTACCATTTAGTGATATCAATTTGGATTTGATATTTGCTTCATGTAAAAATACATTAAAAAATCACGATATCGTAGACAACAAACATGCATGATAATTCTATTGCCAATGTATAAGGAATCCATCTTACATGTTTTGTATTAAACATTTTAATAAGGTGTCCCTGTCTATCATTTTGGGACATTCCGGATATCTTTATTCTTACTATAAAAGATATCGTTTACAAATCCGATGTTGAGTATTAAAATAACTAAGGCTGATTTTAATGCAAGTACATAGTTAAAAATCAGCAACGTGTTGTTTATTTACAGTTTTAGAAATATCAATGTGCCTTGTAACGTTCTTTCTTATAAACACGCTTCATCTGCATTTTGATTGATAATCAAATTATTTGATATTTCTGCAAAATATTTAATCAATTCCAATGCTTATAAAATGATACTTTCTATTATTTCTTAGATCATATCCAAGGACTCGCAAACTCAATATCACTCTCACTGACTTCGAGATATTTTTGGTTATTAAGTGTATACTCTAAATCATTATTTATAATTTTCTATTTCAATACATACGTACCAAAACATAAAGTCATACCAACTGATAATTTTGTGAGTAAATCCAAATTAACTTGACCACGTTGAATATTGAATCTATTACGCTAATTTCAACAATTGAAATCTGCGATGTTATTCTTATCAATGTTGCTTATTATATTCTAACTACATTGGTCTTGCTCTTGAAGACACATTCGCAGCCAATGGATCATATCCCTTTCGGGTATATCTACCAAAATCATATTTTGATAATGTACTTGGAATTTTATTTTAGATCTGTGCATCACACCATATCATAGGTCAACACTCTTAATTGTTTAATTAAACAACCAAGGATTATATATTTTCGACATTGATAAAAATCTCATAGTTTCTCTTCAATATACAAGAATACTTATTAAACACTCTAATGTGATGTGTTCATTTAAGTAAGTTAGTTTCATTTCATGTAATCAGTTCTATCTTTGAATCATACCCAATTTCATTTTACTACCAATAATTTTTCAAAGAAATTCCTTCACTATGAAGTTAGTACTTCTTGAAGCAACAATTGTTTCTCGGTGCAAGGGAATAAGTCTTCATAAATTTTTTATGAATTTTCATATTTATAAAACCGATTTGGTTTTACTTTACAAAATTTACATTAAATATGTCATCCAATGGCAATATTTCCCAAATTCTTTGCGGAGATTCATACACGATCCCTCATGAACAATTATTATGTGCAAACTTTCGACTTGCACAACCTTCCAACTCTTGGCATAGGTTATGTTGGGGTTTCTTACTAATCCTTACCTTGTATGATTTTGTAAATTATCATTTAGATGAAATAATATTAACCTTATGCACTACTCTTAAATGCACGACTTTGTAGAAAGAATTTAAATCAACTACACTAACAATTAATCGTACTTTGTTAAACAAAGTTTGATTACTCCTTATTGATATATCATTATGTATTGCATAAAGGAGTGACTTTTGAGATAGAATCTTTGTTTTTATTTTTTATTTTTTTTATTTTTTTGAAGATGGGTTAAGAATTTTATTCATGGGCTTTACGACCCAAGCTCAATCAAAAATATACAACCACAAAACAACAAAGTCTCACATTTACTGCCAAAGTAAAACATACCATATGTACAACAGAACATTCCCAAAATAAAATTAAGTCAAAGAAATCATGAGCTATGGCGGATTCCAAATCATTGCTTGACTTCCTTGCCGATCAACCCTCCAGCTCCAGTTCTCCAATAGTAGTCTTTCTCGTCCCTCTAAGCTGGTAATTCTATGTCTCTTTATCCTTTCGATTATGATAGTGATGTCTCTTGTGATCTGTTTAGAAAAAGCTAACTCATCTTTCTGCTTATTATTGAAAGTCCTTTCGTTATGTTCATGCCAGAGGTGCCAAACGGAAGTTGTCAAGCTAATTTTTTCAACTTCCTTCATCAAGTAAGAGATATCATTCTGGTCGCTCAGGTATACTACTGCTTCTTGTGGATTCTTAACTGCATCTGTTTGTAAGCATTTTAATTCGAATGGCCAAAACCCTTTTGATATATTTGCATTCAATGAATAAATGATTGTGAGTCTCCATATCCCTATTGCAAAGTTTGCATGTCGTGTCTTCCAAAGGTCCCTAACTTTTAAATTATCATTGGTTGGTAGTTGAAAAATCATAGCTTTGTAGGTTGTGTGTGTCATTTTAGGGTTGTTCGAATGACTCCATATAAGGTTATGCCATTGAACTTTAGGATGCTGATGTCTAGAGTCCTCCCAAGCATCTCGTAAATTAAATTGCCCTTTATTGTTACTCTTCCAAGCTTAAATATCACTACTTCTCCTAGTGAATAAAGGAATGCCCTCAATTTCCTATTTTGAATTCCTAGTCATAATTTTCATGTCAGTAACCCACTCATTGTTATGTATAATGTTGGCCACTTTACATATAGGGAGGCCATTAGCAGAGTAGCTATCACATCCTAGTCTGTCAATCAAACTTCTACTATTAATCCAAGGATCTTTCCAAAGATCAGTATTTTCTCCATTTGCTATATGTCTTTCAATAATTACTTTCAGCTGCTCTCTTTGTCTCAATATATTTTTCCAAGTTGTTGAAGCATTATTATTAGCCTTAGTTGCCCAAAAATTGTCTTTGAGGTATCTTGCTCTCATCCAGCTGGCCCAGAGATTATGTGATTCAAGAACTTTCCAAGCTAGCTTAAGCCATAAGCTTTATTGAGTTCAAACAGGTTTTTCAAACCAACACCACCTTCTCTTTTTGGTTTGCATAGTTCTTTGTAGCTCACCTTGTGGAGACCTCCTCCCAAATAAAATTGGCACACGCTGAATTAATCTTAGTTATAGAACAGTTTGGAATTTGAAATGTTGCAGCCAAAATCTAACTTTAGAAGTACTAATTGAGTGTATAAGCTCAACTTTCCCAGCAAATGATAACAATTTAGATCTCCACCTTTGCAATTTTTCTCTAATACTATCAATTAACTTACCACATTCAGCATTAGTGATAGTATTATTTGATAATGGTATACCAAGATATTTAACTAGTAGCTCCCCCTCCATAACACCAAGTTTTCCAATAATTTCAGTTCTATGTTTACAAAATTTATACAAATAACATTTTGTTTTATGCTTATTAACCATTAGACCGGCATAGATTTCCATAAGCTTAAAAATCTCATTGATTTTCCCAATAGCCACAGTATTAGCTTTAAAAACTACTAACAAGTCATCAGCATAAATAAGATGGGTAACTGCAGGTTGAATGTTGTAAATTGGATTGATAAAGTGTTGATAACATGTAATTTTTTTTGTAGAGGAAACCACTCCATGGCCACAACAAAATAATATGAGGAAAGAGGATCACCCTGCCTGATTCCTTTGTTAGTGTGTATATGTCCCCTAAGAACCTCATTGATAATCACAGAAAAGGTTGGAGTGCATAGACAGAGAGCTATTAAATTTAACAGTTTACTAGGAACCCCCATAGAATCAAGCATGTGTAAAATGAACTGTCTATTAACTCTATCATAAGCTTTATGAAAATCTACCTTCATATAAACCTTATCTGCTCCTTGTTTATTGAAATCTCTCACCAATTCATGTGCCATTAGATAATTTTCTAATATAAATTTGCCTTTAATAAATGCATTTTGACATTAGGATATGAGGTCAGGTAGCACCTTGTTTAATATTATACAGATTATTTTGCTGAAAATTTTATATATGACATTATAATATGCAATAGGTCTGTACTTTTCTATTCTTTCTGTTTTATTCACTTTAGGGATAATTGTAATAAAAGTGTGGTTAATTTCCTTAATGAACTCACCAGAATCAAATGCTTCTTGATAAGCTTTAAGCATAATATCTTTCTGGTGTTCCCAGTGCACTTTGAAGAAACTTGCCACAATGTCATCATGAATAGGGCTGGAATCATTGTGAATAGAGAAAATGGCCTTTTTCAGTTCCCCTATAGTAATAGCAGCTGTCAGCATTTCAGCACCCTCCAAGGAAATGCACCTTCTACAATGAGCATGAGGTAGCTGCTAATTGTAATCTCCATTATATGATTCTGTAAAGTACTTGATAGCTTTGTCCTCCAAATCTTGAACATTATCAACAACAAGTCCCTGTTCATTAAAAAATTAGACAAATTGTTATAAATTTTCCTTTGTGATATTTTAGTGTAAAAAAATTTAGTGCATTCATCTCCCTCACCGAGCCATTTCTCCTTAGCCTTTTGTCTTAAACCAATAGCTTGTTTGTTAAGCTAGTCCTTGAGTAACTTTTGTAAAGCATAAAATTCAAAATTGAGTCTTTTATTTTGAGAATTGGCATCCAGTTGAGTTCGAATGTTCTGTAATTGATTTTGTATGTCTTGTATTTCATCTCTTGATTTAGGCCTCTTCCGGTTCCAATCCTTTAGTCAATTCTTTAACCCCTTCACAATCATGATAAACTGATACATGAATTTTCCCCTCTGATATTTGATTAGCATTAAAATCCACAGCATCATTGTAGCCTTCCATAAGATGCAAGTGATTGGCATATCTGAATGGTTTGCCTTTTTGAGTAGGATTGTTAGCATTAAATTGGATTAGAAGAGGACAATGTCACTTGTCGAACTTGGTAGGACTGTAACTTTAATATTAGGGATTCAAATTAGCATTACCCAAAGCTCTGTCAAGTCTTGAAGATAACTTTTTTAACTTCACCAGTTCTCCATGTGTATTTCCGGCCTGTATGGAATGCTTTAACCAATCAGTAGCTAGCACACAATTGTTAAAATCTACAACTTGGAAGACTTTCAATGTAAGACCCCTTTGTTTTTCATTAGTCTTTAGAACCGCATTAAAATCACCAGCTACCAACCAAGGTTTATGTATAATTTTACAGTTAGAAAATAATTACTGCCAAAGTTTATTCTTTTCAGGCGAAAAATTGCTAGCATAAACAAAGAAGCAATAATGTCTAATCCCCCCACATTTTCCATACGAACAGTTATTTGTTGTTCATCCATATCGATAATTGTTGCTGACCACATATTGATATCCTATAAGATCATAATTCTGCTTTTCACCATTCTAGAATTGTTATGAATAATACCTCATTGATTGCCCAGTTGACACTTAAATAACTCAACTTTGCCTTTAGAAAATTTATTTTCCATTATTGCTAATAAAGTAGGCTTAAATTTAACCATAATATTGTAGAGGTCTAATTTTCTAGTATCGCCATTTAGACCTCTAACCTTCCAACATAGAATGGACATTAAGATTTAGTAGCTCTGCTCCTAGTAATCGGAGCTAAAACGACCATAGCTGTTTTACCAACTTCACTATTTTTTTATTAGCAAACCGTTTTTCATAGTCTACATTAACTTATATGTACTTTCTAATATCAGTATCTCCGTCCTCTTCATCAGAAGATTCTATCTAAATATCCAACTTATGAATTACCTCCATTGTTGAAGGAAGCACCTCTTTATCTTTATCCAGATTATCATGAATTGTCTGTTCAGACTGTGGCTGCTTATGATTCTTTTGGCTTAGATTATCCTCATATAGATTCAGAGGTGGATAAACTACTACTGTCTTTGATTTAGAGACCTCTGAACTAATTTCAGTACTGTCATGTGTATAGGGTGGGACTAGGCTATTATGGCAGCATTTCGTGTATAATGTTTTCCAGCCGCATCATTTGGGGGAGGGGGTAGGCCCAGTACTACTAATAATATCATTTTTTCTAGGGTTACACGGTAGTAGTACTAGTTGAATTCTATGAATTTTGGTTTTCCAACCCATACTTGCTTAGGCTTAATTTGATTATTATTACATTGTAGGTTTATATGCCTAAAACACTTGCACTTAGGAGGCACAAACTCGTACTCCACTTCTTTACTGTACACGTTGCCATGTTTATCTATTGCCTTGACACTTTTTAGCAATTCAGCTTCCGCTTCCACCTCCACTAGGACCCTTGCATATTTTATGTGCCTAACAAGTCTGGTGTTTTCATTAGTATCTAGTGGTCTCCCAAATAAGCTTGCGAATTTGCTAATGCATCTTAAGTTCCATAAAGCCAAATTTAAATTGTAAAACTTAATTCAGATAGGATACGTGTACAACATGGCTCTTTCAAAGTTAAAATCCACCTCCCATCTCCTCCTGAAAATTAGCTTGTTGTCCATAAATTAAGGACTGCCTTTTAGAATTCGTTCATAATCATCCTATATTTCAAATTTTATTGGATGAAAACTATTGTCTCTAGGAAAAACATCCCATGATCCCTTAGGGTTCTAACCTCGTTTGATGTAAGCATTGAAATAGACAAAGTAGGGTCGTTTATCGGCTATGTAAGCATGGATCGATTTTTTCCCCATCATGTTTAATTCTTCATAGTCTACGTCATCTATTAATTGATATGCCTCCTTACTATCTTTAATAGGTTCATAGAAATTCACTTTCTTTGATTTCAATTTAACTTTCGATTGCCTCCACCTAGAGTTTAGGGGTTTTCTCTAACCCTAGCCTTACTGTCTTAGTGCTTTGCCTTACTACATCTATAAATGACTGTTTCCCCTTCCTCTTAACCGTCTTCTATCCGCCACCATTTTCTTCTTTCAGATCGCCTAGGGTTTCGGGAATCTTAGCTGCCACCATCATAAAAATATGAATATATAAATTGAATCTTTATTCGTATTAGGTACATATGGAACTCTTTCCAATATACTTACCCATTCAATCAAATCGATTCATTTCTATTGCATATTATATTATTTACTTTCATTTTATACTCTATGAATCTATCTTAGACATGCTACATATGTATCAAATACACAAGTCCATGTCGATGATACCTCATTGGTGAATATGACGAAATACATGGAACCATTTTGGTACTAATATACTTACGATTGCATACTCCTATGATGCTTCCTCTAAATGGGTGCATAACCCTTAATTGTTTGAGATATAATTAATCAGTATCATATGATTCATAATCATATAATAAAATTATTTCTCAAAACTATGGCTTAGTCTATAATTCCAAAATTACTCCAAATTATATTAGATACTTCCATATTTTCCAATGCATCACTTTCGTTCTGAAAACAAATACTATATTATAGTTTTATTTCATAGCGAATATTCATAATATTCATATTGAAATATAGCTATGTCTATCTTTCTGTCGATACATATATTTCATATATAAGTAATCATAAGTCACATGGTATAGTAAATACATACCAAAACCAATGCCTCAAAGTACACCTAGTAATGATATATTCTCCCTCCTTTGAAATCTTCTCGATTCGGTAGACTGCTAATCCTTGAACCGTAGACCTTTGACTATCCAATAGGTGTTGCCTTTTGAATTGTTTTGAGTTGAATTTGTTGGAGCTTCTAGATGTAGAATTTGGCTAGCAATGGGAGAGGCAGCCAAAAAAGTCCTAAAATAATTAGCGTTAGAGGCCTTTATATAGTGGATGAAATAGACAAATATGGATCACATCTCATACTAAGTCTTGCTAGATCTAAGCCATCCACGTCAAATACACCTCTAGCCTTTTAGTCGCCCCTTATAGTCTATGTTGCTACCCAATTATGTAACGAACCGCCTTTATTGCATTCGAAAGATGAATCATTATGGGTTGAAGAAATAAGAAAGATAAGAGAAAGACTAATCAAACATAGAAGCTTACCACGCATGGAACAACATATAATAGATAGTGTAGTACATTACATAGTCAAGCCAAAATATTACATCAGGGTTCAATGATACAAGTTCTAGACTAGGACAATTACAACTGCTTATCCACAAAAGACATAGGACATACATACATACATACATACACTGCGGAATACTTAATAATATTAATAACTATCTATGAAGCTACCTGCTCCAGCTCTTCCATCATGCTTTCAGAGAAACCTGGATCACTTGACTACTCATAAAAATTGAGTATCCAAGAGTTTAGGGAAAAGAAAATAAACTCCGGGTTGGACATGGGTCTGGTGTGAGTAAACTCAAACAATAGAATATTGATTTGAAAACTTTTTTTGGAAACAAGAGTATCTCGTAAGACTACGTCGCATATAAACACGGATGGGTTTTACCTTACGATAACTAAAACACCTTCTATATAAAATCAATGATATTATTATAATGTCTATGGGTTTAAAGTAAATAGAGAACATAGCTGAAATGCTTGCATCTCACATTCCAACATATTAGGTTAACAATCAAAACCGTAAAGCTCTTGCTGGAGAATGGATTCCAACTAATGACTGAGCTACTGGGGTACCGTCCGTCACAGTACACCTCTAGAAAATGTACCGAGGTCGTACCTAACGACCCTTGCTAACACTGGACTGGCCTTCCCCTTACTTGATAGTACCGAATATGATCATCCCCTTAGTTGGGATCAGCAACCATTTTGGGACTTAATTATGAGAATAAGGACTCGTTCTAGATGGGATGATCAATACCCTAATGGGTGCGACCCACATGGCCCTGCTGCATATCCCCTGTTTTAGTCATTTCCGATTGATGAGGCTTAAGGCCACGTTTTACCTTTCAATAGCACTTCCCTCTTGGAATGCTAACATTGCCTTCCAATGTTGACACAATGTCAGCATTTGTCCATACAAGTTGTTCAGGAGATAAACGAACCAAAGGTACTATTTCCATTACACCCGCTTTGGAATCACCCTCAGGGTTAGAAGCAAATTGTAACAACCCGCATATTTATCGATTGTATATTTAAATATTTTATTTAATATAGAATCGTTAATCGGATTAAGGTCCGAAAAGCTACTTTTTGCAAACAGTCGAATTAGGACTCGAGACCACTTCCATTGAGTTCAAAATGCCATTTGAAACCTTTTTGAGTATAAACTTTGATATGTTTGGAGTTAGTGGAATTTTGCTACTTTTTCACTTAGGGCTTTGGGTTTGGGTTTGGGTTCAGCCCACTTGCCCAAATCTGGTTATATCATTACTCCACCCCATCTCCTCTTCATTACTCCACTTTCATTTCCTAACACTCAAGCTTCATCAAAAATGGAGGAAGAGAAAAAAGAATTAGGAAATTCCTAAGCCCTAGTTCCATTGCATATCCAAGTTCTAGCTCCAAATTCAAGAAGAAGATATTACTTAGATTCAAGCTTGTTGAGTTGGAATTGGAGAGTGATTGTCCTTGCCATTGCTCTATAGATTCTTCTTCATTTGTTTTGGGTTTAAAGGTGAGATTTTTATCTCACATCTTTGTCTATAACTATCTTTGATGTTAGGTATGAATTCCTAACACTTGTTTATGATCATTTGCTTTTGGTTTGAATTGATTTGGTGAACATTTCAGATTTTGGTGTTTTGAAGCCAAAACTTTGAAAATCCTTGTTTTGATTCGTGAACATGTTTTTGGTAGCGTATCGAAGAGCCTATAGGGCTGGGTTGCCGATTGGCGTAAACCCCTAGCGCCCATCGCTCGTCCGTTCGCCAATTGTTGGGATTTCGCCCCTTGGGGGCTAGGCTGAGAATACTGGAATTTCCAGTATCGGTCGACCGACCACTCTGGGTCAGTCGACCGAGCCTGGAAACAGAAAGTTTCCAGGCATGGAATACTGGAATTTCCAGTATCGGTCGACCGAATACTCTGGGTCAGTCGACCGAGCCTGGAAATAGAAAGTTTCCAGGCATTGGAATACTAGAATTTCCAGTATCGGTCGACCGATCCTAGAAACAGAAAGTTTCCAAGCATGATTCAGTCGAATGACCACCCTGGTCCAGTCGACTGAATCTACCGTCTCTGCCTATTTTGCCTTTTATGTTTGAGTTTCCAATTTTTAATCGATTCTTGATTCTCCGTTTTGTTGTTATCATTTGTTATCGATTTTGATGACTTCTATTCGGGATTTTTGGGTATATCCATTTTGATGGATTCGACATCGATTTCTATGGATTTGATTCACGTCTTCGTATGTCAATTTTTGGATGGTTGATGTTTCTACAATCATTTCTGTGCTTTGTCACTTTAAAATACAAAGGTTTTCTATACTAGTAGTAAATATTAAAACTCTTTTACAAAGATGATTTCAACTCTATTTTTTTATATACAAAGCTCTTTTATAAAACCGTTTTCTAATCTATTAGTATATACAAACCTTTACCTCATTCGTATGAGAAAATATAATTAAACGACTTAGCAAAACAAGTGGTATGAAACTCTTGCGTTTACTTCGTCGGTTAAATTTTGGACTTGTTCGATTGAAAATCTTGTGACAATTTTCGAGTGGAAATCTACAATCTGTTCGTAAATATTTGAGTTAAGCTTGTGGTTATGGGACATGAAGCTAAACTCTTATATTTACTAGCTTAGTGTAATTTACACTTAACTTCGAGTGGAAGTCTACAATTTGTTCGTAAATATTTGAGTTAAGCTAGTGGTTATGGGACATGAAGCTAAACTCTTATATTTACTAGCTTAGTGTAATTTACACTTATCAATCATTGATGATCATTTTGTGATTTGGACTAGCGATTGAGCGATGTCTCTTTGTCTGCGAGGGAGACTAAACCCCGTTTTATGGAGCTTCGGCTCAAATTTGGCGGGCTAGCGACCCGTGGTCTTTGGACCGTTCATGGAGCAATCGGCTCAATGAGTCTGTGCACAAGTTGTATCTTTTAGGGTGCGTCGATGTTCGGCTCATTTATCCGCGTGGGGAATGTACCACGACTGAATCTGTGCATGATTCATATCTTTTAGGGTGCGTCGATGTTCGGTTCATTTTTTTGGGTTAGCGACCCATGGAATAGCGTTCCGTTTATGTTGCACGTGTTTGGGAGTTTTCATGCTTCCGTTTCTGATAGGCCTCCCCCTTTATGTGATTTCTGGATCTTCTCGTTGTGATTTCTGGAATTTATGTTTCACCACCTTTTTCAGTTGGCATCGATATGTATGTCATTTATTGTGGCTTGGTGAATTAAATTAAGAATATGTCATTCTTTATAATCTTTGAGAAGATTCTTGTGATATTGATTGATCTCTGGATTGATTTTCGATTAGATACTTATCACAGTATGGCTTTATGGTTATCATACGTTTTGTCATATCTCTTATTCTATATCACTTTATCTGATATTTATAGCTAGACTGATCCGTTTATTATTTTCTTCTTAAATAATACTCGGGTCAGACTGAGATTTTATAGGTGCTTCCTCATGACTTCTTATCTGGGACTATCATCCGACTTTTGGCTAACTACTTTAGCATTGTAGTTTTTGGTTGTATACATTCGATATATTGACTCACTGATGTATACATATTCTGTTGTCTAGCACTTGTATCTATTCTTTTTGATAATGTGGATCTTGTTTGACCACTACTCTGATGTACACTTTCATGTGTTATATTCATATCTATTTCCACCTTTGTGATATGAATTGTCTGTGACTGATTTGTGTTATGTTTATTTCTATATTTGTTTTCGATGTATATATACATAGCCACCGTGTAGTAGCTTTAAGTTTGTATCGGTATGTCGGATTTCCTCTTGAGATGAAAAGTTATAATTTTATCTAGCATATCGGTACTCGCACAAAGCAATTACATGGATGGTCGCTCCTCAACAACCTTATTCTCCGCGCTAGTCGACGGCATTACCCAGTATGTGTCCTTGGCTAACGTGGGCATAGAGGTGGGGCCTCATAGCATGGTATCAGAGCCAAACTTCGGAACAATGTAGAATAATCTAGCAAGGATTATTGTCCTAAGTCTTTCTTAGAGATTGTGCCATAGGATTTAATTCGAGTCTTCGTACCGTTCTATCCTATTTTCTTTTGTAATGCCTTGTTTTATCAATCAAGTTTGTTTGATATTCATTTTGTGAATAACCTTTTTCCTCTTCTTTCTTTCTTTCTTAAAGAAGAAGAAATGGTTAGATCTGGTAGTCCTAGCACTGGTCAATCCAGTAGTCCTTCTCTGGATGGCGTATTCATGACTGCACAACAACTTTTGGATCTTGTAAAGAATCAAAGGTTTATTTGTGCTTTGAGTAAGAACCCCGAAAAGGTTTTACCTCTGAAACTTGAAGTGCCTTTCGATCAGTTTGTAGGTATCACTCTTCAACTTAGAGAGGGCGATAAAGAAAGTAATGTTGAAGCTGTGGATGCCAAACAAAACTTCAACATCAACAAGAAAAGGCATATTAAGTTCAAAAGTCCTAATCCCAACAAAAAGGGGAAGCAGGCAATTTCGATAGCAAAGACTCATACGTCTAATCCTGGACAATGCTACCATTGTGGTTCTACCGACCACTATGCGAATAAATGTCCAAAACCCTTTTCTTGTCGCTATTGCAAAGGTTTGGGTCATCTTTTATCTTCATGCCCCAAACTTCCAAGCAAGAAAGAGGGAAAGCTAAAGGTTGTGCAAGTCTCTACTGACACTTTTCTTGGTCAAGGTAATTCTCCTTCTATCCTTGATGACATTAAATTGTTTTGTGATTATCCTATTTGATTTCTTTTGATACGAGTGCATCTCCTTATTTTATATCAAAAGGATTTGTTGATTGTTTTTCTTTAAATATTTTTGGCTTGATTACTTCATTGAGAATTGCGAATCCGGTTGGTGGATCCGCAACACTCAGTTTACTTTGTGAAAATGTCAAGATTATTTTATGTGATTTTCTTTCCGAGCCGATTTGCATGTTATGCGTTACTTAGTCTTTGGAATTGGATTTTTGGTGTAAGGATTGGCTTATTATTATGAAGCCCATATTCTATGTCCAATGTGGACTATTTATCTTCGACATTCTCAATCTGTTAAGCAGATTTCTTTTGTCCTTAATGATTTTGATTTCCAGATTTGGTGACATCATTTTATTCATTAAACCCACTTGATGAGGAAAGTGTTATTTCTCTCATTCAAGTAGTTTGTGAATTTTCCGGAATATTTGAGCTTGTCTTAGGATTATCACCTTAGCAATCTATTGAATGGTGCTAAGGTCTTTTCAGCTCGACCTTGCCATCGGTTTTCTTTAGTTACGAGTTGCGGAGGGTAGCATCCACTTACCGCATTCCGCACTCGTTATGATTCTTGTGAGTGGTTCGTTATGTCATTCGGTTTGACGAACCTTCTTCATTATTTCATCCGTTTTGTGAATCGAGTATTCTACGAATATCTCGATTTGTTTATCCTTGTATTTATTGATTATGGATGAATACAATAATTTAAAATTTGCAAATCTTTTTAATAAGATATTTATAAGTATAATTGGATTTTCTACTTAAAACGAACAAAGAATACTTGTAAATTTTATAAGAGGCATGTTTCTCATATAGAAATTGATTTTGTGTTATTTTTCCCATTGAGTGCTTTAAGAATTCTGGTCGGTGCACTTGATCAACGTTATCGATAGGAATTTCCTAAATGCTTTGATGAGACAATCAGACACGGTAAATTGACTTGTAAAATAAAAGTTTTTCTGAAAGGATAATTACACAAAGTTAATTAAAATTTTGAAAGTTCTAGCTTTCCGGGAAAGAGAATCGATTAAAAGAACTCTTTTCCGATTCTTTTATTTTTGCGATTCCCGAAGGGAATCAAGACTTTGATGTTTATACCGATGCTAGTCGTAATTGTTTTGGTGTCGTTCTCTTGCAAAAGGGAATGTGTTATCACATATGCTTCTTGACAAATTAAAGCTTGTCGAGACTAGACATGCCATTCATGATCTAGTGCTTGCGGCTATTGTTTTTGCTCTTAGATTTTTGGCGTATTATATTTTGAGAGAGAAATTTGTTCTCTAAACCGATCATAAAATCTTTGAAGTATTTGTTTCCTCAAAAGGAACTCAATTTGCGTCAACAATGTTGGCTCGGGTTCCTTGCATCTATGATCTTGATATTTTTATATACTTCCAGAAAGGGCAATCGTGTTGCCGATGCCCTTAGCCGAAAGCAACAATCGGTTGTTTCTTTGATGATATCCGAATGGAATTATCTTGAGACTTTATCCA
The DNA here is from genome assembly GCA_030737815.1 of Allium fistulosum. Taxonomy (NCBI): domain Eukaryota; kingdom Viridiplantae; phylum Streptophyta; class Magnoliopsida; order Asparagales; family Amaryllidaceae; genus Allium; species Allium fistulosum. Next base: position 1,292,591,094 of record CM060902.1, read on the forward strand.
ATTATTAGATTCGAGATCGTGAATCCAATTTTTTTTCATCTCTTGTTTTGGGTAGCCTTGAGGCTCATCCTTCTCTTTTAGACCGCATCCTTGAAACTCTAAAGTAAAATCCCAAATTGGCTTTTCTTAGCCAAAATTGTAGGGATCAAAATAAGGTTGATGGTTTGAAAGATTTTGAAATCGATTCTCGTGGTGGCATTCGGGTGTTTGGTAGACTTATTGTGCCAAACATTTGTGATCTTTGTAAAGACATTTTAAGAAGATTCTCATCGTTCTAAATTTACCATTCATCCCGGTAATAGTAGCGACTTTATTATTGGGATGGAATGAAATTTGATATTGCTAACTTCATTAAGCGTTGCATGGCTTACCAACTCATAAAGGCCAAACCTCAAAGGCCCGGTGGGTTATTGCAACCTTTGGACATTCCAATTTGGAAGTGGGATCATATTTCCACAGATTGTATTGACTGTCTTTCCCGTTCTCGTTCGGGTCATGACAATCTATGGGTGATTGTAGATAGACATACAAAATCCGCCCATTTTCTTCCCGTTCGGTCCAATCGGACCGTACCTCTCTTTACTAAACTCTACGTCTAGTTAAATTGCATGGAGTTTCCACTTCTATTGTTAGCAATCGTGATCCATTATTTTTCTAATGGATTTTGTAAGGTCTTCAAAAGCTTTGGGAACAAAGCTTAATTTTAGCACCGCTTATCGTACAACCAAGCGTGTGAATCAAACTCTTGAAGATCTTCTTTCGTGCATGTGTTCTTGATTTTGGTGGAAGTTGGGAAGATCGTATTCTTGTTGAGTTTTCTTCCTATAATAGCTTCCAATCTTGTATTGGTATGGCATCTTACGAGGCACTCTACGGAAGGCCATGTCGATTTCCTTCGTGTTGGCTTGAAGCCGGTGAGAAGCTAGTTTTAGGCCTAAATTTTATTGGAGTTCATTTGTGTTTCACTTATGATGGGTGTTGTGCGTTTCAGTTGATCGGGAAAGTTAGCACCTCGATATGTTGGTCCATTTCCCATCACCGAACGAATTTGTTCCGTGGCTTATCGCCTTTTTATTACCGGCTCAATCTTTTGCTATTTATGACGTTTTCCGCGTCTCTCTACTATGGAAATACCTTAGGTTTCCGATTTTTATTCTTGAGCCTGGTGTTATAGTAGGGATTGAAGTTTCACCAGATTTGACTTTTGAGCAACATTCTATTCGCATCATTTCTTCGGGGGTCGAGTGCCCTCGAAATAAAGATGTTCTTTTTGTGAAAGTCCGATGGTTCTCAAATCCTAAGGATTTCTCTTGGGAATCCAGAGAATTCATCGAGCGAACACATCCAGACTTACTCTTTCGTGCTCTTTATGGTGAACTTCTTATTTCAAATTTTCTTCTATGTTGATATGCTTTTATGGTTGTTACTCTTTATTTTCTTCTTAAGTATTGTGAGGACGCAATTTCTTTAAGGAGGGGAGTCTGTAACAACTCGCATATTTATCGATTGTATATTTAAATATTTTATTTAATATAGAATCGTTAATCGGATTGAGGTCCGAAAAGCTACTTTTTGCAAACAGTCGAATTAGGACTCGAGACCGCTTCCATTGAGTTCAAAATGCCATTTGCGACCTTTTTGAGTATAAACTTTGATATGTTTGGAGTTAGTGGAAGTTTGCTACTTTTTCACTTAGGGCTTTGGGTTTGGGTTCAGCCCACTTGCCCAAATCTGGTTATATCATTACTCCACCCCATCTCCTCTTCATTACTTCACTTTCATTTCCTAACACTCAAGCTTCATCAAAAATGGAGGAAGAGAAAAAAGAATTAGGAAATTCCTAAGCCCTAGTTCCATTGCAAATCCAAGTTCTAGCTCCAAATTCAAGAAGAAGATATTGCTTAGATTCAAGCTTGTTGAGTTGGAATTGGAGAGTGATTGTCCGTGCCATTGCTCTATAGCTTCTTCTTCATTTGTTTTGGGTTTAAAGGTGAGATTTTTATCTCAAATCTTTGTCTATAACTATCTTTGATGTTAGGTATGAATTCCTAACACTTGTTCATGATCATTTGCTTTTGGTTTGAATTGATTTGGTGAACATTTCAGTTTTTGGTGTTTTGAAGCCAAAACTTTGAAAATCCTTGTTTTGATTCGTGAACATGTTTTTGGTGGTGTATCGAAGAGCCTATAGGGCTGGGTTGCCGATTGGCGTAAACCCCTAGCGCCCATCGCTCGTCCGTTCGCCAATTGTTGGGATTTTGCCCCTTGGGGGCTAGGCTGAGAATACTGGAATTTCCAGTATCGGTCGACCGAGCCTGGAAACAGAAAGTTTCCAGGCATGGAATATTGGAATTTCCAGTATCGGTCGACCGAATACTCTGGGTCAGTCGACCGAGCCTGGAAACAGAAAGTTTCTAGGCATTGGAATACTGGAATTTCCAGTATCGGTCGACCGACCACTCTGGGTCAGTCGACCGAGCCTGGAAACAGAAAGTTTCCAGGCATGATTCAGTCGAATGACCACCCTGGTCCAGTCGACTGAATCTACCGTCTCTGCCTATTTTGCCTTTTATGTTTGAGATTCCAATTTTTAATCGATTCTTGATTCTCCGTTTTGTTGTTATCATTTGTTATCGATTTTGATGACTTCTATTCGGGGTTTTTGGGTATATCCATTTTGATGGATTCGACATCGATTTCTATGGATTTGATTCACGTCTTCGTATGTCAATTTTTGGATGGTTGATGTTTCTACAATCATTTCTGTGCTTTGTCACTTTAAAATACAAAGGTTTTCTATACTAGTAGTAAATATTAAAACTCTTTTACAAAGATGATTTCAACTCTATTTTTTTTATATTCAAAGCTCTTTTATAAAACCGTTTTCTAATCTATTAGTATATACAAACCTTTACCTCATTCGTATGAGAAAATATAATTAAACGTCTTAGCAAAACAAGTGGTATGAAACTCTTGCGTTTACTTCGTCGGTTAATTTTTGGACTTGTTCGATTGAAAATCTTGTGACAATTTTCGAGTGGAAATCTACAATCTGTTCGTAAATATTTGAGTTAAGCTTGTGGTTATGGGACATGAAGCTAAACTCTTATATTTACTAGCTTAGTGTAATTTACACTTAACTTCGAGGGGAAGTCTACAATTTGTTCGTAAATATTTGAGTTAAGCTAGTGGTTATGGGACATGAAGCTAAACTCTTATATTTACTAGCTTAGTGTAATTTACACTTATCGATCATTGATGATCATTTTGTGATTTGGACTAGCGATTGAGCGATGTCTCTTTGTCTGCGAGGGAGACTAAACCCCGTTTTATGGAGCTTCGGCTCAAATTTGGCGGGCTAGCGACCCGTGGTCTTTGGACCGTTCATGGAGCAATCGGCTCAATGAGTCTGTGCATGAGTCGTATCTTTTAGGGTGCATCGATGTTCGGCTCATTTATCCGCGTGGGGAATGTACCACGACTGAATCTGTGCATGAGTCATATCTTTTAGGGTGCGTCGATGTTCGGTTCATTTTTTTGGGTTAGCGACCCATGGAATAGCGTTCTGTTTATGTTGCACGTGTTTGGGAGTTTTCATGCTTCCGTTTCTGATAGGCCTCCCCCTTTATGTGATTTCTGGATTTTCTCGTTGTGATTTCTGGAATTTATGTTTCACCACCTTTTTCAGTTGGCATCGATATGTATGTCATTTATTGTGGCTTGGTGAATTAAATTAAGAATATGTCATTCTTTATAATATTTGAGAAGATTCTTGTGATATTGATTGATCTCTGGATTGATTTTCGATTAGATACTTATCACAGTATGGCTTTATGGTTATCATACGTTTTGTCATATCTCTTATTCTATATCACTTTATCTGATATTTATAGCTAGACTGACCCGTTTATTATTTTCTTCTTAAATAATACTCGGGTCAGAATGAGATTTTACAGGTGCTTCCTCATGACTTCTTATCTGGGACTATCATCTGACTTTTGGCTAACTACTTTAGCATTGTAGTTTTTGGTTGTATACATTCGATATATTGACTCATTGATGTATACATATTCTGTTGTCCAGCACTTGTATCTATTCTTTTTGATAATGTGGATCTTGTTTGACCACTACTCTGATGTACACTTTCATGTGTTATATTCATATCTTTTTCCGCCTTTGTGATATGAATTGTCTGTGACTGATTTGTGTTATGTTTATTTCTATATTTGTTTCCGAAGTATATATACATAGCCACCGTGTAGTAGCTTTGAGTTTGTATTGGTATGTCGGATTTCCTCTTGAGATGAAAAGTTATATTTTTATCTGGCATATCGGTACTCGCACAAAGCAATTACATGGATGGTCGCACCTCAACAGCCTTATTCTCCATGCTAGTCGACGGCATTACCCAGTATGTGTCCTTGGCTAGCGTGGGCATAGAGGTGGGGCCTCACAGCATGGTATTAGAGCCAAACTTCGGAACAATGTAGAATAATCTAGCAAGGATCATTGTCCTAAGTCTTTCTTAGGAATCGTGCCATAGGATTTAATTCGAGTCTTCATACCGTTATATCCTATTTTCTTTTGTGATGCCTTGTTTTATCAATCAAGTTTGTTTGATATTCATTTTGTGAATAACATTTTTCCTCTTCTTTCTTTCTTTCTTAAAGAAGAAGAAATGGTTAGATCTGGCAGTCCTAGCGCTGGTCAATCCAGTAGTCCTTCTCTGGATGGCGTATTCATGACTGCACAACAACTTTTGGATCTTGTAAAGAATTAAAGGTTTATTAGTGCTTTGAGTAAGAACCCCGAAAAGGTTTTACCTCTGAAACTTGAAGTGCCTTCCGATCAGTTTGTAGGTATCACTCTTCAACTTAGAGATGGCGATAAAGAAAGTAATGTTGAAGTTGTGGATGCCAAAAAAAACTTCAACATCAACAAGAAAAGGCATATTAAGTTCAAAAGTCCTAATCCCAACAAAAAGGGGAAGCAGGCAATTTCGATAGCAAAGACTCATACGTCTAATCGTGGACAATGCTACAATTCTGGTTCTACCGACCACTATGCGAATAAATGTCCAAAACCCTTTTCTTGTCGCTATTGCAAAGGTTTGGGTCATCTTTTATCTTCATGCCCCAAACTTCCAAGCAAGAAAGAGGGAAAGCTAAAGGTTGTGCAAGTCTCTATTGACACATTTCTTGGTCAAGGTAATTCTCCTTCTATCCTTGATGACATTAATTTGTTTTGTGATTATCCTATTTGATTTCTTTTGATACAAGTGCATCTCCTTCTTTTATATCAAAAGGATTTGTTGATTCTTTTTCTTTAAATATTTTTGGCTTGATTACTTCATTGAGAATTGCGAATCCAGTTGGTGGATCCGCAAGACTCAGTTTACTTTGTGAAAATGTCAAGATTATTTTATGTGATTTTCTTTTCGAGCCGATTTGCATGTTATGCGTTACTTAAGCTTCGGAATTGATTTTTTTTGTGTAAGGATTGGCTTATTATTATGAAGCCCATATTCTATGTCCAATGTGGACTATTTATCTTCGATTCTCAATCTGTTAAGCAGATTTCTTTTGTCCTTAATGATTTTGATTTCCAGATTTGGTGACATCATTTTATTCATTAAACCCACTTGATGAGGAAAGTGTTATTTCTCTCATTCAAGTAGTTTGTGAATTTTCCGGAATATTTGAGCTTGTCTAAGGATTATCACCTAAGCAATCTATTGAATGGTGCTAAGGTCTTTTTAGCTCGACCTTGCCACCGGTTTTCTTTAGTTACGAGTTGCGAAGGGTAGCATCCACTTACAGCATTCCGCACTCGTTATGATTCTTGTGAGTGGTTTGTTATGTCATTTGGTTTGACGAACCTTCTACCTTATTTCATCCGTTTTGTGAATCGAGTATTCTACGAATATCTCGATTTGTTTATCCTTGTATTTATTAATTATGGATGAAAACAACAATTTAAAATTTGCAAATCTTTTTAATAAGATATTTATAAGTATAATTGGATTTTGTACTTAAAACGAACAAAGAATACTTGTAAATTTTATAAGAGGCATGTTTATCATATAGAAAATGATTTTGTGTTATTTTGCCCATTGAGTGCTTTAAGAATTCTGGTCGGTGCGCTTGATCAACAATATCGATAGGAATTTCCTAAACGCTTTGATGAGACAATCAGACATAGTAAATTGACTTGTAAAATAAAAGTTTTTCTGAAAGGATAATTACACAAAGTTAAATAAAATTTTGAAAGTTCTAGCTTTCCGGGAAAGAGAATCGATTAAAAGAACTCTTTTTCGATGCTTTTATTTTTGCGATTCCCAAAGGGAATCAAGACTTTGATGTTTATACCGATGCTAGTCGTATTGGTTTTGGTGTCGTTCTCTTGCAAAAGGGAATGTGTTATCACATATGCTTCTTGACAAATTAAAGCTTGTCGAGACTAGACATGCCATTCATGATCTAGTGCTCGCGGCTATTGTTTTTGCTCTTAGATTTTTGGCGTATTATATTTTGAGAGAGAAATTTGTTCTCTAAACTGATCATAAAATCTTTGAAGTATTTGTTTCCTCAAAAGGAACTCAATTTGCGTCAACAATGTTGGCTCGGGTTCCTTGCATCTATGATCTTGATATTTTTATATACTTCCAGAAAGGGCAATCGTGTTGCCGATGCCCTTAGCCGAAAGCAACAATCGGTTGTGTCTTTGATGATATCCAAATGGAATTATCTTGAGACTTTATCCAATTATTAGATTCGAGATCGTGAATCCAATTTTTTTTCATCTCTTGTTTTGGGTAGCCTTGAGGCTCATCCTTCTCTTTTAGACCGCATCCTTGAAACTCTAAAGTAAAATCCCAAATTGGCTTTTCTTAGCCAAAATTGTAGAGATCAAAATAAGGTTGATGGTTTGAAAGATTTTGAAATCGATGCTCGTGGTGGCATTCGAGTGTTTGGTAGACTTATTGTGCCAAACATTTGTGATCATTGTAAAGACATTTTAAGAAGATTCTCATCGTTCTAAATTTACCATTCATCCCGGTAATAGTAGCGACTTTATTATTGGGATGGAATGAAATTTGATATTGCTAACTTCATTAAACGTTGCATGGCTTACCAACTCATAAAGGCCAAGCCTCAAAGGCCCGGTGGGTTATTGCAACCTTTGGACATTCCAATTTGGAAGTGGGATCATATTTCCACAGATTGTATTGATTGTCTTTCCCGTTCTCGTTCGGGTCATGACAATCTATGGGTGATTGTAGAGAGACTTACAAAATCTGCCCATTTTCTTCGAGTTCGGTCCAATCGCACCGTACCTCTCTTTACTAAACTCTACGTCTAGTTAAATTGCATGGAGTTTCTACTTCTATTGTTAGCAATCGTGATCCATTATTTTGCTAATTGATTTTGTAAGGTCTTCAAAAGCTTTGGGAACAAAGCTTAATTTTAGCACCGCTTATCGTACAACCAAGCGTGTGAATCAAACTCTTGAAGATCTTCTTTCGTGCATGTGTTCTTGATTTTGGTGGAAGTTGGGAAGATTGTATTCTTGTTGAGTTTTCTTCCTATAATAGCTTCCAATCTTGTATTGGTATGGCATCTTACGAGGCACTCTACGGAAGGCCATGTCGATTTCCTTCGTGTTGGCTTGAAGCCGGTGAGAAGCTGGTTTTAGGCCTAGATTTTATTGGAGTTCATTTGTGTTTCACTTATGATGGGTGTTGTGCGTTTCAGTTGATCGGGAAAGTTAGCACCTCGATATGTTGGTCCATTTCCCATCACCGAACGAATTTGTTCCATGGCTTATCGCCTTTTTATTACCGGCTCAATCTTTTGCTATTTATGACGTTTTCCACGTCTCTCTACTACGGAAATACCTTAGGTTTCCGATTTTTATTCTTGACCCTGGTGTTATAGTAGGGATTGAAGTTTCACCAGATTTTACTTTTGAGCAACATTCTATTCGCATCATTTCTTTGGGGGTCGAGTGCCTTCGAAATAAAGATGTTATTTTTGTGGAAGTTCGATGGTTCTCAAATCCTAAGGATTTCTCTTGGGAATCCAGAGAATTCATCGAGCGAACACATCCAGACTTACTCTTTCGTGCTCTTTATGGTGAACTTCTTATTTCAAATTTTCTTCTATGTTGATACGCTTTTATGGTTGTTATTCTTTATTTTCTTCTTAAGTATTGCGAGGACGCAATTTCTTTAAGGAGGGGAGTCTGTAACAACCTGCATATTTATCGATTGTATATTTAAATATTTTATTTAATATAGAATCGTTAATCGGATTGAGGTCCGAAAAGTTACTTTTTGCAAACAGTCGAATTAGGACTCGAGACCACTTCCATTGAGTTCAAAATGCCATTTGCGACCTTTTTTAGTTTAAACTTTGATATGTTTGGAGTTAGTGGAATTTTGCTACTTTTTCACTTAGGGCTTTGGGTTTGGGTTTGGGTTCAGCCCACTTGCCCAAATCTGGTTATATCATTACTCCACCCCATCTCCTCTTCATTACTCCACTTTCATTTCCTAACACTCAAGCTTCATCAAAAATGGAGGAAGAGAAAAAAGAATTAGGAAATTCCTAAGCCCTAGTTCCATTGCAAATCCAAGTTCTAGCTCCAAATTCAAGAAGAAGATATTGCTTAGATTCAAGCTTGTTGAGTTGGAATTGGAGAGTGATTGTCCTTGCCATTGCTCTATAGCTTCTTCTTCATTTGTTTTGGGTTTAAAGGTGAGATTTTTATCTCAAATCTTTGTCTATAACTATCTTTGATGTTAGGTATGAATTCCTAACACTTGTTCATGATCATTTGCTTTTGGTTTGAATTGATTTGGTGAACATTTCAGTTTTTGGTGTTTTGAAGCCAAAACTTTGAAAATCCTTGTTTTGATTCGTGAACATGTTTTTGGTGGCGTATCGAAGAGCCTATAGGGCTGGGTTGCCGATTGGCGTAAACCCCTAGCGCCCATCGCTCGTCCGTTCGCCAATTGTTGGGATTTTGCCCCTTGGGGGCTAGGCTGAGAATACTGGAATTTCTAGTATCGGTCGACCGACCACTCTGGGCTAGTCGACCGAGCCTGGAAACAGAAAGTTTCCAGGCATGGAATACTGGAATATCCAGTATCGGTAGACCGAATACTCTGGGTCAGTCGACCGAGCCTGGAAACAGAAAGTTTCCAGGCATTGGAATACTGGAATTTCCAGTATCGGTCGACCGACCACTCTGGGTCGGTCGACCGAGCCTGGAAACAGAAAGTTTCCAAGCATGATTCAGTCGAATGACCACCATGGTTCAGTCGACTGAATCTACCGTCTCTGCCTATTTTTCCTTTTGTGTTTGAGTTTCCAATTTTTAATCGATTCTTGATTCTCCGTATTGTTGTTATCATTTGTTATCGATTTTGATGACTTCTATTTCGGGATTTTTGGGTATATCCATTTTGATGGATTCGACATCGATTTCTATGGATTTGATTCACGTCTTCGTATGTGAATTTTTGGATGGTTGATTGTTTCTACAATCATTCTGTGCTTTGTCACTTTAAAATACAAAGGTTTTCTATACTAGTAGTAAATATTAAAACTCTTTTACAAAGATGATTTCAACTCTATTTTTTTTATATACAAAGCTCTTTTATAAAACTATTTTCTAATCTATTAGTATATACAAACCTTTACCTCATTCGTATGAGAAAATATAATTAAACGACTTAGCAAAACAAGTGGTATGAAACGCTTGCGTTTACTTCGTCGGTTATTTTTTGGACTTGTTCGATTGAAAATCTTGTGACAATTTTCGAGTGGAAATCTACAATTTGTTCCTAAATATTTGAGTTAAGCTAGTGGTTATGGGACATGAAGCTAAACTCTTATATTTACTAGCTTAGTGTAATTTACACTTTAACTTCGAGTGGAAGTCTACAATTTGTTCATAAATATTTGAGTTAAGCTAGTGGTTATGGGACATGAAGCTAAACTCTTATATTTACTAGCTTAGTGTAATTTACACTTATCGATCATTGATGATCATTTTGTGATTTAGACTAGCGATTGAGCGATGTCTCTTTGTCTGCGAGGGAGACTAAACCCCGTTTTATAGAGCTTCGGCTCAAATTTGGCGGGCTAGCAACCCGTGGTCTTTGGACCGTTCGTGGATCAATTGGCTCAATGAGTCTGTGCATGAGTCGTATCTTTTAGGGTGCGTCGATGTTCGGCTCATTTATCCACGTGGGGAATGTACCACGACTGAATCTGTGCATGAGTCGTATCTTTTAGGGTGCGTCGATGTTCGGTTCATTTTTTGGGTTAGCGACCCATGGAATAGTGTTCCGTTTATGTTGCACGTGTTTGGGAGTTTTCATGCTTCCGTTTCTGATAGGCCTCCCCCTTTGTGTGATTTTTGGATTTCTCGTTGTGATTCTGGAATTTATGTTTCACCACCTGTTTCAGTTGGCATCGATATGTATGTCATTTATTGTGGCTTGGTGAATTAAATTAAGAATATGTCATTCTTTTTAATCTTTGAGAAGATTCTTGTGATATTGATTGATCTCTGGATTGATTTTCGATTAGATACTTATCACAGTATGGCTTTATGGTTATCATACGGTTTGTCATATCTCTTATTCTATATCACTTTATCTGATATTTATAGCTAGACTGATCCGTTTATTATTTTCTTCTTAAATAATACTCGGGTCAGACTGAGATTTTACAGGTGCTTCCTCATGACTTCTTATCTGGGACTATCATCTGACTTTTGGCTAACTACTTTAGCATTGTAGTTTTTGGTTGTATACATTCGATATATTGACTCACTGATGTATACATATTCTGTTGTCCAGCACTTGTATCTATTCTTTTTGATAATGTGGATCTTGTTTGACCACTACTCTGATGTACACTTTCATGTGTTATATTCATATCTATTTCCGCCTTTGTGATATGAATTGTCTGTGACTAATTTGTGTTATGTTTATTTCTATATTTGTTTCCGAAGTATATATACATAGCCACCGTGTAGTAGCTTTGAGTTTGTATCGGTATGTCGGATTTCCTCTTGAGATGAAAAGTTATATTTTTATCTGGCATATCGGTACTCGCACAAAGCAATTACATGGATGGTCGCTCCTCAACAGCCTTATTCTCTGCGCTAGTCGACAGCATTACCTAGTATGTGTCCTTGGGTAGCGTGGGCATAGAGGTGGGGCCTCACACAAATAGCCCTTGCAATTCAAGTCTTGAATCTGATCGTGACTTTAATACTTCCAATTCGAACGTTTACGTTGGTTTTCGAATAACAACTTGTCATCCGATCTCGGTCTCTTCAAACCAACATTCGATAATTTAAAAAAGGTCAAGTTATTGATAGTGAACAACTTCACTATCAGGTGGGAGATTAACATATGGAAACAGATTCCATACTTAGGTTATCATGACCCACTTACCGAAATTACCCTCCTTATGTTCATCACAATTTCGATATCCAACGTTCGTGCTAAACACAAGTCACTTACTTTGTAATAGCCCACAAACCCGTACCCCTTGAATCGGCACGATTCTCTAACATATCGACTCAAAGTGAACAGAAATACGAACCATTAGGGTTAAAGGAAAAAGGAGGTAGAAGAAGAAAATAGAAAACAACATCAGAATCTCACAATCGCAGTGGAACAATATATAATAGATAACAACAGATCTTTATACAAAAAGAATTATTATTGTTTTTATACACTACATCATCAGAGTACATACCAAAAACAGCACAAAATCGGACAGTAATCACAACATGTCCTCACAAAACTGAATACACAGCTAGTCATCACAGCGGAATATTTAATCAAGTACGGAAGTACGTATCGCCATCCAGCTCATCTCCTGAGCTCCACAACATCATTTCCTGTAATCTGTAATACTCGGTCTGACCCGAGCATTATAGTTAAATAACACCCGAGTCTGTCTGGAATACCAGCGTGAGAAAACACACTCAATTGGATTATTAAAGTTTCAAAATCCTTTGAAAACAAAAGCATCTCGTAAGACCACGCCACAAATAAACATGTTGGGTTTTTAGCTTACGATAGCCAAAACACTTTTTATCAAAATCCTCTGTTATTATAATAGTGTCTATATACAAATACTTGTTCAAATAGCCAAAATTGTTACATCTATTAAATTCCAGCTAATAGGTATACAAACAAAACCGTAAAGGAAGGTAGGGAGAATAGATTTCCAACTAATGACTAGGCACTGGGGTACCACCTGTCACAGTACCTGGTCTAGATCAGCGTACCGAGGACCATGCCCGATCCCCTGCAACACAAGACCGGAACTACCCCTTACTGGATAATTTTGAGTAAGATCACCCCGTGGTTGGGATCAGCAACCACACCACACAGCCGAAATAAAAGGAACATCTAGACAGGGATGACCTCACCCTAATGGGTGCTACCCACTTAGCCTTGCTGCATAACCCCTGATTTTCAGTCATTCCCGGTTGATGAGGTTCGAGGCTAAGCGTTACCTTTTTAGAACGTTTCACTTAGAATGCCCATCGTCCACCTGACGATGTTCCGAAAGCATTCATCCATACAAGTCCGCCCCGGGTTCGAACAGAACCGAAGGCACTATTACTACTACATCCATTTTGGAATCACCCTCAGGATTAGTAGCGACTAGCCCTTGCACTTCACTGCTCCATCTTCGACTCCAAACTAGTTTCCCCACGAAAACGTATAAACCGGATCGAAGTGGTTTTCGAGAAATAAATCCCGATCCCGGTCACTTCGAAACGATTAGCGCATTTGGCCAATATTGATAGTCGGTTATTTAACTATCAAATAACATTCACAACAACCATCAAACAATAAATAATTTCTCCCAAATTATTTATTAACCTCAAAATATATTTGCAAGATATATTTCCATTTTCAATCCTTTGAAAACAATTTTCAAACCATCTTTCTCTCACGGAATAAATTTCCCAAATATTTTCTATTTCCACTGAAATCACCAAGTATAAATACTTTAGATTTTAAAATAATTTAAAACACTTTATTATAAAATATACTTTAAACAAAACATTTAAATTAAAACTACTTTAATACTTTATTCAAAGATATATACTTTAAGAATATTTAAAATAAAGCTACTTAATAAAATATAAAACTAGATTTTTATCTTTTAAAACATAATACCAAGTCATCTTTAAATATTTACTACTAAATAAATTTGAAAAATACTTGCTTTAAAATTTAAACATTTAGGAATAATTAATTTTCTAAAACATATTTTAAAACAACTTTTAAACTTGTGGCTTATACTTAAAAATTTGCTTCGAAAACGTTCTTGGCTATTCAGGGAAATACACTTCTCTCTCACATCTTTAAAAATAAACCACTTTTTATTTTTAAAGCTAATTTACCCATTCCTTTAATAAATTCCCAACGTGAATTTATTCTTCCAAATATCCACTGATATATTACTTCCCCTTTTAAACCCAATTTATAAATTCCATAGTCTCATTTCCCATTTAAAATTCCAATTTTAAACACTTAAATCAAATTTCAAATTGATTTCCAAATTACTCCATTTTGAAATAGACTCCTTTACTTACTCAATTTATTCATATCCGTTAACTTCATATTTTACTTCTTAATTATGATTAAAATCTTTTTAACTGAAAATACCAATTTCAGATTTCCCAAATTCCTTCTTTATACTTTAAATAAATTCAAACCCTGAATTTAAAAATATTTCTTTATTTCTTGATATAATATCACTTAAGTTTAAAATTGAATATTTCTCTGTTTATTTAAAATTCCCTTTCCCATACTCGGAACTTTATTTATTAAAATTTTAAAATCACTTTTATTCTTTCCCAATTCATTCTTAAATTTATTCAAATTCTCTATAATTATTTTACTTAAAAATTCACTCCTTTGTTTGCTTTTCAAAAATCCAATTCTATATAATTTGGTAACTTAGGGTACCGAAATATTCAAGCAAACCATAGCATTCAATATTCCAATTATCAGTATAATTCATCACAGAATATCAAATATTCATAACACAGAATATTAAACAATCTAAATAATTTTGAGGAATCTAGTTGGATCCCTCCAACTTGTTTCCCTGCATCCACAGATGTTAGCACAATACCAATTCCACTTCGAGGTGGAATATCGCAGTATATGGGTTTATATAATATCATTCGCTATTATGCGGCGCATAGGGTCTCATCTGCTATATAATTGCGGGAAATCAATCACTCCAATATATATATACTACTATATATAATACACCACATCCAATCAATTCAATCATTCAACCAAAATTTAAATTTAACCATTTAAATTTAAATAATAATCCAGATGAGTGAGTTTAACTCACCTTTGATTTTTGATGTTTGTAATCCATTTCCATCTCGACTATTTCTTCACGATTTCGACCTTGTATAAACAATTCACGATTTATTATTATTTGAATTAATCAAACAATTAATCATCATTTACTTATTTAATTTTTAACTTAAAATTTGATTTAAACTAATTTTCCCTTGAAATCTTTGGTAACTAAAATAATTAAATAAGTTTACTAAACAATGAATCTCCAATATTTTTAAAATTAAACTAGTAAATAAAAATAAGTATATATGCATATTCATTTTATTTCTTCTTTTTATTTTTTTGAAACTTCATGTATACTTATAAAATAATATATATGGATTAAAAATCAAATTTTTATATAAACTCTACACATATATTATTCCCATATTTTTCCCAAAATCTTACGTATATATATTTTCTATAAATACCCAAAACAGTAAGTCCTTTCCTGTAAAACCTTTTCGCCTCTTATACATATATATTTGTAAACATAAAACCTGGTCCGTACATATCATTACTGCTATTATTATCAAAATAAGAACTTTATCTTACTGAAAAATATTTTTTTGTTTTCATAAAAATTTCCCTTCAAACCCAAATATATATATATATATAAATTAAAAACAGAATTGTTATATGTATATTTTACTGTAGAAATAGTTTTCTTGTTTTCTTTACGTATTCACAAATACATATTATCGAATTCAAATTGAAATGAATAACTAGTATACCTCACTGCCCTGACCAAAGCACACACTAGCCTGACACCCTCGTGTGCACACTAGTTCGACCAACTCAGCTCTATCGACACCCTCACCATCGCATGCATTGCCTCCACCCATCGAAAAGCCCTGAATCGATTGCCGCCCAACGTCGCTTCTGCCTGCGTACATCGCAGCCCATGCGCGCGTATGCACAAGCGCCTCCATCTTCGCCTGTCGTGCCACTCTTCGCAACCACGACTCCATCTCGAGAAGCGCGTGCCACTGCCCTTACCTCGCGAGCGTGTGCGTCATTGGCCAATGTAGCGGCGATGCTGCTGAAATCGTACGAGCGACTCCGCTCTCTCATTTTTAATTTGAAGAACGAAAAGGGGATACTTGATTTTGGGATTTTTCGAAGAAGGCTCGGCCATTTGAAAAAAGGAAACGACATGATTTTGATCTGAACAGAAAAGAAAGGAAGGGCATTGATTTGAACGAAGGGAAAAGTTAGGTCGGCTATATTATGCGAACAGTGATGTGAATTGAGATGAAAAAAAAATGCTGATGTGGAGGAATGTCGGCTGGTGAAGGTTGCTTGTATGGGAATATACATATATGATATAAACTGAATTCAAATTATCTCAATGAATGCAACTTCCAACCTCGAACCCCTAACGAGGCATGCCGCTAGGCGTTTATAAGGTTATGCCCCTATTCCGAACGCAATGGAAAAGGTTTCGAGTCCTAATTCGATTGTATGGAGAAGATAGCTTTTTGGACCCAGTTATTATATTAAATTTCGATACAGATTTCAACGCGTTTATATATCGTGCGATCATACGACAATTCCAATCACTACGAAATTTGAAATCCAATAATAAAATACTATTACGGATCCAATGGAACTGGTTTTGTCATATTCCGAGGCTGTGCCCTGGAAGGCTATTTTTAAATATCAATTTAAACTATACATTTTTAAACTGAACAAATCACTTTAAATTCGATTTTAAAAGTTCCATCACCTTCAGTATTATCAATGTAATTTTTCCAAGCCTTCAAATTATTTTTAACAGGCTTAAAACTCCAAATTCAACATTTTACCCAACTTCAAATTATTTATTTAATAATTAAATTACTCAATAAATAGTGATATTTGAAATTCAAGTCAAAATTACCCTTTTGAATATTTAAAATCAATTAAATATTCCCTTTCCAATTATCCAAAATTCCGGGTCGTCACATTCCTCCCCCCTTAAAAGAATTTCGTCCCCGAAATTACTAGTTAAGAAGAATGGTCCAATACCCGTTTTCTTTTTCCCAAAACCAAACAGTTTTTAATGACTTCCCAAAACAATCTTTTTATTAAAGACACACTAACCCTCTTTCTAACTTTCCAAACTTATCCATAAGTTCAAACAATGTTACTTACTCAACAATTCAAATTTAAATTTGAAACCAAAATTTTTGAATTATCAAAATTTTTCTAACTCCTTAAATTTTCAAAAATTTCGCCAGCGCCTCCTTTGCGCGGCTAGCTCGGAACAACTACAAAATGCCTCAACAAGCCCCCGATTTCCAAAAGAAAATGAAAGCCAAGTGGCTAAATCGAAAAATCATCAAATTTCATACAGAAATTTAAACACATAACTTTTGTTGGGCCATTTAAATTTATTTCTTCTGAAATCAAAAATACCAGTCCCTTTTGCTTTTTTAAACACCTATGTCCTACTCAGCAATAATATCCAATTACAACATTCAAAATCGCTTTACACATTTCTTTACAAAAGTTTTCATATCTATTTCATTCACATTCGTACAATGCACATATATCACTCGTACGCAATACCAAATCTGATCGCTCTCTCGATCACACAATTTCATTTCCGAACTAGTATCGTCCATCCGACTTCCTAGTGCGGACTCAGATCTGGTTTCTTGATTAGAAACTGTCATTCTCCTTGCATAGCCATATACTATGATAGAGAATTTCCAGAATCAATCAAAAATCCATATCCAGGGTTCGCCGTCGAAATCGAGTAAAAATCCTAACTCGGATCGGTATAACTACCTCGAAATTCTATGCTCGAATCTGGATCAAACCATTATGCGAATAAAATAATATACGAACATCGTACGTAATTAGCCCCAATTGATTTTTAACTATATCAATTCCCTTTTTTATTCACATTCATTTTGATTGTTATTCACTTATCCACAATTATCCCATTTCACAACTTTCAGTTTTAATCTTCATTCTATTATTCACTTAGAATAATTTTCTCAATACCAAATTTACTTAAGAATTTCACCATTCCTTTCTTAAGTTTAATATAAATTTTCCTTATATTTATTTTACTTCTTCACTGCTGAAGTTTATATTCAAATTGAATTCCAATTCCATATAAATTTCAATTTGCCTCAATTCATTAATTATTTTCAAATCTCAATACTTTCTCCCGATTTTCATTCAGATTTTCATCTTCAATTCTATTTGAATTCAATTTGTCTTCAAACTCTGAATATTGAATTTTGTTCACCTTATCTCAACCGATATTTAATTAACCATTTCCTTGTATTAGTTTCACTTACTAATTTATTTAAAATCTCAAATAAAAGTTTATTTGCAAACTTTTTCTTCCTTTAGTTTCTTCGAACAATATCTTCGATTTCACCCTACTTTACATACACAATTTTAAATTAGATTTCAATATTCAGTTTCAATTCTCTTTGCTTACCAATTTTAAATCATTTGTCGTTAGTGAAAATTTTAAAATTTTTCTAACCCCCAAAATTTCCAGAAAATTTTGGCAGAGTCTCCTTTGTACGGAGGAGCTTTTGTAGTTTGACAAGAGATATAAATATATATACATCGACCCACACGGTTGGAAAATCAAAAAACAAACAACAGTTCATATTTCCTTTTTTTGCGTAGGCGTACCTTATTTAGCATTTTTAAGCAAGCGACTTATTTATTTAGCATTTTGCGCGATCAAAACCAGCCAAACTGCTTCCAAAAACCTGTACTTACTCAATTAAAACATGTAAGTGCCAAATATATGCAATTTACAACATTTCATTTGCGTTTACAAAGCTAATACATGAATTCCATAAACAATGCATGTTATAAAGTTTTTCATAAGCACTTATAAGATTTCGACACCTATTCCAATTGCATAATTTTCATTCAACACCATTTTATTTAGGCTCGACAACCTTCCTTGCTTGTATATTAATAACCATTTCCAAATTAATTCAACTCAAACTTTATTTAATGGACTTCCATTTCACCGAAGCAAAGCTTCCATAAATTTAGACTTAAGTTAATTTACTTCAAATCATTCCAATTTCATAACTTAAGTTCATTCTCATTTTATTTGATTCTCATCAAATTCCATCTAATTCAATTTTTATTAATACAAGGCCATTTCCAAATTTTAAACCATTCCTTACACATTCTAAAACATTTAAACCAACTCTAGAGTTTCAACAATCTCTTAAATATTTCAAAAATCAAAGCGACTTTACCAAACCAAAACTTCAATATTTCAAAATCACCTTTGAAATCAATTATATCCAAAATCCTTTGGTATAACCAACTATTTCTTTGGATTTCAAAACCAAAACCCAGTTTTTGCAAACAAACACCAATCCAAAACATCCAGGTAGCAATTCTTCTCTTGGAAACTCGAAAATGAACACCGATGATGTCGCGATCATCATCAGAATTATTTTCCAGCGACCGAAGAAGTTTAGTGCTTTTATCCCAATCAAAAGCATTTCAAATATTTTTAAATCCCAAACCTCACCAGATTTCCAATCCAATTCAAAAATATTTCTAAAATAATATCACTATTATTTCTTCAAAACCTTTGAAAACCATTTTCAAACCCAAAAGAATTTAAACCTTTCCCAAAAATTCCAAATTCGAAATCCATCCAATTCAGATTCACACATTACTCTGGAATTTTTATTTCAATTATAAATCACAATTATAATTCACATTTACAAATTCCATTTTATTATCTGAATTTAGTACCTTAACTTTGGTTATAATTCGATTTCTTATTCAATTTTACGCTTAAATGATAATAATTTAATATTATCGCTTCCTAACAACCAAGCAACCAAATACTATAATAATTTACAAAAATTATTTCCTTATATACAAAAATAATTTGGGCAAAATTATTTCATTTACCCATTTTAAAACAATACTATGTTGAATTGTTATATACAAATGTTTAGAAACCCCTATCGGTACAGTTGTACGGACTGTTCCGACCAGAGTTCATAAGTCACTCAATAAATCAACCAACACAATATAAAACCATTTTATATTCACTAACAAATACGCGCTCATATCTATTAATACACTCAAACTCATTCCTAGAGTACTACAGACTCTATTTCTAATGAGTAATTCCCACAAGAGCCAAGGTTATCACCAGCCTAAGCTCTGATACCACTGTAATAGCCCGCAAACCCGTACCCCTTGAATCGGCACGATTCTCCAACATATCGACTCAAAGTGAACGGAAATACGAACCATTAGGGATAAAGGAAGAAGGAGGTAGAAGAAGAAAATAGAAAACAACATCAGAATCTCACAATCGTAGCGGAACAATATATAATAGATAACAACAGATCTTTATACAAAAAGAACTATTACTGTTTTTATACATTACATCATCAGAGTACATACCAACAACAACACAAAATCGGACAGTAATCACAACATGTCCTCACAAAACTGAATACACAGCTAGTCATCACAGCGGAATATTTAATCAAGTACAAAAGTACGTATCGCCATCCAGCTCGTCTCCTGAGCTCCACAGCATCCTTTCCTGTAATCTGTAATACTCGGTCTGACCCGAGCATTATAGTTAAATAACACCCGAGTCAGTCTAGAATACCAGCATGAGAAAACACACTCAATTGGATTATTAAAGTTTCAAAATCCTTTGAAAACAAAAGCATCTCGTAAGACCACGCCACAAATAAACATGTCGGGTTTTTACCTTACGATAGCCAAAACACTTTTTATCAAAATCCTCTGATATTATAATAGTGTCTTTATACAAATACTTATTCAAATAGCCGAAATTGTTACATCTATTAAATTCCAGCTAATAGGTATACAAACAAAACCATAAAGGCACGTAGGGAGAATGGATTTCCAACTAATGACTAGGCACTGGGGTACCACCTGTCATAGTACCTGGTCTGATCAACGTACCGAGAACCACGCCCGATCCCCTGCAACACAAAACCGGAACTACCCCTTACTAGATAATTTCAAGTAAGATCACCCCTCGGTTGGGATCAGCAACCGCACCACACAGCCAAAATAAAAGGAACATCTAGACAGGGATGACCTCACCCTAATGGGTACTACCCACTTAGCCTTGCTGCATAACCCTTGATTTTCAGTCATTCCCGGTTGATGAGGTTCGAGGCTAAGCGTTACCTTTTTAGAATGCTTCACTTAGAATGCCCATCGTCCACTTGACGATGTTCCAAAAGCATTCATCCATACAAGTCCGCCCCGGGTTCGAACAGAACCGAAGGCACTATTACTACTACATCCATTTTGGAATCACCCTCAGGATTAGTAGCGACTAGCCCTTGCACTTCACTGCTCCATCTTCGACTCAAAACTCATTTCCCCACGAAAACGTATAAACCAAATCGAAGTGGTTTTCGAGAAATAAATCCCGATCCCGGTCTCTTCGAAACGATCAGCGCATTTGGCCAATATTGATAGTCGGTTATTTAACTATCAAATAACATTCACAACAACCATCAAACAATAAATAATTTCTCCCAAATTATTTATTAACCTCAAAATATCTTCGCAAGATATATTTCCATTTTCAATCCTTTGAAAACAGTTTTCAAACCATCTTCCTCTCATGGAATAAATTTCCCAAATATTTTCTATTTCCACTGAAATCACCAAGTAAAAATACTTTAGATTTTAAAATAATTTAAAACACTTTATTATAAAATATACTTTATACAAAACATTTAAATTGAAACTACTTTAATACTTTATTCAAAGATATATACTTTAAGAATATTTAAAATAAAGCTACTTAATAAAATATGAAACTAGTTTTTTATCTTTTAAAACATAATACCAAGTCATCTTTAAATATTTACTACTAAATAAATTTGAAAAATACTTGCTTTAAAATTTAAGCATTTAGGAATAATAAATTTTCTAAATTATATTTTAAAACAACTTTTAAACTTGTAGCTTATACTTAAAAATTTGCTTTGAAAACGTTCTTGGCTATTCAGGGAAATACACTTCTCTCTCACATCATTAAAAATAAACCACTATTTATTTTTAAAGCTAATTTACCCATTCCTTTAATAAATTCCCACCGTGAATTTATTCTTCCAAATATCCACTGATATATTACTTCCCCTTTTAAACCCAGTTTATAAATTCCATAGTCTCATTTCCCTTTTAAAATTCCAATTTTAAACACTTAAATCAAATTTCAAATTGATTTCCATATTACTCCATTTTGAAATAAACTCCTTTACTTACTCAATTTATTCATATCCGTTAAATTCAGATTTTACTTCTTCATTATGATTAAAATATTTTTAACTGAAAATACCAATTTCGGATTTCCCAAATTCCTTCTTTATCCTTTTAAATAAATTCAAACCTTGAATTTAAAAATAAATTCTTTATTTCTTGATATAATATCACTTAAGTTTAAAATTGAATATTTCTCTGTTTATTTAAAATTCCCTTTCCCATACTCGGAATTTTATTTATTAAAATTTTAAAATCACTTTTATTCTTTCCCAATTCATTCTTAAATTTATTCAAATTCTCTATAATTATTTTACTTAAAAATTCACTCCTTTGTTTGCTTTTCAAAAATCCAATTCTATATAATTTGGTAACTTAGGGTACCGAAATATTCAAGCAAACCATAGCATTCAATATTCCAATTATCAGTATAATTCATCACAGAATATCAATTATTCATAACACAGAATATTAAACAATCTAAATAATTTTGAGGAATCTAGTTGGATCCCTCCAACCTGTTTCCCTGCATCCACAGATGTTAGCACAATACCAATTCCACTTCGAGGTGGAATATCGCGGTATATGGGTTTATATAATATCATCCGCTATTATGCGGCGCATATGGTCTCATCCGCTATATAATTGCGTGAAATCAATCACTCCAATATATATAATACACCACATCCAATCAATTCAATCATTCAACCAAAATTTAAATTTAACTATTTAAATTTAAATAATAATCCAGATGAGTGAGATTAACTCACCTTTGATTTTTGATGTTTGTAATCCATTTCCATCTCGACTATTTCTTCACGATTTCGACCTTGTATAAACAATTCACGATTTATTATTATTTGAATTAATCAAACAATTAATCATCATTTACTTATTTAATTTTTAACTTAAAATTTGATTTAAACTAATTTTCCCTTGAAATCTTTGGTAACTAAAATAATTAAATAAGTTTACTAAACAAAGAATCTCCAATATTTTTAAAATTAAACTAGTAAATAAAAATAAGTATATATGCATATTCATTTTATTTCTTCTTTTTATTTTTTTGAAACTTCATGTATACTTATAAAATAATCTATATGGATTAAAAATCAAATTTCTATATAAACTCTACACATTTATTATTCCCATATTTTTCCCAAAATCTTACGTGTATATATATATATATATATTCTGTAAATAACCCAAAACAGTAAGTCCTTTCTTGTAAAAACTTTTCGCCTCTTATACATATATATTTGTAAACATAAAACCTGGTTCACACATATCATTACTGCTATTATTATCAAAATAAGAACTTTATCTTACTGAAAAATATTTTTTCTGTTTTCACAAAAAATTTCCCTTCAAACCTAAATATATATATATATATATATTATATTAAAAACAGAATTGTTATATGTATATTTTACTGTAGAAATAGTTTTCCTATTTTCTCTACGTATACAAAAATACATATTATCGAATTCAAATTGAAATGAACAACTAGTATACCTCACTGCCTTAACCAATGCACACACTAGCCTGACACCCTCGTGCGCACACGAGTTCGACCAACTCAGCTCTATCGACCCCCTCACCATCGCATGCACTGCCTCCACCCATCGAAAAGCCCTGAATCGATTTCCGCCTGCGTACATCGCAGCCCACGCGCGCGTACGCCCGAGCGCCTCCATCTTCGCCTGCCGTGCCACTCTTCGCGACCACGACTCCATCTCGAGAAGCGCGCGCCACTGCCCTTACCTCGCGAGTGTGTGCGTCATCGGCCAACATCGCGGCGACGCTGCTGAAATCATACGAGCGACTCTGCTCTCTCATTTTTTAATTTGAAGAACGAAAAGGGGATACTTGATTTAGGGATTTTTCGAAGAAGGCTCGGCCATTTGAAAAAAAGAAACGACATGATTTTGATCTGAACAGAAAAGAAAGGAGGGGCATTGATTTGAACGAAGGGAAAAGTTAGGTCGGCTATATTGTGCGAACAGTGATGTGAATTGAGATGAAAAAAAAACGCTGATGTGGAGGAATGTCGGCTGGTGAAGGTTGCTTGTATGGGAATATACATATATGATATAAATTAAATTCAAATTATCTCAATGAATGCAACTTCCAACCTCGAACCCCTAACGAGGCATGCCGCTAGGCGTTTATAAGGTTATGCCCCTATTCCGAACGCAATGGAAAAGGTTTCGAGTCCTAATTCGATTGTATGGAGAAGATAGCTTTTTGGACCCAGTTATTATATTAAATTTCGATACAGATTTCAACGCGTTTATATATCGTACGATCATACGACAATTCCAATCACTACGAAATTTAAAATCCGATAATAAAACACTATTACGGATCCAATGGAACTTGTTTCGTCGAATTCCAAGACTGTGCCCCGGAAGGCTATTTTTAAATATCAATTTAAACTATACATTTTAAAACTGAACAAATCACTTTTAAATTCGATTTTAAAAGTTCCATCACCTTCAGTATTATCAATATAAATTTTCCAAGCCTTCAAATTATTTTTAACAGGCTTAAAACTCCAAATTCAACATTTTACCCAACTTCAAATTATTTAATTTAATAATTAAATTACTCAATAAATAGTGATATTTGAAATTCAAGTCAAAATTACCCTTTTGAATATTTAAAATCAATTAAATATTCCATTTTCAATTATCCAAAATTCTGGGTCGTCACATACTTTCCATAAATGAGTCAACATTTTTGATCACTACTTTAATTCATTTGGCTACTTAATGGTCCAAACAAGAGATCATTTGGTTGGAATCAATTCACCTTGAGAAGAATATTGGTTTAAAACACATTCGGTTTAACTTAAAATCACCTTTGGAAAAGATTTAATTAAATAAATAAATCAGTTTAAATGATAATTAAATCCTAATTAATCCAAATTAAATCAAGACTAAATCATAATTAAACTCTAGTTAGACTTAATGAACTTAGTTAGGCCATAATTAACTTCCTAATGCATCTTGATTAAGGTTAAATCAAATCATTACTAGTTAAACCCTAATTAATTAAAATATCAATTAAATAATCACTTAATTAAATAATAATTAATTAACTAATTAACTTAATTAAATAATTATTAACCATTACTTACTTCTTAACCAAGTTAAATACCAATTAAAACTTAATTAATCAAACAGTAGTCATTAACTTAACTTAAGTGTTGATTAATTACTAATTGCCTTCTTAATTACTAAGTAAGGCTAATTACCTTTAATTATTTAACTAATTAATTGAATAATTAAATTACAAAACATAATTACTTTTTAATTACTAATTAAGTTTGTTTTGAAAACTTTTATAAAACAATTTCAAGTTAAAACTACTTGAAACTAAAATCGATAAATTTCGTCGAACTACATCCATAGCGACTACCGCTATGGGCGTAGTTCGCTCTAACATATTCTTAGAGAACCACTTCACAACGCCATACTTTTTTTTTCATGGTTTGAAACATTCTTTAGAAAATTTAAACTTTAAACTTCAATCCGTTTCAAAACTTTAAACTTCGAAAAACAACTTCGATTCCAACCGAATCTCAAATCCGTCGCAATTACACAAAGTAGCTAACTTTGTTTACCAAAACTCATGCCATAGCTCATGTTTTACAATCAACACATTACTAACACAAACCATTTTTATCATATGTTGCAAGTATACATCCATATATACATGCTTACTAACTTTATAATACAACATCGATTTCCATAACCAAATCAAGCTATAATAAACCATCCAAATCATAATCAAACCACATGGTTACCATTTGACTTCTACACTATATTATCATTATAATAGTGAATTAATAATAAATTAAAAATCTTTTCCAAAATAAGGTAGTTTACTCACCAAAATTCCACGAATTCAACTCTAACTTTCAATAGACCTTGCTAATGACCCTAGAGCTCGAAAAGGAAGTTGCTTTCTTAGATTTTTGACTACTAATGGGCTCGGCCTAGGGTGTAGGGTGGGAATGTGGGTAGTTGCTTGATGGAGGAGGGTGTGTAAGGTGGTAGAGAAGGGTTTTAGCTAAGGAAAATGTGTTTTGAAGTGGAAAAACTTGATTTTTTCCTAACTTTTGCAAACTATGGAAGCCATGAATATTATGGAGAGGAGGTTTAGAAAGTGAAGAGGAGAAAGAAAATGATAATGTGTGTGTGTGGATGTATATTTATAGGCAAAATGATTTGGAGAAAATTACTAAACTATCCCTTAATGATTTAACATAATATGTCATGATATTTGAAAAGTCACATCACCTTCCTACCCCTCTTGTTATAGCTCCCCTCCTTCTCTTGTCAACTCCTTAAGCTCATGATGAGTAATGATGTCTAATTATGAAAATATAAGATATGACAACACTTAATAATATATCTTTATATATAATGTTTATTATTTTTAAAGTTATGAATTGTCACATCACCTGTTAATTATAATTAACATAACATAATCTATTCCTAAGTGTATTATTATTTAGTTAATTATCAACTATATATGTGTACATATGGTGCATAAAGATGAACAACATTCCCACAACTTTCCGGTGTCGAAAGGTCAAAATTTCGGAAAATGCTCTTCTGTCATATTTTTTATTTTTCTACGAACTATTTAATTTGGTAAAAAAAATTTGAAAATGATTTTTTCCTCATTATTAATTAATTAAAATGAGTTTATTTATTAATAAAAATCTATTTATTGACTATATAAATATATATACTTGCCTAGTTAAAACGACCAAATTCAGGGTCGTTACAAATTAACACCATAATATAATGGGCTAATAGCACATTTAAGCCTAAATAAATATTATTAATTAAATCAAATTTAATTGCTTGTCAATATCGCATATCTATTGATATATTTATAACTATTTTAAATATATACAATAATATTTCTTCCTCAAATTATATTCAAAATTTAATAATTAATATTTTATAAATAAGAATTAATTTAGTTACTTTATAACAATTATTAGCAAATTAAATCGTTTTGTCTAAAGAGAATTCATCATTTTGGTTGTGTGACTCGTCAAGTGTAAATTTGGTTAGCGATTAACATCAAATTATTCGAATGTTAACATTCACACGTTTAAAAGGGTGAAATGGTTTAGAATTATTCCAAAGTTTAAAAGGGTGAAATGGTTTAGAATTATTCCAATGTTTTCCTAAGTAAAAGGGTGAAATGGTTTAGAATTATTCCAAAGTTTAAAAGGTTTTAATTAACCAAAGTATTTGATAAAACAAAGCTTAATGATTCCATATACTCCGAAAAAGATAAAGGAATAATTTAATGAATCTATCTATAAGAGCAATTTAATTTGAATAAAAAGATTAATTGATTGGATGATGTTTGACAAACACTTATATACCAGATATCTTTTTATCGACGATTGGTTCGAAGGAACCGGGGTCGAATTTAGGTAACTCCTATCTGAAAACAACTTCGAACCAATGTATGCATTTGGAAATAAAGACATCTTGATGATGAAGACATGTTGAAGATGATGATTATTGAAGACTGAAGATCTTCATAGCGGAAGGATTGCTTGTTGACGTTCTCTGAGTCGCTTCCAATATAGAGATATTTATTATAGAAGTGGCCCTGTCGTGTTTTGAAATCTTTGTATTGCAAGGACTACTGGCTACTGATCCTAGGGGTGATTCCCAAAGATGTGCTAGGAGGAGTGCCTTCGATTTCGTTCAGTCCTAGAACGAACTTGTATGATGAGTATCTGATATTGCATTTCTAAATCACGAACGTTGACTTTTACAAACATACATCTGTTGGTGGCATAGGAGGCAACTCTTATTAGCTTAACACCCTTCTTTGAGACATAAAAACTCGGAGGTTGTATTTTTGTGGAAGTCAATTAGTGATAAACGGAAATGGCAATATGGCATTCTAAGCGGAGTATGCTTTGTGGAAGAATAAAGCGTGGCTTTGTGAAAAACAAAGTACGACTTTATGAAAAGAAGAGCGTAGCCTCTCTAGCCTCACAACTCGGTAATGTACGGGAACTATGTGGTCTACAAGACACAATTACGGGCTATCAGATGAAATGCCGAAAAGACTAAAACCTTCCATGGGTAGAATAAGTGGCGTTGAGTCCTTGGATGAATAGCCATATATATTGAGTCTCATCGGCTGTTGACAGCATTATAGTAGCGTCTGAGTCCTTGGATGTGTAGCCATTGGCTATATGTTTGTTGCAACCAAAATACCGCATCAGGCCACTAGTTCCTTGTCATGTTGGAAATCCAATCACAATACGAGCTTTATGGTTTTAATTGTAGTCCCATAATAGCTGTAATGCTTTGCAAACATTTTAGCTACCCCTTTGGTATCATATATTCCGTCCAGGTATATTCCGTTTGACCTAGTCCGGATATATTACCTAGACTTAGTCGGGTATTGATACTTGTTTTATATATATTTACTTGAAAAATGTTTTCAAAGAAATGTCATTAATAACAACAACAAAGTGTTTTCATTATAAAGTATTTTGGTTATCATAAGACAAAAACCCGTCTGTACTTGTGTGGGCGTGGTCTTATTAGATACCCTTCTTTTCAAAGGTTTTGATTAACATCAGAATGATCTATACATTTAAAATTTTGAGTATCTCACCTTGGTTTATCAAGCCAGATCCGGTCAATACTTGGGTCGGTTCGAGTTGTTTTAGGCTTAGCTAAAGGCGCTTGGAGTTTCCAGAGGAGAGCTAGAGATCTTCATCAACGTATAAACGTATTCTATTATCCGATTTATCTACTACATTTGTTTGTGTTTGTCAGCATTTGTAAGGACAAAGATTTATATTTGTCCAGGCTGAATCTAGGTTAGACTATGATATATGTATTTCAAAAATTTCCTCTATAAAGATTACCGATATTATAAATTATTCCGTTCGTGCGAGATTCTATTTTCTGTTCTCTTTTTTTCTTTTTCACCCTAACAATCCATTTTTCGGCACTTGAAATTGCGGCACGTGAATACCGTGGATGTATTAGTGTCGATTTCTAAGGATCGAAAAGGTGGGTCGTTACATTTGGTATTAGAGCTTAGGATTCTGCTAATACTTGAGCCTGATTTGGGTAATGTCTCATCAAAGATAGGGATAGTAATGCCCTAGGATGAGTAACTTACTAGAGATAGGGTTAGTAACACCCTAGAATGAGTTTGAGAGTATTGTGCATGTGTGTGTATACGAGCGCATATTTGTTAATGACTACTAAAATGTTTTGTGTTAATTTATTTGTTGAGTGGTTTATGGATTCGGATCAATACAGGGGACGCTCTGCAATTGATAGGGATTCCTAAATACTTAAACAAGATAAACTAGCACACTGTTTTGAAAAGATTATATTTTATATAAAAGAATATCTTTCATAAGATATAGATATTTGTGTGATTAGGAATATTTGTAAGATACATTCCCTTAGGAAAGTTCAATAAATAAGGTCTTGATCTGTTTAGTGATGATCGAAATAATCTTCTAAGTATTGATCAGATGTTGGCTTGGGCTAACGGTATCGAATACTTGGTAAATTATTCTCCTTATCATTCTACGATCAAGGAAATTCAAATCCGAGCAAGTCAACATCAAGTTATTTGGATAAAAAGGATTTTTAGACCTTCTGATGATATCTTGGTATATCACTTAGGGGCAAGATGGCTTATTATATGCCGAGTAATGAGTTTTGGTTGACTCTAAAGCAAGTAAAAGAGCACGAGCAGCAGAAGAAGCTAAAGAAAAAAGCAATACTAGGACCCTATGCTGGCATCTACTATTTTAGATGTCTAAAAGGACATTATGTAGTCCTGTGTATAGACAGGATAAAAAGAAAGGAAGAGAAACCTGTTCGAGATGATATGGCTTGTTTCAAATGCAAAAAGTTCATTTTATACATAAGTGCCCAATAACCAAGTCCCAATAGGAAAAGAAAAGAGTTGTTACCACTACAAAGAACTAGGACATATAGTCAAAGATTGCCATTTAAAAAAGGGAAAAACTGGCTAAAGTATATGCCATTCAAGCAGCACCTCATACAGTCACTATCATAGGTGGACAGAGTACTTGGACTTGCAGTATATGCTATAAAGGGGATAACTTACGGGGAAGTTATCCCAAGAATAGAATTGGATTAGCAGGCATTGGTACCAAGGAAAAAGAACCATCTACCTCAGAAGGAGTCCAAGAATAGAATGTATAGTAATCCTACAATCTATATGTATGAAGGTAGTATATGTTAGACGGTATTCTATAGTAGTTACCCCTAAAAAGATTGTAATATGGTCTAGGGTTAAAAGCGAATGCATAAATAGGATATTGATTAATAAATCTCTTTCGTGCATTTCTTCTATCTTCCATTAGATCAATTTAATAAGATATTTAGAAATAAAAAGTATAAAGATGTTATAAAGAAATAGGTCGTAAAAGTATTGAAACCAAAGATAAAAGCTTTAGGAAATGTTTTCATAAAGATTTTTTGAATGTTAATAAGTATGTATATTGTAAGTAGATCATTTCATCACATAATTTTTGATCTAAGATTCGAGCATGGAACTTTGAGGTGTTTACACGAATCTGAAAAAGGATTTATCACTCGATTCTTGACAACGAACTTTAGTAGGGAGTTTGTGATTAGGTACTTGATTTTTCTACCATAGTTGAGAGATATGTAAGGGAACGAAGTTTTCTGATCACGAAGCCTGATCAAAGTCTGCATTATAGGATCGGGGGATCAATACTAGTTCGGAAAGTAAAGTTGTGGATTCGAATAGTAGATCGAATCAGATATTGCGTATTTATGATCTATATACATCGTATAGGTGTAAGTTTTAAAAAATAAATAAATGCTTTGGACAAACACCTTTGAGTTTTCGTTTTGGGGTAATTTCGAGGACGAAAATCTTTTAAAGGGGGAAGTATGTAGCGACCCGTAATTTATTACTTTGAAATTAGGAATATTTAATTTTAAAATATTCAAATATAGGTTTATTTTAAAACAATAATCATGTTTTGTATAATAAATAAGAATAATGAACTTATTTTAGAACTTATTTACAAAATAGAGAGTTTGGATTTTCATCGTAAAGTGACAAAAGTCAGTTTTCAATAAAATTGAATATATGATCAATAAGTGTTTTGAATGATATATAATCTATTTTGATTTGTTATAAAATAATAAAAGTGGTTTACATTGGTTTTATAAACATATATACTTGTTTTATAAAAGTGTGCAAACTTCATCGCATTTTGACAAATCGACGCTGTATTTTTATAAATTGAACTGAAATATTGTTTAACATGGTTTTATAACTTGATCTTGTTTTAATTAATTAAAGATGATAGGAAACTTATTTTCAAGTTTGGTTTACAAAAATTTATAGTTAAAGAAAAATGTCAAAATGTGACCGTAAAATGTTTTGTTCAATATAAGTTGTCGCAACGTTGTTGCACTTTTGTTAACATGTTTTAACACACACACACACACACACAGATATATATATATATATACATTTTACAAATAATCAAGTTGGCTTTTACTAAGTATCATTAGAAAATTCTAGAATGTCATTAGTAAAAGTAAGGCAACTAAAAAAGTAAAAAAGCAAACATCAAATCAAATCTCACCAAAACCAAGGCAAATCTTTACTTTAATCCACTTTTCCATCCAAATACATTCCTTAAGTATTAAGTAAAAATGACATAAAGTAATGAAGTGATGGATGATGGTAAGTGTTGAAAAAAGTAAGTTTACTTTAAAGTTAAGGAAGGGTATTTTGGTAATTTGGTAAGAGGTTAATTTGGCAACTTACCACTTCTTTTTTTTCTATAAATACACAATCTTTCCTCTCATTTTAACACACACCTTCTCTTCTTCTTCCTTTAAGCTATTTTAATGACTTCTTCTTCTCTTCTTCTTCCTTACTAACATTTTTAAAATCATATCAAATCAACTCCAAACTCCACCTAACTTTGTCAAAGACCTTAGAATACCATTAGAACATTAGCATCTAAAAAGTTGAAGAACGATGGAGGAAAGAGTAGAGCATGTGGAAGCCGAACCTAGGGGGTGGTGGATGGTGGAAATGGATGAGATCAAGCAAGAATGAAGGTGGCCATGTTTGTGGAAGAAGGAGATGGAGCAAGGCATGTAGTTTAAGAGGAAGAAAGGATTGTTTTAGTGATGTTTGGTTGAAGTTTGAAATGATAGTGAAGTGTTGGATTAAATGAATGTTGGTAGAAAGTGAAACAATTTGGATAATGGTGAGTACTCACACTTTAACTAATTAATCTTTAAATTATTTCAAGTATAATGATTTGAAAGTTAAAAATATATTGGATGATTAAATGTGTGATTACTTAGTTGATTACTTGTTTGAATATATGGATGTTAATATGGATGATTACTTGGTTTGATGAATGATAAGAGAAATGGTTAGTAATTAACCGTAGTTAATTAAATGAATATTAAATCCAAACGAATATGTGTATGGAAATTGTTTAGCCTCTTCATGATTTTAAACATCTAATAAAAGTTAAAATGAATATACAATAATATAATATTATAATATGAAATGAATTGGAAAATGAGTTTGAAATATGGAAAGTATTTGTTTAAATGAGTTTAAAATGGTTGAGAAATGTTTTATAAACATTTTAAGTGTTTGTACCAAAAATGGGCAAAATACTCTTCGAATGTGTTTAAAGAGATAAAATGAAGAAAGTAAATGTAAAATGAGGCAGATCTAATAAACACACCAATTAACATATAAGAAAAAGTGCTGAAACGCACGAATTTAGAGTGGTTCGGTGTATGGCCTACGTCCACTATGGAATGATTGATGTTTATTGATTATAACTCGTTGGTTATAAAAGATTTACAACAGTACAATCCAAGTACAATAGCAATTTTGGCAGAGTATCGGCATAGAGAGGCAAAAAATTCCATTTTCTATAGGTCTAGGATCACTATTTATAGGTGCAGGTAGCAAATACCTGGCCCAGATCTCGGAGAACTTTTTCTCTCACGTGGGTGGGCCCACAGGATCGAGTTAGGTGATTTCGACTCGATATCAGAGCGATACGAATGGAATTCGTATCAATCAAGAATTGATCCTTTTTTGCTGAAATTGATCTGGTACATTCTTGACGTTGTAGGCAAGCTCCTGTGAAAATTTGGTGGCATTTGGACTTGTAGATCTCAAGTTATGATCGATGCAAGTTTGGAATTTCAATGTGCTGTCGAACTCGTATCGATACGATTTGTATCGTTCTGATTTGTATCCATGCATCACGTGTCGATCAGATGACGTGGCGCTATAATTGGATCGATCCACTTTTCATGCCGAGTGACTGTTTCTTCCATTTGAATCGTGCTTTGTTCGTATCGACCTGGAATTACTCTTCATGTCGGTATAGGCAACTCTTTACGTATCGATGCTCCGTGCTCTACTTCGTATCAATGATTTAATGACTGCTTCGTATCGATTATGTATAGCCGCTTCGTATCGATGGATTGCATCTCACTTCGTATCGATGCTTTTAGGTGCTACTTTATATTGATCGTTTGGGGAACCGATGAAAGGGAGTGCGGATTAAGGATCTTAAGGATAATTTAAAACTAGAGGGGGGTGAATAGTGTTTAATGGATTCTACGACTTATATGGACTAAATTAAAATTATGACACAAACAAATGCAGAACTTAATCACAGAACAATCACGGAATCAAAGACAGATGTAGAAAGTAAATAAAAAGCAGTAAAAGGAAAGAACGCACCGGATTTTATACTGGTTCGGAGTTACCCTACATCCAGTCCTGTACCAAGGCAGAACACCTCATACAGATTTTTATTATACCAAAGTCGAGATTACAATCCTCAGTTTCTAAAGGCCTTGAGGTACCCTCCTGTCTCACGAGTCCGGGGCAAACTCTCTTGATTTACGGGCCACAAGATTACCCAATTGATTTCCAGGCACAACCACACCTTATAGAGAGACTCGATAAACTTTGATTACAAGTTGATCCTATAACTCTGAATAGCACTTTGATCTTCGAGAGAGGGCAAATAATCAAACAAGAATGAGATTCTAATTTGATTTACTTGAGAATTCGGCAGAATTTTGGCACGATCTTAAAAATATGAAATTTTTAGAATATGGATTTGTGGAGAAGAAGGAGTGAAGAAAATATGAAAATAGTTAGTTAATAAATTCATTTGTGAAGGCTATTTATAGACCAGTAACGGTCATAACCATTCGTGAAGAGATTTAAACGAATAGACACTTCTTTTGAAAATTGAAACTTTTGAATTTAACGGCCACCGTGTCGACATGGGGTATCCCATGATGTCGACATCCCTAAGTCAAAAATAATGTAAAATTTGTTTTGAAAATGGTATTGAATGGAAAAAAAGATGAAATGATTCTGGAGTAAAATAAACTAATTTTCTTATGTTTTAAAATAAAGAAGAGTAGAAAAATATATTTTTAGAATGTATATATAAATTTGATTTTAAATCTCAAGTATATATATATTATAAAAGAATATTTAAAAATCAGAAGATAGTTTTAAAAACAAACGAAGTTTAAAACAAAAGTTTATTTAAAAACTAAGACAAGGAATATTTTAAGGTTAAAACATTTTGAAAAGCAGTTTTGAAAATCATTTTTGAAAAACCATTTTGAAGTAGTTTTGCAAGCTTCTTCCAGTAGAATATCTCATCACATCAGGATTCGAGAACTTGTACAAAACCAGGATGTTCGTGGGTTTGTAAGCCACTTGCCGTAGGTTTGTAAGCTACTTGTTGTGGGTTTGTAAGCCACTAAGAAGATAGAAATGGGTTCCATCCCAAATGAAATCTGGAATGAAGATTTCCGTGCTATTATGAAGTTTTAACAATAAACTAGACACATATCTTGAAATCTTGATCTTGATACTCATGAGTCTTCAAACTTGATTTCTTCATTCTTGATCTTTATACTGTACAGCCTTCAATAATCAGTACCTGCCTTATATATATCCTGCATAATAACATTTATATATATCTAGACAATAGTGTTAGTATATAAGTTATAATAAAATAAGTTACAAAGGTTGTTGTCATCAAAACCACTATCTCCAGTTCCTAACAACCGATACGAACTACCTTCATTTGATGGATACGAATTGGAGCAAATATGATGGATACGAAGTGGAATAAATATGATGGATACGAAGTGGGATAAATATGATGGATACGAAGTAGATCAGTCATTGATGGATACGAACCGATGCTCTCTCTCTCTTGATTTTTATCGATCTGTATCTTGAGCATACGAACTCCAATTGACTTGAAATTTAGAACGTTGGCTCTCATAGCTTTGCATGTCATGACTTGTCAATTGTAGCTCGATCCGGACTCAGAAAAAATTTTCCAGTATCCATAGTGAACTTGTGTATAACCGATCTTCGGGACGGACTGTCCTTGGTTTCTAGTCGAGTTCTTTGTGTCACGGCCTTGCCAAAAGGTGAGATAACATTTGCCCCCCAAAGTACGTCTTGTGTGAACATTACATGCTTTGAAAAGCTGCAATCTTCATTCTAAAAAAGTTCTATCCGATTCGCTGAGTAGTTGTTGTCTTTTCGTCAAAAGATGTAACCTTTGATTTATGTCCAATAAAATAAATGTTGAACTGTTGACTGCCAATGATTATGCAGTGCAACATTGTAACTGAGTGTTGAGTGTCAGCAATTTGTTGTTCACTGTTGTAATTGTCACCAGGTGAGCATTCAATTTCTGTGAATTTTGAAAATTGAATATTAGTCCGTCATACATGCACGTATGTTAACCTGACTCCCGTCAATGTTTGCACGTTCACGGATCGTTGTCAAGTTTTTTTTCGTATCGAGTTTTGTATCGATCCTCTCGTGGATCGATGTGAAATTCAGGTTGTAACAACGTTTGATGGTTGTTTTAAGTCCTTCCTTCATATCGATCCTCTCCTGGATCGATCTGAGATGTTGGAATGTATGCTTCGTATCGATGGCTATCGACAAGAAATGGATAGTCCCTAGGAATGCTTCGTATCGATGGAGTTGAGTGGCTCAAATACAATTATGTAGTGACTTTCGTATCAATGGGCTTCACATCGATGGATACGAAGTTGATGACTGGTCACTGATGGACACAAAATGTACAAGTGTTAACGCATGGGACAGCTTCGCGAAGGATATGCCATTTCTCATTCCTCTATTTAAGAGGGATGCCTTGTTGTAGATAATCTTTGATAAGAGTCATCCGTGAATCCTTTTCTTGCTCCATCTCTAAGATCTAATTGATCTTCATCCGTCAATGCTTGGAATAATAAGTATTTCAATTGGGACAAAGTCTATATATCGTGCACCCCCGGAACCGGCTAGCTTGGCCAATGACTCGACTTTTTCATTTTGTTCTCCGAGGATATGTGTAATGTGTAATACTCGAAGTCGGCCAATAACTCTTGGACCCAGCTGAGATAAGGAGCAAGACGTTGCCCCCTAGTCAGATAATCTTCCCTGACTTGGCATAGCACTAACCATAAATCGCATAAGATATGTAAAGCTTCCACTCTCGGTTTTTTTCTGCAAGTTCGAGCGTGGCGACCAAGGCTTCATACTTAGCTTCGTCATTTGTTGCAGGGAAGTTGAGTTTGAGGGCGTATCAGATCGATCGTTCCTCAGGAGTCATTAACGCAACTTCGACATTAGAAAGCCGATTATCAGAATTTCCATCTATGTATGTTCTCCATCGGTTGGACGGTTCTCCACTATTCTTCGCATAATCGTCTAATGTAGTGAATTTAGATATGAAGTATGCTAATGTTTGACCATGGATAGCTCTCTGAGGGAGATAAGTGATATCAAATTGGCTTTTCTCGATATTCCATTTGAGTAACCTTCCAGGCATCTAAGGTTGCCATAGGACCTATCATAACGGCTGGTCGATGCAGACATTAACGGGGTGAGCTTGTCAATAGCTAGCTTTCATCATATACTGGTCTTTGGATTCGTTTCTCTTCACATAGCAATGCGATGCTTATGGCGTGTGTTGACACGACCCAATTGATGTATAAATCTTCGCGATCCAACAACTTGGATAAAATTCTCTAAGCGATCTATCAGAGCTAGAATTGCATCAACGCAGTTGTTAGTCCATTCAAAAGTTCTCTTCCCTCTCTTGGTCAGGTTGAAGAAGAGAATACACTTGTAGATGGCCCTAGAGTTGAATCAGCTTAGGACGGTAATCTTCCGAATTAGCTCTGTACTTGCTTGGTTTCCTCAGTACATAGATGACTCTAATCTTTGGAATTTTCTGACATTAGCCTCAATCCCACGAGACTTGATGATGAAACACGAGAATTCTTCGTACACAATACTGAAAGAGCATTTTAAAGGATCAAGTTTCATTCTGCAGTTGTTGGAGAGCACTAAATATCTTTGCCAAGTCATCGATGTGGTCGTTTGATGGTCGTGATCTCATGAGCATATTAACCACATATACTTCCATCGATCGGCCGATTTGATTTTTGAATGATCTGTTAATCGTCCTTTGGTAAGTAGCATAAGTGTTCTCAAGTTTGAATCCAGGGATTGCAGCATAGCACTATAGGCCCAGGTCAGTAATGAAACAGTTGTATTCCTGGTCTGGGACATGCTTCAGTATCTGATTGTATCTAGAGTTTGCGTTCATGGATGTGTTTAATTCATGTCTGATGGTCGATTCCATCAGTTGGTTGATCATTGGAAGTGGAAAGCTGTGCTTCTTCATGGCTTGTGAAATGCTGAGTAGTCGACGTACGTTCGCCACTCTCCGTTTGTTTTTCCTGTAAGCAAAGGATTGGATATTCATTTTGGGTAGAGGGTATCGTAGATAAACTCATTGGTTTTGAGCAGATTCGCCTCCTCTTTAAGTGCAACAGACCTCTCCGGATCCACATCGCATCGTTTTTGTTCACCGAGACATGCCTCGGGTCGACATTTAATGCAGGGTTCTTCATGGCTGGCGATAATCCACATATATACATGAGATTGAGTCCAAGCGAACATATCAAATTCACCTGGAGCAAAGCAGTTAACTCTTTCATCATCATTGCGCTAAGTTGTGATCTAATCTACAATACTCGTGATAGGTTGTAGGCGCTTCAGGTGCTTATTTGCAATGGTAAATGATCAGGCTTGTAGGGACGTTGAATCAAAGGATTAGTAGAACTTAACCTTGTACTGCATGCTGCTACATAGCTGGCTCCAACTTTGAGATTGAATCTACTTGTGTTTCTGAATGATTCGCTTCTCATTCAATGTACTCGCGATCCATTGCTCGTTGTAAGGGTCAGAATAATGATCAGCTGCCATAAGTCCGAGCATCGATCTAATGATTCTATCCCTTGGCGTCCTTTCGGCCGTAACCTTGAGTTGTTATGAATATAAGGCACGGGTCATTGGATCGAGTTGTCATAGTAAACTCTTAGATAATCACTCTTTTGCCCCCAGTCTTGGGTTGATGGACGTATTGTGCGAATGGTCGACCCTAGCCCCTGTTGTGTTTATATTGTAGTTCAAGTTGTAAGAGCCAAAGTTGTTTGATGAACGATCAAACCATATTCATCTTATCTCTCGCACATGCCCACAAGTCTAACCGATATGTGGCAAGGTAGATCATGTCCACTTTAATTTTGTATTCTATCCCGTTGAACCATGGGATCGATTTAACTGATGGAAGGCTGAGTCATGCCTATCCTGCATTATGTTCTAGTTCTTTCCTTTAGACGGAATACATTGTTGCTTTGCCGACATTCAGACATGAGCTAGGTTCTAGATGGTCAATGACATGAGCTAAAGACTGAATCGTCCAGTCAAATCCAATGCAGGATTGATGCTTCCCTTGTCGAATCCAGGGTAAGAATCGGTGCATGGACATTTAGGTTGCACTTGTTGTGAATTGTTCATTTAGTCAGATCATGGTAAGAGTCAAAGAATGAATGGTCGCATTGCATTCTTTTGGAGTTGGGCGATCAACCACATCCATTTCGATTTACGTTCTCCCGTTAGATCTAGGGATAAAGTCAGCTCAAATGCAGTCATGTCATGCTCATCTGGTCTCATGCTCTTCCTGATGGATCGAAGGAAGGTGATAGAGGATGAATGGTTAAGTCACACTCATTCATGTTTTATTCTTCTATCCATGCTCTGTTGGTCAAAGGTATTCAATGGACATTCGGGTCACATCGATTCATAGTCGAAGAGGATCGATATTAACCGTCGATTCAACGGCACGATGTAGAATGCTCGAACTTCATTTCCTGTTGATCCAATGGTATGATATGAAAGGTGCAGATCGATATTCCCCGTCGATTCGGCGGTACGATAAAATTGGTTGCCCGTAACTTCGGGTATCATTTTGATTGGTTAGCATTAAGGCCTCCTTATAGCCATTGCCTTAAGTTGTAAAGGACGCTAAGCTGGAGATGTAGCGAGTCACCTTTCTCTTCTTTCAGTGATTTGTGCCTCTGCCCCCAATATTGGGTTAGCAGAGTGAGTTTGTGGATGGTTTAATTGTATCTGTAGTGAGTTTATACTCCCCATGTCGAGTTTAGGTCAGCGTTGGTGAATGAATGGTCGAATCACATTCATTCGTCTGTCTGTGCTGGTCGTTGCACTCTGGGTATCAGAGTCAGCTGAAGGGCCATTCATCACACCTATTTGATGTTTATACCCCTGTACACACTTTGGGGACTAAGATTATTTTGTAGAAAATGGTCAGAGCGCATTTTCCTCGATCAATTCCTCTGCCCCCAGCCAAGGGCAAAAGTCGAAGTGTGGTCGGTCACATTACAACAACTTTACTTTGATGCTTCTCCCACTGAAGTGTAGGAAGGAATTGATTGGTGGATGGTTGGGTCACATCCATCCATGTTGCACGCACAATCGTCGGATCATAGGCAAGAGTTAGAGGATGAACGATCGTGTCATGTTCATTTGTAGTAGGATGGGTAGTCACATCCATTTAGAATAGGACGTTCAGTTAGGTCCATTTTACGAATCTATGTCTCCCTGTCGAATCAAGGAAGAAATTTTGTCTTGTAGGGTTGGAGTGCATCCCTATAAAATTATGTTATGGGTCTCGTGCCGGGGACAAGAGTTATGCATGGACGGTCGTGTTGTGCCTGCTTAGTGCTAGATGGTCGGATCGCATTCGATTTTTTGTGATAAGTGTGCCCTCATGTCAGGGGAAGAGTTGGAAAGCAGACGGTCGAACCACATTCGCTTTTTGTACTACAGAACTTGCTGAGGAATCAGAGTTGATAGATGGACAGTCAAATCGCATCCCTTTTGGTATTTATATTCCAATTCATGCTTTGAGGACTGGAGTTGGTTGATGGGTGGTCAGTCTCACCCATTTGGTGTTTATACTCCAGCCCGCACTCCCGGGACCAGAGTTAGTTGATGGGTATACTCCAGTTCGCACTCTGGGAATCTGGAGTTAGTTGATGTTTATACTACAGTTCGCACTTTGGGAATCTGGAGTTAGTTGATGGGTGCTCAGTCACACCCATTTGGTATTTTAGGATTATGTCCGAACTCCAGGGACTTAAGTTGTTTTACGGGTGGTCGGTCACACCCATTTTGATGTTTATACTCCAGTTCACACTCCGGGAATCTGGAGTTGGTTGATGGGTGGTCAGTCACACCCATTTATGTTTATGTTTATACTATAGTTTGCACTCCGGGAATTTGGAGTTGGCCGACAGATGGTCAGTCACATTTGTTTAGGCTTTAGGATTTCACTCACACTCTGGGAACAAGAAATTGATCGGGTACGTGGACGGTCGTATCACATCCACCCTGAGTAGGCAAACGAATTCGTTAGATGGACGGATCCACCCTCCTTGAGCTTGTAAATATGAAAGGCAAGGTCGTTAGATGGACAGATCAATCCTCCTCAGGTTTAGGTTGAACATGGGTGAAGTCGGTAGGTGGACGGATCCACCCGCCTCGAGCCCACGTTTGTAAGTATGAAAGGCGATTAGATGGACGAATCCATCCTCCTCAGGCTTAGGTTGAACATGGGTGAAGTCGTTAGGTGGACGGATCAACCCTCCTCGAGCCCACGTCCATAAGTTTTTTCTCCAGCTCGCACTCTGGGAGCCGGAGTTAGTTAGAGGATTGTCGTGTATCAATCCCTTTTGGCTACAATGTGTTGGCTTGTCCCTGAGCTCGGGGTTCCACTTAACGAGTGATCGGTGGGATCCCGATTACTTTCCACTTATTTGCCCTCAACGAAGGAAGAGATTTAGTTTATGGATGGTTGGATCGCGTCCATGTTCATTTGGATTCCGCTTCTGCCAAGCCTAAGGAGTAAGATTAGTGTTTTGGCAAGCTTTGAGCTCGAGCAGAGGAGACGATGGTCGAACTACATCCACTTTGAGTTGTGTATTTTCACTTAAGTCAGGTGCAAGAATTGGAAAGCAGATGGTCGAGTCACGTCCACTTTATACTTTGCGTTTTTCTGATCGAGTTGAGGAAGAGAGTTGAAATGATGGCTCATGAAGGTTAGCGAGTAGGCAGTCAGTCGTTGATGACTTTAAATTGAGGGTTGGCCCTTGATGAAGTCGGTTTAAGGCATGATTGTTTTGCCGAATGACAAACGCAAACTGGAGAGTGAATGGTCAAATCATATCCACTTTAAACATGTATTCTCAAATAACCCCAAGTGTCTAATGTAGGATTGGATGCAAGGACGGTCACGTCACGTCCACCCTTGGTGTGATTCCGATTTTACTGGGCATCAGAAGAAGCATAAGTATTTTGACGAGCTTCAAGTACGAGATGGAGAGTGCATTGTTGGGACATATAACTCCAAGTCTTTCTCAGATCTCCTAATTAAATTGCATAGGCGGATGAGTGGATGGTCGGTTGCATCCACTTTGTACTGGAGTCCTCACCTTGTCAGTCTCTTCTACTTTGTTGCCCTGCCCTCAAGTCAGGGCATATAGTAGTCGATCAGTGGTTGAATCATGCTCGTCATACTGATACCTCAATGACTTGATCATAGTCCGCAGAGGTTGTTTGGCACCGAACCTTGAGTACTCGGTTACCTGCACCATTTGCAAGTAGTTTAATTCAAGTCGGTCATACTTCGCAACATAAATGAAATTGAAATAGAAATAATTCAAAAAAGATCAGATCAAATCTCATTGATAAGTGAAGCAGTGCTATATGCTCGCTATTGCACTTCGGTACAGCCCTTCTTAGTTAGAAGTCTATCGCAAGTGGTTCAGTTTAATCATAGTTCTTGATCGATAGGGGTCGGGGTTCCCTGCCCATCGTTTTATGGGGCTTGCACATATTTTCAAAGATTTCCTTTCCAAAGCAGCCTTATGGCACTGGCATCCACGGTAGCCATCTAAGGAAGAGGAGCTTCTCTATTTAGAGTATGGAGTAGGTGTCCTCCTTATCTTGCCACATTGATCCTTCATCTCGTTCATCAACTCAATATTGGATATGATATGTTGGTGTAGTTGTTGGTGGATATCTACTAGTTCTCTTATCTAATTCTGAAAATAAGCTTTTATGATAAATTCATTTATGAGTGTTGGCAGCAACTGGCTGTGGATTTTGATTAATTCGTTGGCTTCAAGCTTCTTTATTCCCTTCAGTAATTCGAGAAGTAGAACCGGTAAGTCTAACGATGGTTGACAGTCTTCTTTGAAGAATGGGGGAAGACATATGTATTTGATGGAACTCATCACTCTTGGTGGA
Organism: Allium fistulosum; assembly: GCA_030737815.1. Taxonomy (NCBI): domain Eukaryota; kingdom Viridiplantae; phylum Streptophyta; class Magnoliopsida; order Asparagales; family Amaryllidaceae; genus Allium; species Allium fistulosum. The sequence goes on from CM060902.1 coordinate 1,292,633,602, forward strand.
ATCCATGCTCCATTCTCACTTCATGAGGTAGTGTCGGAGGTTGTATTCCCGTAGTACACCGACATGGTCAGCATGTTGAATTTCATTGGAAATTTTGTATGTAGAACAGTTTCAACGAATGTGTCTCAACTGGGAACGATACTCCAGTTGTCGTTGTCAGGTCCATTTTCTAGCTATGTGGTCTTGTAACATTGGTGAATGATGTATGCATGATTGTCCAACGTTCGAGTGGTTGGTAATGCCGATTGGATGGTGAGTTGGTTAAGATGGGCTCATAGATTGGTGATTATTTCTAATTTTCACCCAGGTAGGAGGCCCATATAAGGTAGTAAGGAAGTCCTCTTAAGGTTGTATGCCATGCTTCTAGTCATATGGACACGGTATGATTAAGATGCGGGCATTTGAAGATGGTTCAGTGGTGACCAGCTATGCTTTGAGTGGGTAGAGTAGACAGTGTAGGGCAGTCGTCATATTAGCCATTGTACCATAGTTGTCAATTCAGGAGTTTAAAAGCTGGTCAATTGGGGGAAGTTGCAGCCCACCTTAGAAGCATGATATATTAACCAACTCTAGTTCTCGGCGTATTAGCTAGGTTCTCCAGCCTCTAGGAGCACCGGTTGAGTAGTATTTCTTTACCCATTCCTTGATTGCAATTCAGCATTTGCTGTTGTAATCCCCTATGTCCCGTTTAATCATGGAACGATCAAGAGCGTGGATGGAATGTTCCTTCATTAAGTTAAGCCTCTTTTTTGAAAATTTGGGTCGTACCCGAAAATATTTTTTTTTTGAAATTTCGTATCGATCTCAGCAATGTTTAAACGATACAAAGTTGGTGAAATTAAACGATCCGAAAAGTGGACACTTGGATCGATACGAAAGGCACACAGCTGGATCGATACGAAGTGTATCCGAGGATCGATACAAATTGGACGCAACTGGATCGATACGAAGTGTATTTGAGTATCGATACAAATTGGATGCAGCTGGATCGATACGAAGTGTATTCGAGGATAGATACGAATTGGACGCAGCTGGATCGATACGAAGTGTATCCGAGGATCGAAACAAATTGGACGCAGCTGGATCGATACGAAGTGTATTTGAGTATCGATACGAATTGGACGCGGCTGGATCGATACGAAGTGTATCCGAGGATCGATATGAATTGGACGTAGCTAGATCGATACGAAGATATGGATACGAAAATCATGATATTTTCATGGATATGAAAATATGGATACGAAAATCATCATATTTTCTGGATACGAAAATCATGATATTTTCATGGATATGAAAATATGGATACGAAAATCATGATATTTTCATAGATACGAAAATATGGATACAAAAATCATCATATTTTCTTGATACGAAAATATGGATACGAAAATCATCATATTTTCATGGATACGAAAATCATCATATTTTCATGGATACGAAAATAGGGATACGGAAATCATGATATTTTCATGGATACGAAAATATGGATACGGAAATCATCATATTTTCATGGATACGAAAATATGGATATGAAAATCATGATGAATGTAGTTCCTTTTAGATCTGGAGCAATCTGAATAGAATAGAAGGAAACACTGGACGACGGGTCTGGATCTCTTCCTTAGATTTTTGCAATCCAACGATGGTAGTAGATCCACAGAGCAGGAGAAAAGCTGGGTTTTCTCAGTGAAAGCACCAAAATGTTTGTACCAAAATTGGGCACAACACTCTTTGGATGTGTTTGAAGAGATAAAATGAAGAAAATAAATGTAAAATGAGGCAGATCTAACAAACACACCAATTAACAGATAAGAAAAAGTGCTGAAACACACGAATTTAGAGTGGTTCGACATATGGCCTACGTCCACTATGGAATGATTGATGTTTATTGATTATAACTCGCTGGTTACAAAAGATTTACAACAGTACAATCGAATTACAATAGCAATTTTGGCAGAGTATCAGCATAGAGAGGCAAAAAAGTCCATTTTCTATAGGTTTAGGGTCACTATTTATAGGCGTAGGCAGCAAATACCTCGCCCAGATCTCGGAGGACTTCTTCTCTCACGTGGGAGGGCCTACGAGATCGAGTTTAGGTGATTTCAATTCGATATCAAAGCGATACGAATGGAATTCGTATCGATGAAGAATTGATCCTTTTTTGCTGAAATTGATCTGGTACATTCTTGACGTTGTAGGCAAGCTCCTGTGAAAATTTGGTGGCATTTGGACTTGTAGATCTCGAGTTATGATCGGTGCAAGTTTTGATTTTCAATGTGCTGTCGAACTCATATCGATGCGAATCGTATCATTGTGATTCGTATCCATGCATCACCTGTCGATCAGATGACGTGGCGCTATAATTTAGGATCGATCAACTTTTCATGTCGAGTGACTGTTTTTTCCATTTGAATCATTCTTTGTTCGTATCGACCTAGAATTACTCTTCGTATTGGTTTGGGCAACTCTTTTCGTATCGATGCTCCGTGCTCTATTTCGTTTTGATGATTCAGTGACTGCTTCGTATCGATTATGTGTAGCCGCTTCGTATCGATGGATTGCATCTCACTTCGTATTGATGCTTTTAGGTGCTACTTCATATCGATCGTTTGGGGAACCGATACGAACTACCTTCATTTGATGGATACAAAATGGAGCAAATATGATGGATACGAAGTGGAATAAATATAATGGATACGAAGTGGGATAAATATGATGGATACGAAGTAGATCAGTCATTGATGGATACGAACCGATGCTCTCTCTCTTGATTTTTATCGATCCATATGTTGAGCATACAAACTCCGATTGACTTAAAATTTGGAACGTTGGCACTCATAGCTTTGCATGTCGTGTCTCGTCAATTGTAGCTCGATCCGGACTCGGACAAAATTCACCAGTATTCATAGTGAATCTTTGTATAACCGATCTTCGGGACGGATTGTCCTTAGTTTCTAGTCGAGTTCTTGGTGTCACGGCCTTGCCAAAAGGCGGAATAACATTAAGTGTTTCCATGAAATTTAAAAAGAAATTGAAAAACAAGTCAAAACTAGGCGCGTCGCATTACGGTAGTTCACGATTTCATGCCGGAGAATTTAAATTAGTATATGAAATTGAATATAGCTCGAAATTCTTCGTGATAAGAAATTTCCGGACTATTTAATCCATAGTTTTTAAATGAAGAAATAAAATCAAGATATCATTAAGTAGACTTTAAAATATGAGCAAATCAAGTTTTCGATAAAATCGCGTTTTGGCAGTTCGGTGGGCAAAGTAGCAAATGTTCTAAATATACACTTTTGAAATATTTAAAAATATGGAATAAATCTTATAAATCCTTTAAAGTGTTTTAAAAGTGGTTTGAGTTGAAAAAATGAACATATGTGAAGTAAAAATGTTGTTTTAATCAATAAAGCTTTAATACACTATTTGCAGCACTTTTTCGCAGCACTTTTCGCAGCACTTTTATAACTTGTGAAATATGATTTTGAACTTAACCATTCTTTTCCATATCTTTTATAAATGGTTTTTAAAAGAATAATTAAGTGTTTTAAATAATGATTTGGGAGTTTTATAAATAATTTCTAAAAATGAAAGCAGTATGCGGAAACGACTAGTACACGTGTTTCGTTTGTAAGATCAAAGGAGACTTGGGCGAGTGACGGAACATGTCGAAGGGAAACCCCTAATGCTCTAAAATAATGTTTTCTGATATGAGATTTAAATAAATGATTTGGAATTATTTTAATTCCTATACTTGAAATTAGATGTTTTGGGTTTGTATTAAACTATGTCTTAAATAAAATCGTTCTTGACCCATTTAAAAGTTATGCTTTGGAAATATGAAATCTTTGATTAAATTTTAATAAATGATTTGGAACTTTTTTCCTAAGTAAAAAAGTGGAATTATTTAGACATATTCCAAAGTTTAAAAGATTTTAATTAACCAAAGTGTTTGATTAAAGAAGGCTTAATGATTCCATATACTCTAAAAGGATAAAGGAATAATTAAATGAATCTATCTCTAAGAGCAATTTAATTTAAATAAAAAGATTAATTAACAGATGATGTTTGACAAACACCTATATACCAGATATCTTTTTATCGATGATTGGTTCGAAGGAACCGGGGTCGGATTTGGGTTACTCCTATTTGAAAACCACTTCGAACCCATGTATACGTTCAGAAATGAAGACATCTTGATGATGAAAACATGTTGAAGATGAAGATTATTGAAGACCGAAGATCTTCATAGTGGAAGGACTGCTTATTGACATTCTCTGGGTCGCTCCGTATATAGAGATATTTATTATAGAAGTGGTCCTATCGCGTTTTGAAATTTTCGTATTAAAAGGACTACTCGCTATTAATCTAAGGGGTGATTCCCAAAGATGTGGTAGGAGGAGTGCCTTCGGTTTCATTCAGTCATAGAATGAACTTATATGGATGAGTGTCTGACATTGCATTTCTAAATCACGAACGTTGATTTTTACAAACGTACATCTATTGAAGGCATAGGAGGCAACTCCTATTAGCTTAACACCCTTCTCTGAGACATACGAGCTCGAAGGTTGTATTTTTGTGGAAGTTAATTAGTGACAAATAGAAATGGCAATGTGGCATTCTAAGTGAAATATGCTTTATAGAAGAATAAAGCATGACTTTGTGAAAAACAAATTATGGCTTTATGAAAAGAAAAGCGTAGCCTCTTTAGCCTCACAACCCGGTAATGATATGGGATAATATATGGTCTGCAAGACACAATTACGGGCTATCAGATGAAATGCCGAAAAGGCTACAGCCTTCCATAGGTAGAATAAGTGGCGTCTGAGTCCTTGGATGAGTAACCATTGATATTGATTAAGATTGGTTGTTGACATCATTATAGTGGCGTATGAGTCCTTGGATGTGTAGTTATTGGATATATGTTTGTTGTAACCAAAACACTGCATCAGGCCACTAGTTTCTTGTCATGTTGGAAATCCAATCCCAATACGAGCTTTACGGTTTTGATTGTAGTCCCAAAATAGCTGTAATGCTTTGCAAACATTTCAGCTACCCCTTTGGTATCATATATTCCGTCTAGATATATTATGTTTGACCTAGTCCAGATATATTACCATAGATTTAGTCTAGGTGTTGATACTTTGTTTTATATATATTTACTTGAAAAATGTTTTTCAAGGAAATGTCATTAACAATAATATCAAAGTGTTTTTAGTATAAAGTATTTTGGTTATAATAAGATAAAAACCCGTCCATATTTATGTGTGGGCGTGGTCTTATGAAACCCTTCTTTTCAAAGGTTTTCTTTGACATCAGCATGATCTATACATTTAAAATTTTGAGTATCTCATGCTAGTTTATCAAGCCTAATCTAGGTAGTTTCAATACTTGGGTCAGATCCGATTCAGGCTTAGCTGAAGGCGCTTGGAGTTTCCAGAGGAGTGCTGGAGATCTTCATCAACGTATAAACATATTATATTATCCGCTTCATCTACTACATTTGTTTGTGTTTGTCGGCATTTGTAAGGACATATATTTATAACTGTCCAGGCTGAATCTAGGTTAGACTTTGATATATGTATTTCAAAAATTTCCACTGTAAAGATTATTGATAATATAAATTATTCCATTCGTGTTAGATTCTATTTTCTTTTATATCTTCTTTTCTTTTTCACTCCAACAAACCATCTTTCCAGCCCTTGAAATTGTGGCACGTAAATACCGTGGATGTATTAGTGTCGATTTCTAAGGACTAAAAAGGTGGGTCGTTACATAAGAGGACTGTGTAAATCAGTCATATTAATATTTTATGTTTGACTTTAGTTATATTAATCAATAGAAAACTATCGAGTGAGTCGTTCAATGATTATCCAATAATTATCAGTACGTAACCTATTGTTGCCCAACAGACATGAGTAATACACTACCCAACATCTAGAGAACATTACGTACTCTAGTCTCAACCTATACATCGATATCCAATCTTGATGCTTCTTAACTAGAAACATTTAAAATGGTATATTTTAATTTATTGTGATAAGTTACTCACAGTTCCAACACTTTGTAAAAACTATCACAAAACTATATTTAAAGTTTAAAATGTAAAGTTTTAAATATAAAAAATGTATATATGTATATAAAATTCACCATTTCAAATTTATGATAAAAATATATGTATATATATATATACTTAGGCAAGTTTCATGATGAAAAATTTCAAACAAATGATAAAATAAATATGTATATAGTAAATATATATACATGTAAGCTATATACATATACATGGAAGCTACATGATGACAAAAAAGATGAATAATTAAATATATATATATATATATATATATGTTTATATAAAGTAGTGTGTGTGTGTGTGTGTGTGTAAATATGATAAGATAAATATGTATAAGTGAATGTATGCATATATATATATGATATACATGCTTCCAGATGACAATTTCAAGTCAAGCCCACCAAAACATTAAATCAAATCACACACAAAACTTATTGTCATGCACACACATGAATTCAAATCACACAAGAAATCAAATCAGCATACAATGAAACCACATCAGCAAAAAAAAAAGAAATGAAGCCTGTAACATGAAAAGCATCAGCCACCCTATGTGCATAAACCTATGTTCACTGACCTACCAACCCCTTATATCTATATATATATATAGCCTTGCCTTGTTCATTTGTTCACACCTAAATAAAAAAATAAAAAAATAAAGTGCTGTCATTATATTAAAAGGAAGATAGGATCAAGTCATGCAAAATCTTGAAGGAAGAAGATTAGACAAGCAGTATTCATTTTTTTTTTAACTGTGAGTAAACACTTATTTTATTTACTGGACATTACTTATATTTATATATGCGACTATGATATTGATGAATCTTTGATCTGTGGAAAGTATATATGTATATGTTGTTTGTATAAGCATGTGTATATGTGTGCTAAACATGGATAGTTCATTGTATAACTCAAAACTTATACTTCTTCTCTCTATCATGTTCCATTCTCATATAAAACATTTAAACATCCACTTCAAAAATCAAAAGCTCAACAACTATTTAGCTTTAACCTATGATTTCAAAACAAAAGTTGTTTGTTTTAGAGTGTAGAATATTTTTAAAATTGTTTCATTTGATTTCATTAAGCAGGGAGGAAGGGAAACCCATATGTCAGTGCAGAGGTCAGTTATGGCCAAAATCCAACTATCATAATTTTAAGAATGGATTATAGGGATGTGTTCGCTGTTGGAAAATATGATTTTAAGAGGTGGTTTGGATATTTTTAATGATGTAAGGGAAGAGAAACTTGGAGTTCATCGGTTTTGGGAGAAAAGCCAAATTCAGTCGACCGAAGCGATTTCGTGCCTCGGCGTTGGGGGTGGAAGAGGTGTAGGGGATGGAGCATCCACGAAAAATGTTGCAGTGATTTTTAGTAAAGTGTGCGAGCTATACGAGGTAGTTTTAGGGTTTTAGGTTGTCTTGGTTTGGGTTTCGGGTTTGGAGCAATGGGGACGAGGAGGGGGAGAAGGAGGCGTGCACATAGGGGGGAAAGAGTGGAGGAGATGACGACGATGCTTGGGGCGAAGTTTGATGATGAACGATGGCCAAGGTTGTCAAGGCAAGGCGGTTGAAGGAGACGGTGATGTTCCAATTTTTGGTTTAGTAGTTCGAATTTCAAACCCAAACTTTCGGTCGTGTTCTAGGTGGTTAGGCGAGTTGCTCTAGTGGTGGGAGACATGTGGGGTTGATTGGCGGCAAGGTTCGGTTGCCAAAGAGCATGTGCATGTGCACACGTTGGTGCACAGATGGGTAAATTCAAATGAAAGAGTAGAGAGGAGAAGAGGAAACTGGAAGAAGAAAATGTTTTGGCTGGAGTTTTTTTAGTGGGCTGATAGTTTAAAAGAAAATTTCAAATTATTTTACTTAATAACCTTTAAATTTAAAAAAATATTTCTCTTCATCTTTAAATCCAATCGACGAACTGGTTTTGCGTCGAGACCCTACCATCAAGTACATCCATATAAGCTAATATTGTTAGGATTTCTACAATAAAAATAATAATGATTTATAAAAATTTGAAGTGAATAAATAAGCAATTTCTTATTCAATTGATTATATGTTAATTAATTTTTAAATGAACTGTTTAATTTTAAGTTAACTAAAAATAGATTATTTTTTTAATTTCTTTGGTTAACAAATAATCTGGATTTAAATATAACTCGACTCGGTTAATTGGAACCAATTCAATTCTGATTGGTAAATGGATTTAATATTGATTATTAATCATTGATTGAAGTTAATTAGCTATGCTTTGACTGATATTTCTTTAGATATTGTATTCAATTATTTTGTCTATGCTATTAAGTAGCCAAACAAATTAAAGTAGATAGAATAAAACGTTGACACGTTTTATTGGAAGTAAATCGACTTGTACTAATCACTATTCTGAATTTAAGAAAATGTGATGATTACAAGCAAATTAATTTCGATGGACAGGTCATGATAAAGTAAACATATGGAATGAATTTCCATATGTGAATATTGACACCCTAATTGTAGAATGGTTTATTTAAAACAACTTGGTCTTTAAAAATTTATCGTTTTGGATTCGATGAGACCGAGACCCGTCGTGTTTATGTGTGACGTGGTCTTACGAGATACCTTTGTTTTCAAAGGATTTTTAAAATAGTAATAATTCAAATTGAGTGTGTTTTCTCACACCGGTTTTCCAGACCGACTCGGGTGTTATTCTATTATAATGCTCAAGTCAGACCGAGTATTATAGACTCAGGTTAGGGTGCTTTGGTGCTCAGGAGGCGAGCTGGAGGATTTCAGATGTATATCATGTACTTGATTATATTCCGCTGTGTGTGTAGACTGTATAGTCAGCACTTGTGAGGACAAGTTATTATAACTGTCCAGATTTCTATGTTGATGGTTATACTCTGATAATTTGTATGTATATTAGCAGTTACAGTTTTCTTTTGTATAAAACTCTGTTATTGTATATTATATTTTGTTCCACTGCAATTGTGAGGTTCTGTGTTGTTGTTTTCTGTTTCTCCTTCTACCTTGTTCTTCTTAACTCCTAATGCTCTGGTATTTCCGACACTCGATTGTTCGACATTCTATACAGTGAACATATTAATGTCGATTTTCGAGGGTCGAAAATCCTGAGCCGTTACAATTGGTATCAGAGCTAAAGGTTAAGCGAGAACCTTGGCTTTGGTGGGGATTACTCATTAGAGATAGGGTTAGTAGTATCCTAAAACGATATATACGTTTAAGAGAGAGCATTTTTGTTAGTAATGTAAAACTATTTTGATATTAATAAATGAAATGATTTTAACTTGGATTTTATATAGAATATAAAAGAATGAATTCTATAAACTGATAAAATCATTCGTGACTATTGATGATGATCGGATGTTATCTCTTTGTTGATTGATTGTTTGATTAATATGGATATGCATATTAACGATTATTGATTGATGAGTCGTGCTCGGCCAGTTTATGAGGATCGACTATTGACTGTTGATTTGAGCATTTGACTATGGTTGGAAAATTTTGGTTTTTGAAAAATATTTAACCAATTGAGAAACTGCATGTTTAACATGGATTTTAAAGTGAATATATATTTGAATTTCCCATTATATCATTTTAAAGAGTAATGGATACCATTTGAAAGTGATATATGAAATATGGTTTATCTACACATGGTTAATAAATAAATAAAAAGTTTTTCAAACTGAAAATTTGAGAGTGTAAATTCCAAGATTTTTTTGAAATTGGTTTTAAGATTCGGAAAATATATAATAGCATAATTTGAAATTATTTTCCGAATAGAACTGTTATAAATGATTTCAAAGTGATTTCAAAAAGGGATTTTCAAAAGATTTAAAAGAAATGAGGTCCGAAACTCACTTCTGTCGCTGGATTTAAATTTTGGTGATGACTACAGCATCATCGGCATTTATTTTCGAGTTTCAAAGTGGGGGAGGCTACTTTAGTAGCTTTGCTACTCGATTGTTTAATGAAATTGATTTGATTCAAATCTCTAAAGTATGATTTTATACACGAAAGAGATATGTATGTATTTATTTCAAACGATTTGGAATAAAACCCAATGTTCAGTTCTTGAGTTTCTATTGAATAATATTATGAACACATGTATCCTATGTATTAGGATTGATTGATTGTGCATCTTGTTGAGATGATTGATTGTTGATTTCCTATTTTGAATTGGAATTTGATTTTTCCGACTATTCTGAATAGTTAAACATTTCCAAATTGAGAATTAATTTTCAAAGCTAAGAATTTTTGGAAAGTATATAAAGTTTAGTTTTGAAAATTTTAAAATAAAAACTAATGGAAGTTGAACAAGTTTTAAAAAGCTAAATATTTTGATAAGTAAATTATATAAGCTTATTTTAAATTATACAAGTATGAAATTCGTTTCAGAAAGGTTTAAATGAAATTTTGTTTTAAGAAATATTCCTGAATAATGTAGAGATAAAAAAAAACTTATTTATTTTACAAATTTATTTTAAAAGTAATTTTGATTTATAAACTCTTATTTGTTTACAAAATGATTTTAGAAAGAAAATTTGGATTTATATAAATATGACTCTATGAAATATGAAATTGAAATAAAATTTTGAAACTATTGATTTGAAATTATGAAATTTGAATTTGAATGATATCTGATTTGAGGAAAATGATTGTTGAAATCATATATGAATTTGAAGCTGAACTGATATTTGAAAGTGATTGATTTCGAGAACCTTTGACTATATAAAAATATTGATTTGGAAGTTTTCAAACTTATATAAAAATGATTTGTATAAGTATGAAGTTAGTTCGAAAACTATTGATTTGAAAGGTACTCGATCTTGAAAGTGATACTCTTATATATAATGGAATTTATATAAGTATGATTTTAAAGTGATGATTTGAAAAGGTACTATGTATAGTATGATATACATTTTGAAATTGTAGATATGGGAAGTACCTTCTGCTTGATTATCCGCTTTGTGGCCACATTGTGGATACATTCTATTGATTCTTTGATTTGATCCCAGATGGACTTGGGTGGATCAAGAATTGGGTCCTAATCGATATAGGTTGTCCGAACATAATACTCATGAGTTTCCTTTGACTCGGCTGCATAGCGAAATTCATAGGGCAGTGAAGGCTTACGGTTACGGATGTTACCTAGGGGAACCAGGCGAAACCATTGTGTAACTGCGATCTATGGTCGTTTTCAGCGTAATTCGCTTGGGTAGAGCGATTGCCCTGATGTACGGATGCTTCCTGGGGGAACCAGGTGAAATGATTGTGAATCTGCGGTCCACATGGCATAATTCGAGGGGGCTGATGATTGCCTTGAGTCTATGGGTGATAGCAACGTAACCACCAGTGTTACTATTAAGTAGACTACGATCCATGCAAGTGTTTTGCATAATGTAATTCGTAGAGCAGTGATTGCTCACAGGTACGGATGTTACCTGGGGGACCTAGGGGAAACCATTATGTATTTGCGATCTATGGGTGTTTTGGATGTCCTGGCGTAAGACATGGGGCAGTGACTGTCTAAAGTCACCTGAGGCCGCGTCGCTCTGTCCTCTCGACTTAGCGAGAGAGCGACCTTAGGGACTACGTTCCATGACGATCCCATTCGTTTGATTTTGGTGATTGGATTGTACTTTGCATATCTATTTTTAAAAGTTTTTCAAGTATTTTCACTGGGTGTTGAAACGAGTCTACTAAGTACTTAGAGATTTCTAGTCTTGCGTCTGATCAACGTATTATTAGATTCTGTAAGAGCGAGGATAAACTTGTTGAAACATCGAGTTATAAAAGTATTTTCAGAAGGAAAGTTTTCTTCGATATAAAAGCATTTTGTTATAAAAGAATTTTTAACAAAGAAGATTTTCAAACATTTAAGAATTAAAAGAGAGAAAAAACCAAAATAAAAAAGGTTAAATATTGGAATAAAAATCCAAACTTGAATTATAAAATGATTTGAACACAAGTCAAACCAATTGAGGTGGTTTTTGAAATAAAAATCAGATATTGAATTATAAATTGGAAGTGAACTTGTAACAACCCGGGATTTGCATTACCAATTAATAAATAAAAGTTAGGATTTTTATTTATTTTAATGAAGCATAAAAGGATTTGGGATAACAAAAAATTTATTTGAAAAGGGCTATTTTAATTAAATGGGAAATATGGGATTTAAAATGAGGATAAAATGTTATTTTTGGAAAGTTAAATATTTTAAGAGAAATTTTAAAACGGGTTTGGGTAAGAAAAAAACGAGTTTTATAAACATATATGAACACTTAGACTAATTTTTGGAAACATGTAAATAACTCTCTTCTTATTGGGTTACTAAACCTAGCCCAATAACCCACCCTAAACCTCCTCTATAAATTATCTCAAACTCTCCTAACCTCATTCATTCATCCCTAATCAAAACCCTAATCATTTCCTAAAGCTTTCTTAACAAAAATGGCCTTTATCTTCATCTCCTTCTAGTTTTAGCTTATGCAAGTCATTCTATGCAAAGGTAATGCAAATACCCACCTCAAATCCGTTTTTATATCTTTTTAATTTCTGAAATTTAATTGGTAACACATGTTTTATGTGTTTTTTTGATCTTATAGCCTCCTAATCATCTTTTGCTAACTTGGGTTGATGCTATGGTAGTCTTTGTTGCTTTTGTGAGAGGTATATTGCTAAAAACCTCTTCTAATATGTGTTTAATCATCTTTTGATTTCAGTATTCATTTAGTAACACATGTTTTATTATGTAACATGTGAATCATAGCTCTTTGATCATCTTTGCTTTCATTTTGGGTGTGCACATAAGGTGCTTGTGATATTGCTTCCTAAGGTAATGCTAAGCTTTGGCCCTTTGTTCCCTTTAATATAGTGTAGTAATCATAATAGGGTAGTTAGTGATTGATATTGGTGAAATTTGACGCCAAAAACTTGAAAAAAAACACCCCAAAATCACCAAAACCAGCAATTTCAGCTGGCTGGAATGTTTCATCCTGAAAACAGGCTGAAACAGTGTTCTGAGAGCACCAGGGCAGGCATGGGTTGCACCCAGGCTGCTGCCCGGGCATAGTAGGCTAGCCCAGTTGGACTAGCCGGTAGCAGGCCAACCCTTAGTGGGCTGGCGCGCATGCACAGAGCGGGTCCGCTATTTCCCCCCCCCCCCCCAGCCCGCATGGGCTGGGGCTAATCCCCCAGCCTAGGCGGGCTGGGGCTTGACTGAACCCCAGCCCGCATGGGCTGGGGCTAATCCCCCAGCCCAGGCGGGCTGGGGCTTGACTGAACCCCAGCCCGCATGGGCTGGGGCTAATCCCCCAGCCCAGGCGGGCTGGGGCTTGACTGAACCCCAGCCCGCATGGGCTGGGGCTAATCCCCCAGCCCAGGCGGGCTGGGGCTTGACTGAACCCCAGCCCGCATGGGCTGGGGCTTAACTGAACCCCAGCCCGCATGGGCTGGGGTTTGCAACCTCTCCCCAGCCCATGCGGGCTGGGGCATGCAACTTCTCACCAGCCCGCATGGGCTGGGGCTTGCTATTACTTCACCAGCCCAGGCGGGCTGGGGCTTGACTGAGCCAGCTACACCGCATGGTGCAGCCTGGTTCACTGAAACGGGCTGCACCATGCGGTGCAGCCGGCCTTTATAAAATGGGCTGCACTCATTTGGTGCAGCCGGGTTCCGACCCACCGGTTGCACCATTTTGGTGCAACCGCTTCAAATTGATTGTTTCTGCAATGAACTTTTTGGTTTTCAATTGCGAATCAGAAATTGTCGAACTTTGGTTCACAACCATTCGGAATATTTTCCAACACGAATATTGGTTTTCAGTGATTCTCTGATTTATTAATTTCTTTGAGATTTGTCTCTAGATTTCGTACACGTGTTTTATGAATTATTTTCAAAGGATTTTTCACTCCTAAATGGCTTTCGAAATTATTATTATATAATGTTATTTTTAATTATTAAACTATTTACTCCATAATAGGAGAGTATTCAAAAGTCGTTTTAAAGTGATTTCAGAATCAATTATAAAACCGTTTCGCACCATTATTTTCTACAATAAAAATCTCACACTCACTTTTTAGCACGTCGAGCGAAGTGGAAAGGTGCTTAAACGGTTAGGAAATCTCCGGCCTATGGAACCGTGTGTATTTTCTTTCCGGTTAATCCTCGACCTATTCGATTGATCGTTTTGACCTTTGGGTCTAGTTTACGGATGATACGAGGTGGACTTTTTATTGTTTGGAGTGTGAGCTTGCTATTGGTTAGTAAACCGTTTAGTGCGAACGTGGGGTATGGGACTCATTGTTAACACTTTACGGGTTCCTCTCCAAGAAGTTTGTGACACATTAGCCTCTGGGCAGCCAGTACTGGACCTCTAGGTCACCACGCCTCTGGGCAACCGTCTCTGGACACCTGTTCTATGGAGCAGTTTCATTTTCGGCATGTGCCTCTGGGCCTTTATCCTTGTGGGAAGGATCTTGCCGTCTCGCGCGTTCCGCATCTGTGCGAGTGATCGATCACAACTCTACAGTACTTGGCAATAACGACTCCGGTCGGTGCACGTGCTATACTTGTATTATCTGATGATTTTTTATATCCATTCGAGTACCGTCATTAGGTGTTGGTTCTATGGAACCATACGATGTAAGTACGATTACCTTGTGGATTCACAGTGTCTCTGGACACTGCTTTTCAGTGTTTGATTTCATTGACTTTTCAGTATATCCCCATTGATCTCTGGAGCATCGATCTTTGCTTGGGCATTGATTACAGACTCTGGTCACTCTTGGGATTATTGACTATGGGCAACTTTATATAGCTTTGGCTACGCCGATGATATGAGGCGATTTTATTTATTCAACACTTTGGTGCTGATATTCTCTTTGGAGATTTTCACTGTTGATTGATGATTAGGGACCGTCATTATATTCATGTGGTCCAAAATACTCTTCTCTTAGGAAAAGTACTGCTTTATTTATGTACCGCATTATTATATATCTCAGTTATTACTGATTGTTTACCTAGCCTGACCCGAGTGTTTTTCGCTCGGGTCAGACCGAGTTGTTTCAGGTTAGGTCTCTGGACTTAGCTTCTGTGCTTCCGCTTGGACATTATCTGCTATGCTAATAGATAGCGCTTTTTATTTGTCCACTATTCCGCTACTCTGTTATTATTTAGACTTTGATATGTACATATTTTTGACTCACATGTGTGGGCAGTGGCTTTGTACCCACTTTTAGTATTTGGATCTGTATTGACGATGTATTGTTCTGAGACTCTGTGCTGTTATGTGATACTGTTCTGTGATGCTATTTTATTAGGTTATTATGCTTTTTCCTGATAGGTCTTTAGCCATTGTAATTTCGTTATAAATATTTATTGAATATGTCGAACCACTTGAAAAAAAAAATATAGATACCATCCTTTCGACGTATTCAGTAGATAGTTATAGCTTGATTACAAATGGTCGCTTCCACTATACTCTATTCTCCGCTTTAACAGACAGTATTACTCCCGTAATACTCTTTGTTACAGTGGGTCTCAGAGTGGGGCGTTACAGAACTAATTGGATAAATTAATTAGTTAATTGAATACAAAAAAAATGGAACTTAACTTGGTTAAGTGAATTGGATTGTGGATTAAAATTGAAATTGAATGTGGAACTTGAGTTATAAATGAAATCCGACTTAAATATAAACAAATTAAATATATGTTGAAATGTGATCAAACAAAATAGAAATGGATTGCAATGGTGATGACTTAAGTTTTAAATAAATTCAATTTAAATGTAAATAAATTGAATATGGCTTGGGGATATTATTTAAATGAATTCGAATATGAAATTAAGTTTGGAAGTGGAAATGAATATATGTGTTGTATAAAAGGATATAATAAACCTTAATATTTATTTTATTAAATGATTCTCAAATGATATAGTGGAAATTGAGATATACCAAGCAAATGGAAATACGAATCAATCGACGATAAATAATATGAATAACAATCAATTTAAATTGAAATGGAATTTGTTTGCAATGGAAATAAACCTACGCTATATAGTTGAAATAATTGGAGATGGACGAATTAACTCAAGTTAATATTTTTGGATGGAAGCTTAGCTCAAACAAATTTATGAAATGGTTCATAAATAAATTAGCATGGATTGGATTGTTGTTGAACACAAATTTGAGAAAACAAGGTTTTTGTGAATAAATTGAATGTGGATTAACAAAATTTGATAAATTGATTTGGAATCCTATCCACAGATGATATTAGGATAGCTTGTTGTTGGTTTGTATAGTGTATGCCTTGTTTGCTATGGTTGTTAGTGTATTACTTATGTATATGCTTTACGATAAAAATATATATGACTTTTTGGTATAGCTTGCATTATCTTTTCACCTTCTAATTTCGGAGACGAAATTCTTTAAGGGGGAGGAATGTAACGACCCGGATTTTTAACCATCTGTTATTGGAATAGTTAACCAATTTTAAATATTAAAATATTAATTTTTTTTACAAGTCGAATAAAAAAATTTCCTGATATTTGAAATACCTGAATCTATAAATTTTGAAAAAAAAACTACATTTAAATTTTAAAATGTAAAATTTTGAATATGAAAAATGTATATATGTATATAAAATTCACCATTTCAAATTTATGATAAAAAATATATGTATATATATACTTAGACAAGTTTGATGATGGAAAATTTCAAACAAATGATAAAATAAATATGTATATGTTAAATATATATACGTGTAAGCTATATACATATACATGGAAGCTACATGATGACAAAAAAGATGAATAAGTATCGATATATATGTTTATATAAAGTAGTGTATATATATGTGTGTAAATATGATAAGATAAATATGTATACGTGAATGTATGCATATATATATATATAAATGTATATACATGCTTCATGATGACAATTTCAAGTTAAGCCCACCAAAACATTAAATCAAATCACACACAAAACTTATTGTCAAGCACACACATGAAATCAAATCACACAAGAAATCAAATCAGCATACAATGAAATCACATCAGCAAAAAAAATGAAGCCTATAACACGAAAAGCATCAGCCACCCTATGTGCATAAACCTATGTTCACTGACCTTCCATCCCCTTATGTATATATATATATAGCCTTGCCTTGTTCATTTGTTCACACCTAAACAAAAAAAGAGTGTTGCCATTGAATTAAAAGGAAGATAGGATCAAGTCATGCAAAAGCTTGAAGGAAGAAGATTAAACAAGCAGTATTCATTTTTTTTAAACTGTGAGTAAACACTTATTTTGTTTACTGGACATTACTTATATTTATATATGTGACTGTGATATTGATGAATCTTTGATCTGTGGCAAGTATATATGTATATGTTGTGTGTATAAGCATGTGTATATGTGTGCTAGACATGGATAATTCACCGTACAACTCAAAACCTGTAATTCTTCTCTCTATCATGTTCCGTTCTCATATAAAATAGTTAAACATCCACTTCAAAAATCAAAAGCTCAACAACTATTTAGTTTTAACATATGATTTCAAAACAAAAGTTGTTTGTTTTAGAGTGTAGAATATTTTAAAAATTGTTTCATTTGATTTCATCAAGCATGGAGGAAGGGAAACCCATATGTCAGTGAAGAGGTTAGTTATGGCCAAAATCCAAGTATCATAATTTTAAGAATGGATTATAAGGATGTGTTCGCTGTTGGAAATACGATTTTTAGAGGTGGTTTGGATATTTTTAATAATGTGAGGAAAGAGAAATTTGGAGTTGATTGGTTTTGGGAGAAAAGCCAAATTCAGGCGACCGAAGCGATTTCGTGCCTCGGCGTTGGGAGTGGAGGAGGTGTAGGGGATGGAGCATCCACGAAAAATGTTGCAGTGATTTTTAGTAAAGTGTGCGAGCTATACGAGGTAGTTTTAGGGTTTTAGGTTGTCTTGGTTTAGGTTTCGGGTTTGGAGTAATGGCGACAAGGAGGGGGAGAAGGAAGCATGCGCATAAAGGGGAAAGGGTGGAAGAGATGACGACGATGCTTGGGGAGATGTTTGATGATGAACGATGGCCAGGGTTGTCGAGGTGAGGCGGTTGAAGGAGACGGTGATGTTCTAGTTTTTGGTTTAGTAGTTCGAATTTCGAACCCAAACTTTCGGTCGTGTTCTAGGTGGTTAGGCGAGTTGCTCTGGTGGTGGGAGAGATGTGGGGTTGATCAGCGGCGAGGTTCGGTTGCCAAAGAGCGTGTGCATGTGCACACGTTGGTGCACAGATGGGTAAATTCAAATGACAGAGTAGAGAGGAGAAGAGGAAACTGGAAGAAGGAAATGTTTTGGCTGGAGTTTTTTTAGTGGGTCGGGTTTGGGTGTGGTTTGGGCCGATAGTTTAAATGAAAAATTCAAATTATTTTACTTAATGACCTTTAAATTTAAAACAATATTTCTCTTTATCTTTAAATCCAATCGACGAATACGTTTTGCATCGAGACCCTACCGTCAAGTACATCCATATAAACTAATATTGACGGGATTTCTACAATGAAAAAAATAATGATTTATAACAGTTTGAAGTGAATAAATAAGCAATTTCTTATTCAATTGATTATATGTTAATTAATTTTTAAATGAACTGTTTAATTTTAAGTTAACTAAAAATAGCTTATTTTATTAATTTCTTTGGTTAACAAATATTTTGATTTAAATATAACTCGACTCAGTTAATTGGAACCAATTCAATTCTGATTGGTAAATGGATTTAATATTGATTATTAATCACTGATTGAAGTTAATGAGCTATGCTTTGACTGATATTTCTTTAGATATTGTATTCAATTATTTTTCTATGCTATTAAGTAGCCAAACAAATTAAAGTAGATAGAATAAATGTTGACGCATTTTATTGGAAGTAAATCGACTTGTACTGATCGCTATTCTGAATTTTAGAAAATGTGATAATTACAAGCGAATTAATTTCAATGGACGGGTCATGATAAAGTAAACATATGGAATGAATTTCCATATGTGATATTGACACCCTGATTGTATAATGGTTTATTTTAAACAACTTGGCCTCTAAAAAATTATCGTTTTGGATCCGATGAGACCGGGACCCGTCGTGTTTATGTGCGACGTGGTCTTACGAGATACCTTTGTTTTCAAAGGATTTTTAAAATAGCAATAATTCAAATTGAGTGTGTTTTCTCATGCTGGTTTTCCAGACTGACTCGGATGTCACTACACCAAAATAGTTATTTTGCAACATTTTATATTTGTTAATTTCTAACACTTATAAGTGTTACAGCCTAGTGACAATTAAAGAGTGTTAGGATACCTGAATAAGTGTTGGGAAATATAAATAATGTTTTTTATAAACTTTCCAACACATCAGTTATAATTTACAACACAAACAAATGTTAGAACAACTGGTAAATTTGTAAATAACTCATTAAAAATTGGATCCTTTTGTAATCTTCTATCCGTAGCATCTTTCTAACGCTTTCCCTTCCATCTCCACTATCGGCCGCCTAATTATTAATTTAATTAGGGTTTCCGCATTCCATATATCACCATCTTCTACCGCTTTCCCAATCGCGCATCCTCCATTTCTTCTCGCAACTTATTTGTTGACAGGTGCTTCATCTCTACATCCTAATAACGATTTCCCATTCCATCCTGCACGTCATCTCTAGGTACATCGACTAAGTTTCGATTTTGATTTTGAATTTTTATATTGGTTCAGAACTAATTTTGTATTATTGTTCGATTTCATACCTTGAATCGGGTTTTTTCTTTTAGTTATGATTATTTACCTTGAATTAGGTTTTTGATGTTTGTGAGTAAATGGCTGATTATAAGTTACTCCTCTTCTTGTTCTTTGAAGTATCTATTCTAGTATTTTGTTTAATTGATTACTGCCAAATCTCTGTTTTCTTGTTCTTTTTCTCACCATGGTTTGCTTGCTTTTGTGGTTACTTTGTTTTCATTTGTAAGTATGTATGTATTGTCATATTTTCCTTCTACCTTTAAATTGTGTGACAGTGGATTTTTATTGGAGCTGTATATAAATATCTATAAACAATATATAAATCTCCGGGTACAAGATCGCCCAAATTAATGAAAGAACCTGCAACAAACAACAAAGTAGATAAATAAATAGATATAAAAAAATCATTACATCACTTGCATTGGTGGTTCCATTTTTTTATTGGAGCTGTATATAAAGACCTATAAACAATATATACTTCATATGTAGCTTGCATGAGTAGCTTGTGTCCTTGTATTTGTTTGCTGTTACTAAGTGTTTAACTATATTTATATATTTTAAATCTTGTGAATATACATAGCTAATTGGAATTGAACATTTGCAAGTGTGTAGTGTGTGTCATTTATATATTACAAGTTCAATGACTTACCTGCAAATTCCAGGATTTTGTTCCATTTAAGTACCGATGCCTCTCTATATGTTTGTTATTCTTATCATGATGTATGTGAGGATTTCAGCTGGGTTAGTGTAGTGCTTGTTTATATAGTACATAAGAATTTAAAAGTTAAAGGCTAATGCATGGGTGAGTATTCAATGAAGTATTTTGTAAACCAATTCGGTTTAGTCCATTGCTATTTGAACTAGTCGACAAATTAAACTAGCCTACAAGTTGTTCCAATTCAATTTGTTTCCAGCTAGTTTTTTGGATCATAAAATTCACATAAATCCTTCACCCTATGGTCCATTTTCACTATAGGAAATTTGATGATCTCCTATATCCTGCCATGGATTTTTAACAAAAACCTCCCTACCGGTCTAATTGATAACCGCTAATGTCATAGAATTGCTAGTAATCAACTCGTCCATCACTGAGAGCTTAACTACAAACATGCTCACTGATGCAATAAGCAGCCCCATATTTTCCAAATTAACCGTTAATATTCAATTTTATAATTCATACGTACACCACACTGCTTGCCAACAAAAAAGAGCCATAAGATCGATCCATGAGTTGTGGTACTGTTGGTATTGTGGAATGATGTTGTGCTTGTTTGGGTATGTAAATGTTTTGTGAATGGTTGTGGGATTGGTAGAGAAGTTTTGCGATTGAAGTTCTGGCGATGTTTGAGTTTGTGAAGAGAGTTAGTTGTTAGTTTAGTTGTGATTATGGTCGAAGTGAATAGTATGGTGAAGAGATGTGATGGACTAGGCAAATGTGCTCTACACATATATGTTTTTGTGTATGTGCAATGAAGTTTCGTTTGGCCGAAGTTTAAATAGCACTGATAATGAACTGCAGTTTTGAGAATTAAAGTAGTTGAAGGTGGAAGTTAGTGGCAGTAATGCTTGTTGCAGATTTTTGTATCACTGTGCACAGGTGATGGTCGATAGATGAGGCAGTAGGGAGGTTATGTGCAAATGAGGGATGTTGATGAGGTAGCAAAGTGATGTTAGAGAAGCATGTGATATATTTTGTTGATAGAATTGCGGGGTAATGTGAGTGCAGCACTGTGATGGTAGTTGTCGGTTAACTAGTGGTTAGGGAGGACCGTGCACTGAAGGGATGTGGGGATGTATGTAGGATTTAAACAGGGAGGAAGAAGTTGCTATGTGCAGTGAGTATGAAGGAGAAATGACAGTGGTTATTTTGTTCTGTTGTTTGAGCTATTTTGTAATGGTTGTATGATTTTATAAATAGAGTTTTCAATCCCTTAGTCTAATGTATATATAACACGCATATATTTATAAAATTGTTTTTTTTACAGAAGTTATGAAGCCTAGGGTAAGTATAACACCCTAAATATATAGCTTTCTTGACTTTGTTTACATTTCATCTAAATGAACCTGACATATACTTAAATACCTCATCTTTTTCAAGAAAAAAATAGTTATAAGTGTTTTACTTCTTGCTCTTGATTAACAATTTTTTCCCCTCTTGGTGTCTACTTACTGTAATCCTTTTTGCATAAGCAGAAATCTGATGGTGCTAAATGAGCAGATGGAACTGCTATGTCTTTATCTGTTGAATGCTTTGCTTCGCCTGAAAATCAAATAAAAGTTTACCAGAACACTTGAATGGAAACTATATTTTGTAAATAAAGAACTATTTCTATTGCCTATTTTCAAGTTGTAAGCTTATCTATGACTTGTGTTTGATGTTAGTTTCATTTCTGCATTAACCGTTGCTCTGTTATGCCTTTTCTTTTCAGTTTAGAACCTTCTTTTAATATCCTTCAAAATATATCTAGTTGTTAGAAATGTATTTCTACAATCATCACTAAACAAATTTAGTTTAATCATATGGTAAATCATCTAAACTTATGTTTTTCAATTTGATATTTCAAAAATGTTAGAATAAGGATTTCTAAGTTGTGCTAATCACTATCTGGTACTATCTTTTTTTTGGTTAATTATTTTATTGTGCTAATTTTCATAAATTCATTTGATTATAAATTGGTTGAAATCATTCTTCTCGTTCTTTTGTTATTCTGGTGGGCGACAGGTAGTTGTTAGATAGACGACTAAATGCAAAGTATGCTAGAGATAAAAATAAACTCACAAGGGTAAATAACTGTTTCTTCTACAAACCCGAGTTTCCATAAGAATCAAAACTGTTTGACTGGTCCTTTGTAGTTGACTGTTGGGTTTAGGCGACATTACTACTTTGTAATATACTATTTTCAAATAAATACAAGGATTTATTTAATGTATGCTTTCTTTATTCAAGATGGAAAGTGAATGTTTTAAATCAGCTTATTCTCACCTTGAACAGTTCAGTAATTTGAAGTTTCCAATTAGTTTATCACCAATTTGAACTGTGCAATAATTTACTTAAACTCAATCCATCAGCAAATTTATTCTAATAAATTTTTTATATAAATGATAATCTGTATATGAATGATATTTAAGATCATTTATGTATAAACCGATATGTTATTAGATTATCTAACGTAATATTATATATTATTTTTCTTTGCAAATCTATATGGCACTAACGTAATATTATATATTATTTTAGTTATGACAGAACAAACGTCAAGAGGGTGGATTAAAAATCCACGTAGAAATGAGGATGAATATAAGCAAGGTGTTCAGAACTTCATCAACTTTGTAAAGCAACACTCACCACAAGATATCCAGTTATGTGTGTGTCCTATAAGAAGTGTAAAAACTCCAAAAAATCTCAATAGAAACAGTTGAGAAACACTTGATAGTTTTTGGTATGCTTTCGACATATGATGTGTGGTTCTTTCATGGAGAGAGAAACAATGCTACAGTACAAATGACTCGTGCATCAGATTCCGCCCAAGAGTTACCTATTCAAGACCAAATGCAAGTAGAAGAGCCTATTGAAGGCGCTCTTGGAAATCTCGTTAATGATGCATTTAAAGTGCATGATATGCCACAGGCTAGCGGTGAAGTGAACTTTGAAGAGATACATGTTCAGAAAATGTACCATGAATACAGAAGCAAAGCAAATGAGAAAATATATCCTTCTTGTGAAGATGGACTTACAACTTTAGGTGTAATGGTTGAGCTTCAGAACTTGAAAAAAGAATTTAACTGGTCAGGAAATAGCGTGACGGAATTGTTGAAATTATTTAAAAAATGTCTTCTAAAAGACAATACATTACCCGACAAGTATCCCACCATGAAAAAAATGTTAAAAGATTTGGGAATGAAGGTAAAAAGCATTCATGCATACGAAAACGATTGCATGTTATTTTGGAAAGAGAACGCCAACATAGTAGAATGTCCTCATTGTCATACACCAAGATTTAAAGATAAGGCAAATGCGTTAGGCATAAAAAAAATGACAACCCAACCGAGGAAAGTTCTAAGACATTTCCCTATAATTCCAAGGCTGACTAGATTGTACACTATATCGTGGATAGCTCGTAAAATGCAGTGGCATAAGCATGCCGATCCTTCTTGGAATTTCATGCGCCATCCCGTTGACTCGGCCGAATGGAGATCAATCAAATGTAAGTGGCCAGAATTTTCAAATGAAGGACGTAATATATGGCTTGGTATCGCTACTGATGGATTTAATCCGAATGGGATTCTCTCCAATAGTTATAGTTGTTGGCCCGTATATATGATTCCTTATAACCTACCCCCTTCGTTATGCATGAAATCACAATTTCAAATGCTAAGCTTATTAATTCCTGGACCGAAAGCACCAAGTCAAGACATTGATGTATACTTAGAACCTCTTGTTGATGAGTTGAAGAAACTTTGGACGGAAGGAGTGGCTTCTTTTGACATGGATAGGGGAGAAATGTTTACAATGAAGGCAATACTATTATGGGGAATCCATGACTTACCAGCATTTGGAAATTTATCTGGTTGCGTGACACATGGTTATAAAGCATGTCCAGTTTGTGCTATGGAGACCGAGTCAGAGTACATTGGTAACAAGGTTGTTTATCCAAAGTATAGTAGATTTTTGAAGGATGACCATCCATATAGATTAATAAAACATGGATGGTATAAGGATACCGAAGATAAAGAACCGCCAACAAGGTTAAGTGGACCATCCCTTTTGGAAAAGCTTAATTGTATAAAATATTTTTCTGGAAAATTACCAAAGAATAAGAAGCGAACGATATATGAAGCTACCGATAAAAGTTTCTTTACAGTTGGAGATGGTGACATAGAAAAATTATCTTGGTATAAGAAGTCAGTTTTCTATGACTTAATTTATTGGAGTAGTCATAAAGTGCGACATACTATTGATGTGATGCATACGGAGAAGAATGTTGCAGAGCATCTTATCAACTTAATGTTTGACAAGGGAAATCAATCATCTAAGTTTGCATGGGACAAGATTCATAAAATGAAATGTTGTCAAGTTCTAAAAGATGCCAAACTTCCATCGTGTCTTGGGACAAGATTTGGTAGCCTTGTTACTATTCAACCACCTACTTTGCACATAAAAAAACATATGAGTATCATATTTTTATGCAATACTTGCTTCCTATAATGGTTCAACATGCATATCCAAAGCTTCGTGAGTTACGACGAGCTATTTTACAAGTGAGTTTGTATTTAACATAATATGCTCGAAAATTTTAGTTCAAGAACATGTTCAAGCCGCCAAAGATATGATTTCTGAGGCATTGTGTGTGCTAGCACATTATTTTCCTACAGACTTCTTTGATATAAGTGTTCATCTTATGGTGCATCTAGCTGACCAAGCTTTGCTATACGGACCTACAAACTATATATGGATGTATCCATTTGAAAGGTGAGATATTATTTTTACAAGGTTTGTAAACATTATTTCAAAATGACAATTTCTAAATATATGTGCATGTGTACATGTGTGTAGGGCTATGAAAGAATGAAAAAATATACCTAGTAATAAACGTTATATAGAAGGATCAATCGCTGAAGCATATCTTGTTTCAGAATCAGTTAGATATGCAATGGAATATATGCCGAACCCACGTGATGGAAATCATAGTTCTACACAAGCATCCTTTTTAGATGATGGTGATGATATATATGAACGCCCCATCATTGAAGGCAAATATATTAAGCTAACTAGGATGCAACGTGTTCAAATTCGAAGGTGGATGCTTTTTAGAATCGATGTTCCCGAGAGAGATGAATATTATAGGTATGAATTTTTCTCCATATTATGATAAATACCGATGACATAAAATAGCGAATGTATTCACATTATAATATCTAATTTATAGTGCATATCGCTCCTCTTTAGAAGGTGTATCTCATGGTAAAAGAAAAGTTACCACAATGGCAGAAGTAGTTGTACAAACTGAATTTATTGATTGGTTGCACAAAAAAGTAAGTTATTTCAATATGAAAATTGTAGGTTTTGTGGCTTTGCCAAAAAAAAAATTGTAGGTTTTGTTCCTTTTATGTTATTTGTGCCTTTATAAGATGTATCACAAGGATGATGCAAGTGAATGGAACTGTATAGTGGCAACTGATGACAGGCTGGTGAGAGTATGTGAGTGGCTGGAACTGTATAGTGGGATGGAGTTGTCAAGGCACGGCAGTGGTTGTTGAATGGAAAAGTTTGGTTGCAAGCAGGAAAATGAACGCATAGAGTAGAGACAGAATGTTTGTAGTAGTTGGGTAAGACGTGCACAGTTTGCACAGGTTAATATTTGGTAGGCAAGTTGGTGGTACACCTCGAGGAGCAGGTGGGATGCCAAACATAGCTGCAGTGGAGGGGATTGTTGTTGAAGTGGCTGTTGCTGGTAGAAGTTTTACAGGGGTATATGAGAAGGTGGTTTGAATTGCAGTAGTTTCTTTAATGAAGCGGGAGGTAGAACTTGATTGAAGCGGCAGTGGGAACTATTGACTGATATGATGATGAACAAGGCAAGGATGGAAGTTTTGATGTGCACTGTGTGATATGAATATGCACGGTGATTAGGTAGCAAGGCAGTGAGGCATTGTAATGCTTGATGATGGTTTGTCGTATTGGTGCCAAGGTAGAGGCAATAACAGTTATGGTGGCAGCGGCAAGAACTAATGATAGTATGAAGTTAGTAGATGATGTAGGGAAGTTGCAAGGGGGATGTGTGAAGTGCAGGCTGGAAGTAGTTGGTGGTTACGGTGATGAGAAAGACAGTCTTGTATATGTGAGAGAACTAAAGTTGGTGGTTATGATGTTGTGCAGTTTTTTCTCTTTCTTTTTGGCCGAGAAGTAGTAGTGCAGAAGTTTGCAGAAGTTTGTGGACATAAGATGTATGGAAATGGAAGTGGTGACAGTTGGTTATGATGACTGGGTAAATGGTGATAGCAGATATTTGATTGAAATAGTGGCAGGCAAGTTGATAGTATGTGCAGATATGCACAGTCTAGCTAGGAAGTTGTATTCTAGTATGCTTGAGTTTTGTCCAATTGACCCTTTTCTGTAACGTTGCCAGATACCATAGGATTATTAACACTCAAAATAAATGTTTAATTGATTCTTGTTCTTTTTTGCATTAAGTCGCATATAATATTAGATACAATTTTTCGTTTTCTTACTCTATCTTTTATATGAAGTCGACCATTTACCGCCATAGAAGTACACAGAGACATTTTTGGATTGCATACCTTTTTCCACACATGCTTGCTCCAACCGTGGTTGTTTTCTTAAATTCTTTTGGAGTCCCATACTGTTTTAAAATTGAAATCTCCATTGGCTTTAGGCATCCACCACCATGTGCCTTTGTCCAAGCACTGGTTAATTTTGATTCCACTAATTTTTTGTTGTATATTAGATGTTACATTGGAGTTACTTTACAAAATTCATTGTTAGATTAGATGGTTAGTACATCTAGATGTAATCAATGATTTGGTGGAGGCGGTTCACAGCATATGTCCGTATAGATGTTGAGCGGTTCACAGCTTTGGTGGAGGCGGTCGTTGGAACTAGAGAGGAGGATGTGTACGTAAAATGGGGCAATGCGAGCGTTGTGATTGCATTATGGTGGTTTTGCCATTTTGTTTTGTCTTGGTTTTAAGAGAAAAGGAGGAAGAGTTGAGTTGAAGCCAGAAGACGATGATAATAAAGAGGTTAGGGAGGATAGATCTCTGTTTTAGCTTTGTTGCCATGAAATATGTGGGAACAAAATTAAATAAGGGTTTGTTAAGTTAATACAAGGCAAATGATCACATTGCGTCAAGTAATTATATACTATTACAGAATTCACCGTTAGACTTAGCAGGTATAAGAGCAGGCTCAACTCAATTTCGGTTAGGTCTGTAGTTTGAATCCACCATTTAGAAATTCCAATGATGCGTTATCAAACATTAACCGCAAGCCAACGATAGAAAAGAGAGGAAATTCCAACAAACCAAATGGGAAGTGAATGGGGTCCTGCTCTTTTGAGAAAGAGGGGTCAGGAGCGTTTCAACTGTTGTGTAGCTGCACAGAAAGTGACACATAACATACATATGAAACAGAAATCATTTGATTGTCGGTGGCATCCTTTAATCATAGTACTATTTTGCCTCTCATTCAGGTAAAAATAGAAAACAATCTCACACTCGCTTTTTTCCATTTGAAATCATTACTGAGCGGTGAGGTGTAGGTTTGAAATAGTGCCATTGTGATCATAGTATATGTATTCAGATTCACTCATCTGATAGAGTATAGAATCGTCTCATTTATATTCATTGCTTGATTCATGCTTCTGAAATTTACAAATTGTAGGATTGCCTTATCAACATTATCTTTTAACAAAATAAAAAGCTAATATCATCTTCATCTGAAACATTAGCTCGTCTGGTTTCTAAAACATGACGTGAATACAAACTTATGATAGGTAAATGTTTATAGTATATGCTTACAGTATATGCATGCATCCAGTTCTTATGATAGGTAAATATTCTGGTATCAATTTATTGTGTGCGCCCCCCTCAAATTAATACAAACTTTTATGTCATTTGATATAATCCCAACGTGTCCAATTGTTTATTATTTATCTTATTGCTTCTCAACCGCTAATCTTCTGTACGTATTGAATGCAGGCACTTGTGGAGGAAGAGAAAGAAAAACATAAGTTGGAATTGTTATCCCGCCTTTTGGCAAGGCCGTGACACCAAGGACTTAACTAGAAACCGGTGACAGATCGTCTCGAAGACCAGCTACGAGCAAGGATCGCTGTGGATATCGATGAAATTTTTCCGAGTCCGGATCGGGCTACAATCGATAAGGCACATCGAGCAAAGCCGTGGGAACCAACGATCCAAGTTTCAAGACAATCCGAGTTCGTATGCTCAAGGTATCATCGACAGAAGATGAATGAGGTGGTATGAGTTCGAATCCATCAAAGTACTCCTGTCCTCGAATCCCCCAAGTAAAATCCATTCGAATCCATCAAAGTCGACTCCATCGACTTCGTACCCATCAAGTTCGCCCCTGTTCGAATCGATGGAATTTCTACACCTCGAATCCATAAAGAGAAGGAGCTTCGAATCCAGGAGGCGTAGCCTTGCTTCGAATCCAGGAGGTGTAGCTCATCTTCGACTCCATACCACTATTGTCTTCGAATCCCAAGGACATAGGATGCTTCGTATCGATCAGTCATGACCTTCCACGATCGATACGAAGGAGCACGATTTCAATCGATTCGAAGAAAGCGCGTCTTCGAATCGATAGTCTCGAATCCACCTAGTCTACGCAGCTAAAACCCCGGGTACGACTCAGTAAAACTCGAAGATAAAAGAGGGTTGACCCGAAGCATGCGCGCCACGCCATTGTCTTCGCGCGCAGGAGGATCGATTCGTACGAATCGATTCGAACTAAGATCGATTCGAACCAGGCTAGTCAACCAGAAATGCAATCTTGAATCGATAATAACTTGAGATCTACGCATCCAAATGCTATGAAATTTTCACAGAAGCTTGAGCACATGTTGAAGAATGTCCACACCAAATTTCAGCTCGATTGGACAATTTCTTGATCGATTCGAACCAAGGGTCGAATCGATCCCAAAGTGGGCCCGGATCTCCAGATTTCGGCCATGTGGGCCCCCTGACGTACCAGAACTGGTCTCCCTGGATTTTAGGCGAAATATCAGCCTCCTACACCTATAAATAGAGCCCCTGGTCATTCAAAAAAGGGGTCGAATAATTCTAAGTACTAAAGAGCGCCCAGATTCTGCCAGACTTACTCCAGAACACCACCGCTGCTTTAGATTGAGACTTAGCATATAAATTCAGTTGTACTACAGTATAAAGAATTGTAATCTTCAAGTATCGAGCAATAAAATCATCGAACTTCATAGTGGACGTAGGCAAAACGCCGAACCACTCTAAATCGCTTGTCTTTGCAATTTACTTTCTGTTATTTGGAGTTTTTGTTAGATAATCCTCAGTTTTAATTTTCATTCTTCACTTTTATCTCTTCAAAAACTTCCAAAGAGTGTTGTGCCCATTTTTGGTACAAACACTTTGGTGCTTTCACTGAGAAAAATCCAGCTTTTTTCTCCTGCTCCTTGGATCTACCATCGATACCGGATTGCACAAATCCAAGAGGAAGATCCAGATCTCTAATTCATAATCCTTCCATTCTATTCAGATTTGCATAAAGTCTAGGAAAAGGATTCATCATTCAAAATGGTTAGCACAAGAACCACTTCTACAGCTGCTGGACAAGAAGGTAGGGATGGGCAGAATCCTGCTCAACAGCAGCCATCCAACCAAGACAATGTCGCTCATTCAGAACCGTCTGGACCAGTCACCAGACATGAGCTCCATATGTTGCTCCAAGAGCTAACTCAAAGTCGGAAACAATTGGCCGAACAGTTGCGTGCTAATATTGAATTAACAAACCAACTGAACCGCCAAGGCCGCAGGAGGTCCAGACGGGATGATATCTCCCGATCATCTACTGAAAGTTCCAACTCATCGAACTACTATCACAGATCTACCCGTCCTCGATTAGACGGGAGTCATGCTCAAACGGCCGGATATCAACCCGCCTTGACTGTTGGACAGTTGAGGGTAGGACCGTCGACCAGCCTTCAGGCCGGGCCCTCAACACAACGAGGCCCTACTACACAGCATACCGCGGACAATCAAGCCGCAGCTGCCACAATAGAAACAAGGGTTGATACCCGAAATCTTTCAGAGCCAAATAATCAGCAACGTGGGCGTACTCCTGAACCATACGTCCCAGAAGACGCTGAGCCAAGGAGGCGAAATTTGGACCGTCGACAGCGCCCGGTCCGAACTCGCGTTGTGGAACCCGACCACACCTTAGTTCAGCAAGCTCAAAATGTAGCAATGCCTGACATTTCGACTATGATACGTCAGATGATCCGCGAAAGCCAAGGTCTTACCAACGACGATTGGGGCATTTCTCGAAGTCATACTCCTTTCACGGACGAGATACTATACGCTGAACCTCCTCGGCGATTCAGAATGCCAACTCTCCCTATGTACGAAGGAAATTCTGATCCCAATCAACACATTTTAAAATATGAATGGTCAATGAGCGCCGCAAGGGCCGACGATGCAGTGAAGTGCCGAAGTTTCCCCATCTCACTAGGAGGAATTGCAACAATGTGGTTTACAAGATTACCTCCTAGATCTATCTCTTCATTTGATCAGTTGGCTAAGAAATTTTTTGAACAATTTCGCATGCATGTCGCTAGACCCAAAGATGTTAACACCCTGTCCAATGTTACCCAGGCTCGTGGGTAAACGTTAAGGTGTTACTTGGAGAGATTCCATGCGGCATGTGTGGAGATTAGTAATCCCAATGATAACTCAATCTTAATGGCACTGACCAAGGGAATCGATCCCGATTCTGAGTTTGGAAACTGGTTAGTTGGAAAACCACCCGCATCGTTGGACCGTTTCTACTCCAAAGCCGCTCAATTCTTACGGCAAGAGGACGCGAAACAGTCTAGGAAGCAGGATGATGCGAAGCCCGGAAGTGAAGGAATACAAAGTAATATAGCAGTTAGACAGTCCGGCGACAATTCTGGAAAAGTTCAGCTGAACATACAGAACAAACAAACTCAGCCAAGAGATAATAGTGGTCGGGACAAGAAAAGAGACCAGAATCGAGGCCCACAACGTAGGGCTTCGATGTTCGAAAATTATACACCATTAAATACATCGCTGGAAAATGTGTACCTATAAACTTGCAACACTGAACAGTATAAGAAACCCGCTCCGAAGCGATCATCAGAGAGGCAGATTCAGACAGGAAAGTTTTGTAGGTTTCATGAAAGTTATGGCCACGATACTAATGACTGTCGTCATTTGCAGGATCTCATAGAAAAGTTGATCAGGGAGAGAAAGTTAGATCAATTCGTGCGGGCACCGCAGTCTGGTGGTGCGGGCCCATCAAACCCAAACCGTGCGCAAGACCAAGAAAGACAAGAGGAACCCGCTCGTACAGGCGGGAGGCTAGTTATCAATACCATAAGTGGTGGTCCTCATCCAGCGGACAGAAGCTGGAGGGAAATGGAGTCGTATGCTAGCTCTATCAGGCATGCGAGCTTTGAATGCTGCAGTAATTGTGAGGATAGAACCCCGACTAAACAACAAAAGACAATGTCTGATGACATCATATTTAGAAGCAGAGACGCTGATAAAATTGAAGCCCCAACAATCGACCCACTGGTCATATCTACCCAGGTCGGTCCTGCTTGGATGAAGAGGATCCTAGTCGACAGTGGGAGTTCTGTAAACATTTTGTTCAAACGATCTTATGATTTAATGAAGATGGAAGCAAAGGACTTGAAACCCTGCCAATCCCGAGTTCACGGCTTCAATGGGAGTGCTACGATACCCACTGGGATAGTGGAACTACCAGTAGAACTGGGGATTGGAGAACGCAGGAGAACCCGACTGCTGCAATTTGTTGTTCTAGACATCGCTTCACCGTATAATGCATTCTTGGGCCGACCAGCCCTTGCTGAATTCAGGGCAGCCATTGCCCCGTGGTGTTTGACTTTGAAGTTCCCAACTGACCATGGGATTGGAGTCATTCAAGGGGATCAGGCAGCAGGAAGAGCTTGTTACATTGCTGAATTGCGTGAAGCACAGAAGAAGGAGAAAGGAAAGGGCGTAGAGGAATCTCTCTGCGTTCGTTTTACCGATAATTGACAACTAGCGCCTGGGCCCCGGCCCGGGCACCACTACCAGTTCCTTAAAGATCTTGACCCTAGAGATAACGAAGATAAATATGAAGTTAAAGAGAATCAGGCTTCTCCAGCCGAACTGACTGTGGACGTCCCAGTCAGTGAAGATGACGACTCAAAAGTACTAAAAGTTGGATCTCAACTGGGAAAACAGATACAACAGGAATTGGTTGAATTTCTCCAAGCGAATCTCGATGTTTTCGCCTAGTCGCACTCTGATATGTGCGGAATCTCACCAAGCATTGTGAGTCACTCCTTGAATATTGATCCGCGACATGTTCCGGTCAAGCAAAAAAGGCGTGGTATGGATCCAGAGAGATCTACCGCCCTTAAAGAAGAGATTGACAAGTTGCAATCAAATGGTTTCATCCGAGATGCTCTATACCCGGAATGGGTGTCAAATCCGGTAATGGTTCGAAAACCGAATGGGAAATGGAGAACTTGTGTCGACTACTCCGACTTAAACAAAGCTTGTCCAAAAGATAGTTTTCCACTTCCTCGAATTGACCAACTCGTAGACTCAACCGCAGGCCATGAATTGTTATCTTTTATGGATGCTTATTCCGGTTATAATCAAATACCTATGCATCTACCCGATCAAGAACATACCAGTTTCGTGACCGATCTGGGACTCTACTGTTACAGAGTCATGCCTTTTGGTTTAAAGAATGCCGGAGCAACTTACCAACGCTTGGTTAATCGAATGTTCGCTGACCAGATCGGGAAGACCATGGAAGTTTATGTGGATGACATGTTAGTAAAGTCCCGATTTTCCACAGATCACGTCAGAGATTCAGATTCAATGTTCCGCATCCTACGAGAATATGGAATGAAGCTTAACCCGTTGAAGTGCCACTTTGGCGTTGCATCCGGAAAGTTCCTCGGTTTCATCGTCAACGCTCGTGGAATAGAGGCGAATCCCGAAAAGATCTGGGCAATAAGGAATTTGCAAACTCCAAGGACCATAAAGCAAGTCCAGAGTCTCAACAGGAAGGTAGCAGCATTAAGCAGGTTCATTTCAAAATCCACTGATAAATGCATTCCTTTCTTTGATTTGATCCGGAAGGGAAAACGAAACTTTGAATGGACCATGGAGTGTGAAGGTGCATTCCGATCGCTGGTTCAACATCTCTCTACGCCACCGATCCTGTCAAAACCGGTTGATCACGAACAGTTATACCTTTATCTGGCAGTATCGGAGCATGCAATCAGTGCTGCTCTGGTTCGAGAAGAAGATCGAGTGCAGAGACCGGTCTATTATGTCAGTAAACGATTGACCGGAGCTGAAAGAAATTACCCAAGGTTGGAGAAACTGGCTTATTGCCTAGTCATTGCCTCAAGAAAGCTTCGTCCTTATTTCCAAGCTCATCCGCTTACTGTGTATACCGATCAGCCATTACGACAGGTCCTCACGCGGCCTGAGACGTCTGGAAGGTTACTCAAGTGGAATATCGAACTGAGTCAATTTGACATTACTTATGCTCCGCGGAAAGCTATTCAAGGGCAAGTCCTAGCTGACTTCATAGCTGAATTTACTGTTCCGGACGAATTACCCGAAACCAGTGAATCTCCTGAATATGTCTGGAAACTTTATACAGATGGTGCATCAAACGATCGGTGTTCGGGTGCTGGTGTTGTACTAGAAACCCCCGAAGGGCGATCCATATGCTATGCTTTGAAGTTTGATTTTCACGCAACCAACAATGAAGCCGAATACAAAGCTCTATTGACTGGGTTAAGGCTTGCCAGAGATCTGAGAATTATCGCTATAGAAATTTATTGTGATTCACAATTGGTTGTGTGCCAGGTACGGGGAGAATATCAAGCAAGAGGCCGAAGATTAGCTGCTTACCTAGTCCGAGTTCAAGAAGCACTGGATCAGTTTGATTATTACGCCATTTATTATATACCCCGAGAACGCAATCAAAAAGCCGATTCATTGGCAAAGTTAGCTAGCACAGGTGAAACACAGCAAGGGGGATTGGTCCCCATTGAGACTTTATCCTTCCCTAGCATCGATCAAATGGAGACGAGTTTTGTATTTGAAACCGCTCCCGAAAGAGAATCATGGATGACTCCATATCGAAACTACATCGAGAATGGGGCCTTGCCTGTGCACAGAAATGAGAAGAGACAAATTCTACGAAAAGCTTCACGATTCGTCATTCAAAACGGAGTAATGTATAGAAGGGGTTATTCTGTTCCTCTCCTCCGGTGTATCGCGCACGATGAAATTAAACGAGTGTTACATGACGTACACGAAGGAGAGTGCGGCGATCACACCGGTGGGCAAGCTCTCGCCAAGAAAATACTCCGGTATGGGTATTACTGGCCGACAGTAAACCGAGATGCATCAAACTATGCAAGAAAGTGCGATAGGTGCCAGAAGCACGCCCGAATTCCGAGAGCCCCACCTACCGAGATAACTCAAATGGTTAGTCCCTGGCCATTCGCGATATGGGGCATCGATATTATCGGCGCCTTACCTCTGGCGAGAGGTGGTGCGAAGTACGCCATCGTCGCCGTCGACTACTTTACAAAATGGGCTGAAGCCGAAGCCCTCGCAACGATTACGACAAAGAAAGTAATAAATTTCGTAGTTCGCAATATCATCTGTCGATTTGGACTCCCGCATACCATCATCATCGATAATGGAACCCAATTCGAAAGCGCAGAGTTCAAAAGTTTCTGTCAACGGTTCCATATTCATAAAAAGTTCTCGACAGTTGCACATCCACAAGCAAACGGTCAAGTCGAAGCTGTTAACAAAGTTATAAAATCCATCTTAAAGAAGCGACTGGAAAAGGCTGGGGGCAAATGGGTTGATGAACTTCCTATGGCATTATGGGCTTATCGAACAACTCACAAGACCGCAACCGGACACACCCCATTTTCCTTATCCTATGGATCGGAGGTCGTCATTCCAGTCGATACAGAAGTTTTTTCTCACCGCGTGACTTATTATGATCCGAAAACAAATGCTATATTACTCGCTGAATCTTTGGATCTATTGGATGAGAAACGGGAAGAAGCTGATTTGAGAGCAGCCGCATACCGAAGTCGAGTCGCCCGGTTGTATAATACCAAAGTTCGACCCCGAACCTTTGAACTCGGCAATCTTGTCCTCAAGAGAATCTATCCGGTTCCTTCACACATGAAACCAAATTGGGAAGGACCGTACGTGATTACACAAAGACTTGGGGATGGCACATTCAAACTATCAACCGTGGACGGTCTAGTTTTACCAAGGGCCTGGAACAGTGAGAGTCTCTGTCGCTACTACATATGACAGGCTTTATTTACTTTATTGTTTAGCAATTTCCTTTTTGCATTTAGATTTTATAAATTGTAATAAGGCAACTGACTTTGCCATATTTTTCTTATTTCAGCAATAAAAATGCAATCTCTTTGAGCCAGAGCTGTGATTCATTAAAACACAATGTACAACATCACGATGCACGAAGAGCTAAATTCCATCACACAATGGAATTTATTCAAGTAGGGAGTGGCTATGAAGCAATCAACCACTCGCTAAAAGAAACTCGAGCTCGGGGGCAAGCCATCACATCAGGCCAGAAATGGGTTGATACACGGCAACTCTTTTCCTAACTCCGTACTCCCAGAGTGCGAGGCGGAGTATAAACATTTTCCTAAATCCCAGAGTACTCCGAGAGCGCGAGCTGGGTACAAACTTTTCACTTAACTCCGTACTCCCAGAGTGCGAGGCGGAGTATAAACATTTTCCTAAAACCCCAGAGTACTCCGAGAGCGCGAGCTGGGTATAAATATCAACAAACTCCAGACTCCGAGAGCGCAAGCTGGAATGTAAACATTACTCAACTCCGTACTCCCAGAGTGCGAGGCGGAGTATAAACATTTACTTAACTCCATACTCCCAGAGTGCGAGGTGGAGTATAAACATACGTCAACTCCACACTTATCCCCAATACTGGGGGCAGAGCCATAACACATAACAAGCTGAAGACAAAAGGGAATAAATTTTCATTTCCACTATCAACAGAAAGAATCTGATTACAAAGTGGTTCAAAAAGTTTCTACTAGTGGGAGCCGAATCCACATCTATACACGATTTCAGAAAAGTCAACAAAATACTACCCCATGTAGCGGAAAATTAAAGAAAGAGTTCAATCTTTCTTCTTCCTTATTTTCTTCTTCGGGGTAGCTCCGCCAGATCCGCTGCCTGATTTTCCCCTCAACCGCTTACTCTTTTCAGGCTTGCCCTCCGGCAGTGACATAATATCGACGTCTTCCTCAGAGCTTGAGGCGACGGAAATTCTTCTCGGAGGACGAGTTGAAGGCATGGGAACAGTAACAGGGAGTGGGGCAGGAGCAGCTTCGATAACTACAATACCGCCTAATGGGATCACCATTAATGGGGCAGGCCTCGACGGATTCATACCAGCAGTCCCTGCTACCATCTCGGCGTCAATCTCAGCAAAAACTTTGTCCTCACGGGATGCTTGGGCTGCCTCGGATACGCCAAGTAGCTGGCATAGATGAACTAACAACGACTTGCGATCACGCAACGTTAACCAAAGTCAAGATAATACACCCAGTCACAATTATACGACGGTCAATTACAGCGATGCAGAATGCAACTTTTGGTAAAGCATGTCATAGCTGTCCAATAAGAGACTGCAGCTTGTCAAAGCACGTCATGTTTACACAAGACGTACTTTGGGGGGCAAATGTTATCCCACCTTTTGGCAAGGCCGTGACACCAAGGACTTAACTAGAAACCGGTGACAGATCGTCTCGAAGACCAGCTACGAGCAAGGATTGCTGTGGATATCGATGAAATTTGTCCGAGTCCGGATCGGGCTACAATCGATAAGGCACGTCGAGCAAAGCCGTGGGAACCAACGATCCAAGTTTCAAGACAATCCGAGTTCGTATGCTCAAGGTATCATCGACAGAAGATGAATGAGGTGGTATGAGTTCGAATCCATCAAAGTACTCCTGTCCTCGAATCCCTCAAGTAAAATCCATTCGAATCCATCAAAGTCGACTCCATTGACTTCGTACCCATCGAGTTCGCCCCTGTTCGAATCGATGGAATTTCTACACCTCGAATCCATAAAGAGAAGGAGCTTCGAATCCAGGAGGCGTAGCCTTGCTTCGAATCCAGGAGGCGTAGCCTTGCTTCGAATCCAGGAGGTGTAGCTCATCTTCGACTCCATACCACTATTGTCTTCGAATCCCAAGGACAGAGGATGCTTCGTATCGATCAGTCATGACCTTCCACGATCGATACGAAGGAGCACGATTTCAATCGATTCGAAGAAAGCGCGTCTTCGAATCGATAGTCTCGAATCCACCTAGTCTACGCAGCTAAAACCCCGGGTACGACTCAGTAAAACTCGGAGATAAAAGAGGGTTGACCCGAAGCATGCGCGCCACGCCATTGTCTTCGCGCGCAGGAGGATCGATTCGTACGAATCGATTCGAACTAAGATCGATTCGAACCAGGCTAGTCAACCAGAAATGCAATCTTGAATCGATCATAACTTGAGATCTACGCATTCAAATGCTATGAAATTTTCACAGAAGCTTGAGCACATGTTGAAGAATGTCCACACCAAATTTCAGCTCGATTGGACAATTTCTTGATCGATTCGAACCAAGGGTCGAATCGATCCCAAAGTGGGCCCGAATCTCCAGATTTCGACCATGTGGGCCCCCTAACGTACCAGAATTGGTCTCCCCGGATTTTAGGCGAAATATCAGCCTCCTACACCTATAAATAGAGCCCCTGGTCATTCAGAAAAGGGGTCGGATAATTCTAAGTACAGAAGAGCGCCCAGATTCTGCCAGACTTACTCCAGAACACCGCCGCTGCTTTAGATTGAGACTTAGCATATAAATTCAGTTGTACTACAGTATAAAGAATTGTAATCTTCAAGTATCGAGCAATAAAATCATCAAACTTCATAGTGGACGTAGAAAAAACGCCGAACCACTCTAAATCGCCTGTCTTTGCAATTTACTTTCTGTTATTTGGAGTTTTTGTTAGATAATCCTCAGTTTTAATTTTCATTCTTCACTTTTATCTCTTCAAAAACTTCCAAAGAGTGTTGTGCCCATTTTTGGTACAAACAGGAATGTAGCGGTAACGAGGAAGCAAACATATACGACCTTGACAATGATCCCATCTCTAAAGTTTTTGGGTCCGATAGAAAGAAAAACTATTGTCTTGCAATTAGCTCCACTTCCTCTGCAGAACAAGTAAAGTTGATGCAAGCTTCAAAAGCAATTGCCGATAAGAATAAAAAGGAAGATTTTCGTCAATGGTCATCGGAATTACAAAACCAAGTGGCAAATCAAGTTGCAAATAAGTGGCGAATCAAGTGTCGAGCCAAATCAATGAGGCTCTTAAATCATTTGCTTCATCTTTCTTAACTATGGTACCGGGGTTACAACATAATCTTAATGGTGGTAATGTGACGCCTATGACTGAAATCGCTTCTAACTTGAATAAATCTCCTTCGAATATTGGAGTTGCTAGTATTCCGTCAAATGATGTTGGATCATCTACAAGAGGTAAACAATTTGTAATGCTACTATCACAGGGTACGAAGAAGGATGTAGCAAAAGATTATATTGGAACACAAACTATGTGTCATTTCAGAGAGATAGTTCCAAATATTGAGAAAGTTGTTTGGATAACAGAAGTTTTAGAACTGGAAGCACCAATTTACGATGGTCCTCAAAATGGGCACCACAAGCTTTGTGAATTTTCAGATGGGGGCTTTGTGATATGGCCTGTGTTTCGTCTTCGCAGTATCTAAAATTCTATTTATTAGTAGCTCGTATTATATTGCATATTTAAAATTAGATATGAAATTGCTTTTTTGTAATTTGGATATGATATTGTGGTATTTTGAAATTGGAAAGTTCGTAGCTCATATTATAGTATTATCTAAATATGATATTGTTGCATTTGAGATATGGAAGCATTTTAGACTTCATATTGAATTGATATGATGAATTATATATGATATGGACATCATCATTTATGAGATATTATATTCATTTGTTTTAAGAATTTAATATTAATTGTGTATAAAATAGTGTAAAAACATAATTTCAATTAGTAACGCATATAAGTGTTACCAATATTTTGGATAACAACACTTATCTACGTCACAAACCTAAATGATAAGCGAAGCATTTTATGTGTAACAACACTTATAAGCGTTACCGGATATTTCTGTACCAACACTTATAAGCGTTACCGGATATTTCTGTACCAACACTTATAAGCGTTACCGCATATTTCTATACCAACACTTATAAGTGTTGGTACAGAAATATACGGTAACACTTATAAGTGTCACAAATTTGGCCGCTTCATTCCTCACAGTCCATTAGTAACACTTAAAAAGTGTTACTGAAATTATTTGTAACACTTATAAATGTTAGGATTTGCCTGTTTTGGTGTAGTGTGTTATTTTATTATAATGCTCCGGTCAGACCGAGTATTACAGATTCAGGCTAGGGTGCTTTGGAGCTCAGGAAACGAGCTGAAGGATTTCAGACGTATATTAAGTACTTGATTATATTCTGATGTGTGTGTAGACTGTATATTCAGCACTTGTGAGGACAAGTTATTATAACTGTTCAGATTTCTATGTTGATGGTTGTACTCTGATAATTTGTATGTATATTAACAGTTACAGTTTTCTTTTGTATAAAAATCTGTTATTGTATATTATATTTTGTGCCGCTGCGATTGTGAGGTTCTGTGTTGTTGTTTTCTGTTTCTCCTTCTACCTTTTTCTTCTTAACCCTAATGCTTTGGTATTTCCGACATTTGATTGTTCGGCATTCTATACAATGAACGTATTAGTGTCAATTTTCGAGGGTCGAAAATCCTGGGCCGTTACATATGTAACAAATTGTATAATTACCCCTAGGGCATACCCTTAACTCTATCAATCTCCCATTTGCACTTGGGGTCAATTTTAGAATCTTATTCCAACTTTTCCAATCGGTTTCCTTAAAACCAATTTGGCCAGTCCCTTAACGAGCGAGTATACTATTATGTTTTAATTATCTACTATGTTTAACAACTCTCTCTGATTCTGTTAAACTACATTTATCATGTAGAATAATTCAGAGTATGTCTCTCGACTTAGCGTTGTGGGATTCTAAACATTTGGAATCACCCTCGGCTCGGTTATAAATTTATGCATTTATATTTGTATACATTTCCTTATTGCTGCGCTATTCTAAGAGATGTACTTAGCCTTTTCCATTGAATCGACTATAGTCTTCCTTTTGGAACATTTCCAACTTAAATGTTCTTTAACTTGAATTTATTTTTGACATATTATACTCAATATCACTTATGAAGTTTGAGTCTGAACACTCATTAATAAGGAGTACGTTTTTTGTAAACAATTCTCTAGTATTTCATAAATACACGAGAATACTACAAACTACCATTTAGTGATATCAATTTGGATTTGATATTTGCTTCATGTATCAAATACATTAAAAAATCATGATATCGTAGACAACAAACATGCATGATAATTCCTATTGTCAATGCATAAGGAATCCATCTTACATGTTTGTATTAAACATTTTAATAAGGTGTCCTTATGTATTGTTTTGGGACATTCTCAATATCTTTTATACTCACTATAAAAGATATCATTTATAAATTCGATGTTGAATATTAAAACAACTAAGGCATATTTTAGTGCAAGTACATAGTTAAAAATCAGCAATGTGTTGTTTACTTATAGTTTTAGAAATATCAATGTGCCTTTTAACATTTTTTCTTATGAACACATGCTTCGTCTGCATTTTTATTGATAATCAAATTAATTGATATTTCTATCAAAATATTTATTCAATTCCAATGCATATAATACGATACTTTCTATCATTTTTTGGATCATATCCAAAAACTCACAGACTCAATATCGCTCCAACTGACTTCGAGATATTTTTGGTTATTATGTGTAAACAACTTACTCTAAATCATTATTTAGAATCTTCTATTTCAATACATATGTACCAAAATATAAAGTCATACCGACCGACAATTTTGTGAGTAAATCCAAATTAACTTAAACATGTTGAATAATAAATCTATTACGCTAATTTCAATAATTGAAATTTGCGATGTTATTCTTCTCAATGTTGCTCATTATATTCTAACTGCATTAGTCATGCTCTTTAAGACATATTCGCAGTGGATCTTATCCCTTTCGGGTATATCTACCAAAATCATATTTTGATGATGTACTTGGAATTTATTTCAGATCTTTGCATCACACCATATCATAGATTCAACACTCTTAATGATTTAATTAAACAATCGAGGATTATATATTTTCGATATTGATAAGAATCTCAAAGTTTCACTTCAATATACGAGAATACTTATTGGACACTCTAATGTGATGTGTTCATTTAGGTAAGCTAATTTCATTTCATGTAATCGATTTTATCTTTGAATTATATTCAATTCCATTTTACTACCAATTACTTCTCAAAGAAATTCCTTTACTATGAAGTTGGTACTTCTTGAAACAACAATTTTTTCTCGGTGCAATGAAATAGGTCTTCTTAAACGTTTTATGAATTACCTTATTTATAAAACTTATTTGGTTTTAGTTTACAAAACTTATGTTCAAAACATAAATATGTCATCCAATGACAGTCTTTCCCAAACTCTTTTTGGGGAGATTCATGTAAGATCACTCATGAACAATTATTATGTGTAGACTTTCGATTCGCACAATCTGCCAACTGCTGCCCTAGGTTATGTTGGTGTTTCTTACAAACCCTTATCTTGTACGATTTTGTAAAGTATCATCTAGATGAAATAATATTAACCTTATGTGCTACTCTTAAATACACAACCTTATAGAAAGAGTTTAACTCAACTAAACTCATAGTTAATGGTACTTTGTTCAACAAAGTTAGATTACTCCTTATTGATATATCATTATGTATTACATAGAGGAGTGATTTTTAAGATTGAATCTTTATTCGTATTAGGTATATACGGAACTCTTTCCAATATACTCACTAATTCAATCAAATCGAATCATTTCTATTGTATGTTATATTATCTACTTTCGTTTTATACTCTATTAGTCTATCTTATATATGCTACATATGTATCAAATGCGCATGTCCATGTCGGTGATAACTCACCGGTGAATATGAGGAAGTACATGGAACCGTTTTGGTACTAATATACTTACAATTGCATACACATATATGTATCAATCTAAAGAGTTCATCTACTCTTATGATGCTCTCACTAAATGTGTAATGGTCACCTTTTCGACCCCTAAATGTCGACCCTAATACATAAATGGTATTCACGTGCCGAGCACCCGAGTGTTGGAAAGACAAAACGTTAAGGTAAAGGAAAGAAAGAAAAGAAAACGAACAAGAAAGAGGAAAAAAAGAACATTAGAATCTCACAATGGAATAATAACATATAATATCAAAATGATCTTTGACAAAAGAAAAACTATATGTATAAAAAAATCAAATAAAACTAACATATCATCGGCTTGGAAAGTTATAACTGCATTCCATACAATTGCTGATACATTTAACAAAGTAATGCAGCGGAAATAAAACTACGGTAGGTAATCATCAGCTCCTCCCAAGAGCTCCAATGAACTTCAGCAGAATCTAGAAATATACATGGGGCTGATCTGAGCATTATAAGAAAATAACACCAGGATCAGCCTGGTGAACTAGTGTGAGAAACACAAATCATTTCATACTTTAAAAACATTCCTCTTTAAAATTCTCCTTTAAAGGTTTAATTATATTTAAGGGTTAAAGATATATGTTGTTTAAAACATTGTCACAACAAACCCAAAACATTCATTACTTAACCTTAAAGTATTCATTATTAAATATCTAATTATATCCCTAGGTATAATTAATAATAAGGGTTTAGCACAATTGTTACTAAATAATGTTTACTACAACCCAAAACTTTTACTTATTTCCAACATTAACTTTAAAACATTTAATTTAAAGATCATAGCATGTCCAAACTTATTAATTAAAATAACACAATTTTAATTAATTTCACAAAACAATTTATTTTAACTTAAGTGTTAAAACCCAAATCTTCTTTATTACATTTATAAAATACTTAATTTAATATTTAAAACTTATACATATAGAAATATCTTTAAAATGCTTATTAATATGTTAAAACACTTTTAAAACTACCTAAAATATATGATAATTATTTATAAATAATATTATGTAAAAATACAGAATTTTGAAATAAAT
The DNA here is from genome assembly GCA_030737815.1 of Allium fistulosum. Classification (NCBI taxonomy): domain Eukaryota; kingdom Viridiplantae; phylum Streptophyta; class Magnoliopsida; order Asparagales; family Amaryllidaceae; genus Allium; species Allium fistulosum. Next base: position 1,292,677,615 of record CM060902.1, read on the forward strand.
AGAAAAATCAAAATAAACATGTTTTATTTTAAAAGCCACTTAGTTTAAAAATTCATAATTAATTGTTAAAAATATATTTAAACTTCAAACAATTTTAAAACACTTTATTATAAGTTAGAAAACAACCCTAAAAAGGATAGAGAAAGATACACAATTTAAATATCATTTTTAAATAATTTATAGTTTCAGATATCAAAAATAGCATTTCTGGAAATGTTGTCTAAAGTTCTGTTACAAGTTTTAAAACATTTTTGCTATAACTTTGCGTCTACCTTTCAATACCTTAACAATTGGTTCTAGATCCATTCTTTTTACAATAGTTAATATACTTTGGGTACTTGAAAACCATGAAGAAAAATCCCAAAGAATATCTATTAGTTATTTTATAAAAATTTCCGAAAATATGGTATTTTTCCGAAGTGCTCATATAGCGACTATTTTCCTATAACTTTTGCCTCTTCGTTCAACTAGCTATCAAATGAATTAAGCTTCAAATCTTCTACAATAAGAATAATATATTATTAGCTTGTTAGAAAGGTAAAGAAACCCTAAGAAATTTTTAAAAAATAAACGTTATTTTCTAAAAACAAGTTATTTAAAAGTGTCGATAAAGCGACCTTTTTACTTCAAACTTTCTTAGCTTTGTTTATATTTTCTGTAACTTTTAAAAATATACACTTTACTTTTCCAAACACTTATATAAGTGTATAAATAAACCAAAATAAGTTTTATCAAAATATGTTCTTAAATTACTGCTTTTCACAAATTATAGTTAACGGATTTCAAAGTGTGTTTATAACGACTATTGCTAAATGGACATTTCCGTATTCAATTCAATATTTACTCTCATTCCATTTTATACACATATATGATTCCAAATTCAAATCATATTACTACTAAACATGTATTAACATATATACTAATCATCATGTCTATTTTAGGTGTTTAAATGTGATTAATTTAAACAACATAATTCCGTTCTCTTTAAGGCAACTATTTTAACAAATCATTTGCTTTTGGAAGCATATAACAAAAGGTTATAACTTTAAGTAGTTAGTGTCTATTATTATATATAATAGCAAACAATTTCAATAAGCAATAATATCAAGTAAATAACTTCATTCAAAGTGAGATTAACTCACTTTTATCAAACCAAACACTTCCTACTAACATTCAATCACAACAACACTTCTATAACATCTTCTACTTCATCAAAACATCACTAAAACCCATCCTTCTTCTCCCTAAACCAAACGTCTAAGACCTCCCCCTCTCCTTTAGCTCACGGCCAAGCCCTCCACTCTTCTTTGCTCACGACTAAGCCATTCACCATCACCATTGCTCACGGCCTAAACCACCACTTCTTCCTTCAAATCCCATGGCCATATGCCATTATTTTCCCCTCCATACTCATGCCCAAAGGAAGAAGGAAAGAAGAGAAAGAAGTGAAGATTTGGTAAGGAATGAATTGAGTGTGTGTGTGTGTGTGTGTGTGTTTATAGAGTTAGGAAATGTGTGGAAAATTTTATAAAACCCCCTCTCCTTCCATGCATGAGAACATGCACACCTTACTCTTACACAACCATACCCTTAACTACATACTCTCTATAAATCAAGCCTTAATTTAGGGGTCCTTATGTACTCTTTCTTTAGTTAATTAAGTACTTGGTTTAATTAATCTTTAATTAATATAAGAGAGATGTTTAGTTCTTATTAATGCGTTCATATGATAACTATACAAGTTGTAAAATATTTACACAACTTGTATTGAATAAAAAGTTGATTTAACAAAATGTTTTCCGATCACATTTTCAGTATTTATTCAAAGTGTATATTTCTGTAAACATATTTCAAAAATAAGTTTTCTATCATTATTTATTAATTAAAAAGTGTTTAACAAGTTTATAAAATCATATTTAATCTCATTAAATCTTAGATACAAATAGTTAAATAATTTAGATATTTAAATATGAATTGTTCGAAATTTTGGGTCGTTACAATATGGGTGCATAGCCCTTAATTGTTTGAGATATAATTAATCAATATCATATGATTCATAATCGTATAATAAATTTATTTCTCAAAACTACAGCTTAATCTATAATCCTAAAATAACTGCAAATAATATTTGATACTTCCGCATTTTCTAATGCATCAATTTTGTTATGAAAACAAATACCACATTATAGTTTTATTTCATAGCGAATATTCGTATTAAGATATAGCTATGTCTATCTTTCTGTCCATACCAAAAAGTAGTTAATATTTCATAAATAGTGCTAGGTATGTTTTACGAAAATAATTTTCGTAATGTGATGCAATTATTAAGTGCTATATGGCTTGCTCCCACTATTTCTGCCATTACTATAATGGCATATTGAATTTAGAGGTCTATCATTCACTTACTCTAGATTATTTTCTTCATACTGTAACTAGTTTACAGCGGAGAGTTCTTTGATCAAATATCTTGAACTTCAAAAAATAAATCTCATAGAAAACAATTTTTAATACGAATACATTTTGGAATATAAATCATATTTCTTATTCCAATGTTAAGTATCAATTACTGTTATCACGGTTCTCATTTTCGATGTTTCTTCATGAAGCAGAAGTGACTATTCGCTCTCTCATCCCAACTGTACCTTAAATTACATTTACTCTTATACATTCATTTCCTTTCAAAAGGTCAAACCATTCAAACAAAAGATCCTTATTACAATATCATAATGAACTCTATACAAAAGCGCATTCAATTATCCTTAACATTTAAGGACATCAAACATGTTGCACTACACATAAACTGATCAAATTGACGTTTTAGTGATCGAGTTCTTCAAACTATCTAGTACTATTGGTCTAGTGTTACATTTAACACAATACGATCCTTTTTTGATTAATCAAATTGAGACTCGATTTCATAGTACTGTCTATTGGCTTATTTTGAATGAATTTACTTCATTGAAGTATCATACACTACGAACTATGACTGTTCTCCATATAACACTTATATGCGATAACATATGGATCAAATATCCATAGTCTTGTAATGCATTTAGAGTTTGAAACTTATAAAATGCAATACACCCTCTTGACCAAATAAACACGTAAGCAACTAAATTATGAATGAATTTAGTAGTTATAAAATCAGGTGCTTGCATGGGTGTAGAAACATTAACATGCAATAAGCATTTTAGTAAGTATATATTATATTTCTATTTATCAACCTTCAATTCAGTTCAATTATATATTTCTTAATTGATAAACGTTTTATTAATCGTATTGAATGCACAAATTTATCAATGTTGATTATTATAACATTATATAGCATATACTCTTACAATATTAGGAAGGTTAAATGCTATCATTTCATTATTTCTAATAAGGCTCCCACTAGTCTTTTATGTTTCACCAAACCCTAAGTAGAAACATGGAAGTCTTTCAACTTCACCAGTAGGTGTTAGGACTCATCCGTCTCAAAGTTCTAACCTTGAGTCTGCTCAATAAATCATAGCTCCACGGATGATGGATAACTCCTTGTCAGTTATACCATATACAACTCCTAACCTTTTGGTACCTTGTCCTAATTCTGCTTCGACCTTGAGTCTGCTCAACAAATCGAAATGAAATTATTCACTCGTACCTACCATATCACAACGACCTAAGTATAGTATATGTACCTTGAGTATGCTCAACAAATACATATATTTATCTTACCTTGTCCATTTAATATATTAATATACTACACATAACATCCCCAGCTTGAGTCTACTCAATAACCAAGGAGTATGCAAGTAATTTATTGATATATATATATATGGTATAGGAAAACATTATATTGAAAATTCATAATCTTCAATATATTATATCTAGTGATATTTATTTATGGAATAATGTATTTCTTATGAAATACCCTCATGATTCAATTGTCGAACAAGTCAGAAATTACGGTATACTTGACTATACAATATACATATGTATTTATTCTTTAAGTCTATTTAGTGTTTCTTTAATGTTCCACCTTTAATTATACACATATTATATAAGTTTATTATCATATACCTTTTATATTTTATATTACTTATATGCTAGTCTTACGTATAATATTATATTAAATATAATTAACATTTTAATTAATTTTATATTATCTTAATATAACATTTATATTGATTATTAATTATATATTATAACCTTTATAGTGCTACACATATGTCATATACATGTGTATATTATTTAGTTAATTAACCTTATAATTAATTTATTTAATTAAACAGATTGAATTAAAATATAAATTTTTTGAAATCTATTTAATACACATACATGTATAATTATGTTATTTATTTTTTTCCAAAGAAATAATTATGTTATTTTAAATATTTCAAAACAACATAACATATATCATAATATATAATACATGTATACATTTATTAGTTAACTTATTTTATTAGTCTTATTATAAAACTTATAAATTTCAAAATTAATTTATATTAATTTTCAAAAATTTTGAAATTTTTTATTATATTATAACTTTTATAATATATATATATATATATATATTATTTTAAATTTAACTTTGGAATTCAAAATCTTTTATATCTGAATTTTCAACCAATTTTGAAATTAGCCTTAGGCCCAATTCAAATTGGGTCTCTTCTATTAGCGGCAACCTTTTGGGCTCACATATCTATTCGGGTCAGGCCGGTAGCCAGGTTGGGCAAAGTACGTGATTACTTAAACCGAATTATTTGACACCACCTCTCTTAGAGACTCTACTAATTGGATTTTGAGCTAATTGGTTATCTCTAACATGACTAATTAGACTGCATAGATTATTGGGCTCTGAAACCATTGTTAGAGCTATGCCAGCCCACAATTGAAGTTATGTGTGAATTTCAAAAAAAATTACCCTATTGGATCTTTATTAGGCCTATGAAGTCTAATTTATTAAGGAAATTTTCAAATTTAATTTAAATAAAATCTCTTATTTCATTTAAATTTACAAATTACTAATATAATGCTATTTAATTTATATTCAATTAAATATAATATTACACATACTATCATATACATATATGTATGTATGTGCATGTGTAATACAAAAATCCGTGCAAGGTATAATATACCCGTATATGGATGTTGGGATTTGCATCGCAACAGACATGTTAGCTCATCTATATGTATTGTATGTTGTCCAAATATATGTATGTATGTAAACTTGTTATTTATATAAATATGGAAACAATGTAAATATATATATGTATAATATATGTATTGCATATATGTAAAATATTAATGATTTATGCACATATATTTTTTTATTAGATATTAATTAAATAAATCACTATACATATATATTATCCATACGTAATATATTTTACAAATTTTAAATTTTCAAAATTCAAGAATGATATTTTAAGTCAAAAAAAAATTTCCATAATTTTCTCAATTAAAAAATTATTTTTTATTAATTATTCAATATCGGCTGCATATTATAAATGATTTTTTTAAAATAAATTGATTTTTAAATCCTGGATTTTGGTCAAGAGATAACATAGTGATAATATAATTTATAAAATTTAAATATAATTTTCAAAACGTATATTATTTTGTATGAATTATTCAACTTGTATATTGATTTAAATAATACCAAAAATAGTAATTTGATGTTAATGAATATTATAACTAGTGTAAACGTGTATATATAAAATATAAGATCAATTATTAACATGATATGATGATACAATTAAATACAAGTCATTTAATTTATGTTATATGTCATATTAATATATATGTGAATTAATTAATAAAAGATAATAATTAAAGTAAAATTTATTTGGCTGTGTATATCGGATCTACATAAAAAATGTGTTTTATATCAAATAATATCATACAGATAACCAATCTAGTATGTGACAATATTGATACATATAAGAATCTTACCTAACTAATAATATAATAATAATAATATACAAACAAATAATCGAATATTATTTAGTAATCATAAGTCACATGGTATAGTAAACACATACCAAAACCAATGCCTTAAAGTTAGTAGTGATGAATTCTCCCTCCTTTGAAATCTTCTCGATTCGATAGACTGTTAATCCTTGAATCATAGACCTTTGACTATCCAATAGCTGTTGCCTTTTGAATTGATTTGAGTTGAATTTGTTGGAGCTTCTAGATAGAGGATTCGACCAGCAATGGGAGAAGAGGGGAGGCCAAAAAAGTCCTAAAACAATTAGGGTTAGAGGCATTTATATAGTGGATGAAATAGAGATAAATATGATCACATCTCATACTAAGACTTACTAGATCTAAGCCATCCATATCAAATATGCCTCTAGCCTTTTAGCCGCCCCTTATAGTCTATCTTGCTTCCAAATTAACACCATAATATCATGGGCTAATAGCACATTTAAGACCAAATAAATATTATTTAATCAATCTGATTTAATTACTTATCAATATCACATATCGATTGATATATTTATAACTATTATAAATATATACAATAAGATTTATTCCTCAAGTCATATTCAAAATTTAATAATTAATATTTCATAAATTTTAATTAATTTATAACAATTATGAACTAATTAAATCGTTTGGTCTAAAGAGAATTCATCATTTCGGTTGTGTGGCTCGTCAAGTGTAAATTTGGTTAGCGATTAACATCGAACTATTTGAATGTTAATGTTCACACGTTACTTAGAAGTTGGTATGACATTTTGGCTATAATCAAAGCGGAGCTTTCACATTATAGATTCACAGTATTTTGAAGTCGAGAGAACTGTGTAAATCAAAGCGGAGCTTTCATATTGAAGATCCACAGCATTCTCAAGTTGAGAGCATTGTGTAAATCAGTCACATTGATATTTTCTATTAACCTTAGTTATATTAACCAACAGAAAACTATCGAATGAGTCGTTCCATAGTTATCCAATAACTATCAGTACGTAACCTCTTGGTTCCCCTTCAGTCATGAGTAATACACTACCAAACATTTAAAGAGCATTACGTACTCTAGTCCCAACGGATATATCGATATCCAGTCTTGATGCATCTTAACTGGAACATTTGAAATGGTATATTTATATTCATTGTGATAAATTAGTCATGGTTACAGCACTTTGTAACTACTATCACAAAATATAACATTTATGGATTTTCTATTAAATATACTTTTATTTAAATTGGTTAATTAATATAACACATTATATTAAGTATATTATAAACATACCTTTTATTTTGAACAAGATTGATCAACAAGTTAGATGTATGAAACAAATTTCATAATTTCCCCTAGGGAATACCCCTAGCTCTATCAGCATAAAGGCCGAATATGTTAAATATACCTTGATCGCACCCTAGTTGTTACCATAATCCTAAATTTCCAAGCATCATGCACCTTTTAGATGTTTAACTTGGCCCCATATTGCAAGCACTGTATATGATTGTTATATAGGTTTTAGGTTTTTAACCAAAACGAAAATCGATATTCATCTGATGAGTTATTTGTAAGATTTGTCCCAATATTGGATCAATGATAGTAATGTCATGTAAGTCTATATTTCAAATCAAACAGTAAACAAAATTTTGATACCACTTCCTTCTTGTTCGTCGTGTACACTCTTTTGCATATGATGCAGAGAATAAGAGGAAGTGCTAGAAATTTTGTTAATCGTTTGATTTGAAATGATTTACGAAATATAAATATCATTGCATTTGTAATGGGAAGTAGGATGACCGACCATTAAAAAAATGTAGAAGTCCCTAAGTATAACTCTTAAATTATTTGTGAATTCCAATAATAATAAAACTAACAACAATACAATTTATTTTTGACCTCTATTATTAATAAAAGTAATAATAATAAATAAAAACAATAATTAATGAAATTAATGGTGATATTTTATTAAAATTAATAGTAACAGCGGTATATTCATAATAATTTTACTACATTAGTAATAATAAAATTGTTTGCACAAATATGGGAAAATACCCCAATTCTATTAAAAACAAAAATTAAAAGTTGCAAATTGAAATCAAAGGGAGGGAAGCAAGATTTTTAAATTGATTCAGCTTGAATCTTAAGCCTATATCCACTATCAATTTTATTTCGGATGATATCTTGCAATTATAACCACTTTTACAACAAGTTTAGTTCTAGATTCTAGATGACAATGAAAAATGGCTGCAATTCGATGTAAAGATCCAAAAGACTTTTTTATTGATGATAGCTCTCTATTTATTGATGAAATCCACCATCAAAATCGTGAGATCTAGTTTGAACGAGCAATTATATCTAGATCTGAAGTTCTAGCATGAAGAACAAGTCAAGTCGTGCAAAATCCAACAAATAATATGGTTCGGAACCGACCCATATGGGTTGGTACTAACCGATCCTTTGGCTCTAGCTTTGACTTTGTCTTTACCAAGTTCAGGTCTTCAAACTTCTTTTATGTAAAGTTTTTGGGAAACATCATGGGTTTGTACCGACCCATATTGGTTAGTACTGACCCATTCACTTCAACATGGCTCCATATCCAAGTTATAGCTCTTACGTCAAGTAAAGTGGGTCCCCCGCTTACTTCAATATGGTTCGGTACCGACCCACATGGGTCAGTACTGACCGACGATACTTGTGCATTTCTTGTCTTTAACTCCTTGAGCCTTTCCATCTTGATACTCTACATGTCTTCGAAACTTCTTATTTCAATTTTTCTTCACTTCATAGTCCAAATCCATCAAAATGTAGGTTGGTTCAAATACGTGATAACACTTTCCCTCCAAAGTATGCTTTTGTGAATACGAAGTGCGCTCTGGATCTAGTCTTGCATAAATGCTTTTGTCATTTGGATGATTTTTGTGAAATGATGAATCCTTTTTGAGAATGTTGGCACATTGCTTCAAATAGTTGTGGAGTCGATCCCTTTGGTAGTGATAAAAGTTGAAGTCTCGCACTTGGACTCTTCGTTCCACTTTGTGATTATCCGAAAGGTACTTCATTCTTGGTCAGGTAGATCTCTAACTCCATCTCATCATCATTCCTTCCATTCATCTATCATTTCACTTCATCATTTTTTTCTTTTTTTATTCTTCTAAAAATACCCGCATGGGTCAGTACTGATCCATGTGAAATTTTGAGTATAAATGCAAAGTACTAAGAGAAATTTTATCACTTTCATTTTCTAAGCCCTTGCTTGCTTTTTTCTTTACGTTTTTGCTACCCAAACCTTTGTAATTTCGTCGATGCCAGATCCAATGCCTTTATCCTCCATCAAATCTTAGTTGAGTATAGTCGTCGATCCATCTTAGTAGCAACTTCGATCCATTATAGATCCATCTCGAATTTTGCTTGATTCTTGATATCACTGCTTTTCTTTCCAGATACCCACATCGATGTCAAGGTAGGCATTGCCACCATGCTTCTTTGGGCCGCTGTGACCACATTCCAACACGCCGTCTTGCCTCATCACTAATTCATACCCACAATCAGGACCAATGCCACCGTCGCTTCCTCTTGCTCTAATTCCATGAGCAATAAAGGATCAATGTGAAGGTGATGGTAATGAGATGGAAAGCATCATCTTCGATTTACCTTGGGCATGGGTCGAAATGGGTCGTCCGACTGAGTTGATTTGTTAAATTCCCTCGTCACACACATTTTGGCATTCAATGATCTAAGTGTCAACACATTTTGGGGCATTCATCCCATTAACACTCAGAATCGAACATCACACATCTACAGTCCTGCTAAGAAGAGTCCCGTATCACGTTGGACAGCGGTTCCACTAACGTAATTCTACATTAGTGGGTAACATCTAACACACAGTTCCTTCCATCACGTCACAGAGCTTGTTTTCCAATACAAGTGGGATACCTACACATAGTGCATCCATTCACCGTGCTAAGGACACATGATACACACTTCATAGGTTGAATCATATGTCACCTCCTCGGTCGATGTATAGAACCCAATTGGTCATTACACATCGACATTCGTTGGATTCTCTACGTCGGCTACACGGGTCTTAATTAAAGTAAACACCTAACTTAATTCATACCTGACTGTGCACGTATGTCAAGCTTTCAATATAAAATCAAACCTCTTAGATGTTCAGAACATCTTTCTACTGCAACGGGTCCTTCCATGCCTCCGACCCCGGGTTCTTCTACGCCAGCTTGTACCTCAACCCTATCCAGAGTCAGGCAGCCTCGACACTAACCTCAACCACCATTGTCTCTAGTTACTTATGGGACACTAGGAGAAAATGTTGCCTTAAATGCTGACTTGGCAGGCATTATGATCTTGGACATTACTCTGAATTCCCCTACCTCGAGGCTAATAGCCAAAGATACCAAGAGAATCTGTGGATGTCATGACATTCCTCTAGAGGAGACTCTTGTCCCTTTTCCACCCCAAAGAGCATACAATCCTCTAGAAGGCTACGCTACTTGCAATAGATATATGTGCCTTATCGGAGCTACCCTGCCATTCAATCACTTCATATGACTGACATTCCAATACTTTATATTGATTCTAATCAATTTTATATGAATGTGTACGCTGCTATTACTTGCATGTATATACTCTTCGTTTAGCACTTGGGCAGTGTCCTAACTTTTAAGGAGATATCATACTTCGACAGCTTCAAAAGGAGGTTAGAAAGTCCGTCGCTTATTACCTTAGAGGCATGCCATGGTTGTCGGATATTCATTGGCCTACATAAGAAGGTTAGCAACTTCAAGGATAACACTTTTTCGTTTGATGTCCAGTTGGCATCGCCTAAAAATGGTTATCTGGATGTAAGTTCCTATCATTCCCTCTCCACTCTACTAGAGTTTTATTCACTCAAGATGTTAACTTTTCTTCAATTCTTCTTTCGCAGTTTTCCCTTGAAGAGACACCAGCGCTAATCTAGTGCAAACGCTTCAATATTTAAAGGAAACCTCGAAGGATAACTGAAAAAGAATACACCTTCTGACCGATATTCGGTTATGCTAGTTCAGGCTTCTATTTAATGGCCGAAGAATTAGCCACCACACGCCTACCCCAAGGACCAAAAAGGAAGCTCCAGCTGGGAAAGAAACTCAAGAAGAAGAAGTCAATCCTCTACCTCCTACGGCTCAAAACATCCCAAATGTAATCGAAGAGGGCGAAGGAATAAAAGAAAAGGAGATAAGAAGACAAGGAGATGGAGATGAGGAAGGAGGAGATGACAATAAGGCAGATAATGAGGAAGGTTCGACGTGAGAAACTAACCCCTAAGAAAAGATCACTATAGGGGAAGAGACAACTCTACAGGAGGAAACGACTGCTTCTGCCCCTAGACCCCTAAAGCTAAAGATCAATTCTATAAGGTTGGCGACTGACCCTTGACAGAGACCAATAGGATGATTATTCTCTGACTTGAATGCGAAGGATACCTTCGACAACTTATCCGACCTCGATAATGTTCCTAGCTTCGTCGAGCCTGACTTCGCCCTCGATAACTTTCCACCTCTCGATCTCTAATTAGGATTGGTGTGCCTTTCAGTTCAATGGTGAAATTACTCGGACTTCTCAACTCCACGAGCATGGTCAGTAGAAATAGGACATGCCAACACTTAGCATTACAAGCACATTATATTTGCATGCACTTTCATCAGATTCCAAGTTCTAATCCAATATTTTCCTCTTTTCAAGTACCATGGTTAGATCTCAGTTTGAAACTCTATAAAAGAAATCAAGCACCAACTGCACTTCTCTCCACCAGATAGATCCATACTCTCGATGATATCTTTCTATGAATCTGACTATAACGGATCCAAAAGAAAACAAAGGGAGAGAGAAGATAGAGGGAGGGAGGAAGAAGAGAAAAGAAGGTGCCGCTCCGAGCGTGATAGGCCATGGGACCAATCCAGATCCAAAAGAGGTTATGACTCACGTAACCAGGCACGATCTCCGCTCTTAAGAGATTTAGACCCAAACTCTGACATGCCTAGTTCTCCAAAGGGAAAAACTCTGATCCCACCTCCTCGTTCTCATGCTTTGCCTCCGACCCAACCTAAATCCAAAACGTCACACTCATAATCTTCATTCCTGGAACAACGGACGAGAAAAGAACCAATCACCACTACCTTTAGCCTCCAAAACACTTACAAAGGGTGAAGTTATACACCTCGAGATGGACCTTATCGAGCTCTAGTTCATGTATAATGTGAAGAAATTCCCTCCCAAAGATTTGGAGGCTAGGTTGTCAATTCACCAAGAGCTAGTGCAACAGTTTAATCTATGGAGGAAGTTATCTGTAGGCTTAGCCGATTTGAACAAGAAGAATCACTTGATAATAGAAAGATAAGAGAAGGAGAGCAAGAAGGATGAGAAAATCAACAAAAACCTCTCCGACCAAATAGAGAAGCTTGAGAATGAGCTATCTTCTAATGACTAGGCAGCCAAAGATCCCTAAGACAAGTAGAAAGCTGCGATCTGGGCTTTGGAAGCCAAGATAAAATTCCTAGACGAGCAAGTCGAGGAGCATACATCTGGACCAACCATGTAATAAAAGAAAGAGATGTGCTTCAAAACTACATGGACATTGAGATTGAGAAGCTAAAACTTGAGCTCAAAAATGAATAGAATGAAACTAACGAGATTTTCAAGACTGTTCAGACTTACTCTAAACAAATTTGCGATCTTCGACAAGACAGAATGACACTTACAGATAAGGTTGCTAAGCTAGAAGCACATCTTGCCCGAGTGGAACAATTAAAATCAAATTTTAAAAATAAGATTGACTCCACCATCCTATGCTTTTTGCTCGATGTCGTCAGGTTTGGCAACATCAGATGGTTGAAGGGGGATTACCTTTAGATATTGGTTGACGTCCACTATGAAATCCAGAAGCAAGAATGAGAAGAGATAGAGGGAGGGATAGATGAAGATACAATCAAAGCCCTCTTATTTGATGTGTTTGACTCGGAGGCCCTAGCTAAGGGTCAGGCATTAAAGGCTACTAAAGCCACATCTCTTGCATAAGTGCCCAACGAGGTTCTTACCGGGTCCAGCTCCAAGGACTTGGTGAAAGACACCGCTCCCATTTCCAAGGTGTCCTAAATAGATGTTATCACTTCTGTGGTGGCCAGCTCTGAGGTGTCCATTGTTCCTACATCTATGCCACTTCCACCCGTCAGTGCCGCTAACCCTTCATCTTTTGAGGGATATAATATGAATAACCATAGCATAGTGGACCTCTGACTGCCCTTGTTCTTCCATTCATAATCCTAATCCAAAAAAGGTACATGCTGAAGACTCTCCTTACATCCCAACATTGACTCCGGGAGGTATATCTTTGACCTCTCCTATCTTTGAGAAGCTTCATATGTCTTCCGAAGATGTCTTTAATCTTTTTTCTTCTCTTTGTCAAATTTTAGGTCGTCCTGTGTAATAGGATTATAGGTATGCCCTAAGGAAAATTATATAATTTGTTATATATATCTAACTCAATAACAAGTCTTTTTTATAAAGGCATTTGATTTAAATTATATACTTCATTATGTAGTAATATAATCGATTAAGTAATTAATTTAAAGTATATCAATTAGAAAATTATTGAATAATATGTTAAATGATAATTGTTACAAAGAATTGTAACATGAGAAAACTTATCACAATATAGAATAAAATATTATTTTAAATATTCCTCGTCTAGATGCTTTGAGAAAGGATGTCGATGCATTCGTTGAGACCAAAGTACATAATGCTCTCCAAATGTTAGGCAGTGGATTACTCATCGCTACCAGGGGCACTAAGTGGTTACGTACTGATAGTTATTGGATAATTATGGAATGACTCGTTCGAGAGTTTCCTATTGGTTAGTAACAACTAGGTCAAACAGGAAATCATAAGTGACGATATTACACAGTTCTCTCGACTTAAGAATACCGTTGAATTTCAATGTAGAAACTGCACTTTGATTATAGTTAGATCATGGAACGACATCCATAAAATGACTATAGTTGGGTCTGGGACTCTAAGTTAAAGCATTGGAAGTGAAACACTATTCAATAAATAATTTGTATCCTTGGTGTATGAGATTAGTATCACGGTCAACTGTAGTCAACTCAAAGTCAAAATCTCTAACTAGAGTAGTACAATTAATATAAATGTTATTATTGACCAAGGACTTTGTTTATAGACTAACCAAGTTCAAAGTTGAGGATATTGGAATTTTGACCAAAACCAAATTCCATAAGTCCTAAAATGATATTGTGTTGATGAAGAGAATTGGTGTAAAATGATCATTACTAAAAGGTACCGCTTAAACTTGTAAAATTGGATTTTGTCGATGAGATTTCTAGCAATGAATTAAGTCAAACTATCATACCACTGTTAAGGTGACATGTGGACATTAGTATTTAAATTTTTTGAAAATTAATCACTGGCTAGATTCACATAAATGAGTCGCACAACCGAATCTATTTGGTCTCTGAAACGCTTCATAATCTAGTTGATTTATAATAGTTATAAATTAATTAAATTTATTAATATTTATGAAACATTAATTATTATTATTTATAATAGGGGATGCGTTTAGTAAAATGAAGTTTCCTCTAGATATGTTCAAAGTGTCATTAGTAATTTATTGGGTATGTATATAAAAGTAGTAGACGTGTATATCGATATACGATATCGATAACAATTTAAATTAGATTTAAATTGAATAAATTGTTAATGCGTTAAGTGGATTTTTTAGTCCATTATGGACTCCAATCCATGTGACAATTAATAAGGGTAGATTGAGCTGTTTGTTTTTTGAATTGGTCAAAGATACCGGTGCAAGAATTTTTTTCTAGATCTCGCTATATATTCAAATTAATAGCTTCAATTTTATTTGATTTTTTTGCCTCCATCCTCCTCGCTCTTTGTCGCATGCTCCACTTACCATCTCCATTATTTTACTACCACCTACATATGCAATCAATCAAATAAAATAAAATCTAGTATTTTCACGCCTATCTCTTGCAAAAGAGGGTGTAGATCTATGGGATGAAAGGGAACTGTTTAGATCAAGGTGTGTTTCTATGAATTAACCTCAAGGTACAGTTTCAATCTATACTATATAATAATATATGTGTACTGGTTATGATATATCATCATATTCACATGTATTATTGCCAGTGGATCAATCAAATTGACTTATATATGTTTGTTATTTAATCTATGTGTTTCATATGATCGTTACAATCAGCAATTGGTTTAAAAATATTTTAAGTATATATATATGTATGTATGTATGTACGTTTGTATGTATGTCTGCATGTAAGTATGTAATAACGTTTAGGCTATTAAAAAAATTTGTTTTAAGTTATTTCGATACATATAGTTTGTTTAATTTAAAACAATATTTAATGATATTAAAATGTATTATTGATAAATTAAATTAAAGGATTATTAGTAAATGTTTATTTAAGATTATGTTTTTGAAAATATAGAAATAACAATTTTTCTATTTAGCTGAACTAATTTTATAAAATAAAACATATCTATATTACACATATATTTATTCTTATTTATACTACGCAATTTTATAAATAATAAAATTATTTATTAAAGGTTAAAAAATATGCCGAAATATATATATTTACATATATATAAATACATACACATAATTTTTAAATGTATTTTAATATACATATTTATATAATTATATACATATATATACCATTCATTTAATATAATTATTTATATAATTATTTTAAAGTATATTTATATTTGAATTATAAATTTATTTTAAAGTATATATATTATTATTTAAAATGTAACAAAGTCAAACTAGATGTTTTATTTTTGAAAATTTAAATTTTATATTATAAATCTAGATTTAAATTTGAATCTTGTATAATTTTAGCAAAGCTAGCGAGGTTGACTGGCCCCTACCAAATTTTATTGCACAGAAACAATAAAATGACATAGAGCATAAACTCTATGCCACATAAACAAACATACATACAGGGAAAACAAGAAACAAAAAGAAAAAAAATAAGCACAATAAAACTACTGTAAAGCTGCACTTATCCATGTATGCACTTGGTCACCAGGCTTTGCTCTTTGCAAACTTAACCCATTTCTGATTTCATGCTTTAGTTTATGCCAGAGAGCATCTATAGCCATGAAATTACACTCAAACAGTCTCCGATTCCTTTCATACCACATCAATTTCATGTACTTTTTGAGGCAAAAGAAAAACACTCTTCTTTCATTCTTTCTCCACATAGTTGCTTTCCTGATTAGGTCCCAATATTGATCCGCGGTGCTCATAACACTGTTAACTCCCATACAAAATAAAAGTTTACACCAAATAGTATCCAGCTCCGAGCATTCAAAGAAGATATGTCCTACTGTTTCAGTACATAAGGAACAAAAACCACATAGTTGTTCCACATTCATCCCAAAGGAGATGAGCTTTTCTTTGGTCAGCAAAGCACCCCTAACAACTTTCCAGAACATGAGATTATCCTTCTCAGGTGACAATTTGCTCCACATACACTTTTTCCAGGGGCAGACCGGCTTGTCATTTATTCTAGTGAGGTGGTTATATATAACAGATATGGAATGTTTCCTGCATTGCCATAATATAATATCATGCTCACCACAAGTATAGGTATTTTCACTAACTTTAGTCCACAGTGCTCTCGGAGTTTGGTTACTTGAATATGGAAGAGTAAGAATTCCTTCATGAATATAATCAGATGCATAAGCATTTCTATTGATTCCAGACTGAGCTATAACTAGATGAGGAACAACTTTGGATAGAATGAGACCATCACAAGACCAAGGAGAATCCCAGAAAGGTTTTCTACTATCAGAAGACAAGGAGAACTTTATAATGGGCAACGATTCATTTCTTAATACAAGGATCTTCCTCCAAATCCAACTGCAAGCCTGCGGAATCTCCATGGTCCAAAAACATTTCCTACCCACATTGTGTATCATTGTCCACTCAACCCAGATACTTTTATTTTGATTAAGTAAAGAGTTAAGGTGAACACTTATAGCAGCCTTATTCTAGATTTTCATATGAGTAACTCCCAGCCCACCTTTTGACTTAGGGTTTTCAAAAAATTTGAAGGAGCTTGGATCCAATTTCTTAGAGTGCATGCTACCCGTCCAGAAAAACCTAAGCATAACACTTCTAACCATTCTTAGCATCTTATCTAGAAGTATAAAGGTTCTGGCCCAGTACACCATCATAGAGAAAATCACTGACTTTATGATGACAAGCCTTCCAGCTTGGGTGAGGAATTTATTTATCCAACTGTTCATTGTAGCAGTTATCTTATGGTATAGACGGATACAGTTTGTAGTTGTTATTCTTGAAGTACAGAGAGGTAATCCAAGGTAGTACATGTCTTGCTGCATGGGTAGGAAACCAGACATTAACGTTAGGTCATTAGCTAACTGTAGTGGGATACCAGAAAACAACATGTGAGATTTAGTTGGGTCGATCTTTAGGCCAGTGATAGTATAGAAGACATGGAGAGTATTTTTGATACAAGAAATAGAAGTAGCTTCAACCTTGGTGAAAATCATAATGTCATCTGCAAACAGCAGAGAAGTGATCGAGGACTTCTTGCATTTGGAGTGGTACTTTATTTCTGTACTTTGGAATTTTCTATTGATCATGCATGATAGAACTTCCACCACTAATATGAATAAGTATGATGATATGGGATCCCCTTGCCTAATTCCTCACTTGCTCTTAAAGTATCCAGAAGTTTTACCATTATATTTAATAGAGATGGTTGGCGTTGATATACAAATGTAAATCCAGGCAACAAAAGGTTTAGGAAAATGCATAAGTGCCATGATATGAACAATTGAAGACCAGTGCACACTGTCATAAGCTTTACTTAAGTCAAGCTTCATAACAGCACTAGGAGTAGACTAAGCCCTTCCATATCCCTTCAATAGTTCATTTGCTAGCAAGACATTGTCCAGAATTGTAACAACCTGCATATTTTACGATTGTATATTTAAATAATTTATTTAAATGTAGAATCGTTAATCGGATTAAAGTCCAAAAAGCAAATTTTTGTAAACAGTCGAATTGGAACTCGAGACCACTTCCATTGAGTCCAAAATGACATTTGCGACTTTTTTAAGTATAAATATTGATATGTTTGGAACTAGCTAGAATTTCGACCTTTCCACTTAGGGTTTTGGGTTTGGGTTTCAGCCCATTTACCCAACATATCAACCCAACTCCACACCACACCTCTTCACTCCTTCATAATATTTCCTACAACTTTAGCTTTAGCAAAAATGGTGGTGGAGATGGGAAATTAAAATCCTAAACCCTAGTTTCTTTAGCAAATCCAAGTTTTAGCTCCAAATTCAAGAGAAGCTTTGGTAAGTATCTCCATCTTCTGCTCCAACTCAATCTCTCTTTAATTTCGGAAATTTCCTAAACCTAACTTAGGAAATGTTCTTCTTTTAAGCTTAGATTCAAGCTTCTAGGGTGGAGTTGAAGTGAAGTTGATCTTCCTTTGCATTCAAGCTTCTCCTTCATCATTTTTGGGTTAAAAGGTGAGATTTTTATCTCACATCTTTGCCTATAACTATCTTTGATGTTAGGTATGAATTCTTAACACTTGTTCATGATCATTTGATTTTGATTTGAATTTAATTGATTTGGTGAACATTTCAATTTTTGGTGTTTTGAAGTCAAAACTTTGAAAATCCTTGCTTTGATTTATGAACATGTTTATGGTGGTGAATCGGAGAGCCTATAGGGCCAGATTGTCGATTGGCAAAAGCCCCTAAAGTCCATTGCTCGACCGGGTGCAAATGGTGAGAGTTTACTCTTCCATTTGATAGGCTGAAAAACAATTTCAGCTCGTCACCAGACATCTGCAGGTAAGCTCAAACGTCTGGGGTCTGTTTCAACGAACTTCCTGAAACTTACTGCAGACGTCTGAGCATATACCGCAGACGTCTGGAGTATGTTATTTCCAGAATTTCCAACAGTTTTCTTTTATATATTGTTTTGATTTCCAGCCCTTATCGATTCAAGGTTATCCGATTTGTTGTTATCGTTTATTATCCTCTCTGATGACTTCTTTTTCGGGACTTTTGTGGATATCCATTTTGATGGATTCGGCATCAATTTCTTTGGATTTGATTCACGCCTTCGAATGTGGATTTTGATGATTGATTGTTTCTACAATCATTTCTATGATTTGTCACTTTAAAATATAAAGGTTTTCTATACTAGTAGTAAATATTCAAACTCTTTTACAAAGATGATTTCAACTCTATTTTAAATATAAAGCTTGTTTTCAAAACCGTTTTCCAATCTATTAGTATACACAAACCTTTACCTCATTCGTATGAGAAAATATAATTAAACGGCTTAGCGAAACAAGTGGTATGAAATGCTTGCGTTTACTTCGTCGGTTAATTTTTGGACTTGTTCGATTGAAAATATTGTGACAATTTTCGAGTGGAAATCTACAATTTGTTCGTAAATATATAAGTTAAGCTAGTGGTTATGGGACATGAAGCTAAACTCATATATTTACTGGCTTAGTGTAATTCACACTTTTTATTGATCGATGATGATCATTTTGTGATTTGTACTAGCGATGTGCGATGTCTATTTGTCTGCGAGGGAGACTAAACCCCGTTTCTGTGGAACTTCGGTTCAATTTGGCAGGGTAGCTACCCGTGTTCTTCGGACCGTTTATGGAGCTTCGGCTCAATTTTTAATGGTTAGCGACCATGGAATAGCGTTCACTTGTGATACACGTGTTGGTGAGTTTTCACACTCCCGTTTATGATAGGCCTCCCCCTTTTGTGATTTCTGGATTTATGATTTATGATTTCTAGAATTTGTGTTTCTCCAACTTTTGTGATTGGCATTAATATGTTTGTCAATATTTGTAGTTGGTGAATAAAATAAAGAATAAGATATTCTTTTTGGTGCTTTGAGATTTTGAGATATTATATGATTTTTTTGTTGATTAAATCATATTTGTTCTAGTATGAAATTATTGTTATCATACGTTCTTATATCATCTCTGCTTATATCTCATTCCTTTATCTTATATTTATAGCTTGACTGATCCGTTTATTATTTTCTTATTAAATAATACTTGGGTCAGACCGAGATTTTATAGGTGCTTCTGCTTGCTTCTTATCTGGGACCATCTTCTGACTTTTGTCTAACTACAGAATATTTGTAGTTTTTGTAGTTATACGTTCGAGATATAGACTCTATGATGTATACATATTCTTTTGTCTAGCACTTGTATCTATTCTTTTGTGATATTGTGGATCTTATTTGACCACTACTATGATGTACACCTTTCCGTGTTATATATTCATATCTGTTTCTGCCTTTGTGATATGAATGTCTGTGACTGATTTATGTTATGTTTATTTCTATACTTGTTTCCGAGGTCCACTTAGCCACTGTGTGGTAGCTTTGAGTTTGCATCGGTATGTCGGATTTCCTCTTGAAACGAAATGCATGTTATACTATCCGACATATCGGTACTCGTACAAGGCAATTGCACAGATGGTCGCTCCTCAACAGCCTTATTCTTCGCGCTAGTTGACGGCATTACTCCGTAGTGTCCTTGGCTAGCGTGAGCATAGAGGTGGGGCGTCACAGCTTGATATCAGAGCCAAACTTCGGAACAATATAGAAAAATCTAGCAAGGATCATTGTCCTAAGTCTTTCTTAGGAATCGTGCCTTAGGATTAATTCGAGTCATTGAACCCGTTCTATCCTATTTCTTTTTATGATACCTTGTTTTATCAATCAAGTTTGTTTGATATTAATTCTGAGATTAACCTTTTTCCTCTTTTCTTTCTTTCTTAAAGAAGAGAAATGGTTAGACCAGGCCATCCCAGCGCCGGTCAATCTAGTGCTACTCCCCAAGATGGAGTATTTATGTCTGCTCAGCAACTTCTAGATCTTGTGAGAAATGCTTAAGCTGTCGGACCTATTCCTGAGCCCACACATCCTAAATCTGGGTTTGCACGTTTGTGCAGTGATTACACCAACTTGGATGGAAAGCCATTCAAAGGTTCCGAGAGCATTATAGAAGTCCAGGCTTGGCTTCGATCATGCGACCGCATCTTTTCTCGCATGAATCTTATCGATCTTCATCGAGTCCAAGTGGCTTCTAGTATGCTCCAAGAAAGAGCATTAGACTGGTACGAACTTTTGATCTCTGAAATTATTGAAGCGGGTCTTACTTGGGAGCAATTCCGAGAAAGATTCAAGTTGAAATTCGTGCCGAAAGCTGAAAAAGTATCTCTAGCTCGACGCTTTATTGACCTTGTTCAAGGTGAATCTTCTGTGACAGACTACGTCGCTTCTTTCGAATCTCTATCCAAATATGGGGTTGAATATATTAATACCCCATTGAAGAAAAACCAGAGATTTGTTTATGGCTTGAACAAGAGCCTCAAAAAGCCATTACTTCTAAAATTGGAAGTTTCTTTTGACCAACTTGTTGATATTGCCCTTCGACTCGAAGAGGCTGATAAAGATAGTGATGTTGAGGTCAAACAAAATATCAACAAGAAGAGACCTATTAAATTCAAGCCTAATCCCAACAAAAAGGGGAAGTAAACAACTTCGGTAGCAAATACTCCTAACACTCGTCGTGGAGAATGTTACAATTGTGGTTCTAAGGACTATTATGCAAACAAGTACCTGAAGCCTCTTTTCTGCCAATATTGCAAGAGTTCGGGTCATACTTTATCTTTGTGTCCCAAACTTCAGGGCAAGAAGGAAGGTAAGCTAAATGTTGTACAAGCCCCTTCTAACACTTCTCGTGGTCAAGGTATTACTCATTCTATCCTTGATGGTATTATTATATTTCGTGATCTTCATATTCGAGTTCTTTTTGATACGGGTGCATCTCACTCTTTTATATCAAAAGAACTTGTTGATGCTTTGTCTTTGGATGTTATTGGCTTGATGACTTCTTTAAGAATTGCGAATCCGGTCGGCGGATCCGCAACACTCAGTTTATTGTGTAAAGATGTTGAAATTATTTTATGTGATTACTCTTTCCGTGCCGATTTGCATGTTATGCGTTACCTTGGTTTCGGAATGATTTTGGGAATGGATTGGCTTAACCGTTATGAAGCCCATATCCTATGTCCAGAACGGACAATATATCTTCGGCATCCTCAATCTGTTAAGCAGATTTCTCTTGTTCTGAAAGAAACAGATTCCAATTCGAAAGCATCCTTTTATTCTCTAAATCCTCATGATGATGATAATGATGATGAGGAAGATGTCATTTCTCTCATTCACGTTGTTCGTGACTTTCCTGACATATTTGAGCCCGTTCTAGGATTACCACCTAAGTGAGCAATTGAGTTCAGAATTACTCTAATCCCGGGAGCTCTGCCTATTACTCATCCTCCTTATCGTATGTCCAATAAAGAAAATGAGAAAATGCGCAAACAATTATCCGAATTGGAAGCGAAGCAATTTATTCAATCTAGTTCCTCTCCATGGGGAGCTTCAGCTATTTTTGTGAAGAAATCTGATGGTACGCTTAGGCTTTGCATTGACTACCGCAAGCTTAACGATCTCACCATCAAGAATAAATATCCCTTACCTCGGATTGATGATTTATTCGATTAACTTAGTGGAGCTAAAGTCTTTTCACAGTTAGACTTAGCAACTGGTTTTCATCATCTCCGTATTGCAGAGGATAGCATTCCTTTTCCTTTGACATTGTTCTGTACTCGTTATGGATCTTATGAATGGCTTGTTATGCCATTTGGTTTGATGAATGCTCCAGCTTATTTCGTCGACCTTATGAATCGAGTTTTCAAAGACTTCCTCGATCGATTTGTTCTCATCTTTATAGATGATATTCTCATTTATTCTAAAACTGAGGAAGAGCATAAAAATCATCTTCGGATTGTACTGGAAACTCTTAGGAGTAACCAATTGAAAGCAAAATTTTCTAAATGCCACTTTTGGCAATCTCGTGTGAAATTTTTGGGGCATATCATTTCTGAATCCGGAATTTCCGTGGATCCTTCAAAGATTGAAGCGATTCAAAATTGGAAGAGACCGGAGAGTGTGACGGAAATTCGTAGCTTTCTCGGATTGGCGGGCTATTACCGTCGGTTCATAAAAGACTTTTCTAAGATTTCCGTACCTCTTACTAATTTGACAAAGAAGGGAGTTAAATACATTTGGTCAGACAAATTTGAAGCTTCATTCCATAGATTAAAAGAACTCCTTTCTGATGCTCCTATTCTTGTGATTCCCGATGGGAACCAAGATTTTATTGTTTATACCGATGCTAGTCGTGTTGGTTTGGGTGCCGTTCTCATGCAGCGGGAATGTGTTATCGCTTATGCTTCTAGGCAATTAAAGCCTGCCGAGACTAGATATACCACTCATGATTTAGAGCTCGCGGCTATTGTATTCGCACTTAGAATTTGGCGTCATTATCTTTTGGGAGAGAAATTTGTTCTCTACACCGATCATAAATCTTTAAAGTATTTATTCTCTCAAAAGGAACTTAATTTGCGTCAACAACGTTGGCTCGAGTTCCTTGCATCTTATGATCTAGATATTCTTTATACTCCCGGAAAAGGAAATCGTGTTGCCGATGCCCTTAGCCGAAAGCAACAAGCGGTTGTTTCTATGATGATATCCGAGTGGAATGATCTAGAGACTTTATCCACTTGTGAGATTCGAGATCGTGAATCCGATTTATGTTCATCTCTTGTTTTATGTAGCCTTGAGGCTCATCCTTCTATTTTAGACCGCATTCTTGAAGCTCAAAAGCATGATCCCGAATTGGTTCCTCTTGGCCAAAGTTGTAGGGATAAAATCAATATTGAAGGTTTGGTAGACTTTGATATTGATACTCGTGGCGGTATTCGAAAATTTGGTAGACTTATTGTACCAAACATCATTGATCTTCGTAAAGATATACTAGAAGATTCTCATCGTTCTAAATTTACCATTCATCCCGGTAGTTGTAAAATGTACGTGGATATGAAGCGACTTTATTATTGGGAGGGAATGAAATCTGATATTGCTAACTTTGTTAAGCGTTGCATGACTTGCCAACTTGTAAAGGCCGAGCACCAAAGGCCCGGTGGGTTATTGCAACCATTGGAAATTCCATTATGGAAGTGGGATCAAATTTCCATGGACTTTATTGACGGTCTTCCCCGTTCTCGTTCGGGCCATGATAGCCTCTGGGTGATAGTAGATAGACTTACAAAATCCGCCCATTTTATTCCCGTTCGGTCCAATCGGACTGTGCCTATTTTGGCTAAACTCTTTGTCAAAGAAATTATTAAATTGCATGGAGTTCCTACTTCTATTGTTATTGATCGTGATCCATTGTTTACTAGTGGATTTTGGAAAGGTCTTCAAAAAATTTTGGGAATGAAGCTTAACTTTAGCACTGCTTATCATCCCCAGTCCGATGGACAAACCGAGCGTTTGAATCAAACTGTTAAAGATCTTCTTCGTGCATGTGTTCTAGATTTTGGTGGAAGTTGGGAAGATCATATCTCGCTTGTTGAATTTTCCTATAATAATAGCTTCCAATCTAGTATTGGTATGGCACCTTTCGAGGCACTATACGGAAGGCCATGCCGATCTCCTTCATGTTGGCTTGAAGCCGGTGAGAAGCTGGTTTTAGGCCCAGATTTTATTCGTGATGCCACAGAAAAGATTGACCTCATTCGACATAGGATGAAAGAAGCTCAAAGTAGACAAAAATCCTATGCCGATAACCGAAGAAGGAAATTAGAATTTTCTGTGGGAGATTTTGTGTTTATTCGTGTTTCACCGATGAAGGGTGTTGTGCGTTTCAGTCGATTGGGAAAATTAGCACCTCGTTATATTGGCCCATTTCCCATCACCGAACGCATTGGTTCCGTGGCTTATCGCCTTTCATTACCGGCTCAGTTTTCTGCTATTCATGACGTGTTTCACGTTTCTCAACTACGGAAATGCCTTCGAGATTCCGATTCTACTCTTGAGCCCGGTGTTATTGAAGAAATTGAAGTTTCGCCTAATTTGACTTATGAGCAACATCCTATCTGTATCATTGCTTTGGAGATTAAACGCCTTCGAAATAAAGATGTTCCTCTTGTGAAAGTTCAGTGGTCCTCAAATCCTAAGGATTGCTCTTGGGAATCCAGAGAATTCATCGAGCGGACACATCCGAACTTCCTCTTTCATGCTCCTTAAGGTGACCTTTTTATTTCAAATTTTTTTTATGTTGATATACTTTTATTGTTGTTACTTCCTATTTATTTCTTGGAGGTTGCGGGGATGCAATTTCTTTAAGGAGGGGAGTCTGTAACAACCCGCATATTTTACGATTGTATATTTAAATATTTTATTTAAATGTAGAATCATTAATCGGATTAAAGTCCGAAAAGCTACTTTTTATAAACAGTCGAATTGGGACTCGAGACCACTTCCATTGAGTCCAAAACGACGTTTGTGACTTTTTTAAGTATAAATATTGATATGTTTGGAACTAGCTAGAATTTCGACCTTTCCACTTAGGGTTTTGGGTTTGGGTTTCAGCCCATTTACCCAACATATCAACCCAACTCCACACCACACCTCTTCACTCCTTCATAATATTTCCTACAACTTTAGCTTTAGCAAAAATGGTGGTGGAGATGGGAAATTAAAATCCTAAACCCTAGTTTCTTTAGCAAATCCAAGTTTTAGCTCCAAATTCAAGAGAAGCTTTGGTAAGTATCTCCATCTTCTGCTCCAACTCAATCTCTCTTTAATTTCAGAAATTTCCTAAACCTAACTTAGGAAATGTTCTTCTTTTAAGCTTAGATTCAAGCTTCTAGGGTGGAGTTGAAGTGAAGTTGATCTTCCTTTGCATTCAAGCTTCTCCTTCATCATTTTTGGGTTTAAAGGTGAGATTTTTATCTCACATCTTTGCCTATAACTATCTTTGATGTTAGGTATGAATTCTTAACACTTGTTCATGATCATTTGATTTTGAATTGATTTGGTAAACATTTCAATTTTTGGTGTTTTGAAGTCAAAACTTTGAAAATCCTTTCTTTGATTTGTGAACATGTTTATGGTGGTGAATCGGAGAGCCTATAGGGGCGGATTGTCGATTGGCAAAAGCCCCTAAAGTCCATTGCTCATCCGAGTGCAAATGGTGAGAGTTTACTCTTCCATTTGATAGATTGAAAAACAATTTCAGCTCGTCACCAGACGTCTACAGGTAAGCTCAAACGTCTGGGGCCTGTTTCAGCGAACTTCCTGAAACTTACTGCAGACGTCTGAGCATATACCACAGACGTCTGGAGTATGTTATTTCCAGAATTTCCAACAGTTTTCTTTTATATATTGTTTTGATTTCCAGCCCTTATCGATTCAAGGTTATCCGATTTGTTGTTATCGTTTATTATCCTCTCTGATGACTTCTTTTTCGGGACTTTTGTGGATATCCATTTTGATGGATTCGGCATCAATTTCTTTGGATTTGATTCACGCCTACGAATGTGGATTTTGATGATTGATTGTTTCTACAATCATTTCTGTGATTTTTCACTTTAAAATATAAAGGTTTTCTATACTAGTAGTAAATATTCAAACTCTTTTACAAAGATGATTTCAACTCTATTTTAAATATAAAGCTTGTTTTCAAAACCGTTTTCCAATCTATTAGTATACACAAACCTTTACCTCATTCGTATGAGAAAATATAATTAAACGGCTTAGCGAAACAAGTGGTATGAAACGCTTGCATTTACTTCGTCGGTTAATTTTTGGACTTGTTCGATTGAAAATCTTGTGACAATTTTCGAGTGGAAATCTAAAATTTGTTTGTAAATATTTAAGTTAAGCTAGTGGTTATGGGACATGAAGCTAAACTCATATATTTACTGGCTTAGTGTAATTCACACTTTTTATTGATCGATGATGATCATTTTGTGATTTGTACTAGCGATGTGCGATGTCTATTTGTCTGCGAGGGAGACTAAACCCCGTTTCTGTGGAACTTCGGTTCAATTTGGCGGGGTAGCTACCTGTGGTCTTCGGACCGTTTATGGAGCTTCGGCTCAATTTTTAATGGTTAGCGACCATGGAATAGCGTTCCATTTGTGATACACGTGTTGGTGAGTTTTCATGCTCCCATTTATGATAGGCCTCCCCCTTTTGTGATTTCTGGATTTATGATTTATGATTTCTAGAATTTGTGTTTCTCCAACTTTTGTGATTGGCATTAATATGTTTGTCAATATTTGTAGTTGGTGAATAAAATAAAGAATATGATATTCTTTTTGGTGCTTTGAGATTTTGAGATATTATATGATTTTGTTGTTGATTAAATCATATTTGTTCTAGTATGAAATTATTGTTATCATACGTTCTTACATCATCTCTGCTTATATCTCATTCCTTTATCTTATATTTATAGCTTGACTGATCCGTTTATTATTTTCTTATTAAATAATACTTAGGTCAGACGAGATTTTACAGGTGCTTCTGCTTGCTTCTTATCTCGGACCATCTTCTGACTTTTGTCTAACTACAGAATATTTGTAGTTTTTGTAGTTATACGTTCGAGATATAGACTCTATGATGTATACATATTCTTTTGTCTAGCACTTGTATCTATTCTTTTGTGATATTGTGGATCTTATTTGACCACTACTATGATGTACACCTTTCCGTGTTATATATTCATATCTGTTTCCGCCTTTGTGATATGAATGTCTGTGACTGATTTATGTTATGTTTATTTCTATACTTGTTTTCGAGGTCCACTTAGCCACTGTTTGGTAGCTTTGAGTTTGCATCGGTATGTCGGATTTCCTCTTGAAACGAAATGCATGTTATACTATCCGACATATCGGTACACGCACAAGGCAATTGCACAGATGGTCGCTCCTCAACAGCCTTATTCTTCGCGCTAGTTGACAGCATTACTCCGTAGTGTCCTTGGCTAGCGTGAGCATAGAGGTGGGGCGTCACAGCTTGATATCAGAGCCAAACTTCGGAACAATATAGAAAAATCTAGCAAGGATCATTGTCCTAAGTCTTTCTTAGGAATCGTGCCTTAGGATTAATTCGAGTCATTGAACCCGTTCTATCCTATTTCTTTTTATGATACCTTGTTTTATCAATCAAGTTTGTTTGATATTAATTCTGAGATTAACCTTTTTCCTCTTTTCTTTCTTTCTTAAAGAAGAGAAATGGTTAGACCAGGCCATCCCAGCGCCGGTCAATCTAGTGCTACTCCCCAAGATGGAGTATTTATGTCTGCTCAGCAACTTCTAGATCTTGTGAGAAATGTTCAAGCTGTCGGACCTATTCCTGAGCCCACACATCCTAAATCTGGGTTTGCACATTTGTGCAGTGATTACACCAACTTGGGTGGAAAGCCATTCAAAGGTTCCGAGAGCATTATAGAAGTCCAGGCTTGGCTTCGATCATGCGACCGCATCTTTTCTCGCATGAATCTTATCGATCTTCATCGAGTCCAAGTGGCTTCAAGTATGCTCCAAGAAAAAGCATTAGACTGGTACGAACTTTTGATCTCTGAAATTATTGAAGCGGGCCTTACTTGGGAGCAATTCCGGGAAAGATTCGAGTTGAAATTCGTGCCGGAAGCTGAAAAAGTATCTCTAGCTCGATGCTTTATTGACCTTGTTCAAGTTGAATCTTCTGTGACAGACTACGTCGCTTCTTTCGAATCTCTATCCAAATATGGGGTTGAATATATTAATACCCCATTGAAGAAAAACCAGAGATTTGTTTATGGCTTGAACAAGAGCCTTAAAAAGCCATTACTTCTAAAATTGGAAGTTTCTTTTGACCAACTTGTTGATATTGCCCTTCGACTCGAAGAGGCTGATAAAGATAGTGATGTTGAGGTCAAACAAAATATCAACAAGAAGAGACCTATTAAATTCAAGCCTAATCCCAACAAAAAGGGGAAGCAAACAACTTCGGTAGCAAATACTCCTATCACTCGTCGTGGAGAATGTTACAATTGTGGTTCTAAGGACTATTATGCAAACAAGTACCTGAAGCCTCTTTTCTGCCGATATTGCAAGAGTTCGGGTCATACTTTATCTTTGTGTCCCAAACTTCAGGGCAAGAAGGAAGGTAAGCTAAATGTTGTACAAGCCCCTTCTAACACTTCTCGTGGTCAAGGTATTACTCATTCTATCCTTGATGGTATTATTATATTTCATGATCTTCATATTCGAGTTCTTTTTGATACGGGTGCATCTCACTCTTTTATATCAAAAGAACTTGTTGATGCTTTGTCTTTGGATGTTATTGGCTTGATGACTTCTTTAAGAATTGCGAATCCGGTCGGCGGATCCGCAACACTCGGTTTATTGTGTAAAGATGTTGAAATTATTTTATGTGATTACTCTTTCCGTGCCGATTTGCATGTTATGCGTTACCTTGGTTTCGGAATGATTTTGGGAATGGATTGGCTTAACCGTTATGAAGCCCATATCCTATGTCCAGAACGGACAATATATCTTCGACATCCTCAATCTGTTAAGCAGATTTCTCTTGTTCTTAAAGAAACAGATTCCAATTCGAAAGCATCCTTTTATTCTCTAAATCCTCATGATGATGATAATGATGATGAGGAAGATGTCATTTCTCTCATTCACGTTGTTCGTGACTTTCCTGACATATTTGAGCCCGTTCTAGGATTACCACCTAAGTGAGCAATTGAGTTCAGAATTACTCTAATCCTGGGAGCTCTGCCTATTACTCATCCTCCTTATCGTATGTCCAATAAAGAAAATGAGAAAATGCGCAAACAATTATCCGAATTGGAAGCGAAGCAATTTATTCAATCTAGTTCCTCTCCATGGGGAGCTTCAGCTATTTTTGTGAAGAAATCTGATGGTACGCTTAGGCTTTGCATTGACTACCGCAAGCTTAACGATCTCACCATCAAGAATAAATATCCCTTACCTCGGATTGATGATTTATTCGATTAACTTAGTGGAGCTAAAGTCTTTTCACAGTTAGACTTAGCAACTAGTTTTCATCATCTCCGTATTGCAGAGGATAGCATTCCTTTTCCTTTGACATCGTTCTGTACTCGTTATGGATCTTATAAATGGCTTGTTATACCATTTGGTTTGATGAATGCTCCAGCTTATTTCGTCGACCTTATGAATCGAGTTTTCAAAGACTTCCTCGATCGATTTGTTCTCATCTTTATAGATGATATTCTCATTTATTCTAAAATTGAGGAAGAGCATAAAAATCATCTTCGAATTGTACTGGAAACTCTTAGGAGTAACCAATTGAAAGCAAAATTTTCTAAATGCCACTTTTGGCAATCTCGTGTGAAATTTTTGGGGCATATCATTTCTGAATCCGGAATTTCCATGGATCCTTCAAAGATTGAAGCGATTCAAAATTGGAAGAGACCGGAGAGTGTGACGGAAATTCGTAGCTTTCTCGGATTGGCGGGCTATTACCGTCGGTTCATAAAAGACTTTTCTAAGATTTCCGTACCTCTTACTAATTTGACAAAGAAGGGAGTTAAATACATTTGGTCTGACAAATGTGAAGCTTCATTCCATAGATTAAAAGAACTCCTTTCTGATGCTCCTATTCTTTTGATTCCCGATGGGAACCAAGATTTTATTGTTTATACCGATGCTAGTCGTGTTGGTTTGGGTGCCGTTCTCATGCAGCGGGAATGTGTTATCGCTTATGCTTCTAGGCAATTAAAGCCTGCCGAGACTAGATATACCACTCATGATTTAGAGCTCGCGGCTATTGTATTCGCACTTAGAATTTGGCGTCATTATCTTTTGGGAGAGAAATTTGTTCTCTACACCGATCATAAATCTTTAAAGTATTTATTCTCTCAAAAGGAACTTAATTTGCGTCAACAACGTTGGCTCGAGTTCCTTGCATCTTATGATCTAGATATTCTTTATACTCCCGGAAAAGGAAATCGTGTTGCCGATGCCCTTAGCCGAAAGCAACAAGCGGTTGTTTCTATGATGATATCCGAGTGGAATGATCTAGAGACTTTATCCACTTGTGAGATTCGAGATCGTGAATCCGATTTATGTTCATCTCTTGTTTTATGTAGCCTTGAGGCTCATCCTTCTATTTTAGACCGCATTCTTGAAGCTCAAAAGCATGATCCCGAATTGGTTCCTCTTGGCCAAAGTTGTAGAGATAAAATCAATATTGAAGGTTTGATAGACTTTGATATTGATACTCGTGGCGGTATTCGAAAATTTGGTAGACTTATTATACCAAACATCATTGATCTTCGTAAAGATATACTAGAAGATTCTCATCGTTCTAAATTTACCATTCATCCCGGTAGTAGTAAAATGTACGTGGATATGAAGCGACTTTATTATTGGGAGGGAATGAAATCTGATATTTCTAACTTTGTTAAGCGTTGCATGACTTGCCAACTTGTAAAGGCCGAGCACCAAAGGCCCGGTGGGTTATTGCAACCTTTGGAAATTCCATTATGGAAGTGGGATCAAATTTCCATGGACTTTATTGACGGTCTTCCATGTTCTCGTTCGGGCCATGATAGCCTCTGGGTGATAGTAGATAGACTTACAAAATCCGCCCATTTTATTCCCGTTCGGTCCAATCGGACTGTGCCTATTTTCGCTAAACTCTTTGTCAAAGAAATTATTAAATTGCATGGAGTTCCTACTTCTATTGTTATTGATCGTGATCCATT
This sequence comes from Allium fistulosum, assembly GCA_030737815.1. Lineage (NCBI taxonomy): Eukaryota > Viridiplantae > Streptophyta > Magnoliopsida > Asparagales > Amaryllidaceae > Allium > Allium fistulosum. The sequence goes on from CM060902.1 coordinate 1,292,709,367, forward strand.
GTTTACTAGTGGATTTTGGAAAGGTCTTCAAAAAATTTTGGGAATGAAGCTTAACTTTAGCACTGCTTATCATCCCCAGTCCGATGGACAAACCGAGCGTTTGAATCAAACTGTTAAAGATCTTCTTCGTGCATGTGTTCTAGATTTTGGTGGAAGTTGGGAAGATCATATCTCGCTTGTTGAATTTTCCTATAATAATAGCTTCCAATCTAGTATTGGTATGGCACCTTTCGAGGCACTATACGGAAGGCCATGCCGATCTCCTTCATGTTGGCTTGAAGCCGGTGAGAAGCTGGTTTTAGGCCCAGATTTTATTCGTGATGCCACAGAAAAGATTGACCTCATTCGACATAGGATGAAAGAAGCTCAAAGTAGACAAAAATCCTATGCCGATAACCGAAGAAGGAAATTAGAATTTTCTGTGGGAGATTTTGTGTTTATTCGTGTTTCACCGATGAAGGGTGTTGTGCGTTTCAGTCGATTGGGAAAATTAGCACCTCGTTATATTGGCCCATTTCCCATCACCGAACGCATTGGTTCCGTGGCTTATCGCCTTTCATTACCGGCTCAGTTTTCTGCTATTCATGACGTGTTTCACGTTTCTCAACTACGGAAATGCCTTCGAGATTCCGATTCTACTCTTGAGCCCGGTGTTATTGAAGAAATTGAAGTTTCGCCTAATTTGACTTATGAGCAACATCCTATCTGTATCATTGCTTTGGAGATTAAACGCCTTCGAAATAAAGATGTTCCTCTTGTGAAAGTTCAGTGGTCCTCAAATCCTAAGGATTGCTCTTGGGAATCCAGAGAATTCATCGAGCGGACACATCCGAACTTGCTCTTTCATGCTCCTTAAGGTGACCTTTTTATTTCAAATTTTTTTTATGTTGATATACTTTTATTGTTGTTACTTCCTATTTATTTCTTGGAGGTTGCGGGGATGCAATTTCTTTAAGGAGGGGAGTCTGTAACAACCCGCATATTTTACGATTGTATATTTAAATATTTTATTTAAATGTAGAATCATTAATCGGATTAAAGTCCAAAAAGCTACTTTTTATAAACAGTCGAATTGGGACTCGAGACCACTTCCATTGAGTCCAAAACGACGTTTGTGACTTTTTTAAGTATAAATATTGATATGTTTGGAACTAGCTAGAATTTTGACCTTTCCACTTAGGGTTTTGGGTTTGGGTTTCAGCCAATTTACCCAACATATCAACCCAACTCCACACCACACCTCTTCACTCCTTCATAATATTTCCTACAACTTTAGCTTTAGCAAAAATGGTGGTGGAGATGGGAAATTAAAATCCTAAACCCTAGTTTCTTTAGCAAATCCAAGTTTTAGCTCCAAATTCAAGAGAAGCTTTGGTAAGTATCTCCATCTTCTGCTCCAACTCAATCTCTCTTTAATTTCAGAAATTTCCTAAACCTAACTTAGGAAATGTTCTTCTTTTAAGCTTAGATTCAAGCTTCTAGGGTGGAGTTGAAGTGAAGTTGATCTTCCTTTGCATTTAAGCTTCTCCTTCATCATTTTTGGGTTTAAAGGTGAGATTTTTATCTCATATCTTTGCCTATAACTATCTTTGATGTTAGGTATGAATTCTTAACACTTGTTCATGGTCATTTGATTATGAATTGATTTGGTAAACATTTCAATTTTTGGTGTTTTGAAGTCAAAACTTTGAAAATCCTTTCTTTGATTTGTGAACATGTTTATGGTGGTGAATCGGAGAGCCTATAGGGCCGGATTGTCGATTGGCAAAAGCCCCTAAAGTCCATTGCTCGTCCGGGTGCAAATGGTGAGAGTTTACTCTTCCATTTGATAGCCTGAAAAACAATTTCAGCTCGCCACCAGACGTCTGCAGGTAAGCTCAAACGTCTGGGGTCTGTTTCAGCGAACTTCCTGAAACTTACTGCAGACGTCTGAGCATATACCGCAGACGTCTGGAGTATGTTATTTCCAGAATTTCCAACAGTTTTCTTTTATATATTGTTTTGATTTCCAGCCCTTATCGATTCAAGGTTATCCGATTTGTTGTTATCGTTTATTATCCTCTCTGATGACTTCTTTTTCGGGACTTTTGTGGATATCCATTTTGATGGATTCGGCATCAATTTCTTTGGATTTGATTCACGCCTTCGAATGTGGATTTTGATGATTGATTGTTTTTACAATCATTTCTATGATTTTTCACTTTAAAATATAAAGGTTTTCTATACTAGTAGTAAATATTCAAACTCTTTTACAAAGATGATTTCAACTCTATTTTAAATATAAAGCTTGTTTTCAAAACCGTTTTCCAATCTATTAATATACACAAACCTTTACCTCATTCGTATGAGAAAATATAATTAAACGGCTTAGCGAAACAAGTGGTATGAAACGCTTGCATTTACTTCGTCGGTTAATTTTTGGACTTGTTCGATTGAAAATCTTGTGACAATTTTCGAGTGGAAATCTAAAATTTGTTCGTAAATATTTAAGTTAAGCTAGTGGTTATGGGACATGAAGCTAAACTCATATATTTACTGGCTTAGTGTAATTCACACTTTTTATTGATCGATGATGATCATTTTGTGATTTGTACTAGCGATGTGCGATGTCTATTTGTCTGCGAGGGAGACTATACCCCGTTTCTGTGGAACTTCGGTTCAATTTGGCGGGGTAGCTACCTGTGGTCTTTGGATCGTTTATGGAGCTTTGGATCAATTTTTAATGGTTAGCGACCATGGAATAGCGTTCCATTTGTGATACACGTGTTGGTGAGTTTTCACGCTCCCGTTTATGATAGGCCTCCCCCTTTTGTGATTTCTGGATTTATGATTTATGATTTCTAGAATTTGTGTTTCTCCAACTTTTGTGATTGGCATTAATATGTTTGTCAATATTTGTAGTTGGTGAATAAAATAAAGAATATGATATTCTTTTTGGTGCTTTGAGATTTTGAGATATTATATGATTTTGTTGTTGATTAAATCATATTTGTTCTAGTATGAAATTATTGTTATCATACGTTCTTATATCATCTCTGCTTATATCTCATTCCTTTATCTTATATTTATAGCTTGACTGATCCGTTTATTATTTTCTTATTAAATAATACTTGGGTCAGACCGAGATTTTACAAGTGCTTCTGCTTGCTTCTTATCTGGGACCATCTTCTGACTTTTGTCTAACTACAGAATATTTGTAGTTTTTGTAGTTATACGTTCGAGATATAGACTCTATGATGTATACATATTCTTTTGTCTAGCACTTGTATCTATTCTTTTGTGATATTGTGGATCTTATTTGACCACTACTATGATGTACACCTTTCCGTGTTATATATTCATATCTGTTTCCGCCTTTGTGATATGAATGTCTATGACTGATTTATGTTATGTTTATTTCTGTACTTGTTTCCGAGGTCCACTTAGCCACTGTGTGGTAGCTTTGAGTTTGCATCGGTATGTCGGATTTCCTCTTAAAACGAAATGCATTTTATACTCTGTAGTGTCCTTGGCTAGCGTGAGCATAGAGGTGGGGCGTCACAAGAATGCTCCTTTTGGGTATGAAAGCAGCTTGATTATGAGAGACAAGGGCAGGAAGCACTACAACAAGCCTTGAGGCAATGATTTTAGTAAAGCATTTATACATTACATTGCAGTAAGAGATGGGTCCAAATGAAGCAACAGATGTGGGAGGACTTTCTTTAGGAATAAAAACAAAATTAGTGGCATTAACTTCACCAAGCATCTTGAATTTAGCAAAAAAATTGAGAACAGCTTTGCAGAAGTCTTGAGCAATAACATTCTAGCTGTGGAAAAAAATAGGACATTGAATCCATCTAGTCCACCAGCTGATTTTTTGTACATGGAGAAGAGGGTTTTCTTGATTTCTTCAACAGTAACCTGGGCAATTAACCTACTCCTAGCTTCTGGCTGAACAGATGGCAGTTGTATGGTAGATAGAGAAGATAGCTCAGTTTCAAAATTAGAATCATTTCCTAGTAGCTTGGAGAAGTAGTCAACAAGAGCATTGTCAACCCCCTTTAGGGTGGTGTGAAGTATTGCATTTACATCCTGGATGCTATTTATCTGCTCCTAGGCCTGCTTTGTCTTGATTGCTGCAAGGTAGAAAGCTATGTTATGGTCCCCTTCAGCAGCCCATTTGTAATTCAATTGATGCTTCCTCGTCATGCTTTCCAATTTTAAGGCTTTTTCAAGTTCAGCTGCCATTCTTCCTTCTTCAAAGGCTGCACTTACATCATCAGGATTAGATAACATTCTTTTCTGCACCTCTTCCAATTTTCTTCTCAGCTCTGAAGATTTGAGTTTGCCATCTCCAAAATTTGAGTGAGCCCATAATCTTAAAGCTCTCTTAGTCTCCTTCAGCTTCCTGCAAAAAATATACATTGGGTTGCCATAGAAAGAGTTATACCAACCATTATTTATTATATTAGTATACCCAGGCTCTTTGACCCAGGCATTATAGAATTTGAAACTTCTTTTCTCTTTAATAGCTGGATGACCAGTGGAAATAATGATGAGAGAGTGATTAGAAAGGTTTGGCATGGGGAAAAAGGAAGAGAGATTAGGACAAGAGGTGATGGATTTGAGATTGGCAAAGGCATAGTCTATGGTAGTGAAAGTTCTTTTCCCACTTCTACTTTTATTATTCCAAGTGAATTTGGCACCATATTTATTAATGCTCATGAGAGAGGAATTTTCTACAACAAGGTTGAAGGGTTGAATATCTCTTAGAGTGAGGGGAACACCACCATGCTTATCATCAATGTTGAGGCAGCAGTTGAAATCACCAAGGACAACCCAAGGATGGGTATCTTGTCTGAAAGTAGGTAATAAGTCAAACAAAAATTTCCTTGCTGGAATGGCATTGTTGGCATAAATGATGGGTAAATAGAAAGAGGTGCTAGTTGGGATTAGATTGGCATGGAAATGAATGAGTTAGGGGTAGCCAGAATTGGGTTAAGATTGAATATTTTGGGGTTGTGAATCATCATGATTCTGCCATAGGGAGCTGAAGGCAAATTATGGTTAAGCGTCCATGACTGGTTGATGAATTTGGCTGCTAATAAGGTAAGGGTAAGGTTTGGCTTAGTTTCAAGGATGGCTATAAAATTTAAATTATGGCTAGAGTTGAGGTGCTTTACTTGGTTTAGTTTAGTTGAGCAATGAGCTCCCCTAATATTCCACATAGCAAAGTGATGTGTCATCATAAAACTATAGGGATTGATGGATAGTGTCTTTCATGCTCCTGGTTCCAGGAGACCTTCTTGCATTTGATTCATGCATCAGATTGGTTATTACATTTGGCTGTAGGGGAAGTGAGGGAAGTGAAATTGGTTGGATTGAAAGAATATCAGGGGGATGATCTGCCAGATCAATGGGAGGGGATTTCCAACCAGGAATATGGCCTGAGAAGGTGTAGGATTGGGTGAGATCACTTGCAGGTTGTTGGGTGATGGATTGAGCTATTGGTGGGGAAACTGTTGTGGTAAGTGTGGAGGGATTAGGAGATAAAGTACGTGGACTTGCATGAGCTGCATGGGGTAATAAAGTGTTCTGCTCAAAAACTTGCATGATAGGAGTGGACATATTTGTTCGCACTAGGGTGTGCATCTTGTGCACATGCACAGGTGATACTTGGTCTTCTATGGAACTGTTTGCTACCAGAGCATGGTTATTACTTGGTTGCACTACACCCATTGTTCCAATATAAGAAATCACATTATTATGAATGGAACAAGATGTTGTTATTGCTAATTGCAAAAGCACTTCACTTTCATGCCCATCATATCTAGTTGTGTTGCTTCGGGCAGATTTATCATTTACTCGGGCCAAGTCACTGTCTTTTTCACGATCACAAAACTGATTTGCATTTTTATCATTATGAACAACATGCTCCATTTCTACACATTCACATTCCTCAACAATATCAGCAGCAATTTCCTCCACTTCCAAATTCTGATTATCTTCGCTCTCTTCTAATACCATGAATTTATTTCCTAATTCAACCAAAGAATTGACTTTACTTGATTCTTGATGATTATTACCATTGTCCTGCTTGCCAATAACTGAAACATTCACGTCAACTTCCTTTCTGCTCATTTTTGCCTCATATGTTTTTGCTTTCCTGTTTATCACTTGCTGCCATATTTTCTTCTTTTTCACCAACTTCCTACTCACTTGCTTATTATAAGTCTCACTTGTCATCTGATCACTTTTATCTTCCTCGCCGGCACTCACTTTCCCTTCTCTAACACTAGACATGTTACATAATTCACTTGTATGCCCAAACACTTTGCAAAAAGTGCATATATTTGGTTTCCACTGATAACTTACTTTCACCACTTGCTCTGAACCATCTAACATTTTAACAAGAAACTCATTTAACAATTCTTGGTTTGGTTTCACTTTAACTAGATATTTTGCATACCCTATTCTTTCAAGCTTCTCAGTTGAGTCATCCATACAAAGAAGTTTACCTATTCTTGTGGCCAGCCAATTAATACCCAGGTGTGACCAAGAGAACAAAGGAATGTTAGAGAATCTCAACCAGACAGGGACAGATTTTATAGTGCTGTAACTGTTACCCATAGAGGGATCCCAAGTCTTTATGATGAATAACTTGTTCCTGATGATCAAAGGGTCTGCCTCAATTATTTTCCTTCTATCTTCCTCACAAGATAGATTGAAAAGGAACAAGAATCCATCAGATTTGATTGAAATGGCTCCTCTTAACTTCCACACTCTCTTCAGGTGTAAAATGACGGTGGTATAGGACAGTGGTTCATCAAGAATAAAACCCACTAAATACTCTACCCACACTGCATTACATGCTTGAATAACTTCAGAGGGAGGAACTAAAGCATTTACATCATACACAGTCGGCATATCCATAGGAACATATTTGCATGCGTTCCTCGGTTTGGATTTGAAAAGGGAGTTCCACTGAGGGACTGGAAGCAGAGGAGGACATGGAACATAGGTAGGGCATGGATAAGGTTGCAAGGGATTGGGGAAGGAGGAAGAAGAAGGAGCCTGAGGAGGAGGATCTGGTGGGGGAGGGAACTCGGGAAGCGATGGACAAGATGGGGGAAGCAAGGCAGGTATGGGAGGGACAAGTACGGTATGGTTGAGAAGTGATGGGGAGGAGAGAGAAGAGGGAAGTTCTGCCATTTCAAAGAAAAGAAGCTTTTATGAAAACTGTTTTATTTCTTAAAAAGGCAATTTGTTGAATCTTGTATAATTAATCAAATAAGATTTTAAATTTGAACTTAAAGGCATGGTCAAATTCATGTTATATAATAATTAAAAATTTTCAAAATTGATATATATATATATGTTGAAATATTTTATTTTGGTAATTAATATATATGAAAAAGCCAAGTATATACATGGTAGATGTAAATCCCAACATCTACTTATGTATATATTTAACCATATACATTATATGTTATGTTGTACATGCATGTTATACATAAAAAAGTAAATAGTGATGTACTTATAAATTATTTTAAATCTCTTTAATCATAGTCATAAATTAGTAAATATAAGAAATTAAATAAAAAAACATTTTTAAAATTAATTAGACTGGATATAATAAAACATTTAGACTTTATAGACCCAATAAAAATCTAAAAATGGGATTATCTAGAAATTCACCCATTTAACATGTTATGACGCAGCCCAGTTCCTTCAAATTGTATTATAGCCTCATAGCTAATACAGTCTAAATTGGTAATATTATGGCTCAACTATTAAAGCCTACCCATTTAGTAGGGTGTCTAAAAAGGTAGTTTCTAAAGAATGAGAAATATGATTTCTATTCCAAATGTATTTTCGTATAGAAAAATTATTTTCTATGAAAGTTATTTCTTTGACTTTAAGATATATGATTTGAGACTCTCGACTGTAAACTAGTTACCGTGTATGAAATAAAATTCCATAATAAGTGCTTGAATGGAGCTTCGTATTTCGTATGCGATTATAGTAATTGCGAAAGTAATGGAAGGATACCATATAACACTACTTAATGGATGCATCAAGTTACGAAAATTGTTTTCGCAAATATATTAAATATTATTTATGAAATAATTGTTTTTTGCATTAACTGAAAATAGATATAGTTTTATTTCTATGAATATTATGAATATTCATTATAGGATAAAACTATAATAATGGTGTTTAATTTCATAAAAAAAGTGATGCATTCGAAAATACAAAAGTATTAGGAAATTTTGCAATTATTTTGGAATTATAGACTAAGCATGGTTTTTAGAAATAATTCTTTAATCATATGATTATGACTCATATGGTACTGGTGAATTGTATCTCAAACAATTAAGGGAAAAGCACCCATTCAGTGGGAGCGACATAAGAGTTGGTGAACTCTTTGGATTGATACATATAGATGAATGTAATCGTAGATCTAATGATACAAAAATAGTTCTACATACTTTGTTACATTCACCAATGTATCATCACAGGCATAAACATGTGTATTTGATAAACAAGTAGTACATCTATGATAAGTTCATAGAATACAAAACGAAAGTAAAGACATAGTATGCAAATAAAATAAAATTATGATTTGATCGAATATGTGAGTGTACTGGAAAGTGTTCCAAAAGTACCTAAAACAAATAAGATTCAACCTCAAATGTCAATTCTCCATATGATATATAATGATGTATCGAAATGTGTAATCGAACTTTGTTGGACAAAATACGATTAATGATGAGTGAAGTTGAATTACTTCTTTTTGTAAGGTCGTGTACTTAAGAATAAGTACATAAGGTTAAAACTAATTTCATCTGAAGCATAGTTTAAATGACCATACAAGATATGAGTTAATAACAAACCCCTATACATCCAACGTCAAGGAGTTGATAAGTTATGTGAGTTTAGAGGCTGCACGTAATTATGTGGGAGCTTGTATGGACCACCCTAAAGAAGTTTGGGACCAACTAATATTGATTGATCAACTTATGTTATGAACATAAGTACTGCAAACTAAAAACTAAGTCAATTTTATATATAGGTATTTCATAAAATGTTTTTGAATACTCGTTTCATCGCATTGAGAAACAATTGTTGTTTGAAGAAACACCAATTTCCTAATGAATGAATTTCTTTTACAAATTTTTGGTAGTGAAATGAATTTGGATACGATCTAAAGATAACTGATTACGAGGGATGAAATGAAATTAACCCAAACTAATCGGACACATGCTCATAGCTTTTTGATTTATACATCTCAAAGCTTACTGATTTAGCATTCACCACATACACCCAAACCATTTGAGAAAAGTCATTAATGAAGGAAAAAATATACATTACTCCCCTAACAAAAGTAGTAGCTAGTGGTCCCCAAGCATCTGTATGTACAGAATCAAGTACTCTCTTCAGTTTATGAAGTCCAACTCCAAAAGATACATGTTGGAATTGTGTCAGCCCGTAGTAGAAGTTATCGGTGAATTCCAAAAAAATCCCTTATTGGATCTATATTGGGCCTATGAAGTCTAATTTATTTAGAACATTTTTAAATTTTATTTAAATAAAATCTCTTATTTATTTAAATCTACAAATTATATACAATTCATTTGATTTATATTTTATACATATAAATGTACATATATGTATCATATACATATATGATTGTGTGTCAATGTGTAACATGATAATCCGTGCAAGGTATAACATGCCCTTATATAGATGTTGAGATCCACATTCAACAGACATGTTTCTCATCTGATATGTATTGTATGTTGTCCAAATATACGTATATATTTAAACTTATTATTTATATAAATATTATATATCTATGTTATCCCGCCTTTTGGCAAGACCGTGACACCAAGGACTTGACTAGATACCGGTAACAGATTGTCTCGGAAGTCGGTTACACGTGAGGATCACTACGGATATCGATGGATTTTGTCCGAGTCCAGTTCGGGCTGCAATTGATAAGACGCGTCAAGCAGAGCCTTGGGAACCAACGATCCAAGTTTCAAGTCAATCCGAGTTCGTATGCTCGAAATATCGTCGACGAAAGATGGAGTAGGGCACCTTTAGTTCGAATCCATAGGTTTCGCCTATGTTCGAATCCATTAGCCAGGAAACAGTTCGAATCCATCGAACTACCATTGCCTCGACTCCAGCAGCTCTCCCTTGCTTCGACTCCATCAGCTTAGAAGCTCTCGTTCGAATCCAGCCGGACCAAGTAGTTAGCTGTACTTCGAATCGATTCGAACGATACCTTGAGTTCGAATCGATTGGAGTTTTCTACAATTCGAATCCATCAAGAGAGGGAACTTCGAATCCAGAAGACATTGCTTCACTTCGAATCCATCGTGGAAGCTTACATTCGAATCGATAAGACAAAGCTTACCTTCGAATCGATAAGACAAAGCTTCACTTCGAATCGATAAGAGATAGCTTCACTTCGAATCCGGGAGACGCAGCTTGCCCTCGACTCCACCATCTTCGAATCCATGTCGTGGATTCGACCCAGTCAAAGCGGAGTGCAAAGCGGACCGATTCGAAGAAAGCGCACCACGTCACCATCCTCACAAGCAGGAAGATCGATTCGAACGAATCGATTCGAGCATATCGATTCGAACGACTCCAGAATACGAAAAACACCAACTTGAATCGATCATAACTCGAGTTCTACAAGTCCAAATCCCATGAAATTTTCACAGAAGCTCAAATACATGATGAAGAATGTACACACCAAATTTCAGCTCGATTGGATGATTTCTTGATCGATTCGAACCAAGGGTCGAATCGATCCCAAAGTGGGCCCGGGTCTCTAAATTTCGGCCATGTGGGCCCCCTGACGTACCAGAACTGGTCTCCCCACATTTTGGGCGAAATACCAGCCTCCTACACCTATAAATAGACCCCCTGGTCATTCAGAAAAGGGGTCGGAGGATTCTAAGTACTGAAGAGCGTCCAGATTCTGCCAGATTTACTCCAGAACACCGCCGCTGCTTTAGATTAACACTTAGCATTTGAATTCAGTCGTATTACATTATCAACTACTGTAATCTTCAAGTAATCGAGCAATAAAATCATCAAACTTCATATTGGACGTAGGCGAAACGCCGAACCACTCTAAATCGCTTGTCTTTGCAATTTATTTTCCGTTATTTGGAGTTTTTGTTAGATAATCCACAGTTTTAATTTTTGTTCTTCACTTTTATCTCTTCAAAAACTTCCGAAGAGTGTTGTGCCCAATTTTGGTACAAACACTTTGGTGCTTTCATTGAGAGCAAACCAGCTTTTTTCTCCTGCTCCTTGGATCTACCATCGATACCGGATTGCACAAATCCAAGAGGAAGATCCAGATCTTCGATTCACAGTCCTTCCATTCTACTCAGATTTGCATAAAATCTAGGAAAAGGATTCATTGTTCAAAATGGTTAGCACGAGAACCACTTCTGCGGCTCCAGGACAAGAAGGTAGGGATGGACAAAATCCTGCTCAACAGCAGCCACCCAACCAAGACAACACTGCCCACTCGGATCCGTCTGGGGCAGTCACTAGACAAGAATTTCAGATGTTACTCCAAGAATTGACTCAGAGTCGGCAACAGTTAGCCGAACAGTTGCGAGCTAATATTGAGTTGACAAATCAACTGAATCGCCAGGGCCGTAGGAGGTCCAGGAGGGATGATGTTTCCCGCTCACCCACTGAAAGTTCTGCCTCGTCTGACTATCATCGTAGATCTACCCGTCCCCGATTAGACGGAGATTATGCTCAGACTACGGGATATCAGCCCGCCCTGACAGTCGGGCAATTGAGGGTAGGACCATCAACCAGCTTCCAGGCTGGGCCATCAGCACGGGGTGGCCGCACTTCACAGTATACTACGGACAATCATGTCACAGCTGCAACAGCGGAAACAAGGGTCGATACCCGATATCTTCCAGATTCGGGTAATCAACAGCAAGGACGTACTTCTGAACCATACGTCCAGGAAGACGTTGAGCCAAGGAGGCGAAACTTGGACCGTCGACAGCGCCCGGTCCAAACTCGCATTGTGGAACCCGACCACACCTTAGCTCAGCAGGCTCAGAATGTGGCAATGCCGGACATCCCGACTATGATACGTCAAATGATCCGTGAAAGCCAAGGACTTACCAATGACGATTGGGGAATTTCTCGAAGCCATACTCCTTTCACGGACGAAATACTATACGCTGAACCTCCTCGACGATTCAGAATGCCAACTCTCCCTATGTACGAGGGAAGTTCTGATCCCAATCAGCACATACTGAAATACGAATGGTCAATGAGCGCCGCAAGGGCCGACGATGCAGTGAAATGCCGTAGCTTTCCCATTTCACTGGGAGGAATTGCAACAATGTGGTTTACAAGACTACCTCCAAGATCTATTTCGTCATTTGACCAATTGGCTAAGAAGTTTGTTGAACAGTTCCGTATGCATGTTGCCAGACCCAAAGATGTTAACACCCTGTCCAATGTTACCCAGGCTCGTGGGGAAACATTAAGGCGTTACTTGGAGAGGTTCCATGCGGCATGCGTGGAAATTAGTAATCCCAACGACAACTCGATTTTAATGGCATTGACAAAGGGAATTGATCCCGATTCTGAATTTGGAAACTGGTTGGCCGGAAAACCCCCCGCATCGTTGGACCGTTTCTACTCCAAAGCCGCTCAATTCTTACGGCAAGAGGACGCGAAACAGTCTAGGAAGCAGGACGATGCAAAACCCGGAAGTGAGGGAATACAAAGCAATGTCGCAGTTAAACAGTCCGGTGACAATTCCGGAAAAGTCCAGTTAAACATACAGAACAAACAAAATCAGCCAAGGGGTGGCAATGGTCAGAATAAGAAGAGAGATCCGAATCCAGGCCCACGGCGTAGGGCTCCGATGTTTGAAAGTTATACACCGTTAAATACATCACTGGAGAATGTGTATCTGCAAACTTGCAACACAGAACAGTATAAGAAACCCGCTCCGAAGCGGTCATCAGAAAGGCAGATTCAGACGGGAAAGTTTTGTAGGTTTCATGAGAGCTATGGCCACAATACTAATGACTGTCGCCATCTGCAAGATCTCATAGAAAAGTTGATTAGGGAGAGGAAGTTAGATCAATTCGTGCGGGCGCCGCAGTCTGGTGGTGCGGGCCCATCGAATCCAAACCGTGCGCAAGATCAGGAAAGACAAGAGGAACCTGCTCGTACAGGCGGGAGGCTAGTTATCAATACCATAAGTGGTGGTCCTCATCCAGCAGACAGGAGCTGGAGGGAAATGGAGTCGTATGCTAGCTCTATCAGGCATGCGAGCTTCGAATGCTGCAGTAATTGTGAGGATGGAACCCCGGCTAAGCAACAAAAAACAATGTCTGACGATATCATATTCAGAAGCAGAGATGCTGACAAAATCGAAGCTCCAACGATTGATCCACTGGTCATATCTGCCCAGGTTGGTCCTGCTTGGATGAAGAGGATCCTGGTTGACAGTGGAAGTTCTGTAAACATTCTATTCAAGCGAGCTTACGATTTAATGAAGATGGAAGCAAAGGACCTAAAACCCTGCCAATCCCGGGTTCATGGCTTCAATGGCAGTGCAACGATACCTACTGGGATGGTAGAACTACCAGTGGAACTGGGGATCGGAGAGCGCAGGAGAGTCCGACTACTGCAATTTGTTGTTCTTGACATTGCTTCACCGTACAATGCATTCCTGGGTCGACCAGCTCTCGCTGAATTCAGGGCAGCCATTGCCCCGTGGTGTTTGACTTTAAAATTCCCAACCGATCATGGTATAGGAATCGTTCAAGGAGATCAGGCAGCAGGAAGAGCCTGTTATGTTGCTGAATTGCGAGAAGCACAGAAGAAGGAGAAAGGAAAGGGCGTGGAGGAATCTCTCTGCGTCCGTTTTTCTGATAATTGACAGCTAACGCCTGGGCCCCGGCCCGGGCACCACTACCAATTCCTTAGAGATCTTGACCCTAGAGATAGCGAAGATAAAGCTGAAGTAGAAGAGAATCAAGCATCTCCAGCCGAACTGACTGTGGACGTCCCGGTCAGTGAGGATGACAACTCGAAAGTACTGAAAGTTGGATCTCAACTGGGAAAACAGATACAACAGGAATTGGTTGAATTTCTTCAGGCGAATCTTGATGTCTTTGCCTGGACGCACTCCGACATGTGCGGAATCTCACCAAACATTGCAAGTCACTCTTTAAATATTGATCCGCGACATGTTCCGGTCAAGCAAAAGAGGCGTGGTATGGATCCAGAGAGATCTGCCGCCCTTAAAGAAGAAATTGACAAACTACATTCGAATGGTTTCATCCGAGATGCTCTATACCCAGAGTGGGTGTCAAATCCGGTAATGGTTCGGAAACCGAACGGGAAATGGAGAACTTGCGTCGATTACTCTGATTTAAACAAAGCCTGTCCAAAAGATAGTTTTCCACTTCCCCGAATAGACCAACTCGTTGACTCAACTGCAGGTCACGAATTGTTATCCTTTATGGATGCTTATTCAGGTTATAATCAGATACCCATGCATCTACCCGATCAAGAACATACTAGTTTCGTAACCGATCTGGGACTCTACTGTTACAGAGTCATGCCCTTTGGTTTAAAAAATGCCGGAGCAACTTACCAACGCTTGGTTAATCGAATGTTCGCTGGTCAGATTGGGAAGACCATGGAAGTCTATGTGGATGACATGTTAGTTAAGTCCCGATTTTCCACAGATCACGTCAAGGATTTAAATTCAATGTTCTGTATCTTGCGTGAGTATGGAATGAAGCTTAACCCGCTAAAATGCCACTTCGGCGTCGCATCCGGAAAGTTTCTAGGGTTCATTGTTAACGCTCGTGGGATAGAGGCAAACCCCGAGAAGATCTGGGCAATAAGGAATTTGCAAACTCCAAAGACCATCAAGCAAGTCCAGAGTCTTAACGGGAAGGTAGCAGCGCTAAGCAGGTTCATCTCGAAATCCACTGATAAATGTATTCCTTTCTTTGATCTAATCCGGAAGGGGAAACGAAACTTTGAATGGACCACGGAATGTGAAGACGCATTCCGATCGCTGGTTCAGCATCTCTCTACGCCACCGATTTTGTCGAAACCAATTGATCACGAACAATTATACCTTTATCTGGCGGTATCCGAGCATGCGATCAGTGCTGCTTTGGTCCGGGAAGAAGATCGAGTGCAGAAACCGGTCTATTACGTCAGTAAACGACTGGCCGGAGCTGAGAGAAATTACCCCAGGTTGGAGAAACTGGCTTACTGCTTGGTCATTGCCTCGAGAAAGCTTCGTCCTTATTTCCAAGCACATCCGCTTACTGTGTATACCGATCAGCCGTTACGACAGGTCCTCACGCGGCCTGAGACGTCTGGAAGGTTGCTCAAGTGGAATATAGAACTGAGCCAATTTGACATTACTTATGCTCCGCGGAGGGCCATTCAAGGGCAAGTCTTAGCTGACTTCATAGCTGAATTTACTGTTCCTGACGAATTACCTGAAACCAGCGAGTCTCCTGAATATGTATGGAAACTTTATACAGATGGTGCATCAAACGATCGATGTTCGGGCGCTGGAGTTGTACTAGAAACCCCCGAAGGTCGATCCATATGCTATGCTCTGAAGTTCGATTTTCACGCAACCAACAACGAGGCCGAGTATGAAGCCCTGTTGGCAGGGTTAAAGCTTGCCAGAGATCTGAAAATTATCGCTATAGAAGTTTATTGTGATTCGCAGTTGGTTGTGTGTCAAGTACGAGGAGAATATCAAGCGAGAGATCGAAGGTTGGCTGCTTATCTAGCCCGAGTTCAGGAAGCGCTGGATCAATTTGATTATTATGCTATTTACTATATACCACGAGATCGCAATCAAAAGGCCGATTCATTGGCAAAATTGGCCAGCACAGGTGAAGCACAGCAAATGGGACTCGTCCCGGTCGAAACTTTGCCTTCCCCGAGCATCGATCAAATCAAAACAACTGATGTGTTAGAGACTTTTCCCAGCAGAGAATCATGGATGACTCCATATCGAAATTATATTGAGAATGGAATATTACCTGAACACCGAAATGAGAAAAGGCAAATTCTACGAAAAGCTTCGCGGTTTATCATTCAGGACGGGATCATGTATAGAAAAGGTTATTCTGTTCCACTCCTCCGGTGTATCGCTCACGACGAAGTCAAACGAGTGTTACATGATGTACACGAGGGAGAATGTGGCGATCACACCGGTGGACAAGCGCTTGCTAAGAAGATACTCAGATATGGATATTACTGGCCGACCGTGAATCGAGATGCTGCCAATTACGCCAGGAAGTGCGACAAGTGCCAAAAACACGCTCGAATTCCAAGAGCCCCGCCTACCGAGTTAACTCAAATGGTCAGTCCCTGGCCGTTCGCTATGTGGGGTATCGATATCATTGGCGCTTTGCCTCTGGCAAAAGGTGGTGCGAAGTATGCCATCGTTGCAGTTGATTACTTCACGAAATGGGCTGAAGCCGAAGCTCTCGCAACGATTACGTCAAAGAAAGTGATAAACTTTGTGGTCCGCAATATCATTTGCCGATTTGGACTCCCGCACACCATCATCACCGATAACGGGACCCAATTCGAAAGTTCAGAGTTCAAGAGTTTCTGCCAACGATTTCATATTCATAAAAAGTTCTCTGCAGTCGCACATCCACAAGCAAATGGTCAGGTCGAAGCTGTTAACAAAGTTATCAAATCTATCTTAAAGAAGCGACTGGAAAAGGCTGGGGGCAAATGGGTCGATGAACTTCCTATGGCGTTATGGGCCTATCGAACAACTCACAAGACCGCAACTGGACACACCCCATTTTCCTTATCCTATGGCTCGGAGGCCGTCATTCCAGTGGAGACAGAAGTATTTTCTCACCGCGTAACTTATTACGATCCGAAAACAAATGCTATATTACTCGCTGAGTCTTTGGATCTGTTGGACGAGAAACGAGAAGAAGCTGATTTAAGAGCGGCCGCTTACCGAAGTCGGGTCGCCCGATTATATAACACCAAAGTTCGCCCCCGAACCTTTGATCTCGGCGATCTGGTCCTCAAGAGGGTATACCCGGTTCCTTCACACATGAAACCAAATTGGGAAGGACCGTACGTGATTACGCAACGACTTGGAGATGGCACATTCAAACTATCAACCGTGGACGGTCTAGTTTTGCCAAGAGCCTGGAACAGCGAGAGTCTCCGCCGCTACTACATATGACAGGCTTTATTCATTTCATTATGTTTTTTATTCAGCAATTTACTTTTGCATTTCGAAATCAGAATTTGTAATAAGGCAACTGATTTGCCATATTTTCTTATTTCAGCAATAAAATGCCATCTCTTCGAGCCAGAGCTGTGATTCATTAAATACAATGTACAACATCACGATGCACGAAGAGCTAAGTTCCATCACACAGTGGAATTTATTCAAGTAGGGAGTGGCTGTGAAGCAATCAACCACTCACTAAATGAAACCCGAGCTCGGGGGCAAGCCATCACGTCAAGCCACGAAAATGGGTTAATACACGACAACCCTTCATTTAACTCCGTACTCCCAGAGTGCGAGGCGGAGTATAAACATTTTATCAAACTCCGTGCTCCCAGAGTGCGAGGCGGAGTATAAACATTCTCCTAAAAACTCCAGCTTCCGAGAACGCGAACTGGAGTATAAACATTAACGAACTCCAGCTTCCGAGGACGCGAACTGGAGTATAAACATTAATTAACTCCGTACTCCCAGAGTGCGAGGCGGAGTATAAACATTTTTCCTAAACCCCAGAGTACTCCGAGAGCGCGAGCTGGGTACAAGCTTTTTACTTAACTCCGTGCTCCCAGAGTGCGAGGCGGAGTATAAACATTCTTCTAACTCCGTGCTCCCAGAGTGCGAGGCGGAGTATAAACATTCTTCTAACTCCGTGCTCCCAGAGTGCGAGGCGGAGTATAAACATTCATCTAACTCCGTACTCCCAGAGTGCGAGACGGAGTATAAACATTCATCTAACTCCGTACTCCCAGAGTGCGAGGCGGAGTATAAACATTCTCCTAAAAACTCCAGCTTCCGAGAACGCGAACTGGAGTATAAACATTAACGAACTCCAGCTCCCGAGGACGCGAACTGGAGTATAAACATTAATTAACTCCGTGCTTCCAGTACACAAGGCAGAGTATAAACATACGTCAACTCCACACTTCTCCCCAGTACAGGGGGCAGAACCATAACACATAACAAGTTGAAGACAGAAAGAGAATAGATTTTCATTTCCATTATCAACAAAAAGAATCTGATTACAAAGTGTTTATGAAAAATTCTGCTAGTGGGAGCCGAATCCACATCTATACACGGCTATAGAAAAAATCGACAAAATGCTACCCTACGCGACAAAGATTTAGGGAAAGAAGTTCATTCTTTCTTCTTCCTTATCTTCTTCTTTGGAGTAGCTCCACCTGATCCGCTGCCCGACTTCTTCCTCAATCGCTTGCTCTTTTCAGGCTTGCCCTCCGGCAGCGATATGATGTCGACATCCTCCTCAGAGCTGGAGGCGACGGAAGTTCTTCTAGGAGGATGAGCCGGGGGCATAGGAGAAGTAGCAGGAGGAGGGACAGGAGCGGTCTCGATCAATACAGTACCACCCGGCGAAATCACCATTAGCGGGGCAGGCCCGGGCGGACTAGAACCAACATTCCCTGCTGTCATCTCGGCAGCAATCTCAGCTAAAACGTCGTCCTCACGAGATGCTTGGGCCGCATCAGATGTGCCAATGGCTGGCATAGATAAACTAGCGGCCGGAGCAGCCTCATTCACAACATCGGACGGGTTGGCAGAGGGATCGATGGGTTCATTGAGAAGCTCCTCAATCATCTGAGCGCTGAAAGAAAACATATTTGCATCTCCCTCCTCGCCAATCAAAGTAGAAGCCGTGATGGCTTCAGAAAAAACTACCCCTTGTGTTTGCTGAGAAACTGATAAGGCAAGGGGCGCAGAAACTATAGCTTCGGTCACTGAAATACGACAAAACGAAGGTTGTTAGCCAAGTGTGTTGCTTAAGGTTCTTCACAACAAAACTACGAGAAGCGTTCAAGTACCTGCCTTAGTCTGGACCGAAACATGGGTGGAATCATCGGCAGAAGATAATAACGGTTGGTCAGGATTATATGCAGGAACAGATTGGGGGTCTACCGCACCAGTAGTCTCGGGCAATGTTGAGATTACGGCTCCAACACTAGCCTCGTGATGCGCGGTCCCCGAACCTTCGCCTGTCTCTGATGATTGGACGCCGAGTCTTTCTTTCGCCATAGAAATTACCACCTCATGAAGGGTCTTCCTCTCATCCTCAGTAAGCAGGCGCATCTCCAGTTCAAAGTCGTCAAGTGCTCCATCTGGTTGCGCCGCTCTCTTCTCATTCACCAGCCGGGTCCAGGCATTATACAAGATCATGGAGTCATCTCCCAGCCACGCTAGATTTCTGTGTTCCAGCACATTAGCGTTATACGTGACTAAGAGATCGTCAAACTCAGCATCTAGCCTGGACCTCTCCTCCAAGATTTTTTCCTGAATCTCCGCTTCCACAGACTTAGCCTTGACCGCCGCCGCAGCAAGTTCGGCTCTGAGGGATACTGCTTGGTCGCAAGCCTCTTGAGCAGTAGCATTCGCATCGTCCTTCTCCTTCACCATTTCAGCGAATTTGGCCTTGAGCTCGTTCAGCTCTTTAACGGCTAAGTCTCGCTCAGCTGCAACGGTGGTATTACGATGGCCCATCTCTTCCACTGTGGCACAGTGTTCTTGCTGCATCCTCGCTAGTTTGGCCACGACACCCTCGTGTTTCTTAAGTGTATCAAGCTCTGACTTTCGGGACGTTTCCACTTCGGACTGAAGAACTTGAATGATGCGTTTCTGCTTCGCAATGTCAACGTCACGTTCGGCAATGACTTTCGCCCTGTCAAAAGCTACTCTAGAAGCCTTCACGGCTGCCTTATACCACTCCTTGTACTGAGCGTAGAAGTCGTGGATGTAGTTATGAGCAGTGGTCTCAGCCTCTGGTGGAATTATTTTGAAGTTAGGCGGGAAGATGTAGCCGTCCATGCAAATCTCCGGGTAGTCGTTTTTCATTTGGGCGAGCTTGGCAGCTCCCTCGCTTGTCAGCTCGGCCGGAGCCTGTTCAATTATAGCAGCTGCCGTTGGTTCCACTCTAGGCCGTTGAGCGTCAGGCCGAGAAGATTGAGAAGGTAACTGTTGTTGATGAGATGGCCCTGGGAGGTCTACTGGGGCCCTAGGAGGCGGAGGAGAGCGAGATCGGGGTCGGTGCTGGTATCCCCGGTCTCTATCAGAGTAATCATAACCAGAACGGTTACGCGAGTAATCCCTGTCTCTGTCATAACGTTCTTGACTCGAGTAGCCTCGCCCATGGTCCCTATCTATCTCTCTCCTACGGGAGTCGTAAAATGGAGAAGATTGGCGCACGTTCCGAAGCCTATCTAAAGTGGAGCCACGCCCTGACATCTCACCTGCGATAAGAAAGAATTACGGATTAAAATCCCATAAAGCAATGTTTACTATGCAGAAGTCATGAAGTGCCGTGAAAGTGTGTGTAAATGTGTAAACCCCCAAACCGACCGGAAGTGTTGACCGCACTTAAAGGAAAGGGCTCGTTCATATTTAAGACATCTTGTAATTCCTCCAACCCAGGATTATGAGAGATTGATATATAATCTGGGATAGGAATATCGTCAAGCCCTTTGAGAGAATCTCTCGAATGAGAAGGGGCGGCCTCAGAAATCATAACTCCGGAAGCGGGAAGGAACACATCTACAGATTTTCCCCCTTTTGACTTAAGTTTTTTGGAAACGGCGGCCTTGCCTTTCCGTTTTTCTCCCGATTCGTCCAAGTTTCCCGAAAGGTCAGCCATCGGCTCTGAATCCGTCTGAGTTCTTTCTTCGTCACTCGCCTCGACTATTCTGATCCCGAGTGACCTCTTCGCTTTTCTCTCCTTGGGTTTCTTCTTATTTTCCTTCTTGGAGACGGACTTTGAAAATCCCTCAACAACTATGCTTTGGTTAATGTCAATCAAACCCAGAACTCTTAAGTTATAGTCGTTCAGCACCGAGTCAATATGCCTCAGCTCGCTCGGAACTTCTTGAAGACTCCGGACGGCACCCTTGAAACGCCCTCCATCGGGCCTAGAGATAATAGCTGTAAAAGGAATGGAATGTCAATTTTAATACCGAAGAGATATTGGTCAAAGAAACAGGTTAAGGCGCTTACGTCTAGACAACCATCGCCTAGCAAAACCCGGAGGACACCGAACGTAGAACCATTCGTTCTTGAAATAGCTCAGACGCGTCCAAGCTCCAACTACAACTTGGCAATTTCTAACTGCCTCCAAAAATGTAAACGACGGGCTATCACCCCTGCTCTTGAAGTTAAATATATGTCTGATTTCAGAGGGCCTCGGCGGGCGAAAAAGACAGTCCATAAATATTACGAAGACACTATTCAGCAGCGCGTGCCCGTTGGGATGAAGTTGTGAAGGAGCGATCCCTAAGTATGATAGCATCCTTCGGATATATTGATTGAAGGGAGGAAGAGTTCCAGCCGCACAAGCATGACGGTAAAATGCTGTATATCCTTCAGGCGGATTGTGCGGTCTATCGGTGGTGCTGGGCAATAGAACGTCACCAAGAGATATGTTATGCTTTAAGCATATTCGTCCCAATAAAGATTCAGAAATGTTGGACTGGACCGAGTCGACAGGGTCCTCAATAAATATCGCCTCCGGCAATTCATCTGGAGCCGGATCGATTACGTCGGCAGGGATGTCAGGAATCTCAAGCACGGGAGGAGTCGAGCTCTGCACCTCTTGTTGTTGGGAGCTCGAAGATTCCATAATTAGCTAACTCATTAGAAAGCAACATTAAGTTTATGAACAAGCCCGTGCATGCCCCAGTGTAGTGTGTGTGAACATGTCGTGCAGTGCAAGTATTATACATCACTCGAGCAAATTTAACAGAATGAAGCGAGATGTTCGTACAACATAACTTGGGAATTTAAGAAAGAAAGTGACCGTCATCGCTGACCGTCATTTCCGCACCATCCAAACGCTACGGACCGACTTCAAGTATAAGTCAGTTGTATTATTGGTTAAGTCATGGTTCCATCGACGAGCTTCAAAGGAAATTCAGGTTCAAGTCTGTTAATCAAGTTTGATTATGCAAGGCCGAAGCTCGTCGGAGTCAATTATGCCAAAGTTCATTAAGTTCATCAGAGAAAAACTTAAAACTGGTCGTAGTTCATATGATGGAGCAAGTCAGGAAGCAATGGTATCAGAGGATGAAGACGCTCGAATCCATCGACTTCGAATCGATAAGGGTCGAATCGATGGAGTTCGATTCCAGGTACTTCGAATCCGTATGGTTCGACTCGATGTAACTGAGTGATAGAGGAGCGCTTCGAATCCGTAGGCTCCGCATTGCTTCGAATCGATAAGGGTCGAATCGATGGAGTTCAATTCCAGGTACTTCGAATCCGTATGGTTCGACTCGAAGTAACTGAGTGATAGAGGAGCGCTTCGAATCCGTAGGCTCCGCATTGCTTCGAATCGATCAGTATTCAATCCCTTCGAATCGATTTAAATGACATCACTTCGAATCGATCAAATCCCTCCAAGTCATCGATTCGAAATCTTGCCCTCGAAATCGATTCGAACCGGTCATTCCTGGATCGATGCGAAGCAACGGGAGGCGACCCAATCCATTCAGATCTCATCGCTCCTCGACTCCATCGAGTCAACCCATTTCATTCAGACCTCGTCACTTCTCAGAATTTTCTAAGGCGAAGATGGTTCTATTTTCCTCATCTCGAATCGATCCATTGAATACCTGTTTGGATTTCGAGTAAAAGCGTGGAAGAGATCGATTGTTTTGAAGAGAGCACGTTTGTCTTGGCCTAGGAGAAATCGATTCGAAGAAGAAGCTCTCGTAACAGTAAAAAGTGAAAAGTGAGAAATGAATAGGAGCCCGGTATATATAGGGGAGATGTGGCGATTCGCCTCCCGGTATATCTGACCGGCTTCTATAGGTGGGATAATCGACTCGAATCGATTCGTTGCGACATCTTCGAATCCATTATAACCTTTAGTTCGAATCCATCACAACGCAGCGTCGTTCCACCAGTTTGAATCCCTCCTTTAGTTCGAATCCATCCGGTTTCAAATCCTTTGCCACATCGAATCCATTCCAGTAGCATCGAAACAAAGCAACATTGATTCGAGCACTCACAACTTTGGCTCCATCAACTCAGAGAACATCGAATCCACGCCATATCGATTCGAAGAGGCACACCCTCGAATCCATCGCCAACCACTAATGAAAATGGACGAATAGTCTCAATGTTTAAAATTGTTTGTCTACTCTTGTACTGATTCAGGAGAGGATCAGTACGAGAGGGTGATCGTAGACAATCATAAGAGCAGTGTTCTAACTCAAATCTCAAATCGGTCCAGGAGAGGACCGATGCAGATTTCGATAGTAAACCGAACTGACAACGACTTGCGATCACGCAACGTTAATCAAAGCCAAGGTAATACACGTATGCACGTATTTCTGACTAATGTTTGATCTCTATCATTTACAGGGATCGAATGTTCATCTCGTCATGACTCAAAAAACTGACGGCCAGTCACTATTGTACGACGGTCGATTACAGCGATACAGAATGCAACTTTCGGTAAAGCATGTCATAGCTGTCCAGTGAGAGACTGCGACTTTTCAAAGCACGTCATGTTTACACAAGACGTACTTTGGGGGGCAAATGTTATCCCGCCTTTTGGCAAGACCGTGACACCAAGGACTTGACTAGATACCGGTAACAGATTGTCTCGGAAGTCGGTTACACGTGAGGATCACTACGGATATCGATGGATTTTGTCCGAGTCCAGTTCGGGCTGCAATTGATAAGACGCATCAAGCAGAGCCTTGGGAACCAACGATCCAAGTTTCAAGTCAATCCGAGTTCGTATGCTCGAAATATCGTCGACGAAAGATGGAGTAGGGCACCTTTAGTTCGAATCCATAGGTTTCGCCTATGTTCGAATCCATTAGCCAGGAAACAGTTCGAATCCATCGAACTACCATTGCCTCGACTCCAGCAGCTCTCCCTTGCTTCGACTCCATCAGCTTAGAAGCTCTCGTTCGAATCCAGCCGGACCAAGTAGTTAGCTGTACTTCGAATCGATTCGAACGATACCTTGAGTTCGAATCGATTGGAGTTTTCTACAATTCGAATCCATCAAGAGAGGGAACTTCGAATCCAGAAGACATTGCTTCACTTCGAATCCATCGTGGAAGCTTACCTTCGAATCGATAAGACAAAGCTTACCTTCGAATCGATAAGACAAAGCTTCACTTCGAATCGATAAGAGATAGCTTCACTTCGAATCCGGGAGACGCAGCTTGCCCTCGACTCCACCATCTTCGAATCCATGTCGTGGATTCGACCCAGTCAAAGCGGAGTGCAAAGCGGACCGATTCGAAGAAAGTGCACCACGTCACCATCCTCACAAGCAGGAAGATCGATTCGAACGAATCGATTCGAGCATATCGATTCGAACGACTCCAGAATACGAAAAACACCAACTTGAATCGATCATAACTCGAGTTCTACAAGTCCAAATCCCATGAAATTTTCACAGAAGCTCAAATACATGATGAAGAATGTACACACCAAATTTCAGCTCGATTGGATGATTTCTTGATCGATTCGAACCAAGGGTCGAATCGATCCCAAAGTGGGCCCGGGTCTCTAAATTTCGGCCATGTGGGCCCCCTGACGTACCAGAACTGGTCTCCCCACATTTTGGGCGAAATACCAGCCTCCTACACCTATAAATAGACCCCCTGGTCATTCGGAAAAGGGGTCGGAGGATTCTAAGTACTGAAGAGCGTCCAGATTCTGCCAGATTTACTCCAGAACACCGCCGCTGCTTTAGATTAACACTTAGCATTTGAATTCAGTCGTATTACATTATCAACTACTGTAATCTTCAAGTAATCGAGCAATAAAATCATCAAACTTCATAGTGGACGTAGGCGAAACGCCGAACCACTCTAAATCGCTTGTCTTTGCAATTTATTTTCTGTTATTTGGAGTTTTTGTTAGATAATCCACAGTTTTAATTTTTGTTCTTCACTTTTATCTCTTCAAAAACTTCCGAAGAGTGTTGTGCCCAATTTTGGTACAAACAATCTACATACATGTATATAAATATATATGTTAATTTTATATAAATTATTTTATGAGAATGGAAATTCATAAACATGTATATGTTTGTGTGTGTGTATTTATAATATATATCTATGTAAAATATTAATAACTTATATATGTGTATTATTGTAGTAAATATTAAAACAATATATATACATAATATGTAAAAGAAAATTGAACTAATATATAAATATTTATTCATAAGCACATTTATAATGTTTAAATGAATATATATAGATATATATTAAATAAAAAAATTAATTTTCTATTTATTTATATTTAAACAGTTCTAGATCGTATGCACGACACAATAAAATTTTATTCTATTAAAATATATATAAATTGATTTATTAGTCGAAAATCAATAAAATATTAGTAAAAAATATTTTCGAAGAATTGTGTTCAAATTTTAAATTTCCAAAAAATCTAATATTATATTTTGAGGTTTGAAAAAATTTCATAATTTTTCTCGGCCAAAATTTATTTTTTATTAACTACTTATTTTTCGGTCGTATATTGTAATAATTTTTAAAAATATAAAAATGATTTTTTGTTAATTCTCAATTTCTGGCTGAAAGCTTTTTCAATGATAAAATAATTTTATAAAATTTAAAATTTAATTTTTGAAATATATTTTATTTTATATGAATTATTTAGATAGTATATTAATTTATATAATATTAAATAATAGTAAATAATTATCAAAAAATATTTTACAGTTGTCGATTAATATAATTACTATAAATATACATGTATAAAAATATGTGTTCAATTATTACCATGAAATGATGTTATAATTAAATACAAACCATATAAGTATAATTAAATGATATATTTGGATGTATATATTAACTAATAAAATAATAATACTTGTAATTAAAATATTCGGCTGTGCATATCCGATCAATATGTGAAAATTATATTTTTTAAATGACTGCATACATATAACTAATCTAGTATGTGACAACATCGATACATATAAGAATCGACACCTAAATAATAGTATAATAATATATATGAATAATAAAATATTATCCAAAAATTTAAAACTATATAATACAGTAAAAACATACCTAAAACCAATGCCTTGAAGCGCACCTTGTAATGATGAACCCTTTCTCCTTTGAAAGCTTTTTGATTCGCCAGACTGCTAATCCTTGAATCGCAGACCTTTGACAATCAAATAGCACTTGAATTTTGAATTGATTTGAGATTGATTTGCTTGAGCTCCTAGAGGATGAAGTCGGCCGATGATGGATGGGAATAATGGTAGTCGAAAGATAATTTTCAATTAGGGTTAGAGGTGTTTAAATAGTGGATGGAAGAGAGAAAATAATGGATCATATCTCATACCAATTCTCAATAAATCTAAGTCGTCCAATTCTAACATCTCTAACCTATTTGAGATGCCCCTTATAGCCTCATTACAACCAAAAATACAAACCCATCATCATGGGCCAATATCCCTTTTTTAGCAAAGCTAGCCGGTTTTAAAGTGGGCCAATATCCCTTTTTTTAGCAAAGCTAGCCGGTTTTAAAGTGGGCCAATATCCCTTTTTTTAGCAAAGCTAGCCGGTTTTAAAGTGGGCCAATATCCCTTTTAAGCCTAAATAAATATCATTTAGTTAAATCAAATTTAATTGCTTATTAATATCGTATAACGATTGATATATTTATAATTATTGTAAATATATTCAATAATATTTATTCCTTAATATTTTAAAGTTTATAATTAATATTTCATAAATATTAATTAACTTATAACAATTACAAACTAATTAAATCGTTTGGCCAAAAGAGAATTCATCATTTTGGTTGTGTGACTCGTTAGGTGTAAATTTTGTTAGTGATTTATATCTAACTATTTGAATATTGACGTTCACACGTAACTTTGCAGGTGGTGTGGTATTTTAGCGAAATTTATCGCTTACTTGGTTTCGGTAAAATCCAATTTTACTTTGTTAAGCATTCTCAGTTGTGGCTTTTATTTACACCAATTCTCTTTGTCAAACTATATCACTTTGGACTTCTGGAATTTGGTAATGGTCAAAATTCCAATATCACCTATATTCAACTCTATAATCCAAACACAAAGTTCTTGGTTTAATAATAACAATTATTATTAACCAAACTGCTCTAGCCAGAGACATTGACTTTAAGTTGACTTGAGTTGACCGTGATACTAACCCCATAAAACTAAGGAGATGAATCCTCTCTTGAATAGTGCTTCACTTCCAATACTTTCACTCAACCTAACTATAGTCACTCGATGGACGTCGTGCCTTGATTTTACTATAATCAAATAGGAGCTTTCATATTGAAGATCCACAGTATTTTCAAGTCAAGAGAACTAGTAAATCAGTCACATCAATATTTTCTGTTTGACCTTAGTTATATTAACTAGCAAAAAGCTATCAAGTGAGTCGTTTCATAGTTATCCAATAACTATCAGTATGTAACCCCTAGGTGCCCCAGCAGTCATGAGTAATACACTACCGAACATTTGGAGAACGATACGTACTCTAGTCTCAACGTATACATCGATATCCAGTCTCGATGCATCTTGACTAGGAATATTTAAAATGATATATTTGTTTTCATTGTGATAAATTACTCAGGGTTACAACACATGCTATCATGAAACATATCATTTATGGATTTCTATTAAATATACTTTTAATTAAATTAATTAATTAATATAACACATTATATCAAGTATATAATAGAAAGAAAACACCTTTTATTTCGAACAAGATTAGTTATCGAGTTAGATATATGTAACAAATTACATAATTGCCCCTAGGGCATACCCCCTACTCTATCAATGCATTTGTCTTCATTTCCAACACATGCCCCTGACAAAAATCTAACTTATCAAAGATTTCTCATTTGATCATCTTCCGTCTGCGAAGAAACTCCAGGGCCTTCTCTAAAATATGACCCAATCTCATATGCAAAGTCCGGTGGCAGCCAAAGCATGAAAAATATCTTCTCTAACATAAGACTCTCCAAGCATAGTGGTTTCTTTAAGCAGATAATGTAACGATCCGTCTTCTATGTATCAAAGGATCGTAGAATATTAATATCATTTTTATATGAGGTCGTATGATTTTATGATTTTGGAAAATGACTAATAGAGACATTTCCATCCTTAGAATTTTTATCGGATGATTTTGACCCTGAAAATCTTGTATGGCCTACAAATTTTCATAGGAGCTGAATTAGAGTTTGAAACCACTTCCATTAGATTGGGATTATGGTTTCCCTTTCCGTAGAGTGGTCATAGTAGGAAAACGGACTTAACATTAGGGAGTTAAGGTTGTTTGAAGTTTTACTTGATTTTGAGCAGCTTAATGGGTAATTAATGGGTTAATGGTTAGGCCTAAAGCCGATTTTGGGATTAGCATGAGGTTGGGGCCAATGAGACTTCTCTCTATCATTTCACACTACTCAAAAATAGAGAGAAGACCTCCATTTACACTCTCTAAATCAAAATTTTACCCTAATCCCTACCTTAATTAGCCAAAACGTGTCATTGGAGGAAGATTAGCGAGATTAGCACCTTGAATTGGAGATTTGTGTCTAGAAGATCATTGGAGATGTTATTCATCTTGGGAATCATGTCTGTTTGGATATGCTTAGGATTGCTTTGGATTTAGGTTGGTGGTTTTAAGCCTCTACTCACTAATTAGCCACTATTTGATGTTTAATGATGTTTTTAAATGATTTCATACTTTAAAATATATTTTAAAACTTCTTTAATCACGTATGTAAATTAAACGATTTGGAAAAGATTTGAAAAATTAGTGTTCTTATGGATATCCTTTTTTCTTATGGTTCTACCTTTATATTTAGGCTTCATTTTGATATATATGGATGGAATGCTTGTTAGAATATATTCTGTATGATGACTGCTTGAATGTGATGTTTGTTTGGTATAAAATGTCGATTGAATGGAAATTAAGTTTTAGGAACGAGTTATAGATCGGTATGGATCGATCAGTGATGATCCATAAGTCGACTTGAACCAAACTCGACGCGATCGATATAAGGGCAATAAGGAAGGCCTCATAAGACTACATTCTAAGTTTCAATTTGTTTGTCGTTTGTTTGCTCAAGTTATCGATTGGTTGGTGGTGAGTTTGGGGACTATGGATCGGTGGAAGCTTACTTCAAGGCATGCACGAGTCATGGGATGGATCGCTTCTATTCTCTGAGAGTTTGCTTGGGTCGCTAGCTTGCATGGATTGATCATATGAAAAGATGGATGAGAATTCTAAGGCATGGATCGGTAGTACCCATGGATCGGTAGTGATCCATGGGGTTACTTGGTTCATGCTAGATGTTGGTTCATTGGAGTAAAATGGAAGATTTTACCAAGTGTTGGTTCGGTGGCCATGGATCGGTACCGATCCATGGGCCATCGATTGGTAGAGGTGAAGGATCGTTGGAGGAGGACTTCCTGTGGAGAAGCATGGCTTATTTAAGTTGAAGTGTGGGATCGATGGTGATGTATCGATAGCTATGGGTCAGTGATGGGGAGAGTTGGAGCTACTTTAAGCCATACACTTGTTTGCTCTGAGATGTGACGGTGTTTGCTTCGAGTCTAGAGTATGTGTTCACATAAAATTGTGTAAAACCAAACACTTAGCTAAATATGGTTAAGGGAGGGGTCGGTACCGAACCATAGGGTTCGGTGATGATTTTCGATGACGACAACGATGCGTGATTCGATGATGATGATTCCATGATGGGAAGTGATGGCTTTGACGATGGTGACTATGGGATGGATTAAAGGAGCTGTTGGAGGAAGGTTACGAGAAGTACGATGATATTCTACGACTAACGATGACTATCTAGAATAGTTCCTGACCACGACGACTTCAGACGGAAGTCATAAGAACAGTTCCAGAATGAGCTCTGCTATAGATAACATGTGCAAAGGGATCATTGATACTCAAGGGTTTAGAGAGTAGTCGTAAAGAATGGATAATATAGGGTACCCATTCGAATCGTGATGCATCCCAATCTCCACGACGAGCGATCTGATCTCTAAGATGGGTGATCTTTACCCTAGATCACCCATGATGGGCGATCTAGTTCCTGGCCTACTGAGTGGCATGGACTCTAGTACTAAGGAATCAGGATGTTGAGTAGTCCTTGACCATGATGGATCATTTGAGTTATCATTTATCCAACGCATTAAGTGAGTGAATGTGAGGATGGATGATGGATGCAATGTTTGCTTAATTGTTTATCATCATAAGAATGTCACACGATGCAAATATTACCAATATAGATATCTAAATACCCTTTAGTACTTTGATGTATAGTAAACCCATGATGACTATGATGTACAGTAGCATATATCTTGTGTATGTGGTAACTTTTTGGATGCAGTGAAAGGTCAGGTATGATTCTCCATACCATTTTTCGTATTTAGTGGTTTATTAGTATTTAAAGATTTTCTAATGCTCATACCAGATCGTTGTCTGACTTGGGATTTTATACTTTGCTTCCTATCATTTCGGATACTCTTAAATGGGTAGATTGGGGATATCAGATCGGGGGAGCACATGGAGCTAGAAAGAGGAAGAGAAGGAGATCACTCTCTTGTATTACTATATTTACTTGTTATGTTATTCCGCTGCACAACACCATGGAGCTTGCTATGGCCTTTACTATTTAGAGATAAAAAATTTATGAGTTATTATTTAATGTATAACTCTATCACTTATGTTGTATACTATATGTAGATATTTACTCTGATTTCTGTGATTCATCCAATTATTACTGTCTTATCTGTTTTATATCTGAGATGTTGACTATTATATTTTATTCAATGTGTTGTGGGATATACGACAGGTTCTTCGATTTTTTTATTTACCTTACAACCTTGATGGTCGTCCTACATCGGTCGGGTGTCGCTACAGCGTAGGTCATCACATTATTGGGTGCTGGTGGTGTAAAGCGGTCATTACATTTGGTATTAGAGCGAGGTTGTGTAGTGTAACCTAAGAGATACTGTGACCTAGTAGAGATAGGATAGGCGTTCTCGCCTTAGATTGGATCGAGTTTATATATATGAGAGCGCATACTTGTTATATATTTTGGTTTTCAAAACTATATAGTAGTATATAGTATATAAGTCGCACTGTACACATGAGTACTACTTAATAAGAATTCCTTATAGAGAGACTAGTCGTCCTTATTGCAGATTGAAGGATGAGTCATCAAACAAGGAATGCTGCTAAGACCTCCATCTTTGGAGTTGAAGAGGGAGCTGGCTCAAGAACTGCTAATCTCGATTTGTAGACCATGTTCAATACCATGACATGGAACATGTTGCATAATGCTCAAGTAGCCTCTCCAAATGTTGTTATTTATGGTGGTGCTCTAATGTAGGAGCCCAGAGCCGATTTCGCTAGCTGAAAAAAGACTTTGCTAGTCTTGGTGGCAAACCATTCCAAGAAATGGATTCGACGATGGATCTGCAAGATTAGCTTAATATCTGTAAAATAATTATCGATGTCATAGAGCTGAATGATGCTGTGAAGAGGCGATTGGCTTTCAGACAGCTTTAGGGGCGAACCATGAACTGGTGGAATGTTGTGAAGGTCGCTATTCCTGAGGACCAGTTCACATAAATCGGCTTAAAGCCAAATTCAAAGAGAAGTTCATATCGGTAGCTCAGAAGTCGGTCTTGCTTCATAAGTTTATGGATCTGAAGCAAGGAGATATGATTATCTCTGAGTACGCTATTGAGTTCAACGCCCTATCGAAATGTAGGATGTCCTTTATCAACGCTCCATTGAAGAAGAACAAGAAGATCATCATCGGCTTGGATGACTACTTAGGGAAGAAACTTGTGAGACATATTGACGAGACTTTTGAGATGATAGTCAAGAAGGCTCTGAGGCATAAGAGTCATTATTCAAGGCCAAAAGCAATTGTTCCTAAAGACGAGCCAAATCCGCAATTGGGTGGGGGAGGCAAGAAGAAGTGGAACAATAAGAGGAAGCAGTTTCAGAACATAGGTGGCTAAAAGAAGAGAAAGCTAACTCCGACTTGCTACAACTACTTAGAGAAGGGTCACTATAGTAGAGACTACAAATGCTACAGTTACAACAAGCTTGGGTACATTCAAAAGGACTGTCTAGAGCCATTGAAGTAGAAGCAAATGGTGAAAGAATATGTTGTCAATATCGTTCCCACTTTGACGAATGCTCCATCAGCGAAAGAGAATGGGAAAGGCATTGTTATTCAAGGCATGCTTTCCATTTACGATGTTCCTATATGAGTTTTGTTTGATACCGAGGCTTCACATTCATTCATATCTAGTGACCTAGTAGATAGGTTGAGATTGAAATCCGAAATTTGTTGGCCGACCTTTGATTGTGATGAACCATGTTGGAGGCTCCACTACAATGTGTATGATTTTTTGTGGTTTGGTCTTATCGAGTCATGGATGCTCTTTTGATTGTGATTGCTTTGTTTTGGGTTTTGTTGGATTTGGAATTATTCTGGATATGGACTGGCTTCATGGATACAGGATGATGTGGATTGTGAGAAGTCATTGGTGATGATAAGGGTGGATGATGGGTGGACAATAGTGTTAGGATGCCTAATAGATGATGAGGTGATGGTTAGCTTTCTGTATTCGCTCAATATCCCAAACGATGAGTTGTCATCAGTGCCTATTGCTGAGGAGTATCCGGACGTATTTGAGAAGGTAACCGAACATCCACCACATAGAGACATTGAGTTCCACATTGATTTAGTTAAAGATGTCAGACTGATAGTGATTCCTTTAAGGAGGATGGCACCTAGAGAGCAGCGGGAGCTTGAGGTACAAGTGAATGACCTATTGTGACGAGGGTTCATTCACATAAGTATATCTAAGTGGGGAGCACCCATAGTATTCGCCAGGAATGCAGATTTTTCCTTAGATTGTGTGTTGATTATCGTGAGTTGAATAAAGTAACGAGGAAGAACAAGTATTCACTCCCACGTATTTATGACTTGTTCGATCAGCTTCTTGGTGCTAGAGTATTCTCTCAATTGGAACTTACGACGAGATTTCACTAATTGAGAGTAGCAAAGAAGAGTGTGCCGATAACATCATTTCGTACGTCGTCATGTTTCTATGAGTGGTTGGTTATGCCGTTCGAGGTAACCAATGCGCCAGCATACTTCGTTGACCTCATGAACCATGTTTTCGAGGGTCCGCTAAATAAATTTGTGCTTGTGTTCATCAATGATATTCTTGTCTACTCATGGATAGAGGAAGAACACAATATTCATTTGAGGATCATGTTTGAGGTGTTGAGAGAGAACCAACTGAAGGCAAAGTTTTTGAAGTGTCACTTCTAGAGTAGAAAAGTGTGATTTTTGAGTCATGTTGTTTCTGGGCATAGAAATGTCGTGAATCCTACAAAAGTTGCAGCAGCTCAAGATTTGACTAAGCCCAAAAACGCTACATATGTGAGAAGTTTCATGGGGTTAGCTAGATATTATAGACAATTCATCCAGGACTTCTGTAAAATAGCCACACCATTGACTCAGATGACAAAAAAGAATCAAACTTTTACTTGGGATGCAAGATGCGAACATGCATTTGTGAGTCTGAAAGAAAAGTTGATGAGTGCATCAGTATTAAACATTTCGAATGGGAATGAAGAGATGATGGTATACCCTGGTACTTGTGGTACCAGGTTGGGTGCGGTATTAATGCAGAGGGGAAAAGTTGTCGCATATGCTAATTAACAATTGAAGCCACATGAGAAGAAATACTTGACCCATGATTTGGAGTTAGCAGTGATTGTTGTTGCGTTGAAGATTTAGAGGCAAAATATTCTTAGAGAGAGGTTAGAGTTGTTCACTGATCATAAATCATTTAAGTACCTCTTTCCGCAGAAGGATCATAACCTTCGTCGACAGTGATGGTTAGAGTTTCTAGCCTCCTATGACTTTAATTTTTCATATACACCAGGAAAAGGGAAGGCGGTTGCGGATGCATTGAGTAGAGACATACCAGATTGGGAGTTATGTTCCTAGAGTGGAAGCAGTTTGAGTATATTGTTGGTTATGATTTCCGACCAAGATCCAAGCTAAAGCCAAAGATATTGGCAAGCTTGACTATTAGGCCTACTCTGGTTAAGCAGATTTGTACTAGTCAGATGTGTGATGCCATATTAGCTGAGATCATTGCTAAGATTAAAGTTGGAGTACAGTCTGAAGAGATGAGATAGTATAGACTCGACCGAAACATTTGGCTCCATAAGGACAAGAGATTATTTGTTCCTGATGTTAATGGTTTAAGGGATGAGGTGCTATGAGAATGCCATTATTCGAGATTGACTATACAATCTGGCGGTAATAAGATGTACCGTGATATGAAGCAGACATGTTATTGGGAAGGGATGAAGAAAGACGTTGGGATATTTATCTCAAAGTGCATAAACTGTCGGTTGGTTAAGGCAGAGCAGAAGAAGCCTATTGTTTTGATGCAATCGCTGGAGGTTCCTAAGTGGAAATGGGAGTAAATTTCGATCGATTTCTTCGATAGACTGCTAAGGACTAGAGCATGGTACGAAAGCATTTGGGTCATAGTCGATCGATTAACCAAGAGTGCAAGATTTATACCCGTCAAGTCCAGTAGAACGGTAGCCAACTGGCCGAATTATATGTGAAGTGGATAATAGGATTCCACGGAGTGTTAAAGAGCATTGTGAGCAACCGAGATCTATTATTCACTAGTGGGTTTTGGAAGAGCTTACAAGAGCCATTGGGGATAGAGCTGCATCTGAGTACGGCTAATCATTCTCAAACTGATGGCCAAATTGAGAGAGTATATCATATCTTAGGGGATCTCTTACGTGCCTATATACTCGACTTTGGAGGCTCATGGGATGATCACTTACATCTTGTTGAATTCGCATACAACGGTAGTTATCAGTCCGGCATCGGTATGGCATCATTTGAGGCATTATATGGCTGACCATGTAACGCTCCTTCGTGATGGTGGGAAGTGGACGGAAAACTAATACTTGGGCCAAATACTATTAGGGAAACCTTGGAGAAAATCGAGATCATTCGACAACGAATGAAGGATACTCAAGGCAAACAGGAGCTATGCTAATAAGAGCGGCGATATGGTATTTGTCAAGATCTCTCCATTGAAGAATGTAATTCGATTCGATGGTAAAGGGAAGTTGGCATCGAGATTCATAGGTCCTTTTCTGATATTAGAGAGGATTAGGAACCTGCTTATAGGATCGACTCACCTCAAAGAATGGTGGAAGTGCACAATGTGTTCTACGTTTCTCACTTGCGGAAATTTATGCATGACTCAGGCATAATTATCGCATCGGGTCAACTAGATGATATGGGGATTGAGAGGCTTTGAGACCTCGTATGCATATTTGTATCATCGAACGTGATACAAAATAGCTTAAAAGGAAGATGGTGAAGTCGGTGAAGGTTCAGTGGAGCGAAAGTGAAGGCGACTGCACTTAGAAGACCGAGGAGAGTGTAAGGGCAGCTTATCTAGAGCTCTTTACTTGGTGAGACTTCTTATTTATCGCTTTTACTTTCACTTATGATATCATGATGTATATATATTAGTATAGTATCATGCATGCTAGGGTTGGCTTAGATGCTACGTTCTTCATCTGTTGTTGTGTATGCATATTTGATTTGTTATGGTTGCCTATGCTTGTATATGGTTGTTAGGCATGCAGGATAAACTTATTGATTTTTTTAGGGATTTTGGGAGCGAACTT
The DNA here is from genome assembly GCA_030737815.1 of Allium fistulosum. Classification (NCBI taxonomy): domain Eukaryota; kingdom Viridiplantae; phylum Streptophyta; class Magnoliopsida; order Asparagales; family Amaryllidaceae; genus Allium; species Allium fistulosum. The sequence continues at coordinate 1,292,745,454 of CM060902.1, forward strand.
CCTAAAGGGGAGGAGAACATAACAACTTGTATTCTACGTATCGGAGGATTGTAGAATCTTAATATTATTTTTATACGAGGTCATATGATTCTATAATTTAGGGAAATGATTACTAGATACATTTTCCATCCTTAGAATTCTTATTGGATGATTTTGACCTTGAGAATCTTGTATGACCTATAACTTTTGATAGAAGCTGAATTTGAGTCTGAAACCACTTCCATTAGGTCGAGATGATGGTTTCTTTTTCGTAGAGCGGTCATAATAGGAAAATAGACTTACCGTTAGGGAGTTATGGCTGTTTGAAGTTTCACTTGATTTTAAATAGCTTAATGGATAATTAGTGAGTTAATGGTTATACCCAAAGCCCATTTCGGGATTAGCATGAGGTTGGGGCTGATGGGACTGCTCTCTATTATTTCACACTTCCTAAATATAGGGAGAATATCTCCATTAACACTCTCTAACCCATGAAGTTACCATAATCTCTATCTAAATTTGCCAAAATGTGTCATTAGAGGAAGACAAGCGAGATTAGCACCTTAGATTGGAGATTTTCTGCTGGAAGATCACTTGGAGCTACTGTTCATCATGGGATTCATGCCTACCTGGATTTGCTTAGGACCTCTTTAGATTTAGGTGAGTGGTTTCAAGCCTCTACTCACTAATTAGACACTATTTGATATTTAATGATATTATTAAATGAGTTTCAAACTTTAAAATATTTTTTAAACCTTCTTTAATTACATATGTAAATTTCAAACAATTTGGAAAAGATTTGTAAAATTAATGTTCTTATGTATCCCCTTTGTTCTTATGGTTCTACCTTTAAATTTAAGCTTCATTTTGATATGTATGGATGTATGCTTATTAGGATATGTTTGCACCAAAAACAACACCAACACCCAAATATTAGATAAAAGTACCGGTTCTATTAAAATCTGAATCAAACAATAGAAAGTTACAAGAAAGTAAAGAACACACAAGAGTTTTTATAGTGATTCGGCAATCTCTGGCCTACGTCCACTTTGTATTTGTTATTATTTTTCTTCTCTCTGGATTACAAGAGTTATATCAGATCTGACCATAATATAGTGGATCTCAGATTTACTATAGATTTTCTAGAGTGTTTTAGAGTCACTAGGACAAAGGATTTGTTGATCTAAGTTGTAGAACGTCAAATAGTAGCTGACTAGGTGACTCTAACTAAGGAGAGGTAAGAGATAAAGAATAAGAAGAAATATCCAATGTTAGAATCCAATCTGGATAAGAAGAATAAGATCCCTGTTTGGTTCCTATATAGCTGGTATTTATAGATAAATAGTTGTAGAGAGTTAAGAGCCTACTTGAGTCGAAGCCTAGGAGAAAGTCTAACCACACACGTGAGCATGTGGGTCCAGGTGCCATGTATTCCTCTCAGTACCGAGAGGTTTACTTAGCTGCAAACTCTAACTTTTCCTTGTATTGTTCTTTCATCTTTGACACGATGCATTTCAATCTCTTTTTCATGAAGGTTCAATCGATCCCGACGATTCCTTCGATAATACTTGCATTATCCAGCTTTCGTTGCTTTCTTCTCATCAATCTTTGAAGTTGCTTATCCAATTTTCGAGAAAAGCACTTGATGATGATTCGTTGAAGTAGTATATTAAGTATAAGGAGTTTGGTAGTCCTAAGTGGAGGAAATTCCTCTCGGGGTTGAGAGGTCCACTTGGCCTAAATTCCCTTCAAATTTCTTAAGTCCAATCTCCTAGCTTTCTTAGCATGTTTCTAAGTTTGCGAATCATTTCGTCCCCATATTGATCTTCTAACTCCATTTGAAATCTGCTTGGCTAAAAAGCAGGTTAACACTTGCCTCCCAAAGTACGCCTTATAAACGTAAGGTGTGCTTTGCTCAAGAACAAGTTTTAGCAGTAGTCAATCTTCAATGGTTGAGATCTTCGACCATCCATTGATCTCGAACTCGGTGAATCATCCGACTCCCTCAGGTTCGCCTACAAATCAAAGGTCATTTTAGACCATCATAGCTAAGGACTCCGGCACTTACTTAAGTGTTAGCCATAAATTATAATCAGTCTGTTTTCATCTAGAGTTATCATATCGTATGTAAAATCGTCCTGTGTTCGCTTAGGATTCATTTGTTTTACTTTGATTACAAGCCGTTCAAATCCTAAGGTTAAATCAATGTCCATTCTAGGGTCTGATCTCTTTGGATCGTCTAACATCAAATCTAGGGTTTCATCTAATCTATGGTCTCATCCAATCTAGAGTGTCATCCAATCTAGCGTGCGATCTCTCGGATCGTTCATCATCTAATATAGGGTTCGATCTTTCTGGATCGTTTGTCATCCAGTCTAGGGTTCAATCTCTCTGGATCATTTGACATCCAATCTAGGTTTCAATATCTCGGGTTCCTTGCTGAGCCCAATTCGCTCGCTCTCGGACGAAGGGACTCAACGACAAGCAAATCCATCCACTCACTCTCCGGTGAGGGGACTTACTTTTAATCTCTTCGAATCCTTGTTGAAGCCAATCCGCTTGTTTTTCGGCGAGGGGACTCAACGACAAGCAAGTCCATCCGCTTACTCTCTGATAAGGCAACTTACTTCTTATGGTCATCACCCCATCTCTCCGGACGGGATTACCATGATCAATATCAATCATCACGTTCAAGTGGTTTGTAAAATCCTAATCAATTTTAGGGGGTCATCAATCTTTATTGGTGTTTCCAAATCAGTGTCATTCATCTCTTATGAAGCCTAAGTTAGGGCATCTAGCAAACATCAAAATATCTAATCCTATCAAGGACCACCTTTAAACATCTAACTCAGAGCGTGCCTAGAGACCGATCAAGATCCCATACACGTGTAAACGTTTGATAGTAATATTGTATCATTTATTTAAAATGAAAGACGAGATAAGGGTATCGAACCTGACTCCAATCCATCTGATTATGGGTTTGTCATCCACTGGAAGTCTTTAATCCAAAACTTCATTATGCCTCATGTTCTTACGGTGAGCTTCTGGTTCTAGAATCACCCGTTGTAGGCACTAGAGCTCATTCTAGATCCAAATCGATCATGCCCCCAAGTAAAATTGTCTCAATACCGAAACGATTCCTATCGGTACTGACTGGTTTTGGTTATGGGAGAATTGTTCCAATTTACTCCACCATAATTCTAGATGCTCCTGCATTGGTTTCTAGCCTAGGGTTTTGAGTTCTAGCTGCTCCTAATGTTCTTTTTTGATTCATCCTTCTGAAAAATCCCTTCAGCATTTCTTATTGTCAAATCATTATTCCATTTTGCATTTCTTTCATCATTCTCTTCATCTCCTCTCTGGTCACATAGATGGAATGATTAGAATTTGAGGACACCTCCTAGTTATCCCCATTCTCATATTGACTTCCTCCAATCCTATATCTGGTGTTAGGTCTCTTCATCTTCTCCAAATTTTAGATCCAAGCTCTTTCTCAGTGAAAGCACCAAAATGTTTGATGCCAAAAATGGCACCAACACTCAAATATCATATAAAAGTACCAGTTCTATTAAAATTCCAAATCAAACAAGAGAAAGTAAAGAACACAAAAGAGTTTTTATAGTGGTTTGGCAATCTCTAGCCTACGTCCACTTTATTTTTTTATTAGTTGTCTTCTCTCTGAATTACAATGAACTATATCAGATCTGACGATAACCTAGTGGATCTTAGATTTACTATTAGATCTAAGTTCTAGAACAACAAATAGTAACTTAATATGTGACTCTAATTAAGGAGAGGTAAGAGGTGAAGAAGAAGAAATCTCCAATGTTAGAGAGTCAGATCTGGAGAAGATGAAGAATATCCCCATTTTGTTGCCATAAGGCAGGTATTTATAGAGAAACAGCTGTAGAGAGTTTGGAGCCCACTTGAATTGAAGCCCAGGAGAAAGTCTAATTATGCACATTTGAGAACATGGGTCCACGTGCCATAAATTCCTGTCGGTACCTATAGGTTTACTTAGTTGCGAACTCTCAACTTTTCCTTATATTGTTCTTCCATCTTGGATCCAATGCATTTCAATCTCTTTTTCAAAAAGGTTGAGTCGATCCTGATGATTCCTTCGATAACACTTGCATTATCTAGCTTTCATTGCTTTCTTCTCATCAATCTTTGAAGTTGCTTATCCAATCTTCGAGAAAAGCACTTGATGATGACTGGTTGAAGTAGTGTATCAAGTATAAGGAGTTTGGGGGTCCTAAGTGGAGGAAATTCCTCTTGGTACCAAGAGGTTCCTCTTGGAAACTAGAGGTCCACTTAGCCCGAATTCCCTTTAAATTTCTTAAGTCCAATCTCCTTGCTTTTCTAAGTATGTTTCTAAGTTTGCGAATCGTTTAATCCATTTTGATCTTCTAAGTCCAGTTGAAATCTGTTTGGCTAAAAAGTGGGTTAATAGGATATATTATGTATGATGATTTCTTGAATTCGTGACGTTTGTTTGGTTGAAAACACTGATCGAATGGTGATTTAGTTTTAGGAACAAGTTATGTATCGGTATGGATCGATCGGTGATGATTCATAGGGTCGACTTGAACCAAACTTGGGGCGATCGATATGAGAGCAACAAGGAAAGCCTCATAAGACTACGTTCCAACTTTCAAGTTGTTTGGAGATCGTTTGCTCAAGTTATGGATGGGTCAGTGGTGAGTTTGGGGACTATAGATCGATGGAAGCTTACTTCAAGGTGTTCACAAGTCATAGAATGGATCGCTTCGAGTTCTTTGAGAGATTGCTTGGGTCGCTAGCTTGCATGGATCGATCGTATGAAGAGATGGGTGATAATTCTAAGGCATGGAACGGTAGTACCCATAGATCGATAGCAATCCATGGGGTTACTTGGTCCGTGCTAAACGTTTGTTCATTGGAGAAAAATGGAAGATTTTACCAAGTGTTGGATCAGTACTGATCTATGAGGCATCAATCGATAAAGGTGATGGATCATTGAAGGAGGACTTCACGTTAAGGAGCATGGCTTAATTGAGTTGAAGTGTTGGATCGGTGGTGATGGATCGGTGATGGATCGGTGATGGGGAGAGTTGGAGCTACTTCGAGCCATACACTTATTTGCTTTGAGATGTGATGGTGTTTGCTTTGGGTCTTGGGTGTGTTCACTCAAACTCATGATTAACCAAACACTTAGCCAAATATGATTAAGGGATGGAGCAGTATCGAACCATAGGGTTCAGTGATGATTTTCGACAATGACGCGCGATTCATTGATGATGATTCTATGATGGGAGGTGATAGCTTTGATGATGGATAGATATAGTTCAAGAAGCAAAGTAGGTGACTACGAGATGGATTGAAGAAATTGTTGAAGGAAGGTTATGAGACGTACAATGATATTCTAGAACTAATGTTGGTTGTCTAGAATAGTTCTTGATTGTGACGACTTCAGATGGAAGTCATAAGGACAGTTCTAGGATGATCTATGCTATAGTTTACATGTGCAAAGATATCCTTGATGCCTAAGGGTTCGGAGAGTACTCGTAAAGAAAGGGTGATGTGGGGTACCCATTCGGACCATGACAGGTCCTGATCTCCATGACGAGCGATCTTTATCCTGAATCAGCCATGACGGGCGATTTATTTCCTGGCCTACTGAGTGGCATAGATTCGAGTATCGAGGAACCAGGAAATTAAGTAGTCCTTTGCAATGATGGGTCATTCGAGTTATCGCATATCCAATGCACTGAGTAAGTGAATGTGAGAATGAATGATAAATGCTATATTTGCTTGATTTTTTAACACCCTAGGGATGTCACACGATGTAGATATTATCGATGTAGATGTCTAGATACCCCTTAGTACTTTGATGTGTAGTACACCCATGATGACTATGATGTAGAGTAGCGCATACCTTGTGTATGTGCTAACTTTATGGATGCAGGGACAGATCAGGTATGATTCTCCATACTTATGTTCTATTTAGTGATTTATTAGTATTTAGAGATTTTCTACCGTTCACACCAGACTGTTGTCTGATTCGGGATTTTATGCTTTACTTTCTATTATTCCAAGTACAGTTAAATGAGGTGTGTTATGAACTTCCTTTCTTACTCGTACAGACGACACTCAATACATCTAAGGTATTTGTGTATCGATCATCTAAGTGTTTGAAAGACAGGCCGTTGGGGTAAAAAGAAAAGTAAATACAAGAAGATGAAACACAGATTCACACAATGCATGGAAATCTTATATAATAGAATACAAGATAATACATATGGTTACTTTCAAAATGAAACATCAGAGTTACAACAAGTACTAACTTCAGACAAAGACAGTTATAACTGCATACCCCCTGCAATGCTGATGCATACTATACACATACGGTGGAAATAAAATAGATAACTAGATAACCACGAAGCCTCCTGCTCCATACTCCTCCAAAATGCATCCGTAACAACCTGGACTACTTGGCTACTCAAAAATTAGAATACCTAAGTGTTTAAGGGTAAGAAAGAAAAACTCCAGGTCGTACATGGGTCTGGTGTGAGTAAACTCAAAACAAATGAATTGTTATACTTATAAAACCCTTCAAAAATAAAGGTATCCCATAAGACCACGCCGCACTAAACATAGATGGGTTTTACCTTATGATAACCAAAACCTTTCAAATAGAATTTCTTTGATATTATAATAATGTCTAGAGTTTAAAATAAATATTTAATCATAGCCGAAATGGTTACATTATACATTCCAATATAATAGGTATACAACTAAATTTGTAAAGGCACGTATTGGATAATGGATTCTATACATTGACAAGACTACTGGGGTTTAGCCTACCACAGTACACCTCTAGAAAAATGTACCAAGGTCGACCAAACATTCCAACCCACGCGAATTAAGACTGACCTAACCCTTTCTGGATAGTACCGAATATGATCATCCCTCGGTTGCGATCAACAACTGTACTAAGCCCAAAGCATACATCAAAAGGATAAATATCAATATAGATCAGAGATGATCACACCCTAATGGTAGCGAACAACATAGCCTTGAAGCATATCCCATATTTTAGTCATTATCGGTTGTGAGGCTTGAGGCAATGATTTACCTTTCATATAGCAATCCCACTTGGAATGCTAACAACCTTCAGGCAATAATGCCATGCCAGCGTATATCCGTATAAGTTGTTCAGAATATGAACAAACTGAAGGCACTACTTCTACCACATTCTTTTGGAATCACCCTCAGGATTAGTAGCGAGTAGCCCTTGCACTTAAAAGACTCCATCTTCGGTTCCATTACCTTCAAGATGTCTTCAATTTGAACGCTTATGTTGGTTCGAAGTGGTTTCTGAATAACACATGCTTATCCGATCCCAGTCCCTCTGAACCAACAATCAATAGCTTCCCTATTGACTCAATCTTGGTTCTTTCAGAAGTAAGTGGACTATACAATAGTCCCAAGGTGATCTCTAATATACCCCTTAAAGCTGGAGACGTTTCACCGGGATGAGTTCCCTTAAGGGAATCCCATACCATATGAAATCGCGAAGCTTCTATATACTTTCTAAGTCAAAATAGGTCAAGTTATCGATAGTGGACAACCCACTATCTAGGTGTAAGTATAGTTTTCATATGAAAAATTAGACATCTTATACTTATCACCACTTTTCGATTTCAAACAATACTATCCCTTAATTAATAAAAAGTCGGATAAGTTATAAAACTATCATTACCTCGACATACATTCTTACTTCTTGGGATAAGAGTTTTCATACCTCAGAATTTGGTGTCAAGTATACGATGTACTGCCTTCCATATACTTAAATAATCATGACCCATTTATCGAAATTAACCCTCTTATGCTTATCACGTTTTCGACATTTCGACTTCTCTATCCCTCGTCTAAAAACTCTGGTTCTAGATCTCACAAATAGAGGAAAGTCCACTCATCGGCTTTTAGTGCTAAATACAAGATGACTTACTTTCCATAAACGTGTCAACATTTTAGCACAACTTATCACATTTGTTTGATGTTACTTAATGGCAAAGACAAAGAAATCCCTTATATTTAAAACATCCCTTGTATTTAAAACATCCATTTAAAAAAATAGTTGCTTTCAAACAAAACTCGACCTTTGAAATAAAGCGGTTAAAATTTAAACCTCTTATTTAAATAACTAAATAAATTCTTTAAAATATATTTAAAATTTCAAACTTCCTTTTAAATATTTATAAACACATTTAAAAAGACTTTTCAAAATATCTAAAGTAAATAACCCTTTTTATTTTACATAAAAATCATCGATTTACAAACTGCATCCATAACGACTGTCGCTATATGGACCATAACTTTTAAAACTTGTTTTGTAAATCATAATAGCTTTTAAACCCTTTTTTCTATATTTTAAACCACTTTAATAACTTTGTAAAAAGGTTTGAAAACAAAAGTTAAGTTTGGAAAATCTTTGAAAATCTTTCTTGGAAAATATTACTAGTTTAAAGAAAACATGGATTTTCAGTATCAAATAAAAACCAACTTAAGTATGTTAATTATACTAAGCAACATTCACAACATTTATGTACATAAGCACATATATAAAAACCACAAAAGCGAGGAACTCTTTTGACACCCTTCACAAAGTCCTCTGTAAAACCTTTCATATGCACTTCAAAGTGTGTTGTAGCGACCTATTCGCTGCGAACACTTCGACTTCATTTCAAGTCCCATGCAAACATCTTATGTGTCATCCGCTTTCAAGCGGCAACAAAAACAAACAATAATTATTCCAAATGCTTAGACATATAAGCAACGAACAAAAATTATTATCAAAATAATAAATTTTAAACATGCTTTTAAAGTGAGCTTTACTCACCTAAACAAAACACAATCTTTTACCAAAACTACCGCAACTTCGAAAACAACACACGAACCTAGATCCTTTCTAAAAAACTTATTTTTAAGACCTATGGGAGGTCAAGAAGGCACGGCCTAGGGCTAGGAAGGCTCATCCATGGTGCTAGGGGTACGGCCTTGGTAAAAAATGAGATCTTGGGTTTGTTTTTGGTGAATAAGTAGTGTAGGGAGAAGTAGAAGTGGTTTCAGCAACTTGCTTAAGGATTAAAATCGGAAAGGAGTGATTTTTAATTTAATTTCTTTAGGAAAAAAGAATGGAAGAAGTAGAGAAGAGAGTGGAAAGAAGAAGAAAGAAATGGAAAAAAGAAATGAAATGAGGTAAAGTAGAAATGGAAAGGGTGGAGTTATTTTTATAGAAAATGTAAAATAGCAAATTACCAAAATTCCCTTAACCAATACCCTTCACAAAATGATGACACCTCACCCCTCCTCCATTATGAAGCACACGGAACCCCCCCTCCCCTTGTCACTCCATGCCATCGCATCTCCTCTTTTGAAATGTACTAATGCCTTAGATTTTGTGCTCTTTCCCTTTTTAAATTATAAAAGAAAAGTCCACTCTCTTTTTATTAACTTAAGTATATATTTAAACATGTTTTAACCTAATTAGTTCATTAGCCAAAAGTACATGTTATTTGTATATATGTGTGCCTATATACACTAATGTGTACAACATGTTGTAAGAACTTTTAAACGATGAAAAGTCGAAAATCTGAAAAATGATTTTCGATCACATTTTCGATTTTTCTCCAAACTAACTATTTTTGTAAACCAAATTTTAAAACAACTTTACCATCATTAGTTATTACTTAAAAGATGTCTATTTAAGTTACGAAACCCATTATTTAATTATTTAAAAATATATTAAATATCCATATTTAAAGTGATTAAATTATGGATCGTTACATTCTCCTTCCCTTAAAAGAATTTCATCCCGAAATTAACACACAAAAAGATAACTCAAAAGGATATATATTATATACGATGAAACATATACAAAAGAGATATATACTAAGCGACTACACCATAAGTGGTGAGTACATTATCTACACAATAAGCAACTACTAATCTATCAACAACTCGGGATAAGCCTCTCTCGTGCTATCCTCAATTTCCCAAGTGCAGTCTCTGGAATCTTCGCTCCACTGAACCTTAATCAATCTCACGACCTTATTTCGCAATTATTTTACAACTCGATCAACAATGAAAATTGGGTGCATTATTATGGTCAAGTTTGGTTCCATTCCATGTCTTCTTGAACAGTTGGCTTAATAACAAGTGATGGATCATGCATATATTTCCTCGAATGTGATACATGAAAAACATTATGTACCCCTGACAATATCTCAGGAAACTCAACTTGATAAGCAAGCGGCCCAATCCTTTCAAGAATCTGAAAAGGTTCAACGTATCTAGGTGCCAACTTTGCTGCTTTCCAAAACCGTAAAACTCCTCTTATCGGAAAAATCTGCACAAACGCAAAGTCTTCGAGTGAAAATTCTAAATCCCTATGCCTTCGATCAGCATAGCTTTCCAGTCTATCCTAAGCTTCCTTCATCTTCCCTTTAATTACAGCTACCTTCTTAGAGGCTTCCCAAATCATATTAGGTCCAAGTACCTATCGATCTCCGGTTTCCACCCAACATGATGGTGATTTGCATGGCTGTCCATAAATAGCTTCATAGGGTGACATGCCAATGCTTGCCTAATAACTTTTATTATATGAGAATTTCACTAAGTGAAGATGATCCTCTCATGATCCTCTGAAATTCAAGATATAGGCTCTCAAAAGATCTTCCAAAACTCCATTCACCCTCTCTATTTGACCATCAGTTTGAGGATGATATACTATGCTCAAACTTAACTTTTTCCACAAAGCTACTTGCAATGCTTCCTAAAATCGACTGGTAAAATTGGATCTCGATCGTTTATAATACTACTTGAAACTCCATGCAATCGGACAATCTCCTTCATATAAATATCTGCCAAACTTGCTGCAATCCTAGTTGTTTTTACTGGAATAAAATGTATGATTTTGGTTAGTCAGTCGACAATAACCCAAACGCCTTCATTACCCCTTCTTGATCTAGGAAAACCGTCTATAAAATCCATTGATACTTGCTCCCATTTCCAATTCGGGATCATAAGTGGTTGTAGTAGCCCAGCAGTCCTTTGATGATCATCTTCGATTTGTTGGCAATTCACACGTCTACTAACATGAATAAAATATTCCTCTTCATTCCCTTCCACCAAAATACTCGCTTCATATCCTGATGCATCTTTGAAACACTGGGATGGATACTTAGCTTGGATTGATGGCATTCTGTTAATACCTCTTATCGAATACCATCGACATTTTGAACGGATATTTTTCCATTCATCCGCAATATACCACGATGATCAATCTCAACGCTTGAACACTGTCCCTCATCTACATCTATGATGATCTCCATTAAACAACTATCTTCCTTTTGTCTGCTTGCAATCCTTTCAAGTAGAATCGGAGTAACTTCCAAAAGAACCAAAATTGCATTTCTACTCAGAGCATCTGTTGCCACATTGGCTTTTCCTGACGTATATAAAATATCCAAGTCATATGCCATCAGAAATTCCAACCAACGTTACTACCTCATATTTAAATCCTCATGCATGAAAAGATACTTCAATGACTTGTGATCTGTGAAGAGCTCAAACTTTTCACCTAACAAGTAATGCCTCCACATCTTTAATGTAAACACAACAGCTAATAACTCCAAATCGTGTGGTGCATAATTCTACTTATGAGGCTTCAACTACCTACTGGCATAAGCAATAACTCTTTCATGCTACATTAATACCGCACCCAAACCTATGCCACAAGCATCCGTATACATAGCCAATCCTTCACCTCCATCCAGAATAGCTAAGACAGGAGTGATGGTTAATCCCTTTTCTAACTCAATGAACGCTTCTTTACACTTCGAAGTCCAAATAAACTTAACATCATTCTTCGTCAACTTTATCAGGTGTGAAGCGATCTTGAACAAGTGGATAAATCTCCTATAATATCCTACTAAGCCTAAAAAGCTTTGGACCTCAATTAGAGTATGCAGTGTCTTCCAATCTCAAACAGCCTCTACCTTTTCTGGATCAATCGAAATACCATCCCCTCGACACAACATGTCCGAAGAACCTTACTTTCGATTGCAAAAAATGGCATTTAGAAAATTTAGCTCTTAAAACGTGTTCCCTTAATATTTCAAGCACCATTTCTAGATGGTGTGCGTGTTCCTCCTCGGTCTTAGAATAAATAAGGATATCATCTGTAAAGACTAACACAAATTTGTTATGCACATCTCTAAAAACTCGATTCATAAGATCTACAAAATAAGCGGGTGCATAAGTTAGGCCAAAAGGCATAACCAACCACTCAAAGAAATAGTCTGGTCCTCTAAATGCTATTAAGGGTACACTATCCTCTACTATTCTTAGCTGGTGATATCTTTTAGCAAGATCCATTTGAGAGAATACTCGACCACCATTTAGTTGGTCAAACATGTCATATATACGGGTAAGGGATACTTGTTTCGAATTATCTGTATGTTTAGCTTACAGTAATCCACACAAAGTCTTAATGGGTGACTGGACCTAATCAGTCCCTTATTTAATAAATCATTTATTTGATTCCTTAAATCATCCTTCTCCCTCAGAAAGATCTTACGAATAGGGTGAATAACAAGTTTTCCAGCCAGGAATTAGATTAATAGGAAACTCAATCTCCCAATGTGGAGGGAGACTGTTAAAGTCTTCAAAACATCTGGGAAATCCTTAATAATTAATATCAACCCTAACTCGTTTTGGGACGAATCTAGTGCATAAGAAAACTACTCATTTGTTTATCTGGCTCATTACACAATATTCATTTCAATACCCTTCTGGACTCAGCTTTCAACACTACTATCCGCTTGACACGGTCCATAACAGGTCTATACTTAGATAACCAGTCCATACCGAGCAAAACATCAAACCCATTAAAATCCAAAACAAACATGTCCCAAAAGAAATGGTTGGTAGGGTAAGTGACTTGTTCATTTTCACAAATCATACACAAATTAGTTGCACCACCTATGGGGTTAGACACACAAATAGAGATTTCAATGAATTTTGGGGAAAGTTCTAATCTGTCAACCAATCACTTAGAAATAAAACTATTGAAAACCCCTGTATCAAACAATACTCGAACTAAAATGCCATTAACAAATAAAGTGCCTTCAAGAACTCCTTTTCCTTTCACATCCTTCGAAGTTGATGGTTCCTCTTTGATAGCATAAATTTTGACTTGCTCCTCTTTATTCATCAATGGACAATCCTTCATTGTATGGCCTGGTTGGTGCAATTAAAGCAGAGTGTCTTTTGAACCATCGGAGAAATATGTCATGCCTGTTGCTTCTGAGCTCCGAAATTCTCACAGAATCATGCGATATGGCCCTTTTGATTACAGATATTACAAATATAATCCTTGAAACAGCTTTCCTATGCCCCTCCACCTGGCTTTCCTCCCCACTGTTTCTTCCCTTGCTGGTTGACTTCCTCTTGTTTGGGTTGTTCTTATTGCTGCTAGGTGCTGTTGTCGGCTTCTTCTTCTCAAGAACTTCATACCACAAAGCCATATCCACTAAGTCCACAAAAGATCCCTTTAGATGGGAAGTCATATTCTCATGAAATACTTATCTCATGCCAAATACGAACATCTCATTCTTCTTAAGAGGGGTATCAATCAGTCTCGGACCAAATCACGATAACTCATTGAATTTTGTTTCATATTCAGCTACTGACAAATCTCCTTGCTTAAGATCCAAAAATCACTTATACATATAGGTCTTTCCCGTAGTGAGCATGTACTGGTCATCAAACACCTCCTTAAATCTTGCCTAAGAAAAATCATCCTCTAGGACATTCGCTGTGACTAAATCCCACTATGTTGATGTTCCATCTTGTAACTAGCAATATGCCAAGAAATGCTTATGCTCATCTGAAATATCCAGCCCCTTAAAGATCTTTTCACAAGAATGAAGGAAAGATTGGACTTCAATAATGGATTCCATGCACTTGAACGGCTTTCCTCCCTATTAGTATAGTGTTTGCATAAGGCTGCAAAGTTAACACAGGGTTGCACTAATGCTGCCTCTTCAACTGCTCCTACCCTTCAACAAGTTTAAGAGGTGGCATATACGAAGAAATTCCAATAATATGTTTTATGATTATTCATGGAATTATTTGAAATACAATTCAAAAGTTCGAAAACTAAAATAGGCAAGTCCAAATAATAATAGGCAATATGCTCAAGTCATGTCCTTTATTCAATTATAAGCTTGTTACAAAATGTGCAAATATGCAGTTTTCTAATTGTTCAAGCCCTTATTTGCAAATATATCATCTTCTCCCTCGTTGGCTTTTTGCCATTAGAATTGTCCTCGAGCTCTCAATGAAGAGAACTTGGAGAAAATTCTAATTAGAAAAAGTGATAAGAGTGAGACAGAAGTTAAGGGCCTCCTTCCATGAAGGGGTGCATCTTTATTTATAGTGGTTGAAAGGAGATAGGCTTGCTTTCAGTGGTGATGTGGAACTTTGATTGCTATCTTGGTGATAGCTTCAACATGAATGTCTTTGAAGCTATGAAGGAAAATACACTAAATCCTCTTAAATTTGCTCTTGTGAATGATTTTAATCCCCTTTCTTTACATGGCCTTTGATATTCTTATGACATTGATGTTGTGCGACATCGATGGTATGCAATATTCATGAAATGCGGCATCGATTAACATATGATGCCTATTATTATGTAGGCGATTTTCAATAAGATAACTTCATTATAACCTTTCGACATCCTCATATGGCACCATTTCTTTTAATAGCTTACGGCATGCTTCTATTCGACATTCTTCACTGATTTGATAGCATGCAACATACTTTTGTGCATTATTGGCATGCGGTATCCTCCTTCACCTCTATTGATGGAATACGGGATTGATAAAGCGTGCATGGAATCTATGCAGCATTGATTAAGTGCGACATGGAATCTATGCAGCATTGATTAAGTGCGGCATGGAACCTATGTAGTATTGATTAAGTGCGGCATGGAACCTATGGGGCATGGAAGTAGTGCAGCGTCATTATCAGTTGTAGGCCTTCGATATCAAATATTCCCTTGCCTTAGCATCTGAAGCCTTGAAATTTGACATAAATCTTTAGTTCCGGCATTGATTCCTTTGCTTTCCTTCCTTAGAAAATATGTGGATAACATTCCCTTCCTCTCCTTGTATAAAAGAAGCTTTTTATACTTTAATGTAAAACAAATAATTTCGCCATCTTTTCTCATTCCTTGCAAGGTTTTCTTTATAACCCCGTTTTCTTGCAAAACACAAAGCAAGCCATGATTTTTATTACTAACTTTTTAAATTTGATTTTGAGCTAATCTTTTAGAATTTTGACAAGATCATAAAGGATCTTTTGTTTGTAATCCAATATTACTTTTGAAATCTATAGATTTACTTGAAGAGGCCAAAAAGCTACTTGGCAGCAATTTACTTGAATAGATTCCCATAGAATCAAGATTGGATAACTATTTGAAAATAATGATTTTATGAATAGAAAACTAGAAACTTATTTATGAATTATAATTTTTTGAATAGAAACCCAGAAAACCATCTGAAAATGTCATAGGAGGGAGGACCGGAAACTCTTCTGGCAATATCGTGAATAGCAAACCGAAAATCCATCTGATAGCAATAATTTCTTAATTAGAATGCTAGAATTCATCTGGCAATAATGATCTCCTGAGTAAATACTCAGAAAATCATTTGGTGATAATAATTTCTGAATAGAAGACCAGAAAATCATCTGGATAGAAGACCAGAAAATTCATTTGATAATAATAATTTCTGAAAAGAAGACCAAAAATCTGTTTGGCAATAATAATAGAAGACCAGAAAACCATCTGTTAAAAATAAAAGACCAGAAATCCATTTGGTGATAATATGAATAAGAGACCAGAAATTTATCCGGTAACTAAAGATTGCTTCATCTTTGCTTTGAAGCACAATAGCTCATATTTAATTGATCTTCCTCTAAAAGATTGCTTTTTATTTAGAGCACTAATGGCTCATTTTTGACAGATCTTCCTCCAAAAGATTATTTTTGCTTTCGAGTACTAATGGCTTATTTTTATAGATCTTCCTCTATAAGATTGTTTTTGATCCATTCTTTTGGATAGAGTGTGATTGACTCGATTGAATTCATCCGGTGCGTTTTCTTGGCTATCTTAAGCAAAACCAAAAACTTACCCAACCTCCCTCTACCGATGCACTTTAGTCAGGACTTATAGGCAGTATTGAAGGCTGATTCGGTGCTTTGGCCAGGCCGTCTTAGGCGAGACCAAAGGCTTACTCCACCCTCCCTCTAGGAGGCGCTTTGACCAGGCCACGTAGACGGGATCAAAGGCTTGCAAATGCTTTGGACAGGCCGTTTTCAGGCGGGGCCAAAGGCTTACTCTCACCTCCCTTTAGGGTAAACAGGTTGTTTTTAGGTGGGAATAAGGGCTTATTTTTTATAGATCTTCCACTAGAAGATTGTGAGCGCTAATGGCTTATTTTTGACTGATCTTCCTCTAAAAGATTGTTTTGATTTGGAGCGCTAATTGCTCATTTTTGATGGATCTTCCTCTATAAGATTGTAATGATCTCAAGTTGGATCGAACCTCTTATCACCATCTTGGGTGATGATTTAGATCTTTCACTTTATTTTAGGAGATTCTTATTCCTTTTCATGGTTGATCCAGTAGATATTCTTGTTTCAAGTTCGTTATTCGTCTACTATTGGGAAGTATGGTTTTAAATATTCGGCATTCCATGTTCTTGATATTATGTTGCCATCAGGTCGATGTAATCGATAAGTCCCTAGCGGGATTACTTTTTGAATGATAAGGGATCTTTCCCAGTTAGGCCCGAGCGATCCATCCACTGGATTCTTAATATTTTCCATAACCTTTTAGTGTACTAAATCTCCTTTCTGAAATTATCTTTCTCTCACTTTGGAGTTATAATATTTCGATATCTTTCTTTGATATTCAGTCGTCTGTATGGCTGCTTCATTCTCTAATTCATTGATCAAGTCTAAAGATTCTCTTCTTAACTCCTAATTTGGATGAAATGCATATGCAATCCTTTGATGAGAGGTTACTTCGACCTTGATTGGAAGCATGGCTTCATACCCATATGTTAAAGAGAATGGGATATATCTCATTGTAGTTTTGGCAGAAGTTCTATATGCCCATAGCACAAGAGGTAATTCTTCTACTCGATTCACTTCATGTTAAGATATACTTTGTGGATTTGTTGATAATCCGAATATCAACTTATGATAATCAATATTCTTGAACATTTATGGAAGGTGTTGGTTCCTGTGAAAATCCCATAATCGGTTTTGTTGCCTTGATACTATTTGAGATTTTGGGAATATGAATTTTGTTAACGAATTTCTTTGTTAATCCTAAGAAATGTAAGGAAGGTAAAACTTGGTTGAAGGGAAACTTAGGCAATTATTGGTTAGCTTTCTAGGAATGCACAATCTCATGCCGAATTCATAATAATGTTGGAATCATAAGTGCTTTAGAATTTGATACAAGTTATGACCGAAATCATAAGTGCATTGGAATTTGAAACAAGTCACGATCCAAGAAGCCTTCAATGCTATATAATCTTATTATTCTATTTTCAGATGATCCTTGTAGATCTAGTCTGAATCTCATAGTTTGAAAATTACAATATTGGATAATGATTCGACTCTTGAGTTGTAGGTTTACTTAAATTTTCCAGATGATGGCAATCACATGTTCTCTCTTGAGTCTTTCCTTACTTGAAATAAGGGTGGTTTCTCTAAACATTTATGTGTTGAAATTATAAAGTGGTTCATTTGTGATCCTGGATTTTTCATTCAACAAATATCGATTTGATTAATTTGTCCCTTCTAGCTGCTAATGATCATGACTCTTGACGGATGCTTTTTCATTCTTCAACTTTTCGAAGGCTATTTAGCGCATTCTAACGGCCTGGATAAGAGATTTTATTCCTAGTGTTCGAAGTTCAAAGAAAGTTTTTATAAAACTTATAACCTCGTAACAGAAATGTAAATCTCGAATAAGGGACCGATCTGTCATGATTCATGAACCAATAGCCTTTTAATTGAAAATAGACTCTTCTAATTAGAGTTTTAGCAGCACAAATGGGCTATAGTAGCACTAATTTTTTTTGTAAAAGACATAATTTTCAATAGTATACACTTTAAAAACTTTATAACTTTCTTTTGAACTAGATGGATGTATGTTTTTCTGATCCATAGGGTAGTTAGTAATAGCTTCTTTGATTTACAAAGAATATTGTTCCCAGAGATGTGTTTAGTAAAAATTTTGCTCTGTTAAAATGAATGTTGGTGTATATTATTTCACTTTTATAAGATATAAAATTGTATCACTTCAAGTTTTACTTAGCAAAAATAAACATCTTGTTTGTAAGTCTAAAAAGTCACAATTCCTAAACTAATAGACTTTAGAGATAAGAACGTACTTTTCTTTAAGAATTCCCTTTTTTGAAATAACCTTTATTCATAAAATGGCTCATAACAAAGAAGCGATATCGATCCGGAAGTCTACAAAGAATTCCCCAATTATGTATAAATCCAAATTTTGAGATGGAGGATCGGAATCATATTCCGGACATTCAAATCATCCTTTGCGAAAGACAAAGGGTAGCTATAACTTTAAACCTTTGTTTCTTGATCGAATTTATAAAAATTTAAAAATCCGCTTGTCAAAGGAATTAAGTGGATATTACTTTAGCATTAGAAACTCCGAAATTTTTCTGGTAATGAAGATTTTTGTCACGTTTCAACAACAAAATTCAGAGGCTCTCAAATGTCTAATCATGGTAGATAAGTTCTTGTTTTATCCCATAGAGAGGCTTGAATCCTATATTAGCACACAACGAATTTCAAGTATAAACAAGAAAGGAGCTAACAGCTTTGATGAGTAAAGTCGATCCATGGTGGGCAGTTGTCATAAAACTCCATAGTTTGGCCGGAGTTTGAATTTGAAGTTATAAAAATCACTTCCCTTTCGGAACCTTTAACTTGACATAGATATTCAAAGTTTTTATTCTTGCAAAACTCATAAGTTCGTAAAATTATATATTTGAAACTTTTACATATAAGAGGCCTTATATTCAAAACTGTATATATCTTAAGACCCAAAACTTTTACATACATGAGGGTACGTACCATTGAATACTATATATATATATATATATATGCATATGTCCTAAAACATATGAATCTGGTATATATCCAAAAACTTGTACATAGGATATTGCGCTTATTTGAAAATCCATATATATGCATTGTAAATCCTTACATATTCGAAACTTTTTTTTGTCTATGTAGGAACCTGCAAACTGCTAGATTTAAAATATAATATATATCCAAATGCTCGGCATGTCTGAACCTGTACACATATAAAAATCATATACATATTCAAAATCCTCATACTTGAAGCTGTATCTATTCCTAATTCCACATATACATACATATTCGAGATCAATATGCTTTTGGAAACTTAATACGCACACTTGAAGCCACGTATTCATGCATATACACTTCAAAACAGGGATACTTATACATACTTGAAACTTTCTGAAATGAACTTGATATATACTTGAAAATTATACATATTCAAAAATCTTTACTTATTCAAAATATGTTATACTTAATACCGCTATATGCACAATCATATATATTCAAAATTTATTCATTTAAAAGCAAAAGCTAAGTATGTTTTAAGACTCATATATATCTGAAATTGATGTGTCTATGAAGCCTATACATGCCTATTGCTTTTCGAAAACTTAATTTACTTGAAGCTGTTATACTCAAAAGCTCTATTTATATACACACACACTTAGTATATATTCGAAAATCTATATATAAAACATTATGTCTTTAAAAACCTTTATTTCTAAAATCATCCATATAGCAATTACTAAAACTTGACATGTGTCTTTGAGGTTTTTATGCTCATAAAATTTTCTTATATATATGAGGCCATAGATAAATCTGTATATTTGGAACTTTAGATATTTAAAACTCTTCACATCTAAAAATCTAACATCCGGGTATTTCGTGCCATCTACATCCGCACATGTCGGGCTTGAATTGCTCAAAATATCATATTGTTAATTTATATTTGGCAAAACTCAGCATATACAGTAAATAAAACATTCACAAACTCACAGACACAGAGTAATATAACAATAAGCAGCGGAAACAAAAGAATAGTAGTTCATGAAGCTACTATATATATATATATAACAGAGTAAAACAAGATACAACAGAAGTCTCAAATACATAGAAGTCTCAATACAATAGTCAAATACAAGATAAGAATATATCACAAGAGTCAACTGAATAACTGCAAGCTGAATAGATAGATGGATCTCCAAGCGAAGCTCCAACTCCAAAGGTGAGTCTCAAATGCTGTGACACTCAGTCTGACCCGAGCGTAAAGCAAAAACACAAAACACTCGAGTCAGGATTAACATTCTTATGTCAATAAATCTAACCCAAGTGAAATATCAACTGAAATACAAGTAACTCAAAGGATATTTGGGATAACCATCCTCTAAGGATCCGTGGAACTATCTACTATGTAGTAATATACGCTATTATAATGATGTCTAAAGTAAAGTAAACTATTAAAATAGCGTTAAGGCGTTACTCATATCCCCCTTAACACATTTTAGTGCCAATAGTCTATACAGTACCGTAATACCTCCTGATCGGGAGGCTACCAGAGGATACTCCATAGGTACGACACAAAACAAACTCGTAGTGGTCTCGATATGGTAGGTGACACGGCACAACTAGGAAATGCTAGGGTAGATATACCAATTACACTTCCGGGCTGGTGGTAATGCATAGCCGCAACTATCGTCCACCTTGAGCCACACTCCCAAATCAAAGGTGCGCACCAAATCAATCACAAAGTAATAGA
Source organism: Allium fistulosum (assembly GCA_030737815.1). NCBI lineage: Eukaryota > Viridiplantae > Streptophyta > Magnoliopsida > Asparagales > Amaryllidaceae > Allium > Allium fistulosum. Next base: position 1,292,766,434 of record CM060902.1, read on the forward strand.
ATGACAATCGAAGAAGTATGTCTAATCGGAGGGGCTACCTCACTTGGCCCGTCGATTACTCATGTTTTAGCCACCTTAAGCTAACTCACGGGAGTCAGGTCCACGTATATACCTCAAAAAGAACGTCATTAACCACCTACTTCTTTCTGGAATCTCCACCACGTATATGGTTGTTAAAGTGGTTTTCGGTATTGGTAGAGAGTATGACAATAACCGATCTCGGTCTCTTTAACAACCAACCATTATTATAACACCGTGGTAATTTCAAAATATCATACTTCAAAACCAAAATATCATTTCCATTTCAAAACCATATCAATACTATATCATTTTTCACTTCAAATATATATCCATTTCCAAAATCATAGCACTTTCAAAGTTATAACACTTTCAAAATTATAAAGCTTAGAAATTAAAACACTTTGGAAATCATAACACTTGATATAATACTTTGAAATTCATAACTTTGAAATCATAACTTCCCACTTAAACAGTTTAGATATTTATAATAGTATAAATAATAAAATAGTTTATAAGATAAAATAGTTTATAAAATAAAATAGTTTATATAATAATAGTTATAAGTTAAAATAGTTTATATTAAAATGATTTATAAAGTAAAATATATTAAAAAAAATTAAATATAATTTAAAATACTTTATATAATAAAATAGCTTCCTCAAATTTCACAAATCGATTCAAATCAACTCGAATTCAAAAATTCAAATTTAATTCAATCTTAATTCATCAATTTCAACTCAATTCAGTTTCTCAATAAACCATTTCAAATTATATCGATTTCAATTACAAATTTGAACCATAAAATAAACCATTTCAATTTCAATATATTTCAAAGCTTTAAATATTCCATATTTTAAAACTAAATTTGATAATTTCATATATATCTTAATTTAACTTCATTATTATTTAGTTTTGAAATATTCACTTAATAAATCTAATATTATTTAAATAAAACCCCAATTTACAATAAACTAAATATTTCCTTCAATTTATTTAAACTTGAAATATTCATTTAATCACCTTAAAACAAAATAAAATTTTAAAATCATATCCTTTAAAAAAATCACAAATTCAATAAGTTTCAAATCGATTTAGTTAAAAAAATTCTTAATGAAATACAATTTCAAATAAATTCAAATTTATCGTCCCAACCTTAACTTATAAAATCATTATAAAAATCTATTTTAAAATATAATTTTAAATAAATACTTAAACATAATGTATATTAATTAAATCAAACTTTATTAAATTAAATCTTATTATTAAACATATTTTATATTAAAACTTATTTTATATATTTAAAATAGAAAAATTATAAGTAAAATCTTTAAAATTTATAATTTCAAAACTAACTTATAACTTTAAAATTTTCAAAACATATAATTTTAAAAATCTAAAATTTAAACCTTTATAAAATACATTTATATATAATATCTTAAAATCAATATTTATTAAAACCATATATTTCTTTTCAAACCCTTGGAAATCATTTTCAAAATATATATAGACCAACGGTGTTTGTATATAATTTTCTATCCTATGGTCAAGTGATACGGATATTATCATTTCAATCCGCAATTTAAATATATATACGGGTATGTATCATTTCAACCCGAAATCCCAAATTCAATGTCAATGAGAATCGCTTGGGTTTACTATTTCAACCCATAACGATTTTCTCCCATTCTACAGATCGTTTGGGTATGTATCATTTCAACCCATAGGGAATTCTAAACTAACAGGGAACTTGCAGAGTGAGAACATATATGATAATAATAAAATAATCAGCAACATGCATATATCATCAGTGATAAAATAACTAACAGATCATGGTGTCAGATGTCACAGGTGAACAGATACAGATAATAGCATACATATAGCAATTTAAATAACTGACAGCAACATATTTCAATTGTCATTTCAATTGAAATCAAATTTAATAAGTATAAGAACGTTAATCGTGAGTGATTGCTCACCTTTCGAGGCTGGAGAGATGAACGAGAATGAGATGAGTTACGAATCCAAGTACAAAATTCAAAGCAAAACAAGATTGGTACGAATTCGATGGACAAGCTGATAAATGAAAAATTGATGAAATAAATCAGAATCTGCTTGATATAGACTGAAACGAAATATATAATATATTATATATTTTTCTTCTTAAAACAAATGAAATCAATCTAAAATACATATTCAAAATCTATATATCTATATATGTATTTCAAAACCAATTATCCAAACAAAATCATTGTTTTAAACTAAAACTCATATATTAAAGTCAAACATATATATATATAAATAAATTTTGAATCAACACATTAAAAACCTAACAGTTTTATATAAACTGATATATATATATAAACTTATTATAAAACTGCCAAACTACTGAAAAGAAACTATACATACAGTAAACATATATTTGATGTCTACCTATATGTATTCAACTAATTTATATAAACTAACATACATATGATATTTTAAACTTTCTATACACAACAGATTATATATAAATTTATATAACTCATCCAATAAAACCATCAAGCCAAAAGAACAAACTTCTTCTTTATAACATATACTTACATAAACTTATATGTATTAAAATTATAAAATATAATATGACATATATATAAATGGACAGATCATATATATATATATATACTTACATTATATAAACAAACACTTAGATCATATATTTCTCAAAAGCAAGCCAGGCAGGCAAAACATATACATTTTACAGAACTTATATATACTTACATAAAGTAACATAAATAGACTAATATATATATATATATACTTCCTTTATGCAATAATAATATATTGTAAGTACTTACATATATATATATAATTAGAGCATATATATGCCTAGATTGAATGCATAGAATATATATTACTGTATAAATATTATAAACAAACATGTTATACTTATGTGCTTTAAACAAAATTTATCTGTAATGATAACTGCAACAAAATTTATAAACAAACAAGACTTTGAAATATTAAAACTATATACACAAACTGTGAATAGACAAAACTATATAAACAACTTTGTAATAAAATATATAATACTTTTTGTAAGATAATATACTTATGAACTGTAAACATATAACATATACTTAAAATATTAACAACAGTTCTGTACAAGTAATTACATAAATTAACATAACAACTAATATATTATATAACTTAGTAAACTAATATATATCTAACATACAGTAAAACAAAGGAAATATATGTCGTAACTATATAAATATAATACTGCTTTTTTTTAAAATAGCTCAAAATAAACAGCATACACTATATATATATATAAGCTAAACCAAATAACATATATACTATTATAAATGACAAAACATATATATATATATATATAAAAATACACATACTTACACATATAAAATGGAAGAGGTGAGCGAATGGCAGAGGAAGGAGATGTCGGTGGCTCGAGCTAGGCTGAGGGGAGGCAGCTGCGCGGAGGTGAAGGGGGTAGGTGATGGTGGCGGTCAGGTGGTGACATGGGTTCAAGGCGTGGCGATTGGTGAGATTGATGGCGGAAGTTATAGCGGGAGGAGAGGGTGGGGCCGAGTTGAGGCATGGTGGTCTAGTTCTGGTGATCGGCTGAGGGAAGAATGCCGAGGTGGGGTGGAGGCTCGGCCAAAGGAAAGAGGAGAGGAGTGAAGGGAGGGTCGCGGCAAAGAATGGAGGTGGCGAGTTCTTCGGCCAGGGTGGTCGATGAGGCTGGGTGAGGTGGAAGCTTTGGTGAGCTACAGAAGAAAATAGCTGAAGACTTTGATATAAAATGTACATTTATATTCTTTTTTTTTCATAGCAAGAGAATGAACTAGGAAAGAAGAGAAAACGAACCAAATTATAATCGAACCAATGAATAGCAAAAGTCAGGCACGAGCATCAGGAATAATAATGTCTAGCGGCCGTTTAATTTTGTCAGGTTGATAGATAAAAGGACGGATGGAAACCAAAAGGTTTTAAAACGGGTACTGTTACGAGATCGTTTTATTGATTTCGCTCAGTACCGGAAGCTGTAACGTAGGAATGAATATAACTCGGAGATCAGCACGATGAGACGATCAAAACGGTATACATATATTAATGGTACGATCATCTGATCAAAAGTCGATAACCGGTATCGAAAATGCTGCTAATACGCCGAAAATAAGATAAACGGAGCAATAACAGTCCAAATTTGGCGAAATGGAATATGACGTCACACTCAGAAGATGATTTACAAATTTATTATATAAAAATATTCAGGATTGGAAATCATTTTATCATCATCAAATATTAACTGATTTAAATTTAAATAAAATTACAAAATAAAATAAACTTCCATATTATCAAATGAAACTTTACCATTTGGTATGTTTAGATAGGCGTATTCCAACTATTAAATTTTTATTTCCAAATCCAATCATTTAAAATTTCACAAAAATTCAGTTAATTACGTTATTAAAACAGTTAAAATTTACGGGTCGTTACACTCTCCCCCTCTCAAAACTTTTCGTCCTCGAAAAGGAACGAGGTAGGAGAATAGAAACAACCAGAAAGAAAAATAGATTGAAATTCAAAAGAGAACAATTAATTTAAAACCATATGAATTTCATTTATTTTTAAATTGGTTTATATCCAACTAGTTGATTTTAAATTCAAGGTATTTAATTAAGTTGATTTAATTTCAAATTTATTAATTCCTTCAAAACAAAATTTATTTGATTTATCTCATTTATTCATTATCTTATTATTAAATTTTCTCAATTAACATTTTCTATTATCATAAATTATGTGTATAAGCATTTATTATAATCATATTTTATTCAAATAAATTCTTCTTTTTCCCAAATTATTATTAAATTTATTCCACTTAATATATCTTATCACATAGATTAAGTAGATCGTCACTTATTATAACCACTCAAATTATTTAAAAATTCCTTTAATATCATTTATATTGTATACTATTCAATTACATAGTTAACTTCTGAGCAATTTAGGTAAGTTATATATGTTGGAATGCAATTGAGTATTATACAAGTAAAATTTTCCAATTCAATTATTTCAAGTTATAAATATTTATAAATTTCCGATTTCACTTCAAACCGTTTAGAGAAATGTATACATATATATATATCCTATATATCAAGTCAAATCTAAAAAAAATACTTATATGTATTATAAATCAAGCCATACTTAAGAAATTCAAATCAAATTCATTTTCCGAAACAAAATGTAGCAAAGCCACTAAGTGGTCTCTCCACTCTGAAACTCGAAAATGAATGTCGATGATGTTGCAGTCATCACCGAAATTATTTTCCAGCGACAAAAGAGGAGAGTACTGATTTAAAACCTTTAAAATTCTTTAGAAATGGTTTCTATACGAAAATACCTTTAAATAATAGGCTCTTAAATTTAAAACCAATTTTCTAAAATACTGGGAATTTAATTCTCAAATTCTTAATTTAGATTCATTTAAATTCCAAATCAAATTGTAACCATGGTTTATAATTCCACTTATTTTTATTATGGCAAAAGTCAATGGTTTACAAAACAATAAATGAAAATCAATTATTATCATTTTCTTTTAACAACCAATTCAGTTAACTATTAAATTTCAGATAGTTTATACTTATATATATAATAATTATACAAAATTTATTTCATTTACCAATTTGAAAATAATATTGTGTCAGTTTGCTCTGTTCAAGTGTTTTGGAATTCCTATCGATAACGTTGATCAAACGAATCGATCGGGACCCCAAATCAACCTTAACAACTCAAACAACACACTATATAAAACATTTTTATATTAATTACAAATACACTCCCCCACTCGATGATTCAATGATGGACTTCAAAGCAAGGGTAGAGATCTAAATCTAAGGGAACCCTAATCAAAGAGAATTCTGACTAGAAGATAGTCTTGAATGAGGAATAAGATAATTAAATTACAAAAGAGAAAAGATGGATAGACTAACATTAATCATGGGCGACCTTAACCGGGTCAACCGTGACTTCAAGAATACGATCGATGCAGAATTCTGAGGCAAACCGACATTCGATCGCAATAGATAGAATTCAAGCATAGCAAGAGAGAGCCGCATCTAAACCGAGGATACAGGAATCTTCGGTGAGTCAATGCCTATTGTAAAGGAGTTTCACTCCTTTACAAATCATACAGTGGAGCTATGGGATGCTCCGGAATCAAGAAAACACGAATAGTGAGAGACAAGGATGGATTTCAGAACGAATGGGGAGTTCCAAAATTCAAAGGAAACCCGAATCAAAGAAGAAAGACTCAAGTTAGAACGAAGGTGATTCTGTAATTAAATTTTACTTTATAAGCCAAGTTTTGCCTAAGACCAAAGCTCTGATACCAATTGTAACATCCGGGTATTTCGTGCCATCTGCATCCGCACATGTCGGACTTGAATTGCTCAAAATATCATATTGTTAATTTATATTTGGCAAAACTCAATATATACAATAAATAAAAAAATCATAGAATCACAGACACAGAGTAATATAATAATAAGCAGCGGAAACAAAAGAATAGTAGTTCGTGAAGCTACTATATATATTACAGAGCAAAACAAGATAAAACAGAAGTCTCAAATACATAGAAGTCTCAATACAATAGTTAAATACAAGATAAGAATATATCACAGGAGTCAACTGAATACCTGCAAGCTGAATAGATAGATGGATCTCCAAGCAAAGCTCCAACTCCAAAGGTGAGTCTCAAATGTTGTGACACTCAGTCTGACCCGAGCGTAAAGCAAAAACACAAAACACTCGACTCAGGATTAACATTCTTATGTCAATAAATCCAACTCAAGTGAAATATCAACTGAAATAAAAGTAACTCAAAGGATGTATGGGATAACCATCCTCTAAGGATCCGTGGAACTATCTACTATGTAGTAATATACGTTATTATAATAATGTCTAAAGAAAAGTAAACTATTAAAATAGCGTTAAGGCGTTACCCATATCCCCCTTAACACATTTTATAGTGTCAATAGTTTATACAGTACCGTAATACCTCCTGATCTGGAGGCTACTAGAGGATACTCCATAGGTACGACACAAAACAAACTCGTAGTGGTCTTGATATGGTAGGTAACACAGCATAACTAGGCAATGCTAGGGTAGATATACCAATTACACTTCCGGACTGGTGGTAACGCATAGCCGCAACTACTGCCCACCTCGAGCCACACTCCCAAATCAAAGGTGCGCACCAAATCAATCACAAAGTAATAGAATGGCAGTCGAAGAAATGTGTCCGATCGGAGGGGCTATCACACTTGGCCCGTCGATTGCTCCTGTTTTAGCCACCTTAAGCTAACTCATGGGAGTCGGGTCCACGTATATACCTCAAATAGAACGTCATCAACCACCTACTTCATTCTGGAATCTCCACCGCGTACACGGTTGTTAAAGTGGTTTTCGGTATTGGTAGAGAGTATGACAATAACCGATCCCGGTCTCTTTAACAACCAACCGTTATTATAACACCATGGTCATTTCAAAATATCATACTTCAAAACCAAAATATCATTTCCATTTCAAAACCATATCAATACTATATCATTTTTCACTTCAAATATATATCCATTTCCAAAATCATAGCACTTTAAAAGTTGTCACACTTTCGAAATTATAAAGCTTAGAAATTATAACACTTTGGAAATCATAACACTTGATAACATAATACTTTGAAATTCATAACTTTGAAATCATAACTTCCCACTTGAACGGTTTAGATATTTATAATAGGGTAAATAATAAAATAGTTTATATAATAATAGTTATAAGTTAAAATAGTTTATATTAAAATGATTTATAAAGTAAAATATATAATAAAAAATTAAATAATTTAAAATACTTTATATAACAAAATAGCATCCTCAAATTTCACAAATCGATTCAAATCAACTCGAAATCAAAAATTCAAATTTAATTCAATCTCAATTCATTAGTTTCAACTCAATTCAGTTTCTCAATAAACCATTTCATATATTGATTTCAAATACAGATTTGAACCACAAAATAAACCATTTCAATTTCAATATATTTCAAAGCTTTAAATATTCCACATTTCAAAACTAAATTTGATAATTTCATATATATCTTAATTTAACTTCATTATTATTAAGTTTTGAAATATTCACTTAATAAATACATTATTATTTAAATAAAACCCCAATTTACAATAAACTAAATATTTCCTTCAATTTATTTAAACTTGAAATATTCATTTAATCACCTTAAATCAAAATCAAATTTTAAAATCATATCCTTTAAAAAAATCTCCTATTCAATAAGTTTCAAATCGATTAGTTAAATAAAATTCTTAATGAAATACAATTTCAAATAAATTCAAATTTATCTTCCCAACCTTAACTTATAAAATCATTATAAAAATCTATTTTAAAATATAATTTAAATAAATACTTAAACATAATATATATTAATTAAATCAAACTTTATTAAATTAAATCTTATTATTAAACATATTTTGTATTAAAACTTATTTTATATATTTAAAATAGAAAAATTATAAGTAAAATCTTTAAAATTTATAATTTCAAAACTAACTTATAACTTTAAAATTTTCAAAACATATAATTTTAAAAATATAAAATTTATAACTTTATAAAATACATTTATATATAATATCTTAAAATCAATATTTATTAAAACCATATATTTCTTTTCAAAACCTTGGAAATCATTTTCAAAATATATATAGACCAACGGTGTCTGTATATAATTTTTTATCCTATGGTCAGGTGATACGGATATTATCATTTCAATCCGCAATTTAAATATATATACGGGTATGTATCATTTCAACCCGAAATCCCAAATTCAGTGTCAATGAGAATCGCTTGGGTTTATCATTTCAACCCATAACGATTTTCTTCTATTTTACAGATCGTTCGGGTATGTACCATTTCAACCCATAGGGAATTCTAAACTAACAAGGAACTTGCAGAGTGAGAACAGATATGATAATAATAAAATAATCAGCAACAAGCATATATCATCAGTGATAAAATAACTAATAGATCATGGAGTCAGATGTCACAGGTGAACAGATATAGATAATGTAACAACCCGCATATTTATCGATTTTATAATTTTTATATTTAAATCGTTAATCGGATGTTAGTCCGAAAAGCTACTTCTTGCATACGGTCAAATTAGGACTCGAGACCACCCCCATTGAGTTCAAAATGTCGTTTGCAATCTTTTTGAGTATAAACTTCGATATGTTTGGAGCTAATCAAAAATTTAACCATTTTCACTTTGGGTTTGGGTTTGGTTCAGCCCTATGTTTTAACTTAACACTCCAAACTGAAACCCCCTCTTCATTCACTCCCTCCTCCTCTTCATTTCAGTTCTAAAGAGATTAATGGTGAGTGGAATGGGAAATTAAAACTCTAAAACCCTAGTTTCCATCTACAAATCAAGTTCTATCTCCAAATCAATAGAAGAAGCTTTGGTAAGTCTCCTCTTCTTCTTCCCCAACTCACTCTCTTATCAATTTCAGAAATTCCTAAACCTAATTTAGGAAATGTTTCTCTTTTTAGCTTAGAATCAAGCTTGTTGAGTTGGGATTGAAGAGAGATTGTCATTGCCATTGCTCTATAGCTTCTTCATACTAGTTCTTGTGCATAAAGGTGAGATTTTTATCTCACATCTATGACTATAATTATACTTGGTTGTTAGGTATGAATTCCTAACACCTCTTCATGTGCATTTGCTCTTGTTTTGGATTGGTTTTGTGAATATTTCAATTTTTGGTTTTTGAAGTCAAATTTGTGTGTAAATCTCTTTATGGATGTTTGATCATGCTTTTGGTGATGCACCGTGGAGCATATAGGGCCGGGTTGCTGATTGGCATAATCCCTTAGAGCCAATGTTCGTCCGGTTGCATTTTGGAAGAGTTTGCCCTTCATTTGTATAGGCTGAAAAACAGCCCAGGCATGATTCAGTCGACTGAATTCTCTATTCAGTCGACTGAACCTGGAACCCGAAAGTTTCCAGGCATGATTCAGTCGACTGAAAACTCTGTTCAGTCAACTGAACCTGGAAACAGAAAGGTTCCTGAACCTGGAAAATTTCCAGGTATAGGGTCAGTCGACTGAACCTGCTGTTTCAGTCCATTTTGCCTTTTTGGATTGAATTCTCAATTTAAATCGATGCCTGATGATCCTATTTGTCGTTATCATTTATTTTCTTCATTGATGACTTCTTCTCGGGATTTCTAAGAATGTCGCTCGCCTCTCTTGTCTTCACTAAGTCGTACCCCGTACACCTCTGCGTAGGCGATCTTATCTGAAAAACATTCAACAGAACTTCCTACTTTGATGGTTTTGGGGATTGATTTCTTTGAACTTTACTCACGTCTTCGAACGTGAATTTTTATGATTGATTGTTTCTACAATCACTTCTATGATTTGTCACTTCAAAATATAAAGGTTTTCTATACTAGTATTAAATATCAAAACCCTTTCATCAAAGCGATTTCAACACTATTTTAAATATCAAAAGTTCGTTTTCTCAAACCGATTTCCAATCTACTAGTATATACAAGCCTTTACCTCATTCGTATGAGAAAATATAATTAAACGGCTTAGCAAAACAAGTGGTATGAAACGCTTGCGTTTACTTCATCGGTTAATTTATGGACTTGTTCGATTGAAACTCTTGTGACAATTTCCTAGTGGAGATCTACAATTTGTTCGTAAATATTTGAGTTAAGCAAGTGGTTATGGAACATGAAGCTAAACTCTTATATTTACTAGCTTAGTGTAATTGACACTTACTAATGATCATGACGATCATTTTTGTGATTTAGACTAGAAATTGAGCGATGTCTCTTTGTTTGCGAGGTTAGACTAGACACCATTTGTGTGATTTCGATTCACACATGTCTCTTTATCTTCAAGGTTAGTCTATACCTCATTGGTGTGATTTCGATTCACACATATTGAAACTCTTGTGACAATTTCCTAGTGCAGATCTACAATCTGTTCGTAAATATTTGAGTTAAGCAAGTGGTTATGGGACATGAAGCTAAACTCTTATATTTACTAGCTTAGTGTAATCGACACTTCTTTATGATCGATGATGATCATTTTATGGTTTAGACTAGTAATGTGCAATGTCTCTTTGTCCGTATGAAGGACTGTACCTCATTTTATTGAGCTTCGTCTCATTTATCGCATGGGTCGTATCTTTCTAGATACGTCGATGTTTATTTCACGCATGGGTCGTACCTATTTAGGTGCGTCAATGTTTATTTACTTCGTGGAGCAATCGGCTCAATAAGTCGGGGCATGGGGCGTATCTATTTAGGTGCGTTGATGTTCGTCTATGCATGGGTCGTATCTTTCTAGGTGCGTCGATGTTCGACTTTGCATGGGGTGTATCTTTCTAGGTGCATCGATGTTAGACATTACATGGGGCGTATCTTTCTAGTTGCATCGATGTTTATTTATGCATGGGGCGTATCTTTCTAGGTGCGTCGATGCTAGAGCATGGGTCATATCTTTCTAGGTGCGTCGATGTTCGACTTTGCATGGGATACGTCTTTCTAGGTGTATCGATGCTAGACTTTACATGGGGCGAACCTTTCTAGGTGCGTCGATGTTCAGTTTATGGGATTGGCCATCCTCTTTCTTGTGATTTCTGGATTTCTAATTTATTGATTTCTAGGATTTATGTTTCACCACCTTGTTCAGTTGGCATTGATATGTATGTCATTTATTGTGGCTTGGTGAATTAAATTAAGAATATGACATTCTTTTAATCTTTGAGAAGATTCTTGTGATATTGATTAATCTCTGGATTGTTTTTCGATTAGATGCTTATCATAGTATGGCTTTATGGTTATCATACGTCTTTGTCATATCTCTTCTTATATCTCATTTTATCTGATAATTATAGTTAGACTGATCCGTTTATTATTTTCTTCTTAAATAATACTCGGGTCAGACTGAGATTTTACAGGTGCTTCCTCATGACTTCCTATCTAGAACCATCATCTGACTTTTGGCTAACTACTCTAGTTTAGTAGTTTTTGTTGTATACATTTGAGATTAGACTCCTTGATGTATACATATTCTATTGTCTTGCACTTGTATCTATTCTTTTGTGTTATTGTGGATCTTATTCGACCACTACTCTGATATACACTTTTCGGTGTAATATTCATATCTTATTCCGCCTTTGTGATATGAATTGTCTGTGACTGATTTGTGTTACGTTTATTTCTATATTTGTTTCTGAAGATTTTATATAGCCACCGTGTGATAACTTTGGGTTTGTATCGGTATGTCGGATTTCCTCCTTAAATGAAGTTCATGCTATACTATCTGACATATCGGTGCTCGCTCAAAGAAGTTACATGGATGGTCGCTCCTCAACAGCCTTATTCTCCGCGCTAGTTGACAGCATTACTTCGTAGTGTTCTTGGCTAGCGTGGGTATAGAGGTGGGGCATCACAGATAATGTAGGATCTAGATTAACCCTAGAGGGGGAGGTGAATAGGGTTATAGCAAATTTTCTCTAATTTAAACAAACTGCAGAGAAGTAAATATGCTGAAAAGTAAATCACACACAAAATTTACCCAACTTCGGCAACCCCTACCTACTGCTGCATTCCCAGATTTCTATTAGAATTAAACAGTCTCCCACTTACAAACACTCTAACAGACTTGCAAACCCAGCTACCGCCTATAGAGTTTTGCAAACTCGCAAACCCTGCTTACTGAACTAATCCTAACTAGACAATCTGACACAACCTAAATCCTAGGTGGTGATTTACCAAGATTTGATTCAAAAAGTTTAGACTTCAAAAATAAAAACAAGAGCAAAAAAAAATAGAAAACTTGAGTACAACTTTTGCCCTTAAACAAAACAACCCAACCCAAAGTATTATCACTCAAAGAAATGCGGCCCTGTTATTTTCTTTTATATTCTTTAGCCTGTTCCTTTGTGTTTGATAATGGAGACTCTCGTTTTTCATTCGATCCTCTTCCTTCAAAAATTAGGGCTTTCGTGAAACTCGAAGATGCCAACTTCCAATGCTGGATTGAATAGATGATTCAGCGTTCCTTTTCTATCGATCGATGGTCTCAGTTAATTACTTCGACTGTTTCGAATTGATTGAGTTCGAGAAGACTTCGGTATGTGATTTTTGCTCTTTTTCTTTTCTGATTGAATGCTTGAACTCGATGCATTTTTAGCCGATGATGATTGGGTTTTTATATAGGGTTCAATGCCCTAATTTTTCGTTCGTATTTCATATACGACTTCGTCTGATAGTTTAATTGAATTCGTCAATTTCTTTGTTTCGGCCGTATGATTTTGCTTGAGTGGTTTGGATGATTTCTGACTGCTTCAAATTTCGTATATTTATGTTGCTTGATACTCACGGTGTTGATTCTTTGCTTGGTCAATTTACTTGGCCACCACGGTATCGAATTTGAACTTGTCAACGAATTTGTACGTGTTGCTTGAATTCTCTAGCATTCAGTATGATTCTATTTTGACTTGTTAATGCGATGTTGTTTACGGCCCTTGTGTACTTCGACTCTGGCCATTTTTGTGTTCATTCCTGAGCACTTTTCGACCTGCTGTTTGACACTACTTCCACTGTTTCTCGTTCATCCCTACGGCATTGATTTTGACCTGTAGTTGTCTTCGACTGCAAACTTGATTTTTGTGATTTTGATCTTGTTTGAATTTACTTGTTGTTTTCTGACCATGTTCAGTTGTTCATATGCCGGTGCCATAGTCTTTGTTGTAACTGGACTTGAACTTGTAGTTTTCATTGTATACTCGAGTCTGCATTTGCATTTGGTTTGAGTCCATTTTGTACTTCTGGTCTATGACTTTGACCTGTCTACATTGCATACATGTAGCTGGTACACATTTGTGATGAGTTGCACTGAGATATACATGTACACCATTGCTGTATCACCATATAGCTTGTATTTGTACATTTGTTTTAACTGCTTTATTTGTTGAGTTATCACTGTGGCCTTGTTCTGTCACCTATTTATTCAAGTCTGTGCACATTGCTGCCTTAGACCTGGTGCATTTCACTGTTTTGTGTTGTCTTATACTTTGTTGGTTGTGTTCTTCACCTTGGTATTTGAACTGGTGCATGTTGTATCTGTATGTGGTACTGATGCACTTGAACTTGTATTTGAGCCTAGGCAGTGTGAACCAATTCTTTGTAGTATGTATTGTGCACTAGCATGCATACAGTCTGGTTGATTTTGTAGTTGTGCATGTTGTTTCAGTCTGGATTTGATTTCTTGAGTTTTGACAATTTGCACCTATGTTGAATCTAGTTTCACAACTCGGGTTTGACCTTGTGCTGAAAATTGTGACATTGTTTTATTGCACCTGAGTTGAATCCGATAATTTGGGTTTGACCTATGCTCACCTGTCCTTGTAAATTTATCAAGTGTATATATATCGGTGTGCACGGCCTTGTGGCATGTACAGTGATACACTGTGCATGTCACATTGTTCGTGTGTGATGAATTCAAATGATGACGAACAACCCAAATAACCGAGGCACCAATAAAAACAAATTTATATTTTTGTAAATTCAAATTTGTTTATTTTCAGATTACTGCTGTAGTTGCTAATTATACAGGTACACAGGAGACAGGACAAGAACTGGAGCTGGACAATGCAGATAGAAGCAGATGTGAAGACAGAGTGAAAAAAAACTAAGTGTTGAGTGTTGTAGTGAGAAAAAAAATGTGAATGTGAAATGTAAGAAACCGGTGTATGTATATAGAGAGAGCTAAAAACTTTGTACTGTATAAGTGTTGAAATAAAATATTATGTTGAATAAAAATACTGATTGAATTATATAAATTATGTGCAATAGTATTATTATTCAATATGAATATTTATTCCTATATGTGTATGTTAGGAAATCAATTCTATGGTTTCGATGATAACAACTATACAATGGAAATCGAATGTACATATATATCTATATTTACAGATAGTTGATAGAGTAACGTCACCAAAGAGACTAAAGCAACACTCAAGAGAAGAATCAAAAGACGTCAAATCAGTAGAGATTGAAGAGAAATAGGACATGCACAAGATAAAGCAACATGCACACTTTCAGATGTCTGAGAGCACTATCCAGACGTCTGAATGATTCCTCTGGTTCATAATTCAGAAGTAATCAGACGTCTGGTTACCAACGTTAGACATCTGAAAAGTACCTAGGCATAAAACAGATATGAAGACCAGACGTCTGAGGTTACTCTCCAGACGTCTGATTCAAGACTCGACTGTGCATTTTCAAAGCTCAACTGCCACATTCGAAAAGACACATCCACTTCTCTTTGTCGCAACTCTTCATCACCATCAAAAGCGACTTTACGGAGATTACAACAGATGCAACTATACAAGAAAACTCTTCATCACTATAAATAGCATCAGGAATTCAAGAGAAGAAACAACCTGACTTACTTACACTCTTATCTCTTGTACTCTGATTTATTCCTAATCTATAAGCAATCAAATACCTGTAATCAACCCTTCCATATATATAGAACTCCTCATTCAAATATTCTCAAGATAGATATATATTGGAAGCGCCTTTGTACTCAATAGTCAACATCCGTGTTACAGAACACATTCTTGACAAAGAAACTCTGCTATTGTAAACCTGTTCCTCCGGGTTAAGCGAGGGTTAGTTGAAAGGAAATTCTGAAGAGGAGCTTCGGGACTGGACGTAGGACGGGAGGTCCGAACCAGTATAAAATACCGGTGTGATTATTTTCATTTACTTTGCTACTATCGTTTATAGAGTTATATTATATAGTTAGCTGTTTATACTTGCATATAATCTATACGATCCACTCATATAGACTTTCAATTGGTATCAGAGCAAGGTTCGTTTAAAAGAACAGTAATACATTTTTTAAATCATTCTAATATGGCAAGTATTTTTCAAGAAGGACAATCCACAGCACGACCTCCACTTTTTAATGGCTCTAATTATTCATATTGGTCTACACGTATGAGAATTTTTATGGAAGCTAATGGTTTAGAAATTTGGTCAGCCACTGAAGATAAATATGAAGCTCCAACTACTGCTATGAACACATGGACCGATGCACAAAAGACCTTAGCATCTAATAATGCTAAAGCTATGAATGTTCTGTTTTGCTCACTTGACAAAAATGAATTTTCACATGTCATGTTATGTACTACTGCATTTGATATTTGGCGTACCTTACAAATTACACATGAAGGTACAACAAAGGTCAAACAAACTAAAATTTCAATTTTGCAAAATCAATTTTCATCATTTAAAATGAAACAAAATGAAACTATAGTAGACATGTATTCTAGATTTCAAACTATTCAACATGATCTTATGGCATTAGGAGTTAAGTTTACTGATTTTGATTTAGTTTCTCGAATACTCAACTCTTTAACACCTGATTGGGAAAGAAAGGTATTAGCTATTGAAGAAGCTAATGATCTCTCTACTCTCAAAGTTGAAGAGTTGGTAGGAAATTTGATGTCCTATGAAGCTAATTTGCAAGCACGTAAAGAATTAAATTCGGAGACGAAGAACATAGCATTTCCATCAATAAAGAATGATGACTCAGATTTAGATGAAAATGAGATAGTATTCATTGCCAAAAACTACAATAGATTCAAGAAATTTAGAAAGATGACCAAGTTTCAAAAAGAAGGAAAAACCAACTCAACAAATCTATCTCAAATTAAGTGTTATGAATGTGATCAATACGAACACATGAAGAAGGATTGCCCAAAACTTAACAATGATAAAAAGAAGAGCAAATTTGAAAAACTCAAAAAGAAGAAAGCTTTCAAGGTAACGTGGGATGATTCCGATTCTTCATCTTCAGAAAGTGATAGCGATAGTGACGGAGAACAAGCTAATGTGTATTTTATGGCACAAAAAGATGAGGTATGTCCGGAACTTAGCTATGAAGAATTACTTGAACTTAGCAAAGAATTAGATGATAAATTTAGACAAATAAAAAAATTGAACAAAGAATATATAGTAAAAGTAAATAGATTAGAACTTGAAGTAGGAATGTTGAAAGATGAAAAAACTATTTTAGAAGAAGAACTTGAAATATCTCAAGAAAAATTAAGAGATAATGTGATAGAAAGTGAGAACATTACTCTAGAAAAAGAAAATTTGCTAAAAGAAAATGTTGATTTTAAAAAGGATATTGAATTATTGAAAACAGAAAATAGAGAATTAAAAGAAAAATTAGATAGAATTATCAATAATGTGTCAAAATTCAACAAAGGAAAACAAGATTTGGAAAATCTTATCAAAACTTCAAAACCATCAGGTAATAGAAATGGAATAGGATTTGAAAAATGTTCTAAACAAAAAGAAAATAATGCTAAAAATATTAGTTATATAAAAACTAGAAGTTTATCTAAACAAAATTTGAATACCAAAAATATGAAAATTTGGGTTCCTAAAACAAATAATAAATTGATTAGACAAAAGTATATCAATAATTACTTAGAAAATGTAGTTTATAATAAAAATTATATTTATAAAGGTACCAAACCATCTTGGGTATGGCTACCTCCCTCTAACAATTAGGACTCTAATCAAATATGTGGGTACCAATAAAATATTTTTTATCTTGCAGGTACCCAAAATAAAAAATAAGGAGAAATGGATACTAGATAGCGGTTGCTCCAAACATATGACTGGAAATTCAAAAATGCTATCAAATATAACATACATCGATGGTGGAACAGTAACATTTGGGGACAATTCAAAGGGATTTGTCATAGGCATTGGAGACGTCATCAACTCTGGTATATCTAACTCTCCTATTATTACTAATGTTTTACTAGTAGAAAATTTAAAACACAACTTATTAAGCATTAGTCAATTATGTGATAAAGGTTTTCAAATAAACTTTGAAAAAGATAGATGTAACATTTTAGATAATTGCAAACAACTCATTTTTGAAGGTGTTAGAAACAAAAATATTTATATATTAAACATGAATATTAATAAAGATTCAAGCTTATGCTTAACTGCCAAACATGATGATCCATGGTTATGGCATAAACGATTTTGTCATATTAATTTTAAGAATATTAATAAGTTAGCTAAATATGAGTTAGTAAGAGGGTTACCTAAAATGAGTTACAAAGTAGAAAATTTATGCGATGATTGTCAAATTGGTAAACTAAAGAAAACTCGTTTAAATCTAAAAATAATATTTCTACAAAACAACCATTAGAATTATTACATTTAGATTTATTTGGTCCAACACAAGTAAGATCTATTAATCATAACAAATATGTTTTTGTAATAGTCGATGATTTCTCAAGATATACATGGACTTTATTTCTAAAATATAAAAGCGATACTTTCGGTATGTTCAAAATATTTGCAAAACGGATTAAAACTCAAATGAATTTGAAAATTAAAAATATTAGAAGTGATCATGGAGGAGAATTCGAAAACGATCTTTTTTCAAATTTTTGCAATAAAAAGGGAATAACTCATAATTTTTCCTTTTCTCATACACCCCAACAAAATGGTGTCGTAGAAAGAAAAAATCGTACATTACAAGAGTGCGCACGAACATTATTAAATAGTAGCAGATTACCAAAACACTTTTGGGCCGAAGCTATTGCTACATCCTGTTATGTATTGAATCGAGTAACTATTCGCCCAATGACTAAACAAACTTGTTTTGAAATATTTTTTGGTAAAAAACCTAAAGTATCATACTTTAAAGCTTTTGGCTCAAAATGTTTTATATTAAATACAAAAGACAAATTAGGAAAATTTGATCCAAAAGCCGATGAAGGTATCTTTGTTGGGTATTCAGATCGTAGTAAGACATATAGAATTTTTAATAAAAAGAATAATACTATAGAAGAGAGTCTACATGTCTCGTTTGACGAAAACCCTTTCAAACAACAGACTAATGATGAAGAAGAAATTATTCCACCAACAAACTCAACAAATTCTAGTAATAATGAAGCCAATATACAAAATAACACTATTTTATCATCTCCTAGGATTCTTAAGAATCATCCAATAGATAATATTATTGGAGATCTTAATTCAAGAGTTACTAGAAATCAACTCAATCAAATAAGTCATATAGCATTTGTATCAAACTTTGAACCAAAGAATTATAAAGAAGCCTCAAATGATAATTTTTGGATAATAGCTATGCAAGAAGAATTACATCAATTTGAACGTAATAACGTATGGGAATTAGTACCAAGTCCTGAAGATCAATCAGTAATAGGAACAAAATGGGTATTTAAAAATAAGGCGGATGAAAATGGAAATATTGTTAGAAATAAAGCACGACTAGTGGCTCAGGGCTACAATCAAGAAGAAGGCATAGATTACGATGAAACTTTTGCACCGGTAGCAAGATTAGAAGCCATTCGTACTTTACTTTCCTTTGCAACTTATAACAATTTTAAACTTTTTCAAATGGATGTCAAAAGTGCCTTTTTGAATGGTTTTATCAAAGAAAATGTATATGTCGAACAACCACCGCTTTTTGTTCATGAAAATTATCCCGATCATGTTTTTAAATTACATAAAGCACTGTATGGATTAAAACAAGCACCTCGTGCATGGTACGAACGTCTTAAAAATCACCTAGTAACATCTGGTTTTCATATAGGATAAATAGATACAACTTTATTCATTAAAAAGGAAAATGATGATATTTTAGTTGAACAAATTTATGTTGATGATATCATCTTTGGTTCAACCAACGAAAAACTATGTAATGATTTTTCAAATATTATGACAAATGAATTTGAAATGTCACACATGGGAGAATTAAATTTCTTCTTAGGATTACAAATAAAACAACTAGAAAATGGAATTTTTATTCACCAAGAAAAATATTGTAATGATTTATTACATCGATTTAAAATGGATAAAACTTCAAGCAAACCAACACCAATGAGTACCACTATTCACTTAGAAAAAGATGAAAATGGAAAAGATTTTGATGGAAAGTTATATCGAAGTATGATTGGGTCTTTACTATATTTAACGGCTAGTCGATCAGATATTATGATGAGTGTATGTCTGTGTGCTCGATTTCAAGCTAAACCAAAAGAATCTCATCTACGATCTGTTAAGCGCATTTTACGTTATTTATCTAGTACTAAAGATTATGGTTTGTTTTATCCTAAAGGATCACCTTTTGAACTTGTCTCATATAGCGATGCGGATTTTGGTGGTTGTAGAACAGACCATAAGAGTACTAGTGGAACATGTCACTTTATCGGACAATCTTTAGTTTCGTGGTTTAGTAAAAAGCAAAATTGTGTTTCTTTATCTACTTGTGAAGCTGAATACATCTCCGCAGCTCTAGCATGTGCGCAAGTAATATACATGCAACAAACACTAATGGATTTTGGTAAAATTATCAAAAAATCTCCAATATATTGTGATAACACAAGTGCTATAAATTTGTCAAAAAATCCTGTAAATCACTCACGAACCAAACATATAGATATACGACATCATTTCTTACGAGACCATGTTGAAAAAGGAACTATATCTTTAGAATATGTAAGTACCGAAAATAAAGTAGCCGACATATTTACAAAACCATTAAACGAACAAACTTTTATAAAACTCAGACGAAGTTTAGGAATTTGTTCACTCCAAGATCTTGTCTAAATTTTGACATCTCCTTCTTAGTGATAATTTAACTCCTTCTTATTATTAATGCATATTTTTCTTTTGGCTGAAACTATTATATATTCTTTTTGATAATGTCAAAGGGGGAGAAATATATATATAATATTATCAACAAATCTAAGCACATATTCAGGGGGAGATTTGAAATATATATATAAGTACATTGAATAGTTGTCATCATCAAAAAGGGGGAGATTGTTAGGAAATCAATTCTATGGTTTCGATGATAACAACTATACAATGGAAATCGAATGTACATATATATCTATATTTACAGATAGTTGATAGAGTAACGTCACCAAAGAGACTAAAGCAACACTCAAGAGAAGAATCAAAAGACGTCAAATTAGTAGAGATTGAAGAGAAATAGGACATGCACAAGATAAAGCAACATGCACACTTTCAGACGTCTGAGAGCAATATCCAGACGTCTGAATGATTCCCCTGGTTCATAATTCAGAAGCAATCAGACGTCTGGTTACCAACGTCAGACGTCTGAAAAGTACCCAGGCATAAAACAGATATGAAGACCAGACGTCTGAGGTTACTCTCCAGACGTCTGATTCAAGACTCGACTGTGCATTTTCAAAACTCAACTGCCACATTCGAAAAGACACATCCACTTCTCTTTGTCGCAACTCTTCATCACCATCAGAAGCGACTTTACGGAGATTACAACAGATGCAACTATACAAGAAAAATCTTCATCACTATAAATAGCATCAAGAATTCAAGAGAAGAAACAACCTGACTTACTTACACTCTTATCTCTTGTACTCTGATTTATTCCTAATCTATAAGCAATCAAATACCTGTAATCAACCCTTCCATATATATAGAACTCCTCATTCAGATATTCTCAAGATAGATATATATTGGAAGCACCTTTGTACTCAATAGTCAACATCCGTGTTACAGAACACATTCTTGACAAAGAAACTCTGCTATTGTAAACCTGTTCCTCCGGGTTAAGCGAGGGTTAGTTGAAAGGAATTCCGAAGAGGAGCTTCGGGACTGGACGTAGGACGGGAGGTCCGAACCAGTATAAAATACCGGTGTGATTATTTTCATTTACTTTGCTACTATCGTTTATAGAGTTATATTATATAGTTAGCTGTTTATACTTGCATATAATCTATACGATCCACTCATATAGAATTTCAGTGTATAGTACAATCTGCAAACACATATATAAATTGATATATGTTTGTTATCATCAAACAAAATATCACATCAAACAATCTCCCCCTTTTGATGATGACAAACATATATATTAAAGATTTTGAAATTCTAATAAATGTGTTTGAGCATGAAATATTTAGCTCCCCCTATATGAATGCTCCCCTACAACTGAGACCACTCCATATTTAGAAGATTTAGAAAATTACAGAAGAATAAAAGAACTAAAGAAAATTAACTAACAACATTTAACAAATTTGTTGAAGTATTCCAAAAATATTTACTTCCTTATCAAAATCTTGTTCTTCTCCCCCTTTTGTTATCATCAAAAGACTGACAAAACTAATCGGACAGTAGTGAATTTTTTTTTGTTGTAAATGCAAAACAAAGAAAAATCATAATATATCATAACGAGGTAACAATTTCCACATTGTAGAGAATGGATCGATGATTCGGTTTTTATATAATGAGAAGAGAGAAATTTTTAAAAAAAAAATTTGACATTTAAGCACAAAAATAAGCACTTACTAACCACGCATAACCATAAGGACTTTTAAATGGGATTAGCAGTTACTTATTAATCTAAGCATCCGGACTTTTAAGTGAGACCAGAAAAATACTTAGCTACCATACTCCATCCATGCATAACCATAAGGACTTTTAAATAAGAATGGAATGATGATAAAAATAATTCACTCACATTCTTCATCCATGCATAACCATAAGGACTTTTAAATGAGAATGGATGCATGAGATTTTTTTTAAGTTTTAAGAGAAATCACTCTTCTCATTTTAAAAAACCATTATGAATGATAGAAAGATGGTAGAAATAGAAATGATCGTGGAATAAGTTACTAAGTTAATTATATTATGAATTGTTTTATGTTTTTAATTTTGAAAAGAAATAAAACAAACATATTTCCACTACTGAATACCATATTCGAATCAATCTTTGAATAATATCCAAAACTGGTTTGAACCCTAGAAATTGAAGTTGAAAATAAATATCCAAGAATATTTCAACCAAAAAATGGAAAATGATTAGTCAATTTCTATAATCCCCAAATCCAAACGTAATCTGAAAAATCTGTCTTCGGGGAGGGGTTTTGTGAAAATATCAGCAAGTTGAATCTCAGTTGAAATATGTTCAATGCAAATGTTTTCCTTAGCAATGTGATCTCTAAGAAAGTGGTGTCTCACATCAATGTGTTTTGTGCGTGAATGATGAACGGGATTATTTGACAAGTCTATTGCACTTTTACTATCACATTTTAATGGAACTTGTTTATAAACTAAGCCAAAATCAGAAAGAGTTTGCATCATCCATAAAATTTGAGCACAACAACTTCCTAAAGCAATATATTCTGCTTCAGTGGTGGATAATGCAACACAATTTTGTTTTCGACTTGACCATGAAACTAATGAATGTCCTAGCATGAAACATGTCCCACTAGTTCTTTTCCTGTCAACCAATGAACCAGCATAATCAGCATCAGAATAACCAACTAAATCAAAATTTTCACAAGAAGGGTACCATAGTCCAAATTTGTGTGTGTGTGAAAGATATCTCAAAATTCGTTTAGTGGCTTTCAAATGAGATTCTTTAATATTAGATTGAAAACGTGCACACAAACACACAGAAAACATAATATCAGGTCTAGAAGCAGTAAGATAGAGAAGTGAACCAATTATCCCTCGATATTTCTTCTGATCAACAGCAACTCCTTTCTCGTCTTTGTCCAACTTTGTTGATGGGCTCATAGGAGTTCTCAATGGTTTGGAGTTCTCAACTCCAAATTTCTTCAACAGTTCCAACACATACTTGGATTGTGAAATGAAAATGCCATCACTGCTTTGCTTGATTTGAAATCCAAGAAAATATTTCAATTCTCCAACCAAGCTCATCTCGAATTTAGCCTGCATGACTTGTTCAAATTTCTCGCACAAGAGTTCATTAGTAGCACCATAAATGATATCATCCACATAAATCTGAACAATCAAAAAATCACTTCCTTTATGTAATAGAAACAGTGTCGTGTCAGCACTCCTCTTTTTAAAGCCATTTTCCAAAAGATATGTACAAAGGCAGTCATACCAAGCTCTAGGAGCTTGCTTAAGACCATATAATGCTTTTTCTAGTTTATACACATGATTTGGAAAATCATGATTTTCAAAACCGGGGGGTTGTTCAACAAAAACTTCTTCTTTCAAATCACCATTTAGAAAGGCACTTTTTACATCCATTTGTTTAAGTTTGAAACCCTTATAACATGCAAAACTTAGCAAAATCCTAATGGCTTCTAACCTAGCAACTGGAGCAAATGTTTCATCAAAAATCTATGCCTTCTATTTGGTTATATCCTTTTGCGACCAACCTAGATTTGTTTCTAATTACATTTCCTTATTCATCAAGTTTATTTTTGAACACTCATTTAGTTCCAACAATTGGATAGTCATTAGGCCTAGGAACTAATTTCCAAACTTTATTTCTCTCAAATTGATTAAGTTCATCTTGCATTGCTAAAACCCAAATTTCATCATTAAGAGCCATTTCAACAGAATCAGGTTCAATCTCAGAAATAAAACCACTGTGACAACAAAACGCACACAAATTTTTATCAAATGAAGATCGAGTGCGTATACCTTCCGTAGGATCACCTATAACCAATTCAGGAGGATGATTGGATTTGAACTTCAATCTATCAGCATCAACAGTCCTACTTTCAGCTTTCTCACTAGATGTCCCTTCTTCAATGCCTTCATGATCTACCCCATCGTCAACCGCCTTTTCAGTCGTCCTTTCCAGGTCAGATTCATCGAATTTCACATTGATTGATCAACAATTGTTTTTGTTCGTTTGTTGTATATCCTGTAAGCCTTGCTCCTTGTTGAATAGCCCATGAAAATTCCCTCATCAGCCTTTGATTCGAATTTTCCAAGTTGATCACCTGTGTTAAGAATGAAACAAGGACATCCAAATACACGAAAATAAGAAATGTTAGGTTTCCTTTCATGCCACAATTCATAAGACGTTTTTCCAAGTATTGGTCTAATCATTACTCTATTCATTACATAGCACGAAGTATTCACTGCCTCTGCCCAAAAGGTTAGAGGTAGTTTATACTCACTCAACATGGATCTAGCCAATTCTTGCAATGTACGATTTTTCCTTTCAACCACCCCATTTTGTTGAGGTGTTCGTGGAGCAGAAAATTCATGTTTTAAACCATTTTCTTCACAAAAGCTTTCAAATTCCAAATTTTCAAATTCGCCTCCATGATCACTTCTCAAAGTTTTAATTGAAACTTCTTTTTCATTTTGAACAAGTTTTGCAAATTTTGAAAAATAATCAAAAGATTCAGACTTTTTGGCTAAGAAATAAACCCATGTAAATCTAGAATAATCATCAACCAATACATAACAATAACGTTTTCCTTTCAAGCTTGCAATTTCATTTGGTCCAAATAAGTCCATGTGAATTAATTCAAGGACCCTTGATGTGCTAACAATGTTTTTAGGGCGAAATGATGATCGACTAAGCTTGCCCAAGGAACATGCTTTACACACTTTATTGTTTTTAAATTTCTGATGTGGTAACCCTCTGACTAATTCTTTCATTTCAAGTATTTTTAAGAGGCCCATGCTAGCATGTCCAAGTCTCCTATGCCATAAAGATGCCTCTTCGTCAATGGCTACCAAACATCTAGAAAGATTTAGATTATCAAATGAAAGCGTGTAAACATTTCCTTTTCTTTTGCCCATAAAAACAATGTTATTAGAAGATTTATCAATGATTTTGCAAGTATCACTATCAAAAACCACATTCATACCTTTGTCACATAGTTGGCTAATAGAAATGAGATTGTGATGCAAATTATCGACGTATAAAACATTAGTCAAGGAAAAAGTACCGTTACCTACTTCACCTTTACCAATAATCTTACACTTGCTATTGTCTCCCATGATCACATTTCCACCTTTAAAATTCTCTAGGCTAAGGAACTTCGATCTGTCACCTGTCATATGTCTAGAACAACCTGAATCTAGAAACCATTCTTGTTGCTCCTTAGCCCGCCAACAAACCTACATAGAGAGAGAGGAAGATGACCTAGAGAAACTCTTAGGTCCAATGATATTAGTGACTGAAGCATTGTGAATAAACAATCCCTTTGGAAACCAAACTTGTTTTGTCCTTTCATTATTGTTCCAATAGACATGAAATTTGTTTGTAGAATTCTTAGGAACCCAAACTTGTATAAATTTTGTGTTCTTGTTCCTATGACTATAATTTTCAGCACGATGTCCAATTATTCCACATCTAGCAAAGACACTCTTACCTTTTGCATTATCATCAACTTGTGTTTTCCCAAAGCCTAGTCCTTTTCTGTTGTTAGCAAAAAGTTGATTTCCCAATAACATGTTGAATGATTTTTCTCCTCTTGAAAAGTTATTCAAAGTTTTCTCAAGATTTTGGACTTTGGTTTTTAGTGTTGTGTTTTCAGTCACAAGTGAGGTGCATTTATTTATAAAATCCTTTTTCCTAGTGTCAATGGTTTCCTTAAGACTCAAGTTTTCTTTTTCAAGATTCTCAAAGCTATTCTTAAGTTTTGATAATTCTGAATCTAAAATTTTACATTTTTTATAGTCTAGGTTTTGAATATTTTCAAGTTCAGTTTCTAACCTAGAATTTTCATGGACAAGTTCTCTCCTATCAGATTTCAGTTTTTCAATTTTAGATTCAAGAGTATCAATTGTTTTAGTAAGATCACAACACATCAAAACAAGTTCTTTATAAGAATAGTCACTTACCTCACTAGATTCCTCTGAGCTTGCTTCTGAATCTGATTTTGCCATAAGACACAAATTAGCCTCCTCTGAGCTATTATTTGAAACTTCCTCTCCTTCTTTATCATCCCAAGTCGCTGCAAAGGGCTTCTTCTTCTTTTTCTTTCCTTTGTTGTTTTTGAGAAGTGGACATTTTTGTTTGAAGTGGCCAGGCTTCTTGCAGTTATAACAAGTCAATTCATTATCGGAATTGTCAGAATCTTTTGACCTATTACCACTTGTTTTCTTCTTGCGTGGCCCGAATCTTGACCATTTTCTAAGATTATTGACAGCCATTGCAAGCTCTTCAATTGGATCTTCTTCTTCTTCATCGCTCTCTTCTTTGCTCTTTAAGGCAATCGTCTTCTTCTTTGATTCAGAGTTGTTGCGTTCCTCCTTTGTTTTTTTGGCTCAAGCTCATATGTCATCAAGTTGCCGATTAACTCCTCCATGCTTAGTTTACTCAGATCTTTCGATTCTTGTATTGCCGTGACTTTTGCCTCAAAGCTCATCGGTAAGACTCGTAGCACCTTCCACACAAGCTCTACCTCAGTGAATACCTTCCCAAGCGCTCTAGCATTGTACACCAAAGTTGAAAAGCGTCCAAACATTTCCTTTATGCTCTTGCCTTTGTCCATCACAAAGTTCTCGTATTCATTGCTGAATAGGGCTAGACGAGACTCCTTGACTTGAGAAGTTCCTTCATGTGTCACCTCCAAGGTATGCCAAATTTCCTGCGCAGTTTTACAATGAGAAATTCTATTAAATTCATTCTTATCAAGAGCACAGATCAAAGCATTCATGGCTTTAGCATTTGTAGTTTTTAATTTCTTATCGTTAGCATCCCACCTATCCTTAGGTTTAGGAATCTCAGTATCACCAACAGTTATAGTGGGAGATTTATAGCCAGTTTCAATAATGTCCCAAACATCATAATCAACAGAACTAAGATAAATACCCATCCTAACTTTCCAATAAGCATAATCATTCCCATTAAACATGGGTGGCCTAGCAATAGATTGCCCCATAGAAAAAGCATTATTTGGTGGATTCATGACTCTAGAGTTAAAGAAAAATACCGGGCTCTGATACCACTTGTAGGATCTAGATTAACCCTAGAGGGGGGGTGAATAGGGTTATAGCAAATTTTCTCTAATTTAAACAAACTGCAGAGAAGTAAATATGCTGAAAAGTAAATCACACACAAAATTTACCCAGCTTCGGCAACCCCTGCCTACTGCTGTATTCCCAGATTTCTATTAGAATTAAACAGTCTCCCGCTTACAAACACTCTAACAGACTTGCAAACCCAGCTACCGCCTATAGAGTTTTGCAAACTCGCAAACCCTGCTTACTAAACTAATCCTAACTAGACAATCTGACACAACCTAAATCCTAGGTGGTGATTTACCAAGATTTGATTCGAAAAGTTTAGACTTCAAAAATAAAAACAAGAGCAAAAAAAATAGAAAACTTGAGTAAAACTTTTGCCCTTAAACAAAACAACCCAACCCAAAGTATTATCACTCAAAGAAATGCGGCCCTGTTATTTTCTTTTATATTCTTTGGCACGTTCCTTTGTGTTTGATAATGGAGACTCTCGTTTTTCATTCGATCCTCTTCCTTCAAAAATTAGGGCTTTCGTGAAACTCGAAGATGTTGACTTCCAATGCTTGATTGAATAGATTATTCAGCGTTCCTTTTCTGTCGATCGATGGTCTCAGTTAATTACTTCGACTGTTTCGAATTGATTGAGTTCGAGAAGACTTCGGTATATGATTTTTTCTCTTTTTCTTTTCTGATTGAATGCTTGAACTCGATGCCTTTTTAGCCGATGATGATTGGGTTTTTATATAGGGTTCAATGCCCTAATTTTTCGTTCGTATTTCATATACGACTTTGTGTGATAGTTTAATTGAATTTGTCAATTTCTTTGTTTCGGCCGTATGATTTTGCTTGAGTGGTTTGGATGATTTCTGACTGCTTCAAATTTCGTATATTTATGTTGCTTGATACTCACGGTGTTGATTCTTTGCTTGGTCAATTTACTTGGCCACCACGATATCGAATTTGAACTTGTCAACGAATTTGTACGTGTTGCTTGAATTCTCTGGCATTCAGTATGATTCTATTTTGACTTGTTAATGCGATGTTGTTTACGGCCCTTGTGTACTTCGACTCTGGCCATTTTTGTGTTCATTCCTGAGCACTTTTCGACCTTCTATTTGACACTACTTCCACTGTTTCTCGTTCATCCCTACGGCATTGATTTTGACCTGCAGTTGTCTTCGACTGCAAACTTGATTTTTGTGATGTTGATCTTGTTTGAATTTACTTGTTGTTTTCTGACCATGTTCAGTTGTTCATATGCTGGTGCCATAGTCTTTGTTGTAACTGGACTTGAACTTGTAATTTTCATTGTATACTCAAGTCTGCATTTGCATTTGGTTTGAGTCCATTTTGTACTTCTGGTCTATGACTTCGACCTGTCTGCATTGCATACATGTAGCTGGTACACATTTGTGATGAGTTGCACTGAGATATACATGTACACCATTGTTGTATCACCATATAGCTTGTATTTGTACATTTGTTTTAACTGCTTTATTTGTTGAGTTATCACTCTGGCCTTGCTCTGTCATCTGTTTATTCAAGTCTGTGCACATTGTTGCCTTAGACCTGGTGCATTTCACTGTTTTGTGTTCTCCTATACTTTGTTGGTTGTGTTCTTCACCTTGGTATTTGAACTGGTGCATGTTGTATCTGTATGTGGTACTGATGCACTTGAACTTGTATTTGAGCCTAGGCAGTGTGAACCAATTCTTTGTAGTATGTATTGTGCACTAGCATGCATACAGTCTGGTTGATTTTGTAGTTGTGCATGTTGTTTCAGTCTGGATTTGATTTCTTGAGTTTTGACAATTTGCACCTATGTTGAATCCAGTTTCACAACTCGGGTTTGACCTTGTGCTGAAAATTGTGACATTGTTTTATTGCACCTGAGTTGAATCCGATAATTTGGGTTTGACCTGTGCTCACCTGTCCCTGTAAATTCATCAAGTGTATATATATCGGTGTGCACGGTCTTGTGGCATGTACAGTGATACATTGTGCATGTCACATTGTTCGTGTGTGATGAATTCAAATGATGACGAACAACCCAAATAACCGAGGCACCAATAAAAACAAATTTATATTTTTGTAAATTCAAATTTGTTTATTTTCAGATTACTGCTGTAGTTGCTAATTATACAGGTACACAGGAGACAAGACAAGAACTGGAGCTGGACAATGAAGATAGAAGCAGATGTGCAGACAGAGTGAAAAAAAAACTAAGTGTTGAGTGTTGTAGTGAGAAAAAAAAATGTGAATGTGAAATGTATGAAACCGGTGTATGTATATAGAGAGAGCTGAAAACTTTGTACTGTATAAGTGTTGAAATAAAATATTATGTTGAATAAAAATACTGATTGAATTATATAAATTCTGTGCAATAGTATTATTATTCAATATGAATATTTATTCATATATGTGTATAGTACAATCTGTAAACACATATATAAATTGATATATGTTTGTTATCATCAAACAAAAAATCACATCAAACAGATAATAGCATACATATAGCAATTTAAATAACTGACAGCATCATATTTCAATTGTCGTTTCAATTAAAATCAAATTTAATAAGTATAAGAACATTAATCGTGAGTGATTGCTCTCCTTTTAAGGCTGGAGAGATGAACGAGAATAAGATGAGTTACGAATCCAAGTATGAATTTCAAAGCAAAACAAGATTGGTACGAATTCGACGGACAAGCTGAAAAATGAAAAATTGATGAAATAAATCAGAATCTGCCTTATATAGACTGAAACGAAATATATAATATATGATATATTAAATATTTTTCTTCGTAAAACAAATGAAATCAATCTAAAATACATATTCAAAATCTATATATCTATATATGTATTTCAAAACCAATTATCCAAACAAAATCATTGTTTTAAACTAAAACTCATATATTAAAGTCAAACATATATATATATAAATAAATTTTGAATCAACACA
The DNA here is from genome assembly GCA_030737815.1 of Allium fistulosum. Taxonomy (NCBI): domain Eukaryota; kingdom Viridiplantae; phylum Streptophyta; class Magnoliopsida; order Asparagales; family Amaryllidaceae; genus Allium; species Allium fistulosum. The sequence continues at coordinate 1,292,797,312 of CM060902.1, forward strand.
TTAAAAACTTAACAGTTTTATATAAACTGATATATATATATATAAATTTATTATAAAACTGCCAAACTACTGAAAAGAAACTATACATACAGTAAACATATATTTGATATCTACCTATATATATTCAACTAATTTATATAAACTAACATACATATGATATTTTAAACTTTCTATACACAACAGATTATATATAAATTTATATAACTCATCCAATAAAACCATCAAGCCAAAAGAACAAACTTCTTATTTATAACATATACTTACATAAACTTATATGTATTAAAATTATAAAATATATATAATATGACACATATATATAAATGGACATATCATATATATATATACTTACATTATATAAATAAACACTTAGATCGTATATTTCTCAAAAGCAAGCTAGGCAGACAAAACATATACATTTTACAAAACTTATATATACTTACATAAAGTAACATATATAGACTAATATATATATATATATATACTTCCTTTATGCAATAATAATATATTGTAAGTACTTACATATATATATATATATATAGAATTAGAGCATATATACGCCTAGCTTGAATGCATAGAATATATACTACTATATAAATATTATAAACAAACATGTTATACTTATGTGCTTTAAACAAAATTTATCAGTAAACGATAACAGCAACAAAATTTATAAACAAACAAGACTTTGAAATATTAAAACTATATACACAAACTGTGAATAGACAAAGCTATATAAACAACTTTGTAATAAAATATATAATACTTTTTGTAAGATAGTATACTTATGAACTGTAAACATATAACATATACTTAAAATATTAACAATAGTTATGTACAAGTAATTACATAAATTAACATAACAACTAGTATATTATATAACTTAGTAAACTAATATATATCACAAAGGAAATATATGTTGTAACTATATATATATATAATGCTACTTTTTTTTCAAATAGCTCAAAATAAATAGTATACACTATATATATATAAGCTAAACCAAATAACATATATACTATTATAAATGACAAAACATATATATATATATATATAAACCTGTGTAGTTAATGCCCCGCTATTACCCCGCTATAACCCCGCTATATCTCATAGCGGATTTCTACCGCTACGATTTTTTCATATAGCCCCAAATATAGCCTTTCCGCTTTAAGCCCCGCTATTTCCGCTATATCCCGTTATTCCCGCTATATTTTGCTATTTCCGCTATATATTCTTTAAAAAAATGAATTGAAAATTGACATTTATACATTATAAAAATTACGAACATAATTTATTTGATTTAATTTTTTTATATATTTTTAGAAATGAAAATACTCTAATATTCTACTAAATTCAATTATGTTATATAACATATTTACGTTTATTTAAAGTATATTCGCACATGTTTTAATTTAAAATTATTTATGTATTAATTATAATTCAATTGAATGATAATTTTTCATTTAATTACCATTTATATATTTGTAAAAACATTAAGTACAAGTTTTATATGCTATTTTAGAGTCATCCGCTATATCCCGCTATATACTCGTTGTATCCCCGCTATGACTTTTTGCACCTCCGCCGCTTTGGATCTGCCGAGCGCTTTAACTGCATAGATATAAACATACGCATATAAAATGGAAGAGGTGAGCAAATGGCAGAGGAAGGAGATGTCGGCGGCTCGAGCTAGGCTGAGGGGAGGCGGCTCGAGCTAGGCTGAGGGGAGGCGGCTCGAGCTAGGCTGAGGGGAGGCGGCTGCGCGGAGGTGAAGAGGGTGGGTGATGGTGGCGGTCAAGTGGTGACATAGGTTCAAGGCGTGGCGATCGGTGAGATTGATGGTGGAAGTCATGGCGGGAGGAGAGGGTGGGGCCGAGGTGAGGCATGGTGGTCTAGTTCTGGTGATCGGCTGAGGGAAGAATGTCGAGGTGGGGTGGAGGCTTGGTGGAGGCTCGGCTAAAGGAAAGGGGAGAGGAGTGAAGGGAGGGTCGTGGCAAAGAATGGAGGTGGCGAGTTCTTCGGCCAGGGTGGCCAGTGAGGCTGGGTGAGGTGGATGCTTTGGTGAGCTATAGAAGAAAATAGTTGAAGACTTGGATATAAAATGTACATTTATATTCTTTTTTTTCACACCAAGAGAATGAACCAGAAAAGAAGAGAAAACGAACCAAATTATAATCGAACCAATGATTGGCAAAAAGTCAGGCACGAGCGTCAGGAATAATAATGTCTAGTGGCTATTTAATTTTGTTAGGTTGATAGATGAAAGGACGGATGGAAACCAAAAGGTTTTACAACAGGTACTATTACGAGAATCATTTTATTGATTTCGCTCAGTACCGGAAGTTGTAACACAGGAATGAATATATCTCGGAGATCAGCACGACGAGACGATCAAAACGGTATACAGATATCGGTGGTACGATCATCCGATCAAAAGTCGATAACTGGTACCAAAAATGCTGCTAATACGCCGAAAATAAGATAAACGGAGCAATAGCTGTCCAAATTTGACGAAACGGAATATGACGTCACACTCAGAAGATGATTTACAAATTTATTATATAAAAATATTCAGGTTTGGAAATTATTTTATCATCATCAAATATTAACTGATTTAAATTTAAATAAAATTACAAAATAAAATAAACTTCCATATTATCAAATGAAACTTTACCATTTGCTATGTTTAGATAGGCGTATTCCAACTATTAAATTTTTATTTCCAAATCCAATCATTTAAAATTTCACAAAAATTCAGTTAATTACGTTATTAAAACAGTTAAAATTTACGGGTCGTTACAGAAACATTAATCTTTCAAAACTTGTCATATGAAACTCAATACATGTTCAAAATCCTTGTACTTGAAACTTATATTTGTGTATATAAAGTTAAAACATCTAAGACTTTTATTGCTATTTTATTTATTTTATTTTTTTAGTTTAGAAATCTTATGTTTATGAAATTTTCGGATCTGAAATTTTATACATATGAATCTTAAAGAAATATATTCACTTGAAACCAATATATATATATAATAAACTATGTCTATCTGGAAAATTGACATGTATCGAATGCTAAATATATTATGAAATCTAATAAACTTGAATCTTGATAACATATATATATATATGTGGAATTATATGCATATGAAACTATAGGTATACTTGAAATTATATATAAACCATTCCATATTCGAAATTCGTACACACACTTAAAACTTTATGCTTTCAAAACTATATTTATATGCTTTCAAAACTATATTTATATTTGAAACCATATATCCATTCAGGACTATGTATATATGTGAAGCTACATAGATTCAGTGTATTCAAAACCTTAATATACATAAAATTGCGCCTATTTGAAACTAATACATCTTCGAAAACTAATATTTGCTCAGAACCTTTATTTACAAAATCAAGATAGATTCAACAAACATATGCATTTAAAACTTGTACATCTGAGAACCTGTTAAATTAGAAGTTTTCGTACACTCAATGCCTATACACATATTCGAAATCAGAAATCAATGTATATATATAAATTATAACCCGTCGTTCGTAGCTCGGTTGGTTTGGGAGCTGGGAGAAGGGAACCTAAGGACTGCGTCCGGGCAGGTTCGAATCCCAACGCCAAACCATCAGTGGGAGTTTCAACGTTACGCATCCGTGTGCGACGACTAAATAAAAGCGGGGTAGACACACGGCGTGGTTTACTTAAGTGAGTATCAATGAATACCATGATCTTAAGGTTTCTCATGTGCTCTAAAAAATATATATATAAATTATATATTTAAAGCTCTTACTCTTTCAAAATCATACTTATACAAAACATATATATTTGAAATTAAATATATATATAGCTGATATATATTCAAAAGCTTATGTACCATTGAAACTGTGCACACATGTATTTGATACTAATTGTGTGTGCACATGAATCTCATATATCTGAAATTTTCGAAAACTGTGATCTATCTGAAAACTTAATTGTATACACGTCTGAAATCTTCATATATTATACCTTTAAAACCTATACTTATTTGAAATTTGATATATACCTGAATCCATACACACACATACTTTTCAAGAATTCACATATTTTCGTTATTCAAAAAACCACCAAATTCAATGATTTCGACATGAACCTGATTATCTATGTGACCATATTTCTTTGAAATTCCTTATTTTCGAAATCCTTTTCTCTAGAAGTTTATAAGCTTGTTTTGAAACCAATAAATTGCAAATTTTCAAAATTGAATATTTTTGAAATCAATTGAAATCAAATATGCTTATTTCCAAAATATGAAATATTCGAAAAATCATCTCTTTAAAACTTTTAATTTGCAAAATAATTAATTTTCAAGGTCTGTAAATCTTTGAAGTGAAATCATTAACTTTTGAGAGGAAGCTTTAAACCTGGAGTCCTCTATTTTGGCATGAACCTAGTGATCTACGATGTGAAGTTGGACTTCGACATAAATTTTTGAACCATGGCATGGAGTTCTTTGTTTTTCCAAGATACTTTGCACTTTGACATCAGGGCTAAGCTACGACATCAACCTCTCCAGTATCAATAAGCCTCTGACATCATTTTCCTAATCGTCGGCATCATTTATCCTTCGACGGCGTTTACTCAATGGCATTACTCAACCCAACGGCATCAATAAGCCCAGCGTAATCAATAATCCCAATGGCATCAATAATCCCTGCACCATTATCTACCCTACGGCATTATCTACCCTGTAACATTACTTAACCCAACGACATTACTCAACTCAGTGCCATCATTGACTTGCGACAACAATAATTATACGGCATCAATTTTTAAACTTTGGAACTTCGATATTAATTTCTTGCTGTGGCATGGAACTTGCCTTCGACATTAACATCTTTTTTATATTAATTTTTGTGGCATCATTCCTTCCGAGATCAACCACTTCTGGTATCAATTAACTTGTGTCATTATTACTTGTGACATCATATACTCTACGGCATCAGGTGACTTACAACATTAGTAACCTAGCACGATCACTAACCTAGTGCCATCGCTTAACTCACGACATCATCTATTGGCATCAAATAACTCCAGCATCATTAATCCTATGACTTAAGTTACCCAGCGATATAAGTTTCTCTTTATAAAACCAGATCTGTTGACACCCATTATCTTCGACATCAAATTTTGAGCATCGGGATGAAACTTCTAGCTTAGACATGGAGCCTCAACCTTAACATCGTTAATTCTTTTATCATGTGATGTTCACGAGTTCCATATTAACTTCGAAATCATTCAGATCTACTTCAGGATTATCCAGATCTATAAGTTCGACCTCACTTATAAGATAATCTTCTCTTTTAAATAGGAAGGGATGTCAAACTGAATTGGGGATTGATTCGATATTCAACATTTTGACGTTGAATAAGGAAGAACTGATGTTGAATACCGAATGGATGGGATGAAAAATTGATGTTGAATCAAACATGGATGGGTGCACGACTGATGGCGAATGGTTTATGGGCCGGGTATGGTCGAGATGGATTGAATGGCATCGAATGGATGAAGCGGAATCAATGAAGTCTGTTTATGCCTGCAAACATTTAATACCAATTAGTTTCCAGATCTTAAATTTAATAAAGATCGAATTTTTGAAATTTTTTCCAAAATATGAAACTCAAACTCTTTTAGGGTATTTTGGTCATTTTTCGAACATTCAGACGTTAGAGCCCTCCTTCTAGCATCAATGTTAAACCAAAATTTGGTTCAACGTTCAAATTATTGTACGAGGTGGTATATTCGAAGAAATTCCATTGATACCCCTTGGTTTTATGATTATTCACAGAATCATTTGAAATACGATTCATAAGTTCGAAAAGTAAAAGAGGCAACTCCAAATAACAATAGGCAATATGCTTAAGTCATGTCCTTTATTCAATTATGAGCTTGTTACAATGTGCAAATATGCAATTTTCTAACTGTTCAAACCCTTATTTGCAAATATATCATCTTCTCCCTCGTTATCCTTTTTACGATTAGAACTATCCTCGAGCTCTCAATGAAAAGAAGTTTGGGAAGATTCTAATTTAAAAAAGTGATAAGAGTGGGAAAGAAGTTAAGGGCCTCCTTTCTATGAAGGGATGCATCTTTATTTATAGTGGTTGGAAGAAGATAGGCTTGCTTTCATTGACGGTGTAGGACTTTGATTGATATCTTGGTGATGGCTTCAACATGAATGTCTTTGAAGCTTTATGAAGAAAAATACACTAAATCCTTTTGAATTTGCTCTTGTAAATGATTTTAATTCTCTTTCTTTGCATGGTCTTTGATATTCTCACGACATTGGTGTTGTGCGACATCGATAATAAGCAATATTCATGAAATGCGGCATCGATTAACAAATGATGCCTATTATTATGTAGGCGATTTTGGATATGATAACTTCATCATAACCTCTCAATATCCTCATATGGCACCATTTATTTTAATACCTTATGGCATGCTTCTATTCGACATTCTTCGCTGATTTGATAGTATGTGGCATACTTTTGTGCATTGTTAGCATGCGGTATCCTCCTTTATCTCTACAGATGTAATGTGACATTGATAAAGTGCGGCATGGAATCTATGGGGCATTGATTAAGTGCGGCATGAAATCTATGCAGCATTGATTAAGTGCGGCATAGATGTTATACGGCATGAAAGTAGTGCAGCTTCATTATCAATTGTAGGCCTTCGATATAAAATATTCTCTTGCCTTAGCATCCGGAGCCTTGAACTTTGATATAAATCTTTAGTTTCGGCATTGATTCCTTTGTTTGCCTCCCTTAGAAAATATATGGATAACAACATTCATCTATACAAGTGTTTCAGGATATGAACAAACCAAAGACACTACTTCTACTACATCCTTTTTGGAATCACCCTCAAGATCAATAGCGAGTAGCCCTTGCACTTTAAAGACTCCATCTTTGATTTCATTATCTTCAAGATGTCTCCAATTCGAACACTTATGCTAGTTCGAAGTGGTTCTCGGATAATTCACGCTTATCTGATCCCGGTCTTTCCGAACCAACAATCAATAGCTTTCTGATTGACTCAATCCCGGTTCTTTCAGAAGTAAGCAGACTATAGAAAAGTCCTAAAGGGGTCTCTAATATACCCTTAAAATGAATGATATTTCACCAGGATGAGTTCTCCTAAGGAAATCTCAAACCATATGAAATCGCGAAGCTTCTGTATAGTTCCTAAGTCAAAATAGGTCAAGTTATCGATAATGGACAAACAATTATCTGGGTGTAAGTATAGTTTGCATATGAAAAATCGAACATCTTATACTTATCACCACTTTTCGATTTCAAACAGTATTATCCCTCGATTAACAATGAAGTTGGAAAAGTTAGAAAACTATCCTTGCCTCGACATATATTCTTACTTCTCGAGATAGAGACGAGTTTCCATTCCTCGAAAATTAGTACCTTCCATATACTTAATTAATCATGATCCATTTATCGAAATTAACTCTCTTATAATTATCATGTTTTTGACATTTCAACTTCACTATCCCTCGCCTAGAAACTCTGGTTCTAGATATCAGAGATAGAGGAAAGTCTACTCATCGGCTTTTAGTGCTAAATACAAGATGACTTACTTTACACACACGTTTCAATATTTTAGCACAACTCATCACATTTGTTTGATGTTACTTAATGACAAAAACAAAGAAATCCCTTGTATTTAAAACATCCCTTTAAAAGATAGTTGCTTTTAAACAAAACTCGACCTTTGAAACAAAGCGGTTAAAATTTTAATCTCTTATTTAAATAACTAAATAAATTCTTAAAAAGTATATTTAAAATTTCAAACTTCCTTTTAAATATTTATAAACACATTTGAAAAGACTTTTCAAAATATCTAAAATAGATAACTCTCACCGATTTACACAAAAATCATCGATTTACAAACCGCATTCACAGCGACTATCGCTATATGAACCATAACTTTTAAAACTTATTTTGTAAATCAGAATAGTATTTAAACCCTTTCTTTCTATATTTTAAATCACTTTAATAACTCTGTAAAAGGTTTGAAAACAAAAGTTAAGTTCGAAAATCTTTTAAAAACTTTCTTAGAGAATGAAGTAGTAAACTAGTTTAAAGAAAACATAGGATTTTCAATGTTGAATAAAAACCAACTTAAGTATGTTAACTATATTAAGCAACATTTACAACATTTATATATATAAGCACATAGATAAAACCACAAAAGCGAGGAACTCTTTTGAGTCCCTCTTCACAAAGTTCTTTGTAAAGCCTTGTATATGCACTTCGAAGTGTGTCGTAGCGACCTATTCGCTACGAACACTTCGACTTGATTTCAAGTTCTCTACAAACATCCTATGTGTCATCCGCTTTCAAGCGAGAAAACCAAACAATAATCATTCTAAACACTTATACACATAAGCAGCCAACCAAAATTATTATCAAAATAATAAATTTTAAACTTGCTTTTAAAGTGAGCTTTACTCACCTAAACAAACACGATCTTTTACCAAAACTACTGCAACTTGGAAAACGACACACGAACCTAGCTTCTTTCTACAAAACTTGATTTTTAAGACCTATGGGAGGTCAAGAGGGCTCAGCCTAGGGCTAGGAAGGCTCGGCCATGGTGCTAGCGGGTACAGCCTTGGAGAAAAATGAGATCTTGGTTTTGTTTTTGGTGAATAAGTAGTGTAGGGAGGAGTAGGAATGGTTTTAGCAACTTGTTTAAGGATTAAAAGTAGAAAGAAGTGGTTTTTAATTTAATTTCCTCAGAAAACAAGAACAAAAGAAGTAGAGAAGAGAGTGAAAAGAAGAAGAAAGAAATGGAAAAAAGAAATAAAATGAAGTAAAGTGGAAAAAGAAAGAGTAGAGTTGTTTTTATAGAAAATGTAAAATAGCAAATTACCAAATGCCTTTTACCAATATCCTCCATGAAATGATGACACTTTACCCTCCTCCAGCATGAAGTACACGAAACCCCCCCCCCCCCCCTCCCCCCCCGGTCACTTCATGCCATCACATCTCCTCTTTTGAAATGTACTAATGCCTTAGATTTTGTGCTCTTTTTTTAATAACTTAAGTATATATTTAAACATGTTTTAACCTAATTACTTCATTAGCCAAAAGTATATATTATTTGTATATATGTATACCTATATACACTAGTGTATACAACATGTTCCGACAATTTTAGACGATGAAAAGTCGAAAATCCGAAAAATGATTTTCAGTCACATTTTCGATTTTTCTCCAAACTAACTATTTTTGTAAACCAAATTTTAAAACAACTTTACCATCATTAGTTATTACTTAAAAGATGTCTATTTGAGTTATACAATCCATTATTTAATTATTTAAAAATATATTAAATATCCATATTTAAAGTGATTAAATTATGAGTCGTTACAAGTTGATTAAGGATACCAGGTTTGGTGAGCACGTGAAGCTGGACGAGGACGAGCAGGAGATCACTCTCTTGTATTACTACATTTACTTATTATTATGATTTGCTATTCCGCTGCACAACACTATAGAGCTTGCTAGTGCCTTTATTATTTGAGATGGTTTGTTTATTAGTTATTATTTGATGTATAACTCTATCACTTATGTTGTATACTGTATGGATCTATTTACTATAATTTCTATGATTCATCCAATTAAAACAGCTTCGTCTATTTTATATCTGAGATGTTTACTATTATATTGTATTCGATGCATTGTGAGACATACGACAATCTCTGATATGTTTTATTTACCTTACAACCTTGACGGTCGTCCTATATCGATAGGGCATCGCTACATCGCAGGTTATCGCATTATGGGTGCCAGTGGTATAGGGATGTCGTCACAGTTACAAATTTTGAAACACATCACCCTTCATCAAAATTAGCGCACACCCAGAAACCTTCAAACTATTCTTTTTTACCATCACCTTGCATCACATGGATGCAAACTGCCCCAAAGGGATCAGCGACTTTCGAAGACTTGGAACATGAAGGACACCTGTCAAAATGCGAAACACTCCGTCAAACATGTGAATCTGTACCGTAGCCTCGTCCATGGCTCTACAACTAGCATCATTCCCCATAAGGATTGCACTTCCCTCCTTCCTAATAAATAGTTAAAGTCATCCTTATTTGACATCACATGGAACGATGCTCTTGAATCAAGCACCCAATGGTCTAATACATTTGATATCGCTGCAGTCAATACATCGCAAATATAGTCTTCTCCACTGCAATCGATGAAGATCCATCCTCGGTCTTCCACTTAAAGTCCAGACATCTCTCTTCCAATGGTGGCATTTTCCATCTTTAGACTTCCCTCTCCGGCCATTTCCAGACTTCCTAGATTTGGAACGTCCCCTAAAATTCCAATTCTTCTTTTCCTTCTTCCTCACTCAACAAACATACCCTGGATACTCCATGCACCTCTACATTTACTCATCTCCTTCATCTGATCCCTCAATCTTCAAATAGAAGACCTGACTTCACATTTTTCAACGTCAAAGTATCTCTTCCATATATCAATTTGTTAACGAAACCTATATATCGCTCCAGAAGGGGACATAAAAGAACTATCGTTTTCTGCTCTTCAATCGCCTTCAAATCTACAATCTTCATCAAAAGATCGTCAAAGAGGCTAAGATGCACCTTAACTGAAGTACCCTCCCTCTCATTTTTCATTGTGAAAAATGTCTTCAACGAAATCAAACGGTTAGTTAGTGATTTTTTTCGAGTAGAGTTTCCCCAGCTTGGTTCAAATTCCTCCAACAATGGTTTCACTACCGATCTCCGAGATAGCATTCTCCTTTATGGCCAACTGTAGAGTGGTAAAAGCTCATTCATTCATCTCCTTCTCCACGGTTAAAATATTAATGAGCAATTTTCCAGTGTCAAACACCACCAGACAAACTTTATTTCTCCTTAGAACAGCTTTTATCCTCTATTGCCACCTCCCAAAATCATTACCCCATTCCACTTCTTTATTGCCAATTGATATCCTGACACAACATAAGATCCTCTAACGGTAGGTCTTATTTCAACTGTGGCATCTTTATCTCCTGCCACCATACTGCTAACACCTTATTTCAACCAACCTAATAGCTTTGATACCAAAATGTTGAGGAAAATCCAGATTAACACCCTAACACAGTGAAAATAATAAAATAGTGTTGATGGTGAGATGGAACAAACAAAAAACTAATATCCCAAACTAAGCAATTACATATCACCAATGCACAAATAGAAAAGAAAATCACATAGAATTTACAGTGGTTTCATTTTCGTGAGATGATGTACATCCAAAGAATTGATAATTGCTTTCGAATAAAAGAAAATTATAAGATTGATGATAATTGAGGCTACGTAGAATAATATAAAAAATACAACTTGAGATGATGATTCAATTTGACTGTCTATATTATTAATTGGGATATGATTCAATTGGAAAACATATATCAAATTGATTTTTACAGTTTTCTACAATATGTCCGAACCTGATAAAATGTCTTCTTTAATCAACTGATTAAAGGATTAATTAATTACTTCCATCTTCAAAGGTAATTTGGATAATTCATTGTTCTTTAATGCAATAAAAGGGGCAACAGACTCAAAATATTTCCAAAATCTTCTTCAATTTGAAAATATTGTATTATTGAAATCTAACACCAATAATATTATGACTGTTACGGTAATGGTTACAGTTACCAATTCGCAAATTCCATTACCGTACCGTTTTTACCGGTAAGCTAAAATTATTTACCGTTAGAGATTTGCTGATATACCGAAGATGGGTATACCGATAAACTGGTAATTATTGCACTGGTAATGACAAATTACCGTTTTTAAAAAAAGTCAATAACTTGACATGTTTTTGCACTATAATGATGCTTCATTATACAATTTATAGTGTTATTTAATAAAATACATCAATAAGAAATAAAATAAGTATAGCTGCCATTAGCTGATCTAAACTATTGAACTAAATTTCATCGGTTGATTGATTCAAAATGCCTATAATAAAGCATATCATACGAATATCTATGTGTTATAAATTAACTGGCAATTTACTTTTACCGTTGGTTTAGAAAAAATATTACTGATGATTTACCGTAGAAAATGGTAAATTTAACATCACCATACCGATTAAACTGGCATACCAATTTTACTCGAAAATGGTACGGTAATGAAGTAACAGCCCTAAATAATACAGTAGAACCAGGAAAAAAAAAGGTGAAATAAAGTACAACGTTTCCTACCATTCCCCTATTATGATTATTCCCTGGTACCCTAAATTTTAAAGGCCAGTGGTATCATAACAAGTAGAAAGTTTGTCGACGTAATACACATCAAACCTAGTTACTAAGTGTGTGGAGGAATTTTCAAGACCAGATAAAATAAAATACATTCCCCCCTCATGGCTCATACGACCTCTTCATTCAAAGACAGCAAAGAGATAGCACATACGTATGGAAATTTACCTAGAAGATGAATGCGTAGACTTTGATAACAGCTCTACAATTTCTCCTCGTCCTAAGGAATCTGAATTTGCATTTCAAACACCATTGAACCCAGTTGAGAAACATACTACAAGCCATCCAGCTGACAGGCTCTTCTACAACAGTAAGCTTCTCCCTCTTCATTTATCTCATCAAATTCATATGATACAAAAACTACAAGCCATTTCCCAAAATTATCCAATACATGAATCATGCAAAATGTCAACAGCCGATTTTGCCATGTTACAAGTGCACAAGTACAATGTTAAGACTGAGATTTTGGTGCAAAACGCTCAAGTTGTCCCAGCAGAAATCTAAGTCATATCTCAACTCTAAGTTCACCACCAAATCAAAATGCATTGATATCGATGTTACACGTACACCCCGCTTCTTTGTCGTTCTCTTCGTCTTCAAGTGTAAATTCAGCCAATTTTTCAAGTGTGGGCACTGAAATTGAGAGCTCAATTGAGGAAGCCATTGCTCACTGTAAAGAAACTTAAGTTTGAGCGCTGACCAGATAATTCAAGGGATTGTAAGCATTGAACAGTTTTCCTTCTAAAATTTGGTATAGTTTAATTGAAATTTGTTTGTATTCAAGCTTAGAGTAATTTAACGCTATGGCTATTAAGTCGGAATATATAATATAAAAAATTCATGTAAACTAACTGTTCTAAAATGGTACAGGTAACTTTAGCATACTTTTTATTGTACTAAACCAGTACTATGCATGTGTTAATCCATTTCTTTTACCTATATAAAAAGCAGAAGACTTCAGAATGCTCATGATACAGATGTTCAAAATTTTGACGCACTTGCCAGTTGCCACTCAGTAGATTGATGAATCAGTATTTCCAAGTAATAATTAACGTATTTTACATACAAATCCTGGTAAGTTCAAAGGTTGGGGGCACTATCTATTCGTATTCATACTGTTAGACTAAGAGAATCAAGGCATCTGAAATCAAAAAAAATATACAAAAATTAGGATTGAACAAACTTATCCTGTTACTAGCTTTACTTTTTGAAACCCCAAATGAACATGAAGCAAATTGCATGTATGGGCATCATCAAATTTTCCCATTTTGAGTACCAGTAACAACATGGGTTCAATAATAACCCATATTGATATCAAAAATACTAGTTACCCCAGGGCGGGAAATTCGACCCAGAGATAAATCAATTATGGGATACACTGGCCTAATCAGTTCCACATCTAGTTCATCTCCGAAGTGGATTTTCCTTCCCAGGATAAGTAGCATAACTCATCAAATTACGTTTTGTCAACACAATCATCAAAATATCACCCTGGTATAAATAGCATTTCGGTAATTTGATGATGCATATTCCATAATCTTATTTTTGCTTGCCATGTGTAGCCTTGCAATAATAAATAGTATTATATTTCATTTCTATGCACTATAAATAAGTCGGTCAATGAATACTCAAAAAATCCAAAATCCATTTGAATATGTATCCGAAAAACGGATAAATATCTAATATCTAGAAAACAGATACGGATGCAGATATGAAGGCAACCGCCTCTGAAAAATTATTCATCTGCTCTTTGTTAAGATTATAGTTTATATTATGTGTATTTTAATGTAACGAACGATATGTTTTATTGCTTTATTAAATTAATAGTTCATATTATATGCATTTAACGCAAATTAACTAATCAAAATATTTATTTTCATCATACTCGTTTATTTTTTGTACTTCTATAATCATGGAAAAAAAATATGTTAAACCAAAATTTTCTATTGATATTTTTATATCTATTAACCGTCGGCGGATATGATAAATATATGAAATCCGTTTGTATTCGCGGATGTAGATATCTAATATTCGAAAATGACTTCGGATGTGGACGCGTATATCATACTATCCACATTCAAAAGTATCCGTTGACACGAAGAAGAAGAAAATCTAACACACTCTCCCTATATCAGTTGCTACTAATGATGACAATAATCATCAACATTTCGACAATGATTGTCTACACTTTCCCCACTAATGAAGTGAAGAGTACAAGCACACTCCCTAAGAAGTGTGGCTATTTCTCATAAGTTTGATATTCTACCGAATATATGGGGATCTGATTTACACTGAATAGACTCATCTATATAAAACAGAAAGAAGGAAAAAATACACTCTCCTCTAGGAAACCCTCACGCTGCATTGTACACATAATTCAGCTAGCAGCAAAAATAATAATATTGGAGATGCGGGGCTTCGATCCCCGTACCTCTCGCATGCTAAGCGAGTGCGCTACCAAATGAGCCACATCCCCATTTCTGTACAAGAGAATAAACACTACAAGAAATTGGACTGTAAGCAGTGGTTGGAGTTTGAGCCAGGTGCAGAAAAAAACAAATAGGACAAAATGAAATTGGACCACTCCACTTTGCACTTATCATCTTGGTGTACTCAGTTTCACTAATTTCCAGATGCAAGAATGTCAAAAACCCACACTGTATTGGTAAAGGTTCGTAGTCTATGCATAACCTACATATGTTGACACTCCAAGCTAAAATTTTGTGCATGTGAAACCCTCCCAGATAAACTCTTATATTCAGAAAAGGAGATTAAGGGCCAGATACATAATTAACTAGCAATTTACCAATCTCATCTATGGGGTTGATTGGAAAATAATTGTACACACATGCAAGCGTGCACACCCACTTAGGTGTGATAATGGGATACCCACAACACAAGGCCACAAGTTGGGAAAAATATATGGTCCTTCCCTTATTGAAGGAATTTCAGACTTTCCTGTGTTCAGTTGTTACAAAAAGGTGATCAGATGTACAATTGCTTATGATATTTTTTGCAAGAGGATTCCAAAATAACAGCTGACAAGCATGTGTGGTTTATGCGATTAGTATCCATAAAATGACAGAACAAGAAATTCAACTATCAGGTCTCTTGGGTTTCATGAATTACAAGTTTACAACACTTCAATAATAATAATAGTAACCTAGATATTTTGGTACCATTATTAGCAAACGTAAGGGACAATCACTAAAAGTGGTTTTACCATTTAGACATAATTCTGACATGTGAGGACATGGTAACTTGTTATCATAATGTTTGGAACCCTATTTTTTGCACAAGTTCAAGCAGTGTTTATTCATGGAATATTTTATTAACAGTGCATCACTAACGTTAAGCTGAGAGACTGGTATTCATATCAGCGGTGAGGAGACATGATACTGCATATCGATGAGAAGATAAAGTTTGTGGGGGCACTAATAACTCTTCATGGGCAGTGGGATTTAGATCCTTTATAATAGCATGTGGCTATCAACTAAACATACATTCTAGACTTCTAGTGCAGGCATTTACACCTACTTATAGAGATGCAGGCTCGGTTAATATAGAATTTCTTTGGCACTGGGTAAAACTTTTTCGTTTTTGTCAGCAGAAAAGTTAGAATATTGTCTTCAGGCAAAGAGGCTGGATATCTCATGTCTCCAGCACATTTGGATATTTAATAGTTGCAACACACTGCGTTGATCGTAGAAACAAAGAAGATTGTTAAACACTCTACTATTATGGGAAAGGGAATAAATTTATATGGGCAAATCATGTTTGCACTAACGCCCACCGTTTTTTTTTACATTTTTTTATTCAAAAAATATGATGACAGATTGCGCAGAAAGATAAATCAATGTCCTTTTCTGTTGTATATTTATCCTTTACAAAAATGAATTAAAAATTTAATACGTGAAGGCCATGTACATGTTGGTTCAACTAGGATGTGAAACACATAATTTAATTCCTCCTGAAAAAAAAAATGGAGATGCAGGGTTTCAATCCATGTACCTCTTGCATGCTAAACAAGTGCGCTATCAAATGAGCTACATCCCCATCTCTTTGGAAAAGACAAACACTTCATAGCATGCACTGTAAACAGTGTTCCGAATTAGACAAGGTGCAGTAGAAAACAAAATAAAGGTCAGAAAGTTTTTATTTTAAAGACCCATTAGACTGCTCCCCACTTCATAACTTGCATTTGTTGTTTTGTTTCCCCTCCATGGACTCATAACTCACAAATTGAAGGATGCCAATATCAAATTATACTGTCGGTGAAATGACAAGCTGTTGTATTTAAATTATTTAATGTGTAGTTAGTAAAAATCTTGTGACACATGAAACACCCCATAATATAGAATTTAGTCAAAAAATAATTGCACTGTACTTATTGCTAGAATAAATGATTATTTTTCTTCAAAAGTATAGCATTTTCCTACCATTTCCCTATATTATAATTATCCCCGGCTGTTCAAAATTTTAAAACCAGGGTTGATATAACAAACTGAAAGTTTCTGGATGAAATACATCTATCCAACCTAAGGGTGTATAGGGCAATTTGATGACATGCAACATGCTTAAACAAATTGATCATGTTGCTAGCTTTACTATTTGAAACCCCAATGAACATGAAGCAAGTTGCATGTATGTCATCATCAAATTTTCCCATTTTGAGTACTAGTAACAGCATGGATTGAATATTAACCCATATTGATATCAGAAATACTAGTTACCCCAGGGCGGAAAATTGAATCCAGAGATAAATCAATTACGGGACACGCTGGCCAAATGGGTTCCACATCTAGTTTATTTCTGGGGTGGATTTTCCTCCTCGGGATAAGTAGCATAACTCATCAAATTACGTGTTGTTAGCACAATCATCAAAATATGAATGGATGGAGCAACGCTAGTTTTTCCGAGGTGAAAAATCCGCCCCAGTGATAAGTAGCTTGTGGGATTCAATGGGTCCCACATGATATTTATCTCAAGAAGGATTTCTCATCACGGTATACATGGCATTTCCGTAATATTGCATAATCTTATTTTTGCTTGCCATGTGTAGGCTTTGAATAATAAACAATATTTTATTTCATTTCTATGCACTATAAATAAGTCCGTCAAGGAGTACTCAAAAAAACTGAAATCCGTCCGAATCTATATCCGAAAAACTGATAAATATCTTATATCTAGTAAACGGATATGAATGCAGATATGAAGGCAACCACATCCGAAAATTATCCTACCGTTGTCAACATTATAGTTTATATTGTGTATTTTAATATGATGAATGACAAGTTTTATTATTTAATTAAGTTAAAAGTTCATATTATATTCATTTGATGCATATTAACTGGTCAAAACTATTTATTGTCAACATATTTGCTTATTTTCGTAATTTTATAATCGATGTGAGTAAAAAAAGTCATGTTAAACCAAAAAAATTCTGCTTAAGATTTTAGATTTATCAATCATAAGTGGATATGACAAATATCTGATATCTGTCTATACCCATGGATTCAGATATCCGATATTCGAAAATGATTTTGGATACGGATGCGGATGTGACAATGATTGTTAACATTTTGACGATGAAATTTTACCCTCCACTAACGAAGTGAAGAGTACAAAAACACTGCCTTAGGGATAGGCCAGTAAACGGTCGGATACAGATTCAGATAGTGCCATATTCGTATTCGTGTTTGAAATTAATTTTGGATATCTGTATCCGCGGATGCGGACGGATATCGAATATTTATCGGATATTTTTCGACCAGTTCAGAAGTGATAAATCTAAACAAATAAATAGAAATTTTTAATTCATTATAAATCAATTTCAATGCTAAAAATATATAAAAAAATACATATGCTAAGAAAGATAAATTTAAGCAACGAATATTGATTTTTATACATATTAAATATTTTGAACTAGATACAATAGTAAATGACAATCATTTTATATATTAAAATACATAAAAATATAACTATAATCTTTATAAAAACCGAACGGATAATTTTCGAATGTGGATATTACCATATTTGTATCGGTATCCATTTTTCGAATATCGGATAATTTTTCATACTTCGGATACGGATACTGATGAATTTCGGATTTTCGGGTATTCGTTGACAGCCCTACTTAGGGAGTGTGACTAGCATTTCTCATGAGTTTGATACTTGATAGCATATGGGGATATGATTGACACAGAACAGACACATTTAGAATAAAATAGAAAGAAAGAAAAAAATATACTCTTCTCTAGAAATTATGTTATAGCATATAATGCCGCGACTCAAGTAGAAAAATCACTTGGGTAGACAGCAAACCATTCATTCTCAAACAACAGCAAAAGATTTAGCTTTATCATCATCATCATGAGTGATTCTGAATCTGGCATCATCATTTCCCCAGCACTACTGCATGCCTGCATCTCACTGCATTACACACAAAATCCAGCTAGCAGCAAAAATAATAATATTGGAGATGTGGGGCTTCGATCCCCGTACCTCTCGCATGCTAAGCGAGTGCGCTACCAAATGAGCCACATCCCCATTTCTGTATGAGAAAATGAACACTATAGAGAAATTGGACTGTAAGCAGTGGTTAGAGTTTGAGCCAGGTGTAGAAAAAAACAAATAGGGCAAAATGAAATTGGACCACTCCAATTTGCACTTTATCATCTTGCTGTACTCAATTTCACTAATTTCCAGATGCAAGAATGACAAAATGCCCCACTTTATTGGTAAAGATTTGGAGTCTATGAATCACACACACATATATAACACATAACCTATATATATGTGTGTGTGTGTGTTAACACATAACCTATATATGTTAACCTTCCAAGCTAATATCTTGTGCATGTGAAACCTTCCCAGATAAACTCTTATATTCAGAAAAGGGGATTAAGGGCCAGATACATAATTATCTAGCAATTTACCAATCTCAGTTATGGGGTTAATTTGAAAATAATTATGCACACATGCGCACACACCCACCCAATTAGGTTAATAATGGGATACCCACAAGTTGGTAAAAGTATATGGTCTTTCCATTATAGAAGGAATTTCAGACTTTCCTGTGTTCAGTTGTTACAAAAAAGGCGATCGGATGTATGCTTGTTATGATACTTTTTGCAAGAGGATGCCAAAATAACAGCTAACAAGCACATGTGTGGTTTATGTGATTAGTATCCATATACCGACAGAACAAGAAATTTGTGAAATGACTATGAGGTCTCTTGTGTTTCATGAAGTATATGTTTATAACACTTCGATAATAATAAAATAGTAACCTAGATATTATGGTATCATTAATAGCAAACGTAAAGGACAGTCACTAAAATTGTATTTAACCATTTAGACATAATTCTGACATGTGAGAAGATGGCATATTTTTATGAAGTTGGATACCTCATGTCTGCGGCACATCTGGATATTTAGTAGTTGCAACCCACTACATCAAGCATAAAAACAAAGAAGATTGTTAAACACTCTACTATTATGAGAAAGAGGATAAATTTATAAGGGCAAATCATATTTGCACTAACACCCACCAATTTAATCCCTTTTGAAAGAAAAAAAAATGGAGATGCAGGGTTTCAATCCATGTACCTCTTGCATGATAAACAAGTGCGCTATCAAATAAGCTACATCCCCATCTCTGTGGAAAAGGTAAACACTTCATACTGCGTTGTAAACAGTGTTCCGAATTGGACAAGGTGCAGAAGAAAAAAGAATAAAGGTCAGAAAGATCTTATCTTGAAGACCCATTAGACTGCTCCCCACTTCATAACTTGCATTTGTTGTTTTGTTTCACCTTCATGGACTCATAACTCACAAATTGAAGAAAGAATGCCTATATCACATTATATTGTTAGTGAAACGACAAGCTTTTGTATTTGAATTATTTAATATGTAAATAGTAAAAAATCTTGTGACAGATGAAACACCCCATAATATAGTAGAAATTTGTCACAAAAAATAATTGCACTGTACTTGCTGCTAAAATAAGTGATTACTTTTCTTCAGAAGTATACCATTTTCCCCTCATATCATCTCTTCATCCAAAGAGAGCAAAGAGATAGCAGATACATATGGAAATTTGCCTAGAAGATGAATGTATACACATTGATGTCAGCTCTACAGCTTCTCCACATAGTAAGGAATCTGAATTCGAATTTCAAACGCCAGTGGATCCAATCGAGAAAGAAACTACAAGCTATCCTGCTGATGAGCTCTTCTACAATGGTAAGATTCTCCCTCTTCATTTATCTCCTCGAATTCATGTGATACAAAAACTTCTTGAGGAAAATGTTATTGATGCCATCACCACTTCCCAAAAATATCCGCTACATGAATCGTGCAAAATGTCAACAGTTGATTCTTGTCATGTTGATGGAGGATACACTAATGATGTTACGATGAGATCTTGGTGCAAAACGCTCAAGTTGTTACAACAGAAATCTAAATCATATCTCAACTCTATGTTCACCACCAAATCAAAATGTACTGATCCCAATGTTAGAAATACCATGGAAAGTACAAAGACATTCAAAGAAAAAGCTACATGCAGGAAATCATTCTCAGGTGCAATTCATTATGAGATGAAAAAAAATTCTCTTCCAATGTCATTACACTCCTCTTCTTTGTCATCATCTTCATCTTCAAATGTAAATTCATCCCATTTTTCAAGCGTGGGAACTGAAATTGAGAGCTCAATCCAGGATGTGATTGCTCACTGTAAAAAAACTCAAGTTTGAGTACTTAGCAGATAAACCAAGGGATTGTAAGTATTGAATTTTTCCTTTTTTGTTCTAAAATTTGGTATTCAGGCTTAAAGTGATTCATCTCTATGGCTAATAAGTCAGAATAGTGTGTGTGTGTGTGTGTGTGTGTGATTCATGTAAGATAATTGTTCAAAACGGTACAGGTAATTTTTTGCATGATTTTTGTGACACTAAACCTATCCTATGCATGTGCTGTAAGAGAGAATCATTTATTTTACTTAAATTAATGTGGAAGTCTTCGGAAAGGTCATAATGCAGATATTCAATAATTTTGATGCACTTGCCAATTGCCATTAATTATCAGTAGATTGATGAATCAGTATTTCCAAGTAATAATCAACATATTTTATATACAAATCTTGCAAGTTCGAGGGTTGTGTGCACTATCTGATCAAACTCAATTGTCAGACGAAGAGAAGCAAGGAATCTAAAGTCAATAATAAGTAATTTAGGCTTGGACAAATTGACCCTATTACTAGATTATTATTTGAAACCCCAATGATCATGAAGCAAGTTGCATGTATGGCGCTATCAAGTTTCCCCTTTTTGAGTACAAGCAAGAGCATATGGATTCAGACAATAATAACCCACATTGATGTTTAGATGATTATGCCAACAACAATTAAATGATGCAAAATCTTATTTTTGCTTGCCATGTGTAGCCTTGAATTAATAAATAGTACAAAATTTATTTCTACACAACACAAGCGCACAAAGAGAAGAGAAGTGGGAAAAAATAATCTAACAAACTCTTCCTAAATCAACACAACTGTAAACATATAATACTTGATGGAAACATTCTTAATTATGCAGTATAAAATATTTACCAACTGCTACCAAGAAATGTTTTTAGTATGTTTTCATCAACTCGATTTTTTAAGCATCAACTTTGACGTCCTTCACCAGTAAGCACTGAACCTACTTTTAATAACCTGACTTGCTTATGCAACAAAAATTAATGATCAAATGCAAACTTCCATAAAACATGTTAAAACAAATATTTTGATTCTTACCTTTGACACGTTAGATTCAGCTTCCGATATGGTTAAGCAAGCCATAATTCTTGATAGTTTCTGACTAGCAGATCTAGGGTTTGGATTTCGGGTTCAACATCTGGGAATGGGATTGACTGTATGAAGAATTTTAGGACTAATGCTATATTAGTCATAGATCATTGATTGTGATGATCTTAAACGCCATATTTTTCTGTCGAGAAATGAGGTATATAGTGCTCCAAAATGATCCCTAAAGCGATTCGTCAATATCGAAGTCTGCTGGCGGCCAAGAAAGGCTATTTCGAACCGGCGCCAACCTAGGTTCTTAGGGAAATGCGGTTTTTGTGCTTTTAAAGGAACAGCGTGAATCTGAATATTTATTCGTGTTAAATGCTTTAAATACCAGTAGTCGATGGTAAATTATAAATTAGCCTAAAATGCAAAAGAATAAAAAAATGTACACGGTGAAAAGAATAACGGTACGTTTCGATGAAGAAAACAAAGGTACGTCACATATATTTTAAGTGTGTTGTTAAGTTGACGCAGTTTACCTTTTTTAATACTATAAAAAAAATACAATAAAATTTCTGTGTTTCCTAATACCAAAGTTATTTCACATGAAAATCAACTACTGCGTAAAGTCATTTTGTACGGCAAACAATCCTCGACCAACACCATTTTACATTACCATCAACCACCGAACTACTATTGTTCGGTGGTTGATCGTCGTGAAAAATGATGTTGGTCGGAGGTTATTCGTCGTGCATAAAAAAGTCAAAAACGATGCATTTGGTAGCCCCTTAAAAAGTTTGGCATCGGAAAGTGTATAATATAAAATTTTATGGTATTTTTTAGCAGTAGTGCTAGAAAGAAGAAAATGAGATGCCCTTAGCAGCTATTTCAATCTAACTGGTTGGACAAAACAATCAACACTTATTTAAGTTTATTTTCCTCGTTCAACATAGAGCGAACAAGCAGATAATATTTGGCACGTTCATGGATATTATTGCAAGTTCTCACTCATAATAATCGAGAGACGGGCGAATTCTGGAAAAAATTCAAAAATTTGTTTGGACACGTCAAAATTTGAATCTCGATCTCTCAGGGTAGAGGATCTCTATTATCTTGCCTGAGACGATGAAGCGGCATCAAATGTCTGCTATGGAGTACCGATGGTGGAACTATAAAGCAGCTGATTCCCTAACCCGTTAAGAATATCAAACTATAACTGGGTGTCGAAGTGAGCTGGAGGTGTTGGTGTGATGTTGTAAATGCATTTTTGATTATTTATTATACCGTCATACATCTGATCTAGCTGCTTATTTTTGGGAGGACATGGGTTTTGAATCAGCGATATCGTGAAGCAATTGTCTAACACTATCTTCATCTCCTTGAACGCAATCTTGACCAAATGACCAAATGTTATATGTCTAGTATACCAAAACAAAGAATAATCAATTATAAACTCGTCTCATAAGTTTATCAATCAGATTTCCACTACTCTGGAAGTCTGTATTAGCTAATTTGAGCAATAGTTATGTCGTAATTAAATTACAACAACAAAGCAATAACTATAGCAATAACTATAGCGATAGATCAAACGTAATACTATTTACAGAAATAGCACAACGTAGAAAACGAAAATGATAGATATATATAAATATATAAATCAATTATAAACATAACCGATTGAAGAAGGAAATTCCGTCGGAGGCTTGTCGTAACAATTTCCTTAAGACTTTATTAAAAGTCTCCCAAGATACAACAGACATAATCTGCACGAGATTGTAATGAGTATGTCAACTATGTAATATATTGTATAGAGCAGTAGAGAAGAAGAAGCAGAAGAAATTAGAACTGGAATTGAATGAGCATGTGATCGGTATTCTCTTCTATTTATAATTTTGTCTGCACCCCTTCGAACAGTCACGTCCGCCTGACGGGCTGCACCCGTTGCATTTCATTGCTGCTGTTCGTTAACGGGCCGCACCCGTTCGCTACTGGTTCTGCGTTCGCACCTGTTGCTGCCATAAGTCGCACCCGCTCGCGTCTAACGGGTCGCACCCGCTTCCGTCTGCTAATGGATGCGTCTGTTCGCCAAAAACGCGCTCCCGCTTCAGAAGTCGCACCCCCTCAGTCAATCCCGCGTCCGCTTATGAACAGATTCGCACCTGTTCGTATAGCCTGCAACTGTCAGAAAATCTGGCCCAGTTTTGCAGTAAAAATCGGATCATATTAGACCCAAACCCGAGCCCGACCCGGTTCGGTCGGACGGACGGCGGCGCGCGCGCGCGTGTGGTGGTGATACATGATCTCCCTCCTCACAACGAAGCAAACATTTGGGTGCCCCAATGCCCCAACTCCTTCATTGGAAAGCTATTAATATACTTTAGCTTTGTTTGAAGTTTTGGCGATGTGGGACAAGTGTATTTCATTTACACTTATATTAAAAATTCCAACACCAAACACCACACTCTGTTTGTATTAGTTGGTTCCACGACGTCCAAATACATGTCAAATTATCTCATTTGTTTTTCATATAGGTGGTGGTGTAATTAAGGCCTAAGTACTCGTTGAACTCATCCGTAATTTGTTAGTACCAAACATCAACTCGTTTGTCATAAGTACTTATTCATGTCGAGCAAATGTCTATGGAAAACAAGCATTTTTAGGCATTCCAATCGACAGTAGTCCATGTCGAAGGGTCATTGAGGAGGTTGACAACCGAAATTCAAAAACAAAATCAAAAAAATGTAAAGAAAATTATGTTTTTTATTTAAGCTGAGCACTCATTTTGATATCTAAGGGATTCGAACTCATGACCTCTAGAATATGTTTCTAGAGTATCATATCATTAACCAGTTGAGTTAATGGTCCTTGATAATATAAAAAATGTGCGGAATAGTAAAATTAACATAGTTAGAAGATAAATTAGCTCAATTTATAATCGAAAGAAACTAAAATTGGGTTTCAATTTTCGAATTAGGATGGAGGAGGAAGAGAATGGGTTGGTGGTTTATCTAACTATAAAAACAACAATTTGAATCCTCTTTGTATTTTGACACGTTGGACGCGTCCAGACTCAATCATCCAATTCAAAGTACAATAATGAAACGATGCATTTGATCCACGTGCCCCATTTCAATTTTTGATGCACGGGACGTGTCTAAGGTGTAGAAAATTGTACCATGCCATGAAAAGGCTACAAACATACCCAAAAAGTTTGTTTGGAATTGTGGCTAAGTTAGTTGAAGTTGCAATGATCGAGAATGAGTCTTTGTACTAGCTGAATTGTAACTGAACTGCTCTCTTATTTTAGGAAAAAACCAGGATCATGGAGTGATAAATACTAATTTACAGATCTACGGGTACACCCAGGGGCAGCTATGTAATTTGATCATATAATAAATCTTATAACGAATCTTATTTGAAATAAAGCAATCTTTTGGTTTTATTTTCTATTGTATATATTGTTATACTGGGATATAAATAATGTTATAAATACATAAAATATATACAAGTGGAAGGTCTTTAGGAAAATATTCAATTGATTGCAATTGCAAATGTGTTCATGACCATGAGTATTGAATCGACAAAATAAATACTTTTCCATAGATATTTCTAGTCAAGATGTATCGAGAGCGAGAAATCGATATATTCATTAAGACTAGTGTATGTAACGTTCTCCATATAATAGATAGTGAATTACTCATGATTGGTGAGGACACCAAGGGGTTGCTTATGTGTAGTTGTTGGAACAATCATAGAACGACTCATTGAGAGTCTTCTATAAGCTAAAAGTCAAATAGACAATTTCATGTGATGATATGTAGTAGTCTTTTGACTTGAGAATACTACGAATCTTTAAGTGTTCAAATTATACTTTGATTGTGGTCAATCGCACAATAACATGGTGGCGTTAATGCCATAGTTGGGTATAAGATGAGCAATTTGAAATGGAACACAATTCAAGAAAGGATTTGTCTCCCTCAAATAGAAAGTTAGTATCACTGTAATTAGTGATAGAGTTAGGGATTCTATAACAATTATGTAATTTGTTACATATAACCAATCTTATTCAAAATAAAAGGTTTTTCTTTCTATTATATAGTTGTTATATTGTGATATAATTAATTAAATAATTAATTTAAAGTATATTAAATAGTAAACCCTTAAATGATATGTTATGTGATAGTAATTACAATGTGTGGTAATCATAAGAAATTTATCATATTAAAATAACATATTATTTTAAATATTCCTAGTTGTTGATGATATTTTTCATCAACCTCGGAGTTATGATAATGCATTATGAAGAGAAAAGTTTACTTATTAATAACTAGGCTTAATAATAGAAAAATAAGGGTAAAGAGCATTTTAAAGGTAAATGACACAAGAAGTGAAGTGGTTCGGCAAAACCGCCTACGTCTACGATGAAGCTTTTTTACTATTTGACTATCTTATGATTGCAAGGAATTACAAGAGAATAATAAGAAAAGATGATGCATTTAAGACTAATGAAGTTGTTAATCTTAGCTAGGGAGTTGTTAATAATGAGATTTAAGTGGCGGATTATGGGTTCTAACCTTTCGGGTCCCAACAACCGGATCCTAACCTTCTGGGGCTAACCAACCGGCTCCCAACCTCCTATGTACTAACCTTCCAAGGCCCAACCTTCCGAGTCCCAACCTCTTTGGTGCCAACCTCTTGGGTCCTAACCTTTCAGGGCCTAACCACTTGGGTACAAACTTCTTTGAAGTGGCCATGCATGGGTTCTTATAGTAGTTAAACTAATGTTTGGACGGTTAAGATCACGCAACAAAATAGGCGTGAAGCACATCTGGCCATTGATATGGCTGAATGGACTTGATGAGAAATAGTTGGTGAAAGAAAGGAATGTGTGACTGAGATGGATGTCAATAGGAGAATTGTACCAGGAGGATGCTCTACAATGCTTTACATTAAATATGCTTGTAATTGTTGTATTCTTGTGGAAAACGGAACATGCTTCTTGTCAAAAGTAGGTACACCTAGTCGTACGTCTTGTCACTTTTGCTCGCGCATCCTAGGTGGCAGGATGGCCCGAGCTGATCTATCGAGACCAAAAGGAAGATGGGGAATAGGCGAGAGCCAACGGCACGTCGAGCCGGGTGAGACGAAAGTGACTGCAAGTCATAGGTGGTGGTATCGAAGCTGGACCAATGATGGGCCACCCTTGAGGCAGTCTCAGGCTATGTCAGTCGGGAGGTAGCTGCGAGAGAGATTCTTGAGAAAGCGCGTTGGCCTGTAGTCGGGTAGTAAGCAGGTTGAAGAGAGATAGTCGGTCGGCCAATGAGAGATAAGTCGAGTAGGGCTTGTGCCTTATCTTGATGGGCGAGCTAATCACCGAGGCTACTGGGTAGGGAGGCTCGATCAGGAGAAGGCTTAAGGTGTAATTGAGCAAAGGAGCCGATGCAGGCCTAGGTTGGATTTGGATTATCATCATTCATAGAAAAGCCAATCGACCTGCCCAGTCGTGGTTGGCTTGTGAGCTGACCTGGATCCAATGGGCCTGGACTGGATCGGACCTTGCTAAGATACTTCCATCAGTCTGCCTGTTTACTTACGAAAATATTGAGTAACACTTTGCCCTCCAAATCCGTACTCGTGAGCGGGCATGGGCTTCTAAAATCATGTGAACTCCATCAATTGATGTTTCTATCATGCAATTAATGCACCACCCAAGTGACATTGTACTGTTGTTTGCGGTGGTTGTGCTTCTCAAAATATGGCATGGATGTGTCATTTCACCCACGCGCGTGGTGTGGCACAACACTTATCGCTCTTGAACAGTTGAGATCCTTTTCGCCTTTTTTATCATAATGGCTACAATTGAAAAGAGAGGTATATAAATACCCCCCTCATCTTCCCCTTTGAACCGATGGAGCTTTTGCCATGTAATTTCTTTAGCAAATTTGAATTCTACATGGTTTTCAATTGGTAAACAGTTAACTTCATCTTTCTCTTCCTCTCTTATTGCTCTTAAGTGCTTGGGTTTTTATCAAATTTAGTTGGGATTGAAAGGAAGGATGTGGCTCTTTTGGTACAAACCATTTTGTCGATTGTAGTTCGGACTATTGATTGGATTTTTGCTTCTTGAAATGGATCTTGCCTTTGGCTTAGACCTATGCCTTTTAGCCAAAATTCTACCGCTGATCGAATGTCAGTCTCGGACTAATGATCCAAGTGAAGTTGGGGGCTTTCCTTGCTATGATGCTCTGACATTCCCAATCTTGGGTCGATTTGGACGCTTCATCGCCTTATTGGAAAGAGTACGGTTGTTGCCTCTACCTCGGTTTCTATGGTAAAAGCCTTGGTCTGCTCCTTGATAAGGTTATCTGGGAGCTTTTCAGGTTCTCTTGTGAGATCCGATGTTGAAGGCTTCAAAGATGGTAACACACTCCCCCTTCTTCAACAACTTCTCAATCGATCGAAGTGCTGTGGAAGTGCCATCGGTGCAGCCGAGCACGGTCAGGCGATGATAAGAGAGCAGCTGGCCTGCCTCTGAAGAGTGTTGTTGGTATGCTTCTTCATCTCTTTCTCTTTTCCTTCTTTTCAACTAATTAGCAATTTAAAATCTTTGTAAGCCTAGCAGGGCGGGCACTGTGGCCGCCCAGTTTTTTGAACTGACTAAAAAAGATCTGTTTGTTGTAAACTTGTTGTTTATAAAACTTGTTGTTTATAAAACTGGTTGGCTTTGATTGTTTGCCTATGACTGGTAGGGTAGCATATGTTGAATATCTAGTATAGTCCCTTACACTAGGTTGACCGACCTGTTTTAGCTGATAGGTCGGGTCAATCAATGAACTTGAATGCCAGCATTAATCGAGCAACCTGGTCATTCGTTAGGTGCCAGGGCCGAAAAATGACCGCTGGGCTTTACTATGCTGAATTGTTAATGGGTAGTCCCAGCATGAACCTAAGAGTTAAGTGGCTTGAAGGTTCTCTAGGACGACATGCGGCCGGGAGGAGTTCCTGCATTATTTTCAAAAAAAGTTCATGATTAAGAAATGTTAAGTAGTAATATTATCATGTGACAAGTTGACTCCAGACATTCTTATAAGCCGAGTGCCAGTTAGGTATTAAATGGTGGACGACATTAGCATTGAGTGGGAGTGCATGTTAGCCCACGGGTTCTCCTAGGTGACGGGTAGTCATGTGTAGAGTGATGAACGACCCATCTTAAACATGAGCACGTGGGAGCTTAGTGATTCTCCTAAGTGACATGTCGTATATCGTTAGATGACCGAAGGTCTCTGCTCAAACGGAGGTGCATGGCTGGGCTCGAGCACTCTTGTATAAGGATCTGAAATAATGGTAAGACGAGCAGCAAGCGCTGTTGTTCACAATAATTTAAGAGGTGGAAATTTTAAAAAGTGAACTTATATATGCGTTGCTCTGCTATTTGGCGGTCTCGGCACGAACCTAAGAGTTGGGTGGCTTAAAGGTTCTCTAGGCTGACACTCTACAATAAGGAGCTACAGGCGGTCCTGGCTCGATCCTAAGCGCTAAGGGGCTTGAAGGTTCTCCAGAGTGACACGCTGCAATAAGAAGCTTTAGGCGGTCCCACCTTGAACCTAAGTGCTGAGGGGTTTGATGATTCTATGGGTTGACATGCTGCAATAAGGAGTTACAAGTGATCCCAGATCGAACCTAAGCTTATGGGGCTTAAAGGTTCTCTAGGGTGGCATGTTGTAATAAGGAGCTACAGGCTGTCCCGGCTCGAACCTAAGCGTTAAGGGGCTTGAAGGTTCTTAGGGTGACACACTGCAATAACGAATTGGGCCCGACTTATTTCGATGTAAGCACACTACAAATGCCAGAGTTCGACGTCACTCAAGGTAACAACATCGGTCCTGACAACAGTGTCATATCCTATATGAAGGATGAGTGTAACACCCCATAATTTGACATTGGTTATTTAATTAGTTGATTGTTAATTAATTAGGCTCCAAAAATGAAATTTGTGCAAACGATGAAAATTGACCACGAAACTTGCACCATTGCATTCGTGGCGAAATTCCGAGCAACTTTCATACTTGGAGTTTTGCGATCGGAGTCCAATGAAGAAGTTATGGATGAAAAACAAATTCAAAACGGAAACAATTCGATTAGATAAATTAACGTTTTTATATTAATTGTCCGGGCTCACAGACCGGCCCATTATTGGGCCAGTTGACCCCTCCATGGTCGATCGGTGACCCATAGGCCGTCGACCAGTGGCGACCCGACGGTTGCAATAAACCTAGGCCGCAACGGTCCTGATTTAATAATTTAAATCGAACGATTGTGGTTGATTTTAGCATCTATAAATTCAGGCCTAACCCTCTCTTCTTTTCTCATATTTTTTCCAAAAAGCGGTAGCGAAGGTCTGCAATTTTCTCTTCTCTGCTATTTTCTAAATTATAACATAAATATTTATATTTGTATATATACAAATTAGAGAAGAATATAAATCAAATAAGAGAAGAAGAAGAGTGAATCGACACTACGTGATAATGAGGTTATATATATATATATATGTAATAATATGTTTATATTTCCCTTCAATCCCAAATCTCTTCTCAAATCTGTAATTTTAATGTATGTATATACCCTTTTATCCATATTTCTTGGATTAAAAAGGATTTAGAGATGAATTTAAGGTTCCACTTTAGATCTGGAGATTTGGATCACTTTTAAATGGTGAGTGGGAAATTTTATATACTGTTTATGATTTTAAATCTTTTTCGTTGGAATACGTTTGATTTTTATGCCTAAATCAATTTTATTTGTGAATTGTAGGCTTAAATTAGTGTAGAAAACTATTGCCTATATATTCTTGTTTTAGATCTAATTTGAAATATGTTTACACCTAGATTTGGAAATCAGTCCCAAAGATTTTAGAATTTGAATGTTGTATATTTTTATTCCAAATCTATACTTGGGTGTAAAACAAGACTTTTGGATTATTGCCCAAACTGTGCTATGTTGTGGATTTTCCATAGTTTAATATGTGGGAAGAACATCCATTTGATTTTTATAAATTTGTTTACTTTTTCCACTTTTCATTCAAGAGGGCGACGTTTGATTTAACAAGAAATGCCCACAAACAAAAGAGAAGAATGTGTAAAGTATAGATTTATTCTCCGTAGTTTACACTGTTTATTCCAATTAAAAAGAAATCCATTTCTTGTAATTTCAAATAGATCTAATCTTTCCTTTTTGTGTTAAACTAATTTATGGAAATCATAGCGGAAAATCTTCCTAAGGAATATAATTCCAGCACATTAAATATAGAAAGCATGTTCTAGATAAATATTTATGACTAAAATATATTTGGATAGGAATATGTAGTTTTATTAGGTAGTTTATACGTATTTATTCCATTAATAAAGAAGAACAACGTTCATTCATGCATTATTTATGCCCAACGTTCGTTAGTTATTATTATAGTTAGTGAAGCGAATAGTTAGAATTAGAAAAGGTAGTAATTTATATTAATGGGAAATAAATTAGGAATTCCTATTAATTAATTAATAGGAAATGAAAGATTGTAACTAAATTAATGGGTAAATGGGAAATAATGGATAGGATTAAATTAAGAGTTACAATTAATAAAGACAAATGGATTAATGGGACTGATAAAAATTAAATCGATATAAAAGGTTGCTAACTTGAAATTAATAATCATATATAAATGTCTTAGGAAT
This sequence comes from Allium fistulosum, assembly GCA_030737815.1. Lineage (NCBI taxonomy): Eukaryota > Viridiplantae > Streptophyta > Magnoliopsida > Asparagales > Amaryllidaceae > Allium > Allium fistulosum. The sequence continues at coordinate 1,292,829,176 of CM060902.1, forward strand.
CCGTTAGGATTTTATGGACAAACTGACATTTATGAGCATAAAATAGGGAATTTATGGGTAGATAAGTATTTATGGTAAATCTTATTGCCTTAAATAAAAAAGGCAATTAGTAAGCTAAGTCCAATGTCTACCTAAAATAATATAAGTAAAGACTTAGGATGGTTAATTGGACTTAGTAGGTTAGTGATGCGAGGTTAGTAGAGTTACTCGACGGAAGACTGCCCTTCAATTTGAGGCTACCAGTAGTCGGATGCACTTACTACTAATGTGAGATATCATTAATCTTAGGTAACGTGACGGCATGAGAGATTGGACCTGCTTTCTTAATTGAAAAGTATTAAATGGTCCAAATTTGAAAATAGGAGCGATGAGGGATATCTCCATAGAGTTTGCTTCTCGTTTGAGGTATTAAGTGGCTGTAGGGCCCGCCTCTCTCATAAAAAGAAGTATTAAGTAACCTAGTGAGGTTCCAAATAAATAAGGATATCTCTAAAAAGGTTTACTTCAGTATTGAGATATTAAGTGGCTATTGTATGACCCGCCTCCCCACCGTAAAGAGTAACATAATGAGATTCCATATTTATAATTAAGAGTGATACAGAATATCTTGGGAGAGGTTCACTTTAGGTTTGAGGTATTAAGCACCTGTAAGGTACGCTTTTTTCCTATAAAAGAAGTATTAGGCAGCTCAATGAGATTTCCAAGCAATGTCAGCTAGATAGTACCAGTGGGGAGTCCGCCTTAGGGTTAGGTATTAAATGGCAAAGACCTACCTATAAATAGGTGTTAAATGGTAAGGGTTCCGCCTAGTTCTTATTATGAGGTATTAAGTGGCTCCGGTACAGTCTCTCACATTTCTAAGACTTTAATAATGATAGATGCGCTAGTGGTATGGCATTATAAATTATAAGACCATATATAGTGGTCAAAGGTCTCTGTAGTTAGGACCAATAGACCAATAATGATGACGCTAGAAGTCCACCTTGGGAATAGGTCTTAAATGACGAAGTCTACATCGATTGAGGTCTTAAATGGCAAAGTCTGCCTATTTCTCTTTTAAAAGTATTATGTGGTGATAGTAGAAGCCCGCTTCATATTTAGAAGTATTAAGTGGCAAATGGGTATGGAAGTATTGGATGGTTGATAAGACTTCGTCAATATTTTGTTCAATCATGTGTGTAATGCAAGGTTAGATTAGAATTGCTAACCTTATAGACATAACAATTAAATGGAAACCAATCGGTATAAATTTATGTTATGGATGGTTTATAGATTTTTCAGTCATCAGAACACTGTTCTGACCTCCTCCTCATTACAACCCTTAGGATAGATTTAGAGGAACGGGTCATTGGAGCTGAATGTGTTAGTTGTTGGATAAGTTTTCTTTTCTCTCATGCTCGATGCTGATGTGACAAACTGCTATCCAGGAAATATCATTAATTCCAACGTAGTAATCATAATCAGTATTCTTATCCTATTACTGTTTCCGTTGTGAGTTTAGATTTCTATCAATCTCTGATGATGCTCATGCTTATTTGTAGGTACCATATCCAACGATTTGTGCTTTAATGGACTTGAGTTTTGATTTTTGTTGAAATTTCAACCCATTAAGGTACGGTTTGTTACATTTGGTTTTAGAGCCTGGTTAGTGGATCAGAGGAATTATGATAAATTGAGAGAATGTCTTTCGTACTTTCCTATCAAGTATTATTATATTTTTATACTAGGTTCTAAGAATTCCGACAATAGAAGTAGTTGTAGTTCCACTTCGAATGAATGGGCAAAGCAACTATGGGTTGGAAATATGTTAGAGTTATGATTTTCACGCCGACTCCAAAGTACCCCCACAAAGTGCCGGCGGTGCGTAAAGCATTGTTAATGAAGAGCATGAGTATGGCATATAGCAGAATCCCGGAGACTAGAGGTGTTTGACGTGATGGTTAAGATTCTAGCTACCTTGTGATTTTGGATTTTGATGGCAGTCGGAGACACACATTTATTCAAAACGGGCAAGAAATTAGAGTATGTATGTCGCAATTGTCTGAAAGCAAGTTTTTGCTAGGGTGCATTCATTGATCACCTTTTTAATGGCAAATAAGATTTTTATTTGAATAATTAATGTCAATTCCTTAGTCTAAAACATGTGAGATAATTTTTATAAAGTATATTTTGGAAATGCCTTAGATTTTGGAAAATTGAATTTTCAAAGGATTTCTTTTTCCAAGGATGTGTTTTGGAAAATTTGTTTTGGGAGGTTTTGAAATTTTAATTTTTAAAGAAACATGTATACTACAACGTTGGTCGTGTTAAGAAATTTTTAGTTTATAAAAGATTAATTTTTGAAATCCTTAAATATTTATATGTACACATCAGTAAAAGCTTGATTTTGATTTTTGACAAGGAAATAGTTTTCCAATTTGGGAAATTTTTGTTTTAAAAAGGTTTTTGGAAACCCTGAAATATTTATATGTATATAAGTTTGATTTTTAAGGCAAGTTTTGATATGAAATAATTTTTATTATTTAATAACAAGTATAAAAGAGCATATATTTAGCTCAGTGATCTTTCGGTTTATAAAATTAAGATTTTCTAAAATCTTCTCTCTTTAAGGTACAGACAAAACAGGATTGACATTCAATTTTATTAGGGTATATAGTTTGAAGTGTTTTTGAACCACCAGCAATTGGAAGAAATATTTCTGTGCAAAATAGGCAAGAAATAACAGTTGGAATATTTTCGGGTTTTTGGAATTGTTGTTGGTCGCAGCAGTTTTGTTAAGACGACTGTGAATTGCTGGGGCATAGTTCGGGACTAGACGTTGGGCTTTGACACCGCCGTGATAAGGACAAGAATTTTTCGGATCATGTCGAATCGAAGGAGACGGTGCAAAACGATTATTATTAATTAATCCGTCCCTAATTGGGTCTAGGTTCAATCAACTCCCAAAGCCTGTTTAGCGGTTGACCACCTATGGTAAACCTAAATTGGTCTACCACTTAACGAGTTTTGACACAACTTGAACCTAGAACGGGACTATAAAAGTCGCATCCGAATTCCCCCAGTTGCCTTCTTTCGTTCCTCTTTCCTCAACAAGCCAAACTCGATCTCCATCATCCTCCTCCTCCAAATATCAGCCTCTCTCTTCCATTCCTTCCCTAGGCGACGTTGTTTTTCCCTAAGAGTAGAAGCCTCGCCTCCCCCTTATGCTGGTTTTGCACGCTAGATCTCGCCCCACCACCACTCCAAATCTAAACCATATTTCCTCCCTCCGACCACTTCTTAGCCCAAGACATCTTTCCATACTGTCGATTTTCCTTGCACCATTATGGTCTCAACCCTCAAGGGGCCACTTGGCTGGACCGGAATAAGTAGAAGGTTTTGCCGCTTTTGGGCTGGAAGAACTATTCGTCGCGGTAGGATATGCATCGATCCTTAGCTTCGAGTCCTTTGAGCGGGAATGTTATCCATGGTGAATCTGCCTTTTTAATGTCCCATTGGCATAGAATTTCGATGGAGGCAACAATTTGATTTGTTCGGAGGTGAAGGGTGTCTTGATTGAGCTGATGATCTCGCTGAGATTTTGGAGGCTTCTGCGAAGGACGTGGACTTCGATGATTTTGAAGTGACCGACTCAAAGATTTTGCAGTAGATCTTTTCCCAAGTTGTCGATGTTTGGAAGATGGATAATCCACATTTGACTGCCCTTCAGGTTGTGTGCATCATTCAACATAACGTCACTCCTAAGATGGGAAGTTACGACGGGATTTATCCCATGGTGCGGAAGACCACCTATGCTAGTATTGGCGACATCGTCGTCAGTATGATCTGCACCCTTATGATGCAATTTGTGGATCAAGTATTAGCACTCCATAGAGTCACTTTCCGTATTTTCACCTATCCACTCTCATCTTTAGATAATACGGGTGAAACTCCATAGAGAGGTAGTTTAGTAGAAGGTTCCTTCTGCCATCATTAGATCCTTCCTTAGGAAGATGGCAGTTCAAAAGCCGTCAACAACACCAGGGCGCCAGCGGCATAAGATTGGGTGTATAGCCACCATGCTATGACCATTTAAGGGTCGCAGCAATGGATCGAGCTCCAGCTGCGGTGAAAGGCATCTCGTAGTATGTAGGCATTATTTTAGGATTTGTGGTGTCATTGTCTTTTCTCTTCCAGCATTTTTCCTTTCTCTGTAGGCTTGTTTGGGTTGTAAAACTGTTGGTTGTCTCTTGAAAAGGCACGCACGATATTATGAGTTCTTATATATTTACTGTGTTATTATTTCTGGACATGCAAACCGCTCTTATATATGCATAAAAAAGAAATAGTATAAATATGGAAATCTCATAAAAGACACTTAACTAATAGTAGATGCAACATAAGACTAGAAGTTTAAAATAGTTGGAAAATTTTAGCAAAGGACATGATAAAGTTGTTTTGGTATCACGGGTCATTGCTCATGTTCCTTAAAAGCTAAAAAATTTGGGTAATTGCACATGATGAAATTTTTAAATAAAATGTCAAGTTTTATGGGTAATGGTTAGTTGTAAAATTGTAGAATTTTTTTATGCGTCTAACGCATAACTAGCTTCCAACTATGCTGAATTGTGGCTTGATTTATCAAAAATTTTGAGAAGAAAAATCTGTTGAAAAGTTTCCGCTTGATTTGAAAAGTTTCTCTTTTGAAGAAAAAGAGGTTGTTAGGCTTTAGTTATTTGGCTCTTAAATTATTTTTAGAATTTTTGTCTAAAAGATTTGAATTCAAGGGAAAATATGCATCTAAATATTTTAGGATTTTATTTTTTAAATGATGTACAAATTTGAAAATCGAGAAATATTTTTGTGAAATATTTGATATTGAAGGCCACATGTTAAGCGTCGGGAAGGTAAATAGAGTTAGAATTTGCAGATTTAGTGATGCATTAGGATCGACGATGCGATAGATGCAAGCGATAACAAGAGAAAAGATGTTTTAGGCTTGTAATTTCTATTTCCACAGCTTGTCGACGATGGGTGTGAGTCTATTCTTAGACATAAAAATAAGTCTCCTTATGCGTTTTGTGCATGAAAAATTTGGAGTAAATCCGAGCCAGCAAGAAAATTTCCACTGTACTGCGGGAATAGGAAGATTATAGAGTAGTACCTAAATTCCTTTTTTGGGCATAGGAGTAACGTTTAAGGAGATTTTTCGACACGTTGAATTTTTGGATAGTAGAAATTGGCTGCAAAATTGGTTGCTTCGTACTTATATTCGTAAGAGTATAGGGGTTTTGGTTGAAAAGATTTTTCAAAAACTACATACATACAAAAGTGCATGTATATATATATATAGGTTATTTGCATCATATTTTTCAAAAAAATGTTTTCAAAGACATGCATTCATATTGGAGGATCCGATTTAGAATGATTCCGCATACATATTTTCTATGTGGTGATACGGTAATACACTATGCACTTACGCACGTTGGTTGCAAAATTGGTTGTACACTAATTGGTTGTGTAGTTTAGGATAATTAAGAGCCAAAAACATGACTTAATCATTGGTGAAATTTTGAAGACGAAATTCTTTTTAAGGGGGAAAGAATGTAACACCCTGCAATTTGGCGTTAGTTATTTAATTAGTTAGTTAGTTAATTAGACTCCAAAACTAGAATTTGTGCAAATGATGGAATTTGACCATGAAACTTGCATCATTACTTCTTAGTGAAACTCTATGCAATTTTTATATTTGGAGTTTTACGATCGGAGGCAAACGAAGAAGTTATGGACGAAAACAAATTCGGAACAGAAACAATTCAATTAGATAAATTAATGTTTTTATATTAATTGTCCGCGCCCACAGACGGACCTGGTCGTAACATCCCTCACTTGGAAGCCCAAAATTAACGACTATGGATGCCGCAGTCATCCATAGTTACTAATCCTCAGTGACCAAATACGGTAATGTTAGATACATTGATATAACAGAAGCACATGGATATAGAAAATATTTAAAATCATTAAACAACTTTCACATTCCATTTCAAATCATTTCACATTCATTACATAATCTCATATTCGAGAACCACGTTCAGAGAAAATATAATTATTACAACATATGTTAAGAGCATCATATGAAATTGCCCCCTTGAACGATTAGAGTTTAAACATAGGAAATTAAATAACTTTGCCTTTTCAACAAAAAACAGCAGAATCAAAATAGAAAAGAACTCCTACTAGCTTGCTTGCCTCCTGCATGTCTCCAGAAGCTTATCTGTCTAAAGAGGTACTTGAAAACCTGAACTCTCAAATACTCAAAGTTAATTGAGCACCCCGAGAGTTTAAGGGGAAAAAATAAACTTCGAGTCAGACATAAAGCCTGGTGTGAATAATAACCTACCATCTCGAACCATTTAGATATCTAGTGAGACCACGCCGCTCAGCAGATCGGGTTTTCCCTTCACTAGCATCTTATCAAAAACTTATAATAACCATATACTATGCTCCTGCATCCACAATGGTTAAAAACATAGCAATTTATAATATTATGATGATATGCAAACAAGTAAAATATTCTGGATTTCTCATCCCCGTTTATTTGACTACCTGTCATAGTTATAATTTCTAAGGTCACCATTAACTTATTAGTTTTCATGGGCTGACTAATAACTTGTTTATAGTTTATGGACTATCTGCCCGGTCTCATAGTTTTCATGGGATCACTAAGAACCTGTTGGCCCTTGCCAATAACTTTACTCAACTATTTCATGCGTTCTCCCTGAACCTACTGGTATCTCTAGTAACTCCCCTTATATCATACTTTTCATGGATTGACTATGAACCTACTGACTCATGTCAATAACTTAATCTGGATATAGTTTTCAGGGGTTTACTACAAACCTGTTAGCCCCTGCCAATAACTCTCTTTATACATAGTTTTTATGAGTTTACTATGAACCTGTCTATCTAACAACTTCTTTAATCAGTATTTTGGCATCTTCCTGACCTCCTAGATGCGATTCTACTCCAGGAATTAACTCGATTTTATTCACTATTGGGTCAATATAACTGGTTATTTTGCCTTTTCTCACCAAAATATAGTTATGGGTCCATTTTACAGTGAATATGTATATTAGAAGAAGCAAACATAATAACATAATAACACCAACATCTGTGGTTTAATATCCTTGAAATCATTTTCATATGAAACATGGTTAATCCTTTTAACCTATTACTTTATCAAGGAAAACTCCTTCAAAAACTCCATACTTAAAAGCCATTTCAAAACTCATTTATTTTACCATGGGTTTTTCTTTAAAAATGAGATTGGGTTCTTTGTTTTGAAAAGGCTTTCAAAACCTTAAATCTTTACTTTCGAAACCATTGGAAAACCTCCTTCGAAAGCATTCAAATCTTCTTCTCAAAACACTAAGCATATGCCTTTCGAAACACTCAAAACATATAACCTTCGAAACCTCTCAAAAGCATCAAACCTTCCTTTTGGAACCATCAAAACAATACTTTCAAAAGTATTAAAGAATACATAGAAGCATTGCTTCAAAACCATTTGAAAGTACCTCTTTCGAAACCATTGGGTTTAATTTTAAACATAACCTTTTGGGTCTAAGTGAATACAAGCGAAAGTTCCCCTTTCGAAACCATTAAGAAGGGTTTCGGGAAAACAGATGGTTTCGGAACCATCCTTACGAAAGCATTAGCCTTTAAGTTAAATAATAAGAAGGATTGCGTCGAAACCCCTTTCGACACCATTGCCATCAAAACCTTTAGTATAAGTGGCTACTAGAGCCCTTTCGAAAGCATTGGGAAGTGGCTTGATATTTTATAAAACAAAAGCTACCTTTCGAACTCGTTGATGACTTCAATCCCTTCGAAAGGTATAAAGACGGCATAGTGGTTTCGATTGGGTTCAAGCTACCCTTTCGAAAGCTCTGATTTAAAAACAAGGCAACTCATTCGAAACCTACGTATTCGACATAAGAAGGCGGAAACCTCATCGAAAGCTATATTAAATCCTTTCAAAAGCATTCTGTTAAACCAAGGCAAGCGACATTTCTTTATAAAGAAAAACAAAGGCTTCGACCCCTTCGAAAGCTTGGTTTCGACTCCATACTTGCCGCCTTTCTCTAATCCACTACGTACCAATGCATTGATACCTTGTGTATTGGTTTCGACTTGGTTGAGGCAGAAGTATTGTAACGAACCGATATTTTCAACCATTCGCATCCGCACATGCCGGACTTGAATTGCTCAAAATACCGAATTGTAAATATAAATTTGGCAAACTCATCATATACAGTAAATAAATAAATCACATATCACAGACACAGAGTAATACAACAATGCAGTGGAAGCAAGAAATAGTAGTTTATGAAGCTACTATATATATATACATCAGAGTTAACAAGGTACAACAGAAGTAACAGGATACAACAGATGTCTCAATACAATAGTCAAATACAAGATCTGAATACATCACTGGAATCAACTGAATAACTGAAAGCAGAATCGATAGATGGATCTCCAAGCGAAGCTCCAACTCCAAAGGTGAGTCTCGAATACTGGTACAGCTCAGTCTGACCCAAGCGTAAAGCAAACCATGAAACACTCGAGTCAGGATATACATACTTATACAATATAAACCAACTCAAGTGAACTATAATATAAAAGTACAAGTGACTTAAAAGGATGCTTGGGACCGCCCATCCTCTAAGGATCCGTTAAACTATTTACTATGTAGTAATATTCGCTATTATAATAATGTCTAATAGTAAAATAAACTTAGTTTTAAATAGCGTTAAGGCTTTACATTTTCCACCTTAACACATAAATAGTGCCAGTAGTCTATACAGTACCAGCGTACCTCCAGATCGGGAGCTACGAGAAGATACTCCATAGGTACGACACAAATCAAACTCGTACAAGGTGCGGCACAACTAGGCAATGCCAGGGTAGATATACCAATTACGCATCCGGGCTGGTGGTAACGCATAGCAGTCACTACTGCCCACCTCGAAACACACTTCCAAATCAAAAATCGAGGATGGCCATCAAATCAATCACAAAGTAATAGAATAGTATACGATTGAATGTGTCCGATCAGAGGAGCTACCTCATTGGCCCATCGATCGCTCCCGTTTTAGCCACCTTATGCTAACTCACGGGAGTCGGGTCCACGTATATACCTCAATAGGAATCGTCGCCACCATCCTACTTCATTCTGGAATCTCCACCGCGTACACGGTTGTCAAAGTGGTTTTCGGTATCGACAGAGAGTATGCCCATATCTGATCCCGGTCTCTTTGCCAACCAATCGTTATTATAACCCATGGATATTTATTTTGAAATAATTTATACCTCAAAACAAAATATCATATCCATTTCAAAACTAGTTTATACTTCAAAACCAAAATATCATTTGAATAAACCCAAATTTCCAATCACTGAATATTTCTTTCAATTTATTTAAACTTGAAATGTTCCTTTTTAAATCATCTTAAACCAAAACCACTTTATAAAGTCATATTCTTAAATCTTCAATTGCAAATCAATATATTCAAAGAAAATTCTTAATTAAATACTATTTCAAATAAATTCATTTCCAAAATCATAGTACTTTCAAAGTTATAACACCTTTGCAACCAAACACTTTGAAACCATAATACTTTGAAACCATATCAATTTAAAATGTTATCATCTGGAAATCATAATATTTAGAAAAATCATAACACCCATAAAAATAATATTCATTACCAAAGTTATAGCATTTTTAAGTTCATTCGTTCAATTATACCAATTTCGAAAATATTGTATTAACTTATAAATTTCAAAAATGGTTTATATTTCACCTCAAAACATATTTATTTAAACCATTTAAATTCAATGTCAAAATCTTCCAAAATAATATTCATTTCCAAAGTTCATTGATATAAAGTGTTACGGTAAATATATTAACATTTCAAAAACATTGTCAAATTCAAAACAACAGCACTTATAAAGTGCCACAATAGGTATTAATATTTCAAAACAGATTAGTTTCAGAAACAGCAGCACTTATAAACTGATGCAGTAAGTATTTTAGTATTTCAAAACCTAGTTTAATTCATAAACAGCAGCACTTATAAACTGCTACAGTAGATATATTAGTATTTCAAAACAGTTTAGTTTCAGAAACAGCAGCACTTTGAAAATGCTACAGTAGATATATTGGTAGATTGGAAAACAGTACATAAAAATCACAGCATTTCTGAAACGCTACAATTTCTGTTATAAGTTAATTTTAACAATTTAAAACAATATATTTTCAACTTTTCTCATTTTTACTTATCAAACTTATTCCACTTTTCAAAATTATTTATTTGGATATTACTTAACATATAATTTTAATAAAATAACATTTTATTAAATAAATATCCAAATTAAACTATAATTCATTTATCAAGTCAAAATACATTAATTTACTTAACTCTTTATTTTAACAAATAACTTAATGCTTTATTTAAAATACCCATTTCATAAATAAAATATTATTATCACTAAGTTAAGCTTAAAATTCCATTTAACACTAAATTTTCAATTATTAAGTCAAATCAAGATTTACATTTTAATCATAAATTTGCTTATACACTTTTACTTACAGAAAAATCAATATAACATTTATTTAAATCATTTAAATCCCATTTAAGTTAAAATCTCAGATAAATTAAATTCCAAATACTTAAAATTTTCAGAAAACTATGATACCAAACTTAAGTTCAAAATCACATATATTTAATATTTCAAAATACTTAAAATTTTAGAAAACTATTATTTAAAATAAACCACGGGTCTGTATAATATTTTCTAGCCTAAGTCAAGTGATATGGATATGTATCATTTCAATCCGTAATTTAAAATGAAAAATCCGGGTTCTATCATTTCAAACCCGCAATCCCAAGTCAAAATAAATAAAAATAAAAATCACTTGAGCCTATCATTTAAGCTCATAATGATTTTCCCTTATTCTAAAGTCCGTTCGGGTATGTATCATTTCAACCCATAGTGAAAGGGAACTTGCAGTGTGAGATACAGAAAATAAAATAACTGTAGAGCATATAATATCATATCAGGTGATGTAACAAATATATAAGCAGTATATAACATCATATAATCATATCACATGCATATATGAATTAATCAACACGGTATATCAATCTCTACAATTCACATGTCATTGTTTCACAATTATATAAGTACGAATGTCGAGAGTGATAGAGTCACCTTTTAGAGTTAGAGATGACAATTTGAAACACACAACTATACTCCGAAAAGCACGACAAGGGATGACTATATTTTGAATGAAAAGAGAGCCAAGATCCATATCTTATACATAACAAATAAAGCAAACAAATATAAGTATGGATTCAACAAAACCCAAGATGAATTAAAACAATGAGAACATATGAAACAAAATGTCATAACCTTGCTTTAACCACCAAGTGGGCTTGGCCATGGTTTAATAGGCTAGACCATCATCATGTGGCTCGGCCACATCATGTTTTGTGCAAGCTAGGCTCGAGAAATGAGGTTGTGGCAAGTTACAAATGATGGAAGTAAAAAAGACATTGAATGAAGGGTCTTTGGGTTCGGCCCTATGGCTTCATGTGCTCGGCCATGGCTGTTTGGATAAGGTCAAGACACATCAGGTCACGGCCAGACATAGGAGATGGTCACGGCAAGGGCTGGAAGGTGATGTGAGTGTTGTGGCCGAGGCAAGCAAGGGGAATTGGTGATGGAATATAGTGATCGGCTAGGGTTTGTAACATGTTTTGGTGAAGGGTTTTGATCCATGGTCATCACGGTAAGACATGGAATGGTGGTGATGGTTGAAGGCCGGTCATCATGGTGATGATGAGGAGGAGATGAGGTCGGCTAGATCATGGAGATGGCCGAGCATTGCTTTGTAAACAAAAGAGAAAACAAGATAGAAAAGAGGAAGAAAGAGTAAGACATGAAATGAAAACTTACTGTATTATTTTTCCAGGAAATGAAATGAGAAAGAGATGGATTTGAGAAATTTTTGAACGTGAATTAGCAATGCAGTGTACGGATAAAGGAAAGAAATGAACGGCTAAGGGATGTGAAAGGCTAGGCAAAAGAAAAGGCATAAGTTATGTAAAGAGAAACCAAAGTCTCTTGAAATTTCCAAAGCCAAAAATCAAAATAAAATCCAATAAATAAATCAAAGTCTAAACAAAATAAAATAGAAAAATAAAATAGAGAAATGAACATAGGAAAATAGAAAAATGAATGTAGAAAATAGAAAATAAACTACAAAAAATAACTGCGTGTAAAACGTTGAATTTTATCAAATTTTAAAAGTATAAAACATAATTTTACGAAACGAAAAGCAGAACAGATGTCAGAAACAAATACTGCTCCAAAGAAAAAGATTAAAAATTAAAAATTCAAATTATAAATTTTCAACTAAAAGTCAAAGTTTGACCAAAGTTGACCAAAATATAAAATTTTCAGAAAATCATTATTTTATTATATTTGGAAAATAAATTACAAACAAAATCCAAAGTTATATTGGAAAATTCCAATATTTCAATTTAAAATGATTTAAAAATCAAAGTTTTCAAATAAAAATAAATTTAAAATATTTGTTAAAAATATGGGTTGTTACATTCTCCCTCACTCAAAACTTTTCGTCCTCGAAAAGGAACGAGACATGGAAGAACAAAGAAAGATAAGATTAAACAGCGAATAATACCTGAAACAAACAATTCCGGATTCAAAGCACGTATGCTCTCCTCCGTCTCCAGGTACAATTTCGATCATCAGTACAACATTGCACTATGACCAGGATGATAGATTTCGTTCTCAGCTGCTTCGTACCTCTATCGACAATACGAAGTGGCTTCCCCTCGACAGTAAGGTTTGATTCAATATCCAAACTCTCGAGGGCAGAAGGCGAAACAATAAGAGATGGATCGTGAAGATACCGACAAAGATGCGAAACAATGGAATACATATGCACTCTAGAAAACTTCTCAGGCAAATCCGGACGATAAGCCAAAGAACCAAATTTTCCACAATGCGGAAAGGACCAATGAACCAAACGATTACCGGATTTTATCTAGCAAGATGGAGATCTACAAGGTCGTCCGTAAAGAGCAACAAACAGAGACATTGCGATACTAGCTTGGATATAAAAGATAAAATAAGATAGATAGAGGATTAAGACAAGATAGACAGAAGATTGAAATTATACCTGATAACCGTTGTTATAGGTAAATTCGACAAGATGGAGATGATCTTCCCAAGATCCTCCATAATCAAGAACACAAGCACGAAGAAGATCCTCCAGAATCTGATTCACTCTTTCCGTTCGACCGTCGGTCTGTGGATGGTAAGCAGTGTTCAGATTCAAGTGAGTATCCAAAGATTCCTAAAACTCTCCAAAACTGACTGGTGAATATGGGATCTCTATCATAAGTGATACTGATAAAACACCATGAAGATGAACAATCTCTCTTAAATAGATCACAGCCAGAATAGAATAGAACGAGTAGACTTGACCAGAATGAAATGATCGGACTTGGTCAGTCTATCCATAATAACCCAAATACTCTCGTAAAACTTAACATTCTTACGAGTCAAAGTAGGGAAAAGTGCAGCCATCCGAGCAAAATTCTCAATGAATCTCCGATAATAATCAGCGAGGCCCATAAAACTATGAATATCAATTGAAGTCCTAGGAGTTTCCCAATCCTTTATAGGATAGGGAGAGATATAAGGACAACATAAAAGATAGAGTGATTGAATGATAAAGAACAAAGAGAAGGAAAAGAAAGACTTACATTGATCGCAGCGATCAAAGCTGGATCAACAGAAACTCCATTACCAGAAACAATATGCCCAAGAAATTGGACTTCATCCTTCCAGTAATGGTATTTCGAGAGTTTAGCTTTCAACTAATGACTCCTAGGATTCTCCAGAACAAAGCTCAAATGGGGATCATGCTCCTCCATAGACTTAGAGAAGATGAGAATATCATAAACAAAGACTAGAACCAAAAAGAAAACAGGAGCATTAGTCAAACCAAAAGGCATGACTAACCCTTCATAGAAACCATTCTCAGTATAGAAAGCGGTCTTGGGAATACTTTCCTCAGCAACTCTGAGTTGGTGAAAGTCTGAGGCAAGATCAAGCTGAGAGAAAACAATAGCTCCAGGAATATGATCGATACAAAATTCGATTTCCTGCTTAGGAGGTAAAGTAGTGACTTCACCAAATACATCGGGATAGAGTTTGACCACAGGAGTCGAATAAAGATCACCAGGAGTAGAATCGAAAGAATAAATAAAGCTGCCAGCAAAAATCTTGAGCATACAGAACAGAATAACTAAAGAGTTAACAGAAAACGATGGCCAGAATAGAAGAGTTTCACCCTTCTACAAATCCTACTAAGGTTTGCGGAACCCAACAGGATTAGAAACACACAAAAGTTCAGGAACATACTCAGGAGAAAGGAGATGTTCAAACTTATCCCAAAGATCAATAGATAAAACTATGGAAAGCTCCAGAATCAAATGAAGCATGAACAGGATGATGAAATAATGAAAAGATGCCTGGAAGGGTACTTTGGGTATCACTAGGAGCGGGAGCAGAAGGAAGAACAGCAGCACTAACAGAAACAGGGTAACTATTAGCATAGTGTCCCTTCTGATCACACTAATAATAACCACTCAAATTATTTAAAATTTCTTTATCATCATTTTATATTGTATAAAATTCCATTACATAGCTAACTTTTGAATAATTAAGGTAAGTTATATTAGAATGCAATAGAGGATCATACAAGAAATTTTTTCCAATTCAATTATTTATGCTTAAATATTTATTCAAAATTTTGGATTTATCAATAATTAAAATCATCCTTTAACATATATTTAAGAATTAAATTTCCGATTCACTTCAAGCCATTTAAAGAAAATATATTTACTATATATAACAAATCAAATTTAAAAAAATAATATACCCATATGTATAAATTAAATCATACTTAAGAAATTTAAATCAATTAAATTTCCAAAACAAAACTATAGCAAAGCTACGGAATGGTCTCTCCACTTCGAAACTCGAAAATGAATGTCAATGATGCGGCTGTCATCACCGAAATTATTTTCTAGCGACAAAAAAAGAGAGTACTGACCTGAAATGATTTCTATTCGAAAATACTTTAAATGATATACATTTTAAAACTTTAAAACCAGAGTTTGAAATTATCGAAAATTAAATTCTCAAATACTAGATTTAAATTCATTTTAAATTTTCAAATCACTTTATAAACCATGTTTATAAATTCATTTATAGAACAATAAATGATAATCAAATATTATCATTTCAAACAACCAATATATTTAACTTATTAAATTCCAGGAAATTTCACTTATATATATTTATAATATAATCATACAAATTAATATCATTTATCAATTTTTGAAAATAATATTGTTTTAGTTTGTTCTGTTCAAGTGTTTTGGAAATCCTATCCATAGCGTTGATTAGACGAATCGATCGAAAATCCAAACCAACGTCAACAACTCAAACAACATAATATAAAACATTTTAATATTAATAACAAAAATACAAAATACAAAATACACTCCTCACCAGATGATTCAAGGATAGATTTCAAATCAAGGATAGAGATTCAAATATAGAGAGATCCTAATCCCAAAAGAATTCAACTAGAGGTCAGGCTCGATAGGTAGATAAATAGATTTCAAAGAGAGAAGAAAATGGTTAGACTTATATAAATCGCGGGCAACCATAACCAGTCAACCATGACTTCAAAATAAGATCGAGGTAGAATTCAAAGGCAAATCGACATCCGATCGCCAGAGATATAATTCGAGAACAACAAAAGATAGTAGCATTGTAAACCGAGGATACAGAAATCTCCGGTGAATCAATGCCTATTGTATGGAGTTTCACTTCCATACAAATCATATAGTGGGGCTATGGGATACTCAAATATTCGAAAGAATACGAATAGGGAAAGACGAGAATGGATTTTTGGAACTGAGGGAACATTCCAAAATTCAAAGGAAACCGGATCGAAGAAGAAGGAATTCAAGCTCGAACGAAAGTGATTCCGTAATTTAATCTACTATATATGTTGAGTTTTGCCTAAAACTTGGCTCTGATACCAACTGTAACGACCCGATATTTTCAACCATTCGCAATCGCACACGCCGGACTTGAATTGCTTAAAATACCGAATTGTAAATATAAATTCGCAAACTAATCATATACAGTAAATAAATAAATCACAGATCACAGACACAGAGTAATATAACAATGCAGCGGAAGCAAGAAATAGTAGTTCATGAAGCTATTATATATATATATATACATCAGAGTTAACAAGATACAACAGAAGTAACATGATACAACAGATGTCTCAATACAATAGTCAAATACAAGATCTGAATACATCACTAGAATCAACCGAATAACTAAAAGCAGAATCGATAGATGGATCTCCAAGCGAAGCTCCAACTCCAAAGGTGAGTCTCGAATACTGGTACAGCTCAGTCTGACCCGAGCGTAAAGCAAAACACGAAACACTTGAGTCAAGACATACATACTTATACAATATAAACCAACTCAAGTGAACTGTAATAGAAAAGTACAAGTGACTTAAAGGATGCTTGGGACCGCCCATCCTCTAAGGATCCGTTAAACTATTTACTATGTAGTAATATTCGCTATTATAATAATGTCAAATAGTAAAATAAACTTACTTTTAAATAGCGTTAAGGCTTTACATTTTCCACCTTAACACATAAATAGTGCCAGTAGTCTATATAGTACCTGCGTACCTCTAGATCGGGAGGCTACGAGAAGATACTCGATAGGTACGACACAAATCAAACTCGTACAAGGTGCGCTACGGTAGGTGACATGGCACAACTAGGCAATGCCAGGGTAGATATACCAATTACGCATCCGGGCTGGTGGTAACGCATAGCAGTCACTACCGCCTACCTCGGAACAAACTCCCAAATCAAAAATCGAGGATGGCCATCAAATCAATCACAAAGTAATAGAATAGTATACGATTGAATGTGTCCGATCAGAGGAGCCACCTCATTGGCCCGTCGATCACTCCCATTTTAGCCACCTTATACCAACTCACGGGAGTCGGGTCCACGTATATACCTCAATAGGAATCGTCGCCACCATCCTACTTCATTCTGGAATCTCCACCGCGTACACGGTTGTCAAAGTGGTTTTCGGTATCGACAGAGAGTATGTGTAACAACCCGCATTTTCGACCGTTCAAGTCGACAAAACATACACACATGCCGACTCAAACAATCCAAAATACAGATAGTTATTGGGGTTAAATAAGAAAAGAAAGGAAAGAACAGAAACAAACTCAGAATCTCGCAGCGGATGGAACAAGATATAATAATAAAATAATAGTTCATGAAGCTGTTAAATAAATAAATTTGATTATTATTATACATCATAAATCAGAGTTACATACATATCAGAGATAATACAACAATGCAGCGGAAAAATAATACAGTAGTAGAATACAAATGATGTAATACCAAACTCCGTCTTCGTCCTCCAAAATAGATCTTCAACCTTATCTGAAATGCTCAGGCTGACCCGAGCGTAATGAAAAGACAAAACACTCGAGTCAGGACTAAAATATCTCATGTAGATTAAATCGAAGTAAATATGAGTGCGACGGCGTCGGAGATGTTTACGGGTTTTAGACACCTCCTATCCAGTGTCAACGTGAGTGCAATAACTTAAGAGATGTTACGGGATTTTCCATCTCTCAAGGATCCGTTAAACTATCTACTATGTAGTACAATACGCTATTATAATATGTCTACATTAAAGTAAAAGTATTAAAATAGCGTTAAGCCATGGCCCATTCCACCCTTAACACAGTTTACATTCCCAAGAGCATATACAAGACCGTAGTTTCCCCAAAACCGGAAGTCACCAGAGGGCAATCCATATACTCAAGGTACAAACCAAAATGTAGTGGTCGCGAATAGGATAATCAGTATGACAAGGTACATGAGGCGATACCAACTAGGATACTAGTAGTTGCCTGATCCGGACTGATGTTGGGCATAGCAGCTACTACCCCAACACCGCGAAACAACACTCCCAAATCGCGGGGTGCACCCAAATCGAATCACAAAAGTAATAGACATGGTATCGAAGGAGTGTGTCCGCTAGAGATGGCGATCCTCAATGGCCCGGCGCGGCTCCTGTTTTAGTCATGTCAGGGGTCATCCAATATCGTTCTCTTTCTTCAGTCAACACGTTCATCAAACCATCCACTTCATTCTGGATCAACGCTCCACGAATATAGTTATTAAAGTGGTTTTTGGTATCGACAGAGAGTATGTCCATATCCGATCTCGGTCTCTTTAATAACTACGTTATATTTTTCACACTGGTTGGATCTTTTACATTTTCAAAATCAATTCATAATTGATTATCAAAATATCATATTCGCTTCAAAGATCAAATCCATTTCAAAATCATCATATCTACTCAAAATATACGATTTCATTTCAAAAATCATTTCGCCTCAATATCTCATTTCGATTTCAAAATCATTTTTCGCTTCAATATCTCATTTCGATTTCAAAATCATTTTTCGCCTCAATATCTCATTTCGATTTCAAAATCATTTTTCGCCTCAATATCTCATTTCGATTCACATAAACTCGAATTCCAAAATTTAAAATTAAATCAAATCTCAAATCATCAATTTCAAGTCGATTCAGCTTCTCAATAAACCATTTCAAATTATCAATTTCAAATACATATTTGAACCACAAAATAAACAATTTCACTTCCAATATATTTCGAAACTTTAAATATTTCACATTTCAAAACAGCTCATATATTTATATAAGAATATAAGATTCGCTTTAAAACCATTTCGTATTCAAATTAGAATATACTTCAAATTAAACATCCGTATTAAGTAGTTTACTTAATTTCTGGAACAATTCCAATTCAATAAACTTAGATTCACATTCGGATTTCAAGAATTCATTTAAGTATTACATTCCAAATCAATTTTAGTTCAAATCACATTCAAATCAATTTTATCTTCAAATTTAATTCAATAGTTTCAATTTAGTCCAATTCACAAATTTCTTTGAATTTCAATTAAATTCCAAATTAATTAAATCTCAATTTCAAATAAATTTTCAATTCTAAACTCAAACTTGAAATATCATTTCATATAAATTTTCTTAGAAATATTCAAAGTTCGATTAAAAGTCCAATCTTTTAAAACAAATCGACTTTCGAAACTTTACGCCATATTTCAAATTTTCTTAAAAATCTAAACTTCGAATAATTAAACCATTTCAATTACCAAGTTTAAATACCAACATATCGAGCTTCAATTCAAAATAATTCAATTTTCATAAATTGGATTTTATTCTTAAAATCAATTCATTTAAATAATTTCAAAACAACTTTTAAAATCATTTAATTTAACCAACCCGGTGTCCGTATATAATTTTCTAACGTATGGCCAAGTGATTATTTATTTCAATTAAATATCAGGGATGAATATATATCACATAAACCAATCACAGTGTCATATGTATGTATAACAGGATACATATAAGCAAATAAACATCCAAACATTTAGATATCAACCAATAGCATCCATCGAAATAAATCATCCAATAGACAATACAATTCATGGCAATTTCATAATTATCAATGTCAGGTAATTTAATCGCAATTCAATTTTAATTTCAATTTGACTGTCAATTTAATTTTCAACGGTGAATTCAAATGACAAACTATATGACAATTAAATTTTTATCAAACAACGACAAATAAAATTCATTTCACTTCACAATATCAAATTTAACTACCATAAATTATTTTAGTCAATTGTGAGCGTATAAACACTCACCTTGAGTTTCGACGATTTAAGATCCAAATAAAGGCCCAAATTTGAACAGTCCCAGAATGCAACCAAACCAGCTCCATATTGTCCGGAATTTCGATACGAACGCAACGGAGAAAACCGCGTGTAAATCCGAGCTCGTATGCAAAAGTTATATACGTTAGAGCGATCGAATATTTAAAATTTTAAATAAATAAAATAACGTATACCTTCTTCCTCAAATTCACGCACACCGCCTAACCCATCACGCACGACGTTCATTCATCCACGCGCGCGGCAAACGACGACCGGACGTCGATCAGGGGGCATCATCACGTGCGCCTCGCCTTGCTCCACCTCCGCGCCAAGTTTCGCCACCCCATTCGCCACCGTTTGCACGCAAACCAAGAAAAACCGTACATGCTTCCAAGTCAGATCTGGGCGAATCCGTGATGTAAAAGCAATGATCAACCGTATGGATTTGAAGAGCTCGCCGAGATCTACAACTTTGCTTTTGGAATTTTTTGATTTCGTTGAACGGATTGAGAGATATTAAGGAAAGAAGTTTCGAAATTTTCTGGCCATTGAATTAAAAGTGGCGGCTAAGGGCTGAAACCCTAGGGTTTTTGGAAAATAGAGAAAGTGAGGGGCTTTTATAGAAAAATACGCGACACTATTCATCCCGGATTTTCCGAACTCCAAACGAAGCGTGCCGGCTGACGTTTCTAAGGTTTACCCCGCATTCCGAACGCAATGGAACATGTTTCGGAGGCTAATTCGGTCATCTGTGCGAGTTACGGCAATAAACGATCGATTTAAAATTAAATCGGTTAATCAAATTTCTGTGCGTTTGGGCTCGCCCCGGACAAACGGTAAATCTGATTGACACGAAATTTGAAACCTTACAATAGTATGACATTACGGATCCGATGAAACTGGTTTCGTCGAAATCCGAGACTTTTTGAAAAATGACTATTTTCTCTCGCCGAATTAATATTAAAAACAATTCGATGCGTTTCGAGCTGCCACGATCAAACGATAACTTCGATTGCTATGAAAATTGAAATCCGACAATAACAAACTATTATGGATCCAATGGAACTAGTTTCGTTCAATTCTGAGACTGTTCGAAAAATGGCTATTTTTCAGTCGATAATTAAATATTAAAAAATTCAATTTTCACACATTAACTTTAAATTCAATTTTAAAAGTTCTATAACATTACTATAACTCCAATATGATAAGATAAAATTTTACAAATCATTTTCAATCATATTCAACTCGATTTTCAATTATTTCTAAAATTTAACTTATTAAATTATCGATTTAATTGTCTAATTAAATCCAATATTCGAAAAATAAATTATTCGACTGTTTAATTTCAATATAAAATTCCCAATTTTAAATTATTAACTTTTAAATCAAATTTCAATTGTTCACAAATCCCATTTTTAATTTCACAGTAATTAACAATCTTTTACAATGCAGTTTTCCATTATAAATCCAATATAAAAGATTATATTAGATTCAGCGTTCAATTATATTGTAATTCAAATTCAAGTTATTTAATTTCAAATGAATTCTTTTATTTCGATTTACACTTTCATTATTGAATCAACCATTTACTTATACATTATTATCAATAGTTTATAATTCATTTACTTTCATTTTCTTCAGCTATCATCTTATTTAAATTCACAGTAATATTAAATTACATTCATTTACGTTGATTTCCATATTATAACTTCAATATTAAATGTAACATTTTATTTATTTCATTGTTTACAATCAAATTCAATTCAATTCAATTACTTGTTACATTCAAATTTAAATCTTTACTTACGTTCAATTACAAGTTAACATCTTTATCGAATTACAGTTTCAGTTATTATTTGCTTTCAATCAACTATAATATTAAGTTACATTTATTTATATTAGTTTCAATAACATAAACTTCCATTATTAAATCTACCATTTTATTTATTCTCTGTTTACAATCATGACCAATTTGGTTTACAATCAAATTCAATTCATTATTTACATTCACTACAAGTTAACATCCATATTTATTTTACAAATAAGTTATTTCAGAATTCAGTTTTGTATTTTAACTTGTAATTCGCATTTAACAACACAAAATTTTATTTCCTTCGGATTTTTATCCAAAATTTTCATTTTAATTCGTATTTTTAAAGTGTTAAAAATACGGGTCGTTACATTCTCCCCCACTTAAAACTTTTCGTCCTCGAAAAGGAACGGAGAAGGAGAAACCATCATTTAGATATAATTCATTCAAATATTTGACTTATTTGCAAAATTTAGTTATAGGATTTTTTTCTCAAAATTTTCTAACTCCCGGATTTTTGAAAAATTTCGGCAGCACCTCCTTTGCGCGGCTAGGACCGAAAAATTTCACAGTGGTAATAATTGCATGATATACATCTCATTACGAGAATGAGGCATCCCAAAACATGGGGAACACAATAATATACCACAACATAAACCGTAATCCGAGAACGTACCTTTTATTAAGCGTTTATTAGCATTTTAACTTGCATTTTGCATTTAACGAAGAAGCGAGCTCCACAAGCGAAGCGCAACCCCTTTGCTACCTACTAAAATGCTCAATAACCAAGTTAGAACCGTGCATATAAAGATAGATCGATATACTTAGCATAAACAACATACATATAACATGTTTACTTCAAAACTGAAATTCCAATTCCAGGACAGCAAACAAATCTTAATTTTTGGTCACCTAAACGATAAAATTTTAAAATGGAATCTGAATAAAAGTTGTTGCATTTGTTTCAGGCTTTCCAGAATGTCCAAAGTCATTGAATTCGGACCTTCCGTTCAAAAGTTACGACCATTTTACTAAAATGATACGCTTCAGCCCCGTGCAATTTAGGGCAGGCCTGAAATGTAATTTCAGATTTTCGACCTCCTAAATGACAGAAATAAGAAAAGCTTATGAAACGAAAGTTGGAGCTTAGGCTCTAAGCTTTCCAGGAAGTGCAAGATCGTCAAAATCCGATACACCAGTAAAAAGTTATGGTGAAAATACTAAGGGTATGTGCTTCAGATTTTTACTTCGCCCAGGCCAGCGACTAATATTGGTGTTTTAAGCCTAGTGGATGAAGGTATTTATCAAAACATTCTAAACAAAAGATGTAGCACAGTTTCTAGGCTTTCCGAAAAGTCCAAGATGGTCAAATTCCGTTCAACCATTTAAAAGTTATGGTTGTTTTCGTTTCAGCATATATTGAACAATTTTGGATTTTTCCAAAAATTTGCTTTTTTTATTTCAAAGTACAAACCATCAACTTCAAATTTTCTAAAGAAACAATCATAAACACAAAGTCGTTTATTTTCTTATTTATCCATGAAATAAGTTTACATTCGATTTGTTTCCGATTTATTCAAGTTTGTTTCATAATTTAAATTCAAGTCAATTTGCTTCAATTTAATTTGAATTCAATTATATTTAATTTCACTTTGCTTCAAATTTGAATTTAATTATTTAAAAATTTTATTCCATTTATTCAATTCCATTTACACTAATGAATTCTATTTAATCAATTATCATCCATCTAATAACCAATGCATATCAAACATTAACATCCATCCATAATCTACACTAAATCAATTATACATTTCCAAGTCAAAATTTTAATTTCATACACTTCCAAGTTTATTGACATTTAGTTTTATTCAAATTTAATTAGTTTCCATTTACTAATTTTATATTTAATTAATTTTAAATTTAATTCATTTTACAACTTAATTTTCCTTTATATTTACAACTATCAATAGATCTTCACATTTTTATTATTTGCAATCACACTTGTATATTATTCATTTACTTATCCTTATTAGCATTTTAAACTTTTTAAGTATTTGGTAAGTTATAGCTATGCAAATAGAATGTAGTTAAACAATATACAACTTCTTTTCGTTCAATTTGAGTGTTATACCTATTAAATAAATTTCCAATTTATTATTTTCCAAATTAAGGGTTACTACTACAATTTTAAATTAATTTTTTTTAACACTTAAATTCAATTTCACCTTTTTCCATTCATAAGTTTCAAACAATTCAAGATTTACTTTAGTTTAATAATTAAAATCATTCCTTATTAGAGAACTTAAGAATTTCAACTCCGGATTCGATTTAAACCATTTTTTTATAAAAATATAAATATATATATATATACTAATATCTTTATATCTCAAATCATACTTTTTAGAAGAATTTTAATCAGCATTGAAATATATATATACATATACCTATTTTCATTTCATACTTTAGAAATTTACAATTTTTAATCAAAACAGGAAAAACTATTAAGTGATCTCCCCACTTAGACTCTCGGAAATAAACGTCGATGATGCGTGCACTCATCATCGAAATCATTCTCTAGTGTCAAGAGGGGAGTATAACACTTACTTCATTTGAAAATCCTTTGAAAACCATTTCTAATCGAATATACTATCATATAATACTTGTATTATACATTTCAAATTTTTGTTAATAAATTTTCAAAACACCGGAATTTAAATTCTCCATCTTAATTTAAATTCATTTTTATTTTATTTGATTTACCATTTATATTCATTGTCAATCATATTTACAAGTTTCATTTCTTAAAATCGTCTAATAGTCAATAGTTAGAAATATTGACTAATCAACAATAAATGATGATAATCTAATATTATCATCTCCTAACAACCAATACAATCAAAATTTATAAATTTTCAAGATAGTTCTTTTATATAAAAATATAGTCCAAAACAATATTATGTCAATCTGTCCTATTCGAGTGTTTAGAAATTCCTATCGATGCCTTGGCGTCCCAAGTACCGACCAGAATTCATAAATACTCAACGGAACAAATTAACACAATACAAAATCATTTTTATATCAAAATTACAAATACGCTCTCTCATATACCCTCAAACTCATTCATAAGGTTTAACCCTATTTCAATGAGTTATTCCCCACTAGAGCCAAGGTAATCTAAACCAAAGCTCTGATACCAACTGTAACAACCCACATTTTCGACCGTTCAAGTCGACAAAACATACACACATGCCGACTCAAACAATCCAAAATACAGATAGTTATTGGGGTTAAATAAGAAAAGAAAGGAAAGAACAGAAACAAACTCAGAATCTCGCAGCGGAAGGAACAAGATATAATAATAAAATAACAGTTCATGAAGCTGTTAAATAAATAAATTTGATTATTATTATACATCATAAATCAGAGTTACATACATATCAGAGATAATACAACAATGCAGCGGAAAAATAATACAGTAGTAGAATACAAATGATGTAATACCAAACTCCGTCTTCGTCCTCCAAAATAGATCTTCAACCTTATCTGAAATGCTCAGGCTGACCCGAGCGTAATGAAAAGACAAAACACTCGAGTCAGGACTAAAATATCTCATGTAGATTAAATCGAAGTAAATATGAGTGCGACGGCGTCGGAGATGTTTACGGGTTTTAGACACCTCCTATCCAGTGTCAACGTGAGTGTAATAACTTAAGAGATGTTACGGGATTTTCCATCTCTCAAGGATCCGTTAAACTATCTACTATGTAGTACAATACGCTATTATAATATGTCTACATTAAAGTAAAAGTATTAAAATAGCGTTAAGCCATGGCCCATTCCACCCTTAACACAGTTTATATTCCCAAGAGCATATACAAGACCGTAGTTTCCCCAAAACCGGAAGTCACCAGAGGGCAATCCATATACTCAAGGTACAAACCAAAACGTAGTGATCGCGAATAGGATAATCAGTATGACAAGGTACATGAGGCGATACCAACTAGGATACTAGTAGTTGCCTGATCCGGACTGATGTTGGGCATAGCATCTACTACCCCAACACCGCGAAACAACACTCCCGAATCGCGGGGTGCACCCAAATCGAATCACAAAAGTAATAGACATGGTATCGAAGGAGTGTGTCCGCTAGAGATGGCGATCCTCAATGGCCCGGCGCGGCTCCTGTTTTAGTCATGTCAGGGGTCATCCAATATCGTTCTCTTTCTTCAGTCAACACGTTCATCAAACCATCCACTTCATTCTGGATCAACGCTCCACGAATATAGTTATTAAAGTGGTTTTCGGTATCGACAGAGAGTATGTCCATATCCGATCCCGGTCTCTTTAATAACTACGTTATATTTTTCACACTGGTTGGATCTTTTACATTTTCAAAATCAATTCATAATTGATTATCAAAATATCATATTCGCTTCAAAGATCAAATCCATTTCAAAATCATCATATCTACTCAAAATATACGATTTCATTTCAAAAATCATTTCGCCTCAATATCTCATTTCGATTTCAAAATCATTTTTCGCTTCAATATCTCATTTCGATTTCAAAATCATTTTTCGCCTCAATATCTCATTTCGATTTCAAAATCATTTTTTGCCTCAATATCTCATTTCGATTCACATAAACTCGAATTCCAAAATTTAAAATTAAATCAAATCTCAAATCATCAATTTCAACTCGATTCAGCTTCTCAATAAACCATTTCAAATTATCAATTTCAAATACATATTTGAACCACAAAATAAACAATTTCACTTCCAATATATTTCGAAACTTTAAATATTTCACATTTCAAAACAGCTCATATATTTATATAAGAATATAAGATTCGCTTTAAAACCATTTCGTATTCAAATTAGAATATACTTCAAATTAAACATCCGTATTAAGTAGTTTACTTAATTTCTGGAACAATTCCAATTCAATAAACTTAGATTCACATTCGGATTTCAAGAATTCATTTAAGTATTACATTCCAAATCAATTTCAGTTCAAATCACATTCAAATCAATTTTATCTTCAAATTTAATTCAATAGTTTCAATTTAGTCTAATTCACAAATTTCTTTGAATTTCAATTAAATTCCAAATTAATTAAATCTCAATTTCAAATAAATTTTCAATTCTAAACTCAAACTTGAAATATCATTTCATATAAATTTTCTTAGAAATATTCAGAGTTCGATTAAAAGTCCAATCTTTTAAAACAAATCGACTTTCGAAACTTTACGCCATATTTCAAATTTTCTTAAAAATCTAAACTTCGAATAATTAAACCATTTCAATTACCAAGTTTAAATACCAACATATCGAGCTTCAATTCAAAATAATTCAATTTTCATAAATTGGATTTTATTCTTAAAATCAATTCATTTAAATAATTTCAAAACAACTTTTAAAATCATTTAATTTAACCAACCCGGTGTCCGTATATAATTTTCTAACCTATGGCCAAGTGATTATTTATTTCAATTAAATATCAGGGATGAATATATATCACATAAACCAATCACAGTGTCATATGTATGTATAACAGGATACATATAAGCAAATAAACATCCAAACATTTAGATATTAACCAATAGCATCCATCGAAATAAGTCATCCAATAGACAATACAATTCATGGCAATTTCATAATTATCAATGTCAGGTAATTTAATCGCAATTCAATTTTAATTTCAATTTGACTGTCAATTTAATTTTCAACGGTGAATTCAAATGACAAACTATATGACAATTAAATTTTTATCAAACAACGACAAATAAAATTCATTTCACTTCACAATATCAAATTTAACTACCATAAATTATTTTAGTCAATTGTGAGCGTATAAACACTCACCTTGAGTTTCGACGATTTAAGATCCAAATAAAGGCCCAAATTTGAACAGTCCCAGAATGCAACCAAACCAGCTCCATATTGTCCGGAATTTCGATACGAACGCAACGGAGAAAACCGCGTGTAAATCCGAGCTCGTATGCAAAAGTTATATACGTTAGAGCGATCGAATATTTAAAATTTTAAATAAATAAAATAACGTATACCTTCTTCCTCAAATTCACGCACACCGCCTAACCCATCACGCACGACGTTCATTCATCCACGCGCGCGGCAAACGACGACCGGACGTCGATCAGGGGGCATCATCACGTGCGCCTCGCCTTGCTCCACCTCCGCGCCAAGTTTCGCCACCCCATTCGCCACCGTTTGCACGCAAACCAAGAAAAACCGTACATGCTTCCAAGTCAGATCTGGGCGAATCCGTGATGTAAAAGCAATGATCAACCGTATGGATTTGAAGAGCTCGCCGAGATCTACAACTTTGCTTTTGGAATTTTTTGATTTCGTTGAACGGATTGAGAGATATTAAGGAAAGAAGTTTCGAAATTTTCTGGCCATTGAATTAAAAGTGGCGGCTAAGGGCTGAAACCCTAGGGTTTTTGGAAAATAGAGAAAGTGAGGGGCTTTTATAGAAAAATACGCGACACTATTCATCCCGGATTTTCCGAACTCCAAACGAAGCGTGCCGGCTGACGTTTCTAAGGTTTACCCCGCATTCCGAACGCAATGGAACATGTTTCGGAGGCTAATTCGGTCATCTGTGCGAGTTACGGCAATAAACGATCGATTTAAAATTAAATCGGTTAATCAAATTTCTGTGCGTTTGGGCTCGCCCCGGACAAACGGTAAATCTGATTGACACGAAATTTGAAACCTTACAATAGTATGACATTACGGATCCGATGAAACTGGTTTCGTCGAAATCCGAGACTTTTTGAAAAATGACTATTTTCTCTCGCCGAATTAATATTAAAAACAATTCGATGCGTTTCGAGCTGCCACGATCAAACGATAACTTCGATTGCTATGAAAATTGAAATCCGACAATAACAAACTATTATGGATCCAATGGAACTAGTTTCGTTCAATTCTGAGACTGTTCGAAAAATGGCTATTTTTCAGTCGATAATTAAATATTAAAAAATTCAATTTTCACACATTAACTTTAAATTCAATTTTAAAAGTTCTATAACATTACTATAACTCCAATATGATAAGATAAAATTTTACAAATCATTTTCAATCATATTCAACTCGATTTTCAATTATTTCTAAAATTTAACTTATTAAATTATCGATTTAATTGTCTAATTAAATCCAATATTCGAAAAATAAATTATTCGACTGTTTAATTTCAATATAAAATTCCCAATTTTAAATTATTAACTTTTAAATCAAATTTCAATTGTTCACAAATCCCATTTTTAATTTCACAGTAATTAACAATCTTTTACAATGCAGTTTTCCATTATAAATCCAATATAAAAGATTATATTAGATTCAGCGTTCAATTATATTGTAATTCAAATTCAAGTTATTTAATTTCAAATGAATTCTTTTATTTCGATTTACACTTTCATTATTGAATCAACCATTTACTTATACATTATTATCAATAGTTTATAATTCATTTACTTTCATTTTCTTCAGCTATCATCTTATTTAAATTCACAGTAATATTAAATTACATTCATTTACGTTGATTTCCATATTATAACTTCAATATTAAATGTAACATTTTATTTATTTCGTTGTTTACAATCAAATTCAATTCAATTCAATTACTTGTTACATTCAAATTTAAATCTTTACTTACGTTCAATTACAAGTTAACATCTTTATCGAATTACAGTTTCAGTTATTATTTGCTTTCAATCAACTATAATATTAAGTTACATTTATTTATATTAGTTTCAATAACATAAACTTCCATTATTAAATCTACCATTTTATTTATTCTATGTTTACAATCATGACCAATTTGGTTTACAATCAAATTCAATTCATTATTTACATTCACTACAAGTTAACATCCATATTTATTTTACAAATAAGTTATTTCAGAATTAAGTTTTGTATTTTAACTTGTAATTCGCATTTAACAACACAAAATTTTATTTCCTTCGGATTTTTATCCAAAATTTTCATTTTAATTCGTATTTTTAAAGTGTTAAAAATACGGGTCGTTACAGTATGCCCATATCCGATCCTGGTCTCTTTGCCAACCAATCGTTATTATAACCCATGGATATTTATTTTGAAATAATTTATACCTCAAAACAAAATATCATATCCATTTCAAAACTAGTTTATACTTCAAAACTAGTTTATACTTCAAAACCAAAATATCATTTGAATAAACCCAAATTTCCAATCACTGAATATTTCTTTTAATTTATTTAAACTTGAAATATTCCTTTTTAAATCATCTTAAACCAAAACCACTTTATAAAGTCATATTCTTAAATCTTCAATTGCAAATCAATATATTCAAAGAAAATTCTTAATTAAATACTATTTCAAATAAATTCATTTCCAAAATCATAGTACTTTCAAAGTTATAACACCTTTGCAACCAAACACTTTGAAACCATAATACTTTGAAACCATATCAATTTAAAATGTTATCATCTGGAAATCATAATATTTAGAAAAATCATAACACCCATAAAAATAATATTCATTACCAAAGTTATAGCATTTTTAAGTTCATTCGTTCAATTATACCAATTTCGAAAACATTGTATTAACTTATAAATTTCAAAAATGGTTTATATTTCACCTCAAAACATATTCATTTAAACCATTTAAATTCAATGTCAAAATCTTCCAAAATAATATTCATTTCCAAAGTTCATTGAAATTTCAGCCACAACAGCACTTATAAAGTGTTACGGTAAATATATTAACATTTCAAAAACATTGTCAAATTCAAAACAGCAGCACTTATAAAGTGCTACAGTAGGTATTAGTATTTCAAAACAGTTTAGTTTCAAAAACAGCGGCACTTATAAACTGCTGCAGTAAGTATTTTATTATTTCAAAACCTAGTTTAATTCAGAAACAGCAGCACTTATAAACTGCTGCAGTTGATATATTAGTATTTCAAAACAGTTTAGTTTCAGAAACAGCAGCACTTTGAAAATGCTGCAGTAGATATTTTGGTAGATTGGAAAACAGTACATAAAAATCATAGCATTTCTGAAACGCCACAATTTCTGTTGTATGTTAATTTTAACAATTTAAAACAATATATTTTCAACTTTTCTCATTTTTACTTATCAAACCTATTCCACTTTTCAAAATTATTTATTTGGATATTACTTATCTTATAATTTTAATAAAATAACATTTTATTAAATAAATATCCAAATTAAACTATAATTCATTTATCAAGTCAAAATACATTAATTTACTTAACTCTTTATTTTAACAAATAACTTAATGCTTTATTTAAAATACCCATTTCATAAATAAACTATTCTTATCACTAAGTTAAGCTTAAAATTCCATTTAACACTAAATTTTCAATTATTAAGTCAAATCAAGATTTACATTTTAATCATAAATTTGCTTATACACTTTAACTTACAGAAAAATCAATATAACATTTATTTAAATCATTAAAATTCCATTTAAGTTAAAATCTCAGAGAATTTAAATTCCAAATACTTAAAATTTTCAGAAAACCATGATATCAAACTTAAGTTCAAAATCACATATATTTAATATTTCAAAATACTTAAAATTTCAAAAAACTATTATTTAAAATAAACCACGGGTCTATATAATATTTTCTAGCCTAGGTCAAGTGATACAGATATGTATCATTTTAATCCGTAATTTAAAACGAAAAATCCGGGTTCTATCATTTCAAACCCGCAATCCCAAGTCAAAATAAATAAAAATAAAAATCACTCGAGCCTATCATTTAAGCTCATAATGATTTTCCCTTATTCTAAAGTCCGTTTGGGTATGTATCATTTCAACCCATAGTGAAAGGGAACTTGCAGTGTGAGATACAGAAAATAAAATAACAGTAGAGCATATAATATCATATCAGCTGATGTAACAAATATATAAGCAGTATATAACATCATATAATCATATCACAGGCATATATGAATTAGTCAACACAGTATATCAATCTCTACAATTCACATGTCATTGTTTCAAAATTATATAAGTACGAATGTCGAGAGTGGTAGACTCACCTTTTAGAGTTAGAGATGACAATTTGAAACACACAACTATACTCTGAAAAGCACGACAAGGCACGACTATATTTTGAATGAAAAGAGAGCCAAGATCCACATCTTGTACATAACAAATAAAGCAAACAAATATAAGTATGGATTCAACACAACCCAAGTTCAATTAAAACAATGAGAACATATGAAACAAAATGTCATAACCTTGCTTTAACCACCAAGTGGGCTCGGCCATGGTCTAATAGGCTAGACCATCATCATGTGGCTCGGCCACATCATGTTTTGTGCAAGCTAGGCTCGAGAAATGAGGTGGTGGCAATTGACAAATGATGGAAGTCAAAAAGACATGGAATGAAGGGTCTTTGGGTTCGGCCCCATGGCTTCATGTGCTCGGCCATGGCTGTTTGGATCAGGTCAAGACACAACAGGTCATGGCCAAACATAGGAGATGGTCACGGCAAGGTCTAGAAGGTGATGTGAGTGTTGTGGCCAAGGCAAGCAAGGGGAATTGGTGATGGAATATAGTGATCGGCTAGGGTTTGTAACATGTTTTGGTGAAGGGTTTTGATCCATGGTCATCACTGTAAGACATGGAATGGTGGTGGTGGTTGAAGGCCGGTCATCATGGTGGTGATGAGGAGGAGATGAGGTCGGCTAGATCATGGAGATGGCCGAGCATTGCTTTGTAAACAAAAGAGAAAACAAGATAGAAAAGAGGAAGAAAGAGTAAGACATGAAATGAAAACTTACTGTATTATTTTTCCAGGAAATGAAATGAGAAAGAGATGGATTTGATAAGTTTTTGAACGTGAATTAGCAATGAAGTGTACGGCTAAAGGAAAGAAATGAATGGCTAAGGGATGTGAAAGGCTAGGCAAAAGAAAATGCATAAGTTATGTAAAGAGAAACCAAAGTCTCTTGAAATTTCCAAAGCCAAAAATCAAAATAAAATCCAATAAATAAATCAAAGTCTAAACAAAATAAAATAGAAAAATAAAATAGAGAAATGAACATAGGAAAATAGAAAAATGAATGTAGAAAATAGAAAATAAACTACAGAAAATAACTGCGCGAAAAACGTTGAATTTTATCAAATTCTAAAAGTATAAAACAGAATTTTACAAAACGAAAAGCAGAACAGATATCAGAAACAAATACTGCTTCAAAGAAAAAGATTAAAATTAAAAAATTCAAATTTTAAATTTTCAGCTAAAAGTCAAAGTTTGACCAAAGTTGACCAAAATATAAAATTTTCAATAAATCATTATTGTATTATATTTGGAAAATAAATTGCAAACAAAATCCAAAGTTATATTGGAAAATTCCAATATTTCAATTTAAAATGATTTAAAAATCAAAGTTTTCAAATAAAAATAAATTTAAAATATTTGTTAAAAATATGGGTTGTTACAAGTATAGGGTCGAAAGGTACTACTAGAAGTGGCGAAACTATACTTTTGTACAAAAACTATTTTATTGCCTTTTCAAGTAATTGCTTTTTAACTAACCTGCCTATTTGTAAAATTTTAATTGGTTGCCATAAACTTTTCAAATTCTTTTCTAAAAACTACCGCATTCATTTCAGATCTAAATAAAGGTAATTAGCAAAAAGCCCTCCCCTTAATTAAAACAATAAAAACATATAAGTCCTCCAGGAAAATAGGCACAAGGACAAACTTAGAAAAAAATTAGGTTGAAGGACAACAAGTTTGTTTTTTAGGCCGAAGGACAATGCTAGTTATAACTAGCATTTTTTATAGTATAAAACTGAATATAATGCTAAGTATAACTAGTATTTTGTATAGTGCAAAAGTTGAATATAATGCTAATTATAACTAGCATTTGTCCTTCAGCCTAAAAATGAGACTTGGTGTCCTTCGGTCTATTTTTTTTTCAAAGTTTGTTCTTTTCCCTAATTCCATCTAAGTCCTCCAATTAAATTAATTTAATTTTCATAGTAAATTTCATAGGAAAAATCCCCAAAAATCATAGAAATTCGCTTTTAAAATGTTATCTAACATATATAAATTTTGGACCCAAATTCCTTTATATAATTACCGAAATTAATTTTTAAACTCAATTATTCATACTTTCCTTTGAAAATTCATAATACATTATCCATAGCTTGGATAATTTTAAAAAATTAAACTTATCTCCAAAATAATGTTTTACATAACATAATTAATCCTCATGGCATTCAAAACCCATTATAAATGATTTTAGCCTTAAAACCGAAATAACCATTTATCAAACAAAATCGTAACTTGGATTGATGACATTCTCCAAGAACTTCTCTTCTCAAGTCCTCCACATTCGGAACACACAATTGTCCCTACTTTCTCAACCATCCCCTCTGGTCAAGATTAAAATTCTTTAGATCATCGATCTCCAACCCAATTTCAAGCCTTCGAAGATTCTCGGCTAATAAGGGATCTTCTTTCTGCTTAGAAGTAATTCTTTCAATCAACACTGGTCGAACTTCCAAATAGGACAAAATGGCGGTACCCTAACTAGAACTAGCAGTCGATCTTAACTGCACACTACAAGTAGTCAAAGCTTCTAAATTTTTCCATTCTGCCAACAGGGCTAACACCACATTATGATGTTTTTTGCTAAGAGCATCTGCTACTTTATTTCCTTTCCTAGGCATATACTCTATACCAAAATCATAAGCTGCTAAAAGCTCCAAGCACCTCTGCTATTTCATATTCAACTCCTTCTGAGAGAATAAATATCTTAAGGACTTATGGCCCGTGTATAGCTCAAATCTCTCACCTAAGAGATAATAGCTCCTTATCTTCAATGTAAAGATCACCATAGCCAACTCCAAATCATGAGTAGGATATCTCACCTCATGCGATCTAAGATGTCGTGAAGCGTAGGCAATGACTTTACCCTTCTGCATCAACACGGCTCCTAACCCAGTTCCACATGCATTCGTATACACCACCAACCCTTGTTTTCCGTCTGGAACCATTAACACAGGTGCATTGGTCAACAAATGCTTTAACTTAAGAAATGCTTCCTCACATTTGTCAGACCAAATAAACTTCACATCCTTCCTGGTTAACTTAGTCAAAGACGCTGCTATCCGTGAGAAATCCTTAATGATTCTCCAGTAATAGCCAACAAGTCCAAGAAAACTTCTAATCTCAGTCACCGTATCTGGTCTCTTCCAATTATTAACAGCTTCGATCTTATCTAGATCGACTGACAAACACTTCTCTGAAACCACGTGACCAAGAAACTTAACTTCTTTCTTCTAGAAATGACATTTGAAAAACTTCGCCTTCAACTGATGCTGCCTCAGCGTCTCAAGCACTAATCTTAGATGATCTTCATGCTCTCTCTCATCTTTAGAGTATACTAAAATGTCATTTATAAACACCAATACGAACCTATCCAAGTACTCTCGAAAAACTCGGTTCATCAAATCCACAAAGAAAGTTGGTGCGTTTGTTAACTCGAATGGTATTACTAACCGCTCGTACAAACCATTCCTAGTCCAAAATGCAGTCAACAGAATGCTGTCCTCTGCCACTCTTAACTAATGGAAACCTGTTGCTAAATCCAATTTGGAAAACACTCTGGCTCCACTCAACTGATCAAACAGATCATCGATTCTTGGCAAAGGATACTTATTCTTAATCGTCCTCTCGTTTAACTTATGATAGTTGATGCACATCCTTAACGACCCTTCTGGCTTCATCATGAACACCGTGGACGCACCCCAAGGCGAACTACTTGGCCTAATAAAATTTCACCCTTCCAAATCCACTAGCCGCACTTTCAATTCCTTCATCTCGGTCGATGTCATCCTGCTAGGTGGTCTACTTTTAGGTTCAGCTCCTGGCACAAGATCTATCCGAAACTAACAGCTCGTTTTGGTGGTAATCCTATAACCGGCTCAAAAACATCTGCAAATTCTCTTTCTACCCGAACCTACCTTAACTCTTCTTCTACTTCCATAGCACTCAACAAAGCACATGCACTCCAGTCAGAATCTCTTACTGAGAATATGATTCGGTTATGACTATCAGGGTGTCTCAACGATATTTCCCTATCTTGGCAAAATATCCTAGCCTCAAATCTACCCAACCAACCCAAAATGATTCCGAAATCTACGAAATTGAAAACATACAGACTGCATGTAAACTTATGACCTAACAAATCAAGTTCTATCTGGTCACATCTCATCTCTAGAGTTGCATACCCTCCTATCAAATCCGCAACCCTCAAGGAAGTATCAAGGTAGGTGGGTTCTAAACATAACCTATCAACCAGACACTGAGATATAAATGAATGCGATGCACCGGTATCAAATAGCACCCTAACTGGTATACTATGAATCAAAAGCGTACCTTACATCACAGCCTTTCCCTTCTCAGCAGTGGTTGGCCTAGCTGATGATGGTCCAACAGCAAAGACTTTTCCCTTATCCGTTCTAACTGGTTCTGGACACCGATTCTTGTAATGCCCAACCTGGTCGCAGTTAAAACACTTCACACTCTTCTTGTCCACGGCCTTCTTCCCTTTGCTTGTCCCGCATTCACGTGCATAATGACCTTTCTTATCAAATTTGAAACAAACTAAATCAGCCTTTGCCTTATTGGCAACCTCTCCCTCTCAGGCTCCTTTCCTCTAAAAGAACTTCTTCTTTCCCTGAGAACCCTGGGATTCGACCGACTTTTCTTTCCCATAAGTAGCAAGCGTTTCCTCATAACGTATTGCCACAACTACATTACAAGGATCACCGAGATGTGGCAGGGTCGCCCTAGCAATCTCAGATCTCAATCCCCGAATGAACTTTTCATTCCTCTTAATGACAGTGTTAATGGTAGCATACCCATATCTGGACAGCTCATCAAACTTAGTGGCATACTCAATTACCGACATTTCTCCCTGCACCAAATCCATGAACTTTCTCAACAATGCTAACTTAGAAACTTTAGACAGAAACCTCTGCTCGAACCTCCTTCGAAATTCTGCCCAAGTTAACTCTTCCTCAGGAACTCCAGCAGTAACACTATTTCATTAATGGAGCGTTGCTCCCTGCAACTGTCTAGAGGTTAGTCTCCTCTTTTGCTCATCATTCAATCCCAAATCAACGAAGATTTTTTCACAATGCAATAACCAATTCTCAACTTATATGGCATCCTTAGTACCCAAAAATGGCTTCCCACTAAGAGTGGTGTAATCCCTACTCAACTTAGCATAATTATTCCCAAATGGAGCTATGGGATTAGCTCCTACAACATTCCCAGCCACTCCTATAGCTACTCCAGCTAGCATCAGATTGACGAAAAACTGATACATCATCCCCATATCCACCGGCGGATTTCCAACACCTACATTGGCATTTGCATTTTGATTAGCGTTTGCCTGTTGACCCGGGTTCCTCCTGGTATTAGGTCGAACATTTCCATTTGTTGTGGTGCTTCCTCCACCGAGATTTCCTCTTCCATTTCCTGCCTCCGTATCTTTCATTCTCATAAATCTGCATATGAGCCTTAGTAAGATACAAAAGAATGGTCTAAGAGAGAGAGAGGAATACATACATATATATATCAAGTAGAATTACATTACTATAACATTAACCCAAACCCCGATCTTATTTTCTGATTTATTGGATTATGTTTTGAAAAAGCTTTTAGGTTTAATTTTTCTTAAGTTTTCATAAACCTGTGCTCTGATACCAACTTGTAACATCTCCTAATTAGAGGCCCAAAACTAACGGCTATGGATGCTGCAGTCATCCATAGTTATTAATCATCGGGCGGCCAAACACATTGATATAGAAAAGTTTTAAAATTATTAAACGGCTTCACATTCCATTTCAAATCATTTCACATTCATTACACGGCGGAATCAAAATAGAAAAGAACTCCTACTAGCTAGCTTGCCTCCTGCACGTCTCTGGAAGCTTATTCGTCTAAAGAGGTACCTAAAAACCTCAACTCTCAAACTACTCAAAGTTAATTGAGCACCCGAGAGTTTAAGGGGAAAACATAAACCTCGACTCAGACATAAAGCCTGGTATGAATAGTAACCTACTATCTTGAACCATTTAGATATCTAGTGAGACCACGCCGCTTAGCGGAACGGGTTTTCCCCTCACTAGCATCTTATCAAAAACTTATAATAACCATATACCATGCTCCTGCATCCACAATGGTTAAAAACATAGTAATTTATAATATTACGATGATATGTAAATAAGTAAAATATTCTGGATTTCCCATCCCCGTTTATTTGACTACTTGTCATAGTTATAGTTTCTAGGGTCACCATTAACATATTAATTTTCATGGGCTAACTAAGAACATGTTTATAGTTTATGGACTATCTGCCCGGTCTCATAGTTTTCATGGGATCACTAAGAACCTGTTGGCCCCTGCCAATAACTTTACCCAATCATTTACTGGGTTCACCCTGAACCTATTGGTATCTCCAATAACTCCCCTTATATCATAGTTTTCATGGGTTGACTATGAACCTATTGACTCCTGCCAATAACTTAATTTAGATATAGTTTTCATGGGTTCACTACAAACCTGTTGGTCCCTATTAATAACTCTCTTTATACATAGTCTTCATGGGTTTACTATGAACATGTCTATCTGACAACTTCTTTAATAAGTATTTAGGCATCCTATATTCTAATCTTCCTGACCTCCTGGATATGATTCTATTCATTTAGGAGTTAACTCAATTTATATTCACTACTGGGTCAACCTAACTGGTTATTCTGCCCTTTCTCCCCAAAATATAGTTATGGGTCCATTTTACAGTGAATATGTATATTAGAAGAAGCAAACATAATAATATAATAACACCAATAGCTATGGTTTAATATCCTTGAAATCATTTTCATATGAAACATGGTTAATCCCTTTAACCTATTACTTTATCAAGGAAAGCTCCTTCAAAAACTCCATACTTAAAAGCCATTTCAAAACTCATTTATTTTTCCATGGGTTTTTCTTTAAAAATGAGATTGGGTCTTTGTTTTGAAAACTAAGGCTTTCGAAACCTTAAACCTTTACTTTCGAAACTATTGGAAAACCTCCTTCGAAAGCATTCAAATCTTCTTTTCAAAACACTAAGCATACGCCTTTCAAAACACTCAAAACATATAACCTTCGAAACCTTTTGAAAGCGTCAAAACCTTCCTTTCGAAACCATCAGAACAATCCTTTCGAAAGTACTAAAGTATACATAGAAGCATTGCTTCGAAACCATTTGAAAGTACCTCTTTCGAAACCATTGGGTTTAATTTTAAACATAACTTTTAGGGTCTAAGTGAATACAAGCGAAAGTGCCCCTTTCGAAACCATTAAGAAGACTTTGGGGAAAACAGATAGTTTCGAAACCATCCTTTTGAAAGCATTAGTCTTTAAGTTAAAACAATAAGAAGGATAGTGTTGAAACCCCCGTCGACACCATTGCCTATGAAACCTTTAGTATAAGTGGCTACTGGAGCCCTTTCGAAAGCATTGGGAAGCGGCTTGATATTTTATAAAACAAAAGCTACATTTCGAACTCGTTGATGACTTCAATCCCTTCGAAAGGTATAAAGACAGCAGGGTGATTTTGATTGGGTTCAAGCTACCCTTTCGAAAGCTCTGATTTACAAAACAAGGCAACTCATTCGAAACCTACCTATTCGAAACAAGAAAGCGACAACCTCATCGAAAGCTATATTAAACCCTTTCGAAAGCATTCTTTTAAAACAAGGCAAGCGACATTTCTTTATAAAGCAAAACAAAGGTTTCGACCACTTCGAAAGCTTGGTTTCGACTCCATACTTTCCGCCTTTCTCTAATCCACTACATACCAATGCATTGATACCTTGTGTGTTGGTTTCGACTTGGTTGAGGCGGAAGTATAGGGTTGAAAGGTACTACTGGAAGTGGCGAAACCGTACTTCTGTACAAAAACTGTTTTATTGCCTTTTTAAGTAATTGCTTTTAAACTAACCTGCCTATTTGTAAAAGTTTAATTGTTGCCATAAAATTTTCAAATTCTTTTCTAAAAACTACCGCGTTTATTTCAGATCTAAATAAAGGTAATTAGCAAAGAAGCCCTTCCCTTAATTAAAATAATTAAAACATATAAGTCCTCCAACTAAATTAATTTAATTTTCATAGTAAATTTCATAGGAAAAATCCTCAAAGATCATAGAAATTCGCTTTTAATATATTATCTAACATATATAAATTCCGAACCCAAATTCCTTTATATAATTACCGAAATTAATTTCTAAACTCAATTATTCATAGTTTCCTTTGAAAATTCATAATACATTATCCATAGCTTGGATAATTATGAAAAATTAAACTCATCTCTAAAATAATGTTTTACATAACATAATTAATCCTCATGGCATTCGAAACCCATTATAAATGATTTTAGCCTTAAAACCGAAATAACCATTTATCAAACAAACTTGTTTGAATAAAAAATATCATATAATCCAAGCATATCATCATTAAAATCATCGCATAGGGTTTAAACTTAAACCCGAAATATAATGATCTTTAAAACCAAAAATAGAGATAATTTAGATTATTATTCACTTTGCTTAGGATAAGAAACTTGAGATTTGATCTTTGATTAATTCCCCTTGCTTGAGTGCATACTTTAATTGATTTTCCCCTTTTTCCTTCCCTAGGTTATGGCCGGCTTGATCTTCTTTGATTTACGTTTTTGTGTTTTGAAAAATGAACGTGCAAAGAAATGGAAACGAGATTTTAAGGGTAACAAGATTATTGGTGCAGCTATTACCCATAATGCCCTTGTTTTATTCTCTTATTAATTATCTAGTAAACCATTTCCATAAACTCATTCTTTATGTTTATTTAAGCACGACCTCTAAATAAATTTTCAAATCTCAATCCCCTTATCACACTAATATTTACATTATTCTATTTGATTTATCTAATTAAATCTCCTGAATAATGTTATTAAAATTAGGGGTGTTACACAGGTATTAGAGTCAGTCGACCCCCAAGAGTCGATCGGTGACCCATAGGAGGTCGATTGATGGTGACCTGGCGGCTGTAATAAACCTAGGCCGCAATGACCCGGATTTAATATTTTAAATCGAATAACTGGGTTGATTCTAGCTTCTATATATTCAGGCTAAACCCTCTCTTCTCTTCTCATATTTTTTCTGATAGCAGTAGCGAAGCTCTACCATTTCTCTTCTCCACTATTTTCTAAATTATAAAATAAATATTTTATATTTGTATATATACAAATTGGAGAAGAATAGAAATCGAATAAGAGAAGAAGAAGAGCGAATCAACACTGCGCGATAACAAGCTAATACACACACACATATGTGTGTGTGTGTATATATATATATGTGTGTGTGTGTGTATACATATATGTATGTATGTATATATGTATTCGTAATTATATATTTACATTTCTCTTCAATCCTAAATTTCTTCTCAGATCCGTAATTCTAATGTATGTATATACCCTTTTATACATATTTCTTGGATTAAAAAAATTGGAGATGAATCTAAAGTTCTACTTCAGATCTGGAGATTTGGATCACTTTTAAAAGGTGAGTATGAAATTTTATATATTGTTTATGATTTGAAATCTATTCCGTTGACATACATTTGATTTTTATGCCTAAATAAATTTTATTTATGAATTATAGGCTTAAATTAGTGTAGAAAACTGTTGCCTACATATTCTTATTTTAGATCTAATTTGAAATATGTTTACACGTAGATCTAAAAATTAGTCCCAAAGATTTTATAACTTGAATGTTGTAAATTTTTATTCCAGATCTGTACTTGGGTGTAAAATAGGACTTTTGGATTATTGCCCAAATTATGCTATGTTGTAGATTTTCCATAGTTTAATATGTGGGAAGAACATCTGTTTGATTTTTATAAATTTGTTTACTTTTTCCACTTTTTATTCAAAAGGGTGACGTTTGATTTAATAAGGAATACCCATAAACAAAAGGGAAAGAATGTGTAAAGTACATATTTATTCTCCGTAGTTTACACTGTCTATTCCAATTAAAAAGAAATCCGTTCCTTGTAATTTCAGACGGAGTCAATCTTTCCTTTTTGTGTTAAACTAATTTATGAAAATCATAGCGGAAAATCTTCCTAAGGAGTCTAATTCCAGCACATTAATATGGAAAGCATATCCGGGTTAAATATTTATGACTAGAATATATTTGGATATGAACAAGTAGTTTTATTAGTTAGTTTATACGTATTTATTATGTTAATGGAGAAGAACATTGCTCATTCGTGCGTTATTTATGCATAACGTTAGTTAATATTGTATTTAGGAAAGCGAATGATTAGAATTAAAAAAGGTAGTAATTCATATTAATGGAAAATAAATTAGGAATTCCTATTAATTAATTAATAGGGAATGAAAGATTGTAATTTAATTAATGGCAATTAATAGAAAATAATGTATATGATTAAATTAAAGGTTACAATTAATAGGGACAAATGAATTAATGGGACTGATAAAAATGGAATAGATATAAAAGGTTACTAATTTGAAATTAGTAATCATACATAAATGGCTTAGGAAATGTTCGTTAGGATTTTATGGACAAATTAACATTTATAAGCGCAAAATATGGGACTTATGGATAGATAAGTATTTAAGGTAAATCTCATTGCCTTAAATAAAAAGGAAATTAGTAAGCTAAGTCCAATGTCTACCTAAGATATATAAGTAAAGATTTAGGATGGTTAATTGGACTTAGTAGATTAGTGATGCGAGGTCAGTAGAGTTACTTGAAGGAAGGCTGGTCTTTACTTTGAGGCTACCAGCAGTTGGGTGCACTT
The DNA here is from genome assembly GCA_030737815.1 of Allium fistulosum. Taxonomy (NCBI): domain Eukaryota; kingdom Viridiplantae; phylum Streptophyta; class Magnoliopsida; order Asparagales; family Amaryllidaceae; genus Allium; species Allium fistulosum. The sequence goes on from CM060902.1 coordinate 1,292,871,883, forward strand.
ACAACTGATGTGAGATATCACTAATCCTTGGACCCGTGACGGCGTGAGAGATTGGACCTGCTTTCTTAATTGAAGGTATTAAATGGTCCAAATTTGGAATTAGGAGTGGTGATGGATATCTCCATAGGGGTTCGCTTCTGGTTTGAGGTATTAAGCGGTTGTAGGATTCGCCTCTCTCCTAAAAAGAAGTATTAAGTAACCTAGTGAGGTTCCAAATAAATAAGGATATCTCTAAAATGGTTTACTTAAGTGTTGTGGTATTAAGTAGCTATTGTATGGCCTGCCTCCCTACCGAAAGGAGTAACCTAATGAGATTCCATATTTATAATTAAGAGTGATACTGCATATCTCGGGAGAGGTTCGCTTCAGGTTTGAGGTATTAAGCAGCTGTAAGGTCCGCCTCTTTCTATAAAAGAAGTATTAACTAGCCTAATGAGATTCCAAGCAATGTCAGCTAGATAGTACCAGTGAGAAATCTGCCAAGGGGTTAGGTATTAAATGGCAAAGACCTACCTATAAATAGGTGTTAATTGGTAAGGAGCCTGCTTAGTTCTTATTAATGAGGTATTAAGTGGCTTGTGTACAGTCTCTAACTTTTCTAAGACTTTAATAACCATAGATGCACTAGTGGTATGGCTATTATAAATTATAAGGCTATATATAGTGGTCAAAGTTCTCTATGGTTAGGACCAATGGACCAATAATGACGATGCTAGAAGTCCACCTTGGGAATAGGTCTTAAATGATGGAGTCTATCTCGATCGAGGTCTGAAATGGTAAAGTCTGCCTATTTCTCTTTTAAAAGTATTATGTGGTGATAGTAGAAGTCCGCTTCATATTTAGAAGTATTAAGTGGCAAATGGGTATGGAAGTAATGGATGGTTGATAATGCTTCATCGGTATTTTGTACCTTAGTAAGGGGTAGGCAAGCAATATTGTGTGCAATGCAAGGTTAGATTAGAATTGCTAATCTTAATAGACATAACAATTAAACGGAAACCAATCGGTATAAATTTATGTTATGGACAATTTATAGATTTTCCAGTCACTAGAACGTTGTTCTGACCCCCCTCATTACAACCCACATGGTAGATTTAAAGGAACATATCATTGGACCTAAATGTGTTAATTGTTGGAGAAGTCTTCTTTTCTCTCATGCTCGATAATGATGTGACAATCTACTATCCAAGAAATACTACTAATTCTAAGGTAGTAATCATAATCGGTATCCTTATCCTATTATTGTTTTCGTGTGAATTTAAATTTCTATCAATCTCTGATAATGCTCATGCTTATTTGCAGGTACTAAATCCAATGACCTGTTCTTTGATGGACTTAGGTTGTGATTTTTGTTGAAATTTCAACCCATTAAGGTACGAGTTGTTACAATGAGTGACATCATGGGCGAGGGGTACAGATCGTTACAGCCACATATGCGATCATAGATGTGCCCCGGCATAAAGGGGAGAGATATCTCACCCAAACTTATGGGCTAATGGGTAGTCCCGGATTATGGAATTGAAAGCATGGTGATTCAACCTTGCCGGATAGCCTGCCAGTCCCCAACAAGGAAATGAGTTCTCAGTAATCCACCCTTGTGGTATAGCCGGTCGGATATGAAGGAAGCATAGGCTCGCATAGTTCTGGGCAGCAAAGGTCGATGGTCCCCAAACAAGGTAATGAACACATGATAACTCATCCTCGTTAGATAGTCTTAGTGAAGGTGTTGAACAATGAAGGCTTTGCGGTCTTTGACACATTCTTCACAAGAAGTTACGAGCTCAAGAGTAAGCTTGTGAAAGGCACCGACGGTGGAGTCTGGTTGTGTTAAGACATGCAGGTGGGTATTAAGCCACTTTCGGACGTTGTTGCGGGAAAAGACGAATGAGAGAGCTATTTGGCGGCCCATAGAGGGGTTGCTCCAGGCATTAATAGGAGTGCTGGGTCTCTAGGATTTCTGTGTAGAGGTGCTTAGCAAGTGGCCAAGAATGCTAGAGGGGTTATCCTACCCCGGATTTTGCCATGAAATGGGTTGACCGGGATGTCTTTCTAGAGGTATATCTCTGAGCGGTTGGCGCGACCCTCACAAAGGACGCACGCATGGTTATCATAATTTGGTTGATAGTAGCATCAGTGTGAGGAGGTGTGCGGGTACACATAGTAACCACAGATGACATAAAACCAAACTAAAACAGTTGGAGCATCTTCTTGGTAACTGGTAGAGGTGGTGGAACATTGTCCATCGTTTCCACTATCGATGCTGGATGCAAGATACTAAGTGAAGAAAGATTTTTCACATGAGGCATTTAACTACAAGATTGTAGGTTCACCCTCCTTCTAGCGCCATAATTTTGGCGATATTTTTGGTCAACCTCGAAGTTAAGATAATGCATTGTGATGAGCAAAGGTTACTTACTGATCACTTGGATTAATAAAGGAAAAATAAGGGAAAAATAGCATTCTAAAGATAAATGGCACAAGAGGTGATGTGGTTCGACGATGCTGTAACTGTGAAGTTCTCTTACTATATGGCTCTCTTACAATTATAAGAGAATAATAAAAAAAGATGATGTGCCTAATACTAATGAAGTTGCTAATCTCAAGGAGCTACAGTATCAGAATATTTGAGTGGAGGATTATGGGTTCCAACCTTCCAGGTCCTAACAACTAGGTGCCAACTTTCCGGGACCCAACCAACCGGATCCCAACCTCTTGGGTGCCAACTTCTTATGTACCAACCTTCTGAGGCCCAACCTTCCCGGTGTCATTCTCTTGGATCCTAATCTTATGAGGTCCAAACTCTTGGGTGCCAACCTTTTTGAAGTGGTCATGCATTGGGTTCTTATAGTAGTTGAATTGATGTTTGGATTGCTAATATCATGCTCCTAATGGACGTGAAGTGGCAATTGATCTGGTTGAATGAACTTGATAGGAGACAGTTGGAAAAAGAAAGGAATGTGTGACTGAGATAAAAGTCAACAGAAGAATATACCAGAGGCATGCTCTGTCATGATTTGCATTAAATGCGCTTGGACTTGCAGTATACTTGTGGAAAATGGAACATGCTTCTTGCAATAACTAGGTGCACCTGGCTATACCTCTTGTCGCTTTGCTCTTGCATGCCTATGTAGCAAGATAGCCCGAGCTGGTCTGTTGAGACCATAAGGAAGATGTGCAATAGGCAAAAGAACCAAGGTCACGCTGAGCTGGGTGAGACGAGATAGGCTATAAGTCGTAGGTAGTGGTATCGAAGTTGGATCAATGATGAGCCACCCTTAAGATAGTCTCAAGCTATGCCGGTTAGAGACAGATGAGGGAGAGATGCTTGAGCATAGGTTGGCCAGGAGCCAGTTTGTAAGCGGGCCGAAGAGAGAGTCAGTCTGCCAATGAGAGATGGTTGAGCTGGACTTGTGCCTTGTCTTGATGGGCAAGCTAGTCGTCGGGGCTACTACATGGAAAGGCTCGGCCAATAGAAGGCTTGAAGTGCAATTAAGAAGAGGAGCCAGTGCAAGTGGATTTGGGTTATCATCATGCATAAGAAACCAATCGACCCGCCTCTAGTTGTGGTTGGCTTGTAAGCTGACTTGGACCCAATCGAACTGGACCGTACCAGGCCAGGCAAAGATACCTTGAATAGTCTAGTTTTTTACTTACGAAAAAATTAAGTAACGCTAGTCATGATGTTTCAATAGAGGTTATCGATACATCCGTTAAGATCAGAGAACATAATGGTCTCTAAATTTTTGGCAGTGTATTACTCATAGTTATTAGGGGCACAAGGGGTTACGTATTAATAAGTATTGGATAACCACATAAAGACTCACTCGAGAGTTTACCATTAGTTAATATAACTAAAGTCAAATAGAGAATCTTGAAGTGATGATTTTACACAGTTCCCTCGACTTGAGAGTATTGTGAAACTTTAATTTGGAAACTCTACTTTGATTATAGTTAAGTTATGGCATGTCATCTATCGAACGACTATAGTTGGGTCTGAGTTGAAATCTTGAAAACGAGACACTATTCAATTGGGAATTCGTCTTCTTAGTTATATGAGATAGCATCACGGTCAACTGTAGACAACTCAAAGTCAAAGTCTCTGGCAAGAGCAGTATGGTTAATAATAATTGTTATTATTGAACCAAGGTATTTTTTGGATAAATAAAATTGAATATGGATGATGTTGAAATTTTTACCAAACCAAATTTCATAAGTCCTAATGTGATATATGGCGTAATTAATCGTTTCTGCCGGGTATCGCTTATAATAAATAAAAATGGATTTTACCAAAAAGATAGTAAAAGATAAATTTAGCTAAAATTTCATACCACTAGCTAATGTGGTGTGTAAACATTAATATTTGAATTGTTCGACATTAATCATTCACTGAATTTGCACCATCGAATCACATAATCATAATGATGAATGCTTCGAAAAACAACACGATTTAATTAATTTATAATCTTTGTAAATTGATTAAATTAATTAAAATTTATGAAATATTAATTATTAAATTTTATTTGATTTGTTTGAATGCCATTAGTATAATAAAGTGCGTATATAAAAGTCATACATGCATATATCGGTATAAGATATCGATATAATATTAAAATTATATTAAATGCAAAGTGATTTGCAAATTTTTAAGGGTTTATATGGCATCATCTAAGGCTGTCCATGCATGCTTAAGGAGGAGAGCATTTGATGAGATTTTATAATAAATTAAAAATGGAAGGTTTTAAAGGAGGGAATTAGAAAGGTTTTAGTGTTTCCTTAAAAACATACTTTCATTCATTTACAGGTTCACTCTTCTGACAATTCATTTCCCTTCTCTCTCCCCGTCTTGTGGTCGAAATTCCATGGCTTCCATGGAGAAAATTTTCAAAAAATCAAAATAAATAAATAAATGGTGATGTTTCAGATCATTGCAATTTCTAGGGGTGATTCAATTGGATATGTTAGTCTTTCTTCATTCAAGATGTGATCTTTTCAGCTTCATCTTAAGGTAATCAGCTAATCTCCTTTTTATATATGTTATATCTTATTAGAATAGTTTAGATCATTTATGCATATATCTTATCATGATAATATGTTATATCTTGTCAATATAATTCAGATTTTATTTCTTATATAGTGAATTTATATGCGCATATGTTATTCAATTTACTAATTGATATTGTTTAGAAATTAAATTGTGATGAAAAGTAAAATAGGAAAAGTTTTCTATTTGAAAATAATTGTTAAATATATTAAATTGAATGTATTCTTTAGATTTAAACCATACTTGAAATTACTTCATGAAATAGCATGAAAGTTTCATATATTTTTTTGGTTATTTTGATTATTAATTGTTTTGGTTATTTCAATTCAAAACTAAAAAGGACTTCATATAAAATCACAAATTTAAAGTTGAATCCTTTCTATGTCAAAACTAAATTTCATGTTGTTAATTTTGATGTAAACATGTGAAACTGTAAGCTTTACATATGTATATTATATTGAATCCTAATATTGTTTATTATTATGTTCATACACCACACACACACACATACATATATAATTTTAATTCAAATTCATAATGTAAAGTTACAAAACTAATGTTGAACTCCTTCCCAAGTTAAAATTTGATTTTAAATTATTAGTTTTAGATTTCAAAACATGTAAAATAAGCCAAAAAACAATTTTAATGCATATATATATATAAATCATTTTCCAAAAATATATATATTCAATTGTTATTTTATATAATATAAAGTAAACTATACATATATATTTGCATACAAGTTTAAAATGATATGAAAATAAGCTAAAGAAAGATTAAAAGATGCCAAAAGGTTTCCTTCTTTATCTCTCATTAATTGCCTCATAAATGTCTTTTACTCATTCTTTTGATGTCATTTAAATGCACTATTACCCATTCATATTTGAATCCTTTTAGTCAAATCCTTTTAAGTATTTTATGTTATTTATTTCATTTGATGAATAAGTAGACTTTGGCATACCACTATAAAAAGAAAATGATTTATTATTGCCGAAAAGGGGTCGGAGGGGCATCAGTTAATGACCCACCAATGCCGTGCCGATGACTCTTTAGACATCGGTAGACATTACGTCAGAAAAAGAGCTTTGAAGACGCTTCGCATAGCACCATTACCGACGCCAAACCGACGACATGAGCCGATGCCTTACTGATGCCACTATTTCGACGCCATTTCGACTACTTTTAAAATTATAAAATTCGGACCAGCAACATCATGAACTATTTCAGTCATTCTATTTTCTAGATCTATATTTTCTTCAACAAGAAGTTCATCGCAATCCAAATCCATATTTATGATCTTCTCTTGTATAACATGGTATTCTTCTTTATGATATATCCACATAAGATATTCGAGCATAAAATCATATTGGTGTAAATGTAATAGCATACTATAATTCTCTAGAGGTTTAGGAAACGACATTTCAGACATGGATGTCGAACTTCTTTCATATTTGTTTATTACAATATGCCACTTTCATGAATGCATCCACGCCATTTCTAAAGTGCAATGAAATCGTTCCTCTTATTTTACCTTTCATGTACATCCAACTTCTATCTTTCAAATAATCCATCTTCCATGCTCTCTACTAAATAAAATTTACACTATCTTTCACATGATAGTATTATTAATCCAATAACATTATTAGTTTTATTACTACTTGAAATAAAACTACTGATTTTATTAATAATTTAAATAACATTATTTATTATATTATTAATTTAAAAAATATTATTAAGTTTTATTAATATTTTAAATAATATAGTAAAATAAAATAACATTATTAATTTTATTATTAATTTAAATAACTTTATTATTTTCAATAATAATTTAAATAACATTGCTAGTTTTGTTATTGGTTTAAATAACATCATTAGGTTTATTATAAATTTTATTATTGTTTTAAATATCACTATTGATTTTAGTATTACGTACTTTTATTAGTTTTATTAACACATTCAATAGCACTATTAATTTTTTTATTAATTTAAATAACATTATAAATTTTATTATAAAATAATGAAATTTACAAATAATTTTAAAGTTGTATAACTCAGTTTTAACCCAAAAAATGGATCAACACCATGGTTTTAGTTTGAAAGCACCAACCTTGTTCTAACATGGCAATATCATAGATCACAGATATAGAAAAATAACAGTAAAAGAAAGAAGACAGAAATTTTTTATAGTGGTTCGGTTGTTAATGAAATCTACGTCCACTTTATAGCTTTATTATAGACTGACTACTGTTACAAAATGTGTTTGATTACAAGACTTTGATTATCTCTAAGTATATTGAATCCCCAGAGTTGGAATCCACTGGAGAATCACAGTGAATCCCTTTGGAGATTGTTGTGAAGGAGGTAGAGAGTGAAGAATGTTTCCAACAGAGGTTCAACAACCAGTTCGGAGAAGATCCCATTTATGTTGCAGGTAGGATGGTATTTATAGAGATCAGAGGACTTCTGGGCCATGCCACTTCATCAACTTCTCACAGATGGATGCATAACGACCTAGGAGGCTTTAGCTCGTGATTCGAGCTAAAATCATGGGTCGCTAGCGACCCATAGAGTTGGCTTGTATCACGAGTTAAGGACTTGGCTCCTTAGCCATTGCATTGCTTGGTTGGCTTATTGATGACTCATGGAGAAGCATAGGTCGCTAGCGATCCATGGTGTATGGGTCTCTAGCGACCCATACACTTAGCATATTTTTTTTGACATACTTCTTCCTTCTCTTCTTCCATTTAGCAGAGCGACCTTCCACTTTGCATGGGTCGCTAGCGATCCATAGGGCATGGGTCACTTGCGATCCAAGAACTTGGATGTTATTTGGAGTTTGGAGTTTGAGATGTTTCCATGGTCTTGTATCGTCATTGCTTGCGTAGTCGCGTTGCACATTTTTCTGTTTTGATGGTAGTTTACTAGCTGTTTGCACTCAGCTGCTGATTGGACTAAAAGAATGATGCTCTCTTCGTTTAGTCAATTTCAGTTATTATCTCAGTAATATAGCTTGGCTCTCACTAACTCCTTGCCCTCGCTTCCCCGGTTAAGCTTAAATTCTAAACCATCCTGATGTCGTGGGATTATTCTGTTTCTTGTTAGATTCTGCTGGGTTAAAAACCCGAATAACGTTTGCCCCCCAGAGTACGTCTTCATTGTAAACAAAGCATGCTCGGGAAGTTATAGCTTTTAATATCTGTCCGTCGATTTCCAAGTGAATGTGTTAGAGTTTTACGAATTTGTGGCAGGTCATGCTGTTGGTCTTGACTGCTATTACTTGCTGTAACGGATCAAATTTCTTCACGTAGTTTCTCAACATGCTTCGAAATAATGAATAGGTGTCGGAGCTCGAGTTCGAGAAAAGTCTCCCCCAACTTTATGGGTCGCCAGCGATCCATGTGAGACGGGTTGCTAGCGATCTGACCACTAGATGGGTCGCTAGCGATCCATGATGGATCGCTGGCGACCCGATGACTTAGCATAATTTTGCTTTGGTATTCTTTTATGACTATACATATAACTTGAGTCTATCCTTCCTCTTACTTCGTACGCGACCCGAACTTGCTTTCCTGCGACTAGAAACCCTTAGCGATTTGATCCATCTTACTTCATTCGATCCATTGTTTCCTCAGATCTGTCTTATTCAATCTCTTGACCTTGATTTCCAGCCACACTGCCGTGCTTCATCAGTTCGCTTTAAAACCCTAGCTCGCCTTTGAATCGTTCCAACCCATCTCCTAGCCTGCCAGCGGTCCATCCACGTCCAGTTGATTCTACGTCCACTGTCGTTTTCTTGAATTCAGTTAGAGGTGGGTTCGCTTAGTTGGTTTGCTAATTACTGTGTTTGTGTAATGATTTGATGAAGAGTTTCCATTTGCAATGTTGGTCGCGAGAAATTCGAGTTGATTGCGGTTTAACGGGTCAGATAGCCAATCGAGTCTTGATTTTTCTTCCGGAACAACATTCGACCTTTGGCCCAATGCTTGACGTGTTTCGCAATCTTCGCCCGTTAGACCAGAATTGACTCGTGCCCAGATTCGTAGCTGTCACTGCACGTCACATCACTAGTCGATCCTGATTCTTCCAGAGAATTTGGACTTATCCTTCTCACTTGTTGCATGTTCGATGTTCCTGTAGGGAGAAGAGTTTTTCGCGTCGCTTCGGAGAATGGATCCATCATCGATCATTGATCAATAACAAGTAAGTGTAGAGGAAGTAAAACCCAAAACAAAAGTAAAGTGATGCGGGAAGTTCTTCTCTTCTTCCACTGCGAGCGAACTATCTACACGGGATAGAGCGTTTGTAGTGTTTCGGGCACCGAGTTTATCCCATATGGATGACACACTACACTTGTTCCAATTCACGCTTGAAATCCGATGCGCCAATCATGAATGTATGTCCCTTTGGAATTCGAGTGTGATAGGGGAAACTGTTAGTCTAGGATAGATTTACCTGACCGTTTTGGACACGAGTTCTATTATTTAGAATGAAGCAGCCATCCATGCGTCGTAAGTCAGGCGGGGAAAGCCTAGCACTCTCAGAAGCTGAGTTATCATCCACTTCGCAAGCTTAGTATGGCCAGTTAGTCCCGGTTGGGCCATTCGTGGATCGAACGCCTCCCAACTTTAGAGTTCTACTTAATCTGCCCGAGAGAGCTTCTTCGGTGGTTTCCACCAAGGTTCTTCATAACATCTGCGCGCAACACAGATTTCCCGAAGAGGATGTGCGTCTGCCAGAGAAGGACGAATTCGCTCATATGCCTCCCTTGGGGTACATTGCTTGCCACTGATACATGTGTTTGAACGGATACGTGCCTCCCTTTAACAACTTTCTACGTGAGACTCTCTCGAACTTGGGTATTGCCCCATTTCAGCTTCATCCTAATGGCTATGCAATCTTGACTTGCCTATATGTTCTTTTCATGTGGGCGTTCAACCACGCTCCAAGTTTTGATGAGTTGCGGTACTTTCTAGCTTTTAAGAGAAAAGATGTCTGTCCCTCCTTGATCATAACCGAAGCCCAAAGAAACCGAAAAATCATCCTGCACTTGCAAAGCAACTTATTGCAATTCAAGACACAATATTTCTTTGTCAGATGCCCCGAGGGGTTCAATCGTCGGTAGACGACAGAGGGTAAGCTTCTTTTTTTATTCATCGAGCTCTGATGTGTTGCAATGGAGTTTCTAACCAACTGTATGTCTCTTGCAGTTATTCCAAGGCCAAACAGAGACGCGGCTATTGACGAAGTTTGTCAGACTCTAAAGGTAATTGATGCCGAGGAGAGATGCATTAAAGTGCTACTGTTGCCTCGGTATGGGTTATTGGCTCCAGGTAGATCCACTGTTCAGGTTGAAATTCCCTCTCCTGCCCAATCAGGGTTCATACAAGATCTACTTCTTCCTCCTACGATTCTGGGGAAGGCACCTCCCAGAGGAGAGAGAGTCCATTAAGAGAATCAATAGACGAGGCCCGCGAGGGAAAAGACGCCACTGGGACTGGATTAAGCGGCCCAGTTAGAATGCCTCCAATTCCGGAGGAAGCAGAAGAAGAGTTCAAGCACAGAGAAGGCAAGGCCGTGTTAGAATAGGAAAAAGAAGAAGGAGAGTTCGAGAGTAGTAGTGACGAGTCTACTGTAAGTGATGATCTCTTCGCAGAATCTGATGATGAGGACTCGGAATCGTGTGACGAAACTTTGTGTATGAACCCCGTACTTTCGAGCTCGCCTCTCCCTAATATAAGCGATAAAGGCAAAGCTCCAGAGTCCAAAAGACATCGTAACTCTCCAAGTAAAGACGTCGGAGTAGAGTTCGAGGATTTCAACGACGTTTATGTTGACTTTGATGAGCTCATGAGAGAAGATTTTAAATTTGTTACGGCGCCTCCCTGCTCGGGTGATATCGTGTCAGAAGTTAGCCCAGTTCCGCCCATAACAGCTGAAATTAGTCCAATTCCACCTACGACGGTCGTCCGTCCTGGTTCGTGACGACGTTTTAGGCCTATGTTAGAAGCACACTACACATTGCACTAGGATTACACTCATTTCCATTCATTCTTTCATTCTCATTGTGTTTATCTTATGTTTCTGAACTCTTTTATGCATGTTTTATGCCAGATATGACGAGAGGACGAGGTTTCTACGATGACTTCGAGGAGTTTACCGACTCATAGTGGTATTCCAAGCGCACCTCCGGCTGTCATCAATTACGAGAAACGGAGGAGGAATATAGGAGGAGGAAAGTACTTGAAGCTGAAACCCGCCGCCAGGAAGAAAGAGATCAAAGCCGATCGTATAAAGGCGGGTATGAGAAGAGGAGATCTTTTGAAGAAAGGGATGAACCATCGAAAAGGTTGAAGTTTGACCATCACCCTCATTCTTCAGAGCTTGCTTCAACACATTCTTCCGTGGGCCAAGAAATTCCTATCACTTTTGCCCCGCTTTCGCCTTCAACTCATATTTCGTCATCTTTTATTGTTACTACTGCCCCCCGGTGCTTCTTGCCCCTACCGAAGACCTGCCTATGTCCTTCCTTCGGGCCCCTCTAAACTTGAGGCAGTGCTTCTTGCTTGGTTCTTGAAGGGGGTTAAGTTCGATCGCGATTTGCACCTAGTCTGTAAAGATTCGTATATGCCGCACCTCCAGGCCATTTAGAGCGACTTAGAACAGGCCAAAGAATAGGAGAAACTCTGTAAACAATTGGTGGATACAAATCGCAATAATTATTAGGAGATCCTCTCTTTCGAATCAGAGAAGGACGACTTTGAGAGGGCGTTGGCCGATCGTGACGCTAAGATTAAGCAGTTAGAGGAAGAGAAAGTAGTGGCGCTGCAAGAGAGCAAGAGAAATGCTGATTTGCTGAAAGAGGTGAAAGAAGCCCATACCCAAATGGAAATCGTTTACAGAGACGAAATAAAAAAGGTTCATGCAGAGGAGGAGAAACTTAAGCCAGAAGTGACTGCTTGCAGCGCAACGATTGAGGCTCAACGAAAAACTATTGCTGATCATGACCTCATCGTTGAAGGGTACAATAAAACTATTTCTGACCAGGCCGAGACCATTGCCAAGTTACAGGCTCAGGTCGCACAGCTCAGTGTCGATAAGTCTACCACTGAAGTTGAGAAAGCTGCTTTGAGAGCGGATTATTTGGATCTCCAAAATTCCTTTGAAAGAAAGATGGAGAAGCTTAATGCAACCATCCTAAATTTTTATGTTAACTCCTTGTTGCATCAAGGAAGTCTCAATTATCGGGGCCCGAAGTTCCCGCGTACTCTTGCTCTGGTATAGGAAGAAATCTTGTCCCGCTTTTCTGATAGCGATGATGTCTACACTGAGAAGGAGTTGGAGGATGCTTATCTGAATGAAGAGTCAAAGAAAGCGTTGCTCGAGAGCCGAGAAATTCTTCGAGTTGAAAGAGAGCAGGAGGCCACTGGTGTTGCCTTGACGACTGCTGCCAATGCGCTCAACAAGCCTTTTATTTTTGGCACGGGCGAATCATCAGAGCAGTCTCACGACCTGCCAACGAGTTTGGGACTTGAACCTCTCCCTCAGGCAGTGAAGCCATCAAAAGATGGCGAAGGTGGTGAGTTTGAGGTCGCTATACTTGACCGTTCCTCCGGTGCAGGTAATGTTCTTGCCTCCTCCGAATTTGGGAGTTTCCAACTTATGCCGCAAGAGCAAGAGGAATTTAATGCTTTCATTTTTGATCTTATAAGTCCATCTACCTTCCCTATTGATGTGCCAGCTTCTTCGACGCCCGGACCTATCGTCATTTCCACATCTTCTGTGGTTGTTTCTATTCCAGTTCCAGCTTCCACGTCTGCATCCGGCTTGCAACCGGGGCCAGAGGCTGAAAAGATAGTTGCGCTTCATGGCTTGGACGACCCTTCCATGTATTTAGAAGGCGACATTATAGCGGCAGAGGCCAAGGAGCATGAAATTCAGTTCGAGCAGCCCCAGAAGACTCTACTCGATCTGATCACCGTCAAGAAGGAAAAGGTGGAGGCGATCAAGGCCTCAAAGGGCTCTCGGAAATCAAGAAAACGCAAGGGGAAGGGAGGCTCTTATGAGAAGACTACTGAGGAAGAGGAGGACGTTGCCACAAAGTATTCATTTATATCACTGACAATGATAGCACTCCTGACGCAAGGCAGAAGCTGCCAACAAAGGATGGAAAGGGAAGCAGAGGAAAGAAGCATTGAGCAGCTTTCCTAAAGTCTACTTTGATTTTGATTTTGATTCTTTTTTGGGTTATTTTATACAAGTGTAGAGTCTGCATTTAGCGTTTTTGCTACGGAGTCTATATTTTCTTTTTTGTTGGCCGGTATTGTGTGGGTACGGCCCCCACATCTTGATCCTATGTAAAGAAAATTATAAGCAATATATTGATATTTTGATTGTATTCTCATCTGTATGCTCATATATGTTTTGTGCACTTGTGCTTGTTTTATTTGATACTTATCTAGTTCTGTGATTACAGCCAAAGCCCGTCGTTCGAAGTAACAGAACTTAGAAATCAATAGCACTTTGGAAATTAATAGAACTTTGGAAATTAACAGAACTTAGAGATTAACAGAACTTAGAAATTAAAAGAACTTAGAAATTTACAACACTTTGGGAATTAATAGAACTTTGGAAATTCTTTGTTAACTTATTTGTTTAATTTTTTTTGTTTAGAGTGACAGAACTTGTGAACTTAGAGATTTCATGTGTTTTTGTTTAAGTACCGGTGTATGCCCCCAGTTCACAGGGCTATTTACTTCAAACAATTTTCAGATGACCGGAAACTTAAGGTTTAGATTATTCTTATATCAAACTTGAAATCTGGCTAAGTCACAACTTGATTTTCCTTTTTTTAGAAGTTTTGCAACTTTAGCATGTAATCCCAGTTTCTGGCGATATTCTGGTAAGTATGCAATTTATGCCTGTTTGAGAGGTGCACATTGCATGGGTTAACTGACGGCGGTTTTAATCATTAATTTTCTACAGTTGAGACTTTTCAGTTGGTTTATAGCATTCCAATTTCGTTGGAGCTGTGCTCATTATTCCCGATTGTAGGAGCAGTTGGCGATATTTATGAGATGCGTGGGTTTTGGTGCTTCTCGGCATTACCTATCTTCGGGCCACGTGAAGAGCGTGTTTTTTTTTAGTGTTCGCCAACGCTGCCTATCTTCGGGAAGTGTGAGTGGTTTAAGCTTTAAGAGTCAGTGCGTGATTTTTCCTGCTCCTCGGATTTGCCTATCTTCGGGCAGTATGAGGAGTTAGTGTTTTGGAATTTATTGCGTGGCTTAAGGGGTGCGCGGCTTTTCTTTTTCCTCAGTGTTGCCTATCTTCGGGCAACATGAGGGGTTATTATTCTAGTGCGCGGCCTATGGGGCGCGCAACTTTTGTTTTTTCTCGGTGTTACCTATCTTCGGGCAACGTGAGGAGTTATTATTTTAGTGCGTGGCTTATGGGGTGCGCGGCTTTTGTTTTTCCTCAGTGTTTCCTATCTTCGGGCAACATGAGGAGTTATTATTCTAGTGCACGGCTTATGGGGTGCACGGCTTTTGTTTTTCCTCAGTGTTGCCTATCTTCGGGCAACGTGAGGAGTTATTATTTTAGTGTGCGGCTTTTGTTTTTCCTCGGTGTTGCCTATCTTCGAGCAACGTGAGGAGTTATTATTTTAGTGTGCGGCTTATAGGGTGCGCGGCTTATGGCACTCCTCGGTGTTCCCTATCTTCGGGCAACGCAGTGAGTGTTGATTTTAGCCTTCTCAATGTTGTCGAAGAAACACCGGTTTTTGGAAGGAAAAGACCAGGTTCCACCGATCTAACGGTTTGAGTCGATTTGCTTCCGTCGACCCAGCGGGTAATCATTATGAACACGGTTTTGTTGGTTCAAGAAGCAAACTTTATTAAGGAAAGCAGGGCAGTTTTTGCCTATGTACAATGCCCCCGGTATCTCGGGATGGCTTATTTGCTGGAAAATAAAAAATACATAAGATAACATTCAGACAAAGTAATGGCGAAGCAATTCGCTGTTCCATACCCTGGAACTTGAGTTCCATCGATGGTTGCTAGCTTGAAAGTCCCTTCTCTTAGCTTTTGATTAATGACATACGGTCCCTCCCAGTTTGGTCCGAAGTCCCCCAGAACAGGGTAAACTCGCTTGAGCACAAGATCTCCCACTTCGAAGGTTTGATTGTGAACTTTGGAGTTGAAGTACCATGCGACCCTTTTTGGCGGGCGGCAGTTCTCAGCTCTGCTTCTTCTCTTCTTTCATCAACTATATCTAGCGATTCGAGTAGGAGCTGCTCGTTTTATTTTTGATTGAAATTCTTCCTTCGGTGCAAGGGAACTTCTAATTCAACATGAATCATTGCTTCTGAACCATATGCTAGGGCGAACGGAGTGTGGCCGGTTGCCGCTTTGTGGGTAGTTCAGTAAGCCCATAGTGTGAGTGGAAGTTCATCAACCCAGTTTCCTTTGGCTTTTGCCAGTCGCCTTTTGATAGTGGACTTGATGATCTTGTTTATCACTTCCATCTGCTCATTTGCTTGTGGATGAGCCACTGCGGAAAAGCTCTTTTCAATTCGAAAGTGCTTATAGAAGTCTTTAAACTCGGCACTTTCGAACTAGGTTCCATTGTCGGTGATGATTTTTTGCGGCACACTAAACCTACAAATGATGTTTTTAGTAACAAAGTTAATAACTTTCTTTGTGGTTATGGTGGCCAGCGGTTCTACTTTGGCCCATTTTGTGAAATAATCTGTGGCAACTATAGCATATTTGGCTCCTCCTTTTGCTATTGGTAGAACGCCAATCAAATCGATCCCCCATATCGCAAATGGCCATGGGCTGACCATCTGTGTTAGCTTCGTTGAATGAGTTCTCTTAATTTTGCTGAATCTTTGGCAGCGATCGCATCTTCTGGCATGATCTGCAGTGTCGCGATTTATTATTAGCCAGAAGTACCCGTATTGAAGGACATTCTTCACAAGGGTCTACCTCCTAGTGTGGTCTCTGCATTCGCCTTCATGTACCTCCTTTAGGATTCGTCGTGCTTCGTCATCGGTCACACACCTAAGAAGTGGGGTTGAGAATCCCCTTCGATAGAGTATTTCATCCTATATCATGAACCGTGGCGCCTTTCGGAGGAGTTTCTTCCGTTGATTCTGGTTAGTTGGAAGGGTTCCTGCGAGTAGATAATTCCTTATCGGCGTCATCTACGTATTTGGTTCGATGGTGGTTTCGAGATTCCAGTCTACGTCCATTTCGTCTATGCCTGGGTTGGCTAGAGTTTCAACTGGGACTAGTCCCAATGACTGAGCTTCTCCTTAACTTTCCAACTTGGGTTCCCGCGAGTAGATAGTTCTTTATCACTGTCATCAATGTATCTGGTTCGACGGTGGTTTCGAGAATCCAGTCTACATCCATTTCGTCTATGCTTGGGTTGACTAGAGTTTCGAGAATCTAGTCTACATCCATTTAATCTACGCTAGCTTTTCTAGTTTTGGGTAATTCTTCTCAGCTCCGGTGGATCGTTTGCTAATGTAATACATGGGTCGTTGGATTCTTGCTTCTTCCCGCACGAGAGCAGCGCTCAACGCATGCGGGGAGACTGCCAAATAAATGAATAGGCTTCTTTGTCCACCGGCTTTGATAAGATTAGGGGAGCTTCCATGTGTCGTAGCAATTCTTCGAAAGCTGTTCGACAAGCCTCACTCCATTTGAAGTTTTTCTTTCCCTTCTTCAATGCATCGAAAAACGATATGCACTTGTCTGTAGCTTTTGAGATAAATCAGCTCAATGCTGCGACTTTTCCATTCAAGCTTTGAAGTTCCTTCTTATTTCTTGGGGCTTGGACTTCTCGTAGTGCTGTTATTTTCTCTGGATTTGCTTCGATGCCTCGGGCACTTACCATCAACCCTAGGAATTTCCCAAAGGCTACTCCGAAATGATATTTGAGTAGGTTGAGCTTCATTCCATACTTTTGGAGTATTTCGAACATTTCAGCGAGATTTTCTAGATGGTTAGCAGCTACTCGAGATTTGACCAACATGTCATCCATATAGACTTCCATAGTCTTTCCGATTTGACGTTTGAACATAGTATTTACTAGCCTTTGGTATGTTGCCCTGACGTTCTTTAACCCGAATGGCATTACTCTGTAGCAGTACAGTCCCAAATCGGTGATGAAGCTAGTGTTTTCTTGATCTGGCTCATGCATTAGGATCTGGTTGTAGCCCGAGTATGCATCCATGAATGACAGCAATTCATGCCCTACCATTCCATCCACAAGCTGATCGATTCTGGGGACTGGGAAGCTATCTTTCGAACAAGCCTTATTTAGATCCGAAAAGTCGATACAAGTTTGGCATTTTCTATTAGACTTCTTGACTAAGACTGGGTTTGATACCCATTCAGGGTAAGTTGCATCCTGGATGAAGCCATTAGCCATCAACTTATCAACCTCCTCTCTCAATGCCTTGGACCGTACGGGGCCCAAGCTGCGCCTTTTTTGTTTTACCGGTGTGAATTTGGGGTCAATATTGAGCGCATGGCAGGCAATTTCGGGTGATACCCCACACATATCGGAGTGTGTCCAAGAAAATACGTCCAAATTGGCACAGAGGAGTTTGGTTAGTTTTGACCGCATCTTGTTTTCAAGCTGCGATCCAATTTTTAGGACCTGCGTTGGGTCATCCATACAGACTGGGACAGACACTGTAAGTTCTACCGATGCTGCCCAATCCTCCCCTGAGCTCTTGTTTCTCGGGTCCAAAGCCTTATCGAATCAGTTTTGGTCCCCAAGCCAGGGGCAGCTCTGTAGTTGCTATTTAGAGGGTTCATAGATATGGAGGCTTTTCCCTATATACTTTACGTTTTCCTTTCTTCTTGACTCATGCAATTCTACGATGTAGCATTCCCGAGCGGCGCTTTGGTCTCCTTTCACAATCCCGACTCCGTGCTCTGTAGGGAACTTCATTGTAAGGCACAATTGGGCCAGTGTTATTCTGAAGTCATCTAATGCGAGTCGTCCCAAGAAGGCATTGTATGCTGACATTTCATCTACGATC
The DNA here is from genome assembly GCA_030737815.1 of Allium fistulosum. Lineage (NCBI taxonomy): Eukaryota > Viridiplantae > Streptophyta > Magnoliopsida > Asparagales > Amaryllidaceae > Allium > Allium fistulosum. Next base: position 1,292,889,978 of record CM060902.1, read on the forward strand.
ACAAAAGTCTGAATGAGGGTGACCCTTCGCTTACCCTCTCCAAGCTCCATAGGTAGATCAATTGTTCCCACCTGTTGATTGGGTTCACTAGTAAACCCATGAATCTTTGTTTGGCACGCAGATACACTTTTCATGCCAATCTTCATTTGATCGAAAGTACGTTTGAAGAGTATGTTAATGGAGCTGCCATTGTCAACCAACACCCGCCGAACCACAGCGGGTCCAATTCCTACCGTCACCACTATCGGATCAAGAGTTGCAGCTTCGATCCCCTTGGTGTCCCGATTTTGAAACACAATATCATCATTTAAGACCCTTTGCCTCTTAGTTGGAGCTTCGTCTTCCACAGCTAAACATGATTCCTTCAGAGTGTGCTTCAATGAACTCGCATATCACTCCATTTCTCTCCAACTTCTTTGTGCGGGATGAGGTCCCCTGGATATTGTTCCGATAATAAGCCTTTGGTTAGTTCGTTTCGACCTTTCTTCACTGGTTCCAACTTGATTCCTTTGTTCTCTTGGGTGCTGAGGAGTCGTAGATTGGTCGAGGTTTTGCGGTTGTTTTACGTACTGCCGGAGTTTGTTATTCTAGATCAGTTCCTCTATAAGATTCTTTAGATGGCGGCATTCGTTCGTATTGTGACCGCGTGTCTCGTGGAAGCGACAGAATTTTCTTGAGCGCTTCTGCTACTCAGTTGCCTCCTTTCTGGGCAGCTTTTTGCATTCCTCAATCCCTTGAATTGCAAGAAAAATGTTTTTCGGTGTGTCGCTTAAGGGAGTATAGCCTTCGGGCCTAAATCCTTTGAGCTTTTTATTTGTGCCATTACCATTCTTCTTATTGGAGTTTTGACCTTTTCTCTTTGAATTCCCATCTTTCCCAGTGATTCCTTCAATAGTCCGAGAAGTGTGCACATTTTGATTCATTGCTACATCGTTTTACCCGACGTTCGCCAGTTGCACACTAGTAGACTTCCTTTCCAATTCCTGCGCTTCCTCCAACCTTAGGTACCGACTTGCTTTACGATTGAAGCCTTTCCTGGTGGTAGGTTGCTTCATCTTAATCCACTTTCCAAATTCAGTTTTCGAGTGAATGACACAGACTAATGCCATAAAAACCATGTCTTCATTGGGGTTGCTTACTTCCATCACCACGGTGTTAAACCTATTCATGAAAGATTTCAGTGATTCGTTACGCCCTTAGAACAATCTGGATAGGGACATGACACCTTTTGGCTGCGTAGTATGGAGTCTGAACTGATCAAGGAAGCTTGTCATTATTTGGTCAAAAGTAAAGATAGATCTTGGTGGAAGCCTAGTGAACCACATTGACGCAACTCCTTCGAGAAAGATAGGAAAGCATCTGCATCAAACAACTTCAGAGGCATTTGCTCCGTCCATATACCAACTGTATTTGTACAAGTTAGGTTTCGGGTCCTTTGTCCCGTCATAGGACGGAATAGTTGGCATTATGAAATTTTCTAGATATCTTTCATTCAAGGTTTCATCGGTGAAGGGAGTCCGACATGGCGCAGATCCCCATTCGTTATCTCTTCTATCTTTACTCTCCTCCATTAATCATTTAACCATGTCCGCTATGTACGCCTTTGACGTCCGGTAGTCCTGAGGATTGCAATCAGTCACTACGCCAAGTGTTTGACTTTGCAAATGGCCTTGGTGAGTGGGCTAAGGCCTTGGCTCTCCTGTCTTCGGGAGAGCCACTCCTACAGGGTCCCGTTGGCTTGCGGTTGGTCTGACTGGAACAGTTTGGGTATTCCTTGCATTATCAAATGCATTGGCATTTTCTTCCAATTTGTTGTCTTGCTCTCCATCCTCTGAGTCGGAAAGATCCATAACTTTGTCTTCTATGGGGGTCTTTGCCACTTGGCTCAAATTCAAAATAGGTTGCCTTGTGGCAAATGGAGTACTTGCATTTCCGTCCATGATAAGTTCTGTTGTCATCCTTTTTTGTGGCTGTTTTCCGTTTCTTCTATGTAGACCAGAAACGGAGGAATTCTCTTGTTCCATAGCAGCCGCGGGTTCAGGCATAGTCCTTGGAGTGGGATTTGACTGAAGGGTTAGGAGACCGTTAAGCTTATCCATAAGAGCCTTTTGGCTACTTTCCATTTTTTGGTTGATCTCATCAACCATTCTATTTAACTCATCCCTGGTAACGACTTCATGCTGACTGGTGGAGGTTGGCACCTAATTCCCTAGGTTAGCGCCATTTATTTCAGTTTGTTAGGGATTAACATCTTCTCCAGCTATTACTGCCCCTATGAATCTTCCAGAGCCAGTTCTTCTTCTTCCAGGGGCCATTGATTCCAAACAGTGGATTCTTCAAGCAAAGATTAAGGATCTAACTTCTGAACCTATGGGATCCAAAGTAGATAGCTAGATCTGGATCTTGAGTTGGATTTCTTTGTGAAAGCACCAAAATGTTAACCCAAAAAATGAATCAACACCCTGGTTTGAATTTGAAAGCACCAGCCCTGTTCTGATAGGGAAATATCACAAATCACAGATATAGAAAAAGAACAGTAAAAGAAAGAAGACAGTGAATTTTTATAGTGGTTCGGCTGTTAATGAAGCTTACGTCCACTTTATAGCTTTATTATAGACTGATTATTGTTACAAGATGTGTTTAATTACAAGACTTTGATTATCTTTAAGTAGATTGAATCCCCAGAGTTGGAATCCACTAGAGAATCACAAAGAATCCCTTTGAAGATTATTGTGAGGGAGGTAGGGAGTGAAGAATGTTTCCAGTAGAGCTTCCGCAACTAGTCCGGAGAAGATCTCGTTTATGTTGCAGGTAGGATGATATTTATAGAGATCAGAAGACTTCTGTGCCAGGCCACTTCATCAACTTCTCACAGATGTATGCATAACGACCTAGGAGGCTTTAGCTCATGATTTGTAACGCCCCATATTTTTGTAACATTATTTAGGATATTTAATTAGTTAAATTAAATAAAATAATGTGAAGATTAATAGGTTGAGATTTGATTTAACTAAGGGCAGCCGTGCCATGTTAAATGGAAATCAAAATGAAACAACATGAACTAATGTGTTGGGAAATAAGGAAGGGAAATATGGGAAATAGGAGAGACTTATACCCTAAACCCTTAGAAAATGAAACTCACGTTCATTTCATTTTTTCAAACTAAAATATATCAAGATCGACCACCATTTCCATTCTCAAGAGAAGATAAAGCTAGGATTCAAGAGAAAGAAGTTAATCAACTTATTCAACATCAAATCTCACATCTTTTAATCTCAAAGCTAAGGTGAATGATTACTACCACCCATTTTCTTATGGTTTTCGGTCTTAAGTTATATCCGAAATGATTTTGCAAGTTTATGCCATGTTTTGGATGATTAAATTTATATATATGCTTGTTGGTGAATTATACATGTTCATATTAGTTTGATGATATGTTTGATATGTAAACCTTATTAAATGACATCCAAATGCCTTAAAAATTTAAATGTAGGACATAAATGATATTTTAGAGATGGGTTTCAATTTTCATAATTTTCTGAATTAATGTGGATTTTATATTAATTTTCTAGTGAAGAAAATGATTTATTGGGTTATAAATTAATTACGGCTAAAATAATTATTATTTGGGCTTGGAATTTTTATATGTTGGAAAGCATTTTAAAATAGATTTTTTGGAATTTTTCCAGATTTTTCTTAAGTGTTTTGATGAATATATAAAATTATTTAAGGTATGGGACTGAAATGTTTTATATATTTAATTAAGGAGAAGGGGCATTTTATAAAATAAAATCATTATTTATTTCTGAAATTATTGGCAGCACTTTTCTGAAAGATATTTATTAACCAATAAGAATTTGACAAACAAAGGAAGGTTAGTTGAAAAGTTATCTCTTTTAAGTTAAAAACAAGAAAATCATACTTTTAGCATGTTTCAGCCATTTGCGGCATTAAAGCTTTCGACCCAGACCTTTCGACAAGGTCAAAACCAATGCATATGGTATTAAGTTACTTAGTACGTAATGTATTGGACAATGTCGAAGGGTACTTGGTTGAAACCTTAGTTGCCGAAGAGGTTGGAATATGTTTGTTTTATAAGCCAGAAGTAACGACTACTTTACTTTCGAAAAGGAGCTTTCGACTTGGTTGCTTTCGACCTGGTCAAATATTTAAAACAAAGGTTTAAAGCTTTCGACAAGGTCGAAAGATAAACAAGCTTTTGAAGGGGTCGAAATCACCTAGCTGCCGCCTTTCAACCTTTCGAAGTCATGCTTACGACAAGGTCGAAAGGTATACTTGTCTTTTAAAAACCCAACTGCTTCTCCCATGCTTTCGAAAGGAAGCTTTCGACTTAGATGATTTACCCTTTTATTCTAATTGAAGTGTAATCCAAGGTTTTGAAAGAGGTGTTTTAAAGTATTCATAAGGATGGAGCCTATGTTTTAAAAGTTATGTTTTAAGCTTTCGAAGGGGTCGAAAGAAAAACTTTCGAAGGGAAGCTTTCGAAGAGGTCGAAAGCTAAGCTTCCGAATAAGTCGAAAGGTTTTAAAAAGAGGTTTTATTCCATATGTTTTAAATTGAACCCAAAGAGCTTTTGAAAGGTTTATGTTTTAAAGGTTTAATGCTTTCGAAAGGTATTATTTACTGAGTGGTTTCAAAGGGGTCGAAAGTCAAGCTTTCGAAGGGGTCGAAAGCAAAGCTTTCAAAGGGGTCGAAAGGTAGCTTTCGACAAGGTCGAAAGGTCCTATTTTTTGAATGGTTTTGAAAAGGTTGAAATGAAAGGTTTTTCCAAAATTTTTTAAGGCAATGTTTTAAGATAGTACGTCTAAGGTTTTTAATACTTTCAAAAGGAAGATTTTCAATGGTTTCAAAAGGGTTGAAGTATGGGTTCGAGAGGAAAGGTTTTAGCCTAGATAAATAAAAGGTTTTACTTGGTTTCGAAAGAGATGCTTTCAAAAGGATTTAGAAGGGGTACTTTTAATGTAATTGAAAGGGGTACTTTCAAATATTTAAATGTTTTCATCAATAAAGGTTTGAGTAAAGTGTGTGTGTGTGTATATATATATATATTTAACATGGCAATGTAATTTTGAGTTAAGCATAAGGATTATATATTTTTTCCTTGTATTAGTTTGATTTAAAGGTTTTAAATCATTTTGAAAAGATTTCAAGGAAAATTATAGGAAGGGATCCCTAAGTGAAAATGACTAAGATATTAGAATACCAAATGAGACTGGTATAGGGTCGCGCCCTATATATTAGCTATTGGCCCTAGCTAATTGTTGTCCAAAATTCCAGTGTGTAAGGCTTGGTCACATGTAGACTAAAATTATGATTGCACACCGAAAGGAATATATGTTTGTATATAGATAGGTTATTGGTAAGCCCGAAAAACCATTAGGATCAGGAAGACCTGGGAGATGATTAAGTTAGGGACATACTGTCTAGAAGAGAAGTATTTAACAGATAGTTAAGGATAGACCATCCAGATGAGGTGTATCTAACAGATGTTAGATTAATTTTGTTATATTGTCTGGTAGGCCCGAGTCAGCCAAAGGTTAAAAGTTAGCCAAACAAAACTTATGTTTTTGAACAGATAGTTCATTTATTACCTGATATCTATGTATGTTTATATAATGATGCTTTACAGTATTTAACCAGTTTTGGTTGTAGGAAAAAAATAAGTTTTAAAAGGATGTTAGTGAAGGGAAACCCGTTCCGCTAAGCGGCGTGGTCTCGCTTAACATATTTAACCGGGATGTATAGTATTATTTACATAAGGCTTTATGTTTGACTTGAAGTTTATGTTTTCCCCTTAAACTCTTGGGTGATCAAAGTTAATTTGAGTAGGCCGAGGGGTTAAGGTCTTTTTCAGGTTTTAGTAAGATGACGAATAAGGCTATCGGAGGCATGTAGGAGGCAAACAGATAGCTATTTAGGAGTTGCAGTTTTATGTTTGTTTTATTTCCGCAGTGTTTGTATTAAGTCTATTATGACTATATGACTCTGATCATCCAAGGGGGTATCTTTATATATCGCTCTTGGCGTGTTTTGTAATAAGTATATTTTATCTGTGCTTGGGAATGTATTTGGGATTATGTATTAAGAATATGGAACATCTGTTTTGAAATTTAATAAAGAAAGAAGTCGTTTTGAAATCTGTGATTTGTTTCATATTCAAGTGCTTCTGATATTAAAGATATCATTAACATAGCCGTATTTAGTCGTCGAAAGCTAATACTATAGATGACTGCAACATCTATAGCGTTTAGTTTTGGGCCTTTGGATAGGGGATGTTACATGATTCGAGCCAAAATCATGGGTCGCTAGTGACCCATGGTCTATGGGTCGCTAGCGACCCATAGAGTTGGCTCGTATCACGAGCTAAGGACTTGTCTCCTTAGCCATTGCATTGCTTGGTTGGCTTATTGATGACTCGTGGAGAAGCATGGGTCGCTAGCGATCCATGGTGTATGGGTCACTAGCAACCCATACACTTAGCATATTTTTTTTAACATACTTCTTCCTTCCTTCTCTTCTTCCATTTAGCAGAGCGACCTTCCACTTTGCATGGGTCGCTAGAGATCTATTGGGCATGGGTCGCTGGCGATCCAAGCACTTGGATTTTTTTGGAGTTTGTAGTTTGAGATGTTTCCATGGTCTTGTATCGTCGTTGCTTGCGTAGTCTCGTTGCACGTTGTTCCGTTTTGATGGTAGTTTACTAGCTGTTTGCACTCAACTGCTAATTGGGCTGAAAGAATGCTGCTCTCTTCGTTTAGTCGATCTTAGTTATTATCTCAATAATATAGCTCAGCTCTCACTAACTCCTTTCCCTCGCCTCTCTGGTTAAGGTTAAATCCTAAACCATCCTGATGTCGTGGGATTATTCTGTTTCCTGTTGGATTCTGCTGGGTTAAAAACCCGGATAACACGTAGGGATTTCTATACTTATTTAAATGTCTAGCCATCTTACTTACCAATACAAATACAATGATATTTACATTTCATAAATCATTTCAAATTAAATAATTAACAAAATTTTGGTAGAACTTCCCCTTATTCCCTGTATTATATACAAAGAGCATACATGAGGAACAAGAAGGAAGTGTCGTCGAAATTTTGTTAACCAATTTATTTGAAATATTGATTTATGAAACATAAATTTACGTTTATAATTTGTCTAGTACTGGGATAAATTCGATAAATAATGTATCAGATGAATATCGATATTAATTTTATTTTAAAAATGAATATATATGTAACGATCATATACGGTACTTGTCGAACGGGCCCAAATTGAACATCCATGGGGTTTTATTAATACTATCATATTAAATGACAATGAATTATTGAACAAATTATACCAATATATGAAGCTCATTAAGTACAAAAATGCATCAACGAATATAAACCAACGATAATGTTTTATAACAATTTATATCAATGATAGTGAACATAAACCAACAAATATATACGATATATACGAAGCTAATCAAATTGTAGCATTATGTAAAAAATGAATCAGAATAATAAATCATACTTACGGAGCCTTAAGCGGTGCCAAGGAGGAGGGATTTGTGGCTTGGGCTTACGATGTCACAAGATGACGGCCTAGGCTTTCTGTGATCGATGAGGTGGCTGACGAGGTAGAGGTATGGGGCTTGGGCTTGCGGCTTTTGCTTTGCAGTGGTGTCGAGGTATAGGGCTTGGCTGATAAAGAGGAGGTGGGGGCTTTATGGTGGTCGAAGTTAAGGGAAGAGGAGGGTTTTGCATCGAGGAACTTGGTTGATGAGGAGGAGGTGTGGGCTTTGCGGTAGTCGAAGTTAAGGAAAGAGGAGGGTTTTGCATCGAGGTGGAGAGCTTGGTCGACAAGGAGGAGGTGGGGGATTGCGGTTGTCGAAGTCGAGGGAGGAGGAGGCGAGGGCTTGTGATGGTCGACGTTGAGGGAGTCGAGAATCCCTTTTTCTATAATTTGGAAAGTGGGAAAGGGGAAGACATCGACTCAAGTATTATCATCGGGGCTGACACCATGACGACGACGTGCCGACACCATTATTAGGGCGTCGGCAAGGCGTCAATAATATTACGCAGGTAACGATTTATCTATGACTTACCGATGCCAGATTGATGCCATAAGTAATGGCATTGATGGGGCATTAGTAATGACAAGTAGGTAATAGTCACTTTTCTAGCAATATGTGTGTGTGCGCAAACTTTCATATATAAGTTTAAAATGCTTTGTGACAACTATTGCACATATAAATGGACAGTGTACATTATATGTGCAAATCCCAACATATGTCATATATATGTATGTATGTATTCAATAATTTTGTACACCATATACTATTTTGCACTTGCACTGTACAAATATGACCGTATTTGATACGCTCATTATAATATGCTTAGTACAAATTAAATTAAATCTTGCTTTTAAACAAATTCAAATAAAATAAAATAAAATTTTTATTTAAAACAAACTTTAGATTGGACCTAAAATCTCTTTATACTTCATAGGCCCAATAGATTAAAAGTATGATAAATTTTTTGAAATCTGCCTATTTCACCGAATTCTGATTGGCTCAGTTCTTTCAATGGTATCGGGGCCTTGATGGTCTATGCAGTCTAAATTAGCAATGTTAGGGAAAACTAATTAATGCCTGCCCATATGGTAGAGTGTCTAGAAAGGTAGCGTTGAAGGTTGGGTTGTTGGGTAATCAATTACTCTGCCTTACCTAGCTGCTGGTCTAACTCGAAAGATGAAGTAAGCCCAAATGTTATCCCCGATATAAAGGCCCAAATTGGTTTTAGATCTTAGGCTAATTTTCAAAATTTGGTTGAAAATTTAAAAATATTTAGAATTTTAAAGTTAAATTCAAAATATGAAATAAAAAGTTATAAAATGCATTCAAAATTTTCAAAATTGTTTTGAGAATAAATGATTAATTTTGAAAATTTTAAAATCAAAATGTTTATTTAATATGATTGATTAAATTTCAATTAAAAGTTAATTGATTAAAACATATATATCGATATATATATATGTATAACTATAATTATTGTAGTTATTTATTTAGCTTAAAATTGTTTATGATAAATTAAATTAAAATTTCTAATTAATTAAAGTACTTAATCAAGTTGTTTAATTAAATAAAATTTGTTAAATAAAATTAGTTAAAAGTTAATTAGTTAAAATACTTACATATATTGATATGTATACATAATCAATCTATAAACGTTATATTTGATTAACTATCTTAAATAGTTTAAGATGAGTAATATAAATTTTTTAGACATTTTATATAATATAAATTAAATTAATTAAATATGATTTAATTAATAATAATTAAAATTAATTAAATAATATTTAATTAATAAGATACATGTATATATCATATAAGTAAACTAAATTATAAATGTTATAAATAAGTTAATACTTATATGAACTATATTTGTATAAAATTTAGTGGAACTGAAAAGAAACCCAAATGAGATTAAAGGAATAAGCACGTATGTATAGTACATAGATAGTGATTTCAGATATGTTTGATACTTGAATCACAAGGGTATTTGACAAGAAATATATTATTCCCTAAATCGATATCACTCGAATAAATATACATTAAAGAATATGAATTTCTAATATAAATATCGTCCTCTACTATTTGTATGTTAATAGACTACTTGCATAGCTTCCCTCAACTTAGAGACGTTATGTGTAGAACTATTAATATATCAATTAGACAAGGTAAGATACATGCACGTATTTGTTGATCTTTCCTCATGGTACATTCATTATACTTAGGCCGTCATGAACTGGTGGGTATGAGTGAATAATCTATCTTGATTTGTTAAGCTTTCCTCAAGGTTTAGAAGAGACTAGGACAAAGACCATGGGTTAGGAGTTGTATATGATACAGCTGATAAAGTGTTATTCATCACATGCAGGTCTATGATTTGTTGAGCTTTCCTCAAGGTCAGAATCTAAAGGCAAGCGAGTACTCACACTCACCAAAGAAATCAAAAGGTTTCTATTTTTTTTTTAGGGTTTTGAGAAACATAAAAAAATCTACTGGGAGTCTTATTAAAAAAAATGAAATGGTAACATTTAACCTTTCTATTATTGTAAGAACATTTGTTATATAAAGTTAAAATAATCTACATCGATAAATTTTTGTAAATAATAAAATTGATAAAATGTTTATCAGTTAAAAAATACAAATAAATTGAATTAAGATTGACGTAGAAATATAAAGTATACTAACAAATAAATCTTTTGACCTGTTATTACTTCAAAACTCATGCAAGAGCCAATTTACAAAACCACCAAAACATTCATGCCTTGACCGCTTAAGAGTTTATTTGTTCGAGACCGTGTATTGACTTTTATGAGTTTTCTACTCTTAAGCAATACAAGAATATGGATATTTGATCCATATTCGATCATACATAAATGTTATATGGTGAATAGTCGTGCTTCGTAATGTATGAAACCTCGATGAAATTAGTTTATTGGAAATAAGCAAATAAACTATAATGTGAAATTGTATATTCAATAGATTGATTATTAGAAGGATTTATTTTTGAATGGTTCGACCATTTTGGAAAAAAAGGGAATATACGAGAGTGGATATAACTATGCATGGTTGGCATGAAGAGAGTGAATGGTTGCCTTTGCTTCATAAAGAAACATCGAAAATGAGAATTATATAAAATACTAAAATATGCTTAATATAGAATGAGAAATGTGATTTCTATTTCGATTTTGTTTAATATAGAAAATAGTTTTATGTAAAGGTTATTTCTATTATTTAAGATATTTGATTGAAAACCCTCGATTGTAAACTATTTACATTAAAAGAAATAAATAGCTCATAATAGGTAGATGAATTAATGACGGATATAATGGAAGAGTACCATATGATACTTGTAATGGATGCATCAAGATATGACAAATTGTTTTCATATATACACCAAATATTATTTACAAAATAATAAATATTTTCAGATTGATTGAAAATATAAATAGTTTTATTTTGTTATGAATATTATGAATACTCATTATTAAATAAATCTAGAATAATAGTATATGTTGCATTAGCTACATAATACAGAATTATCTAAAGTTTGAGTCATTTGGAATTATGGACTAAGCCATTGTTTTAAAAATTAATTCTTTAATTATATGATTATGAATCATATGATATTGGTGAATTGTATCTTAAACGATTAAGGATAAAGCACCCATTTAGAGGGAGTGACACAAAAATTAACGAACTCTTAAAATTGATACAAGTAGATGTAAATAATCTTAACTCTAATGATACCAAAAAATTCCAAATATTTCATTAAATTCACCGATGAATTATCGCGAACATGAACATATGTATTTGATACATATGGAATATGTCAAATACAAGTTCATAGAATATAAAACGGAAGTAGATAACACGATGTGAAAAAGAAAATAAAATGATTCGATTTGATCGAATATGCTAGTATATTGGAAAAGAGTTCCAAATGTACTTAAATTAAATAAGATTTTGTCTCAAAAATCACTCCTCCCTATGATGCATAACTATGTACTGGTAATGAGTAATTAGACTTTGTTAGATAAAGTACGTTTGATTGAGTGAAGTTGAGTTAATAACTTTCTATAAGGTCATGTACTCAAGATTAAGTATATAAGGTTAAAATTAATTTCATCCAAGGCAGAGTTTACATGATCATACAAGATAAAAGTTTATAAAAAAACCTTATTTATCCTAGGTCAAGGAGTTGATTGGTTTTGTGAGCGGAGAAACTGCACATAATACTTGTTCATGAGGGATCTTATGTGGCTCAGTCCAATTGAGTTTGGGACCAATCAATATTAACCGACCAATTTACGTTTTGAACATAAGTTTCATAAACTTAAAAACTAAATCAAATTTATACATATATATAAGTAATTCATAATATGTTTATGAATATCCACTCCTTTGCACTAAGAAATAATTGTTGTTTCGAGAAACACCAACTTCATGATGAAGGAATTTCTTTTAGAAATTATTGGTAGCAAAATGGATTTTGATATGATCTAAAGATAAAACAGATTACAAAGGATGAAATGAAATTGACCAGCCTTTATGGACATGGCTAATTAGAATGTTTGATAAGAATTCTCGCATATTAAAATGAAACTATCATTTTCTTATCGATGTCGAGAAAATAATTTCCTCGATTATCAATAAGTCATTAAGAGTATCGATCCTACCATATGGCATGATGCGCAAATCTAGAATGGATTCTAGGTACATTATCAAAATTGATTTTGATGGTTGTACCCGAAGGGATATGATCCACCGGCCGTAAAAGTGTCCCCGAGAAGAAGACCAAAGCAGTTAGAATATGGTACGCTAATATTGTAAATTTCAACTATTGAAATTTGCGTAACAGATTCATCACTAAACGTACTTAAGTTAATCGGATTTACTCACAAATTAGATATAATTTTGAGTTTTGGTATGTATGTTGGAATAAAAATTCTAAATAATGATTAGAATATTTTATCTGTGCTTAATAACCAAGGAGTCTCGAAGTCAGTGGGAGCGTTTTTGAGTTTATGGGTTAATGGATATGATCTAAGATTATACAAAAGTATTATTCGATAAGCACATAGTTGAACAAGTATTTTGATATAGAAATCAAATTGTTTGATTTTTAGTCAAAATATAGAAGAAGCGTGTGTTTGTAAGAAAGATATTATAGAAGTTAAAATATTTCTGAAACTATAAGTAAACTATAAATTTATGATTGTTAAAGATATACTGTGTTAAAATCATTTTAGTTTGGTTATTTAATACTATATATTGGATTTGAAAATGTAATCTTTTATAATTAGTATAAAAGGATATTGGGAATGTCCGAAATGATATACACAATCACTATATAAGATGTTTAATATGGAGCATGTAAGATGGATTTCTTATGCATTGACATTAGGAATAATCGTACATGCTAATCACACTTCGCTTATGTATTTGATGCATAGAGTAAGTATCAATCCGAATTAAGATCACTAAATGAAAGTTTAGCGTGTTCTCAAGTATTTATGAAATACTAGAGATTCATTTGTAGAAATAATACGTGAAATCGAACTTCATAAATGATATTCAATATCGCATGTCAATTCTAAATTTATGTTCAAACTGTAGTTAAGAACATTAAGTTGGAAAAGTTCCAAATAGTAAGCAGTGCTGATTTAACCAAAGGCTATATATATCGCCTTGACTAACACTGCAATAAAAAAGGTATAAATAAATGCACAAACTGATAAGTGGGCTAGGGATGATTCTAAATGTTGAGAATCCAATGACGTTGTTATTTGATAATAATGTCATATGATATATGTCTCAAAAGAACCTAAAACTCATTGGGAGTCAAAAAACATACTTCAAAAAGTTCCACATGATAAAGGTAGTTTATTAACATCAGATAGAGTTGATTGACATAGTAAATAGTTAAAATAAAATAGCAAACAGGAGATTGACCGAATTTTGGAATACAATTCATAATTGACCCCAAGTGCAAATGGGAGATTGATAGAGTAAGAGGTACGCCCTTGGGAAATTATGTAATTTGTTACATATATCTAACTTGATAACTAATCTTGATCAAAATAAAAAGTGTTTTCTTTCTTTCTATTATAATTTTTTTATATTGTGATATAATTAATTAAGTAATTAATTTAAAATATATTAAATAGAAAATCCTTAAATGATATGTTATACGATAGTAATCATAATGCGTTGTAATCATGAGAAATTTATCACATAAAAATAATATATTATTTAAATATTCATGGTTAAGAAGTTTTGAGATACAACATCGATAAATCCTTGAGACTAGAGTACGTAACGCTCTCCAAATGTTGGACAGTGTATTACTCATGGTTACCGGGCCACCATGAGGTTACGTACTAGTAGTTATTGGATAAATATGGAATCATTTACTCGAGAGTTTTATATTGGTTAATACAAATAAGGTCAAATAGAGAATCTTGAAGTGATGATGTTACATAGTTCCCTCGACTTGAGAATACCATGGAACTTCAACGTGTACACTCCATTTTGATTATAGTTAAATTGTGGAATATCATCCGTTAAATGACAATAGTTGGGTCTGAGTTTAAGCATTAGAAGTGAAACACTATTCAATAAAGAACTCTTCTCCTTAGTTATATGAGGTTGGTATCATAGTCAACAGTAGACAAATCAAAATCAAATCCTTTAGCCAGAATAGTACAATTAATAATAATTGTTATTATTGAACCAAAGATTCTGTATTTGGACTAATCAAATTAAATGTTGACAATGTTGGAAATTTGGCCAAAATCAAATTTCATAATTCCAAATGTGATATATTGTTCACGAAGAGAATTGTTCTCATTAATTATTACTACCAAGTATCGCTTTTAATAAGTAAAATTGGAATTTACCGAAAAGAATAAGCGATAAATTCAGCCAAAATGTCGCACTACTAGTGTGAGCGTTAATATTCGAATTGTTCGATATTAATCACTAACTGAATTTACACTTTTGAGTTACACAATTGTAATGATAAATGCTCCAAAAAACAACACGATTTAAGTAATTCATAATCTTTGTAAATTGATTAAATTAATTAATATTTATGAAAATTAATTATTAAACTTTATTTTATTTGTTTGAATGCCATTAGTAATTAATAAAGTGCGTATATAAAAGTTATACATGCATGTATCGGTATACGAAATCGATATAATATTTAAATTCGATTTAGATAGATTAATTACTAGGTGGCTTCGAAAAGTTTTGAGGGCCCATAGCACCATCCATGGTCATCCATGCATGCTTAAGGAGGAGAGAATTTGATGAAATTTGATAATGAATTAATGTTAAAGGTTTTAAAAGAGAGAATTGGAATGACTTCAATGTTTCCTTCAAAACATATTTTCTTTCATTCATTCATAGATCCACTCTTTTGACAATTTATTTCTCTAATCTCTCACCGTCTCATGGCTGAAATTCCATGCTTTCCATGGAGAAAAATTCCTACAAAAAGTTCACTTAAAATCAAAATGAAATAAATAAATAGTGGTGTTTTGGATCGTTGCAAATTTTGAAGGTCATTCAATTGGATATTTGAGTCTTTCTTTATTCAAGGCATGGTCTTTTTGGTTACATTTTAAGCTAATCATCTAATCTCCTTTTTATATATGTTATACCTTACTAGAATAATTTAGATCCCTTGTTTATACATCTTACCATGATAATATGTTATATCTTATCAATATAGTTTAGATTTTATTTCTTATACATTGAATTTATGTAACGAACGGGAATTTCGACCCTCGAAAATCGACACTATTACGTCCACTATATTCCGTGCTGAGCAATCGAATGCCCGAAAACCCGAAAGTTAGGGGAAAAGAAAAAGGAAAGAAGATAGGAAGAAAACTAAACAACATAGAATCTCACAGAGGAATGAATAATCTATAATATACAACAAATCTTTACACAAGAGCAAAACTGCAATATATATATATATATAGAAATCAATTGGAGTATACTAACCTATTTTAGCTAGGACAGTTATAACTACCTATCCTTACAATTGTTGATAGGTACAACAATGAATACAGTGGAAAAATAACAATCTACATGAATACGTCTCTGGGCCTCCAACTCGTCTCCTAAAACTCCAAAGCATCCAAACTAGTCTGTAATATGCTCGGTCTATCCCGAGCATTATAATAAAATAACACCCGAGTCAGTGTAGAAAACCAGCATGAGAAAACACACCCAACTGGATTTAAAGTTATAAGAAAAATCTTTGAAATCAAAAGTATCTGGTAAGACCATGCCGCACATAAACGCGGACGAGTTTTTCCTTACGATAACCAAAAATTTGTATATAAAAATCCAGTGATATTATAATAATGTCTATGGCTTCAAGTAATATCAAAATAACTAAAATTGTTACCATGTTAAATTCCAGTATATTAGGCTCTATAATCAAAATGGTAAAGGCATGTATTAGAGATTGGATTCCATACTAAGGCAAGGTAAGGGACTACCTTCCGATGGAACACCCCTAAAAAATGCACCGAAGTTTGACAAGAACTTCTTGTACCACTGCTACACAGAGCCGGCTGCCCCTTTAACATGATGAGCCAGATTACTCCATCCCTTTTTGACACAGATGCCTTATACTACCACGGTGTTTGCGTGCAAAACAATTCGAATATGGACAATATAGAATGGGATGGAGGCTCCTAATGGTAGCTGACTACATAGCTCTGCTGCATACCCTATTTTTGCCATTTCCCGGTTTGTGAGGCTCGCGAGGTCACGTCTTTACCTGCTTCCTCCTAGCAGACCATCTTGGAATGCTAACACTTCCCTCCAAGCAACAATGCAATACTAGCATTCATCCATACAAGTTCGTTCCAGGACTGAACAAAAACACTTGAGAGCTACGTCTCCAATACCAACATCTTCAAGTTGTCTTTACTTCGAAACACATTTGTTGGATCGAAGTGGTTTTCGGGTAACATTCCCAATCCCGGTCTCTTCGAAACAACTTTTCGAAAATTAGCGATACACTCAACCCCGATTCTTTAGGAAATAAACAGTCAAAGATAAGATCGGAGATCACCTCCTAACCGTTAGTGGACGGGTTTCCTTATCATTGTCCTATGAGAATGAAACGAGATTTATACGCACAGCACATCATCATCGGAGATGACTATACCACATAACTCACGTGTTTTTCCTAAATATTTCCAAATTTACGTTTGGGTCTAAATTTGATAGTCGGTTATTTAACTATCGAATAACAATCATTCAATGAGGGATTTAATTCCATAGGGAAAACCAACATCGGTTAAGCATATAAGCAACCACTAACCTCTTTTAATAAATCTTTCATTCATTAAAATAACTTTGTAAATTACTTGTATAAAAATACTTTTACAAACCGCAAATCCCTATACCTTCAATACTTAAAAAATATCCATATACTT
The DNA here is from genome assembly GCA_030737815.1 of Allium fistulosum. NCBI lineage: Eukaryota > Viridiplantae > Streptophyta > Magnoliopsida > Asparagales > Amaryllidaceae > Allium > Allium fistulosum. Next base: position 1,292,907,025 of record CM060902.1, read on the forward strand.
ATCTCAAGGTATAAGTATATTCACAAAATTGAGAAAGATTTTCTTTTTATTCCATTCAAAAATCATTCATAAAACTCATTATAATTCTCTAAAACCATATATAAACCATTTTATAATCTCTGAGAATCATTTATAATCCTTTTATAAATTTCAATCACTTATAATTCTTCTTTATACATTTCATAAACTCGTGTATAAATCCTTTATAAATCTCTAAAACCATTTATAAAACTTCTTTTATAAATCTATTAACCCGTTTCTTAAGTCCGTTTATAAATATATAACCATTTATAAAACTCTTTCGCCTTGTAAACAATCTTCCTTTACTTCTTCAAACCATTTTATAAACTTTTCTCATACAATCCAAGTTCATATATAAAAACCTATTAATGAGTCTCTAACATATTTATAAATAAATGAAGATCATTTGCTCCAAAACAGTATTTATAAAAAAATTATTAAAATTTAACATTATGAATAAATAATAATAATTATAAATCTTAAAACATCTTAAAATAATAATTAATCATTTCAAAAACAATAATAATTAATCTTTACCCTATTTATAAATAGTAATAACTTATTTTTAGAACTTTATTAATAAATCCTTATTGTTAATTTCAAACCATATTATTCTTAAATAATTACTTTTTTAAGATATTAGCATTTTGATAAATACTTTAAAACAATATTAACTATAAGCAAACAACTTTAAAACCATACTAACATAATTAAATAACTTTAAAACAATATAAAATATAATTAAATATTTTTAAAACAATATTAAATATGATTAAATAACTTTAAAACAATATTAATATAATTAAATACTTTAAAATAATATTAATATAATTATATAATATTTTAAACAAAATATTAATATAAGTAGATAATCTTTAAAACAAATATTTCTGAAACCCAATTTCAGATTTAAAAATCATTTCCTGTTTCAGAAACCAATTCCAACTCAAATGACAATTTACAATATTTTTAAAATACTAATTTGAGGCCAATAGTTGTCAAACACTCACCCAATATCGATACTGAATTTTCTGTCACTACTGGGTTTCAGTTTTTAACATATAACGGTGTCATAACCAATATTTCCCAAAAATTAGGTTTATTATCCAATAATCCATATGACTGGAATATTATTGAAATCAATTCAACAATAACGAGGAATCCCATTGGATCCCTCTAACCTGTCCCCCTGCATCACAGCTTATATATATCAGCACATATATATGTAAATAAATCAACATTGGTGAGGAATCCTGTTGGATCCCTCCGACCTACTTTTCCCGCATCACAAACGATATATAATCATAGAATATAAATCAACCGCTTCGAGGCAGGATTTGTATACAAAGAGTCATCCGCTCTTATACGGGAACGCAATAGGGTCTAATCCGCTCCAGGGGCGGAATATATCCAGACCAACTAATAAATATAATAATTCATCTAAACAATCATTCAACAATTTTTATCATTTATATATCATACTAGTTATCCAAAAATGTAAGTTTAACTCACCGAAATTTTCTATCGTCGTCGAGCGTTCCGTTTTGGAACTAAAACCGAATGACGTCCAATTTTAATCCAAATTTCAACAGTCTCCAAATCCGACCAAACTAGTTCCATCTGAAGCTTTCGTCATCACGAGCGCAATGTAAAAATTTGCGCCTCGATTGGACCTTGTATGAGAGAGTTGCGCAATTTATAGTCAAATGATTTAATTAAATGATTAAATAAACTAAGTACAAAATTAACTTAAATTTACAACTATGCCCCTACCTCTCCTTCTTCCCCAATAGAGCCTTTCCTGTACACGCACAAAAGAACCTAATGCACGGCCGTGCATTTCAACCAAGGATACAGAGTTATGGGTCTTAAAACCTCAATCGGACATCGCCATAGCTCCCCTCTTCCCAAACTCCATGGGCCCGACCCATAAAAACCCCACTCGAAGGCCGCCGTTCACTTGCGACCTGCTCCACTACCATGATCGACGCAACCAATTTTGATATCGAATCCCACTAAACTTCGCGCCTGAAGCACATCGCCTCCCTAGATCCAATGATGCATCCTGTTTCCTCTCACGACGCTCCTAGCTCCACCTAAACGACACCCTAGCCTCCGACCATTGCAAATCATGGACATGAAACTTCACCGAACTCGCACTAAAAATACTACTCGATCTGATGATCCCAACGGTGCATACGGCACCTCCAATTCGAAGCGGATCGGGAGATATCGATTTTTGAAGTTTATGAACATATTTTCGTTCTTATTGTTTAATGGCAATAACTCGAACGTTTCTCAACGAAATATCGATCCGTCAATTTTTAAAAACACTATGGACTGATACGAACAACTTTCATTCAAATTATTTTGGCCAATTCTTCATAGTTTGGGAGAGAATAATTTTTAAGTTGTGAATGGTGATTGTTTTTAAATTTTAAAAACTTGCTGTGAATGGCACAGGCAAGTTTATAGGGAAAGGAGGTAAGATAGAGATGTGAGAGGGGTATGGGCTTGAAGATGTGGGGGTAAGGTATGTACAATGAAGAGCATGGGCTAGGATATGGAAAAATATGTGTGTGTGTGTATATATATATATATTTATTCAAATTATCTAGTTTGACGTACCAAAAAATCTAGAACTCCAATCGAGGCGTGCCGCTTGGCGCTTTATATGTTATACCCCTATTTCGAACACAATGGAATTAGTCTTGAGGTCTAATTCGATCATATGTGGAAGATAGCTTTTCAAACCCAGTTATAATATAAATTTTCTAAAATTAATTTATATGCATTTCGATCTCGCACGACCAAACGATACGTCTGATCGCCATGAAATTCATTATCATAAAATAATATACCATTAAGGATCCAATGAAACTGGCTTTGTCGAAATCTGAAGCAGTCCCTCGAAAGGCTATTTTTATTCGTTAATTAAGACAAATTATTATGAAAACCAAATTAATCACTTTGAAATCTAAATTAAAAGTTTACTATCTTCATTCTTATTTAAATAGAATTTTAAATAAATTCTCAAAATCATTTTCATTCTCATAAAATCAAGATTCAATTATTTAAACAACCCAAATTATTAAATTCAACATTAAATTATCCAATAAATCGCTATATTTGGAATTCGAGTTATTTAACTAATAAAATTAACTTTTCAATATTTAAAATTAATCAAATATTGCAATTTCAAATGGCTAAAATTCTAGGTCGTTACATTCTTATCCCTTTAAAAGAATTTCATCCCCGAATTTGCTAAGGTAAGAAAAATGCCCAACTCATTACTTTTTAAAACCAATTAGTTGAAATAGATTACAAAATCCTTTTAAGTCTTTAACTTTTCCAAGAATCAAATCGTTGAAGCTTTATTATTACTTTTACTAAGTTTTCAAATCCACTCATAGCTTCCAACCAATATCATCCCATTCAATCATTTCAGGTTATAACTCAAAAACAAATTTTAGTTATTAATTTTTTTTTTCGAAATTTCTAAAATTTTTCTAACGCCTTAAATTTACGGAAATTCACCAGCGTCTCCTTTGCGCAGCTCGATCGAAACAACTACTAATCGCCACTACGGGTCCAAACCAGCAAAAGAAAACAAAAGCCAAGTGGCTCAACCATAAAACCATCAAACCAAACAGCAATGTAAACATGTACCTTTTTGTCGGGCAACCAAATTTTACTTATTAAATCAAAGACATCAAACTAGCTCTTGCTTCTATATACCTGCATCTTATTTACCAATGATATCTAATCATATAATTCATAATCATATTATTCTGCAATTTCAATTTCCAACATTTGCTTTACTAAAGCCCGTACGATGTACATATATCATCCATATGGAAATCTCAATCTGATTGCTTGCTCGATCACACAATTTCACTTTTGAACTAGTGTCGTTCACACGACTACTCTAGTGTGGACTCAGATCTGGTTCCTTGATTAGAAACCCCCATTCTCCTTGCATAGCCATATACTATGATAGAGAATTCTAAAATCAATCAAAAATACATATTCAGTATTCGCCGTCGAGAATCGAGTGAAAATCCCAACTTGAACTGATGCAAATCATCTCAAAATCACGTACTCAAATCTGGATCAAACCGTTATGCGAATAAAATAATATACGTACAACCCATATATTTATTTCAATTGATTGCTTAGCTATACCAAACTCCTTTTTATTCACATTCACTTTATTCTCATTCATTTTATTCACATTCAATTGATCTACATTCAATTATTCACATTGCTTATTCATATCCATTTATTACTTAGTATATTTCTTTCAATGCTAATGTCACTTAAGAATTATTCCATCGAATTTTACTTAAGTTTATAAACATTTCATACCCCTCTTCTCATGTTTATTACCACTTCACAACCTAAGTCCATATCCATTTTAAATCAAATCCAATTTCATTTAACTCAATTCATTGTTCAATTTCAATATTTCTATTCAATCAACCAACATTTCAAGCCATATTCAATTCGCTAATTTATTTAATTAGTTCATTTCAAATCAAAATCAATTCCATTTCCAAAAATCATTTCATTTAACTTAACATAAGTTAAATCGTCTTTTCAAATTTGCTTTCTCAACATTCATATGTAACAATTTTAAAACATTTCTTTACTTACAAATTCCCAAAATTTATATGTTATCAAACTTATTTTCCCATATTTTCATAAAACACTTAAATTAAAACTTCCAGTGTCTAAACATCCCGTTCTTATTTCAAATCAATTTGATATCATATATTTACATAATCCCCTTGGTATATTAAATCATTCTTTTGAATTTTAAAATCAAAACTAGTTTTACTAAAACAAATCTCCAATGGTAGCGATTTCTCTCTTGGAAACCCAAAAATGAATGTCGATGATGCTGCAGTCATCACCGAATTTTTTCCAATGACCAAAGTGAGTTCAGTGCTTTCTAACCTTTTTTAAATTCTATTTTAAATATTTCTAATCAAAATATTTTCTAAATAATATTATATATATATTCCAAAACTTTGAAAAACCATTTTCAAAACTAACAGGATTTAAACTCTCAAATTCCCAGCTTTTAAATCTTTTTTAAGTTATTTACAAATCATATTTATAATATACTTATGAAATTTCATTTCCTTTCCATTTATAAATCACATTTATAAATAATATTTATTTAGTTCCATTTGGTTATGTAAAATTATTTCTTAATTGTTTATCTTACTTACATTATAATATCATCTTTTATTCGATCACAAACAACAAACAAATGATAATAATCTAACATTATCATTTTCAAACAACCAAGCACACCATATATACCATAATAATTTTCTAAAAAATTATTCCTTTATATATAAAATATAATAAAGGTAAAATTATTTCATTTACCCAATTTCAAAACAATACCATAATAATTTTCTAAAAAATTATTCCTTTATATATAAAATATAATAAAGGTAAAATTATTTCATTTACCCAATTGCTCTGTTCAAGTGTTTAGAGATCCCTATCAATAACGTTAATTACTCATATTGACCAGAATCCATAAACCACTCAACTAACCAATCAACACAACATAAAGCAATTTTTATATCACTAACAAATACGCGCTCATATGTATATACACACTCAAACTCATTTTAGGGTGGTACTGACCCTATCTCTAATGAGTACCCCACTAAAGCCAAGGTCCTCCCTTAACCTTCAGCTCTAATACCAAATGTAACGAAGGGGATTTTTGACCCTTGAAATTCGACACTAATACATCCACTATATTTCGTGTCGAGCAATCGAATGCCGAAAAACCCGAAAGTTAGGGGAAAAGAAAAAGGAAAGAAGATAGGAAGAAAACTAAACAACACAGAATCTCAGACGAATAATCTATAATATACAACAAGTCTTTACACAAGAGCAAAACTGCAATATGTATATATAAAAAAATCAATCAGAGTATACTAACCTATTTCAGCCTGGGCAGTTATAACAGCCTGTCCTTACAACTGTTGATAGATACAACAATGAATACAGCGAAAAAATAAGCATCTATGTGAATACGTCTCTAGGCCTCTAACTCGTCTCCTGAAGCTCCAAAGCATCCAAACTAGTCTGTAATATGCTCGGCCTGACCCGAGCATTATAATAAAATAACACCCGAGTCAGTCTAGAAAACCAGCGTGAGAAAACACACCTAACTGGATTTAAAGTTATAAGAAAAATCTTTGAAATCAAAATTATCTCGTAAGACCACGCTGCACATAAACACGGACGGGTTTTTACCTTACAATAACCAAAACATTTGTATATAAAAATCCAATGATATTATAATAATGTTTATGGTTTCAAATAATATCAAAATAGCTGAAATTGTTACCATATTAAATTTCAACATACTAGGCTCTACAATCAAAACCGTAATGGCACGTATTGGAGATTGGATTCCATACTATGGTAAGGTAAGGGACTACCTACCGATGGTACACCCCTAGAAAATGCACCAGAGTCTGACAAGAACTTCTTGTACCCCTGCTACACAGAGCCGGTTGCCCCTTTAACAGGACGAGCCAGATTACCCCATCCCTTTTTGACATCGAGGCCTTATACTACCACGGTGTTTGCACGCAAAACAATTCGAATATGGAAAATCTAGAATGGGATGACGGCTCCTAATGGTACCTGACTACATAGCTCTGCTGCATACCATGTTTTTGCCATTTCCTGGTTTGTAAGGCTCACGACATCACGTCTTTACCTTCTTCCTTCTACTAGACCATCTTGGAATGCTAACACTGCCCTCCAGGCAACAATGCAATACCAAAATTTATCCGTACAAGTTTGTTCGGGACTAAACGAAACAATTGAGAGCTCCGTCTCCAATTCCATCATCTTAAAGTTGTCTTTACTTCAAAATGCATTTGTTGGATTGAAGTGGTTTTCAGGGAACATACCCGATCCCAGTCTCTTCGAAACAACTTTTTGATAATTCCTGGCAAACTCAACCCCGGTTCTTTAGGAAATAAATAGTCAAATATAAGATCGGAGATCACCACCTAACCGTTAGTGGACGGGTTTCTTTTTCATTGTCCTAGGAGAACGAAACGAGATTTATACTGTAACGACCCAGAATTTTGAACAAATTAAATTGAAAATATTTAATTAATTTTAAATATTTGAACGATGATTTAATTTGAATTCCCGATATAACTCTGAATTTGGCAATTAAATTATAAAATTTAATCTATTGATAGTTGAACGAAAATTTGAATATTCAATTTTAAGCTGAAGAAAAATATTTCAAAAGCTTTTAAAATTTATATTGATGACACTGAAGATAATAGAAGCTTCAGAATTTAATTTCGAACTGTTTTGTTCAGTTTTGAAAATTTATCGTTCGAACCAATATTTAAAAATAGTCATTTTCAAACAGTCTCGGAATTGGACGAAACCAGTTCCATTTGATCCGGAATATTGAATTATTATCGGATTTCAACTTTCGTATTTATCGGAGTTGATATGTGAGCGCACGGTGAGTAAACGCGTTGAGATTTAACCAAATTCAATTTAAATTTAAAATTTAAATTAGTCAACATCAGCCACCCTAGTTTTCTTAGCAGACCTACTCTCTGCAATGTCGCGTACTCTTGTCTCCCCTTCATCTCGTTTATACCTCACGTGAGAAATCATTTCGTTCCAAATCAAATTCTCAAACTTCCTCCCTCCCATCAGATATTCACAAATGAAATCGCGACCAGGCAAAATTAAAAATTGAATCGAAGCAGGGGGGTTTCGCGATTTTGAAAGTGGGAACGACGAGGCGGCAGCAGCAATTGAGCAGAGAAGCACGATGTCGACGCACGATAGGGTTTGGGGGTTTCATTGCCGCGCAATGAAGACGACGAGGAGCTGGGTTCGAACATGGCAGAGCAGGCGATGATTCGAGGGCGGCGACGTGGAGGGTTTCGCGAGCGAAATTCAGGCGCGTACGCATGCATGGGCCATGGAGTGCTGTGCAGTGCTCGTCGCGATGCTCGCTGGATGGGGGTGGTTCGGCGATGACGTCGAACGAAGCTCGAGCCTGAGTTGCTCAAAATTTACAGTGAGGTATTTACAAAATGTTTATTCAATTTGAATTTGAAAATACATTTAAATTATTTGTATTTTTGCAGAGGTAATATGCTGTGATTTTTATGGAAATAGAAAATTCATTTCAGAAAGAAAAATTATAAGAGTTGGAAAACAGTAAATAAGTATACATTTTCACTGTAGAATTAAAGATATATATATATATATAGTAAAACAGATGTATATATGTTAAAGTTGTTTACAGTTAAAGGAAATTTAGTTAAAGTTAATTTTTAGTTAAACAGATTTATTAAAAGAAAATTGATTTAAAAATAAAATCATTGGATCATTTAATTTAACAAACGAAAGTTTGTTATTCGATATTTTCGAATATTGATTAATTGTCTAAATTGTCTATACAAGGTTAATACAATGAAGCAACGATCAAAACGGAAAATGGATTGCAAATTAAAAGCTAAGGTGAGATCTTCTCACTCAAAATGAATTGCAGTTATTGATTTGTTTGATGTTTGGATGTGATATTAGATATAGTAGGATATATCTATATATATAGCAATATATACATATTGGCAAATGTATATATTGGATTGATTGATTTCCCGCCTCGTATAGCGGATGAGACCCTATTGCGCCGTTAGTAAGCGGATGATTTTTATAAAACCCATATACCGCGATATTCCACCTCGAAGTGGAATTGGTATTGTGCTAACATCTGTGGATGCAGGGAAACAGGTTGGAGGGATCCAACTGGATTCCTCACCAGTATTTATTTATTTACAGATATCGTGATGTATATTCTGTTATCATATGATGTTGTATGATGTATGGTTGTCGTGATTGACGAATTGGTGCGTTGCATCATCGGATTCAAGTTTTGAAGTTTAAAAATAACGACTTTTACTTTAAAAGGATTTTTAAAGTGATTATTTGAAAATATACGTTTTATTTAAATTGTTGAATTGATTTATTTTAAAGTTATAAAAGTTAAGATTTTGTGAATTTTAACCAAAAAGTAAATTCTTTTGAGATAAAGAGTTAAGAAATTTATAAAATGGTTTTAATTGGAATTTTTGAATTATTAAAAACGATGTATATAAAAGATGTACCAAAATTGATATTTATGACTTTAAAATATTGGGATTATAAAATGAGTTTTTTTCAAGTGCTAAAATGAATTTTTAAGAATTTATAAGTGAAAGAAATTTATAAATCGTAAACCTAAAAATGGAAACGATTTTGTAAAAATGAATTATAAGTATATAACTTATAATATGGATTGTGGTATAAAAATTTAGTATGAATTGAATTGGTAAATAAAGAAGATTGATAAATTGAAGTTGTATAAAATAAAAATAAAATTTATAAACGTTGTTTTTATAAATTCGAAATCAATTGAATTTGATAAATTAAATATAGAAGGTTGTTAAAGGAGATATATTCGCGATTTTGGATAGCGAATTATTATGGAAATAAAATGTGTAGAAAATAGTGAAAATTGGTTAGTGAAGTATATTCACGATTTTGGACAGTGAATATATTTTTAAGTAAAATGAATATGGTTTTGGGAAAGTGATATTTGAAATGAAGTTAAACATTTTAAAGATGTTTTAAAATGTATTATGAATCGAAATCATAGATTTCAACATTTATTGTTGAAATAGACGTTTTCGAGAAATAAGGAAATGATGGACTATAACACTGTTGTTATAGTAAATGATTTCCGAAAGGAAATGTTTTTTCTAATATTGTGATTTAAATATCTATCTTAATTTTCGAATCCCTATACTAGTGGTTTTGAGTCGTCGTAACGATGTTTTACGTAACATTCGTTTTGACTCAAATTGATGTTGTTATAGAAAATAGATTTCCTTAAAGAATGAATTATATACTTAATATTGATTTAAGTATATCGAATATTTTCAAATGTTGAAAATAAATAGATTTGTGAAGTACTTATTATTAAATAAGTATGGAATGTTTTCCAAAATGAAACGAAATGTTTTTTGAGAATTTATTTTTGAAAAGATAAATTGAAAATGAATATTGAAATCGATTTGAAAATCGTATATCAGTAGATATTTAAAAATATAAATTCACTATGGAATTTATAAAAGAAATGGAAATTCGTTTTAAAGAAAAACGTTGATTTATTTTTGAAGTGTGGAAATTTTATATCTAGTAAAGATATTTTGGAAGATAAAATAATTTGGAAAATTATTTGGAATCTGACGATGTTGCACATCTTTATTGATAGTTAAATAACCGACTATCAATAATTACCTTGAATAGGTATTTGTTGTGAATTGTATGAATTTGAATGCCACACTTATTTTTGAATAAGCGCTCACTATTCGGGTTAGCCGGGAAAGGACCATGGGGTCGTATAAACCATTCCGAATATGTGATACGTCGTTATGAATTGCATTCGAAGACCGGTGTTGAAGACCGGATATTTTTGAAAACGGAAGGATTACCGTCGAGTTACTCTACATCGGCTGATCTCTGATTTAGAGGTTTTATCACCCTTAGTGACGTGAAGTCCGGACGTGATTAGAAAATTATCCGGATTTGCAAGGGCTTCGTGAGAACTGCCTTCGGTTCTGTTCGATCCCGGAACATACTTGTATGGATTGTGTGTCTGACGTTACAAATTGAGATATAAAGCTGATTTCTTTCAAATACATTTCTGTTGGTGGCGGAGAATTTATTCTCTTAGCTTAACACCCTTCTCTGAGACGTACGAGCTCAGAGGTTGTGTAGTTGAAATTTATCAGCGATATATTCCCAATTTGGTAACGTGGCATACTGAGTGTTGCTGTGTGATGATCAGTGTTTGATCATTTGCGATATGATCATTTGTTTGATCTTATATCTTTGTGATCATAGGTTGATCATTTGTTTGACCCGAAGCATGGCTTTGTAGAAAGCGTAGCTTTGTGGACGAGACTTCGTCGAGCCTCACACCCCGGAAATGGTCAAAACAGGAAGGATGCAGCAAGGTTCTAGGGAGTAGCGCCCCTTAGTGTATGTCATTCCTTCTGGATAGAGGTGGTATCATGGTATGGAGCCCAGATACTTAACCTATGTTGATACTGCTTATTATGTGGTTTGTTGCGAATCGGGGATCCTCGGGAAGATCGGTTACGATCGGGGGATGGCATACGCGTGTCAGTAGTTACCTATTTTTGCAGAGGTAACCCGGCCTTGTGTTGGCAGAGATCCGGTTAGGTTCTCGGGACGTCATTCCAGAGGCGTTCCTTCGTGGCAATGGGAAGTTCCTTGGCCTGACCATTTGTTGGAAATCCAAAGAAACAATACGTGACTTGTACGGTTTTAGTTGTATTACCTGCTATGGAATGTGGCGGTAACCTGCTATTGAACATAGTAGCTATAGTAGGCATACGATACTGGTCGTATGTTGGCTAAGATTAATATTATACTTTCGAACTTTTTTCTACACTATGCACTAATAATAATATCAAAAAGGATTTGATTTTGCGTAGTAAGCATCTTTGACTATCATAAGAAGAAATCTCCTCCAATTCTGCGTTTGCATTGTGTGTGTGTTGGGAGGTCTTATGGTAGTTTCATTTTCCAAAAGCATTGCGAATTTGTTTTATTTTCTTTGTGAAAAATAACTGTTTTACGATCTCACACCAGTCACCATGACTGACTCGGAGTTTATTGTTTCCCTTCTAAACTCTGGGTGCCCACCAATTTCCACACGGGCAGCCTAGAGTTATGTTATCAGGATATTCTGGAGCTTTGGAGATAAGCTGGATGACGAGATGTAGTATTTGTATCTGATAGTATTTATTCCGCTGTGTATTCTGTATGAGGACAAGTTTACATAACTGTCCATTGTTGTATTGAGTTGTATATTGACTCTGATTGATGTATGTATAAACTGATATATTTCTTTGTTTTAAAATACTAGTAATTATCTATTGTATATTGTTCCGCTGCGATGTGTAAGATTCTGATATTGTTTTCGATTCTGATGTTGTTCTGTTGTTCTGTTGTTCTTCTCTTCTTCTCTTCTTTCTTCTATCTTCTTCTTTTTCTTCTATCTTCTTCTTTTTCTTCTATCTTCTTCTTCTTCTGCCTACCTCTTCTTTTTAAAAACCCTCATGCTTCGTATTTCCGTGCATCTTGAGTTAATCAATGGAGATTAGTGTTTAATCAAGGGTACGGATTTGCGGGTCTTGACAGCTGGTATCAGAGCATATGGTTAAGCGACAACCCTGCTCTGTTGGGTGTTACTCATTAGAGATAGAGTTAGTAGTACTCTAGAATGAGTTGAGTGTAATAATAGATACGAGCGTGTATTTGTTAGTGAATATAAAAATGTTTTATATTGTGTTTTCTTATCCGTTGAGATGTTTGTGAATTTTGGTCGGTATGTGGGACGCCATATTATCGATAGGGATTTCTAAACACTTAAACGAGGCAAGACGACATAGTATTGTTTTAAAATAGGGTGAATGAAATAATTTTGCCCAAAACTATTTTTGTATACAGAAGAAATGATTTTCTGTAATATATGGTTGCATGGTTGTTAGGAAAGTGATAATATTGAAATGTTATCATTATTATATGAAATTGAATACGAAATGGAAATTGTAACTCCAAAGTTAAGAAATAAATTCATATACGAATGAAATTTAAGAATATAAATTATAAATGTGATTTGTAATTTGAAATAGAATTCCAGAGAAGTATTTGGAAATGTTTTGAAATGAATTTGAAAATTTTGGAGATTTGGAAAGTTTAAATTCCTTTTTGATTTGAAAATGAATTTCAAAGGATTTTAAAAGTATTTTGGAAGAGATGAGAGCTCTAAACTCTTTTCGGTCGTTGGAAAATAATCCTGATGATGATGGCCACATCATTAGAATTCATTTTCGGGTTTCCAAAAGAGGAATTGCTGCCAAATTGATTTTAAAATGGAAGTTGTTTGGAAAATTTGGATTTTGTTTTGGAAATTCAAAGGATAGTTTGCAAGGTTGAAAAGACTCTGGAATACTATATTAAAATATTTATGAAATATTACTAAGTTGATAACTTATACAATTTGAATTTTGATAGAATAAATTTAACTTAAAGAATGAAGTTAAATCAAAGTAAGTATAAGTGAATTAATTAAATAAAGTGAAAAGATTACTTAAAGAAAATTTATTAAGTTGAAAATAAATTTGGAGTAGTAACAAATAAATTGGAATTGAGTATTGAATTATGGAAGTAAATTGTGAATGAATAAATAAATTTACAATTGTGAATAAATGAAAGTGAAATTGAAAATTTAAATTCATTTTAAATTTGTAAGCAAATGAATTGAATTGAATAATTATAAATGAAAGAGAAATTAAAATTCATATGGAATTGGAAATCCAGTTTAAACATAAGTGGTTATAAACCAAAATAGTGAATTGTAAATAAATTTTGGAAATGAACAAAAGAATAAAACTGGAATTGAAACTGAATGTTGAAAACAAATTTGAATAAAGTGAATTACAATTTGTGATAAATTAGTAAATGAAACTAATTTAAAATGATGCAGTTGTGAATGAAAGATAATTGATAAAATTCAATATTCAGAAGTTAAATAGAATCCAAATAAGGTTGGAATTGTGAATTAAATTCAAATGAAATTTGAAATGTGAAATTGAATGATAATGAATATAACTTCAATAGTGAACTAGAAGAGGATATAAGAAGTATATATTGAAATTTTGTAATAGAATTTGCAAAATAATTTGAATGTTGTAATTAGATGTTATGGCTAGTAGGATATACAGGTGTATAAAGGAATTGGATTTGATTTCAAAGATAAATTTGAATTGCTCGACAAAAGGTAAGTATTTCAATTTCAATATGAGATTTGATGATTTCTTGTCTACCCGCTTGGCTTTTTCTTTTTCCTTTTGAATTCTGAGAGTCCGTAGGGACGTTTTGTAGTCGTACCGTGTTAGCCGCGCAAAGGAGACGCTGGCAAAATTTTTTGAAAATTTCGAGTGTTAGAAAATTTTTGAGAAAATTTTGAAAGTTGAAATTTAAATTTGAATTTAAATTTTGAATTTGAATTTTGAAGTAAACAATGTTGTTTGAAACATATAATTGAAGTTGGAAAGCTAGTTGAAATGATAACGAATCTTTAGTAGAAAGATTTGTTTTGAAAATTTGATAAAACTATTAGATTATGAAAAAGAGTAGACAAGTTAAGGACCATTTCTCTTGACTTGTAATTTCGGGACGAAATTCTTTTAAGGAGGGAAGTTTGTAACGACCCAGAATTTTAAACAAATTAAATTGAAAATATTTAATTAATTTTAAATATTTGAACGATGATTTAATTTGAATTCCCGATATAACTCTGAATTTGGCAATTAAATTATAAAATTTAATCTATTGATAGTTGAACGAAAATTTGAATATTCAATTTTAAGCTGAAGAAAAATATTTCAAAAGCTTTTAAAATTTATATTGATGACACTGAAGATAATAGAAGCTTCAGAATTTAATTTCGAACTGTTTTGTTCAGTTTTGAAAATTTATCGTTCGAACCAATATTTAAAAATAGTCATTTTTCAAACAGTCTCGGAATTGAACGAAACCAGTTCCATTTGATCCGGAATATTGAATTATTATCGGATTTCAACTTTCGTATTTATCGGAGTTGATATGTGAGCGCACGGTGAGTAAACGCGTTGAGATTTAACCAAATTCAATTTAAATTTAAAATTTAAATTAGTCAACATCAGCCACCCTAGTTTTCTTAGCAGACCTACTCTCTGCAATGTCGCGTACTCTTGTCTCCCCTTCATCTCGTTTATACCTCACGCGAGAAATCATTTCGTTCCAAATCAAATTCTCAAACTTCCTCCCTCCCATTAGATATTCACAAATGAAATCGCGACCAGGCAAAATTAAAAATTGAATCGAAGCAGGGGGGGTTTCGCGATTTTGAAAGTGGGAACGACGAGGCGGCAGCAGCAATCGAGCAGAGAAGCACGATGTCGACGCACGATAGGGTTTGGGGGTTTCATGGCCGCGCAATGAAGACGACGAGGAGCTGGGTTCGAACATGGCAGAGTAGGCGATGATTCGAGGGCGGCGACCTGGAGGGTTTCGCGAGCGAAATTCAGGCGTGTACGCGTGCATGGGCCATGGAGTGCTGTGCAGTGCTCGTCGCGATGCTCGCTGGATGGGGGTGGTTCGGCGATGACGTCGAACGAAGCTCGAGCCTGAGTTGCTCAAAATTTACAGTGAGGTATTTACAAAATGTTTATTCAATTTGAATTTGAAAATACATTTAAATTATTTGTATTTTTGCAGAGGTAATATGCTGTGATTTTTATGGAAACAGAAAATTCATTTCAGAAAGAAAAATTATAAGAGTTGGAAAACAGTAAATAAGTATACATTTTCACTGTAGAATTAAAGATATATATATATATAGTAATACAGATGTATATATGTTAAAGTTGTTTACAGTTAAAGGAAATTTAGTTAAAGTTAATTTTTAGTTAAACAGATTTATTAAAAGAAAATTGATTTAAAAATAAAATCATTGGATCATTTAATTTAATAAACGAAAGTTTGTTATTCGATTTTTTCGAATATTGATAAATTGTCTAAATTGTCTATACAAGGTTAATACAATGAAGCAACGATCAAAACGGAAAATGGATTGCAAATTAAAAGCTAAGGTGAGATCTTCTCACTCAAAATGAATTGCAGTTATTGATTTGTTTGATGTTTGGATGTGATATTAGATATAGTAGGATATATCTATATATATAGCAATATATACATATTGGCATATGTATATATTGGATTGATTGATTTCCCGCCTCGTATAGCGGATGAGACCCTATTGCGCCGTTAGTAAGCGGATGATTTTTATAAAACCCATATACCGCGATATTCCACCTCGAAGTGGAATTGGTATTGTGCTAACATCTGTGGATGCAGGGAAACAGGTTGGAGGGATCCAATTGGATTCCTCACCAGTATTTATTTATTTACAGATATCGTGATGTATATTCTGTTATCATATGATGTTGTATGATGTATGGTTGTCGTGATTGACGAATTGGTGCGTTGCATCATCGGATTCAAGTTTTGAAGTTTAAAAATAACGTCTTTTACTTTAAAAGGATTTTAAAGTGATTATTTGAAAATATACGTTTTATTTAAATTGTTGAATTGATTTATTTTAAAGTTATAAAAGTTAAGATTTTGTGAATTTTAACAAAAAAGTAAATTCTTTTGAGATAAAGAGTTAAGAAATTTATAAAATGGTTTTAATTGGAATTTTTGAATTATTAAAAACGATGTATATAAAAGATGTACCAAAATTGATATTTATGACTTTAAAATATTGGGATTATAAAACGAGTTTTCTTCAAGTGCTAAAATGAATTTTTAAGAATTTATAAGTGAAAGAAATTTATAAATCGTAAACCTAAAAATGGAAACGATTTTGTAAAATAAATGAATTATAAGTATATAACTTATAATATGGATTGTGGTATAAAAATTTAGTATGAATTGAATTGGTAAATAAAGAAGATTGATAAATTGAAGTTGTATAAAATAAAAATAAAATTTATAAACGTTGTTTTTATAAATTCGAAATCAATTGAATTTGATAAATTAAATATAGAAGGTTGTTAAAGGAGATATATTCACGATTTTGGATAGCGAATTATTATGGAAATAAAATGTGTAGAAAATAGTGAAAATTGGTTAGTGAAGTATATTCACGATATTGGACAGTGAATATATTTTGAAGTAAAATGAATATGGTTTTGGGAAAGTGATATTTGAAATGAAGTTAAACATTTTAAAGATGTTTTAAAATGTATTATGAATCGAAATCATAGATTTCAACATTTATTGTTGAAATAGACGTTTTCGAGAAATAAGGAAATGATGGACTATAACACTGTTGTTATAGTAAATGATTTCCGAAAGGAAATGTTTTTATCTAGTATTGTGATTTAAATATCCATCTTAATTTTCGAATCCCTATACTAGTGGTTTTGAGTCGTCGTAACGATGTTTTACGTAACATTCGTTTTGACTCAAATTGATGTTGTTATAGAAAATAGATTTCCTTAAAGAATGAATTATATACTTAATATTGATTTAAGTATATCGAATATTTTCAAATGTTGAAAATAAATAGATTTGTGAAGTACTTATTATTAAATAAGTATGGAATGTTTTCCAAAATGAAACGAAATGTTTTTTGAGAATTTATTTTTGAAAAGATAAATTGAAAGTGAATATTGAAATCGATTTGAAAATCGTATATCAGTAGATATTTAAAAATATAAATTCACTATGGAATTTATAAAAGAAATGGAAATTCGTTTTAAAGAAAAACGTTGATTTATTTTTGAAATGTGGAAATTTTATATCTAGTAAAGATATTTTGGAAGATAAAATAATTTGGAAAATTATTTGGAATCTGACGATGTTGCGCATCTTTATTGATAGTTAAATAACCGACTATCAATAATTACCTTGAATAGGTATTTGTTGTGAATTGTATGAATTTGAATGCCACACTTATTTTTGAAAAAGCGCTCACTATTCGGGTTAGCCGGGAAAGGACCATGGGGTCGTATAAACCATTCCGAATATGTGATACGTCGTTATGAATTGCATTCGAAGACCGGTGTTGAAGACCGGATATTTTTGAAAACGGAAGGATTACCGTCGAGTTACTCTACATCGGCTGATCTCCGATTTAGAGGTTTTATCACCCTTAGTGACGGGAAGTTCGGACGTGATTAGAAAATTATCCGGATTTGCAAGGGCTTCGTGAGAAGTGCCTTCGGTTCTGTTCGATCCCGGAACATACTTGTATGGATTGTGTGTCTGACGTTACAAATTGAGATATAAAGCTGATTTCTTTCAAATACATTTCTGTTGGTGGCAGAGAATTTATTCTCTTAGCTTAACACCCTTCTCTGAGACGTACGAGCTCAGAGGTTGTGTAGTTGAAATTTATCAGCGATATATTCCCAATTTGGTAACGTGGCATAATGAGTGTTGCTGTGTGATGATCAGTGTTTGATCATTTGCGATATGATCATTTGTTTGATCTTATATCTTTGTGATCATAGGTTGATCATTTGTTTGACCCGAAGCATGGCTTTGTAGAAAGCGTAGCTTTGTGGACGAGACTTCGTCGAGCCTCACACCCCGGAAATGGTCAAAACAGGAAGGATGCAGCAAGGTTCTAGGGAGTAGCGCCCCTTAGTGTATGTCATTCCTTCTGGATAGAGGTGGTATCATGGTATGGAGCCCAGATACTTAACCTATGTTGATACTGCTTATTATGTGGTTTGTTGCGAATCGGGGATCCTCGGGAAGATCGGTTACGATCGGGGGATGGCATACGCGTGTCAGTAATTACCTATTTTTGCAGAGGTAACCCGGCCTTGTGTTGGCAGAGATCCGGTTAGGTTCTCGGGACGTCATTCCAGAGGCGTTCCTTCGTGGCAATGGGAAGTTCCTTGGCCTGACCATTTGTTGGAAATCCAAAGAAACAATACGTGACTTGTACGGTTTTAGTTGTATTACCTGCTATGGAATGTGGCGGTAACATGCTATTGAACATAGTAGCTATAGTAGGCATACGATACTGGTCGTATGTTGGCTAAGATTAATATTATACTTTCGAACTGTTTTCTACACTATGCACTAATAATAATATCAAAAAGGATTTGATTTTTCGTAGTAAGCATCTTTGACTATCATAAGAAAAAATCTCCTCCAATTCTACGTTTGCATTGTGTGTATGGTGGGAGGTCTTATGGTAGTTTCATTTTCCAAAAGCATTGCGAATTTGTTTTATTTTCTTTGTGAAAAATAACTGTTTTACGATCTCACACCAGTCACCATGACTGACTCAGAGTTTATTGTTTCCCTTCTAAACTCTGGGTGCCCACCAATTTCCACACGGGCAGCCTAGAGTTATGTTATCAGGATATTCTGGAGCTTTGGAGATAAGCTGGATGACGAGACGTAGTATTTATATCTGATAGTATTTATTCCGCTGTGTATTCTGTATGAGGACAAGTTTACATAACTGTCCATTGTTGTATTGAGTTGTATATTGACTCTGATTGATGTATGTATAAACTGATATAGTTCTTTGTTTTAAAAGACTAGTAATTATCTATTGTATATTGTTCCGCTGCGATGTGTAAGATTCTGATATTGTTTTCTGTTCTGATGTTGTTCTGTTGTTCTTCTCTTCTTCTCTTCTTTCTTCTATCTTCTTCTTTTTCTTCTATCTTCTTCTTTTTCTTCTATCTTCTTCTTCTTCTGCCTACCTCTTCTTTTTAAAAACCCTCATGCTTCGTATTTCCGTGCATCTTGAGTTAATCAATGGAGATTAGTGTTTAATCAAGGGTACGGATTTGCGGGTCTTGACATATACGCACAGTACAGCATCATCGGAGATGACTGTGCCACATAACTCACGTGTTTCTCCTAGATATTTCCAAAGTTACGTTTGGGTCCAAATTCGATAGTCGGTTATTTAACTATCGAGTAACAACCATTCAATTAGGGATTTAATTCCATAGGGAAAACCAACATTTGTTAAGCACATAAGCAACCACTAACCTCTTTTAATAAATCTTTCATTCATTAAAATCACTTTGTAAATTACTTGTATAAAAACACTTTTATAAAGGTATATCCGCAAATCCCTATATCTTCAATACTCAAAAAATATTCATATACTTATCTCAACGGTATAAGTATATCCACAAAATTGAGAAAGATTTTCTTTTTATTCCGTTCAAAAATCATCTATAAAACTCCTTATAATTCTCTTAAACCATTTATAAACCAATTTATAATCTCCAAGAATCATTTATAATTCCATTTATAAATTTCAATCACCTATAATTCTTCTTTGTACATTTCTAAAACTCATTTATAAATCATTTATAAATCTCTAAAACCATTTATAAAACTTCTTTTATAAATCCATTAACCCATTTCTTAAGTTCATTTATAAATATCTAACCATTTATAAAACTCTTTCGCCTTGTAAACAATCTTCCCTTACGTCTCCAAACCATTTTATAAACTTCTCTCATACAATCCAAGTTCATTTATAAAACTCTATTTATGAGTCTCGAACATATTTATAAACAAATAAAGATCATTTACTCCTAAACAGTATTATATAAAAATAATTATTAAAATTTAACATACGAATAAATAATAATAATTATAAATCTTAAAACATTTTAAAATAATAATTAATCATTTCAGAAACAATAATAATTAATCTTTACCCTATTTATAAATAGTAATAACTTATTTTCAAAACTTTATTAATAAATCCTTATTATTAATTTCAAACCATAATTATTCTTAAATAATTACTTTTTCAAGATATTAACATTTTGATAAATACTTTAAAATAATATTAACTATAAGCAAATAACTTTAAAACCATACTAATATAATTAAATAACTTATTAAATATAATTAAACAAATTTAAAACAATATTAAATATAATAAAATACTTTTAAAACAATATTAATACAATTAAATACTTTAAAACAATATTAATATAATTAAATACTCTTTTAAACAAAATATTAATATAAGTAGACAATCTTTAAAACAAAATATTTCCGAAACCCAATTTCAGACTTAAAAATCATTGCCTTTTTCAAAAACCAATTCCAACTCAAATGACAATTTATAGTACTTTTAAAATACTAATTTGAGGTCAATAGCTGTCAAACGCTCACCCAATATCGAATTGAATTTTCTATCACTACTGGGTTTCAGTTTTTAACATATGACGGTGTCATAACCAATATTTCCTAAAAATCAGGTTTATTATCCAATAATCCATATGACTGGAATATTATTGAAATCAGTTTAATCATAACAAGGAATCCCGTTGGATCCCTCCAACCTGTCCCCCTGCATCACAGCTCATATATATCAGCACATATATATGTAAATAGAATCAACATTGGTGAGGAATCCTGCTGGATCCCTCCGACATGCTTTTCCTGCATCACAAATCTTATATAATCATAGAATGTAAATCAACCGCTTCGAGCCGGGATTCATATACAAAGGGACATCCGCTCTTACACGGGAACATAATAGGGTCTCATCTGCTCCATGGGCGGGAATATATCCAAACCAACTAATAAATATAGTAATTCATTCAAACAATCATTCAATAATTTTTATCAACTATATATCATACTAGTTAACCAAAAAGGTTAGTTTAACTCACCGAAATTTTCTATCGTCGTCGAGCGTTCTGTTTTGGAACTAAAAATGAACGATGTTCGATTTTAGTTCAAATTTCAACAGTCTTCAAATTCGACCAAACTAGTTCCATCGTGAACCTTTCGCCATCATGAGTGCAACGCAAAAATTCACGCCTCGATTGGACCTCGTATGAGAGAGTTACACAATTTATAGTCAAACGGTTTAATTAAATGATTAAATAAACTAAGTACAAAATTAACTTAAATTTACAACTATGCCCCTACCTCTCCTTCTTCCCCAACAGAGCCTTGCCTGTACACGCATAAAAGAACCCAATGCACGGCCATGTATTTCCAACCAAGGATACGAAGTTCTGGGCTTTAAAACCTTAATCCGACATCGCTATAGCTCCCTTCTTCCCAAACTCCACGCACCCGACCCATTAAAACCCCACTCGAAGGCCGCCGTTCACCCGTGACCTGCTCCACTACCGAGGTTGACACGACCATTTTTGCCATCGTATCCCACCAAACTTTGCTTCCTGAAGCACATCGCCTCCCTGAATCCAACGGCGTATCCCATTTCCTATCTCGACGCTCCTAGCTCCACCTAAACGAAACCGTAGCCTCCGACCAATGCAAATCATGGACACGAAACTTCGCCGAACTCGCATCAAAAATACTACTCGATCTCACCATCTCAACGGTGCATACACCACCTTCCAATTCGAAGCGGATAGGGAGATATCGATTTTTGAAGTTTATGAACATATTTTCCTTCTTACTGTTTAATAGCAATAACTCGAACGTTTCTCAATGGAATCTCGATCCGTTAATTTTTAAAAATACTATGGACTGATATGAACAACTTTCATTCACATTATTTTGGCCGATTCTTGATAGTTTGAGAGAGATTGATTTTTGAAGTTGTAAATGGTGATTGTTTTTAAAATTTAAAAACCTGTTGTGAATGGTTACAAGCAAGTTTATAGGGAAAGGAGGTAAGGTAGATACGTAGGAGGGGTATGCGCATGAAGATGTGGGGGTATGGCATGTATAGTGAAGTGCATGGGCTAGGATATGGAAAAAATATGTATACATATTATATTAATTAAAATTATCTAGCTTGACGTACCCGAAAATCTCGAACTCCGATCGAGACATGACACCTGGTGTTCTATATGTTATACCCCTATTCCGAACACAATGGAACTAGTCTCAAGGTCTAATTCGATCATATGTGGAAGATAGCTTTTCAAACCCGGTTATAATATAAATTTTCTAAAATTAATTTATACGCGTTTCGATCTCGCACGACCAAACGATACGTCCGATTGTCATGAAATTCGTTATCATACAATAATATACTATTATGGATCCAATGAAACTAGTTTCGTCGAAATCCGAGACAATCTCTCGGAAGGCTATTTTACTCGTTAATTAAAACAATTTATTATGAAAACCACATTAATCACTTTTAAATATAAATTAAAAATTTACTATCTTCATTGTTATTTAAATAGAATTTTAAATAAATTTTCAAAATCATTTATATTCTCATGAAATCAAGATTCAATTATTTAAACAACCCAAATTATTCAATTCAACAATTAAATTAATAAATCGCTATATTTGAAATTCAAATTATTTAATCTATAAAATTAACTTTTCAATATTTAAAATTAATTAAATATTCCAATTTCAAATGACTAAAATTCTGGATTATTACAATTTATATATGCATATGTTGTTCAATCTATTAACTAATATTGTTTAGAAATTAAAGTATACTGAAAAGTAAAAAGGTAATTTTTTTTGATTTGAAACTAATTGTTATATACATTTAAATTGAATGCTTCATGAAATAGTATGAAAGTTTCTTATATCTTAGTTATTTTGATTGCCAACTGTTTTGGTTTTTTCAATTCAAAATTAAAAGGACTATGGTGCAAATCAAAATTTAAAGTTGAATCATTTCTAAATCACAACTCGATTTCATGTTGTTGGTTTTAAGTTGTAAACATATGAAATTGTAAGCTTTACATATGTATGTTATATTGAATTCTAATATTGTTTATTATTTTGTTCATATATATATATATGTGTGTGTGCGTGTGCGTGCGTGCATGTGCATAGTGTGTGTGTGTGTCAAAGAACAATTTAAAGTATATATCAAAAGACACTTTAATGTTTATATATATTGTAAGCTTTTTGTATATGTCAAAAAAAAATTAATGTATACATACATACATACATATATATAAATTCAATTGTTATTTATAATTTAAAGTAAAACTATACATAATCATATTTGCATATAAGTTTTAAAATGTTTTGAAAACAAGCTAAAGAAAGATTAAAATAATGTCAAAAGATTTCCTTCTTTACCTCTCATAAATTTCCTAATAAATGCCTTTTACTCGTTCTTTTAACGTCACTTAAATGTACCATTACCCGTTCATATTTGAATCCTTTAAGTCAAATATATTTAGACATTTTATGTTATTATTTCATTTAATGCATAAGTAAACTTTGAGATATGCGTGCGTGTAAAACTTTCATATTAAAGTTTAAAATACTTGTGACAACCATTGCAAACATAAATGAACAATGTATACTTTATTGATGCAAATCCCAACGGCAATATACATATATATTAACTTTGTATGCTATATGCTATGTTGCACTTGCACAATATAAATATGAGCTTATTATAATATGTTTATTATAAGTTAAATCTATACTTCTTTTGAAACAAATTTAAATAAAATAAAGATCTTATTTAAAACAGATTTTAGATCATAAAACAAATTTTAGATTTGATATAAAATCTCTTTAGACTTCATAGGCCCAATAGGTAAAAATAGGAAAAAAAGAGTTAAAATCTACCCATTTCACCCACTTCCAACTGGCCCCGTTCCTTCCATTAGTAGTCAATGAAAGTCAAAGTCTTTGGACAAAGAAAACAATTGATTGATAATTATTATTGGATTGAACCATAGATTTTAGTGTTGGACTTCGTAATTAAATATAGATGCTATTAGAGTTTTGATCATTGACCAATATCAATCAAATCAATTAAGTACTAGGTCAAGTATCGCTTTGCAACACATGCATTTAGCCGATATCAGTCCAATATGGGCGAAAGTCGTTAGACAATGGTTAAGGTCGTCCTATAATACTTAAGAAATACTAAAGATTTGTTTCTAATATATGGAAACAGTTGGAACCGGGACGTTCTACAGCGGATGAAATTGGTAGATTTCAAAAGGAATTCCTTACTTGGATCACAGTTGGACTATGAAGTCTTATGATTACATTAGATCCAAACTAATTTATGTAAATAAAATTAGATTTTATTTAATTTTATGGTTTATTTAATTAATAAACTTAATTTATTTATATTTGTATAGTTTATGAGTATATCATTATATACTTATGTATAAATATTGTGCATGTATTTTTAAAGCAGTTAAGATGCCATAATATCACAGATCTATGCTATTCAAGATTACAAAGATCTAATGCAGCAAATTGATATTAAACAAGAAGATACTCTAGGTAAAGAATTTATCTTAGTGGACTTCGACATAAATTTTACATCGAACACATAGCAGCGAGTATGAAATTCTCCTCTACTGTCGCCTTAACATATTCCCCTCTGAGATTCCATGGTTTTATCTTTGTGGCAATTATTGATGGTTCTCTTCTTGATTGCTGTCGTGATGCCATGGTTTTATTTGCCGTTCATGTTTTTTGAGTTGGTAAAGTAGAAATGTTGGGGCAGATGTTTGGTTCTCACGCGACATATCTCAGTTTATTGAAGACAAGTGCCGGTTTTGCCAGTTCTCATTTCCTATATTAATTTCTCTTTTGTATTCTTTTTGGTTTTTATTTTTTATTTTTATGGGCTGCATTTTGTATGAGTCATTTCGAGAGCCATCCCCTTCACATCTCCCCCACTTATTTGAAATCGCAGTTTCCTAAGTGTGATGTAATTTTGAAGTCCTTTGTAAGTTAACATTTGGAAATACTATGTACTCTTTTTCCCTACAAGGTACTCATCTAGGTTGGGGGTTTTAAGATTTTGATGAGGCATATTATAAAAGTATATGAATTTGTATATAATACAGAACCTTTTCCAAAAATAATATATTATGCATGTGCAACATATAGTAAAGAGTACACAGTTAAAGTCTACATATATAGATTATGGGATTTGCATCTATAATGTTTACATTTGCCAATTATATATGCATTGGCTATCTTAAAACATATATTTAAAATATATACATACATATTTATTTATAAATAATTTTTGAAATTTATTTTATATTAAGTATAATAAACCTTATTTAAAACATCTGAATATATTTTGACTCAGTTAATAAAATTTGCATTCAAATTTAATATCTAAAATATCTAATTTTGACATAGTAAAATAATTTGAATTTCAAATCAAAATTTATACAATTCAAATAAAATATCTATTAATAATTTAAAACAAATATATTTATACTATAAAATTAATCTATTACCAAAAATATATTTTTATTTTAAATTGTATGAAATAATTATTTCATGTATTTTACTATAAGATAATTATTAAATTAACATATATGTATGTGTGTGTGTGTATAGATATATTTGGCAAGGCCAGCCGGCTTTATAGTGGGTCATGCCACTGTATATATAAATAAATAACAGGTGCCATGCACATGCGCAAAGCAGCTATACATGGTTTTATAGTGGCCATACCACTTAAATACAGTACAGGTGAGAAGCTAGGTGCTTCCGCAGCTAAGAAGAAAGTCTAAATGTCCTCCCGGGAGGAAGAACCAGTGTCATCATCAGTTGACATAGGCCCCAGGACATGGATAAAACCAAAAAAACTAAGCCACTATATCTGGATCAAAGACTTCTGAATCACAGGAATACAAATACTTCCGATCCCAAGTATCATCCACAAAAACAGCTCTATTGTCATCCCGATCTTCACCTTCAGTCGATAAAGCAAGACCATCCCCATGTACATGATAATATAATCGCCGACTTTCCCCCTCTTCACCTACAAACATATAGTAACACTCAGACTCAGGACAATATCTCATTTCTGATTTCACGTGTACCCAAGACCTCTCCTCGGAGTTCCACCCAACAATCGGTGGAACAATAGACTTCCTCGAGCTGTCAGTAGAAATAACTGTTAATATATATATATATATATATATATTAACACACACATATAATAATATATTTTTATTTGCTTAAAAAATTTAACTCGAAAGCATTTTATCACTAATAAAATTAATATTTATATATGTGTGTGTATACACACACACACACATTAATATGAACACTGTTTAAAATTATTATTATATAATTATAATTAAATTACAGATCAAAATATATTTTCAATTTTTTTAAATTTCTGAAACTTATTTTTAATTTAAACTATTTTCTAAATTAGTTTTTATTACATAAGATATATATATATATATATGAGTCAAAATAGAAAAATCATTTTAAATTATTAAAAACCAAATTTAGTGTTTTAAAAATATTATATATATATATGTATGTATGTATGTATGTACGTGCGTACGTATGTATTTATGCATGTATATACGTACATATGTATGTATTATTATTGTGGCCAAATTGAAATGTTAACATATATGCATATAATTTTATTTAGTTACATGGATCAATATAGTAACACATAAATCAGGTGACATAGTGAGATATATTAACACACATTTACACCGACAACAATGGCATGTATAAATTTATTATATAATCTATCCATAACATCACACACACACATATACATACATATATATATTATATAAAAGTTAAATAAGATTTATACCTTAAGGATGCCTCCTTTGAATACACATTGATTTATGGGATCTCCTACATTCACCTTGAATCGATTTTCGGACATTACAATGGCCTGGAGTACTACCATTTTATTTGATTTAATGTGTTTTGAGACAAATGTATTTTCGGCCTAAGGGGGTTGGATAATGCTCATAGCCATGAGGAGGGAGAGAACAAGCAAGAGAGAAACGAATAAGGGGTAGGGTTGTTTAAATAGAGAATGGGTAGAGACAAGTTATCCTCCTTTTACTATTTCTTTGTCTACCAATTCCATACCAGTTCCAGAATTCAAAACAAAAATATCTCCTATCCTCTTATGTCATGGCTGGCCATAAGATGGGCTACATGGGCCATAAAAAAATCCAAACCCGTTAATTAATTATAACACCCCCACTCCGATACTCGAAAATAAATGCCAATGATGTTGTAGTCATCACTAGGATCATTTTCCGACGACAAAGCGAGTTCAGTATTGATTTGCACAACATAAATAAACAGAGCAGCCAAATAAATTTTTCATTACACCAATTTGAATTACATATTTCATTACATAATTTTTAACACAAAACACTCCCTTAAAGGTAAATAAGATAAGAACAATCAGAGTAGTATGTATCCGACATATGAAGATGCCAACGCCACACATAACCAGTTAAAAATCTTGGTTTAGACAGCGGAATTTCAGAAAAACTTTTAATAAATAGCAAGCCTCCTACTTCATCTTTGAAATCTTTATTCGTATTTCAAAAGATACATGTCTAATCCATAAACTTAACCTACTCAAATGAGTACTCGAGAGTTTACGAGAAATAATAAAAACACAGGTTAGACATAAAGCCTGATATGAGTAAAATCTTTACCACAACCGTCCATAGTGAGACCACGATGCTAACACAAAACAGATTTTCCCCTCATTTCATTATCATGAAGATACAACATATATGCAAACAATATTGCATGAAAAGCAACCATGTGCATATGCTATCAAGAAGTGTACCCTACACTGACCATCAAGTTATGAACCATGTCATTTATCAATTCCTATCAAGTATACTATATACTTGTTAATCCGTTTAAACCATGCCATACAATCATTCATCATTCAATCATACATCACTTAATCTTTGTTTTAGGCTTTCATTCATTAAGTTATTATTTACTCATTTAGCAGTTACCTCCCTAGGCATGTCTATCACTGATTTATTTTTTCTCGAACAATGTCACCTGATGAAATGGCCACTCATTCCACTAATGGGAGCCATTCTGAATAGAGCCACCCCGACTCTCCTAAGAGGTTGAATGTAAGCACCCTGAATACATTCTAGTAAGCATCATTGCTAAGCGTTAATAGGCTCTCTTAGTCCCTGAACTGTTGTCATTCATGTTGCTGATTTATTTATTTTAGTTAAAACACCATCCTGATGTTTTGGCACCTTGATATGGACCCTGCCTTAACTCTCATTTAGAGTTTATAAATCTTTTAGGATTGAATCCTATCATGGCACCCTACCATATACCATTAGACTTTAGACTAATAGTCAAGGCACCCTGCCATCTATTAACTTCATAAGTCAGTATATCTTTTCGATCATAGTTCAACCAATTTCGTTCATTTATTTATAGTGTACCCTGCACTTTCTTTAGATAAACATCTTTATCTTTTAATTCAAATGATATCCTATCATTTATTAGCTTCTCTAAACTTTCCTTTATTTCAAAGTAAGTTAACTCAATTTTAACTTATCAAAATTCCTTTTTTGTTTCATCCCTATGAAATAGTTCATTAACACTTGGAAACCATCTTCTAAAGTGCCCTAAGCATTTTCTTATTTTACTTAGAAAATATAGAATCCTATGCTTTCATGGGTTACTATTAATCGTTACGAACTAGCTATCTCATACCATTCAAATGTTAGGTTATTTTATTGTATATTTGGCTACTACATAGCCATCGTGGGTCAATAGCTTCCCAAGTTATGATGTATTACCTTTTAAGTAATGGTCGTGGATTAACTTCCCTATGGTCATCACGTACTATCTTATATACTGTCATTGCATACGAATTCATCAGATGCCATCATATGTTAATCCACCTAAGGCCATCGTGCACTAACTCGCCTAAAGCCTTTGTGATTTATCCCATTCATAGTCATCACGTGTCATCCCTTCTAAAGCCATTGCGTGCTATCTCCTCTATAAACATCGTGAGCTATATATATCCTTCGTGATCTATCCCTTCTATAGTCTTCGTATGTTGGGTTCCATACTTATCTGTCGTGGTTAAGCTCAATAAAGCCTTTATTTGACAGCTATTTCAAAGCTATTATGGGTAGATAGCTGGAATGCTATCGCATGTTA
The DNA here is from genome assembly GCA_030737815.1 of Allium fistulosum. Classification (NCBI taxonomy): domain Eukaryota; kingdom Viridiplantae; phylum Streptophyta; class Magnoliopsida; order Asparagales; family Amaryllidaceae; genus Allium; species Allium fistulosum. The sequence continues at coordinate 1,292,936,656 of CM060902.1, forward strand.
ACACATTCTTAGTCATCATGGGTTAATGTAGGTTATCGTGAGTTAAATGGCGATTTTGTAATTATATTAAAAACTGACTCATTGCATAATTAAGTATTAACTTCACACAAAATTCCGTTTGGTGTCGAACTCTCATTGTCTATTGTTTATCTTTACTGTTCACCTTTCAGAAATGAACTAATAACATCTTCCATTTATTAATTAATTATCAATAATTATTTACCCTTTTCCTTAGCCAATTAATTCATATAAAATCGAAAATTGATGGAATAAATCCCAAAAATTCATCAAAAATCAATTTTATCATCTTTTACATTTTCCCAAAATTTTTGTTTAAAATAATTAACTTTATTATTTTTAATAATTAATTTACTCGAAAGTTGCTATTTTTCCCACTTAGAAAATTCACAAAATTTTGAATTAAATTCCTGAAATTTTAAAATTTGAAACTCGTTTTTATTTCATCACTATAAACATCATATTTCAGTTTCGAATCATTTAACTTAGACTGATTCATGTTTTACCCTAAACTATAAACAAATTTAATTCGTTTAAATTTCTAAAATCAATCAAATAATATTTAATCATTTAAACATTTTTTGCGTCACCAATGCCATTTATATAAAATCCAATCCAAATCCAATAACTTAGGATAGGTTTTTAGAGAAAGATTTTACTCATCCTTGATTAAGAAAATCTTTGATTAATCCTCCTTCTTTAAAGTTGACAACTTGAGTCTTCTAGCTTAAAGTTTCCTCTTCCCATTACCAAAATGGTGGCCGACCTTGACTTGGAACTTTTAAGAATTTTTTTTAGTAAGTGAAAATGAAATAAAGTGGATGGTATGGGAGGTTAGGGCTAAAGAAAGTGGGCTAGTGCTTTTGACTTGGGCTAATATCTCATTCTAGCCTAGTCACACTATTACATTTCCCTTAACACAAACCTTCCCATCCAAAAATTAAATTTATTTTCAATAACTAGGCTAAACTTAATTGCTCTAATTACTCTTGATCCATTGAATTAACTTTATAAAGTGTCCCATACTTAATTAGTCAAATCTCCTTAGGCAACTCTTGTGATTAAATTATCTTATGCATCTCTTTAATAATATCTTCTTCTTATTTTTAATTTAATTTTCCATATTATGGACCCTCCAAAATACAGTGTTACACTCTCTCCTCCTTACATAAATTTCGTCCTCAAAATTTGAGTAAGTAAAAATTACACCAACACCTTGAAAGTTCAAAGTCATCACCTTAAAAGGTACACACAATTACAAGGATTACACTAGTACCCTACTAATGTAATCTATCAACCATCAAGCAAAAAGGTATCGATACAATTATAAATACATAGTCACATCATATATGAATACACTAGTACCCCATTAGTCCATACAGTAGGCAAACAAAGCACCGTACTATAAATACATGAATGTCTAAAACAACTTGGGATAGATATTCTTAATCCTATTCTCTACCTTCTAGGTATAGTCTTCCTTGTCTTCACTCCACTGGATGCGAACAAGCCATATAACTTTGTTCCTTAATTCCTTCATATCATAGCCTACTATTTCTTTCAGTCGTCTCACATACATTAAATCTGGCTCTACAGATAATTCCTCTATCGATTTCGATTCCACTACCAAACTTGGGTCATGCACACACTTCCTCAAATGCGATACATGAAAAACATTATGCACACCCACTAAAGTACTTGGTAACTTGAATCGGTAGGTGAGTTTATCAACTTGCTCGATTATTGGAAATGGTCATATATATCTAGGTACGAACTTCCACGCCTTCCCAAAGCATATAACCCCACGAATCGGAGAAACCTTCATAAACACGTAATCATCTACTGCGAACTCAAGCTCTTTCCTTCACTTGTAGGCATAATTCTTCTGCCTTGATTGTTTTGTCTTCATTCTGGCATGAATCAACTCTACCTTCTTAATAGCTTCTCTCACCAAATCGAGTCCTAACACAAGTCTACCTCCCATATCCATCCAACATACTCGCGACTTGCACGGTCTTCCATATAGCACCTCAAATGGTGCCATCCCGATACTCGACTAGTAACTATTATTATAAGCAAACTCTACCGGATGAAAATGATCTTCCCAAGATTCTCTGAAATCCAAAACACATGTTTTTAGAAAATCTTCAAGTAAACAGTTCAACATCAATATTTGGCCATCAGTCTGTGGGTAGTAAGCCGTGTTCAAGTTCATTTCTATACCCAATGCACTCTGCAGACTTCTCAGAACTCACTGGTAAACAATAGGTCTCTTTCACTAACGATACTACTCCGTATCCCATGTAGTCTTGCTACGTTCTTCATATATAGCTTTGCTAAGCTAGCTGCCATCCTCATCGACTTTATAGGAATAAAATGAGCACTCATAGTCAGTCTATCGAATATCACCAAATGCTATCATTTTCCATTTTCCAACCTAGGCAATCCATCAACAAATACCATAAACATCGAATCCCACTTTCAAGTCGACACTTCCAAAGGTTGAAGTAGTCCGCTCGACTTTTGATGCTCAGCTTTTACTTAATGACAGATAAAACACTTCTTCATGCATTCCCCTATATCTCTCTTCATCCTTTTCCAAAAGAAGAGTCTCTTTATATCACGATACATCTTTGTGCCCCTATGATAAATAGTAAAATTCGACTGATGAATTTCCTTCAAGACTTCCTTTTGAAGGTCTCCTACATCTGGAACACACATTCTTCCTTTCTTCTTAAGCCATCCCTTCGAGTCTAACTCAAATCCTTTCAGATCCTCAACATCTGCCCCTATCTCTAACCACCTTATCCTTTCTGCAATTATTGCATCCTCCTTCTACCTTACAGCAACCTTATCCACAAGCGGTGGATGTACCTCCAAACTTGCTATCATACCTGGATCTCTACTTAATCCAGTATTCTGCTTATAATGCACTCTACAAGAGGCTAACATCTCTAACGTTTTCCATTCTTCAGTCATGGCTAGCACTCCATTTTGATGCTTTCTACTCCAAGCATCGGGAACCTTCTTCACTTTTCCTGGCGTACATTCTATCCCGAAATCATATGCCGTTAAGAATTTCGACCATCTCTGTTGCCTCATATTCATCTCCTTCTAAGAGAATAGATACTTGAGGGATTTGTGATCCATATACAACTCGAACCATTCTCTTAACAAGTAATGTCTCCAAATCTTCAGTGCAAACACCACTGCTACTAGCTTTAAGTCATGAATCAGGTATCTAGCCTCATTTGGCCTCAACGTCCTTGATGCATAAGCTACCATTCATCCTCTTTGCATCAGCACCGCCCCCAAATCTATTCCACAAGCATTAATTTACACTACAAACACTTGATTCCCTTAAGGCACAATCAACACAAGAGCGTTCGTCAATAATCTTCAATTCCTGAATCCTTCGCACTTATCTGTCCATATGAACTTCTTGCTTTTTCAGGTCAACTTAGTCAAGGGTGTTGCTATTCATGAGAAATCCTTAATGAATCTGCGGCAATACCCAGCTAAATCCAAGAAACTTCTCATCCCTATGACCATCTCTAGCCTTCTCTAGCTATTAGTAGTTTCTATCTTCGATGGATCCATAGCCAATCCATTTCTTGAAATAACATGCCTAAGAAACTTCACCTCCCATTACTAAAAATGGTAATTTGAAAACCTTTGCCCTCAACTTGTGTTGTCTTAACGTCTCCAACGCCAATCTTGGATGGAAATCATGATCTCTTTTATTCTTAGAGAACACCAAAATATCATCGATGAAGACTAACACAAAGCTATCCAATTGATCACGAAAGATTCAGTTCATAAGATCTACAAAGAACGCAGGAGCATTAGTCAATCCAAAATGTATCAGTAACCACTCATATGAATTGTACCTTATTCGAAATATGGTTAATGGGACAATATCTTTTGCTACTCTCAGTTGATGGAAACCCGTTGTCAAGTTTAACTGTGAGAACACTCGAGCTCCACTCAACTAATTAAATAAGTCGTCTATCCTGGGTAACAGATAACGATTCTTCACTATCAATTCATTCTGCTTTCAATAGTCAATGCACATCCACAAAGATCCATCCATTTCTTTACGAATACCATGGACACTCCCCACGACAAACTACTCGACCTAATGAAACTTCTATCCCTAAGTTCCACTAGGTGCTTCTTCAATTCCTTCATCTCCATGGGTGACATTCTGTTAGGTGGTCTACTAACAGGTTGTGCCCCTAGCATTAAGTCTATCTCGAATTTGAATGCCCTTCTTATGGGTAATCCCATTACAGGTTCGAAACATTCACAAACTCTTAGATTACTTGTACTCTGCTGACCTCATCTACCTGATCGTCCATAACACATTCATCAAGTCTTAATTCTGGTTCATTATATCCAACGCTATTATAATTCTTTCTTCTCCCTTTGGATCTCGTACGATAATAATCTTATCCGCACAATAAATTCTAGTGTCATTCCGCACTAACCGGTCCATTCCCAAAATTACCTTATACTCTATGAAGTCAAACACATATGAGTAGCAAACAAAAAAATGTCCATACAAGACAAATTCTAGGTGAGTGCACCTTAATTCAGCCATACCCACCGATCAGATTAATCACATGCAAGGACATAACCAAATAGGCAGTGTCTAATTCTAACTTATCAACCAAATCTCTTGAAATGAAATAGTGAGTAGCACCAGTATCAAACAGAACTCTAATTGATATATTAGAAATAAAAATCATACCTCCAAGCACACCCTTTACTTTCTTTTCAGCAGTTGGTCCAGACGAAGGTCCTTCCAAAGCATAAACCTTTACTTGCTTCGCTTCCGGGTTTCTTATGGCTTGACCTATTATAGAGAAAGCACTTGGGCCTATTCTTGTTCACCGGCTAGGTACACTTGGTGAAGTAGTGTCCCTTCTGGCCGTAATTAAAACAAGTGACATTAGCTATATTTGGTTTTTGAGTCCTTCCTCCTAAAGTCTATCCTCCCTTTCGATTCTTTCCACCCTTCTAACATGGATTGAATCTTTTCTTCTTCCCACCCTTGGGTCTATCATCAGCTTTCTTCTCCTCTTAGAAAAGCTAACATGCCTCCTTGCCATTTCTACCACCATATCGAACGTAGCCAATAGATGAGCCATCGCTTTGTGATTCATCCCCTTCTTCAAACCTTCTATGAACTTCTCATTCTTTTTCAATGGAGTGTTGATATGCTCCTTTCCATGCTTCAACAAGTCATTAATGCACTGAATATACTCTGCCAAATCTATATCTCCTTACTTCAAGTCAAGGAACTCCCTGCACAAAGCACTCTTTTGAGATTCGGGGATAAATTAAGCCTCGAACCGCCCCTAGGTTATCTCCTCCTCTGGGACATCGGTAATTACAGCCTCCAACCATTCTAGTGCCTCCCCCCTTGGAGCTAACGAGAAGCCAACCTCCTCTTCTGAGCATTATTATATCCCAAGTTTCCAAAAATATGCTCATGCTTTCAACCAATTCAACACCTTCAAGGCAAACTCCTTCCATGTGAACTCCTTTCCTCCACAGCTCTTGAAATCCTTATTAATCTTAGAAAAGTCTACTTCCCTTGCAACTTATTGTCTCGGCTCAATAACTTTAGCTAGTTGTTACGTCATTATCTCCATCATAAATTGGTATAACAAAGCATTCACATCCATTGCTCCTTCAGTCGAGGCAGACACTTGAATACCAGCTTCACTATGAACTTTCGGGTTCACCTCCCCTCCTTAGCCATTCGTTTGAGTATTGTCATTCCCTCTACTAGATTTCGCTCTTGTACTTCCTATGGTCAAATGTCTATTACGTATATCCATTCTTGCCTTTTGCGTAAGTAAGGGTTGTAAGAATTGGAAGTAAAGAGAGTGAGAGCAAATGTAGATGGGTAGATATATTCTCCTATACATACATACATATATATAGGTATACGCTTTATGTAACATACTTGTAATTTATATATATATATATAGCGTATACCCTCCCTAAGGTGTTCGTTTTCAACTAATAAGTTTATACTTAGCTCTGTTTTACTTAGATGTTTCCCCTAACCTAAGCTTTGATACCACGTTGTAACATCCCCCACTCCGAGAATCGAAAATAGACATTGATGATGCTAAAGTCATCACTAGGATCATTTTCCAATGACAAAGTGAGTTTGGTATTAATTTGCACAATATAAGTAAACTGAGTAGCTAAATAACTTTTTCATTACATCAATTTAAATTACATAATTCATTACATCATTTTCAACCCAAAACGCTTCCCCATAGGGGTAACTACAATAAAGTAGTGTGTGTCTGACATATGGAGATGTCAACACCACGCTTAACCATTTATAAATTCTAGTTTTACGCGATAGAATTTCAAAATAAATTTTATTAAATAGCAAGACTCCTGCTTCATATTCAAAATCTTATTCGTCCTTTAAAAGATACATGTCTCACCCATAAACTTAGCCTACTCAAATGAGTACCCATGAGTTTATGGGAGATAATAAGTACACGAGTCAGACACAAAGTCTGGTATGAGTAAAATCTTTACCTTAGTTTTCCATGGTGAGACCACAATGCTAACGTGAAACGAGTTTTCCCCTCACTTCATTATCATCAAGATACAGCATAGATGCAAACAACAATACATGAAAAGCAGCCATGTGCATATGCAATCAAGAAGTATTCCCAACATTTACCATCCAGTTATGAAACATGTCATATATCAATTCGTATACCCTATACTTGTCAATCTGTTATAAACCATGTCATACATTTGTTCATCGTTCAATCAAACATCACATAATATCTTATATTAGTCTTTCATCACTAAGTTATTATTAACTTGTTTAGTGATTACCTCCATAGGCCTATCTATCACTAGTTTATCTTTTCTCGAACAACGTCATATGATGAAATGGCCACTCATTCCACCAATCGAAGTCACCCTGACTAGAGTCACACTAACTCTCCTAAGAGGTTAAATTTAAGCACCCTGAATACGTTCTACTAAGTGTTCGTACTAAGCATCAATAGCCTCTCTTAGTCTTTGAATCACTATTGTTCACGTTGTCGATTTTTTATTTCAGTTATAACACCACCATAATGTTTTGGCACCCTTCCACGACACCCTGCATTTACTCACCTTTAGATGTTATAAATCTTTTAGGATTGAACCCTATCATGGCACCCTAACATATATCATTGGAATTTAAACTAATAGTCAAGGTACCTTACCATCTAAAAACTCTATGAGCTGGTATATCTTTACGATCATAGTTCAACCAACACTTTCTTTAGATAAACATCTTTATCTTTTAATTTAAATGATACTATATCATTTATTAGCTTCCCTAAGCTTTCCTTTGTTTCAAAATAAGTTAACATAATTTTAACTTGTCAAAATTACTCTTTTATTCCATCCTAATGAAATAGTTCATTAACACTTGGAAACTGTCTTTTAAAGTGCATTAAGCATTTTTTCATTTTACTTAGAAAATATAGCATCTCACGCTTTCATGAGGTACTATTAATCGTCATGAACTAGCTATCACATAGCTTTCAATTGTTAGGTTATTTTATGGCATATTTGGCTATCACATAGCCATTGTGAGTTAATAGCTTCCCAAGCTATCATGTATTACCTTTTAAATAATGATCATGGGTTAACTTCCCTATGGTCATCGTGTACTTTCTTATATATAGTCATCGCATACTAATTCATTAGATGCCATTATATGTTAATCCACCTAAGGCCATCATATGCTAACTTGCCTAAAGCTTTCATGTGTTATCTCATTCATACTAATCACGTGTCATCCCATCTGATGTTATCACATGCTATCTCATCTATAGCTATCATGAGCTATCCCTTATATAGCCTTCATGATCTATCTCTTCTTAGTCTTTGTATGCTAAGTTCCATACTTAGCTTTCATGCGTTAAGCTCAATAGAGCCTTCCTTTGATAGCTCTTTCAAAGCCATTATAACATCCCCTATCTAGAGGCCCAAAGCGAAGCGCTACAGATGCTGCAGTCATCTATAGTATTAACTTATGGCGACTAAATACGGCTATGTTAATGGTATCTATAATATCAGAAGCACTCGAATATGAAACAAAGCACAGATTTCAAAACAACAATTTTCCATTACATTTCAAAACAGATGTTCCATATTGAAATTGCATAATCCCAAACGTTTCTCAGGCAATGTTAAAATATACTTATTACAAAATACGCCAAGAGCGACATATGAAGATGCCCTCTTGGATGATAACAGTCATATAGTCATAATCGACTTAACACACACAAAGCGGAAATAAACATAAAACAAAGAACTGCAACTCCTAAATAGCTATCCGTTAGCCTCCTGCTCTCCACCGGTAGCTTTATTCGTCATCTTACTAAACCTGAAAGAACCTCAAACCTTAGCCTACTTAAATAAATTTTGAGCACCCGAGAGTTTAAGGGGAAAACAAAAACTTCGGGTCAAACATAAAGCCTAGTGTGAATAATACTATACATCCCGGTTATTAATGTTAAGTGAGACCACGCCGCTTAGCGGAACGGGTTTCCCCTCACTAACATCCTTTTAAAACATATCTTTTGCAAACCTTTTCCTACAATCGAAACTGATTAAAAATATAAAGCATCATTATATTATGTAAACATACAAATCAGGTAACAAATGGACCGTCTGTCCGATCACTATAGTTTTGTTTGGCTTACTATTAACTTTTGGCCGACTCGGGCTTACCATACAAAATAACATAATTTATCTAATATTTATTAGACACACCTCTTCTGGACAGTCTGTCCTTAACTATCTGTAAAATACTTCTCTTCTGGACGGTCTGTCCCTAACTTAACATCTCCTAGGGCCATCTGATCCTAATGGTTTTGCAGGCTCACCAATAACCTATCTGTATACAAACATATATTCCCTTCAGTGTGTATTCATAATTTTAGTCTTATCTGTGACAAAACCCTACACACTGGAATTTTGGACTAAATTAGTTGGGACCAATAGCTGATGTATAGTGCGTGACCCTATACTAGTCCCATCTGGTATTCTAATATCCGAGTCATTTTATCTTAGGGATAACATCCCTTAAATTTTCCTTGAAAAACTCTTTCAAATTTGATTTAAATCTTTAAATCATACTTACACAAGGAAATATATATTCTCTATGCTTACTCAAAATCACTTTGCCATGTTATATATATATATATATTACTCAACCCCATGTTGATGAAAACATTTAGGTAGCGTTTGGTTTTCGTTTTGGGTTTTCAATTTTGAGTTTTCATGATCATTTTCGGTTTTTCATTTTGAAGATTTTCGTTATTTTCAAAAATGCGTTTGGATGTTCCTTTTTTGGAAACATGTTTTCAAAATTGAAAATAGAAAATTGCGTTTGGTTTGAAACATTGTTTTCATATTTTGAAATTTTGAGTTTTCATTTTGGTAATTCAAACCAAATTAAATTAAAACTAGTGCTATTATCTCCAGTTACTAATTAAAAATCGAAAATAGATAAAAGATAATATAGTAAATTCTAAACATAATAATTAAGCATTAAACATAACACAACATTTTAAAGTACATGAGGCCAAATTGTATAGGAATAAAATTACAATAAAAAGATTCATAATAAGGTCTTAGACAAACATAAAAGATACCTCAACCAAAGATAAAATTGAGAGAGAACAAATCAAGCATCTTTCACAACAATATAATAGATATATCAAACATAAATTTTGTAAGCAACGCGTTTGAGATGTCTTCCAAATCATATCTGCACATGGTAGTACGAATGTAAGACATATACTGGATCATTGCACAAAATTAGAATACAAATGAGAGTTAGTATTAATCTAAAATAAATGCATCTGACAATTTTTATGATGGACATGTTACTAACTCAGAGGACGTAAGAACAGGCTCACGGGAGGAATATGGGAAAGTTAACGGGAAGGACTCCTAGCATATTCACGTATCAACAGAAGCATTCATATAACCTATTGTTTGAAATAATTTTTATTTTGTTGAATTATGCACCAAATGTAACATGATATAATAATCAGATGGTGAATTAATTTATTGTTTAAACATTAATTTGCTCAGAGATGATTCACATCGTAATGAAATAAGATGGAATGAATATTGAATTTGAAGTAGAAATAAAATTGTACCCGAACTATATATGATGAGTTATTACGTACTCGTTCCACATCTGTGTGGCTAGTTGATCTCTAACTTGCCCCATTTGAATTGTTTGACTAACATTAAACTGCACAACTTCTTGTTCGTGACTTGACTCCAATGTGGATTGAAATATCATATTTTCGGATGAATATTCGGCAAATAGAGTATCCAACGCGTGCTCCTCCCGAATGAAGTTGTGTATTGTGCAACATGCAATTGGAATTTGTCTTTGTCTAGAAAGTGGAAAATTTGTCATCAGCTTTAAAATGGGAAATCTTGCTTTTAGAACTCTAATACAACGCTCAATGATGTTCCGACATGATGAATGTCTATAGTTGAATAAGTCTTCCTTGTCCATTATAGTCACGTAAATGATATCTTTGTCCACGATAAGGGGAAAGAAACCCAGGTATGTTTGGATATCCGGAATCAACAAGATAAAATTGTTCTGCAAATAAATAACAAAAACCATCACTTGAGAAAATTGTATTTTTGCGTCAGCAAATTATAAATATTTGTAAAAATGTTGTTATCCATCATAAATAAAGTTATTTTAGACTACCTCCTCGTGGCATTGGAAAGTTATTGCTTGGTTTTGAAACCGCATCAATAAATACTCAGGAATCATTAGCTGTACCTTCCCATCAAGCATATACAAATATGAATCTCATGTCAAAGTCACATGCAACCATCACATTTTGTGTCACAACATTTTTCCTTCCACGAAAAGAAGTTTGATTTGAAGAAGGAGCCCATGCTGAAACATGCGTTCCATCTACTGCCTCGATACAATTCTGTTGTATGATATCAAATAACATATTATTTTTATTTTATTATCAAGTAAATAAATATTCTATATATTTAACTATATCACCTTGAAATGAGGATATTTTCGCAAAAGACGTTCATGGACGGTATCTTGATTTTTTGGTTGAATAATCTCAGTGCCTAATGAGCAAACAGCTCGCAAAACTTTACGAAACCATTTTGAGATTGTATGATTAGAATGTTGAAAACGATCACCAATCACACTATAGCATGTAGTGTGTCCTATAACCATCAAAAACATAGCAACCCCCTCCTCAACGTCGACTTTTTTTACCATTTCTTAATAATCCCTTTTCTTTCAAAACATCATAGAAGTTCATAAATACATGTTTCTGCATGCGAAACATTTGATGACAGATAGTTGGATGCCCATTTAAAATTTCAAACATAAACCTTTTTCCGGTAAGAGATGATGTCCTACAAGGTCTCCTACTAATAACACTTCTTCGGTTAGCAACTAAATAGCTAAACATCATTATATCATCAATGTCATCTGATGTATGGTCATCCATTAAATCATCATCGCTTGAACCATCATCGCTTGAACCATAATTAGAGACATTAGAAATTTCACTAAACTCAACAGGCATCTCACTGTACAAAAACTTGTTATAAATTCACCACTAAGTGGACTTATGTATTTGGAATAAATTTTCAGAAGATTATCCAAAACTAGACACTAGAAATTGTAAACATACCTGGTAGAATTCACCAAGCTCTATTCATCCATGTTATAGTAACCTATATACCTAAAACAAAGTTAGTTGAGCAAAAAGTTAGTTCACCAGTGCCACGTATGAGATAATATATATAGGAATAATGCATAAATAAAAATATTCACAAAGTTGGCAGGCAGATCTACAACGCACTATGGTTACAGATTTAATTCTAGTACAAGATTCAATAAGACATGGAGATGGTCTATTACACTGTAATGATAAACACACTGTCAACATATAGATAAACTTATAATGCCAATTCTTTATCGACTTCTAGAAATTCTTAAAGCTCTGCTGCATGTTTCTGACAGTAGACATATTTGAATCATGTGCATGTTTCGTAGGTTAGCGTACCTGTAACTGAATGGCTACTTGAATAGAAAGAAAAATTTGTTCCTGAGAATAAATTATAATTTGATTTTGTTCCTTTCAATCCATTGCAAAAGTAAAGATGAACAGAGTATATATTTTAATTCATATTCATACAGTAGACTACAAACACAATCCAAATGAACAAAGCAATAACAACAACAACGGCAGAAATAATGAAAAGAATGACCCTTTGCTTGTAACTTTTACAACGTATATTACCGTATAGAAGTGTTGCCAAACTTCCTCGGGAGCATTGACTTGATTTGTATTAGGATCCCATGTGACGCCAGTATGTGCTAAAAGATCAGAAAACAGACGATGCTCGGAACGGAGACGGTTCCATTTTCCTTTTAGCTTGTCAATCCCGTAATCTAATTTCGTTGCTCGAATCATTTCCTGATTAATTTGGCCCCATACATCTTTTGTGAAAGTAGAACATTGTAATCTTCCAGCTTTCACATTCTCATAGAGTATATCAATAAAAATCTTCTCGTTCTTTGCGGACCATGGCATTGGTTCTTTTAATTTTCCACCTTCCATGTTCTATTTTTTAATATGAAAACAACTTTATAAGCGTATGCTATTTAATATATCTTCTTCATATTTTATAAAAAAAATCTTATAGTATTATGGCATTGGTTCTTAACTTTATCATTTTGGCTTGAAAACTCTTTTTTACTAGGATTAGCTAATGCATGAGAATATGAAGCCATCAAAGTATAAAAGAACAATTAAATTGAAATAATTTATGTATAATAAGTTACTGTACAGGCTGAACCAATTATAGGTTATATACTTCATCGACAACATATATAAAGAACTACTTTGAAATACAACAAATGTGGATAAAGTAGAGAGTTTAAAATCCTTTATTCAAGCTGAAAACAGAAGATGCTTTCCAAAAAACAGAAGAGAGCATTCGTCCTCTTTGCACTCACCCATGTGCTATGCATACAAGTTTACTACTGTTTATCCCATTTTCCTAATCACTGACGCACTCTTGTCTATTGATTAGTGAAAGATGCATGCACTTTACTAATGCATTACTCTATTCAATTTTGGATGATGTCAGGTTTCTCCTCTAAACTCTTACGGTAGCCATGCTTTTATCCATAACATAACATTATCTGCATCATCGTTTCTAAAACGTGTTTTATTCCACAATTTATTTTTAAATAAAAGTCAGATTTGAAGGCATGACCTCTGAATAGTACCACAACCACCAAGACAAACAATTTTTTTCTTCAAATTAATTAAAACATTTTCACTATATTATTTATCCCTAAATTTAATTATATCCATTAGCTATCTACTTTGAACCAATACAAAACCATAACATTTGAATCATATATCATTAAAATAATGAAAATACAACAAGGTAAAGAGGGTACCTTTTAGATATTGTAACTCTTGGAGCATGCACAAGGGAAATAAAGAAGTTGAATCAGCTTTCAATTGTCAACCCACTGGAAATCCTTTATTCAAGCTGCTACAGAAATATAAAAGTTATAATAGATTGTTACTATAACAGTTAGGGACATTTATAGTATAACTTTTAGGGACATTTATAATAGATTGTACTATAATAGTTTATTAGTGTTAGCTTTTTTAAAGCTCATTATAGTAATGCTCTGCTGTAACTTCCAAGTCCAGTTGGCTTTGGTTACATTTACTATATTTTAATATAGTATTCAGCAATGTTTATTTAGCTTGAGCATTGGCGTATGATTTTCTTTAAGAAAGGATGTATAATAGTTTATCCATATATGGTTACATAATGAATCTTTTGATTTTTATATTAATCATTAGATTTTTATATTTAGTTGTGAACTGACATTTGCATTTTCTTGTTTCTGTTTTAGTTCCGTTTTAAAAATACTTGTTTGATCCATTCATTTGATTATTTCAGCTTTCATTTCTTTTAGTTATTTATTTGTGTTTTCTTTAAGTTCAGTTCAGCTTTAAGTACAATTAACTTTGGATTGGAATCAGACCGATAAGGTCTTATGTTTATAATGCCCACTTGTTTGATTCGTTTATGGTTATAACTTATAAGATTAGCTTCTTGGATAACCATACCAAAATTCAAGATTGAAACCCAATAATAAAAAGGATAAATGAAACTGTGGTATAATACAAAGATAAATTTAAATATACCACATAAATGAACAAAACTGCCACTATCTGGATCCACTTAAATTTTAGTGTGAAGATTGAAATTTATGTCTTAAGGAAAATAATTTAGAATTTTCTTTGTTATACTACAGATTCAAATTCCTCTTGTGAAAATACTTTAGGTAAAAATATAAAAAAGCAGTATAAATTAATCTTGTAAATAATAAGTAGAACCTGAATGACATCCATTTCTTGTTGTCTTAGCCTTTGACAAGTAGAAGTGATTCACTTATCATTTAACAACTTTGTATACCTTTGAGACTGTAGTGTACTACCTTTCATGCCTATAATATTATGAATAAATATGCCAAACTTAGATGGTTATGTAAGTGAAAGAGCATATTAAGTGCAAATCTCAATTACCCCTAATGCAAAATAAATTGGTTTCTTTTAATTTCCTATTTGAAGGCAAGGAAGATGTGAATGTTGAATTGTAAAATATACTTCTCCTTGAAATATTTAACCACAAATTTCATGTTCATTTGGTCATCAACTTGGAAATTGAAGAAAAGAATATGACGCAAAAAAATTGATTATTGAAAATAATATATTAGTGTCAGCATTAGTGTTATGCTATCGTTTAATTACCATGATAGTTGACCAGTAAAAGATATAAAAAATAAACTAAATGTTTGTTAAACTTTTGTGACAAAAAAATATACAAAACTGAAATTCCTCGTAAAAGGATTACTTACAAAAAGAAGGTATGCTATTATCTTATTAAATTATAGTTCCAAATGTGGAACATATTAATCATGTACTAACAAATAATGAAAAGAGGAATTTTGTTGCTAAGACAAACTGGAGGGGCTAATAAATAAAAAATTATATACTAAATGATGACATCCAGTTAAACTGTCAGATTTCATCGCCACTTTAATAAATAAGAAAAGAAGCTACAAGATGCATATTTGCTGCGAGATTCACCGTTGCTTTTTTGGGCATATTTAACATCAAATCCTTCATCTATAGCAGCAGTACAAATTTCATCAACAAAAAATAGTCCAATTAAGTCTTTATTTGGGATAAGAAAAGCAAAACACAATAATCAGGCATAATAGAAATCAATAATTAACATGTTAGATTCAGTGAGCTTGAATTTTATAGAAATACCATAAATAATAACGGTAATAAAGCACTTACCGTGTATGCAATTCGACTTGAAAAACATCTTCGACACACTGATTATAAAATGGGTTTCGAGCAGATGTTTTCAGCTGAATCTTAAATTAGGGTTTCTAGCAGATGTTTCCATCTAAATCTTGGATTAGGGTTTCGAGCAGATTATAGATCCGTATAACAGAAATTTTGATAATCAATGAAAATTTAAGAAGAAGAAGAGTGCGGCCAGAAAATGAATTAGGGTTTTTCCAATGCGTTTGCGTCGTTTTTTGGTTAATTGGTTTTGGATTTTCAACTGGGCCTCAAAATGGTGAAAACGAAAAAAAATTGTTTTTAGTTTTCTGTATTAGGCCCATTTTGAAAAATGATCATTTTTCAAAACAAAATTTTCAAAACGATAAAAAGAACAAGTTTTCGATATTTTTCAAAAATGAAAATAGAAAATGATTTGAAAACAACAAACCAAACGAACCCTTACCCTTTACGAAACCATTAAACCTTGTCTTTCAAAAACATTGGAAAATCCTTTCCTTTCTTTTCTTCGAAAGCTTCGAAATAATAGACATCCCTCTTTTAAAACCTTTAAATATTGCCTTTCAAAAACATTGGAATAACCCTTCCTTTCTTTTCATCGAAAGCTTCGAAAATAAAGAAAAACCTTCCCTTTCGACCCCTTCGAAACCCTGGGGAACCCCTTCGAAACCATTCATTAAAAACCCTTTCGAAAGCATTAAAACACTAAACCTTTCGAAAGCTTTTGGGTTCAATTTTAAAACATGGGGAAACCTTTCGAAACCATTCAAAGTTTACTACTTCGAAACCTTTAAAAACCATCTCGGTCGAAACCTTTTGAATTATGCCTTCAAGTAGAGCAAAAGGATAAAAAGCCCATTGAAGTCGAAAGCACTTCTTTCGAAACCATTAAAACCATCTCTTTCGAAACCATTTGGGTTATACTTCAATTATAGAAAAATGATCTTTATAACAGTTAAGTCGAAAGCATCTGTTTCGAAACCATTTCCTAAGTAAAGAAGTGACGGTGTCGAAACCATCCTTTCGAAAGCATTGGAGAAGTGGTCAAGTTTAAAAACAAAGTATTCCCTTCGAAAGCATTACAGTCGAAAGGTAGAAAGCGACAGCTAAAAATGTTTCGGCTTTGTCGAAAGCAATTATTTTAAACTAGAGTGCAACCCATTCGAAACCATCTCTTTTAAATCCATTGACCCAGTCAAAAGCCATTTAGTCGAAAGCAAGCAGGCGCATTTTAATTTAAAAAAACAAAGTGACGTTTCGACCCCTTCGGAACCTATGGTTTCGACCTCATACCTTTTGCCTTCTATCAAATTCGCTACGTACCAATTTCTTGATACCAGGCGCATTGGTTTTGATGGAGATGGAGGCGGAGGGACTTGGTCGAAAGCCAACCAAGGCGGAAGCAGGTGCCGAAAACAATGAAACAATTTTAAAAGCCTGAAATTAGTTCTTTTCACCTAACCTGCTTTACGTGTAAAATTTTGGTTGGTTGCCTCTTTTCTTTACCATTAAAAAGTGCTGCACATTTTAGAGCTAATTAATTAATTAATTTAAATCATTTGCAAAAATACCCATTCTCCTTAATTAAATATATAAAACATTTAAGTCCCATACCTTAAATAATTTTATATATTCATCAAAACACTTAGGAAAATTATATAAAAATTCCAGAAAATCCTTTTCATTATGGTTTCTAACATATATAAATTTCAGACCCAAAAAATTATTTATTTTGCCGTAAATAATTTATAACCCAATAAATCATTCACCTTAGCTTTGTGATTAAAGATATGAGATTGGATGTTGAACAAGTTGATTCACTTCTTCTTCTTTGAAATATTAGCTTTTATCTTCTCTTGAGATTGAAAATGGTGGCCAGCCTTAGGGTGTTTTTGCTTGAAAAAATGGAATGAACGTGTGTTTATTTTCCTAAGGGTTTAGGGTATAAGTTCATCTTATTGCCCATTTTGCCCTTTCTTATTTCCTAACACATCTTATTCATGTTATCTCATTTTGAATTACACATTAACAAGGCACAAATCCTTAATTTTAATCATATCTCAATCTATTAATCATCTTACAATATTTTATTTTATTTAGCCAATTAAATATTCTAAATAATGTTACAAAATATACGGAGTGTTACAGCCATCATGAGTAGATAGCTGGAATGCTATCGTGTGTTAACTCATTCTTAGTCATCGTGGATCAATGTAGGCTATCGTGAGTTAAATGGAAATTTTGTAATTATATTAAAAATCGACTCATTGGCCATTTAAGTATTAATTTTACACTAAATCTCACTTGGTATTGAATTCTAATTGACTATTGTTTATCGTTACAGTTCACTTTTCAGAAATGGACTGATAACATCTTTTATTTTATTTATTAATTACCCGTTTCCTTAGCCAATTAATTCATACAAAATTGAAAATTGATAGCAAAACTCCCAAAAATTTACCAAAAATCAATTTTATTATATTTTACCTTTTCATAAAATTTCACATCAAAATAATTAATTTTATTATTTTTAGTAACTAATTTACCCGAAATTAACTATTTTCTTAAAATAGAAAACTTACAAAAATTTGAATTAAATTCCAAAAATTCTAAAATTTAAAACTTAGCTTTATTTCATCATTGTAAACATTATATTTCAATTTCAAATCATTTTAATTAGACTAATTTATGTTTTACCCTAAATCATGAACAAATTTACCTCATTTAAATTTCTAAACATAACCGAGTAATGTTTAATCATTCAAACATGTTTAACATCACCAAAAACATTCTTATAAAATCCAATCCAAACCCGATATGTAACAACCTTGATTTTAGAATTATTTTAGTAAAATAAATACCGATTTAAATGGGTGATTTAATTAAGAAATCCGATTTTTCTAATATTGAAACATGGGGAATTTAAATTTATATTCTTATATAAAATATAATGAATTATTTTAGAATATGAATTTTAAGTATATATATAATATTGAAAAATTAAATTTTGATCTTCGGATAATTTTTTTTGATATGGACAATGTAGATTTTTATGTCGATAAATCTTTTGTAAAATTATAAGAGCTTTTAAAATTTTATTATTTGTGATTTTATGCTAAATAAATATAAACTTTATTGGTTTTGAAATCGATTAATAATTTTTTTTAGATATTTTGGATCTAGTAGTGGTGGGGAAGTTTTTTCATGATTTAACAAAATGACTTTGAGAAAAATATATCGTAAAACAAAGAATGAAATGCTTTAGATGGATATATAGTGGAAAATGTGAAGTATAAAGGAAAATAAAAAAAAGAATTTATAATTTTTATGTGGGTGAGCCAAATTACAACCCAAACCCATGATTAAAACAAATATGAAAAGTATTCCCTCTCATTTCTCAAGTCTTGTACGTATTCTAACTTTAGAAAAACAGAGGTAGAAACAAGGTTTTGTTTTCCTCTTCTTAAATTCAATCAAAACTAGCATTTTAAATTACAAAGAAATTCTGGAAAATTTCTATAAAATCAGGTATGTAATTCAAGCTCTTATTATAATCTAGACCCATTTTCAGTTTTGCTTGAGTTTTGAATCCTCTTTGTGCTTTCTTTTCATAATGGGTTTTAGGGTTTTGCTGTAAGTAAGTGCAGGTTGTTTTCAAAAGTAAATTGTTAAGGAACCTTAGAAATTAAGGTGAGTAATCCTTACCACTCTCTCTTTAAATTGATTGCATGTTTGTATAGTTATGATTTCAGTAGTTAATCGAATCAAACCGATGCGGTTATGTAGTAACTGAAAGTAATGCATCTTTGAAACATAAGGTGGTAGTTGAAAATTTATTTGAAAAGTGTGCTGTAGTAAAATAACGATAACTTGCACTTCATAAATCCATTTGGGGTCAGTCATTTTGGGTTAGAAAATAGATTTAATGAGGAATAATTTCTATTTTGATCACTTTTTGATATTTATAATTTACTTGACCTGAAATGGATTTGGAAGTGTAGTTATAGTTCCGTCTTTAAAGTAATTTCTGAGTTTAAACCTGACAATTTGGCCATAACTATTGAACCATAAGTCCAAAGTTGATGATCCTTTTCTTATTACAAAAATAAGATAAAACCATTATCTACAACTTTAATATGAGTTTTACATAATTTTGAGGTCTTAAGGGTGAAAAACACGTTTTTAGTCATAGCCCTATGATTGATAGGTTTAGCATAGGATAGAAATTTTTTCAACCTAAAACTCGTTTGGCCGCAATTTTTGAACTGTAATTCCAAATTTGATGATCCTTTTCTTGCTAGAAAGCTAAGACCATTATCTACAACTTTCACGTTTTGAGTTTTGCAAAATCTCAAAGTTTAAATAGTGGAAAACCTAAATGATATTGTTTGATCTTGTGATGCATTGTTGTGTTGATATGAATGCATGCTTGTGTATACCTTTTTATATGCTTAACCCAAAGTATCATCGATGAAGAATCGACTATGGTGATTTCCTAGAGCCTAATAAGTTCCATAAAATGTCACCGCCGATGGGCCGGTGGTGCTCCGCCGATGGGCCGGTGGTGCTCCGCCGGTGGGCCGGTGGTTGATACCTGGTGCTATTTTGGCTCTAGGCAAAGCACCTTTATTTGCTGATTTTCTTGCTTCCTTTTTTCTTTTGTCATTTCATATGATTTCTTTCTTCTCACTTTTGAATTATGATTTCCTGAGTTTGAATTTCATTTCTTTCATTGATTATTTCATATTGAAAAATAATTTGGAAGGTTATACTAAATATAATCGATTTATAACTACAAAACTAGTAATTTCATCGAAAATGGTTTGTAAAAACACTTTTAAGGACTTTTGTATAGAAATATATAACTATGCATTTTTTATTCAATTCATTTTTAAAACTTACTATAATATGTAAAATTATATTTAAATATAGCTGAGCAATAAATGGGTTTATGGATTGTAAAAGAAATAGTTTAAAAGTATATAAAGCATTTTAGAAATTGCTTCAGATGTTATAAAATCAAAGTATTTGCTGTATAAACCATAAATTCT
This sequence comes from Allium fistulosum, assembly GCA_030737815.1. Taxonomy (NCBI): domain Eukaryota; kingdom Viridiplantae; phylum Streptophyta; class Magnoliopsida; order Asparagales; family Amaryllidaceae; genus Allium; species Allium fistulosum. The sequence continues at coordinate 1,292,957,204 of CM060902.1, forward strand.
TCTTAGCATTTTACCATGCTTCGTATTTGGCTATACATGCCATTTTAGGATTTCTTCTAATGACTTTTGAATCATCGCTTTCATGGCAATTTCTGACTTCTATTAGATGAGAAATCTAATTAAATAGTTTAGTAGTACAAGTGGTATGGAACTCTTGTATCCCTTCATTGATTAATTCTCCGATTCATTTAATAGATTATTTTAATGGAGTGGAGTTTACAATCTCTTAGTAAATATTCAAGTATTACCAAATGGTTATGGGACGTTAGGAGACACCTAAGTATTTAATGTTGGAAAGTATATAAGACTTCAAATCAGAAATGATCTTTGAGAAGACACACATCTAGGCATGTACGACAAGTATCGGCTTGTCTTATTATGGCATGCATCCAGGTGTGATCGACGGGTATCGGCTCATCTTTTAGATAACACATATTCAAATTTGTTTGGCAAGTATCAGCTTGTCGTATTATGGCATGCATCTAGGCATGTATGGCCAGTATCAACTTGTCTTATTATGGCATGCATCCAGGTGTGACCAGTAGGTATCGTCTCATCTTGAGATGACTCGCTTTCATGTGTGTCCTTTGATTTATGAATTTATTTGCGAGATTTTGATTCGACATACTTTCATGCATGGTTTTAGTTTTGACGTGGTTTCATGTACGCTTGACTTGCTACAGGCTTGTCTATTAATTTTCGACTTGCTTTCATGTCATCTTTTGGTTTTAACTTGTTCATACTCGTCATTTGGTTTTGACTCGCTTCTTTCCCGTCTTTTAGTTTTGACTTGCTTTAATGCTCGTCTTTTGATTCTAATTGGTGAGATATTTTTGATTCACCATATTTGAGATGATTGCTTGTAATAAGAATGATATGTTTTATGACATGGTGAATTATTGTGATTATGCCGTTTATTATTTGGATGTTGGCATATTATATAGTTATAACTATATCATTAAAATTTACTTATGTTACATGATTACATCTATGATCTCACCTTTGTTGAATTAGAGATAGTCTGACCCGTTTATTATTTATTAATCATCGGATTAGGCCAAGACATTTCAGGTACTAAGACACATTGACCATGGACATTGAGCTAGCTTATGGAGATATATATACTTATATATATGCATATCGTTAGGTCCTAGACCTTTGTGCATGTTGTATGCTTTTGTATGAGCTAATGACTTTTTATATCATGTATATTTTTGAGTCATGTTATAGTTAATCTATAACTGTACTATGTGAGTCTAGTATTTCTGTTTTGTAGACTCACTTATGTATGTGTATTTTCATGTCAATAATATATGTTCCGCTGTGTTCTTCGATTTTGCATTCTCTGTAATATTATACATTGTTCTGAACTTCTTTTTAGCCATCGTATTTATTGCTTTGTGCCGATACTGTACACATCTTATATGATTTTTGAGGTATAGTAAAACATGTCGGTGTTAGCCCAAGGAAATATTCACGCTTGGTCGTTCCTAACCAGCCTTATTCTCCGTATTAGCAGATAATATTACTATATAATATTCTTTATTAGTATAGATATAGAGGTGGGGCATGACATAATAAGTTAGGATAGGTTTTTAGAGAAAGATTTTGCTCACCTCTGATTAAGAAAAACCTTGTTTAATATTCCTTCTTCTTTAAAGTTGATAGCTTGAATCTTCTATATTAAATTTTCCTCTTCACTTTAAAAAATGTGGCTGGCCTTTACTTGGAATTTTATGAATTTTGTTTAGTAAGCGAAATGAAATAAAGTGGATGGAATGAGGGGTTAGGGCTAAAGAAAGTGAGCTAGTGCTTTATGCTTGGGCTAATATCCTATTCTAGCCTAGTCACACTATTACATTTCCCTTAACACAAACCTTCCCATCCAAAATTTAAAATTATTTTCATTAACAAGATCAATCTTAATTGCTCTAATCACCTTTGGTCCATTTAATTAACCTTATAAAGTGTTCCACACTTAATTAATCAAATCTCTCTTAGGCAACTCTTGCAATTAAATTACCTTATTCATCTCTTTAATAATATCTTCTTCTTATTAATTTAATTTAATTTCCTATATTATGGAACTTTCAAAATATGGGATGTTATAGTAATTAATATTATTTAAATCATATTTAAATTCGTATCGATACCATATATCATTTTGTACTTATATAACTTTTATAAACGCACCCAATTAATCGCTACTAGCATCCACAAAATACTAGTAGCACCCAGTACATCAACTAAATAAATAACTAATATTTCATAAATATTAATTAATTTATAATAATTTATAAATCAATTAAATTGTGTTGTATTTTAGAGAATTCACCAATACAGTTGTACGACTTGTGGGTGTAAATTCAATCAGCGAATAATGTCGAATAATTCCAGTATTCACATTCCTACACCACCTTAGCTAGTGATACAATAGTTTGGCTGAATTTATTACTTATACATCTTTATCGGTAAAAATCCAATTTTATAATTTAAGTGGTACCTTTAGTAACGATTATTTATACCAATTCTCTTCGTCGGCATTGTATCATGACAGGACGTATGAAATTTGGTTTTGGTCAAAATTCCAATTTCATTCATATTTAACTCAGCTAGTCAATAAACAAATTCCTTGGTTTAATAATAACATTTATTATTAACCTACTACTCTGGGCAGAGATTTTGACTTTGAGTTGACAGTTGTTGATCGCGATACTGACCTTATACAACCGAGGAGGCAAATTCTCTGTTAAATAGTTCTTCACTACTAGCTCTTCAACTCAAACCCACTAATAGTAGCTTGATGATCACCATATCATGATTTAATTACAATCAAAGTGGAGTATCCAAATTAAAGTGTAACAATATTATTCTCAAGTCAAGAATTGTGTAATATTGTAACTACAAGGTTCCCTGTTTGACACAATATTTACTAATCAACTATAAAATCTAAGGTGAGTCATTCCATAGTTATCCAATAACTATCAGTATGTAACTCCTTGGTATCCCCTACAGTCATGAATAATACATCGTCAAATATATGGAGAGATTTACGTACTCTGGTCTCGATGGACGTATCGATATCCTTTCTAGAAACATCTTGATCGAGAATATTTAAAATAATAAGTCATTTTTTGTTGTGATAATTTTCTCATGATTACAACTCCTTTTAATTATTATCACATAAAATATCATTTAAGGATTTTCTATTTAATATACTTAAATTAGTTAATTAACTAATATATCATAATATTATAAGTATATAATAGAAAATAAACATCTTTGTAATGAACAAGATTGGTTATGGAATCAGATACATGTAATAAATTACATAATTGCCCCATGGACATCCACCTAACTCTCTCAATCTTCCATTTGCACTTAGAGTCAATCATGGAATCTTACTCCATTTCAATCAATTTTCTCAAAACAATCAAACTAGTTCCTTAGTGAAAAGATATGCTATATTGTCTTAATTATCTACTCTGCCAATCCACTCTCTCTAATGCCGATAAACTGCCTTTATCATGTGGATTTTTTTGAAGTATGTTTCTCAACTTATAGTGAGTTTTAGGATCTTTTGCGATCTGTATCGGGACATTGTTATCGCATAATAATGTTATGAGATTCTTAACTGGATCACTCCTAGCTCAATTGTAAATTTGTACATTATATATATATAAGCTTTTGCTAAGGCGCCCTTCAAGGCGACGTTCTTAGCCTTTTTGGTTGAATCAGCCATAACCTTGATGTTTCGAACATTTCCAAACATAAAGCTCCTTAATATGAATTTGGAATTGACATATTGTACTCGATATCACTTATGAAGTTTGATTTTGAATACTTCTTCATAAGGAGTTCGTTGTTTCTATAAACAATTCTCAAATATTATGTCAATACTCGAGAATACTCACAACTATAGTTTTGCGATCTTAATTTGGATTTGGTGCTCACTTAATATCAGATACATAAGAAAAATATGATATAATAGATGGCATAACATATTTGATAATTCATATTACGATGCATAAGGAATCAATCTCGTATGTTCCATATGAAACATTTTGATATGGTGTTTGTGTATATCATTTGGAACAATTCCAACATCCTTTTATGATCATTATAAAAGACATCATTTTCAAATCCAATGTCGAGTATTAAATAACTAGACTAAAAACTAATTTTAACATAGGTACATCGTCAACAGTTAGTAGTATTATATTGTTTAATCATAGTTTAGAAATAACTTAGTACCTTTGAATGTTCTTTCTTACAAAAACATGTTTCCTCAGCATTTTGATTGAAAATCAAAATATTTAATTTCTCTATCAAAATACTTGCTCAGTTCTAATGCTTGTTGAACAATACTTTCATACCAGTTTTTGGATCCCATCTAATACATACAAAATTAGTTGTTTTTCTCACTTATTTCAAGATGCTTTGGTTGCAAACAGTCTATTCCAACATTATTTAGAATTTATATTTCAAAAAATATGCACCAAAACTCAAAATCATATCGATTGATAATTTTGCGAGTGAAATCCAAAAAAAATAGCACGTTGAATGATAAATCTGTTATGTTAATTTCAACAATTGAAATTATGATATTATTCTAATCAATGTTGCTTACTATATTCCAATTGCGTCGGTCTTCTTCTCGAAAGCACAATTGCGACCTATGAACAGTATCCTTTCAAGTACAACTAAACTATATATTGATAATGAATTTGGAATCCATTTCGGATTTGTGCATCTTGCCATATGGCAAAATCAATACTCTTAATGGCTTATTTACAACCGAGGAAAATTTTTTTGGCTGTAATATAAAACCATAGCTTGTCTTTAATAAGTGAGTTTTCTTATTAGACATTCTACCGAGTCATTTCTATTTTGGCTCGATTAATTACATTTAATCTTATGTAATCAATTTGATCTTTGGGTTGTATCCAAATCCATTTTACTATCAGTAATTTATAAAAGAAATTCCTTCATCATGAAGTTGGCATTTCTTGAAACAACTATTGTTTCTTAGTGCAATGGAATAATTATCCATAAACATTTTATGAACCGTCTTTTATATGTATAAAATCATTTCGTTATCAGTGCACGAAACTTATGTTTATAACATAAATTTGTCAAATATTGTTGTTCGGTCCCAAACTCCTTTAGTGCGATCTAAATAAAATGCCCTACGAACAAATGTTACATATAGCCTCTCCACTCACACAATCTATCAACTCCTTGACCTAGGATTTATAGGGGTTTCTTATCAACTCTTATCTTGTACGACCTTGTAAATCAATGATTTAGATGAAAATAAATTAAACCTTATGTACTTACTCTTAGGTACACATCCTTACAGAATGAAGTTAACTCAACTTCACTCTTTATCAATCGTATTTTGTTCAATAAAAACCGATTACTCCTTGTCGATACACCATTTTGTATCATACGGAGGAGTGGCTTATGAAATTCTTATTCATTTTAGGTAGATCCATTTGATAGAGTTAGAGGTATGCCCTAGGGACAATTATGTAATTTATTGCATATATTTAACTTGAGAACCAATTTTGTTCATATAAAGGTGTTTTTCTTTTTATTGTACACTTGTCATGTTTTGATATGTTAACTAATTATTTAATTGTAGTATATTAAATAGATAATTCTTAAATGATATGTTATGTGATAGTAATTATAATATGTTGTAATCGTGAGAAATTTATCACATTAAAAATAAAATATTATTTTAAATATTCCTAGTCAAGATGTTTCGAGAGAGGATATCGATTCATCCTTTGAGACTAGAGTATGTACTTCTCTCTAAATGTTTGACTATGTATTACCCATGGTTGTTGGGGTCACCAACGAATTACATACTGATAATTATTATATAACTATGGAATGAATCGCTTAAGAGTTTTCTATAGGTTAATATAACTAAGGTCAAATTGAGAATCTTGAAGTGACGATATTACATAGTTATCTCAACTTGAGAATACTATTGAACATCAATTGGACACTCCACTTTGGTTATAGTTAAATCGTGGTCTGGCATCCATCGAATGATTATACTTGGGTGTAAGTTGAAAAATTAGAAGTGGAACATTATTCAATAAAGAATTCATCTCCTCAGTTATACGAGGTTGGTACTTCAGTCAATTGTAGTCAGCTTAAAGTCAATGTTTCTAGCCAGAGCAGATCGGGTAATGATAATTATCATTATTGAACCAAGGATTTTGTGTTTGGAGCAATCAAGTTGAATATGGACGATACTGGAAGTGTGGAATGACCAAAACCAAATTCCATAAGTCCTAATGTAATATAGTATCGCCGAAGAGAAGTGGTGTAAATAATCGTTACTATCGGGTACCGCTTACAATAGTAAAATTAGATTGTACCAAAAAGAGATGTAATCAATAATTTAGCCAAATGTCACACCATTAGCTATGATGACGTATGAACATTAATATTCAAATTATTCAATATTAATTGTTGATTGAATTTACACCTTTAAGTCACATAACCATAATGATAAATACTCTGAAAAAGCACATGATTTGATTAATTCGTAATTGATGTAAATTAATTAAATTAATGAATATCTATGAAATATTGATTATTAAATTTTATTTGGTTTATTTGAATGCCATTAGTATTTAATAAAGTGCATATATAATATATATATATATATATATATGTATGTATGTATGTATCATTATACGATATCGATAAACATTTAAATTTGATTTAAATCAACAATTACTAGGTGGGTTGGAAATTTTGAAGGCCTATCTAGGAACATTCTTGCTCGGCCATACATGATGAATGGAAGGTGATTTGATTGACATATAATGAGGAATTTAAGGGGGGATGTTTTAAGGAAGGAAAGGAAATGATTTCAACGATTCCTTTAAAACAAAATTTCTTTCTTTCACTCGTGACTTCTTCCTGAAATTTCATTTTTTCTTTCTTTCTTACTCTCCTCTCTTGGTCAAAAATCCATGGCATCCTAGCCATAATATTCCCATAACAAATTCAAATAAAATCAAATAAATGAATAAAAAAAGTGGTGTTTTAGATCATTGCAATTTCTAGAGATGATTCAGTTAGATCTAGGAATCTTTCTTCATTCAAGGTGTAATTATTTGGCTACACCATAAGGTAATTATTCTACCTCCTTTTAATATATGTTACTTCTAGTTATTACCGTTTAAATCTCGTTTCTTATACAACAAATTTATATATACCTATATTGTCCTATCTTTTGCTTGTTATTGTTATAGAAATTAAAAGTTTAATAATTTTTTTAAGGTATTCAGATTTAAAACTTATTTTAATTAGTTAATACATTTTTTACATATTTATAAAAATAATTCAAATATATGAAAAGGGTCTTTTATGTAAAATCACGGATCAAATGTCGATTTCTTTCCTAAACTAAAACTAGATTTCAAATTATTAATTTTTATTTGCTAAACATATAAGGTTACAAGTTATACATAAACACACACACACACCACACACACACACATGAAAAAAATATAGCGTAAGTGCATATATGCATGTGTGTATGTGTTATTCTGGATTTAAACATAGTTTTTTTTATACGTACGTATGTATGTATATATATTATTTTTAGGTCAAATATATATAAGGACTTTTGTGTAAAAAGTTAGAGCTAATGTTGATTTCCATCCTAAATCAAAACCAGATTCAAATTGTAAACATAAAAGGTTACTAGTTACATACATATATACATATACATATACATGTACATACATACATACATGCATACACAATACATACATACATACATATATATATATATTATTTCAACTTAAAATTTATAAGACTTTTATGTAAAATTACAAATCTAATGTTGAATTCCTTCTTAAGTCAAAATTAGGTTTCAAAATTTTAATTTTAGATCCAAAATTCCTTCTTAAGTCAAATTTATAAAAGAACTTTATAGGCCCAATGGATCCAAAATAGGATATTTTTGAAATCTACATGTTTCACCCGCTTCCGACTAGCCCGCTTCCCTCGTCATTTTTCAATGTGCTTATATATTCGATCAAATCGAATTCTTTTACTTCTTTTGCGTGTTATGTTTTCTACTTCCCTTTTATATTCAATGAGCTTATCACAAATATACTATTTGTGTATCAAATATACATGTTCATTTCTATGATAATTCATCTAGGAATTAAAGTAAGATCCATTTTGGTATCATTAGACTTTGAACAACATACATACATACGTACATACATATCAATCCAAATAGTTCCATAACTCTTTTGTCGCTCTCATTGAATGACTCTTTTACCCTTAATCGTTTGATACAATTCACTAGTACCATATGATTCATAATCATATGATCAAAGAATTATTTCACAAAGATATAGATTAGTCCATAATTCTAAAATAATTGTCAAAATTTCCAATACTTAAGTATTTTCTATAGCTAACACATCACTGATGTTATAAAATACCTTTATTATAATAGATTCATTTCATAACGAGTATTCACAATATTCATAAAAAATTAAAACTATTTTTAGTCAACATTGAAAATAGTTATTACTTCGTAAATATGGTACATTTATAAAAAAATTGTAACTTGATGCATATGCTAGTAAGTTTCATATGGTATGCTCCTACAATTCATTCCACTACTATCATAGTGTATGAATATGAAGCTCCATCTAACCACTTTTTAGGGTTTTCTATTTCATCCACATAGACTAGTTTACAATCAATAGTTTTAGATCAAGTATCTTAAAAACAAAGAAATGATACCCATAGAAAAAAAAATTCTATATGAAAATACATTTGGAATAGAAACCACATTTCTCATTCCATATTAAGTATCTATTGGTATTTTACACAAGTCTCATTTTCGATGTCTCTTCATGCAGTAGAGGTAATCATTCACTCACTTCAACCTAACTGTGCCTAAGTAACAACCGCACTCAGACATTCTCTTTCCTTTCCGAATAGTCGACCCATTCAAAAGGAAATCCTTAATATAAGACCGCGCCGAACTCTTTACAAAAGTAAATTTAGTCATCCTTAACATTTAAGGACATTGAATAAGTTGCATTTTACGTAAACTGATGAAACTGATATTTCATTGAGCAAATTACTATGTGAAGAAATTGGGCTGGTCTACAATGGGTAAATTGGATGAATTTCAAAAAAAAAAATCCTATTTGGATCATAGTGGGCTTATGAAGTCTAATGTTGTTTCACTGGATCCAATTTAGTTGCTTTGATACAATCATATTTTATCAATATTGTCTTGTTCATAAATTAAATTAATGTTAAATAAGTGTGAAATTTGAAAAGGTATGGGTATATCAATTATATTCATGTTTCAATGTCAAACTGTGTGGAAAACATAAAAAAACATATAATGAGTGTAGTTTTTGGTGTTAAAGGATGGGAACAAATAGGAAATTAGATCTAGATGTAATCACATTAAGATCTAAAAGGAAAGAGATGAAATGAGACATCATTGATCGATTCCACCTTTCCTTTTTTGCAAAATTTAATTTACCCAACATCTAATTAACATTCAAGGGGTGATATGATACAACAGAATGACACAACAAATAATAACATGGTCAATACACACACCCATACACACATACATATATAATGTATATATTATTGTCTCAATTTCAAATTGTTCAATAAAAAAATAAAAAAATGTTTCTAAAACATGCAACAACAATATAAAGTATAAATACAAATATTCACACACCCCCTCCTCCACATACACAGACACATAATGATTAATCTAAAACTTTCCAATTAATTCAAAAACAAACATCCATATTATGTTAAAATTTTCTAATGTATTTGCAAACATATGTATACTTAAATTAATTAATAAAATAACTATATACATATAAATAAAGTTTCAAACCAAAATAATTTTTTTTATTATTAAACAGTTAAAATATTATAAAACAAAAATCACACACAAAAAATCAAGCAAGATATCAATAAAATTTTAAAACATTCAAACGGAGACATTGTAACGACCCAGAATTTCTAACATTTGAAATTCGAATATTTAATTAATTTTAAATATTAATAAGTAGAATTAATAAGTCGAATAATTTAAAATTCGAATATCTGGATTTAATTGGGTAATTAAATCGATAAATTAATGTTTGAAATTCCAGAAATAATTGAAATCTGAATTTAATGTAAATGAAAATGATTTATAAAGTTATATTAAATCATATTGAAGTTATAGTGATGTTATAGAACTTTGAAAATTGAATTTAGAGTTAATCTGTGAAAATTGAATATTTTAATATTTAATCGATTAGTGAAATTAGCCATTTTTCGAACAGTCTCAGAATTGGACGAAACTAGTTCCATTGGATCCATAATAGTTTGTTATTATCGGATTTCAATTTTCGTAGCAATCAGAGTTGTCGTTTGACCGTGGCAGCTCGAAACGCATCGAAGTTGTTTTAATTTTAATTTGGCGAGTTAAAAATAGTCATTTTTCAAAATGTCTCGGATTTCGACAAAACCAGTTTCATCGGATCCGTAATGTGATATTATTGTATGGTTTCAAATTTCGTGTCAATCAGATGTACCGTTTGTCCGGAGCAAGCCAAAACGCATCGAAATCGGTTTAATTTAAAATCGATCGTTTATTGCAATAACTCACACAGATGACCGAATTAGCTCCCGAAACACGTTCCATTGCGTTCGGAACGTAGGGTAAACCTTAGAAATGTCAGCCGGCATGCTTTGTTTGGAGTTCGGAAAATTTCGGGTGAATAGTGTTTGATGAATTTTCTATAAAAGCACCTCCATTATTTCATTTTGCAACAAACATTAGGGTTTCAATGCCCTAGCCGCCGTTTTCAGTTCAATGGCTAGAATTTTGTTTCGTTCTTCCCTCTTTTCCTTCCAATCCATAAACTTTTACAAGAAATCTTCAACTAACAAATCGAAGATCTCGACGAGAGCTACAAAACCAACGGTTATGATTGGAAGATACGTCGCCGATCAACAGCAAATTGCGTTCAAAAGTCACGTGTTGTAAGGCATTTAACTCGTCAAAGGTGGCAGTAGGTGGGGCTGGTCGCTGGCCAGAGGTAGAGCACGAGATGGCCTTTCAAATGGCGGAGCTTGATCATGTTCGAGATCAACGTAGTGGGGTGCGAAAAATTCGAAAAGGGACGGCGGCATGGGTTCGTTCTCGTGGAAGATACCTGGGAGCAACACGCGATGGAAGGGATGGTGCGACCGGCCTTGATTCTAGGGTTAGAAAATGTGCGGCTCGGATCTGTTGAGGTTAAAGATAATAAATAAGTTATGTAAATTAATTTATATAAATTCGTATTAACTTTGAAAAAATCATAACTTTGTCATACGAGGTTGAAAAATTATGAAATGAATTGCGTTGGCTTCGTTTTGTCGAGCACTACGCAATGGAGCTAGTTTGGAGCCGTTTGGAGTTAGTGAAAATTTCAGGTAAAATTAAACGCGTGTTTAATTTTATTCGAAATAAAACGCTACAACTATTATCAGAAATTCAAGGTGAGAACTTCTCACTCAATCGAAATAGTTCGATGTAAATTTTAAATAGTTAGATTTAAAATTGTTGATTGTATGCCTGGATGATAAATTATTATCTGTTGTTGATTGAAATAGACATTATACGCCGTTATTAAGCGGAGGTTATTTATTAAAAACATATACCGCGATAATTTCACATTGAAGTGGAATTGGTATTATATATGTACTTGGAGTTGATTTCCCACATTATATAGTGGATGAGACCCTATTGCGCCGCATAATAGCGGATAATATTTTATAAATCCTATATACCGCGATATTCCGTATTGGAACGGAATTGGTATTGTGCTAACATCTGTGGATGCAGGGAAACAGGTTGAAGCAATCCAACTGGATTCCTCAACTGTATTGATTTATTTATCGATATTGTTATATATTCTGTTGTCATATCGATATATGATGTTTGGATGCCGTGATTGATTATTTGGTGCTGTTGCATCATCGGATTCATTTTTGAAGTTTAAAAATAACGATTTTGATTTTAAAGGGATATTTTAAAGTGATTTTTGAGATTATACGTTTTATTAAAATTTTGAATTGATTCATCTTAAATAAATAAACGTTAAAATTTTAAACTTATAAAAATTATGATTTTTATGAAATATAACCAAAGTGTGATTTTTGAAATAAATAGTTGATTGATTTATAAAATGGTTTAAATTGAGATTTTTGAATTATTTCAAACGGTTTATATAAAAGATTTATAAAATTGATATTCATAAATTAAAAATATTGGAATTATAAAACGAGTTTTTATAAGTGCTAAAATGGAGTATAATTGGATTTCATAAGTTAATGAAATTTAAAAGTTTTATAATTTGTGAAGTTTTTAAAAGATCGATTTCGTAAATAAATGGATTATAAGTATTTAACTTATAATATTGGACTTTTGGTATATAATTGAGTTATAAATTGAATTGGATAATAAAGGAGATTTATAAATCGAAGTGTTATAAATAGAAATGGAATTTATAAACATTGTTTGTAAATCCGAAACCAATTGAATTTGATAAATTAAACATAGAAGTTTAATAAAGGAGATATATTCGTGATTTTGGACAGTGAATTATCCTTTAAGTTAAATGTTGTAATAATAAGAGTTTGGTTGGGAATTTTATCCACGATTTTGGACAGTGGATAATCTTTTAAGTAAAATGTGTAGAAACGTTAAATTTTTTAACGAAGTATATTTACGATTTTGGACAGTGAATATATTATTAAATTAAATGCATATGTTTTGGGAAAGTGATATTATGAAATGAAGTTAATGGTTTTAAAGATGTTTTAAAATGCATTAAGTATCGAATACATAAATTTCAACATTCATTTTTGAAATAGATGTTTCGAGAAATAAGGAAATGGTGGACTATAACACTGTTGTTATAGTAAATGGTTTTTGAAAGGAAATGTTTTATATAGTATTGGGATTTATATATCTATCTAAATTTCGAATCCCTATACTAGTGATTTTGGGTACGATGTTTTACGTAACATTCGTTTTGACTTAAATAAATGTGTTTAAGAGCATGTTTTCCTTAAAGAATGAAATATATACTTAATTGTGATTTAAGTATATTGGATATTTTCAAAATGTTGAAAACAAATGGATTTGTGAATTACTTATTATTAAATAAGTATGGAAATGTTTTTCCAATATGAAGTGAAATGTTTTTGAGATTTTATCTTTTAAAGATAAATTGAAAGTTATTTGAAATTTGGTTTCAAATGGTTGAAGTGTGGAAATTATATATCTTGTAAAGATATTTTTGGAAAATAAATAATTTGGAAAATTATTTGGAATCTGATGATGTTATGCAGACCTATTGATAGTTAAATAACCGACTATCAATAATTACCTTGAATGGGTATTTGTTGTGATTTGCTTGAATTTGAATGCCACACTTATTTTCAAAATATTGCGCTCACTATTCGAGTTAGCCGGGAAAGGACCTTTGGGTCATATAACCCATTCCGAATATGTGATATGTCGTAATGGATTGCATTTGATGACCGGTGTTGAAGACTGGATATTTTTGAAAACGGAAGGATTACCGTCGAGTTACTCTACATCGGCTGATCTCCGATATAGAGGTTTTATCACCCTTAGTGACGGGAAGTCCGAACGTGATTAGTGAATATCTGGATTGCAAGGACTTCTTTGGAAGTGCCTTCGGTTCTGTTCGATCCAGGAACAGACTTGTATGGTTGTGTGTCTGACGTTACATTTTGAGATATAAAGCTGGTTTCTATCAAATACATTTCTGTTGGTGGCGGAGAATTTATTCTCTTAGCTTAACACCCTTCTCTGAGACGTACGAACTCAGAGGTTATGTAGTTGAAGGTTATTAGCGATATACTCCTAATTTGGTAATGTGGCATATTGAGTGTTGCTGTGTAATGATCATTGTTTGATCATTTGTGATATGATCATTTGTTTGATCATTTATCTTTGTGATCATTTGTTGACCCAAAGCATGGCTTTGTACCAAAGCGTGGCTTTGTGGACGAGACTTCGTCAGACCTCACACCCTGGAAATGGTCAAAACAGGAAGGATGCAGCAAGGTTATTAGGGGATAGCGCCCCCTTAGTGTATGTCATTTCCTTCTGGATAGAGGTTGTATCATGGTATGGAGCCCAGATATTTAACCTATGTTGTTGCTGCAAATTTATTACTTTGTGGTTGTTGGAATCAAGGATCCTCGGATGAAGGTCGGTTACGACCGGGGGATGGCATATTCGTGTCAGTAGTTACCCAGTTAGGGGTAATCCGGCCTTGTGTTGGCAGAGATCTAACCGTAATGTTAGGTTATTTCTCGGGGTCGTCTTTCCAGAGGCGTACCTATGTGGCAATGGGAACCTGACCATTTGTTGGAAATCCAAAGAAACAATACGAGACTTGTACGGTTTTAGTTGTATTACCTGCCATGGAATGTGGCAGTAACCTGCTATTGAACATGGTAGCTCTAGTAGGCATAAGTGCGAAATGTCTATGCTGGCTAAGATTTATATTATACTTTCGAAATGTTTTCATCACTATGCACTAGTAATAATATCAAATCAAATTATTTGTTCTTGCGTATCAAGCACTTTGACTATCATAAGGAGAAATCTCCTCCGATTTTGCGTTTGCATTGTGTGTGTGCGCGGGAGGCCTTATGGTAGTTTCATTTTCCAAAAGCATTGCGAAATTGACTTTAAAATCTTCATGTTGTTTGTTTTAAAGATAAACTGTTTTAAGTTCTCATACCAGTCACCATGACTGACCTGGAGTTTATTGTTTCCTTCCTAAACTCTGGGTGCCCACCAATTTCCACACGGGCAGTCTAGAGTCAGGTTATCAGGTCATTCTGGATTCGGGATGCTGTGGAGCTTAGTGGTGAGCTGGATGGCGAGACGTACCACTTGTATATGATATTATTTATTCCGCTGTATATTCTGTATGAGGACAAGTTTATATAACTGTCCAGTGTTGTATTGTTGTTGTAAACTCTGATGATGATGTAATATATGAAATGATATAGTTATTTGTTTAAAGATTATTCATTTATCTATTATAAGTTGTTCCGCTGCGAATGTGAGATTCTGATATTGTTTCTGTTTCTGTGTTTTCTGTTGCTTCTTCTTTCGTTTTCTTCTGTTTTCTTCTACCTCTTCTTTTTCTCCATAACAATTCGGTTTTCCGGCATTCGATTGCTCGGCGGTTGATACAGTGGACGTATTAATGTCGATTTTCGAGCGACGAAAAATCGCGTTCGTTATAGACATTTCGAATAGTAAATTGTATTACATTTTAAAACATTACTACAAGTAATTTTAAAAAGTAGATCCATAACGAAAACATTGTTTTGGTCATATATATAATTTTTGTTTTGATTTATCAGATTAATAACAATCAAATCATTCAACAAATTATTTAAATTACATAACTAATTTTAAATCAAGGTGAGGTAATAATACATACACTAATATGTTGATGAACATATTACATCTAAAAAACATTTAAAATTAGAATCTACCAGCCGGCTCTAGCCAATAAGTTACACTTTGATTTAGAAATGTCTCCTTAGATCATTGAATCTACACCCAATCTTTACAAGAGATGGATGAACCATGTAGCTATTTATTCTATTTGGTGTTTTAATTTGATTTGGAGTTGATAATTTTTAGAAAATTAGAGATGGAATTATGGCCGTGGTTGAGGGAGGAAGAGAGAAAAGAAATTGAATAAGGAAATAAATGAGAGAAATTTGTTTTAATAGAAGAATAGAAACACTTCATACTCTTTATTTAAAACCAGAATTACAAATCAAATTTCAATTAAGCCAAATCACCTCCTTTTCTTTACATGGTCGGCCAAGCATGTACTCCTATATGGATTAATTTTCAAGAAAGCTCATTAAGTAATTTACTGTACTTAAAGCCTGTTCAAATATATACCGATATCGCATATTAATACGTGCATATATAACATTTATATATACATCTAAATAATGACTATCAACACCCGAAATTAATAATTAATATTTTTTAAATGTTAATTAATTTAGTTAATTTATAATATTTTATAAACTAATTAAATCATTTGGTTTTTTGGAGAATTCTCAAATGCGGTTGTGAGACTCAGAGGTGCGAATTCAATCAGCGGTTAATTTTGAACAATTCAAATATTAACGTTCACATATCATGTTAGCTGGTGGTGTGATAGTTTGGCTGAATTCATCGCTTGCAGATCTTTCCAGTAAAATCCAATTTTACAATTTCTTATGCGGCACCTTTCAGTAACGATAATTTACACACATTCTCTTCGTTAACTGCGATCAATTTGGAATTTATGGAATTTGGTTTTGGTCAAAATTCCAATATTGCCTTATTCCACATGATTTATCCTAAAACAATTTCCTTGGTTAAATAATAACATTTTTTTACCAATCATACTACTTTATCCAGAGATTTTGACTTTGAGTTGATTATAGTTGACCGTGATACTAAGCTCATGTAACTAAGGAAACGAATTACTTATCGAATGGTGCTTCGCTTTCAATGCTTCAACTCAGACCCAACTATAGTCTCTTGATGGATCGTCATGTCATGATTTAACTATAATAAAAGTAGAGTATTCACATTGAAGTTCTATAGTATTCTAAAGTCGAGGGATTCTTTAACATCATCACATTACGATTTCCTGTTTGACCTAGTTGTTACCAATCAATAGAAAACTCTCAGGCGATTCATTCCATAGTTATCTACTAACTACAAGTACATAACCCCTTGGTGCCTCTAGCAGCCATAAGTAATGCATTGCTTGACATTTAGAGAGCGTTACACACTCTGGTCTTAATGGATGAATCAATATCTTTTTTTGAAACATCTTGACCAGGAATATTTGAAACAAAATGTCATTTTATTTTATGATTTATTACATAACATTTTATTCAAGGAATTTTCTATTATATACCTTAAGTTAATCACTTAATTAATTATATCACAATATGACAAAGCATATAGAAGAAAACAAACATTGTTATTACGAACAAGATAGAATACTAGGCTAAATGTATGTCACAAATTATAAAATTGTCCCTAGGGTGTACCACTAACTCTTTCACTAGATCATCTTGTAGTTCTCCATCTAGTGCTACGTCTAACACAATAAGATACTTATTGCAATCAATCGTATTGAATACATGATCTCGCATTATGGTTCATTCGCTCATTTTGAATGAACCAATTTCATCAAGGCTTCGTACATTACAAATCATGACTGTTTTCAATATAATATTTATTTGTGATCGGATATGGATCAAATATTTATATTCTTCTATTGCTTAAGAGTCCAAAACTTATAAAAGACAATACATAATCTCGAACAAATAATCACTTAAGCAATCAAGGCATAAATTATTAATAGGTGAATTTGGCTCTTGTATGGGTCTTGAATTGACAACATGCCACAAGATTTATTAATAAGTATATTTTATATTTCTATGTCAATCTTAGTTCAATTCATTTATATATTTTAACCAATAAATATTTTATCAATTATATTAATAGCTCGAATTTATCGAAATAGTATTTTAACTTGTATAACATATAAGCTTACAACATTAGAAACGTTAAATTTATTCATTTCATTTTTCTAATAAGGTTCCCACTAGATCTTTATGTTCCTCAAAACCTTAAAAGAAAAATGAAATTTTTTCGATTCATTTGGTGAGCATTATGATTCGATTGCCTTGGGATTCTGAACTTGAGTTTGTTCAACATATCATAGGCCCACGAGCGAGGGATAACCCTTTATCGATTGTATCATATGCAACTCTCAATCATGGTCTTTGCCATAATCTCAACCTCAACCTTGGGTTTTCTTAACAAATCGAGAGAGATTATCCACTCTTATCTACCCTTTTGTGATGGCTTAAATATCATGCATGTATCTTTAGTTTGTTAAATAAATACATGCATGTATCTTATCTCGTCTAGGCAATATACTAATAGCAGTACACATAATAGCCATAGCTTGAGTTTGCTCAATAACTAAAAGTATGCAAGTAATTATTACTATATAAATGGTAGAGGACAACTTCATATATTAGAGATTCATAATCTTCAATGCATATACATAGATTGATATAGAGTTAAGGAATAATGTGTTTCTTATGAAACATCATCGTGACAAGTGTTGGACACATCTGAAATCATGGTATACGTACAATACATATGTATTTATTTCATAAACCAAAGTTGGGTTTCTTACAGTTTCGCTTATGTTATACATTTATATATATTATTTAAGTTAATTTATTTAAAACTGTTTATAATTTAATTAAATTATTTTTATAATTCAAAATTTTATTTTATTTATCCTAAATAATTTATTATGAATATTAACCTTAAAGTTATAGTTTTATATATGTATATCATTATATATATATATATTTATTAGTTAGCATTTCATTAATTAATTTAACAAATAAATATTTTATTTAATTAAAAAAATTTAAATAAATATTTTTAATAAATTCAAAATATTATTCTAATTTACCTTATAAAATTTAAGGTAAATATTCATATATATATTTACAATTATATATATACATATATCAATATATATGTTTATTTTAATCAATCGAGCTTAAATGAATTATTTATTTAATTACTCCAATTAATTAAACATCAACAATTTTTGAAATATTAAATTTAATTTCAAAACAATTTTGAAAATTATTTTGTAGCTTTTAAAAAAAAATATTTTAATTTTAAATTTAACTTTTAAATTCAAAATATATTTTAAATTTTCAAATTGAGTTTTGAAAATTAGCACAAGACCAAAATCAATTTGGGCCTTTGCAATTAGGCTAATCTTTTGGACTTACTCTACCCATTCAGGCTTGGCTAGTGGTCAGAGAGGAGAATACTTGATTGTACAACCTCAAGCCTATAAATAACTTTTCTAGACATCTAGTCGGATATGGAAGCATTAATTAGCTGGCCCTACAGTTTAATTAGACTGCATAGACCATTTGGACTCTGATACCATTGTTGAAACATGGTCGGTCTACAATAGATGAAACATGCATATTTTAAAAAATTCCTATTTGGATTATAGTGGGCTTGTCTAATGGGTTATGTTAGATCTAATATAATTTATTTAAGTAAGATCCAATTTTATTTAATTTTCTAATTTATTAAATTAATGAATTTAATTTATTAATATTTTTATAGTTTATGAGTACAACATTATATATTCATGTGTGTATATCGTGCAGGTGCAACATATAGTAAAATATACATATTTAATTTCTACGTATATAGATGTTGGGATTTGTATCTACAGTGTATATGTTCACCATTGATATATGCATTGGCTATATCAAAATAATATTTAAAATATATAAATATCTATAAAATAAATTACAAAATTTATTTTTTATTAAGTAAAATAAACCTTATTTAAAATATATAAATATATTTTAACCAACTCAATTGAATTTGTATTCAAATTTAAATCTAAAATATCTAATTTTGACATAGTAAAACAATATGAATTTCAAATCCAAACTAATAAAATTCAAATAAAATATCTATTAATAATTTAAAATAAATATATATGTATATTATAAAATTAATCTATTCTTGAAAATATTTTTATATTTAAAATTATATGAAATAATCAATTTATGTATTTTACTATAAGACAATTATTGTTATAAATATAATATTTTTGCTCGACCAAACTTATATATATATAAAGCTAAAATCATTTTATCATTAAATAAAATTAATACTTAAATATATTTATATATGTACATATACAAAGGTGCTAATATAAACACTGTTCAAAACACTATTTAAAATTATTATAATATAATTATAATTAAATTATTTTAAAATATATTTTTATTTTTTTTAAATAACCGAAACTTGTATTTAATTTAAAACCAATTTTTAATTTATTTTGGATACCTAAGATATATATACATATACATATACATACACATATATATATATGTATGTATGTATGTATGTATGTATGTATCTGTCTTTGTGTGTGTATATAACGGCCCGTATTTTATGTATCGGAGAATCGTAAAATATTTTTATTTAATTTATATGAGGTCGTATAACTCTGGTGTAATAACCCGCCTAAAAACGGACCTAAATTCTGATCCAGAAAAGGCACATCGAAACTTAAAGCCATTCCAAAGCTAGCTATTAGTTGGTATAAAGAACAATATAGAGCTATTTATCTACACATTCAAAACTCACAGTAGTAGGAAAAAAATATAATAATAGAAAAAGTACACATTTCATTTAAAATCCGAATGTCTTAAAATCCATAGGACAATACAAATAACAACTGTCACATATCCGTAAAACAACATTCTCAAACTACAACTTTATTTTTCAATGGGTATATTAGAAAATAAGATGAGTAGATAAGTAGATAAACTGCCACAAGTTTCCTCCTCACCTCCGCCTTCAGCATCGCCTTTCCTAACCTGTGTTGTAGAGGAGGAAGTCAGAACAATATAGCCTGGTGAATAAAACTCGTAAGCCTTACTATAATAGTACTAGGGCAGTATAATTTAAATGAAAATATGTCTTTCGTATATTAGCTTTGACCTTTCCGACCCTAAGCTCTAAGGCTTTCCCAATTCCAATTCTATTATTGTTACCCTTACAACCCAATAACCCATATCAATCGTCAGTTGTGTCATATCAATGTAAGAGATAATACCGAAGCCACTTAATACTTTTTAATGGGAATTAGGCAGACTCTAACCATTTAATGCCTTATTTAGGCAGGTCCTCCGTCGTGTAATATCTATCCCAAGACGAATTCCTCACTGGTACTTAACTAGCTGATATCGCATAGAATAACTTTTGTTATTAATACTTCAATCGAAGTGAACCCTTTCCAAGATATCCACTACTGTGCCTACCCATTAACCCTGACCATTTCTACTTCATATATAGGGAAGAGGTGGGCCCTCATATATCCACTTAATACCTTCAGCCCTTGAAGAAGGTCCTTTGTATTATGACCCGTACCCCACAATGATGTCTCACATTAATCTGATTATTCATAGGTACTAGTAGCCAAATTAGCTAGACCGTTTTACCCTATAAAATTTGAAACTAACCTCGCTTCATCTGTAGTTACTTATTGTAGGCGATGTCTCACATCAGCCCCAAAGTTACACAGTTTGTTACGACCTACCTCCTCGACCCTCAAAAATCGACCCTAGTACATCCTCGGAATTCACGTGTTGAAAATCCAAGTGCCGGAGAGGCAGATTATCATGGGGTAAAGAAAATAAAAATAAAAGATAAAACAAAATAGAATCCCACATCGTATTCAACAATTAATTATATATATGAGTAGTACATGCAATTACTCCAAATTGCTCCATCAGAGTTCTGGTAAGTACTAATCCAACTAGGATAGTTATAACAGCCTATCCTCACAAGTGCTGATAGATACATAACAAAAATGTAGTGGAATTAGAAATAGATGACTATCTACATGGGACCCTCCAGCTTCATGCTCCATCCAAAATGCTTCGAGCTTCTCCCAAAATGTTCCATGCTACCTAACTGCTTGGCTGCTTAGAAAATAAGGCACCCAGAGTTTAAAGGGTAAAGAAAATAAACTCGAGTCAGTCATGGGACTGGTATGAGAAACTCAAATTACGGATATTTGAAAACAAAGGGTATCTCATAAGACCACATCGCACATAAACATGGAATGAGTTTTTATCTTATGACAACCAAACATTTGCTACGCTAAATTTGGTAATAAATATATTTAGTGGCATTCTTTGGAAAACACTTTTCAAGTAAATATAAATAATCTTAGCCGAAATTGTTACATTATTTCAGCATACTAGGCTCTACAATCAAGTCCAAAGGCACTTATTAGAAAACGGATTTCCATATAATGGCAGGTAAGGAACTACCTTCCGTAAAGTACATCTCTAGAGGGATGCACCGAGGATCAACATTTGAAACCTCTGCACCTGGCACGACCGGCCTACCCGTAGACACATCTTGGTGGCGGATAGAACCGATTATGACATCACACCGGTCGTAACTGACCTATCTAAGATCCCATAGCATACACATCATACTCGATATATAAAGAGTAATCTAGAAAGGTGGTGACTATACCATAATGGTTGCGAACCATATAGCCTTACAGCATGCCATGTTTAAGCCATTTCTGGGTGATGAGGCCTGAGGTAACGATTACCTTTCACATAGCACATTCCACATTGAATACCACATTGCCAATTCCATCATACACCATTGATTTCTAAAAATATATAACCTCTGAGCTCGTACGTCTTAGAAAAGGGTGTTAAGTATAGGAGAGTTACTTCCTACACCACCAAACAGATGTATGTTGGTAAAAATCAATGTATGTAAGTGTTGGAAATGCAATGTTAGACATTCGTTCATACAAGTTGTCCAGGAATAGAACAAACTGAAGGAACTCTTCTTCCACATCCTGTTGGAAATCATCCCTAGATTAGTAGAGAATGGTCCTTGCATCGAGGATCAAATGAAGATACTACTGCCATATATATATATATATATATATATATATAATATGGGAAATTCCCTCGAGGGTCAGTGACAAGTAGCCCTTCACTCCATTTATTATCATTCCAAGTCTTTAACACGAATAAGTAAATTGGTTAGAAGTGGTTTTCAGATAAGAATCACTCAAATCCGACCCCGGTTCCTTCGAACCAATCATCGATAAAAGATGTTAAGTAATTAGGTGCTTATCGTTTGATTAATTACTTTTTTTTATTAAAATATTTTCTAGAGAAATATCTTTAAAATAATTATTTCGGTATATATGGAAATATTAAACCTCTCTTTAACTTTGGAAACACCAAATCAAAATTATTTCTCATAAATCATATTGCAAAACCATATTGAGTAAAAAACGGATCAATATAAATTATACTAATTCTACTCAACATCAATTTCAGTATTCAACCTTTACCATCGATCAAATAATGGTGAAATCACCTTTTAAATTCACACGGATAGTACAGGTTCCCTCCTTAGAATTGAATACCAAGTGTAAGAAGATTATTTCTATACAATCCAAGTTGTTTAAATTTGGAAAATGAAATCTTTTATACTTGTCTCGTTTCAGACATTTCGACCTTATCTATTCCTTGCCTACGAAAGAGGCCAGGTGAGCCAGGGCACTGGTTGCTCCTAAAAATCTCCTTAGTTGAAGCACCTCACATCCAGATCTCACGAATAGAAAAATCCAGTCTACTCGCCGACTTTTAGAACCAAGATTAAATCACTTGATTTTAACAACTTTTCTTTAAATCATTTATTTAAACTTTCTAAACAAATTATAAAACCATCAAATCATATTTAAAATAGTTAATTATTTGTTTAATAACATTTATAAAAGATTTGGGAAAGAATACTTAAGTTTAAAGCCATATTTCAAAAGTTATTATAAGTGCTGCAAAAAGTGCTGCGAATAGTGCTGCGAATAGTTCTTTCAAGGTTGTTTGATCAAAACAACTTTTCGATCATTTAGAAATCCATTTTTATAATAAAATCTCTTTTAAAACATTTTAAAAGATTTATAGAATTTATTCCATATTTTAAAAGAATTATCAATATCAATTTGAAAGAATTTGTCGCTTTGGTTTCTGAACTACCAAACCACGACTATTTAGAAAACTTGTTTTGCTCATATTTCAAAATCTACTAAACGAAATCTCGATCTTTTTTTAGTTTGAAAACTATGATTATAAGAGTTTGGAAAATTCTTATTACAAAGAATTCCGACTCCGAATCCATCGTATAAATGGATTTAACTTTCTACGACGAGAAATCATGAACTGCCGTTACGCAACGCGCCTATTTTTGACTTCATTTTTATAACTTGTCAGAACTTCACCAAATTTGACTTTATTGTTATAGAACATTTATAAACCCTTTTAAATAATTTTAAAGGGGTTTAATGATTCCATATCACTTTTATAACTTGATTCAGAAAGTGATTTACTTGTGTAATATCGACGTGTATTTAACGTGACTTATTTACACAATTAAACAACTATATTAAAACAACCAAACTTGATGATCAAAGCATAGTAAACATCCATAGCAATAATATCACATCATATATATATATACATATAAATATAGAGTTTCTCACTTGATTTTCGATCAGGCTAACTTAAAAACAGTATAGCTCCGCTATTTCAAAATCGGAGCTCACGACTACTAGCTCAATTGCTCCTAAGGGGTTCGGCCTTGGTCTTGGAGACTTGGAATGCTCGGCCTTGCTTGGAAAATGGTGGTGGGGGGTTTTGTTGCACACGAATTTGGTGGAGGAGAAGGAAGAGATTACTAGCTTGAAATTTGGTTTGATGTGGTACAGATTTTGATTGATTTTGGCATAACTTTATTTTGATTTTGTAATATTTTCTTTCTTAGACTATGGAAGCCATTAATGTAGAAAGAAGATGAAATAACTTTGAAATTTATAAAGAAAAGTTTGAATGAAATGAAGAGAGGTGGGTGCTATTTATAGGCAAAAATGAGAATGGAAATACCATGATATTTACACACAAATGCATCACCATTTCATCACCACCACTTCCCCCTCTCCCCTCATCATGTTTAGCCAAACATGCCCCCTTCCATGTGCATGACCATGTGCTTGTACTTGGTTTGTAAGGTGTTGACTTTGGTTTTATTTAAGGGTGAAGTATATGGAAAATATCTTGATATTTTATAACATATATTTACATGTATATGTATATTTGTATATGTATATGTGTTTATATGCATGTGAGTGTGTTCATGTATATGTACATGTATGTATGCATTTTTTTTATCTAGAATGACTCACAATGTCGCACAACGTTTCTATGTTGAATTATTACGGATTTCGATTTCGATTTCCAGTCATATTTTTACTTCTTATTTAATATATATATATATATATTTGTAAACAAAGTTTGAAAATAATATTTCTATTATTATATAATACTTAAAAGGGCTTATTTAATAATTAAAATAATTATTAATCATTTAAACTCAATTTAAATTCAAAAATCATTTATTCCAAAATAGCGATATCATTGATAATGTCATAAAGAGATTTTATTTTGAAAAATAAAATAGATAATTTTATTTTATATTCTCACTCGTATACATAAATGAGTGTATGTATTCTGCTCCGTGCTACAATGTCGAATGGTCAAAGAGATGTTCATTGATAGAATGGTTTTCAGGCATTTTTATCGATATATCTTCCTAAGTATATATTTTTGTAAATATTAATAAGATTACCAATATTATTTATTTTTCAAATCATTATCATTTAGGTTAAAAATCTTATATTTGAATATGTTAAAAAATTCTGAAATGATGAATTTGCGGGTTGTTATGTACTTCCCCCTTAAAAGAATTTCGTTCTCGAAATTAAGGTTAAGAAGAAAATGACTTGAAAAAGGAATATATATTTGACAAGGGGAAATATATATTCAAGATATGATAAGTGACCACACCATAAGCGGTGAGTACACTATCTCGATACCACATGTGAGCTATACATCAATCCTAAACTCAGGATAAGCTTTCCTTATTCTATCTTCTATTTTCCATGTGCAGTCTTCGGCATCACTACTCCATTGAACTTTAACCAATCTTACCACCTTCCTTCTCAATCGCATCTCATTGTGATCCACGATTCGAACTGGTCGTCTAATAACTACCAAATTTGGTTTTACTTCTAAATCTTCATGGGCAACTATTTCTATAATCTATTCCGGATCATGCACATATTTCTTTAGATGGGATATATGGAAGACATTGTGCACACCAGACAACCTTTCGGGAAATTCCACACGATAAGCCAATGGGCCAATCTGCTCAAGAATGGGAAAAGGTTCAATAAATCGAGGTGCTAACTTCTCTGCCCGACCAAATCTTACCACTCTTCTCATCAGAGAGACTTTCAAGAATACAAAACCTCCAACTGAAAATTCCAAATTTCTATGCCTTTGATCAGCATAACTCCTCTACCTGCTCTAGGCTTCTTTCATCTTCTTTTTGATTAGTTCTACCTTTTTTGAGGCTTTTGGAATCATATCGGGACCAAGTACCAACCGATCTCCGATTTCGATCCAACATGTTGGGGATCTACATGGACGACCATATAAAACTTCATACGATGCTATGACATTACTTGCTTGATAGCTGTTATTGTAGGAGAATTCCACAAGATGGAGACAGTTTTCCCATGATCCTCCAAAATCTAAGACACAAGCTCTCAAAAGATCTACTAACACTCAATTTACCCTTTCAGTTTTCCCATCGGTCTGGGGATGGTATGCGGTGCTTATACTTAGCTTCATTCCCAAATCTGTTTGTAATGACCCCAGAACTTACTGGTAAATATTTGGTCTCGACCACTGATTATACTGCTTGTGACACCATGCAATCGAACTATTTCCCTCATGTATATCTCTGCAAGACTTACAGATGTTCTCATTGGCTTTACTGGGATAAAGTGTGTGCTTTTGGTTAATTGATCTACGATAACCCAAATGCCTTCATTTCCCTTTCTTGATCGAGGTAAGCCGTCAATGTAATCCATCGATATTTTGTCCTATTTCCAAGTTAGAATTTCAAGAGGATGAAGTAATCCAGCAGTCTTTGTCTGTTCACTTTTGATTTGTTGAAAATTTGCACATCCGCTAATATGGATAGAGATATCCCTCTTCATACCTTCCTACCAAAAAGTCTTCTTCATATCTCGATACATTTTGGTAACTCTAGGATGTATTGAAAGTCAAGAATCGTGACATTCTGTTAAAACTTCTTGCCTTATCCCGTCGACATTTGGGACACATACTCTTCCATTCATCCTTGATATTCCTTGATCATCCACCTTGAATCTTATCCATCTTCCAAGTACCGTGTATATCTCCACTGCTTTGACCATCTATGGAATAAATGGATCCCTGAGTTGGTTCTCTTTTATATGGTTAATCAAAGTTGGATGTACTATCAAATAAGCTATAACAACATGCTTTCTGCTTAATGCATCCGCTACCACTTTGGCTTTTTCGGGCGTTTATATGATATCTAAATAATATGACGCGAGAAATTCTAGCCAACGCAGCTGTCTCATATTCATGTCCTTCTGAGTGAAAAGATACTTCAAAGATCTGTGATCTGTGAAGAGTTCAAACTTCTCACCCAATAAATAATGTCTCCAAATCTTTAGCATGAACACAATGGCTAATAGTTCTAAGTTGTGTGTTGCATAATTTCGCTCATGTGTCTTTAACTGCCTACTAGCATGTGCAATAACCTTTCCATGTTGCATTAGTACCGCGCTCACTCCTTCACCACAAGCATCGGTATAAACGGTTAAACTACTGCTTTCATCAATAATTGTTGGGACTGGAGCAGTAGTTAACCTTTTCTTAAGTTCCTGGAATGCTTCTTCACATTTCGGCGTCCACTCAAATTTAACATCCTTCATAGTCAACTTCGTTAAGTAATGAGAAATCTTTGAGACGTCCTAAATAAATCTCTTGTAGTATCTTGCAATCCTAAGAAGCTGCAAATGTCCTTCGGAATTTATGGTTGCTTCCAATCTAGAATGGCAATAATTTTTTCGGGATCAACCAAGATTCCTTCCTTTGACACAACATGTCCAAGGAACCTTACCTTTTCTTCATAGACGTGGCATTTTGAAATCATAGCCTTAAGCACATTCCTTCTCAATATTTCTAGTACAATCTCTAAATTCCTTTTGTGTTCTTCTTTGGTCTTTATATATATAAGAATATCATCAATAAAAACCAAAACAAAATTGTGGAGCATTTCTCTGAATGCTCTATTCATAAGGTCCAAAAAATAAGCGGGAGCACTGGTTAGCCTAAAAGGCATAACCAACCACTCGTAGAAATCATTTAGTCCTCTAAATCCAGTTAAAGGAATGCAATCTTCTGCTATCCTTAATTGATGGAATCCTGTGGCTATGTCCATGTTGGAGAATATTCGAGCACCATGAAGTTGATCAAACAAGTCATCAATACGGGGTAAAGGATACTTGTTTAATCGTTTGCTTATTTAGGTCTCGATAGTCTACATAATGTCTTGGGGAGCCATCTGACTTTGCAACAAAAACTGCTGCTGAGCTCTAACTTGAGCGACTTGATCTTGTTAGTCCCATCTTTAACAATTCATCTATTTGATTCCTTAATTCATTCACTTCCTTGGAGGCCATTCTTCGAGAAGAATGAAAAACAGACCTTACATCGGAAACCAAGTCGATTCGAAACTCAATTTCCTTATGTGGGGGTAAACTTTTAACTTCCTCAAAAACATCCAAAAATTCCTTAACGAGTGGTATTTATTCTAGATTTTTTTGAAATGAATTTAGGGCATACATAAAACTATCCATTACCGGACTTGATTCTCCACACGTTATTTTAAAAGGTTTACTTCTTTTATTTTCCTAATGTGCCATCCTTTTAACACAGTGAAGAACATCCTTATATTCAGATAACTAATCCATACCGCATATAATCTCAATCAGATAAAATTGAGGACAATTAGGTCACATGAAATTTCTTTGGATAAGTAGGCAACTTGTACTTTTTCACAAACTATACCAAGATTAGTTTTACCACCTATGGGGTTATAGACATAGATATGGGTATCTAATATCTTTGTGGTAAGTTTCAATTTACCAACTAATTCTTTAGAAATAAAACCGTGGGAAGCCCCAGTATCAAATAATACTCTAATTAGATTTTCATTAATGTAGATATTACTTTCAAGAACTCTCTTTCCCTTTGCATCAGTCGAAGTTGAGGGTTCATCTTTAATAAAAAATCTGACTTGTTCTCCTTTCTTTATCAGTGGACAATCCTTCTTTTGATGCCATGGTTTGTGACAATTGTGGCAGTTTCTATCCTAAGCCTTAGGATTCTTACAGGTGGTGGCAAAATGACCCTTTTATTGACAATTATAACAAGTAGTATCCCTTAAATTATTTTCTTGCAGACCTCCTTTTGGATTGCCTTACCATGGCTTCTTCCTAAAATGGTTGAACTTCCTCTTCTTCCAGTTATTATTGCTGCTTTGAGTAGTGGACGGATTCTTTTTGTCTAGAGTTACATATCGGAAACCCATGTCTATGAAATCTACGAAGGTTCCCTTAACATGCCCGGTCGTCCTATCCTGATATTTCCCCTTTATTCCAACGATAAACATTTCATTTTTTTTTTAAAGGAGTGTCTATCAAACCCGGCCCAAAATGGGACAATTCACTGTACTTGTTGGAATATTCTTCCACCAATATCTCTTCTTGTTTTAAATCCATAAAACTTCGATAAATGTAGGATTTTTCTACAACCGGCATATATTGTTCTTCCAAGACTTCCTTGAACCGTTCCCATGAGAAATTATCTTTAGAATCATTCAGAGTTATGGACTCCCACCATGCTAGAGCGACTTCTTGTAACTGCCAAGAAGCCAACAACCTTTTCTTCTCATCCCCGATATTCAATCCTTTAGAAATTCTTTCACAAGAGTGGATCCAAGCCTGAACTTCAATAATGGTCTCCATTCCTTTGAATAGTTTACTACCCAAAATGGTGTAATCTTTGAATAGAGTAGCAAAGTTAATTTGAGGCTGCACAGGGATTACCACTTCCTCAATTACAGTAGCATTTCATCGACCATTGGTGGCCGTAGCATTGCTACCTCCCTTTCGTCCTCTTCTATTACTCAGCTCCTACTATCTGCATATAGTAGGAAACATCTTTAGAAATATAGATGAAATTATCTTAGGGAATGGGTATAAACTCAAATATATTTATTTCGATAAAAATATCAAATATGCGCTCTCTCTGACTAAACTCATTCTAGGGTATTACTAATCCTATCTCTAATGAGTTAACCCTATCCAAGCTTGGTATTTGCTCAACCATAAGCTCTGATACCAAATGTGACAACCCACCTCCTCGACCCTTAGAAATCGACTCTAATACATCCTCGGTATTCACGTGCACAAATCCAAGTGCCGAAGAGGCAGATTATCATGGGGTAAAGAAAATAAAGATAGAAGACAAAACAAAATATAATCTCACATCGTATTCAACATTTGATTATACATATGAGTTATACATTCAATTACACCAAAATTTTCCATCAGAGTTTTAGTAAGTACTAATCCAGCCAAGATAGTTATAACAGCCTATCCTCATAAGTGATGGTAGATACATAACAAAAATAAAGCGGAATTAGAAATAGATGATTATCTACATGGGACCCTCCAACTTCATGCTCCATCCAAAATGCTCTAAGCTTCTCCCAAAATGTTCCATGCTACCTAACTACTACGCTGCTCGAAAAAAATAAGGCACCCAGAGTTTAAAGGGAAAAGAAAATAAACTTGAGTCAGTCATGGGACTGGTATGAGAAACTCAAATTATGGATATTTGAAAACAAAGGGTATCTCATAAGACCACGCGTACATAAACACGAAACATGTTTTTACCTTATGATAAACAAAATATTTGCTATGCAAAATCAGGTAATATTATTTTTAATGACATTCTTTTAAAAACATTTTTCAAGTAAAATACATAATCTTAGCCGAAATTGTTACACTATTAAATTCCAGCATACTAGGCTCTACAATCAAGTCCGAAGGCACTTATTGGAGAATGGATTTCCATACAATGGCAGGTAAGGAACAACCTTCCGTACAGTACTTCTCTAGGGGATGTACCGAGGATCAACAACTTTTGAAACCTTAGCACCTGGCAAGACTGGCCTACCCATAGAACCATCTTGGTGCAGATAGAACCGAATATGACATCACACTAGTCGTAACCGACCTATCTGGGATCCCATTGCATACACAATATCATGATATATAGTGAGTAATCTAGAAAGGTGATGACCATACCCTAATGGTTGCGAACCACATAGCCTTACGGTATGCCCTGTTTAAGCCATTTCCAAGCGATGAAGCCCAAGCTAACGATTACCTTTCACATAGCACATTCCACTTTGAATGCCACATTGCCAATTCCATCACACACCATTGATTTGTACAAATGTACAACCTTTGACCTCGTACGTCTCAGAAAAGGGTGTTAAGTATAGAAGAGTTACTTCCTATAGCACCAAACAAATGTACATTCGTAAAAATCAATGTACGTATATGTTGAAAATGAAATGTCGAGAAATTCATCCATACAAGTTGTCCAAGAATAGGTCAAACTTAAGGAACTCTCCTACCATATCCTATCGGGAATCATCTCTAGGATTAGTAGCGAACAACCCTTGCATCGGAGATCAAATGAAGATACTATTGCCATATATATATATGATATGGAAAATTCCCCCGAGGGTCGGTGACAAGCAGCACTTCGTTCAATTTATTATCATTACAAGTCTTCATTTTGAATATGTAAATTGATTTGAAGTGGTTTTTGGATAAGAATCACTCAAATCCGACCTTTCCTTCGAACCAATCATCAATAAAATATGTTAAGTAATTATGTGCTTATTGTTTGATTAATTACTTTCTTTTTATCAAAAATATCTTCTAGAGATATATATATTTAGAACATTTCTTTTCGATATATACGCAATCATTAAACCTCTATTTAACTTTGGAAATACCAAATCAAAATCATTTCTCATAAATTATATTGCAAAACCTTATTGAGTAAAAAGGGTCGATAGAAATTATACTACTTCTACTCAACATCAATTTCCGTATTCAACCTTTACCATACGTCGAATAATAATGAAATCACCTTTTAAATTCACACGGATAGTATGGGTTCCTTCCTTGAAATTGAATACCAAGTGTAAGAAGATTATTTCTATACAATCCAAGTTGTTTAAATTTGGAAAATTAAATCTTTTATACTTGTCTCGTTTCCGACATTTCGACCTTATCTATTCCTCGGCTAGGAAAGAGGCCAGGTGAGCCAGGGTACTGGTTGCTCCTGAACATCTCCTTAGTTTAAGCACCTTGCATCTGCATCTAACAAATAAAAAAATCCAGTCCACTCATCAGCTTTTGGAGCCAAGATTAAATCACTTGATTTTAACAACTTTTCTTTAAATCATTTATTTAAACTTTTTAAATAAATTATAAAACCTTAAAATCATCTTTAAAATACTTAATTATTTATTTAAAAACATTTGTAAAAGATTGGGAAAGAATACTTAAGTTTAAAGCCATATTTCAAAAGTAATTATAAGTGCTGCAAAAAGTGCTGCGAATAGCGCTGCGAATAGTTCTTTCAAGGCTTATTTGATCAAAACAACTTTTCGATCATCTAGAAATCCATTTTTATAACTCAAATCTCTTTTAAAACATTTTAAATGATTTATAGAATTTATTCCAAATTTTTAAAGAATTAAATATATCAATTTGAAAGAATTTGTCGCTTTGGTTTCGAAACTGCCAAACCGCGACTATTTTGAGAACTTGTTTTGCTCATATTTCAAAATCCACTAAACAAAATCTCGATTTGTTTTTTAGTTTAAAAAATATGATTATAAGAGTTTGGAAAATATTTATTATAAAGAATTTTGACTCGGAATCCATCGTATCAATGGATTTAACTTTCTAAGGTGCGAAATCATGAATTGCCTTACGCGACGCGCCTATTTTTGACTCAATTTTCATAACTTGTCAAAACTTCGCTAAATTTGATTTTAATGTTTATAAAACATTTATTAACCCTTTTACATCATTTTATAGGGGATTCCATATCACTTTTATAACTTGATTCGGAAAGTGATTTCCTTGTGTAATATCGACGTATATTTAACATGACTTGTTTACATAATTAAACAACTATATTAAAACAACCAAACTTGACAATCAAAGCATAGTAAATATCCATGACAATCATATCACATCATATATATATATGTGTGTGTGTGTGTGTATGTGTGTGTGTAAATATAGAGTTTCTCACTTGATTTTCAATCGAGCTAACTTAAAAATGGCTATAGCTCTAATATCTCAAAATCGGAGCTCATGACTACTAGCTCAATTGCTCCTAGGGGGTTCGGCCTTGGTCTGGGAGACTTAGAAGGCTCGACATTGCTTGGCAAAGTGTGGTAGAGGGCTTAGTTTCATAGGGCTTTGGTGGAGGAGAAGGAAGAGATTACTAGCTTGAACTTTGGTTTGAAGTGGTATAGATTTTGATGGATTTCGACATAACTTTGTTTTGATTTTGTAATTTTTTCTTTCTTAGACTATGGAAGCCATTAATGTAGAGAAGAAAATGACAAAAGAGCTTAGGAATTTATGAACAAAATTGTGAATGAAATGAAGAGAGGTGGGTGCTATTTATAGGCAAAAATGAGAATGAAAGTACCATGATATTGACACACAAATGCATCACCATTTCATCACCACCACTTCCCCCTCTCCCCTCATCATGTTTAGCCGAACATGCCCCCTCATATGTGCATGACCATATGCTTGTACTTGGTGTGTAAGGTGTTGACTTTGGTTTTATTTGAGGGTGAAGTATATTGAAAATTTCTTGATAGTTTGTAATATATATTTACTTGTATAAATATATTTGTATATGATATGTGTTTATGTGCATGTGAATGTGTTCATGTATATGTACATGTATGTGTGCATTTATATATCTCGAATGATTCACAACGTCGCACAACGTTTCTACGTTGAATCGTTATAGATTTTGGTTTCGGTCATATTTTTACTTCTTATTTAATATATATATATATATCTATACACAAAGTTTGAAATTAATATTTCTATTATTATATAATAATTAAAAGGGCTTAATTGATAATTGAAATAATTATTAAATCATTTAAATTCAAAATCATTCATTCCAAAATAGTGATATAATTGATGATGTCATAAAGAGATTTTGTTTTCAAAAATAAAATAAGGAATTTTATTTCATATTCTCACTCGTATACATAAATGAGAGTATGTATCTCGCTCCATGCACGATGTCGGATGGTCAAAGAGCTATTTATTGATGAAACGGTTTTCGGTCATTTTATCGATATATCTGCCTAAGTACATATTTATGTAAATATTTATTCAAAATAAGATTACCAATATTATTTATTGGTTAAATCATTATTGTTTAGGTTAAAAAAAATCTTATATTTGAATATTTTAAAAAAATTCTGAAATGATGAATTTGCGAGTCATTACACCATTGGTAGCCAGATTAGCTGGGCAGATTTCCATGCGCTTTGACTAACCGTGCATCCCTATAACTTAGTCATAATTTATAACACTCTCTTAACATATTATCACACATCTCACTGTATCCATCATAAGGCCTTATATGAAAACTTCTTATTTTGCCTCTACAATTACTCACTTTCCTATGGGAGAATTCAATAATAATTAATAAGCCATTAACTACGCCATTAATATGTTATAATCCTACGTTATTTGCGCTAGTTAACACATACTCATGTACATACATGCACTTAGTAAATTTCTTAGCATGCGGAGTTTATGCCATAAACTAGCATTTAAGTGACAAATCTTCAAAAAGTATATAAGTCTCATTTCCATATTAACACATATACCATAAATCCAATATCCAAAATCAAATTAATGGACTTGTATAAAAAACAAAATTTAAACCCACTTACTTTATATTAAAATAATGGAATAAATCAATAGTATAAACTTGCAAATTCGAATACTTTTACGCTGTACTCAACTACTTTATACATGAAATTAGAAAAAGGGAATTTCTATTCAAATTGTGGAATTAGACAGTGTAAACTGTGAATAAGAATTCGTACCTTACACACCATTTTCTAATAAAAATCCATTAATCAGAGCTAAAGAAAAAAAATAAGAAGTGGAATAGAAGGTAAAACGTTAAAATTGCAAAATATATACAAATTTCATTATTTTTATATAAAACAATTGAGATTTCAAACTAAGAATTGACATTTCGCTTTGGGGGAATTTTGAGGGTTTTAGTGTGATGTTTTCGTAAACCGAAATTCCCTAAGGCATGTATCAAATCCAAACTACACTATTTAATTACTAAAATAGAAAGATTAAGATTTCCACTCACAACAAGTTCTTAGTTCTTCTTCATTTTGAATTTTTCACGTCTTTAATAATCTCTTTCAGATCTCCCCTTTTAGATATATACAAAAAGGAGTTTGTATATATAGATTATATTCAGAAATCAACAAATTGGAGGAGAAGAGAATTAGAAATAAAATAATGAACATCTATAATCTATTACTGAAACCTTATAGAACTTTTCCGAATATTTGAAGAGAGAGACTAACAGAGCTTCGCTTGGTTTCCCAAAATAATTTGTGAATAAAAGTGAGGGGGCTAGACTCTTCTTTATAGTGGTTGGAATGCACCAAAATCGTCGGATAAAAGTTGGTTAAAAATAATAAAATCTGATGTGTTCATTTGCAAAAGCCCTTGCCACCACCTTCATTAATCGATCGACCGCCCCTACCTAACCGGTCGATCGGTGTAGTTTTTTTGAAACATTATTTGTTTGCTGTTCAAGGATTTATTTTATTCCATAATTAACTTTTTAACGCTAATGTTAATTTCAAAATTTACTTAATCCTTAAGTCAAATAACTATACTTTTCAAATTTCAAATTTAAGAATTATTATTATTTGAAATTGAATTCAATCTAAATTATTTTGAATCCTAAAACTTTAAACGTCCATAACTTTTCCATTTGAGCTTTGTTTTCAACATATTATATATGGAAATTGATCAGAAAATCGCCCCGAACGCAACGACATAACTTCCATGGTCAAATTCCGACTTTAATTTTTTTTTCATTTCTAGCTTTATCTCGTTAATTAATTTATCTAATTTATTTATTTCTTATTAATTTTTACCAAGTGTTACATTTTCCCACCTTAAAAATGATTCGTCTCCGAAATCTTTCCAAGGGGCGGATAGCGTAACGTGCAATAAACATTCATGTTGTACATTCAAGTTATCTATACAACCATCAGTGCAATGTGATTATGTATGCAAACATTCTATAAGTAAGCTCAATCATAGCGTGGGTGTATGATCATGACATATAAGTATGTATGCAAACACCCTTAACATGCATAAAATTTCTATACGAGTGCAAAGTGATAGTAAAAAGTGTAGCAACCATCTCCTACTATCCAATATAGCAAATACGATGCAACAAAACCTAATTTTGGAGAGAAAACTTTACCGGTGAGAAGATTAAGATGAGATATCCTCATCTTCTCTTTAGTTTCCCATGTGATTTCAGCTGGGTTGTCTACCCATTGAACTTTAACCAGCCTAATTTCATTGTTGCGGAGTTTCTTAGTTCCATGCTCCACAATGCATGCAATGACACGGGATGCTATTGGCTTCATCTTAATATCCCCCAATTGATCAGTCTCTACAACAATAGTTGTGCTAGGAAGGCATATCCTTAGGTGCGAAACGTGGAAATCATCGTAGGCTACAACCAATCTATCCAGTAGCTCTACACGGTAAATAAGTCTTCCTATTCTTTCCAAAATTCTAAAAGGCCCAACAAATCTTGGTGCCAACTTCCTCGATTTTCAAAATCTCACGACTTCCCTAAGAGGGGAAACTTCGATAAACACTATGTCTCAAACCTCAAATTCCAACTCTTTTCTTCTCTTATCCACGTAGGAATTCTAGCAGTCTTGCCTGCATTCATACATTGCCTAGTCAACTTTACCTTATCCGAAGTTTCACGAATTAAATTTGGTCCAAGTAAAATTTTGTTGGTGGTTTTCGACCAACAGTTCGACGATTTGCATGGCTTACCATAAAGTGCTTCAAAGGGTGCCATACCAATCGTCGATTGGTAACTATTACTATACGCGAATTTGATTAACTATAGGTGTTGCTCCTAGTGTCCTCTAAAGTCCATGATGCAAGCTCTCAACAAATCTTCCAAGATCCTATATCATTCATTCAGTTTGTCCATCGGTCTCGGGTAGTAAGCAGTGCTAAGATTCAATGAAGTTCCTTAAGCTGCTTGCAAACTCCTCCCAAATTGGCTCGTAAATAGGGGGTTCCTATCACTAACGATGCTAATTGGAATTACACGAATTCGAACCACACCCTTGATATAAATCTGTGATAGAGATGTCACGGTCCTATTGCTCCTAATGGGAATAAAATGGGTGCTTTTAGTGGGTCTAACCACTATGACCCAGATTTCTTCGTTGCCTCTTTGACTCCTCAGCAACCCATCTTTAATGTCCATTGATATATGTTCCCATTTCCAAGTTAAAATTTCTAATGGCAATAACAATCCTCCAGACTTCCCTTGGTCAGCCTTTATCCTTTGGCATGTTTAACATATATAAAAAAATTTGCCTACTCTCTTCTTCATCTCAGGCCAACAGAAAACTCGTTTCATATTCCTATACATCTTGTCTCCTTTGGGGTGAATGGTCATCCTTAAATCGTGACACTACATAAGAACTTCCTCCTACACACTATCAATCTTTGGAATGTAAAGGCTTCCATCTCTCCTCAAACATCCCTTCTTGTCAATTGGATATCTACTGACATGGAGAAATTGTTCTCCTCTACTTAGCTTGCACAAGTATCAACTATCTCCTCATCCTTCTTTTGCTCTAATCCAATATGGTCCATCAATGCCTACCTAACCTCCACCGCTACCAAATAGCTTTGGATGGGTTCCGTTGGCAGTTAGAAGTTGAAATTCGAGAGAAACTCCAACTGCCTCCATCTGTATATAGCACTAAGGCGACGACATTCCCTTTCCCAGGGGTATACTATATCCCAAAGTCATAGGATGCTATAAACTTCATCCACCTCTGTTGCCTAAGATTTAAATCTTTTTGGGAAAATAGGTATTTGAGCAATATATGGTCGTTGAATAACTCAAATCTTCCCCCAGAAGATAGTGCCTGCATGTCTTCAAGGCAAAAACAATGGTTGCCAACTCCAAGCAATGAACTGGGTATCTCTTTTCATGGTCCTTTAATAACCTACTAGCATAAGTTATCATCCTTCCTTCTTGCATAAGAACTGCTCCAAATCCCATGCCTCATGCATCCAAGTAAACTATAAAAGGTTTCGTCCCATTAGGAATGATGAGTACTTATGCATGTTTCAATAGCTCCTTTAGCTTCTCAAATGCTTCCGTGCATTTCTCATCTCATGCAAAGACTAGATTCTTCTTGGTTAGGTGAATTAAAGGGACTGCAATCTTTGCAAAGTCCTTTATGAATTTCCTATAGTAACATGCTAACCCTAGAAAACTCCTAACTTCCATGGCATTCTTTGGAACCTTCCAACTTTGAATAGCTTCCACCTTTGCATGGTCCACTACTAACCCATGTTTAGAAACAATATGTCCAAGAAATCTCACCTTCTTCTTCGAAAAGTGACACTTTGAGAATTTGGCAATTAAGTTGGCGTCTCCTCAAAGTTCCTAGTATCTCCTTTAAGTGATCTTCATGCTTTCCTTCACTATTAGAGAATACTAAAATGTCATCAACAAAAAACTATGACAATCTTATTAAATTGTCCCCTGAATACACTACTCATCAAATCTACAAACTATGTAGTGGCTTTCATCAATCCAAAAGGCATCACTTCCCATTGATAGTCCATCTGGAATGCAAAACATTGTCTTCGGTTTGCTATCCACTACAATCCTTAGCTGATGAAATCTAGTCGCTAAGTCCAAATGGGAGAAGATTCACTACAAAAAATCAGACTTGTTATAGCACTGATTGTTAGCGTTTCCGCTGGTACGCTGTTAGAAGTTTGTAGAAAAGCAAATGTAAAAATTGACAACGCTGTTATTTTTCTTAGGCGGGCAAAAAAAATTACTTACCCGCTTCAATTAAACATATTTTCATTGCGCGGGTAATCAGCCACTTCCTTTTCTTTCATTTTCATCTCTCCATGCTTTTCTTTCTTTCTTTCCAATCCCTCTCCATGTAAATCCCTAAATCCTTTCTCAAAGTTACTCCAATCCCGATAGAAAACCTAAATCGATAGAAATCTCAATAATACCCTAATTTCCCCCCAATTTTGGATTCATTTGGACCTTAAATCCCCCTAAATCTGTCCTTAGCAAACTATAGATCTTGGATCCAGTTTTCAATTCACCCTGTAATGAAATGCTTGATGCACTTAAGTATTCTCGTTTAATTCTCTTTAACAATCCAATTTTGGGTAAATAAAATTTATTTATATCATGATGCAACATTCAAAATTACAATTCTACATTCTTCTTGATG
Organism: Allium fistulosum; assembly: GCA_030737815.1. Taxonomy (NCBI): domain Eukaryota; kingdom Viridiplantae; phylum Streptophyta; class Magnoliopsida; order Asparagales; family Amaryllidaceae; genus Allium; species Allium fistulosum. The sequence goes on from CM060902.1 coordinate 1,292,996,664, forward strand.
TTTCTAGTTTATGTTGTGCTACCATTGTAGGTAAGTTTACAGATTTTCTTATTATTATGATGATGCATACTATTGAAAGTTAGGTTTACAAAGTCTAGAAAAAGAAGAAGTTTTGTCTACTTTTGTTTTCAATAGTTTTTTTTGTTCTTGCCAATAAATTTATGATACTTCACAAGGAGAGTCCCATAAGTCGCATTTGTTCGTTTGAATAGATTAGGTTAGCTTTTACAGAAGTTCCACTAATAATAACCTAACAAAATAACTAATCACATTTAGATTTGACTACCCAATTAAGATATATATGTACAAATATTGAATTAGTGTGAAAAAAATGTTTGTTTTTTAAACACATGGCCATGAGATGATGAACTTTATATTAAACTGCTGCCCCAATTCCTGGAAACTTAGCCTGCACCGACATAATATAGACAATATATTGTAAATAACAAGCACACTAATGTTATTTGTATTCATTTTAACAGAAAGTCGCATATGGTATAGATTATGAAAACCAATATTACATACTTTACCATAAGGTGGAACCATGACAGCAATGTTACCTATGATGAATCCCTCTCTTGAACTAAAGTTAAGAGTCATCTATGGACAAACCCGAGAATAAGCACATGAAAACACCATAAGCTGTTAAGATTATGTTAATGAGTCACCGATGGACAATAAGTTTATCTTGTTAAGATTATTACATATTTGATATTTAATCGAACTAAAGTCCTCAAAGTCAATATTTGTGAAACATAATGAAATTAAATGCAAAAGCTTTCTTTAAACTTTGCTGCGATTTCAGAATACACTTTTTATCGACGTTCATAAGTGTCATAAAATGTATAAAATGTTATCATAATCAAATGAAGATATGAAGGGCACTATTGTATTGATGTGAGTTTTATACTTAGTCGTCAATAATTTTACTTCTCCTTCTCTGTTCAATAGCTGAATGTTTTGATCTTGAGAGTTATAGGCTTTTGATCATTCCCACCCATCTTATCAACTCTTGCGCTAATTAACTCTATTAAAGTTTGTATTAACATATTAGAAGATTACAACTATATGCAACCAATGTACAATATATACGAACAAAAAATAATTATAATTCAAGGTTTTGATCAAAAAGCACATATAGCCAAATGTGGTTAATGATTGAAATGGTTGTAACAGGGATGAGTAAGTTTGAAGATTACACAAAGTGCTTCAAAGTTGTATTCTTAGTCAATAAACTAGTACGGGGTTGTGCTTCACACACGGGCTATCGGTAACGTAAATTTGTTGTATGTTATCATGTCTTAGTTATTACTCAGGAACGTTGAAGAAAATTCAATAGTTGGAAGCATTAATTAAAAATGAGTTAAACGTATTTTTATACAAAACTTGCTTGAAGTAGTCAAGCAATACTGTCTTTTGCATATAGTAATTAGAAGTCGTGAGAAACACAAAAGCAAATGCAGTATTTACAAAACATTTCTTGGCACGGCTTCGATTACTTAGTAGATGAAGTAATGTGACAGCATTAGGGAATATGAGCAACAGAGCCTTTCTTGCAAAAAGGTTGATCAAAAGCAATACTATAATACAACATGTTCAAGTATACTTTAAGAAATTAAAAATAAGTTGTTCATTCAAGTACGAAGTAGGTAGGTAGACATAGATTTTCTTAGACGCTGATAGCAGAGGAAGGTGAATTCATCGAACTTCCATTTGTTTAGTCCTTTTTAAAATTATCCATACTTTAAATCCGATTACATGCACATAATTGGTATAAACAAAGAATTTATCAACTGTAGGAGGACAATTTGTTACCGAATATGCATGATTTGGGAAAAAAACCATGCAATAAGTAATACGTTAAAGGGAAAGTATAGTGAATTGGTATTGAGTTTGTACCAATTCATAATACTGGTTAGATTGCAAAATGCATAATCTCTTTTACGAGGTCATCATCAATAATTAATAGATCTTCAACCTTTAGTTCTCTGTACTGTATTCTTGGTTCAGGGAAATATGTATTATCTATTATTTTGATTTCCTTTTCTAATATTTATGTAATTTTTAGGATGAATGTCTAATTCTTGGTTTAACTCTGGCTTAGGGGAGTAGGATCTAAGGACATAGTTCCATGTGCGCAGTCCAGCTTGATCTTTAACTGCTTCCACTGCTGCTACACTTACTGCGACAACCTGTGCAGTTTTGGCTACTTAGCTTGCCATCTCACTTTCAAGGTATTTCATGTTTTATGTTACTTGTGGCCAATATGTTAGTGCATATGATGTTTATTTATAAGCACATCATAAGAATATGGTGCTAAGATACCACTAGATCTTAGAACTGCTTGTTTTATGAAGTTAGGTTTGATATAAACAAATTCAACTTTTTCGGAAGTCAGCTTCAGAGCTTTGAAACTGAACTTCCAGTTCCTAAGCTTATAGAAATGGAAGGTGGGCCCAGGCCCGGTTTCATTGCTGAAGATTCACAATCTGGCTTTAGCAGTTGCTTTTCTATAAAGGGTAATCCAATACCTTCATTTTTGAATCACATTTGAATGTGACTAGTATATTAAAATGAATAAGAGCTGTGTAAACAGCTCATCTAAGATGCCTACTAAATGATAAAAGACAAAAATATATACTGATATAATTCAATTTCTCATTTTAATTGCATATCGATTTCTAATATTAAATTTAAGCTTGCAACTAAGTTGTAATTTAGTTTACTTAGTATAGACATAACATTTGAAACATAACCATTTGGTATTATTTTCTTCTTCAGAGATCATTAAGTGTTCCCTTTTCTTAGCTTTATTGCTTTTTATCCATGACTTGTAAATAGATCTAGTCCTCTGCTATCCATATTTCAATTATTTATTTATTTTCTTCTTCTTCTTCTCCACTCCTCAAATCTAGAGGAATATGTTAAATGCCAAATAACCTCTAAATCATGGCAAACCTTCTTTGTGTTGTACTTCGTGACACGCACAGAGACAAGAAGCTTGTGATTTGGTTAAAGTTTGCTCAAATAATGAAAGTATCAAGATAATTGAGTATAACTTCCTATCTTTCAAGTATCTTACAATTGTCTTTTTTCTTTCGATAAGATAGCTCCAATGGATGTAAATGGTTTCCAAGCATCAAGTGTGATGGTACAAACTCATGTGAAGGTGCTTGTTTATCATTTCTTTTCCAGCATATTTTATAGTCTTTTTAAAGCTAAAATAGTGCTATATTTAATATCAAATTTCTAGTTTCCTTAGTTCTGTCAAATTGGCAGGCACATACCTCTTTATCTGTGTGAATTCTGAAAAGAACTGTTCTAATACCCTTATGATTATTACTATTACTTCATGGCCTATGATAGGGCTTTTCAACCAACCTTTTCTTTGGGGTTATGTTTTGTAATTCCATATGTTCATTTTCATCAAGCTTTCTTCTGAGGCTATTTAAGTTCTCTTCCACGAAAACTGAATCACAGGAGAGATTCAATGAATATGACACTCCTATTCTTCTTTTACATTCCTTGATAGCCAAATTATAATCAACCACCGTGTTAGACATAAATTAGTAATATATCATTACTTATTTATTATTTGGTATTGCCTAATAAAGTTTTACTAACTATTTGAGCAAACCTTTAGGATATAAAGGAAATTTATTTGATATTAATTTAGACAAATTTAAGTTGTATGTATGCAATAATTTGATCACAAAAACTATAAAACGATAACATAAATGCAAATTATAAATATTTATACAGTTTATATCAATGCTGACTTTTTTGGTAACTAGATTAAGATGATTTTATCAAGAATGAATTTAATAAGGAGTTTAAAGATTAACAAACACTTTGAAGATGGCATAAAAACAAAACCTAGCCTGGGATAATCAAGTCCAATTATGCAATTTGCTCTTTGTTGAACACTTAATGGGGCAGTGCAAGGCTCATATATATACTCACTTGGCATATCTACAACCAATAGTACTATTTAATAAATTCCATGTAATAGCTAAACATAAAACATGCTATATATACTAGGTTACATAGATACCCTTCAGCACTGGGAGAAAATGACGTATATACTTCCCAGAAGGATCATACTTTTTACCAAAAGTGATTGGTGAATAGATACGATGATACTGAGAGAAAATAAATATGTCAAGGACATAAAATTTATTAACCACAATATTGAAAATGTTTTAGGTGATTCTTACCTGATAGAAAAATGATGAACATGAGAGCCAAGGCCCATAATAGGGCCGCCCTAAAGTTCAAAGGCGCAAAGGCAAAATTGAACTTTCCAGATAAAGCTCAATAGTACTACAACATCATAAATGACAATACAACCACTTCTACACCAAATATTGCAACTACAAGACATGTAGTTGGGCCTGTAAGTCAAGATCAGGGTTTTGGTTCGATGTATCCAAACTTGTTTCAACATGCTAAGATTCTTCAAAGTGGAGGGGATGATCAGGATTTGAGTAGTGTGTTTGGTTCTGAGTTTTGGAGCTGTACCAATTCTTCTAATACTGATGGTACTTTCGGTACTAGTTCATCTACGTCTAAAGGAGACAATCATGGCAATGGCTAACTGTTAAGTAGTTTTATTGAACAATGAAATAAAATATTCACTAATGAATAATCTGTAAAGTATTATTAAACTGATTTGAATTATACTAGCTCAATTATTCACTAATGAATTTGTTGCATGTTTTCCTGCTGTGCCTGTGCATATTTTGCTAAATTCGATTAGGAGTTGCGGTTTTGATCTTCTTGGTTCGAGGTTGAGAAGAATTTGTTGGCATGTCGCCTTTGTGGTTTCACTTGAAGCTGTAGTGGCATGCCTAGCGAAATAGGTACCTATTCTTGTTGTGTTATTTTCTGTTTTACAATGTATTATATCGACTGTTGCTGCTGCTAATTCTTTAGTGAATTTTAATTTTTGAATAATAAAATGATTCATATGTGTGTGTAGAATTGAGATTAAAAATGAATATTATAGAGATTAAGAAGAAATTATTCACTCTTTTAATCAATAAGGATTAAGACATTACTGTTAACCTAATATAAACATTACTGTAAAATCTCCATTTAGCCCTTTATATATATTCTCTGATATTATGGAAATTTCATCGGTTTAATTTCTCATTTGAACTTCTGGAAGCCTTTCGACATTTCACATTTTTATCTTTATTTTGATGCAGGAAAAGATTTTAGCGAATCTACATTGTACTATCACGGTGTTGATTTAGACTATTTATACTTTGACCTGTATGTACTCTTAAAGTATTATGTGTTAAATATTATTATGTAAGCACAAATGTTGTTTTCAGTACACAATTGATAAATATTGTATTCTTTGTTTGTGGTTCAAAAATTTATTCAATTGTTGTTTGAACTCAAATCATATGTATATAGCATGTGTGAATTAGTGTGTGAAATGCAACAAAGAAATGACTTATAGAAATTTAATAAAATCTATTAAATGGAATTTATATTATTTTGTAATCACTGTATTGAAATAATGATAGTAGTTAGCAAGCACTTTTCATAGCGTTTATGTAACAACCCGGGATTTGCATTACCAACTAATAAATAAAAGTTAGGATTTTTATTTATTTTAATGAAGCATAAAAGGATTTGGAATAATAAAATTTATTTGAAAAAGGCTATTTTAATTAAATGGGAAATATGGGATTTTAAAATGAGGATAAAATGTTATTTTTGGAAAGTTAAATATTTTAGGAGAGATTTTAAAACGGGTTTGGATAAGAAAAATGTGTTTTTATAAACATATATGAACACTTAGACTAATTTTTGGAAACATGTAAATAACTCTCTTCTTATTGGGTTACTAAACCTAGCCCAATAACCCACCCTAAACCTCCTCTATAAATTATCTCAAACTCTCCTAACCTCATTCATTCATCCCTAATCAAAACCCTAATCATTTCCTAAAGCTTCATAACAAAAATGGCCTCTATCTTCATCTCCTTCTAGTTTTAGCTTATGCAAGTCATTTTATGCAAAGGTAATGCAAATACCCACCTCAAATCCGTTTTTATATCTTTTTAATTTCTGAAATTTAATTGGTAACACATGTTTTATGTGTTTTTTTTATCTTATAGCCTCCTAATCATCTTTTGCTAACTTGGGTTGATGCTATAGTAGTCTTTGTTGCTTTTGTGAGAGGTATATGGCTAAAAAACTCTTCTAATATGTGTTTAATCATCTTTTGATTTCAGTAATCATTTAGTAACACATGTTTTATTATGTAACATGCGAATCATAGCTCCTTAATCATCTTTGCTTTCATTTTGGGTGTGCACATAAGGTGCTTGTGATATTGCTTCCTAAGGTAATGCTAAGCTTTGGCCCTTTGTTTCCTTTAATATAGTGTAGTAATCATAATAGGGTAGTTAGTGATTGATATTGGTGAAATTTGATGCCAAAAACTTGAAAAAAACACCCCAAAATCACCTAAATCAGCATTTTCAGCTGGCTGGAAATGTTCAGCCTGAAAACAGGCTGAAACAGGGGTCTGAGAGCCCAGAGCAGGCCTGGGTTGCACCCAGGCTGCTGCTCAGGCAGCAGGCTAGCCCGGTTGGGCTAGCCGATAGCAGGCCAGCCCATAGTGGGCTGGCGCGCACGCACCCCAGCCCGCATGGGCTGGGGCTTGCTCCGAGCCCAGGCGGGCTGGGGCTTGACTAAACCCCAGCCCGCATGGGCTGGGGCTTGCTCCCTGCCCAGGCGGGCTGGGGCCTGAATAAACCCCAGCCCGCATGGGCTGGGGCTTGCTCCCAGCCCAGGCGGGCTGGGGCTTGACTAAACCCCAGCCCGCATGGGCTGGGGCTTGCTCCCAGCCCAGGCGGGCTGGGGCTTGACTAAACCAGCTGCACCGCATGGTGCAGCCTGGATCACTGAAACGGGCTGCACCATGCGGTGCAGCCGGCCTTTATAAAATGGGTTGCACCTATTTGGTGCAGCCGGGTTCCGACCCACCGGTTGCACCATTTTGGTGCAACCGCTTCAAATTGATTGTTTCTGCAATGAACCTTTGGGTTTCAATTGCGAATCAAAAATTGTCGAACTTTGGTTCACAACCATTCGGAATATTTTCCAACACGAATTTTGGTTTTCAGTGATTCTCTGATTTATCGATTTCTTTGAGATTTGTCTCTAGATTTCGTACACGTGTTTTATGAATTATTTTCAAAGGATTTTTCACTCCTAAATGGCTTTCGAAATTATTAGTATATAATGTTATTTTTAATTATTAAACTATTTACTCCATAATAGGAGAGTATTCAAAAGCCGTTTTAAAGTGATTTCAAAATCAATTGTAAAACCGTTTTGCACCATTATTTTCTATAATAAAAATCTCACACTCACTTTTTAGCATGTCGAGCGAAGTGGAAAGATGCTTAAACGGTTAGGAAATCTCCGGCCTATGGAACCGTGTGTATTTTCTTTCCGGTTAATCCCCGACCTATTCGATTGATCATTTTGACCTTTGGGTCTAGTTTACCGATGATACGAGGTGGACTTTTTATTGTTTGGAGTGTGAGCTTGCTATTGGTTAGTAAACCGTTTAGTGCAAACGTGGGGTATGGGACTCATTGTTAACACTTTACGGGTTCCTCTACAAGAAGTTTGTGACACATTAGCCTCTGGGCAGCCAGTACTGGACCTCTGGGTCACCACGCCTCTGGGCAACCGTCTCTGGACACCTGTTCTATGGAGCAGTTTCTTTTTCGGCATGTGCCTCTGGGCCTCTATCCTTCTGGGAAGGATCTCGCCGTCTCGCACGTTCCGCATCTGTGCGAGTGATCGATCACAACTCTACAGTACTTGGCAATAACGACTCCGGTCGGTGCACGTGCTATACTTGTATTATCTGATGATTTTTATATTCATTCGAGTACCGCCATTCGGTGTTGGTTCTATGGAACCATAGGATGTAAGTGCGATTACCTTGTGGATTCACAGTGTCTTTGAACACTGATTTTCAGTGTTTGATTTCATTGACTTTTCAGTATATCCCCATTGCTCTCTGGAGCATCGATCTTTGCTTGGGCATTGATTACAGACTTTGGTCACTCTTGGGATTATTGCCTATGGGCAACTTTATATAGCTTTGGCTACGCCGATGATATGAGGCGATTTTATTTATTCAACACTTTGGTGCTGATATTCTCTTTGGAGATTTTTACTGTTGATTGATGATTAGGGACCGTCATTATATTCATGTGGTCCAAAATACTCTTCTCTTAGGAAAAGTATTGTCTCATTTATGTACCGCATTATTATATATCTCATTTATTACTGATTGTTTAGCTAGCCTGACCCGAGTGTTTTTCGCTCGGGTCAGACTGAGTTGTTTTAGGTTAGGTCTCTGGACTTAGCTACTCTGTGCTTCCGCTTTGGACTTATCTACTATGCTTTTGAGATAGCTTATCTTAGTGTCCGCCTTATGTTATTATTCAGACTTTGATATGTACATATTTTTGACTCACATGTGTGAGCAGTGGCTTTGTACCCACTTATAGTATTTGGATCTGTATTGACGATGTATTGTTCTGAGACTCTGTGCTGTTATGTGATACTGTTCTGCGATGCTATTTTATTATGTTATTATGCTTTGTCCTGATAGGTCTTTAGCCATTGTAATTTCGTTATAAATATTTATTGAATATGTCGAACCACTTGAAAAAAATATATAGATACCATCCTTTCGACGTATTCAGTAGATAGTTATAGCTTGATTACAAATGGTCGCTTCCACTATACTCTATTCTCCGCTCTAACAGACAGTATTACTCCCGTAATACTCTTTGTTACAGTGGGTCTCAGAGTGGGGCGTTACAGCTTATAAAACCCTATAAAAGGCACAAACTTTGCATAGCGTTTAAACAACCCTATAAAAGGCATGAACTTTACACAGCGTTTGTTTACCATAGCATTTTATAAATGTTAGCAAAAGCGGTAACTTTTTACCATTTATATAGCGTTTTCCTTCATAGCACCATGAAACGCTATGGAAAGTCCATTTTTCATAGCGTTTGTTTTTCCGCTATAAAATATTCCAGACCTATTATAGCATGTCGTTACATAGCGTTCTCTAGAACGCTGTAGAATCCTATTGTTTGTACCAAAAATGGGCACAACACTCTTCGGAAGTTTTTGAAGAGATAAAAGTGAAGAACGAAAATTAAAACTGAGGATTATCTAACAAAAACTCCAAATAACAGAAAGTAAATTGCACAGAAGACAGCGATTTAGAGTGGTTCGGCGTTTCGCCTACGTCCACTATGAAGTTTGATGATTTTATTGCTCGATGCTTGAAGGTTACAATTTCTTATAACGTAATACAACTGATTTTCTAAGCTAAGTCTGAAACTAAAGCAGCGGTGGTGATTTAGAGTAAATCTGGCAGAGTCTGGGCGCTCTTTAGCTCTTAAAATTATCCGACCCCTTTTCTGAATGACCAGGGGCTCTATTTATAGGTGTAGGAGGCTGATATTTCGCCTAACATTCGGGGAGACCGCTTCTGGCACGTGAGGGGGCCCACATGCCCACTTTCAGGAAATCCGAGCCCACTTTGGGATCGATTCGAAGTCCATTCGAATCGATCAAGAAATCATCCAATCGAGCTGAAATTTGGTGTGGACATTCTTCATTACGTGCTTAAGCTTATGTGAAAATTTCATGGCATTTGGACTTGTATAACTTGAGTTATGATCGATTCAAGATCGTATTTCTGGTTGACACGCTTGCTTCGAATCGATCCCTTCGAATCGATAGGGTCGAATCGATGGCCTGGTGAGCGAAGGTGTTGACGTGGCGCGTGCTTCTTGCATCGATTCGCTTTTCACTTCGAGTTGACTGGGTCGATTCCATGATTCTAGCCTCTTTGACGTAGTGGATTCGAGGGAGTGGATTCGAAGCAATGGCACTGGATGGATACGAGGCGATTAGTCTTCGTGGATTCGAAGGACTTTAACCTGAAGGTTATGAATTAGCGTAGCTTCATGGATTCGAAGCAATGGCACTGGATGGATACGAGGCGATTAGTCTTCGTGGATTCGAAGGACTTTAACCTGAAGGTTATGAATTAGCGTAGCTTCATGGATTCGAAGCAACTCATCTGGATTGATTCGAGCGAACGCTTGTTGATGGATGCGAACCATATGAAGTCGAATAGATGGATTCAAACAGGGTGCTCACTGATGGTTACAAAGCTCCGAGGCCAAATGGATACGAAGTAAAGAGGTTTCATTGATGCGAAGCAGGGGAAGGCTGATGGATTCGAACGCATGTTTCTGCCTATGGATTCGAACTCAAGGCCATGTGCTCCATTTGCATCGATTATATCTTGAGCGTGCGACCTCGGATTGACTTGAAATTTGGAACGTTGCCTTTCTTGACCTTGCTTGACATGTCTTATCAATTACAGCCAGATCCGGACTCGTGTAAAATTCATCGATGTCCATGGATATCCAGTGGCTACTCAATACCGAGGATGTATGATCCGTATTCCCCAGTCAGTTTCTTGATATCTCGGCCTTTCCAAAAGGCGGGATAACATTTGCCCCCCAAAGTACGTATTGTGTAAACATGACGTGCTTTGAAAAGCCATAGTTTCACGCTGGTCAACTATCATATGTTTTGTTGAAAGCTGTATTCTATATTGTTGTAGCTGATTGTCGTACAGTAGAGATTTGCTGTTAGCTTCCTTGTACTGTATTTTGTATCAATCCTTTCTTGAATCGATGCGAAACTTGAGTTGTAACAATGTCTGTCAGTTGTTCTTTAGGAAACTTCTTCGTATTGATCCTCTCCTGAATCAATATAGAAGGCTGAGAATTGATGAACTCCTCGAATCGATGGAGTTGAATGCTCTCTTGACTTTTCTGACGCCGTGCTCCGAATCGATGCGATGGACTCGGAGGGATGTAGGCGAAGTTGAATTGATATGCATGCATATTGGAGTTCGAATCGATGCCAGCGCTATAACTTATGGTTTCGAACTTGCCACTTCGAATCGATGGATTCGAATTATCGTCTTCGAATCGATGGAAACTTTTGGTGATCGATTCGAAAGCACTGTTCGAACCGATGCGGTGGACCTGTGATGACCGGTTGCACTCGACCGGGATGCGAATCGTCGCGGTATCTCCTATATATACCGGGGTCCTGTTCATTTTTTCACTTTTTTACTTTTGCACTGACTTCCTGCGTTCTCGAATCGATCCTGTACTCGCGTGAACGAAGCCATCTGCTCTTCTTCAAATCGAATCAACCCCTTCTAATATCATTTCATACTTAGGTAGGCGATTCGACTAAGTATTTTTAGTTCTGGGATCGATGAAACTCCCTTTGCTCGCGTTCGTATCGATCTGGATAAGATCGAATCCAGGGATGAAAAGAAAAGCGTCCTCTTCGTATCGATCTTGGATGGTGGTTATTGAATCGATCTCAATAGACAAGATTTGTCGTGGCGTTCATATCGATCCGTGGGGGTATGTGGATCGAATCGATCATAGATGGTGAGTTGATCGTATGGATTCGAAATGATCGATACGAGGAGTTGTGGGGTACTTACCTACGATTGATTCGAAGATCCTACTTCTATGACTGATACGAGGCTATGTTACTTGATGATGGATTCGAAGAGAAAAGCCTCCTACCGTTTCGAAACTTTGGGAATGATCGATTCGAACTGTATTGATTTGTTCAAGATCAATTCGAACTATGTCGATTCGATCATGATCGATTCGAAGGCATACCTTTTAGATCGATTCGAAGCTATGTTTCCCTGATTGATTCGAAACTTCATGGATTCGAACTCTGATCGATACGAATAAGCCTCCATGGATATGAGAATTTCACATAATCATTGGCATGACTCCGACGAGCTTCATCTTCGCATATTTGGACTGAACTTTTGTTGTGCATATTTGACTGCCCTTTGAAGCTTGTCGATGGAACTGTAACTTTGAAAAATTAACATGAACTAATCAATAATGAATTCTGAGCAATATGTTTTAAAATGGTCGGCAATGACGGTCACTTTAACTAACTTCATAATTTCCGAAGTTTGCATCTTGTCTTCAGTTTCGTTGAATTTTCTAAGTATAGCTGCACTGCACTTCACACACTTTACACTGCGGGATGCACGGGTTCATTGTTTATTTTAACACTAATTTTTTATAAGTAGTCTGTTATGGAATCTTCGAGCTCCCAACAACAAGAGTTACAGAGTTCGCCTCCTCCGGTGCTTGAGATTCCCAATATTCCTGCTGACGTAATCGACCCAGCTCAAGACGAATTGTCGGAGGCTATATTTATCGAGGATCTCGTTGATTCTGTCCAGTCTAATATCTCTGAATCATTATTGGACCGGATATGCACAAGGCATCATATTTCTTTAGACGATGTGTTATTGCCTGGTGCTGATGACAGACCTCACAATCCGCCCGAGGGATACACTGCCTTTTACCGCCATGCTTGTGCGGCTGGAACTCTCCCTCCTTTTAATCAATACATTAGAGAGATGCTGTCATATTTAGGAATTGCTCCCTCGCAACTTCATCCCAACGGACATGCGTTGCTGAATAGTGTCTTCGTCATATTTATGGACTGTCTCTTTCGCCCGCCAAGGCCAACCGAGATCAGATACATATTTAATTTCAAGAGCAGGGGCGATAGCCCATCCTTTACATTTTTGGAGGCAGTCAGAAATTGCCAAGTTATTATTGGAGCCTGGACCAGACTTAGCTACTTCAAGAATGAATGGTTTTATGTTCGGTGTCCTCCTGGTTTTCCTAGGCGATGGTTGTCTAGACGTAAGTGTCCTCATATGTCGATGATTTTCCTTGATCAATAGTTTTTTGGCATTGGTATTGACATCTTGTTTTTCTTACAGCCATTATCTCCAGACCCGATGGCGGGTACTACAAGGGCATAGTCCGAAGTCTCCAAGAAGTTCCGAGCGAGCTGAGACACATCAACTCGGTGTTGAATGACTATAACTTAAGAGCTCTCGGCTTGATTGAAATAAATCAGAGTATAGTCATCGAAGGGATGTCAAAGCCTGCCTTAAAGAAGAAAAACAAGAAGAAGAAGGAAAAGAAAATGGCAAAGAAAACGCTCAGAATTACAATAACCGAAGTGAGCGATGAAGAAAGGACCCATACAGATGTGGAGCCGATGGCTGATCTTTTGGGCAACTTCGAAGAGTTGGGAGAAAGACGGAAAAGCAAGGCCGTTGTTTCCAAAAAACTCAAGTCTAAGGGGTGGAAATCTGTAAATGTGTCTCCTCCCACTTCCGGAGCCATAATTTCTGAGGCCGCCCCTTCTCATTCGAGAGATACTTTTAAAGGGCTTGACGATATTCCCATCCCAGATTTTATATCGATTCCATGTAATCCCGGGTTGGAGGAATTTCAAGATGTTTTAAATATGAGCGAGCCCTTTCCTTTGAGTGCGGTCAACACTTCCGGTTGGTCTGGGGGTTTACACATTTACACACACTTCCACATCACTACATGACTTTCGCATATTAACCATTGTTTTGTAGGATCCTAATCTGTAGCTCCTTCTTATCGCAGGTGAGATGTCAGGTCGCGGATCCACTTTGGATATGCTCCGTAATGTGCGCCAATCTTCCCCATATTATGATTCCCGTAGGAGAGAATCAAATAGGGATCATGGGCGAGGCTACATCAATCAGGATCGCTATGATAGAGATCGAGAGCATTGGCATAGCCATTCTAGTCAAGATCGTACTGACAGAGATAGGAGCTATCAGTACCGACCGCGATCTCGTTCTCCTTCGCCTCCTAGGGCTCCCATAGATCTCCCTGGGTCTTCACAGCAGCAACAGCCTTCCCAATCTTCAAGGCCCGAGACTCAGCGGCCTAGAGTTGAACCACCGACAGCTGCTATCGTTGAGCAGGCTCCGGCTGAGTTAACAAGCGAAGGAGCCATCCATCTTGCTCAAATGAAAAAGGACTTCCCAGAAATCTGTATGGATGCATATGTCTTTCCTCCTCATCTCAAGAGGATTCCTCAGGATGCCGAAAATACTGCGCACAACTATATTCGCGACTTCTATGCTCAATACAAGGAGTGGTACAAAGCAGCCGTGAAAGCCTCAAAGGTAGCTTTTGACCGGGCAAAAGTTATTCAGGAACGAGATGCTGAGATTGTCAAGAAAGACCGCATCATCCAGGTTCTTCAATCTGAGATGGAGTCATCTCGAAACTCTAAACTCCAAGCGCTTAAAAAGCATGATGATGCTGGGGCAAAGATAGCGAGGATGCAGCAGGCACATTATGCCTTGGTAGAAGGGATGGGCCATCGTTATACCACTGTCGTAGATGAGCGAGACACAGCCGTTAAAGAGCTGAATGAGCTCAAGGCCAAATTTGCAGAAGTGCTGAAAGAAAAAGATGCCGCTAATACCACCGCTCAGGAGGCATACGACCAAGCTGTGTCACTTCGAGCCGAACTTGCTGCGGCGGTGGCCAAGACCAAGTCTGTGGAGGAAGTAATCCAGGAGAAGATTATGGCGGAGCAGTCCAAGATGGACGCTGATTTCGATGATCTCCTGGTTACATACAACGCCAACGTGCTGGAGCATAGAAATTTATCATGGCTGGGAGATGACTCTATGATTCTGTATAATGCCTGGACTAGGTTAGTGGAGGAGAATAAAGCAACGCATCCGGATGAAACGCTGGATGACTTCGAGCTTGAGATGCGCTTGCTTACTGAGGAAGACAGGAAAGTTCTTCATGACGTGGTGATTTCGGTGGCGAAAGAGAGGCTTGGTGTTCAACAGATAGAGACGGGCGAGGGCTCGGGGATTGAGCATCACGAAACAAGTGTTGGAGCTGTAATTCCTACATTGCCTGAAACCATTGGTGCAGTCGATATCCAGTCCGTCCCCGCTTATAATCCTGACCAGCCGCAATTGTCTTCCGCTGATGCTCCTGCCTCTGTATCTGCTCATACCGCGGGCCAGGCTAAGGAAGGTAATCGAACGCCTCTCATATACACTTAGTGTGGTGAATCTGGATCAATATCCTTAGCTAACAATCTTCGTTTTTTCACATTTCAGTGACTGAAGCCGTTATCTCTGCGCCTCTTGCATCTCAAGCTTCTTATCAAGAGCAGGGGGCTATCGTCACCGAAGCTATTATGACATCTACCGTGGTCGGCGAAGAAGGGGAAGCTAACATGTTATCTTTTGACGCTCATATGATTGAGGAACTCCTCAGTCAACCCAACGATCCCTTCGTCGATCCATCCTTTTCTATGAGCGGGACTACTCCAACTGTTAGTTCTTTTATGCCAGCTACTAGCATATCCAGCGCGACCCAAGCACCTCGTGAAGATGAGATTTTGGCTGAGATTGATGCTGAGAGGGCATCAGTGACTGCCGGCATGAATCCTTCTGGCCCTGCCCCGTTAATGATGATATCGCCGGGCGGTACTGTGGTCATTGCGAGTGCTCTGGTCCCACTTACAGTTACAGCCCCTATGACCCCAGTTCAACCTTCCAAGAGAATCTCCGTTGCGTCAAGCTCTGAGGAAGATGCTGACATTATGTCGCCATCGGAGGATAAACCGGAGAAGAGTAAGAGAGTGAGGAGGAAGTCGGGTAGCGCATCCAGTGGGACTACTCCGAAGAAGAAGCTAAGGAAGAAGAAAGATTGAACTCCTTCTTTAGTTTACTGTAGTGTTTTGTTTTGTCTCTTGGTTTTTTCTATAGCCGTGTATAGATGTGGATTCGGTTCCCACTAGTAGGAATTTTTGAACCAACCTGTAATCGGATTCTTCTTGTTGATAATGGAAATGAAAATATATTCTCTTTCGTCTTTAATTCGATATTCGTTTTGGTCCTGCCCCCAGCCTTGGGGATAAATAGGGAATTGATGTATGTTTATACTCCGTCTCACATTCTGGGAGTACGGAGTTAAGTAAATGTCTATACTCCGTCTCGCACTCTGGGAGTATGGAGTCAAGTAAATGTTTATACTCCGTCTCACACTCTGGGAGTACGGAGTCAAGTAAATGTTTATACTCCGTCTCACACTCTGGGAGTAAGGAGTCAAGTAAATGTTTATACTCCGTCTCGCATTCTGGGAGTACGGAGTCAAGTTAATGTTTATACTCCATCTCGCACTCTAGGAGTACGGAGTTTAGTAATGTTTATACTCCATCTCGCGCTCTGGGAGTACGGAGTTTAGTTAATGTTTATACTCCGTCTCGCACTCTGGGAGTACGGAGTTTAAGTGAAGGATCGTCGTGTATCAACCCATTTTTAGCCTGACGTAATGGCTTGCCCCCGAGCTTGGGTTTCATTTAGCGAGTGGACGATCATATCATGGCCACTCCTTACTTGAATAAATTCCACTATGTGATGGAATTTAGCTCTCTGTGCATCGTGATGTTGTACATTATATTTAATGAATCACAGCTCTGGCTTGAAGAGATGGCATTTTATTGCTGAAATAAGAAAATATGGCAAAGTCAGTTGCCTTATTACAAATTCTAATTTCGAAATGCAAAAGTAAATTGCAAAAATGGAAAAAATGCAATGAAGTAAATAAAGCCTGTCATATATAGTAGCGACGGAGACACTCGCTGTTCCAAGCCCTTGGCAAATCAAGACCGTCAACGGTCGATAGTTTGAATGTGCCATCTTCGAGTCTTTGTGTAATTACGTATGGTCCTTCCCAATTTGGTTTCATGTGTGAAGGAACCGGATAGATTCTCTTGAGAATGAGATTGCCGAGTTCAAAAGTTCGAGGTCGAACTTTGGCATTGTATAATCGGGCGACTCGACTCCGATATGCTGCAGCCCTCAAGTCTGCCTCTTCACGCTTCTCATCCAGTAGATCCAAAGATTCAGCAAGCAATATAGCATTTGTTTTCGGATCATAATAAGTCACGCGATGGGAAAACACTTCCGTCTCGACTGGAATAACGGCTTCCGAGCCATAAGATAAGGAAAATGGGGTGTGTCCGGTTGCGGTCTTGTGAGTTGTTCGATAAGCCCATAAAGCCATAGGAAGTTCATCAACCCATTTGCCTCCAGCTTTTTCCAGTCGTTTCTTTAGGATGGATTTTATAACTTTATTGACAGCTTCGACCTGACCGTTTGCCTGTGGATGTGCAACTGCCGAGAATTTTTTATGGATATGAAACCGTTGACAGAAATTTTTGAATTCTGCACTGTTAAATTGGGTCCTATTATCGGTGATGATGGTATACGGGAGTCCAAATCGACAGATGATGTTGCGAACTACGAAATTTATTACTTTCTTCGTCGTAATTGTTGCGAGAGCTTCGGCTTCAGCCCACTTTGTAAAGTAGTCAACGGCGACGATGGCGTACTTCGCACCACCTTTTGCCAGAGGTAGAGCATCGATGATATCGATGCCCCACATAGCGAATGGCCAGGGACAGACCATTTGAGTTATCTCGGTGGGTGGAGCTCTTGGAATTCGGGCGTGTTTCTGGCACTTATCGCACTTTCTGGCATAGTTTGCTGTGTCTCGGTTCACTGTCGGCCAGTAGTATCCATATCAGAGTATCTTCTTAGCAAGAGCCTATCCACCGGTGTGATCGCCACATTCTCCTTCGTGTACGTCATGTAACACTAGCTTGATTTCATCGTGCGCGATACACTGGAGGAGAGGAACAGAATAACCTCTTCTATACATGACTCCATCCTGAATGACGAATCGTGAAGCTTTTCGCAGAATTTGCCTTTTCTCATTTCTATGCTCAGGCAATGTCCCATTCTCAATGTAATTTCGATATGGAGTCATCCACGACTCTCTACTGTGAGCGGTTTTGAACACAAAATCTGTCTCAATATGATTGATGCTTGGGGAGGATAAAGTTTCGACGGGGACAAGCCCCATTTGCTATGCTTCACCTGTGCTGGCTAACTTTGCCAATGAATCGGCTCTTTGGTTGTGTTCTCGAGGTATATAATAAATGGCATAATAGTCAAACTGATTCAGCACTTCTTGAACTCGAGCCAAGTAAGCAGCCAACCTTCGATCTCTCGCTTGATATTCTCCCCGTACTTGGCACACAATTAATTGTGAATCACAATAAATTTCCACAACAATAATTCTCAATTCTCTGGCCAATTTTAACCTAGTTAAGAGGGCTTCATATTCAGCTTCATTATTGGTTGCGTGAAAATCGAATCTTAAAGCATAACATATAGATCGGCCTTCGGGGGTTTCAAGTACAACACCAGCGCCCGAACACCGGTCGTTTGATGCACCATCAGTATACATCTTCTAGATATATTCGGGGGATTCACTAGTTTCGGGTAATTCTTCTGGGACGGTAAATTCAGCTATGAAATCGGCTAGGACTTGTCCTTGAATGGCTCGTCTTGGAGAATAAGTAATATCAAACTGGCTCAGTTCGATGTTCCATTTGAGTAACCTACCAAACGTCTTAGGCCGCGTGAGGACCTGTCGTAACGGCTGATCGGTATACACAGTAAGAGGATGAGATTGGAAGTAAGGGCGAAGCTTCCTTGAGGCAATGACCAGGCAATAAGCCAATTTCTCCAGCCTTGGGTAATTTCTTTCAGCTCCCGTTAACCGTTTACTAACATAGTAGACCGGTTTTTGCACTCGGTCTTCTTCTCGAACCAAAGCAGCGC
The DNA here is from genome assembly GCA_030737815.1 of Allium fistulosum. Classification (NCBI taxonomy): domain Eukaryota; kingdom Viridiplantae; phylum Streptophyta; class Magnoliopsida; order Asparagales; family Amaryllidaceae; genus Allium; species Allium fistulosum. Next base: position 1,293,015,376 of record CM060902.1, read on the forward strand.
TGATTGCATGCTCCGATACTGCCAGATAAAGGTATAATTGTTCGTGGTCTATCGGCTTTGACAGGATTGGAGGTGTGGAGAGATGTTGAACCAGCGATCGGAATGCGCCTTCGCACTCCATGGTCCATTCAAAGTTCCGCTTGCCCTTCCGGATCAGATTGAAGAAAGGAATGCATTTATCGGTGGATTTTGAAATGAACCTGCTTAATGCTGTTACCTTCCCGTTGAAACTCTGGACTTGCTTTATGGTTCTTGGAGTTTGTAAGTTCCTTATCGCCCAGATCTTTTCGGGATTTGCTTCTATCCCTCGAGCATTAACGATAAATCCGAGGAACTTTCCAGAGGCGACGCCAAAGGGACATTTTAATGGATTGAGCTTCATTCCATATTCTCGAAGAATGCAGAACATCGAATTTAAATCTTTGACGTGGTCTGTGGAGAGCCAGGACTTTACTAGCATGTCGTCCACGTAAACTTCCATGGTCTTCCCGATCTGGTCGGCGAACATCCGATTGACCAAGCGTTGATATGTTGCTCCGGCATTCTTTAGACCGAAAGGCATGACTTTGTAGCAGTAGAGTCCCAGATCGGTCACGAAACTAGTATGTTCTTGATCAGGCAAATGCATAGGTATTTGATTGTAGCCAGAATAAGCATCCATGAAAGATAATAATTCGTGTCCAGCCGTGGAGTCTACGAGCTGGTCAATTTGGGGAAGTGGAAAACTATCCTTTGGACAAGCCTTGTTTAAGTCAGAATAGTCGACACAAGTTCTCCATTTCCCGTTCGATTTTCGAACCAATACTGGATTTGACACCCATTCTGGATATAAAGCATCTCGGATGAACCCATTTGATTGCAACTTATCAATCTCCTCTTTAAGGGCGGCAGATCTCTTTGGATCCATACCGCGCCTTTTCTGTTTGACCGGGACATACTGTGGATCAATATTAAGGGAGTGGCTTGCGATGTCCGGTGAGATCCCATACATATCAGAGTGCGTCCAGGCGAAAACGTCGAGATTTGCCCGAAGAAAATCAACCAATTCCTGTTGTGTCTGTATTCCCAGTTGAGATCCAACTTTTAGTACTTTCGAATCATCATCCTTACTGACTGGGACGTCCACAGTCAGTTCAGCCGAGGAAGCTTGATTCTCTTTAGATTCATCTTTATCTTCGCTGTCTCTAGGGTCAAGATCTTTAAGGAATTGGTCGTGGTGCCCAGGCCGAAGCCCAGGCACTAATTGTCAATTATCAGCAAAACAGACGCAGAGAGATTCCTCTACGCCCTTTCCTTTCTCCTTTCTCTGCGCCTCTCGCAGTTCAGCAACATAACAGGCTCTTCCGGCTGCCTGATCTCCTTGAATGACTCCAATTCCGTGATCAGTAGGGAATTTCAGAGTTAAACACCATGGGACAATGGCTGCCCTGAACTCAGCAAGGGCCGGTCGGCCTAAAAATGCATTGTAAGGTGAATCAATTTCTAACATGACAAATTGCAACATCCGGACTCTCCGGCGTTCTCCAACTCCCAACTCCACTGGCAGTTCCACCACTCCAGTGGGTATTGTAGCGCTTCCATTGAAGCCGTGGACTCGAGATTGGCAAGGTTTCAAGTCCTTTGCTTCCATTTTCATTAAGTCATAGGCTCGTTTAAGTAAGATGTTTACAGAGCTCCCACTGTCAACCAGGATCCTCTTCATCCAAGCAGGACCAACCTGGGCAGATATGACTAGTGGGTCGATTGTCGGGGCTTCGATCTTATCAGCATCTCTGCTTCTGAATATGATATCATCAGACATTGTTTTTTGTTGTTTAGCCAGAGTTCCATCTTCATAATTACTGCAACATTCAAAGCTCGCATGCCTGATAGAGCTAGCATACGACTCCATTTCCCTCCAACTTTTGTCTACTGGATGGGGACCACCACTTATTGTGTTTATAACTAGCCTTCCGCCCATTCGAGCGGGCTCCTCTTGTCTTTCTTGATTTTGTGCACGGTTCTGATTTGACGGGCCCGCACCACCAGGCTGTGGCGCTCGCACAAACTGATCTAACTTTCTTTCCCTGATCAACTTCTCGATGAGGTCTTGCAAATGTCGACACTCATTGGTATTGTGGCCATAACTTTCGTGGAATCTACAGAACTTCCCTGTTTGAATCTGCCTCTCCGACGATTAATTCGGAGCAGGCTTCTTATATTGCACAGTGTTGCAAGTTTGTAGATATACATTCTCCAATGATGTATTCAATGGCGTGTAATTATCGAACATTGGAGCCCTACGTCGTGGGCCTCGGTTTTGATCTCTCTTCTTATCCTGACCATTGTTGCCTCGCGGCTGAGTCTGTTTATTCTGTATATTCAACTGAACTTTTCCGGAACTCTCACCGGACTGTTTAACTGCCACATTACTTTGTATTCCTTCAGTTCTGGGCATCGCATCGTCCTGCTTCCTTGACTGTTTCGCGTCCTCTTGCCTTAAGAATTGAGCGGCTTTGGAGTAGAAACGGTCCAACGATGCGGGTGGTTTCCCAGCTAGCCAATTTCCAAACTCAGAATCGGGATCGATTTCTTTGGTTAATGCCATCAAGATTGAGTTATCGTTAGGATTACTAATCTCTACACATGCCGCGTGGAATCTTTCTAAATAACGTCTGAGCGTTTCTCCCTTAGCTTGGGTGACGCTAGATAGGGTGTTAACGTCTTTAGGTCTGGCGACATGCATACAGAACTGTTCAACAAATTTCTTAGCCAGTTGATCAAATAAAGAGATAGATCTAGGTGGTAATCGCGTAAACCACATTGTTGCGATTCCTCCCAAAGAGATGGGGAAACTTCGGCACTTCACTGCATCGTCCGCCCTTGCGGCGCTCATTGACCATTCATACTTCAAAATGTGTTGGTTGGGATCGGAATTTCCTTCGTACATAGGGAGAGTTGGCATTCTGAATCGCCGAGGAGGTTCAGCATATAATATCTCATCTGTGAAAGGAGTATGACTACGGGAGATTCCCCAGTCGTCATTGGTAAGCCCTTGGCTTTCGCGAATCATCTGACGGATCATGGTTGAAATATCGGGCATAGCCACATTCTATGCATGTTGAGCTAAGGTGTGGTCGGGTTCCACAGTGCGAGTTTGGACCGGACGCTGTCGACGACCTATGTCTTGCCTCCTTGGCTCCACATCTTCTGGGACGTATGGTTCAGGAGTACGCCCACGTTGTTGATTATTCGGATCTGACAGATTCCGGGTATCAACCCTTGTTTCTACCGCAGCAGTTGCAGTGCGATTGTCTAAGGTATGCTGTGGAACAGCACCTCCTCGTGACGAGGGCCTGGCCTGGAAGCTAGTTGACGGTCCGACCCTCAATTTTCCTACAATCAAGGCAGGTTGATATCCGGTAGCTTGTGTATGACTTGCATCCAATCGGGGACGTGTAGATCTGCCATGATAGTCAGACGATGCAGAACTTTCAGTGGACGAGTGGGAAGCATCATCCCTCCTGGTCCTTTTGCGCCTTCGGCGGTTTAATTGATTGGTCAATTCAATATTAGCACGCAACTGCTCGGCCAGCTGTTGCCGACTTTGTGTTAATTCCTGGAGCAACACATGGAACTCTTGCCTGGTGACTGGTCCTGACAGATCCGAGTGAGCAGTGTTGTCTTGATTGGATTGCAGCGGCTGTGTAGGATTCTGTCTATCCCGACCTTTTAGATCAGCAGCAGTAGAGGTAATTCTTGTACTAACCATCTTAAGTAGTGGGTTCCTTTCCTAGATTTTATGCAAATCTGAATAGAATGGAAGGATTCTGGATTAGGGATCTGGATCTTCCTCTTGGATTTATGCAATCCGGTATCGATGGTAGATCCAAGGAGCAGGAGAAAAAGCTGGTTTTTCTCAATGAAAGCACCAAAGTGTTTGTACCAAAAATGGGCACAACACTCTTCGGAAGTTTTTGAAGAGATAAAAGTGAAGAAAGAAAATTAAAACTGAGGATTATCTAACAAAAACTCCAAATAACAGAAAGTAAATTGCACAGAAGATAGCGATTTAGAGTGGTTCGGCATTTCACCTACGTCCACTATGAAGTTTGATGATTTTATTGCTCGATGCTTGAAGGTTACAATTTCTTATAACGTAATACAACTGATTTTCTAAGCTAAGTTTGAAACTAAAGCAGCGGTGGTGATTTAGAGTAAATCTGGCAGAGTCTAGGCGCTCTTTAGCTCTTAAAATTATCCGACCCCTTTTCTGAATGACTAGGGGCTCTATTTATAGGTGTAGGAGGCTGATATTTCGCCTAAAATTCGGGGAGACCGCTTCTGGCATGTGAGGGGGCCCACATGCCCACTTTCAGGAAATCCGGGCCCACTTTGGGATCGATTCGAAGTCCATTCGAATCGATCAAGAAATCATCCAATCGAGCTGAAATTTGGTGTGGACATTCTTCATTACATGCTTAAGCTTCTGTGAAAATTTCATGGCATTTGGACTTGTAGAACTTGAGTTATGATCGATTCACGATCGTATTTCTGGTTGACACGCTTGCTTCGAATCGATCCCTTCGAATCGATAGGGTCGAATCGATGGCCTGGTGAGCGAAGGTGTTGACATGGCGCGTGCTTCTCGCATCGATCCGCTTTTCACTCCGAGTTGACTGGGTCGATTCCATGATTCTAGCCGCTTTGACGTAGTGGATTCGAGGGAGTGGATTCGAAGCAATGGCACTGGATGGATACGAGGCGATTAGTCTTCGTGGATTTGAAGGACTTTAACCTGAAGGTTATGAATTAGTGTAGCTTCATGGATTCGAAGCAATGGCACTAGATGGATACGAGGCGATTAGTCTTCGTGGATTCGAAGGACTTTAACCTGAAGGTTATGAATTAGCGTAGCTTCATGGATTCGAAGCAACTCATCTAGACCGATTCGAGCGAACGCTTGTTGATGGATGCGAACCATGTGAAGTCGAACAGATGGATTCGAATAGGGTGCTCACTGATGGTTACGAAGCTCCGAGGCCAGATGGATACGAAGTAGAGAGGTTTCATCGATGCGAAGCAGGGGAAGGCTGATGGATTCGAACGCATGTTTCTGCTTATGGATTCGAACTCAAGGCCATGTGCTCCATTTGCATCGATGATATCTTGAGTGTGCGACCTCGGATTGACTTGAAATTTGGAACGTTGCCTTTCCTGACCTTGCTTGACATGTCTTATCAATTACAGCCGGATCCGGACTCGTGTAAAATTCATCGATGTCCGTGGATATCCAGTGGCTACTCGATACCGAGGATGTATGATCTGTATTCCCCAGTCAGTTTCTTGATATCTCGGCCTTGCCAAAAGGCGGGATAACACCTATTATAGCATTTTTTAACGCTATTTAAAGTATATTATGTTGTAGTGATTTTGGCTCCCATAAGCCGATCAAACAAATCGTCTATCCTAGGTAAGGGATGCCTATTTTTTCTTGTCACCTTGTTGAGTTCCATATAGTCAATGCATAGCCTTAATGAGCTGTCTGCCTTAGTAGCAAAAACAACAAGGGCTCCCCATTTCGAAGTATTCCGACGGATGAATCCCTTCTGCAATAGCTCCGAGATTTATATATCTAACTCTCGCTTTTATTAGGGGCCATGTGTCTTAATGACAAAGAGACTTGTCTAGCATCTTTCTCCAAATCAATCCTAAACTTGATCTCCCTTCGCAGTGGGCGACCCGAGACTTCTTTAAAGACATTAGAAAATTATCGAACTACAGGTGTGGATGAAAGCTCATTTTGAGATAGGCTCAGCGAGTGTAAATAGTATAACTCAACCGAGTCTTGGGTTGTACAACAAATCTTTATATCTCATCCTCTATAACTGTTTAACCATACAACCTTCCTATCGCAATCTAAGATTGCTGTACGACAACTAATCCATTCCTAAAATAAGTTCATACCCCTAGAAATTAAGAACGCATGCATTACATATGAAATCAACATTGTGTATGTCTAACACTAGGTCTTTGCAAATGGAGAAAAGACATATCGACCCACCAACAGGGTTTGAGACTACTATTGGGTTGGTGATAATTTGGATTTGAAGATTTAAGGAGTTGATCACATTCCTAGCTATAAATGATTATTCCTAAAAATAAGAGTTATACCTTCCATCGCCGCCTTCCCTCGGTCTCTAGAGGGTGGTATACTCGAAGTATGGACAGCCTTAATGGCGTGGACTTGCTCACTCAGCCCTTCCTTTGCCAGTTTCAGACACTGATTCTTGTAGTGTCATTCTTTATAGCATGGTAACACTTTCCCTTAAAAGCTTCCTTCATCAGATTCACCTTGCAATCTTTAGTGGTATATCCTATCTTTTGGCATCTTTTACAGACCTTACCTTCTATCTTCTCCGCACTAGCCATCTACAGCAAAACCATCTCAACTAGCATCTCATATGTGGTGCTAGTGGGTACTTAGGTCAATAACAATTCTCTAAGTGGGGAGTTTAGGCCCTTGATAAACTTCATGGCCTTTTTCATGGGTGTATTAATCAAATTCACTCTGAACTTGGCTAGCTCTGTGAATTTACTAATATACTCTTTTAGAGTGGAGTCTCCCTGCCTAAGCTGTATAAACATCTCTAATTGCAAGCTTACTTCTGCTCTCAACATAAACCGTAACTCCAATTGGTTCTTGAACTCTTCCCAAGCGACAATCCTATCAACATTCTCCTTGACCATAATATTCAACCAATTTAAGACCTCTCCCTTTAGGTACCAAGCTGCCATTCTCTGCTTCATCTGATCTTCCCAACCAAGCCAATAAAATATCCTCTCGCGGTCATTTATCCTTGTCTTTGTCTCCACGAAACCTTCTACTATCGTATATACTCTTCTTCCCATATTTTGAAATCCTTACACATTTTAGGGAAGTCAAAGGGGCAAGGTACTACTTCGGTAGGTAGGACAATGGGTGCCGCCAGTGCTGCTTGCTAAGGAACAAGGACTTGTCCTACGTGCCTGAGGTATTGTCTAAACCATTCAAGTATCCCTCGAACGGTGGGCATTCCTCAGGCAACAACCCATTGGTTAAGTAACCTAAGCTCTAATATAAAACGCAACAACCCGCCTTGAAACGGGCCTAAATTCTGATCCAGAAAAGGCTCATCGAAACTTAGACCCACTCCAAAGCCAGCTGTTGGTTGGTATAAAGAATAATACAGAGCTTATTATCTACACATCAGAACTCACAGTAGAAGGATAAAATATAATAAAAGAAACAATCCCCATTTCATTTAAAATCGAAATGTCATAAAATCTATAACACAATAGCAATAACAATGGTCACAGATCCATAGTGCAACATTTTCAAAATACAACATTATTTTTCAATGGGTACATTAGAAAATAACATAAGTAGATGAATAGATAAACTGCCACAAATGTTCTCCTCACCTTCACCTTCAGCATCGCCATTCCTAGCCTGTGTTGTAATGAAGAGGGAATCGGAACACATATGTTTGGTGAACAAAAATCTCGATCCTTACTACAATAGTACTTGGTTAGTATAATTTAAATAGGAATATGTCTTTCGTATATTAGCTTCGATCTTTCCAATTCTAAGCTCTAAGGCTTTCCCAATTTCAATTCCATAACTGTAACTCTTACAACCCAATAACTCATATCTATCGTCGGTAATGTCCTATCAATGTAAGTGATAACACCTAAGCCACTTAATACCTTTTTAATGGGAATTAGGCAGACTCTGATAATTTAATACCTTATTTAAGGCAGGTCCACGATCGTTTAATACCTATCCCAAGGCAAACTCCTCACTGGTACTTATCTAGCTGAAATTGCATGGAATCTCTTCGATCACTTAGAACTTTATATCGAAAGCAGACCCTCACGCAGCCATTTAATAACTTCAATCCTTAAAGCAGGTCCTTCGTATTATGACCCGTACCCTATAGCGACGTCTCACATTAGTCCGACTATTCATAGGTACTCGTAGCCAGATTAGCGGGCAGTTTTACCCCATAAAAATTAGGACTAACCTCACTTCATCCGTAGTTACTTATTATACGCAATGTCTCACATCAACTCCAAAGTCACACTACTAGTAGCCAGATTAGCTGGGCAGACTTTCGTGTGCTTTTGATTGAACTTGCATCCCAATAACTTGTCATAATTTATAACACTCTCTTAACATATTATCATACATCTCACCATATCCATTATTAAGGCCTTATAAGAAAACTTCTTATTTTGCCTCTATAATTACTCACTTTCCCAAGGGGGAATTCAATAATAATTAATAATCTATTAACTACGCCATTAATATGCTATAATCATACTTTATTTACGCTAATATATATATATATATATATATATACATGCACACACACATATTTAGTAAATTTTTAGCGTGCAAAGTTTATGCCCTAAACTAGCGTTTAAATGTCAAATCTTCAAAATTACACAAGTCCCAATTCCATATTAACACATATACCATAAATCCAATATCCAAATAAAATCAACAGACTTGTATAAAAACGAATCTAAACCCACTTATTTTATATTGAAAAAACATAATAAATCAATAGTATGAACTTGCAGATTTGAATACTTTTACGCTCTATTCAACTTCTTTTTACATAAAATTAGACAAAGGTAATTTCTATTCAAATTGTGGAAATAGATGGTATAACCCATGAATAAGAATTCATACCTTACACACCATTTTCTAATCAAAATCCCTTAATTAGATCCAAAGAAAAAGATAAGAAGTGGAATAGTAGGTAAAACATTGAAATTGCAAAATATACACAAATTCCATTATTTTTATATAACGTAATTGAGATTCCAACCTAAGAATTGACATTTCGCTTTGGTGGAATTTTGAGGGTTTTAATACGATTTTTTGTAAACCAAAATTCCCCAATCCACGTATCAAACCCAAACTACACTATTCAATTACAAAAATAGAAAGAATAAGATTTCCACTCACAACAGGTCCTTAGCTCTTCCTCTATTTGGATTTTTCATGCCTTCAATAATCTCTTTCAAATCTCCCCATTTAGATATGTACAACAAGGTATTCCTATAGATAGATTAGATTCAGAAATTAAGAGATTGGAGGAGAATAGAATTAGAAATAAACTAATAAACATCTAGAATCTGTTACCTGAACCCTAAAGAACTTTTCTGAATCTTTGAAGATAGAGACTGACAAAGCTTCGCTTGGCTCCCCAAAATAATTTATAAATAAAAGTGAGGTGTTGCTCTTATTTATAATGGTTGGAATGCACCAGAATCGTCGGATTTAAGTCGGTTAAAAAATAACAAAATCTGGTATGTTCATTTACGGAAAACCCTAGCCACCACCTTCGTTGACCAATCGACCACCACTAACCTACCGGTCGACCGGTGTAGTTATTTTGGGAATGTTATTTGTTTGTCGTTGATGGATTTATATTATTCCTTAACTAAATTTTTAACGTTAATTTCAACGACTACTATTATCCGGATTTTTAACCCGATAGAATTCAACGGAAGTTAGAACATCCGCATCAAGTCAAAACGACTCAAGAATCAACTAAAAGGATCAAAAGAAGGAACCAAGAGGGACTCAAGAGAGAAAAGCAAAAAATAGTCCAAGGGTATGGATCGCTAACGATCCATCACCCATGGATCAATACCGGTCCATAAATATTGCTCATGGGTCATCCATCCTTCTGGCATCATGAAGCATTATCTTTTCTAGGGACACTTGCTAAGTTTCACGATGTTCCAAGCAAGCTAGATCGAGAAGTGGGCATTCGTTTGATTCCAGGAATAGTTCAATGCAACCTGTACATGAATCATCATCAAAACAAAGCATCTAGTCATGAAATTGCATGAAGGGCATCTACAAAAGGCATGGAAAATGGTACAATTAAAGCGAGCCAAAAATAAGCTAACTGCATGGATCGCTAGCGATCCATGCCCTATAGATCGCTAGCGATCCATTATATTAGTTTGGCTCGCTACAAAATTTCCTAGGCGCCTTCGTATCATTAAATGCAAGCTTCTGCCAATGCGACCTAGCCAATTGCTCTTCAATCCTAATAAATACTCACCCATCTGCAACATAAATGGGATCTTTTAGACTGGTTGAAGCTCGGTAGAAACTATTTTTCACTCTTTTCCTCCCTCACAATAGTCATCGAAAGGGTTCACTGTGATTCTCCAATAACTCTAACACTGGTGTCTTGATCTAACTTACAAGATCCAATCAAATTGTAATCGAATTCAACTTGTAACAACAGTCAATCAATAATAGAAAGTTATAAAGTGGATACAAGCTTCGGTAACAGCTGAACCACTATAAAAACTCTTATCTCTTTACTTTTCCTACAATTTGCTAGTATTTGTTCTACTTTATTTGCCTTGATAAATAGAGTTGTTGCTTTCACACTTAATCCAGAGTGTTGATCCATTTTTTGGGTTAATATTTTGGTGCTTTCACTAAGAAAACTGAATCCAAGCTTAGATCTTGCTATCTACTTTAGATCAGATAGGTTCAGAAGTTAGATCCTTAATCTCTACTCAGAAGATCTGCTGTTGAGAATCAATGACACCTGGAAGAAGGAGAATTATCTCCAAAAGATCCATAGGAGCTACCATTGTTGGAGAAGAAACAAACCCCCAGCAAATTGAAGTCAACAATCCCAACAATCTACAATTAGGAGCTAACTCTGGAGATCAGGTTCTAGGATCCTCTATTCGGTGTGAAGTTGTCACTAGAGATGAATTAAATAAAATGGTTGACAAAATTAATCAGAAGATGGTAAACAACAAAAGAGCTCTTATGGACAAATTGAATGCTCTATTGACCTTATAGTCACATGTTGCTCCAAGAACCATGACAAAGGCAGTGATTGCTATGGAACAAGAAAATTCTTTCGTCTTTGGCCTAAATAGGAGAAACAGAAAACAGCAGCAAAAAGGAGTGATAAGCGGAACCGTAGGAATTAATATGGAAGGAAACGCAAACTCTCCAGAGACAAGTTGGAAGGAAACACCAATGCATTCAATGACGCTAGAGAGATCAAAACTGCCCCTACCAGACCAACCGCAAGCCAACGGAACTCTGAGGGAGTGGCTCTTTCGGAGACAGGAGCGCCTAGGCTTTAGCCCACTTACCAATATCATTTGCAAAATCAAACACTTAGTGCAGTCACTAACAGCCAACCCATAGACTACCAGACATCTGAGGCATATATCGCGGACATGGTCAAGCGATTAATGGATGACAGTAAAGATAGAAGGGATGATGAATGGGGATCCGCTCCAAGTCGGATTCCCTTCACCGATGACATTCTGAATGAGCGGTACCCTGAAAAGTTCACCATGTCAACTATTCCGTCTTACGATGGAACGAGAGACCCGAAACCCCACTTGTACAAGTACAATTGGTACATGGACGGAGCAAATGCTTCAGATGTCGTTCGATGTAGATGTTTCTCAATTTTCATGGAGGGAATTGCTTCCATGTGGTTCATTAGGCTTCTGGCAAGATCCATCTCCACCTTTAATCAACTAGCAATAAGATTCCTTGGTTAGTTTTGATTTCACAGGCATAACCAAAAGATGTGATGTCCTTATCCGACCTATTCTAGGGACAGAATGAATCTCTGAAGTCCTTAATGAGTCAATTCAACACCATGGTAACCGAAGTAAGTAATCCAAACGTGGATATGGTTTTCATGGCCTTAGTCCGTACAATTTACCTAGAAGCTGAATTCAGAAAATAGATCAAAATGAAACAACCTACCACTAGGAAGGACTTCAACCGAAAGGCGAGCTAGTACTTTAGATTGGAAGAGACACAGGAATTAGAAAGGAAATCGGCTAACTTACAACTAACTAACATTGGGCAGAGTGGTATAGTGACAAACCAAGACATAAATACCTGTGAGATAGCTAAAGGGAATGCATAAAGAAATGGGAATCAGAAAAGGAAGAACCAAAATTCCAACAAGCGAAACGGAAGCAGCAAGCGACTCAAAGGTTTGAGGCCCGAAGAATACACCCCGCTTAACGATACTCCAGAAAACATCTATCTCGTGACACAGGGGACAGAAGAGTACAAGAAGCCGCCTAAAAAGGAAGCAACTGAACAACAAAAGCATTCTGAAAAGTACTGCCACTTCCATGAGGCACATGGCCACAACACGAATGAGTGTCATCACCTGAAGAATTTCATTGAGGAGTTGATTTGGGAAAACAAGGTTCAGTAGTATGTGAGGAAGCCACAGAATCCTAATCAACCCGCTATGACCCAAGCTCCTAGAGATCAAGGGAATCAAGCTGGAACCAACAAAGAGGGACCCAGATGGGCTGACCGAAGACTCGTCATTGGAACAAAACCCGGAGGACCTCATTCCACATAGAAGAGTTGGGGAGAAATGGAGCGGTATGCGAGCTCATTAAAGCATGCTTTGAAAGATTCGTGCTTTGTGATCGAAGATGGAACCCCTACCAAGCAATAGAGAATCCTGAACGATGACATAGTATTCCGAAACAAAGACACAGAAGGGATAGAAGATCCAACTCTCGACCCCATGGTCGTGATAGTAGGAATCAGACATGCCATGGTCCAAAGAGTATGGGTAGACAATGGATGTTTTGTGAATATCCTATTAAACGCACCTTTGATCAGATGAAGATCAGTATGAAAGATGCATCTGCCTGTCGAACAAATATTCAGGGATTCATCGGTGAACCCAAACAACCTACCGCAATGATTAACTTACTCGTAGAACTCAGAGAAGGCGACCGAATAGTCATCCTCATCCAAACCTTTATGATCATAGATGGAATATCTGCTTACAATGCCTTCCTAGGGCGGTCTGCCTTGGCAGATTTTAGGATTACTTTAGCTCAATGGTGTCTAACCATGAAATTTCCAACGAAAACTGGAGTCAGGTTGATCAAAGGAGACCAAAGTGCCGCTAGAGAATGCTATATTGCAGAACTACGTGAGTCTAAAAGAAAAGAAAAGGGGAAGAATATGGAGAGGACTCTCCACATTCATGAGCCTACCGAATAGCAACTACAGAGCCCCTTGGCTTGGGGACCATAGCCGATTTGATAAGGCTTTTGACCCTAGAATGAAGAGTTCAGGGGAGGAATGGGCAGCACCCGTAGAATTGACGGTGTCTGTCCTAGTTGATATGGATGACCCAACACGGTTCCTGAAAATTGGATCACATCTTGGAAACAAGATGCGACTTGAACTTATCAAATTTCTTCGCGCCAACTTGGACGTATTCGCTTGGACGCATTATGACATATGTAGGGTATCGCCGGAGATTACATACCATGCACTTAACACTGATCCTAAGTATACGCCAGTGAAGCAGAAAAGGCGCAACCTAGGACTCGAGCAGTCCAAAGCACTGAGAGAAGAAGTGGACAAATTGATGGCCAATGGTTTTATCTGCGGCGCAACCTACCCTGAATGGGTATCCAACCCGGTCTTAGTCAAGAAGTCCAATGAGAAATGGTGAACTTGTATCGACAACTCGGATCTGAACAAAGCTTGCCCGAAAGATAGCTTTCCTTTGCCCAAAATCGATTAGCTTGTGGACGGGACGACTGGACATGAATTCTTATCATTCATGGATGAATACTTGGGATACAAACAGATCATGATGCACAAACTTGATCAAGAAAATACCAGTTTAATTATTGATCTCGGGCTATACTGCTACAAAGTGATGCCATTTGGCTTAAAGAATGCTGGGGCGACCTACCAATGACTAGTGGACACCATGTTTAAGCATCAGATTGGGAAAACTATGGAGGTTTATGTAGATGATATGTTGCTTAAATCGCACATAGCTACAAATCACTTGAACAACCTCGCCAAAATGTTTGAAATACTCGACAAATATGGAATGAAGCTTAATCCATTAAGTGTCACTTTGGGGTAGCCTTTGGAAAGTTCTTGGGATTCATCATAAGCGCCAGAGGCATCGAAGAAAATCTGAAACAATAATCGCTTTATGGGAAGTCGAGGCCCCGAGGAACAGGAAAGAGTTACCAAGCTTAAATGAAAAGGTTTAGCGCTGAGCCGGTTCATCTCAAAAGCAACCGACAAATATATACCGTTCTTTGACGCGCTAAAGAAGGAAAAGAAGAACTTTGAATGGAATAAAGCTTGTCAAACTACATTCGAAGAGCTTCTACGACATATGAAAACCCTACCAATCCTATCCAAGCCGGTAGATTGAGAAGTTTTGTACATCTACTTAGCAGTCTCGCTGTATGCATTGAGTGTCGCGCTCGTACGAGAAGAAGCTAAGATCCAACGACTTGTATATTACATCAATAAACGGTTCACTGGGGCAGAAAAGAACTACCCGAAATTGGAAAAACTGGCATATTGCCTCTTGGTCGCATCTAGAAATTTACGACCATACTTCCAGGCACACCCGATCAAAGTGCTGATAGATCAACCCTTGAAGCAAACGTTATACCGCCCTGAGACCTCTGGACGGCTTATCAAATGGAACATTGAACTAGGTCAGTACGAAATCACATATCATCCTCGAAAGGCGATCAATGGGCAAGCATTGGCAGATTTCATTGCCGAATTTACTATACGAGATAACGAGGAAGAAATGACTCCAAAAGTGGAGACATGTTGGAAGTTGTTCGTTGATGGTGCATCTAAAAACTTCTGCTCGGGAGCAAGGGTAGTGCTTGAGACGCCCGAAAGACGATTTGTCTACTATGCCTTGTGCTGGGAATTCCCTGTAACAAATAACGAGGCAGAATACGAAGCATTGATAGCTGGACTTAGAGTTGTGAAGGAACTCAAGATAAAGTCCATACACATCTATAGCGACTCTCAGCTAGTCATTTGTCAGGTGAAATGAAGATACCAAGCTCGAGAGGAGAACATCGCCCTGTACCTATTTAAAGTGCAGGAACTACTGAACGACATCGAGCATTACACCATAACTCATATCCTGGGAGTGCAGAACACGAAGGCGGATTATCTAGCCAAATTGGTCAGCTTCGGAGAAGCTCAATCATTGGGACTAGTCGTGGTTGAAACGCTGACCACTCCAAGCATAAGAAAAATGGATATCGACTGGATTTTTGAAATAACCAAAGAACCAGAGTCATGGATGACACCAATCAAGGACAATTTGCTAGCAGGAATCCTCCCCGTAGACAGGAATCAGTAGAAAAATCTTTTTCGAAAGGTACCACGATTCCTAATATAGGATGGGATATTCTACCGAAAGGGATTCTCTAGCTCCTTGCACAGATGTGTGACCAATGATGAAGCTCGAAGGATCCTTACAGAAGTTCATGAAGGCAACTACGGAGATCATACCGGCGGTCAAACCCTTGCAAAGAAAGTTCTTCGATATGGGTACTTTTGGCTAACTGTTTGCAACCAAATGGGCTACAAACACCCAAGAATAGGTTTGTGTAGAGAAGTAAATGAAGAAAACTAAATTAAAACAGAGGAGTATAGCAAAATAATTAACAAATCAAAACAGAAATCAATAACACTAGGATTTACAACGGTTTGGCGTCGATTGCCTACGTCCACTTTGAATATTCTCTTTAATGATTCACTATAATCTTGATTACAGTAGTAAACAACAAGAAGTAAGAGAGCAATGAAGAAAGTTGATTACAATAAAAGTGCTATGTAACCAGCAGCGTAAAGATCCTCAGAATGACCCCCTAGGCTAGTATTTATAGGTGAAGGCGACCACCAATCTCTCTGAAACTTCGGCTACTGGACCTCCTTATCCATATGGACCCACCATAAGAGGCACTAGGCCCAAATCTCAATGGAGAGGGTAACGATCCCTCCATTGGTTGTTTTTGGGGCAGCGATCCCTGTGGTGGCTTCTTCATGGTTAGATATGATGGCTCTCCAAATATCATGTTGACTGGATATGTGGAGCTCGTTCTTTCGATCGATCTTGGATCGGATCTACTTTGAAGTTATTCATGTCGAACCCCTCTAATGGATTATGCCGATCCCTTCTACTCGGCTCCATACTTCGCATGTCAAACCCTATTATACGCCATAGTGATCCATCCAATCATGCCAAACCATGCTTGCATATTCACGCTTATCCCTTGAATTCCCTTATGTAGTGCCGATCCATCCATTCCTATAATGCTATGCCGAACCCTCATCCTCCAGAATGTTATGCTGATCCCTCCTTATCCTGAATGCTATACTGATCCCTCGAGTACTAGCAAGTCATGTCTAACCAGGCAACATCACCTATGCTGATCCCTTTAATACTTTATCCATGTTGACTATCCATCCAAATGACTATGCTGATCCCTCGAGTACCACCCATTTATGTCGTTCCCTTATCTATTCAAGCTAATTTCCATATTCCTAACATCTTGCGTTGTCTATCTCCCAACTCCATTCAATTCTGGCTTCATATAACCATCTGGACTCTACTTCCAGGTCTTATAGCCATTGTTCTGTGGTCATCCTTCTTGACAACAGTCAAATCTGACTTACGCAATCAGTCCAATATAGCCGGGTCAGGATACTGGGTAAAACTTGCCCCCCAAAGTACGTCTTATGTGTAACATGACGTGTTTTGAATCAAAACAAGTCTGAGTTGCCAGAAATAAGTCTATCTAGCTTCTCGATTGATGGCTATTCCTTTGTCGAATCGTTTTCCAAGGCATTGAATCTTCCGTTGATTGCTATGACGCTTAGTTGACTTTCAGTAATATAAGTCCGATGTTGTATTCCATCAGCGTATAAAAATTTGGTTATGCAGGACTTACAAGCCTTTTATTATCTGATCCAGCCTCAAACTCGAAAGTTTCAGGTTTGACTGCAATTCCTGTTGATCTCAAAAAGCTGGACTTTTAAACCGTTCCCGTGCATATTCATATGCACATCTCTGTTGTTGGCTCCCAGACGTGTTCGAACATTCACAAGTCGTTGCCAATTTTTATAATATTCTATATGTTCATGTTTGCAGTCAAACCTTCATGATAACGATCGTCATTCACTTTTCACTCGTCCGTCTTTTCTTCCATCATTTCTTTTTTTTCACTTTCCATTTTTTTCCTTTTCCTTTTTCTTCTCCTTTTTTTTATGGAGGGATCGGCATTTGTCATGCCGATCCCTTGCTAGGGCTATGCGAATAGGGATCTGCAGGTCCTAATGCCGATCCCTCTTCATTTTTGACTTGCTCAACCCCCTGTGATCGGTTCCTACTCCACATCCTCATATATATACAAGCCTTCTTTCTTTTCTTCCTTCACTTTTTACTTTCTCGTTTTTATCCCACTTGCCTTTGCATAAACCCTTCTGCCGAACCCAGGATATTCAAAACCTCCTTGACGAACGAAAGCTCGTCCTTCTTAGATCTTAAATCCAAACACGACCCCAACCAATCCCCCAAACTCGCTCTTCCTTCACCTTCGATTCCAAGTCCTCGATCGTTCGTCTCTGATTTGATTCGACATTCCACATTTCCACATAGGTATAGACTTATAATATTCCCTTGAATTACTTGACTAGATCATCAAACTTAAGTTGCCAGTGTGCTTGTGAGGAAGCTAATGATTTTAGGGTGATTGGTGATTGCTAGGTCAAAGGTTCTATGAGTTAAATTACATATAGGAAGAAGAGATGATGGTAGAGAAACATAGGGTTTGGTGGTGGTGTAAGTTTTGCTTCGATGGAGGGATTGGTATCGGTTCCGGAGTCGAAAGGGGAGAAGGATAAAAAGAACAAGGGTTCGAAGAAGTGTTTCGATAGAGGAAAGGCTAGATGTTGAGTGTCATAAGGATCGGTATAGGATAGGGATCAATATGTTTAGTTGTGGAGAGGAGTCAGTGAGGATAGGGATCGGTAGGAAATGGCTTAGACGAGTGATAAGTAGAAAATGGCTTGGGAAAGGGATCGGCAATAAAGTCAAGGGATTGGTACTCACACCAAAAACCAATCCATTCTAACTCATTCTAACACTTATCATTAGTTTGCCTTGCTGAACTAGAATATAAGATGACAATGGAAAATATGACATGCATACTTGAATTGTCGAATTTAAAATTAAACGACCAAACTTTCGGAATTCTCAATATGGCCAAGTAATAAACTTGCTAATGAACTTAGGTAATAGACTTCATAATTCAACACGCCGATAGTCGATCCCAAAGCTTTCGCTGCCGATCAACTCTGTTGTCAATTGAGACAGTCAGCGATGACGGTCTCTCCGGACAAAACACCAAGTCTGGTCATTTTATTTTCTGCTTTTCCAATTTCAAACTTATTTATTTCTTTTCTACACTGCACTACACGGCACTAGTTCACACTTAACACGAGGGGAACAGGTTATCTAATCTCGATTATCTACCGAGTATATCATATATAGATACCAGATGCATAAAGTGTTCAATTAACATGTCTCCCGATTTGACGACGAGACACATCGGTTCTGAAGCGAAGTCAAGTTCTACAACTTTATCTGGAAGGCCTTCGCCAAGCCACCATTTTAAAAAAACAGAAGCTTCTAACTCACAAATCGATCTCTTCTTCGACATTCCAGTTCTTCCAATGGAAATCATCAACCATGCTCCTGATGCTGTTGATGGCGCCATTCTCCTTGATAATCCGGTCGATTCACAAGCTTCTCGAATCGGCAGAGCCGCTCTTCGTCGGTTATACTCAATCCATGGAATTTCATTTGAGGATGTCTTAGTTCCTACAAGAAAAGATAGACCACACTTTCCCCCAGCCGGATATACAGCATGCAACAAATTTATGTAATGGGCTGGATGCGTTCCACCTTTTAATTCCTTTGCCCGGGAGATGTTGAGATATATCGGGATCGCCGCTACACAACTGCATCCCAACAGTTATGCTTTCATCCATGGGACTTTCCTGCTATTCATAAATGTTCTATTCCGTCTGCCCATTCCCGAAGATATCATATTTATTTACAATTTCAAAAGACGATTGGGAAGTCCTTCTTACGTCTTCCTCGAACCTTCACTGAATTGTCAAGTCCTGATGGGCGCTTGGAACAAGCTTTCACTGTTTAAGCAGGGATGGTTCTACGTGTGACTCTTGGATTCTCAAGACGATGGTTAGAAGGACGTATGTGTTACTTCCACTTTTCTATCAAGTTCACTGACTCAAGTCATGACTTCTCCCTTGAATTTACTTACATCTGGAGTTCTTTCAAGTGTTCATCCACGTCCCGAAGGCCCTGATATCTCGAGACCATTGTTTCCATCCGCGCTACCCCCATTGAAGGCCGGGACATAAACTCCTCGTAACTGATGATCTGCTATCTTTATTTGGGCTGGTTGAAGATGACCGTAGAATCAGACTTCCTGAAAGCACGGTAGTTCAAAAGATTGTTCCAGAACAAAGAAAGGAAACAATTAACCCCATCATGCCCCTACCGAGGGGACTCGGGAAGGTACCGAGGAGGGTGAAATTAAAGATTCTCACATTGAAAAACCGGGAGATGACGATGCAGGCCTTAGAAAAGTGCCGATGGCTGGATCGTTGCAAGTCAGGCAATCGCAAACACCTCCAAAGAGAAAAAGGAGGTTGGCGAACAGGCTATGCAGAAGAAAGACTGCATCAGACTCGAAGCTCGTTATTACTCCTCTCAAAGAGGAATTATCTTCTCAGCATTTGGAAAGCTCATTAAAAGGATTCTCCAATCTTCAAATTCCAAACGACATTATGTCCTATGAATTTCCAAATATAAACATCGAAGGACTTAACTCTTCTATAAGAAGCGGCAAAGGCATCTAACATTCTAATAAAGGGGAGAACACTCCGTTGAGCAAAGCTACCGTTACCGGTCCGTTAGGGGAACACTAGGACACTCACAATCACTTGCACTCCACTACACACTTGTTATTGATCTCTCATACGACAACTTCTAATACACTCTTATTTGGTCATTATAGATACAATGTCTCAATCGCGAGCCTTCGATCGTCTTAGAAGCTCTTCTGCCTATCATCGCCCAAGCCGGGACTTTGAGTCCACTCGATGTAGAGAAAAGGATGAAGGATGAGATAAAGATTGTCATTTGAGGGGGTATTCTTCCTCTTTTAAGAGAAATTCTCAGTCTCATGCCTCTCGTCAAGGTGAACATTATAATCTTCCCGTTCAAAGTGGAGAAAAACTTCTTTTCACGGCCCTCACATCGCTGTGTCTCACGAGCAACACTCTTGCTCTTCAAGTTCAAGACAGTCTCATGAAAACCGATCTGGAAACACCCACTTGCCACTTCTGATCTACCCCTACTAGCTACTGCTCCTGACTCTTCTACAGCAGAAAAGTTAGTTAAACTTAAAGCCACTTTCCTGAAAATTTGCTTCGACGGTCTCAAATTCCTCCCTTGTATCCATGTTATCCCTGGGCATGCCAAGGAAAGCTCTTTAGCATGTGTGAACGACGTATTTATCCAACACGAATCATTCATTTGGCAAAGAAAGTTTCTGAAGTTTCCATAGAGCGTCAACACGAAATAGATCGTCTCAGGTTGGAGGCTATTCACGACAAAGATATAATCAAGCACTAGGATGCTGAGTTGCTTGAATTCAAAACCCAACTTGCCAAGGCTGAAAAGAATGTCAAGGAGACGACAGAGGCAGTAAGCCGCCTGGAAAATTCTCACAAAAAGAACTCGATGCGGCACTTCAATGCAGCGGAACACTTGCTTTAGAAAGGACTCCTTGCAAAAATAGAAAGACGCTTTAACTCACTGCGTTGAGTAGCTCGAAGAATTGTTGAAGGAGGAGAGGAAGGAGAAGATTGAGGCCCTGGAGGAGTCGTAGAAATACTACGAAGAAGTTGTTGAGGCAAGGAGCTTGAAAACAAAACTCGACGAACAGTTTGCCAAAATTGAAGCTTTGAAAGAAGAAGCCCGAGAAGAGGGCAGAAAAGAGATGCTTGAACAACCCAACTCCCAGGTGGAAGCCGCTATGGAATCCGGTAGGAACAAAATCAAGGACTTGTTTGATTCGCTGATTATTGAATATAATGCGAAGGTCCTGCTCCACCGTGACTTAAGCTTTCTCGGCGAGGGTTACCTCGAATCGCTTGCTAAAGTCTAAGAGCATATTGTTAAAATAAAGAAAGAAGAGTTGGGCGAAGTCGAATTCAATGAGGAAGAACTAGTAAGAGAATTGCTTCAAGGAAACGAGCCTTCGGATCTGGCCGCCACCAAACTTAAATTTTTCAAGGCTCCGGCACCTACTAAAGATGGAGAGGATATTGTCGAGTCTTCAGGAACCAATCTTAAGGGTTCCTCTCAAACCCAAGTGGCCAGACCTTCAACTTCTCCTGACACGGAGCAGACTCTGGGTAACGATCTTAATAAGCCTGGCTTTGAGTCAAAAATACTATCTCCCATCCTTAAAGGAGGCACCTCGGTGACTACAGAGAGTCAACAAGATACTGGTATCGCACTTTACTTCTTAGTGCTTGAGGAGTTTTGTTTTTCGCTCATAATGGTTTTAGGCTAATTCCATCACTTTAACAATTTTTGCAGGTCGTCCTGGGTCTGGCCAGACTCCTAAAAGCGGTATGGCTGCAGAACAAGAGGAGAAAATGGCTGAGGATCCAGCGGGAGCCAATGTTCCGAGGCCTGATGCTCAAGTCATTGAAGCACTCGATGATGATAAAACTGAGGATCCGCTCCATGCTAACAACCCTGATGACGTCATGATCACTGGTGCCTCTGAACATACCACCAAACTCAGCATGAAGAACAGATTGAAAAGGAGGTGTTGCTAAAGAAAAAAGGCTAAGTCTGAGCCCGTCGAGGTGGATATCGATGATCCTTATCCTGTACCATTGCAAGTTATCCACCTAGTGGGTCTGTCTCTGGTGAACTCCCCTCACTTCAGAAAGCTTTCCCGCTAAAAGCTGGAAAAGGGTCCTCGGTGGGTCTTTCCCTCGCCGTAGGTGTATGGGTATGAATCCCGGTTTTTTAAAATAACTTGTACTGGAATTTTGGCACTTGTGAATAAAAGTTTTTGTTTTCGGTTAAGCATCATGTGAATTGTTATTTAAATAGTTGAATGATTACTTTCCATTCAATGTACTTGTAATTCATTGATTGCAAATTCTGTTAACAATTCACTATCTTCATCTCAAAGCCTCGTTGCAGTTGTAGCCTCGAGTCATTGTAAACACTGGATATGAATTGCGGTATTGAGCTATCACAGTCATCCTTTGGATGATCACTCTTCTTTCCTTGATCTCGGGTTGATAAATGTACTGCATGGACGGTCGAGTCTTATCTCAGTTGTGTTTATACTCCCACCTAAGCTCAAAGACTTAGAGTTGATCAATGAATTGTCGGTTCATATTTATCTTGTTTCTCCTAATCACACTTCGGTGATCGAAGTTTTTCGAAGGATTTTTGGGTCACATCCATTTATGTTTGATGTGGATCGATATTGACCGTCGACCTAGAGGCACGATATTTTGGCACGGATCGATATTGACCATCGACCCAGTGGTTCGACATTTTGGTGTGGATCGATATTGACTGTTGATCCAGCGGCACGATATTTTGGTGTGGATCGATATTGACCATCGACCCAACAGCATGATATTTTGGTATGGATCGATATTGACAGTCGACCCAGTGGCATGATATTTTGGTGTGGATCGATATTGACTGTCGACCTAATGGCATGATATTTTGGTTCGGCCGTAATTTTGGACGTCATTCTGATTAGTTTTATATTAAGGCCTCCTGTCGATTTCAGGTCGGAGTTCATGGAATAGAGAACGGTTGAAATCCACTCATCCATTCATGCATGTTTGTATCCACACTATGGGGATATGATTTAGTTAGTGGGTGGTCGGATCACACCCAATTTGAGTTTATACTCTAGTCCGCGCTCTGGGGACCTACAGTTATTTCAGGAGCAATTAAGTCATACTCCTTTTGGTCGCCTTGATTTCGTTTCGGTCCTACGGTCTGGGTAGGAATTTTTCAAACTCCAGATTGTCAACCATATTTGTTTCTTATCGCATGTCCCATTCTTTGTATCATTTATGGGAATTGTTAATTGAGCAAATTAATGGAGCTTACTATGTTTGATCCCATTGGGGATTAGTATGATCAATCGATTGCAAACTCCAGGAGCCTGTTCACACATATCGATATCAATCAATTTCGTTATGTACTTAGCATACAATGCAATAACAATCATATGAACAAAGGAAGCTTTTATTCATTAAATGGAAAGGAACAAACTTATCTATCTTATTACATGTTCGGAAAATCAAATGCTAAAGCAAAGTTCTGGAAGTAAATAGAACTAAAATGTAAAGGAAATTATCTAAGTGAAATAGCATCGTAAATGCTCGCTATTCCACGCTATCGGAAGTGTGATGCCATCGATAGTCGGTAGCTTAAAAGTTCCTTCTCCAAGCCTTTGTTCAATGACATACGGTCCTTCCCAAATCGGATTCATGTGTGATGGGGTAGGAAAGACCCATTTCAGGATGAGATCCCAAACTTCAAAGGTTCTTGATTGTACTTTGGTGTTGTAATATCGGGCGACTCGATGTCGGTATGCGGCTACTCTCAAATCGGCTTCCTCGCGCTTCTCATCTATAAAGTCCAAAGAGTCCAACAGAAGATCTTTGTTCATTCTGGGATCGTAGTAAGTCACTCGATGAGAAGGGACTTCGAGTTCTATTGGAATAACGGCTTTGGAACCGTAAGTAAGGGCGAATGGAGTATGGCCAGTCATGGACTTGTGAGTGTTTCTATAGGCCCAAAGTGTCATAGGAATTTCATCCACCCACTTGCCTCTAGCCTTATCCAAACGCTTTTTCAGGAATAGACTTGATAATTTTATTTACGGCTTCAACCTGTCCATTTTTCTGAGGGTGAGCGACCGTTGCAAACCTCTTTTCAATACGATATCTTCGACAAAAGTCTTTAAATTCAGCCCTATTAAATTGAGTCCCATTATCCATTACAATAGTTCGTGGAAGTCCGAAGGGACATATGATGTTTCAAACAACAAAGTTGATTACTTTCTTGGTTGTGATCATAGCTAACGGTTCCGCCTCAACCCATTTGGTGAACTAATCAACCACAACAATAGCGTACTTCGCACAACCTCTAGAGATTGGTAAAGAGCCAATGATTTCAATACCCCACATAGCGAATGGCCATGAGCTGACCATTTGCATGATTTTTGTTGGCGGATCACTTGGGACTATCGCATATGTATTTGTCACATCGTCTTACATAATTAGCAGCGCCTCGGTTTACGGTTTGCCAATAATATCCATAACGGAGTATCTTCTTCGCCAAAGTTTGTCCCTCAGTGTGATCGCTACCTTCTCCCTCATGAACTTCTTTCAGAACATGCTTTATCTCGTCATGGGCGATACTCGGAGTGAGGGAATCGAGAAACCCTTCCTATACATAGTTCCATCTTGCATAATATACCAGAAAGCTTTGTGAAGAACTTGTTGCCTTTCATTTCTTCTTTCAAGCAAGATTCCACGTAGTAAATAATCTTTAAATGGAGTCATCCACGACTCCCTTTCAAATTCCGCCTCTAGTGTTTGATCAATTTCCATCATGTTTGTACTTGGGGTATTTAATATCTCGATTGGAACCAAGCTCATCTGTTGCGCATCGCCGGTACTAGCGAACTTCGCCAATGAATCGGCCTCTCTGCTTTTCTTGCGTGGGATATGTGAAATGTCATAGTATTCAAATTCTGCCAACAACTCCTGAACTCGGGTAAGGTACGGGGCAAGTCGTTGTCCCTTAGCCTGATTGTCTCTTCTAACTTGATACACCACCAACTGCAAGTCGCAAAAGATTTCAAGAGATTTCACTCCGAGTTCTCTAGCAAGTTTAAGTCCCACAATCAACGCTTCATACTCAGCCTCGTTGTTTGTGGCAGGTAAATTAAGCTTCAAAGCATAACAAATTGAACAGTTTTCAGGGGTTACAAGCACAATCTCAGCTCTAGAACAATGATCATTAGATGCTCCATCAGTATACAATTTCCATCTTATAGTTGGGATTTTTCTACCTTTTGGAAGATCGTCTTGCATGGTAAATTATGCTATAAAGTCCTCCAATGCTTGACCCTGGATAGCTCTTCGAGGAAGATATGTAATGTCAAACTGGCTGAGCTCAATATTCCATTTAAGCAACCTTCTAGACGCCTTAGGTCACTGTAGGACATGTCGTAATGGCTGGTCGGTATAAACGTTGATCGGACGTGCCTGGAAGTGCGGATGAAGCTTCCGTGATGCAATTAGCAAGCAATGCGCCAATTTCTCTATCTTCGGATAGTTCCTTTCTACTCCCGTTAATCATTTACTGACGTAATGCACCGGCCTCTGAATTCGATTCTCCTTGCAAATCAAGGCGACACTTATTGCGTGTGCTAATACCACCAAATAAATGTATAGCTCCCCATGATCTACCGACTTTGACAAGACATGGGGTCTCAAAATGATTCACTAGAGCTTGAAACGTGTCTTCGCAATGCTACATCCATTCGAAATTTCTTTTTCCCTTCCCGATCAAATCAAAGAAAGGAATGCATTTGTCGGTTGCTCTGGAGATAAATAGACTTAAGGCAGCAACCTTCCCATTCAGGCTTTACACTTTCTTAATTGTCCTTGGCGCTTGGACATATCGAATTGCCTGGACCTTCTCAGGATTGGCTATTATTCCACGAGCATTGACAATAAAGCCCAAGAAATTTCTTGATGCAACACCGAACGAACACTGCAAAGGATTGATTTTCATATTGTAATATCGGAGGATGTCGAACATCTCTGCCAAGTCTCAAATGTGGTCGTTTGACCATCATGACTTCACGAGCATATCATCCATATAGACTTCCATTGCCTTCCCAATTTGATCTTTAAACACCCTATTAACTAAGCATTGATAGGTTGCTCCGGCGTTCTTTAATCCAAACGGCATCACCATGTAACAATGCAGTCCAACATCTGTAACAAAACTGGTGTGTTCTTGATCGAGGACATGATCGGGATTTGGTTATACCCTGAGTATGCATCCATAAAAGATAACAAATCATGTCCTGCAGTCGAATCAACTAGCTGATCTATCCTTGGAAGGGGAATACTATCCTTAGGACACACTTGCTCAAATCTGAATAGTCGATGCACGTTCTCCATTTCCCATTCGCCGTCTTTACCAGTACAGGATTGGATATCCATTCGGGACAAAGGGCGCCGCGGATAAACCCATTGACTTTTAGTTTATCCACCTCCTCTTTAAGAGTGATGGATCCCTCCGGATCCATGCCTCATGCATTTTGCTTCACTAGAACATATTTCAGTCAATGTTTAATGCTTGGCTCGCAATGGCAGGCGAGATCCCACACATGTCAGAATGAGTCCAAGCGAACACGTCTAGATTTGCTTGGAGAAAATCAGCAAGTTCTTTCATTATTGAGGGCTGAGCTGCTATCCGATCTTCATGACTTGTGATGGGTCATCGTGGCTAACCATGATATCAATTGTCAGCTCAGCCGGCGCAGTCTTGGTCTCCTTGGGCTCCTCTTCCTCAACCCTTGGATCCATATCTCTATAGAACCGACTATGGCGCCCAAGTCAAGGCTTAGGCACCAATTTTCAATCTTCAGTAACTTGGATGCGGACAGATTTGTCCATACCCTTTTCCTTCTCCATACGTTGAGCTTCCCTCAACTCAGCCACATAACAGGAACGTCCACTCGCCTGATCACTATAAACCATTCCAACACCATTATCAGTTGGAAACTTTTAAGTTAAACACCACAGGGCAAGAGCTACGTGAAATTCAGCCAGGGTTGGTCGGCCCAGAAAAACATTGTATGGTGAGTCAACATCCAAAACAATGAATGGTAGGATCCGCACTCTCCTACGTTCTCCTTCTCCCAATTCAACAGGCAACTCCACATAACCAACAGCCTCAATCACCACACCATTGAAACTGTGTATGCGAGCTTTAGATGGTTTTAAATCTTTAGCCTCCATTCTCATCTGGTCATACGCCTTCTTGAAAATTATATTCACCGAACTTCCATAATCAATTAAAATCATTCTCACCAAAGCAGGGCCAATCATGGCAGAAATGAGCATCAGGTCAATTGTAAGGGCCTCTACTTTATCCGCGTCTCTGCTTTTGAATACAATATCATCCGTCATCATGCGTTGCTGCTTGGCCAGAGCTCCGTCCTCTGTATTTGAGCAATACTCAAAGTCCACATGCCTTATTACGCTAGCATAGCGCTCCATTTCTTGCCAACTTCTATCCGCAGGGTGCGGTCCTCCAACTATTGTGTTAATCACTAGTTTTCCACCGGTACGCGTAGGCTCCTCAACCCTACACGGAGCTTGTCCTCGATTGGGGTCAGATGTTCCATGTCCGCCATCCTGCGGAGCTTTCACAAACTGCTGCAATTTCTTTTCCCGAATCAACTTTTCGATATAGTTCTGGAGATGCCTGCACTCATTTTTATTGTGCCCATAACACTCGTGAAACCGATAGTATTGTCCAGTCTGTTTCTATCTCTCTATAGACTCTTTTGGAAGCGGCTTCCTATATTGTATGGTATTGCAGGTAGATAGATAAATATTCTCCAGGGATGCATTTGGTGGTGTGTAGTTATCATACATAGGAATCCTATGTCTTGGTCTCCCAGACTCCCTCTCTTAGTCTCGATTCCTGTCCCCATTTCTCTTTTGTTGATTTGGCTTGTTCAAAACATTAACTTGGACTTTCCCGGAACTATCATCAGACTGCTTTATTACAATGTTGCTTTGTACTGCTTCTCCATTCGGTCTCACAATGTTGTTTTTCCAAGAGGATTTGGCTTCCTTCCTCAGAAACTGAATTGCCTTTAAATAGAAGCACTCCAATGTGGCTGACAGTTTTCCAGCTAGCCAATCACCAAACTTAGATTCCGGGTCAATCCCTCTCGTCACGGCCATAAGTATAACATGATCATTTGGGTTACTGACTTCCATAGCAGCGGTATGAAATCTTTCCAAATAGTCCTTCAATGATCCCCCCGGGAGCCTGGATTATGCTGGAAAGTGACATTACATCTTTAGAACGAGTAGCGTGCATTCAGAACTGCTCTACAAAATTGGTTGCCAGCTCATCAAACCTTGAAATTGACCATGGAGGTAGTCTCGTGAACCACACCGTCGCTATTCCAAAGAGGGTTATAGGAAAGCATCTACATTTGGCCGCATCATTGGCACTTGCTGAATCCATCAACCATTCGTACCTCATAATGTGCTGCCTGGGGTTGGTTTTTCCCTCATAGGCAGGCATCGAAGGCATGTTGAACCTTTTCGGATATTCTGCATGCAAAACATTGTCAGTAAATGGGATATGGCTCCTCAAAATTCCCTAGTCATCATTAGTCAAACCCTGGTTCTCTCTAACCAACTGTTTGACGATCGTCGATAGGTCTGGTGTTTGGATGGGTGGTGCCAAGCAATGGTCGCGCTCCACCTCACGTGAATTGTTCGGTCAACGTCTACGGGTCATTTCACGCCTTCTTGGTCCACCATCCTCTTGACGTGCACCTTGGGCATTCATCTCATCGTCATTCCGGTGGGGTACTTGGTCAGCATTTAGTCAAACTCCAGCATCTAAGCTTCCA
Organism: Allium fistulosum; assembly: GCA_030737815.1. Classification (NCBI taxonomy): domain Eukaryota; kingdom Viridiplantae; phylum Streptophyta; class Magnoliopsida; order Asparagales; family Amaryllidaceae; genus Allium; species Allium fistulosum. Next base: position 1,293,044,089 of record CM060902.1, read on the forward strand.
GAAACAGCTCTCGCTCGGTTCCCCAAGTGTAGTAGGGGAATCCCTCCTTTGGAGGAGGGATTGGTACTGATCCCTAGGGAGGGATCGGCACCGATCCATCTTAGCAGACCATATTGGTCTACCAAGCGATGCTCCAATGTTTTTGCTTGTTCTCCTTTGAATCTACGATGCCTACGCCTATGGTTTTCATCTGATGAGGTTGAACTCTCCGACGCCGAGTAAGAAGTGGGATCCCTTTTGGCGTTCTCACGTTGTTGTTGAGCAATCTGGTTCATTAGGCTAGCATTAGTCTGAATTTGCTCATTCAGCTGTCTACGGCTTTCCATCAACTCCCTTATCAAGTTATTAAATTCAGCTCTAGTTATACAATCAACGGGGTTCTGGACTTCAGCAGGATCAACATTCAGATTTGCAGTTTGGTTGTTTGGAGCTCCTTGTTGAATGCTGGCAGTTTCATTCCCATCCACATTCTGAGAAGTAGATGCCTCACCATTATCAATCTCCTAGCTTAGATTTTGGTAAATCTGAATAGTATATGCAGGTTTATGAAGATGACTATGGATCTCCTTCGGGGGATTTGTTCAATCCAGTATCAACAAAGGGGATCCTAATGCGCTGAGAATCAGACTTCTCAATGAAAGCACCAAAATGTTTGCAACCAAATTGGCCACAAACACCCAACAATAGGTTTGTGCAGAGAAGTAAATGAAGAAAAATAAATCAAAACAGAGGAATATAGCAAAATAATATGCAAACAGAAATCAATAACACTAGGATTTATAGTGGCTCGGCGTCGATTGCCTACGTCCACTTTGAATATTCTCTTTATTGATTTACTATAATCTTGATTACAGTAGGAAATAGCAAGAAGTAAGAGAATAATAAAGAAAGTTGATTACAATAAAAGAGCTATGTAACCAGCAACGTAAAGATCCTTAAAATGACCCCATAGGCTAGTATTTATAGGTGAAGGCGACCACCAATCTCTCTGAAACTTCGGCTACAGGACCTCCTTATCCATATGGACCCACCATAGGGGGCTCTAGACCCAAATCTCAATAGAGAGGGATTAGAACCGATCCCTTCATTGGTTGATTTTGGGGCAACGATCCCTATGGTGGCTTCTTCATGCTTAGATATGATGGCTCTCCAAATATCATGTTGATTGGATATGTGGAGCTCGTGTTTTCGGTCGATCTTGGATTCAAATCTACATTTAAGTTATTCCTGCCGAACCCCTCTAATGTATTATGCCGATCCCTTCTACTCGACTCCGTACTTCACATGCCAAACCCTATTATACGCCATAGTGATCCATCCAATCATGCCAAACCATGCTTGCATATTCATACTTATCCCTTGAATTCCCTTATGTAATGTCGATCCCTCCATTCCCATAATGCTATGTTGAACCCTCATCCTACATAATGTTATGCCGATCCCTCCTTATCTTGGTGCTATACCGATCCTTGAGTACTAGCAAGTCATGTCTAACCAGGCAACATCACCTATGCCGATCGCTCTAATACTTTATCCATGTTGACTATCCATCCAAATGACTATGCCGATCCCTCAAGTACCACCAAGTTATGCTGATCCCTTGCCTATCCAAGCAAATTTCCATATTCCTAACATCTTGCGTCGTCTATCTACCAACTCCATTCAATTCTGGCTTCATATAACCATCTAGACTCTACTTCCGAGTCCTATAGCCATTGTTCCATGGTCATCCTTCTTGACAACAGTTGAATCTGTCTTGCGCAATCAGTCCAATATAGCCGGGTCAGGATACTGGATAATACCAATAGTAAATTGCAATGCAGTGGATTACGCTAGACGATGTGATCAATGCCAAAGATTCATCAAGATCAAAAGAACTTGCTTGATGGAGCTAACATAGATGGTCAGCCCATGGCCATTCATAATCGGGGGAATCGATTTGATTGGTGTATTACCAATGGCTAAAGGAGGAACCAAATATGCTATTGTTGCTTTTGACTATTTCACCAAATGGGCCGAAGCGGAACCACTGGCCACTATTGCCATAAAGAAAGTTATTAACTTTGCTACTAAAAATATCATTTGTAGGTTTGGTATGCCATAGAAAATCATCACGGATAACGGGGCTTAATTCAAAAGCGTTGAGTTCAAAGACTTTTGCAAGCATTTCTGAATCGAGAAGATTTTTTCCACTGTCGCACATCCGCAAGCAAACGGGCAAGTGGAAGCAGTAAATAAGACCATCAAGTCCACCATCAAAAAGCGGCTAACCAAAGCAAAAGGAAATTGGGTCGATGAACTTCCACTTGCACTATGGGCTTATAGGACAATACACAAATATGCAACTGGGCACTCTCCGTTTTCCTTAGCACATGGTTCAGAAGCAATGAACCCAGTTGAGCTAGAAGTCCCTTCTCATCAAACGCAAAACTTTGTTTCAATGGTAGAACGAGTAGTTCTTACTCAAGTCGCTTGATATGGTCGATGAGAAGAGGGAAGCCGAATTAAGGACTGCCGCTCACCAGAAAAGGGTCGCACAGTACTTCAACTCCAAGTTTCATAACCGCACCTTCGAAGTGAGAGACCTTGTCCTCAAGAGGGTCTACCCTGTACCGGGAGCATTCAGACCAAACTGGAAAGGACCCTATGTGATCGCTCAGAAGCTAGGGGATGGCACATTCGAGCTAACAACCGTCGATGGAGCCCAAATTCCCCGAGCATGGAACAACGAATCACCGCGTCCTTACTTTGTCTAAGACTATCTTATGTATTTCCTATTTCCAGCAACTAAGCCATACTGGAATACTAGAGGCATTGTAAATAGGAAAAGCTTGCCCAACTTTTATTAATAAAATTTCTTTGCCTTCTGAACTGAACCAATAAAACCATGTTCACAAAAGTAACCAGCTGAGTCCACAGGGTCAAATCGACTTAAAACCATCTGATCGCTGATTGAGATAGTGGAACCATGCTAAAGTACGCCCCATCTACTCACCGAATCGATAGAAGCAGATCATCTCAAATCGTTGGATCGAAGGAACTCGATCCCTGCCTTCTAAGGACTGATGTTGCTCTAGTAACACCGAGAAGGCCCCAAGCAAAGTCGTGCGTCTCCATAATTCACGCATTTCTTCCTGAGTCATTGAACCATGCTCTTGAAACATGAACTCCTCACGTTCCCTAAAGATTGGTAACATCGAGAGATTCCAAACCATTCGGGATCGACGGGTCATGTCGATCCCAAAAGCCATGCATCCCATAAGCCACGCACACTTCCAAAAGCCACGCATCCCATAAGCTGCGCACGCTCCCAAAAGCCACGCATCTCATAACCCGCACATATTATTAAAAGCCGCGCATTTCATAAGCCATGCATTTCATAAGCCGCGCACACTCTTAAGTATCGGCATTGTTTCAGCAATGCCAGGAAACTCGCCTATTGCAGGACTCACAAGAATCCATCCACTCCTACCATCAGGAGTAATCAGAAAAGAATTCCAATTGTTGACCAACAGAATCTCTAGAATTGAGATGCTCAAATCATAAGTTCCCAAAGATAGGAACCAAAAAATGGACTCGGTTACAAACATCTGAAGAATCACACGGATCAACCAGTCATTTGTCAAGTGTTTAAAGTAAGCAGCCCCGTGAACCGAGGGGAACACACACCAATATTTAGAAACAAAAACCAAGTACTTCACCGGTCTGTTACTCCAAACAAAGAATTTTGGCAGTAATTACAGGACTAGATAAAATAGCAGTAAATAAAATTGGGATAAGTGCATGAAACATAGATAAGTAGACAAATAAAGTTACAATCAAAATATAAACATTGTATTACTTATAGCATTTTCTATACAAAGTCAAAATGCGGGGGCCATACCCACACAATATCGGCCAATAACAATGGAAAATACAGATGCTACAATAATAAAAGCAATAAGTGCAGACTCTGCACTTGTACAAAACACGTATCAAACAAATCAGAATGTCCCAAAATCTGGCCCCAATGTTACTCGAGCCTATCAATGTTATTTCCACCGCTCCCCTTCCCACCTTTGGTCGGAAGTTTGTTCTTCTTTTCAGAATCCCTGGTGGGAGTTGTGTCGCCGCCTGAAATATCAACTATCTCTTCTGTGCCAGCATCTCCTCCCTGTTCTTCGACCGTTTCGGAAGACTCCTCCTTGGCCCTGCGCTTTCGGGACTTGCGGGAGCTCCTTGAAGACTTTCTCTCCTCGATCTTTTCCTTCTTAACGGCCACCATCTGCTGTTCATTTTTAATAACTGGCCAGTTTGGTCTTCCTGCTCTCAAGCTTCAGCTGCTGTGAAATTTCCCTCCAAAGATACGGAAGGTTCATCCACACCGTGCAACGCAACAATCTTCTCGGATTTTGGCCCTGATTATGATCTAGACATGGGCGCAGCAATCAGTGTAGCTACAGAAACAAGTGTCGAGGCTGTTGAAATAGCAGCCAGCCCAGGGACCGAAGAGATCGGTAGGTCGGTAGGTAAAGAAGACGGACCTATAAGATAAAAAATGAAAGCATTCCGTTCGTCTTGTTCTTACAGCGTGAGCTGAATATTCTCAAACTCGGGGGAAACATGAAGGTTACCTGCATCAGAAGAGTGGTCGAGAAATTCAATCTCATACTCCCCACCTTCTCCTTCTTTGGATACAGTTTTTGAAGAAGTTCTAGGATCACCCGAGGCTTCGGAGAAAGCTGCTGGAGGGGCAGACAACAAGGCAGCACCAGCCGAACTCGCTAATTGATTGGAAGGCTATTTTGATGATTCGCCAGGCCCAAAAATGAAAGGCTCTAGTAGCACTTTAGCCATTATAGTTGCAACAGCATCGGCAGCCTCTTGTTCCCTCTCAATTCGAATGATCTCCCTACCCTCTATCAAAGCCCTCTTTGACTCTTCGTTTAGATAGGCATCCTCCAACTCTTGCTCAGTATATATATCCCTGTTCTATCGAAAATGGGCCAGAACTTCCTCCCAAACCATAGCAAGAGTACGCTGGAATTTGGGGCCCGGATAGCTAAGGCTCCCTTGATGCAACAAAGAGTTAACATACAAATTCAAGATGGTGTCATCCATCTTCTCCATTATTCTTTCAAAAGCATCCTGCAACTCCAAGTAGTCATTTTCACGGCGGCCTTCTCAACTTCGACCTGGGTCTTCTCGGCGTTAAGCTACGCGACTCTTTCCTGGAACAAAGCAATCATTTGAGTCCAATCAAAAACAATCTTGCCATGGGATTCAACCTTTCCCGCATAGTTAGCAATCATCTTTTTATAGGCTTCGACGACTTCGTTATGACCAGTGATAGTTTTCTTTTTGAGCTTCGATGATCACGTCATGGGCTTCAAGTTCCTCTTTTAGCTTGACCTCATCCGCATGGGTCTTCTTGATCTCGTCCCGGAACATGATTTCTATTTTTGTGTGAGCCTCTTTCAATTCCTTATCTGACTTGAAGAAGAGGATTTCTTGGTAATTATTACGGTTGGTGTTTGCTAGTTACTTGCATAACTTCTCCCATCCTTCAGCTTGATACAAATCGTTTTGAATCGCTTGGAGATTGGGCGCAGATCACGATTAAATTTAACTCCCTTTAGAAACCATCCAGGGAGTTCAACTTCGAGTTTAGGGGGACCAGATGGGAGAATATAAGCCAGCCTCCTATGGGGACATGAAGAACCAAAAGCAGGCACTACGTGAGTTGAATGGGCTTGGGATGAAGGTGAAACTTGAATAGTGGAAGCTGTAACTTCAATTCCAAAAGACGGGAGCCGGGGAAAATGCTCGGTGCTCGGAAGGATGAGAACCATGATCTAACTTTGACTTCTTGGGCGGCTCTTCTCAGTCGTCAGAGTTTTCCTCTTTCCATAACCGCTCTTGTAAACTCTACCCCGTTCTCTGTCGTCCCGACGATGTACTTTAGCTTCTAAATCTTTCCTCCTTCTCCACTCTTCCTCGGTTTCACAGTGCTGATGGCGACTTGAAGTCCATCTTGACTAGCATTGTAAATCAGTAAATTATTCAAGGTCCTCGTAAAGACCACGGCCTCTTATAGTACTGATATAAAAAATAAATAAAGAGCTTTGGTGATAGAAAATGAACATAAATAATGCATATGTAAGTGAATGTGACCCTAGTGATATGTGTAACATGTCATAGGTGGCCAAAAAGGATGTCATAAACCGGATCAGGAAGTCACCACGGTAGAAATCTGGCTGACTCTAGACACAATATGACCGGGGCGAAAAGACAATCCCTCAAACTTGAAATCTTCTTCCATGAGTTCATCGATATCTACATAAACGTTGCTCAAATCCCCAAAGTCAATACCGGTTTCCTTAAGTGGGGAATCATGAAGTTGCTTGGCTGCTGGGGGAGCATCTTTAACATGAATCTCTTAGGGAGGTGAATCCGAGAGAATAGGACTCATTCCTGGAGTTTCATCACACGATTCGAAGTTTCCATTATTGGATCTTGCATCAAGTTCATCATCAATAGAGGAGGAATCATAACTGCTGCTACTCTCAATTTCACCCTCCTCCTTTTTTGTTGTCACCATAGCCTTGCCCTCATGCTGCTTGAATTCTTCTTCCTCCTCCTTCGAAATCGGGGGCATTCTTGGTGGCCAGCTGGCTTCAGTCGTAACACCTCTTCCTTTATGAATTTCTTTAGTTGACCTGCCAAACGGGCTTTCTCCTTCTAGAAGGTCGCCCTCTTCGGAGTCATGTGATGAAGAAGTGGAACGTGTTCGAATTCTGTAACAGGAAGGAGATGGAACTTCAATGGCTACGAAAGATCTCCCAGGATGCAACAACCAATACTGAAGCAAATTCTCATCCGTTAGCAAAAACTTCACTGATCTCTCTTTGGCATTTATGACCTTTAGAGTATGGAATATTGTATCTAGTGATAGATCCTTGTTCGGTCTCGAAATGACTGTAAAAAGTACTCAATCTATCAAAAATCCCATAGCGACGTATTAAATTTCAACGAGTAAAAGAGAAGGCTTACCTACCGTTGTCCAAAGACGATTAAATCCCTCAGGGCACCTGATTGAAAAAATATTAGGTCTTGAATTGGGATAGGTTACTTTGAATCTGCGGCATGATCTTGTAGTTTCTTTGAGCCTTGATGACCACGAGGGATGGACATTCATCTCTCTTCTTAAATGAGAGAAAATATATCAACTCATCAAAAGTTGGGCACGATTAAATTGCCGCATAAACAAGACGTGAAGGAAAGTCAAGATCGCTTATCCATTAGGGTGAATCTGAAATGGAGCAATTCCCAAGTTCAAAAGAGTTTCTCTTAAGAAGTGATTGAAGGGGGGCACTGCTCCATTCAAGCATATATACTGGTGGCAAGCGGTGTACCGCAAAGGCGACATATGTGCAAACATATTCTGATGGAAGGCGTACGTCATCGTCCAAAATGCCATGTTGTAAACAAATGTTATGCAGAACTTTAGCAAAGATTATGTAGGAAGCTCTCTCTAACGGATTTAGTAGAACTCTAAAATTTGGAGGAGTCCGATCTACAACTGGACCAATCGGAACCAATTGACCATATTCAGCTTGCGGTACTGAAGAAGTAGGCTCTACTGAAACTGTTTGTGAAGGCGCAACTACTAACGATTCAGCTTCTGAAAGTGCTCGACTTCCTCTAATGGATATACAATGGGATAACGAGTGCTTCATTCTATACAGCATAACTTGTACCTAACGTGGTTAGGAAATTCTATTTCTAGTTAAAAGTCCCACTACACTTAACATTTGAACTCCGAAAAAAATACTATGCCAACATATCGGGTTCCAAGTGTTGACTGGGCAAGTGTAGTGTGTTATCTATATGGGATGGGCTCAGTATCCTGAACACTACAAACATCTATCTTATATAGATAATTCACTCGCAGTGAAGAAAAAAAAGAGCTTTTCGTATCATTTATTAAAGTTATTTCTCTTACACTTACCCGTTATCGACTAGCGGTCGATAACGGATCCGCTGTCCAAAGTGACACGGGAACCTCTTCCCATTCCAGGTACATCGATTATGCAATGATATGACCAATCCAAAGTGAGCAACTACAGATTGATGGGTCCGAATCGAGTAGATAATTCTCAGCATAAGTTGATTTTAGCCCTCTGAAAGGTGATAACAGCATAAGCTGCACACAAGATGCTACCTTAAGCTATTATCACCTCCCAGAAAAACCTAAATCAATCTGCAAGATGTCATGCTGGATTAACAAAGTAACTCGGTGCAAGTTAATTTTAATTCTGTGGACGAAGATAGCAAAATATGTCAAGCACTAGGTGAAACCCAAGCTTTGTTACGTGGAGAACCCAAGACTCAAATTTACTATCTTCTTCCACAAAATTGCAATCAACTCGAATTCTCTATTACTTCCATTACCAATACAACCTTATCACCAAATCGCTAAAACAAAACATCAAAAATCCATATCACCCACCTTAAGTCAAAAATCAAAAGGCGAATATGGTCAAACTCTAAGTCGGTGGCGATCCAAGGTGGATAGGTCGACTGCGATCCAGGTGGGAAAGGTTGGTGGCGATCTAAATTGATGAAGTTTCAGGAGCTAGGGGTAAGGTCAAAGCAGCGGCGAAGTATAGTAGGGTCGATGGCAAGAATCTCCGGTGGTGGAGATCGACGGCGACGATGGCAAAAGCGAAGTTAAGGTTGGAATACTTTGGTTCGGGTCGCACAATAGGTAGCTCAATTCACAAAAGAAAATAAGGTGGAGAAGGAAGGACAAGCTCCAATGAGGAGTTAAATAGAAGATTGAATGAAAAATTGCTAAGTCCTTGGATCGCTAGCGATCCATCAAATTACAACCAATCTCCTCCGAATTTGCCAAGCATGATCCACCTGTTACTTGCAAGCATCATGAAAGTTATGGGACCCAAATTGATTTATTGTTATGAGCAATGACAATTCACATCAGAACTCAACAGATAACTGAATAACCAAAGGAAATACGCATGATGGTCTCAACTCGATCATTTGAACCTCACTAAGGCAGTTACTTCCAAAGCACGCCTTGTTTCCAATGAAAGCATACCTTGGGGTGCAAATGTTATCTGGGTTTTTAACCTAATAGAATTCAATTGAAGTTAGAACACCTACATCAAGTCAAAATGACTCAAGAATCAACCAGAAGGATCAAAAGAAGGAACCAAGAGGGACTCAAAGAAAAAGCAAAAAATAGCCCAAGGGTATGGATCGCTAGCAATCCATCACCAATGGATCGTTAGCGATCCATAAATATTGCTCATGGTTCGTCCATCCTTCTGGCATCATGAAGCGTTATATTTTCTAGGGACGCCTGCTAAGTTTCACGATGTTCCAAGCAAGCTAGATTGAGAAGTAGGCATTCGTCCGATTCCAGTAATAGTTCAATGCAACCTATACATGAATCATCATCAAAACAAAGCATCTAGTCATGAAATTGCATGAAGGGCATCTACAAAAGGCATGGAACATGGTACAATTGAAGCGAGCCAAAAATAAGCGAACTGCATGGATCGCTAGCGATCCATCATATTAGCTCGGCTCGCTACAAAATTTCCTAGGCCTTCGTGTCTTCAAATGCAAGCTTCTGGCAATGCGGCCAAGCCCAATGGCTCTCCAATCCCTATAAATACTCACCCATCTACTACATAAAGGGAATCTTCTGGACTGGTTGCTGAAGCTCTGCAGAAACTATTATTCACTCTTTTCCTCCCTCATAACAGTTACCGGAAGGGTTCATTGTGATTCTTTAGTGAACTCTAACATTAGTGACCTGATATAACTGACAAGATCTAATCAAATTGTAATTGGATTCAACTTGTAACAACAGCCAGTCAATAATAGAAAGTCATAAAGTGGATGTAGGCTTCATTAATAGCTGAACCACTATAAATATCTCTTGTCTCTTTACTTTTCCTGCAATTTGCTATTGTTTGTTCTACTTTATTTGCCTTGATAAACAGGGTTGGTGCTGTCACACTTAATCCAGGATGTTGATCCATTTTTGGGTTAACAATTACATAGCCCCTAAGTCTAATTACTGTTACGTTCAAAATTTCAAATTCCAAATTTGAGAATTGTTTAATTATTTGAATTTGAATTCTAGTTAAATTATTTTGAATCCAAAAACTTCAAATGTCCGTAACTTTACGTTTGTGCTCCATTTTCAACATATTATAAATGAAAATTGATCAAAAAATCACCACGAATGCAACGACATAATTTCCATGGTCAAATTTTGACTTTTGGAAAATTCATATTTTAGCCTTATCTCATTTAATTTATGTACTTGTTTTTTACTAATCTTTGCGGGGTGTTACATCTAATATTTTAAAAAATGGCTCTTAGGTACATATTCCAGATCTATGATTATTATCTAATTTTTATTTGACCATTTTGACGCTGAAAATCTTTTTATGGCCTGTAATTTTTGATAGGAGCAGAGATAAGGTCTAAAAACCACTTTCATTGCTTATGGATGATGGTTTCCCATTCCGTAATCTGGTCATAATATTAAAATGGACTTACCGTTTAAAAGTAATGGCTATTTCGAGTTTTAGCTGCTGTCAGCCAGTGTTATAGGGTACTTAGGCTAACCCATACTTAGGCCTACTAACCCAATCAAGGATTAGAATCCAAGGGGAACTAATGAGACCGTTCCAAGTCATTTCTATCTTCCCCAAAATAGTTCTAAGCATCCATTAACCATAATCTCTTCAAAAGTCATCTTTTTTCTTACTAATCTTAAGCATAATCTATAATTAGAGGGGTAATTAGTGAAGAGAATAGTAGATCTACCATTTAGCTGTCTTGGAAACCATTTTCTTGCGGTCCCATCCTAGATTTGGAGAATTAAGTGGTAATTGGGTATTAGGTGAGTGATTATTGATCTTATTATTTTATGTTTGTCTATGTAATTAAATTTGGTGTTTTTGATTTAACAAAAAACGATTTAAAATTTTAATTACACCTTATAAATATGTCTATAGACAAATTAAAAAGATTAAAAATGGATTTAGGCAATTTAATAACCTTTTTTAGACCATATTGTCATTCTTGTGTAAATGCTAGGCCTAGACTAAATTTTATGTATTAAACATGTTTAATTTGCTTGATCATAATGTATGAATGCTTGTGAATGCCTTGTATGTTTGGATGAATTGTTTTGATCTTCTTTGTTTAGTGTTTTAGAGAGGTTAGGCATTAATCGATGAAACGAGGAAAACGAAGTCAAATTAGCTCAAAATTGGATGAAACTTGGAGGAGAGGTTTTGAAGTAAGAGGGGATGCTACACTTTAGATCGTTGGTGAAAGTGGATAATGCTTCAGGTCGGCCTGATCTAATTCAAGTCGATGGAAGATCAGGTCTATGGGACTTGGTTTGAGCTGTGCTTTAAGTCAGGTGGTGGAAAGACTAAGGTTTACTGAGGAAAGACATGGGGCAAACTTTGGGTCAAAGTATGAAGGAATTAGAGTTGAAGATAAAGATTCAAGTCGGTGGAGTTCTACTTGGGATGATGCTGGGGTTGCTTTGGGCTCGACTTCAGGGCAGAGACGAAGTGGAGTTGAGGAAAGTGAAGGCCGAAATTTGATTAAGTGTTTAGGTCGGTACCGACCTAAACTAGGGTGAGATGGACTTTGATTTTGGGCAATAGGACTTAGACTTGGGAAGAGGAGATTAAGTGAGAGCCAAAGAAGCAAAGAGGGGTCCAAGATTCAGCTCGGTACTAGCCTCTTCGGGTCGGTACCGATCTAGAAAATTCTTTTAGATCGGGGCCAAACTTCTAGAAGGGGAAGCAGGGTCATGTAGGTCATGCTGAAGAAGTTTTTCTATTCGTTCATCATTTGGTTGTGAGGTTAAAACATGGCATAAGATGATGGTTATAAGCGTTATTAGAGTGCTTCGATACAATGGCTTCGAGACTTTGAGATATTGATTCTACGACTGATGAGGAGTTCTAGATGTGTTCCGATGATGATGGCTTTAGAACGGGAGTCATGATGGAAGCCAATAAAGACAAGTTCTAGGAAGAGAACTTGTAAAGTAGAGATAGGACGTGCTCTATTATAGGAAAATATGATGAGACAGGTTCTAAGACGCAAGCCTGTAAAGTGGAGCTCGGTCGTGTTCTACTACGGAAATTGAAATAGATAGGGCAAGCAAGGGTTCTAGGATGTTGATGGGATGAATCAAATTAGGACGGGTTCAAAGATGTGTGCGAAGAGATCATTGATACTCAGAGTGTTCTAGTGTGCTCATAAAGCGGTGCTAGGTAAGGATGTTAATTAGGTATTAGGACGTATACTCATGGATCTAGGATGTGATCCATATACCTGGACTGCTCGAACATGCAGTTTAGATTTCCTAGCCTACTGAGTGGCATGGATTTCGAGCACTAAGGAACCAGGACTTTTCCATTGGTCCCTCACATAGGATGATCATACGAATTATCATATATTCAAAGCACTTTAGTGATGTGAGGATTGTTTGATGGATGTTATGTTTGATATGGTTTCTCTAGTTGTTGTTTATCACTCTATGGTGGTTACTGCATGTAGGTATTTAGATGTGGATACCTAGACACCCGATACTATACGTAGTACATTTCGATGATGATAATAGAGTAGCATAGTATAGATGTTATGTGCTAACTCTTTAGATGCTAGGACAGATCTGGTATGATTCTTATACCTTTTTATTCCTTATTATATCGACTCGTATAGTATTTTAAGTTATCTTATCGCTCACACCAGGCTGTTGTCTGACTTGAGGTTTTATGCTTTACTTTTTATTATCTCTGGTACTCTTAAATGAATAGTCCAGATAGCAGGTCTAGGTGATACTCAGTAGCTTTATAGAGGATGAGCTGGATGGAGATTTCTTATATTATATATGGATATTCTATTGTTTATTATGTTGTGCAACACTATGGACCTAGGCAATGTTTGCATTGCTATCATGAGATAGTTTATTTGAGTTTATTTCCACTTTATATAAACTCTATTACTATGTTGTATAACTCTATGGATCGCTCTGATATTTGGTTCACTTAGTTATTACCATGTCTCCTATTTTGTATCGGAGATGATTATTATATTTTATTTGATGCGCTGTGAGATATACAAAAGGTTCTGTGATGTTTTTTTTAACCCTTAACAATCGTCCAACATCGACCGGGCATGGAGCAGTGCACTATTTAGTTATATTGGGTGCTAGTGGTGTAGGGCGGTCGTTACAAAATATATGGTTTAGAATAGAAAAATCATTTTAAATTATTAAAAATTAATTTTAGTGTTTTAAAAATAATATATATGCATGTGGATGCGCGCGCTATTATCATGTCTGAGTTGAGATGTTAACATATATGCATATAAATTTATTTAATTACTGAGATAAAAATGGTAACAAATAAATATGGTAGCATAGTGAGATATATTAACATGTATTTATAGGAGACAATAAATGTGAAATTGCTATATAATATATATACAACATCATATACATATATATATATATATATATATTACAAAATATAAATAAGATTTATACCTCAAGGATGCAGCTATTGAACACACGTTGATTAATGTAATCTCCTAGATTCACCTAGAATTGATCTCAGGATGTTGTAGTGGCTTGCAATACCATAATTTATTTGATTTAATATGTTTTGAGAAAAATGAATTTTCTTCCAAACGTATTTGAATGATGCTTGGAATACTACATCTAAGAGTTTATACGAAACATTCTTATTCATAGTTTAAAACTTATTTACATTTTACTATCTTTCAATTTTAAGAGTTATAATAAATTCAATATCAAATTTCACTCAAAGAAAACTTTAGAACTAAACACCGGGTTTTATTTCAAATCATTTGAAATAATCATATATACATATATCTTTTGGATATCAAATCTTACTTGTGGAATTAATCCAAAAATCAATTTCAAAACCAATTTTCAAAATATTTTCTTTAAAATCCATGGAAAATATAAATATAGATCGAGTAACACTAAAATGATGCAAGGACCTGGGTTCTACCAAATAGCACCATATATCCCCTTTACTAAGAAGGGTAATACTTAAGAGAAGTGCTTACCAATCGAACACATCACTTGCCCATTTTTAGTCACTTTCGAGCCACTCGAATTGGCTAACATAAAAATACTTTATTCTCGAATCGACTTGTTGATTCTGAGAGTAACCTCAAACTCAAACAAATCTTAAAAATATTTTAAAAACATTAGTCAAAATAGTTTCAAATAATACTATTACTAATTACTCTAAAATCTTGAAAACCATTTTTCAAAAACGTCGGGATTTAAATTCTCAAATTTTCAGTTTAAATTCCTTTTTGTTTATAAATCATATTTATAGAAATTCACATTTTTATCTAAATCATTTCACAAATGTGTATCTTTGTTTAGATTATAATAAAACACTTTTTATCAAAATTTAATTTTAACCCAACATTATCGCCGAACGCCTTATAGTCAAACTGTGAAACTTGATTCTCAAGGTGTTCGTTTTAATGTTCTCACAATTACTATCTACCCAAGCCATGCAATAAAAAGGTAAAACTGCTCATAAACTAGTCAATCATAATTCAAAAATCAACAAACAATAGTCAATGCTCATATACTTGTCGAGCACAACTACTCAAATAATAAATGATAATAATTGAATATTATCATTTCCTAACAAAAAAACACATCATAAATAACAATATCAATTTTTTGAAAATTATTCTTTTATTTATATAAAATATAATCCTAGGTAAAATTATTTCATTTACCAATTTAACATAATACTGTGTTGGTTTGTCTTGTTCAAGTGTTTAGAGATCCTTATCAATAACGTTTGTAACTTGTACTGATCAGAATCCATAAACCACTCAACAACCAATCAACATAATATAAAGCATTTTTATAGCACTAACAAATAAGCACTCTCATATATACAATATTCTCAACTCATAATAAGGCATTCCATTATCGTATCTCTTAATGAGTTATACCCTACGCCAAGGTTCTCACTTAACCTTGCACCTTGATACCAAATTGTAACAACCGCCTTTTCGACCATCGAATGTTGACACTAATACATCCATGGTATTCACGTACCGAGCACCTAAGTGTCGGAAAGATAGAACGATAGAGTAATGAAAAAGAAGAAAATAAAAAGACGGAACAGAATCCTACATTATGACGAGTAATATATAATATCTAAATGATCTTTACAAAAGAAAACTGTATGAATATAATAACCAGTGCAAACAAACCTATCATCAGCCTGGATAGTTAAAACAGCATGTCCTTACAATTGCTGATATATATACAAAATATAATGCAATGGAAATAAATAATATGTTAGGTAAACATCCATCTCCTCTCTAAGAGCCCAAAGCGTCCATAACTAAGTCTGGAAATATACTCAGGCTGACCCCAAGCATTATAAGGAAATAACATCCAGATCAGTCTGATAAAACCAATGTGAGAAACTCAATCATATGGATTCTTATATTATAAAACTTTTCAAAAATAAGGGTATCTCGTAAGACCACACCATAAATAGACACGGATGGGTTTTTACCTTACAGTAACCAAACCGTTTCATTGGAAACTCTAGTGATATTATAATAATGTCTAGGGTGTAGAATATAAGTAAGAAATATAGCTACGGTATCTGAAGTGTACACAACAATAATAACATCAACAGAATAAAAACTGCTAAGGCGCGTTCACTAATTGTGTAGGATTTCCACGTAAATCTCCTCCGATTAAAGCCGACTCCAATCTACTGCACAAGGGTCAGAGAATTACCTTTCAAACCACGTACATCTCTAGATAAAATGTACTGCTAGGTTAACATAGCTGGGCCACGCAAAAAACGTGAACCCGAATACCCCTAGTCTCTAGGGCCCAAAATCGAAAGCATCTCTAGGTATAGAGTTGGTGTACCCTCTCAGGTTAGCTAAACCAACTGACTATGCCCCTACTCTGTCTTTAGTCATTTTTGCTGGTGAAGTCATGTCCAATTTTCCAACATACGAGCCACAACGCAAACAGATCACGAATCTCCAATTGGATTTCAATATCTAGACCGGATCCACTTCCAAGATACAGAATACGTATCTCAGTCTTGAAGTGGTTTTCAATAAATAGAACACTTACCTATCCTGGTCTCTCAAAGACTGAATCGATGAATTTGGTTATTTTCAACAACAATGAGAATGATCGCATAAGGAAACTTAGTCCCATATATTTTCCGTAAGCAAGTAAACACACATGCACTATCAATTCATACAAAGCACAATCAAGTCATACAATGAAATTTAATCCCTTTTTAATTAATTTATCCTTCATTGATTAAAAACCATTTTTATTAATGAAACTCCTTTTTGTCTAATAAAAATTCTTTTATTAATCAAAATATCCTTTATTAATTAATACTCCCTTGTTAAAACTTCCTTTACATACTTGTTTTTGTGTGTGTGTGTGTATTCAATTTCACTACCCATTTATACTGTTTTCAATACTTCAAGAGTATTCATATACTTATCTCAACGGTACAAGTATATTCACAAGTCATTTAACAAGACTTACTTACTTAAAAATATAACCAGAGAGGTTTAAAACAAATGTTATTCAAACATTGTTACTATAAAACCCCTTCTCTCTTTTATATTTTAAACATATATCTTTTCTCTATCTTTATTCCAAAAGATTCCATACTTGTTATCATCTTTAAAATTTCCATTATTAAAGACCCATATATATTTATAAACATTTAACAATATTTTTCCACTTTAAAAATATAATTTAAGGGTTTAAAAACAAATGTTACTAATACGCTATTTACAACAAACCCAAACATTTCACATTTAATCATAGTATTTAAAACTCTCTTTTAAAGATCTTGTTATATTTATTTATAAGGGTCAAAGACAAGTGTCATTTAAACATTGTCACAACAAACCCAAAATAAATTATACTTAAAACAATATCATTAAAGTATTCCTTATTAACATCTTAATTATAGTTAATAAGGGTTAAAAACAAATATTATTGAAACATTGTTTACTATATCCCAAATCCATTTGCTTATTTTATTAAGTCAAATTCTATAGTCGACTAATCGATTATCTACTTCTAAAAATGATTTCTTATAGAAATAAAGGTTCGTATACTTAACATGTTTCCGACATTTCAACTTATACCATCCCTCGTTTAAGAGTGAAGCCAGATAAGTTAGAATGCTGGTTGTATATCAAAGACTTACCTAGACACTTCATTCTTGACTCTCACATATTGATAAGCCTACCTTGTTGCTTTTAGTGTATAGTTCTACTGTTATTCCATATGCAAAATTATCTACACGTTCATTTTAAAAGTGTAACTTCTTATTCCTTCTTCTAAAATTGTCTTTTTAAAGATATTACTATATAGGTTATAAATGGTTTTAAAATAATACAAGTTAGAAATAGTTTGAAATAATTATAAGTTAGAAATAGTATGAAATACCTTTTAAAAATCTTATAAAATAAGTTATAAATAGTTATATAAAATATTACTTTAAAAGTAGTTACTTGAAATTGATTTGAAAACTTTTGCTTTCTTTAACAAAATAAACAAGTTTTGTATATTTAATAAGAAAACCCTCCTTTAGAAATTCTAAACAGATTCTTTTAAAATATATTTAAACTTCAAACTTATTTTAAAATACTTGTATATATACGAAACTCTTTTGGAAAGATTTTATAAAAATATCCAAAGCATAAAATCTAAAAACTTCACAAACACTTGTTTTTCTAAAGTGTACCCATAACGACTATTGTTATATGGACCATAACTTTAATAACTTTGATTTATGAAAAAATAGCTTTAAACTTCTTATCTTACTACCTTTCATAATACTATAAATATAGAAAACATTTTATTTGAAAATATTCAAAAGAGGGAGCCTAAAAAGAGAGATATGGGAAAGGGATTTCAAAGTGCGTTTATAATGACTATCGCTATACGAACAATTCTATATTACATTCAAATATAAACACCATTCAATCACATAAGCATATATGATTGTCAAGTTCATATCACAACACCAAGAAGCATGTAATAATATATATACAACATATATAAGCAAGAAAACAAGTAGAAAACCAAGTAAATGCAAAAATAACAAAAGTGCCTTTATATCGGCTATTACTATATGAACACTTTCATTTCAAGCCAAATCATGTCTGTCCCCCACTAATCCTTATATGCTTTGTTTCAAGACTATATAACAAGCCATAGTAGTCATACAAGATGTTATTTGCTTTCCAAAGCAAATATCCAAATCAAACATCAACAATATAAATTTAACCAACATAATATATTTTCATTCAACCATATAAGCAATTTATATTTATTCCAATGGTGGGATAACTCTTCTACATTCAAACTATCCACTACCATCTTCCTACCATCAATAAAGAAATCATCAAATCACTTCATACCTTGCAACCAAAGCCACGTCCATGCTCTTTCTTCCTAAAATAGTGCATTCCCATGCCTAGAAAGGTCATATTGTACACGGCCAAAAGCTTGTGGTGTTGTTCCCTATTTTCTTCCACTTTTATTTGCTAATAGTTGTTGTAGAGATGTTCTAAGAGATATGCTAAAGTTTGGTTGTGATTGAAGAAGGTTCTAGTGAGTTTTGGAAGAGAGAAGATGATGAGGAAGAGGAGAATGAAGTAATTTCTGTTTAGTGAATTAGCAAACCAAAATGAAGACCCTTGCTAACTTATTTATAGGCTTAGGACATGAAGTGCCAAATGACCATAAACCCCCCTTCCTGCCACGCTTTGGTACAAGCAAACCATGCCTTCTTACAACACTATGCTTCCGCTTACACACATTATACCTTCCCTACATCACTCCTTCATTTAGGGGTCTTTGTCCCCTTAATGATATGCTTTATTTAATTAAACTTTTGTTAATAAAGAGAGGTTTTTAATTGGTTGTTAATTTGTTCATATGTTACTATACAAGTTCCAAAATATTTATACAACTTTTATTGAATAAAAATTTGATTTTTAACAAAATATTTTTTGGTCATATTTTCAATATCTCTACAAAGCATATATTTTTGCAAACGAAATTCAAAAATGAATTTCCTATCATTACTTATTAATTATAAAGAGGATAATGAAGTTATAAAATCATATTTATTCACATTAAATCCATGGTACAAATATTTAATTAATTCAGATATTTAAATACGAAGTGTTCGAAATTCCAAGTCGTTACATTCTTCCCCCTTAAAATAATAGTTCTCGAAATTCCAACACGGACGACCAAAGAAGCAACCATACATTAATACTTAATAATATTACAATCATTAGAAAACAAAGCTCCCAGTTTTCCCAGGTTCAGAAACCTTCTCATCACACAAGAATGATAAATAAACTACTATGTGTCCCTTTCACTCAATAGCCTCATGTTATTACTTAGTCGATTACTCATACTACCTCAAACTATTTGAAGTGTCCTTCCCCAAACTCTTCATAAGCCAACAATACATAGTATTCAAATATACCAAAGCCCGTATGATGAACAGAGGTCATCAGTACACATATCGAATCTGATCACTTGCTCGATCATATAGATTTCACTTCCAAATTAGTATAGATCACTTGACCTCTTTGATGTGGACTTCGATCAAGTTCCTTGATTAGAAACCTCCGCTTTCTTTACATAGCCATATACTATGATAGAAAACTCTAGGATCATATAAAGAATCTATATCAAGTGTCCGCCATCAAGAATCTAGTGAAGAATCCTTGTTCGGACTGGTGTGAATTACCTCAAAACCATGTATTCGAATCCTAGATTGAGAACTGTTATGCGAATAAAATGATCTACATACAAATTACAAACTTTATCCCATTGGTTTCTTAACTACACCAAATTTTTTAATTCACATTTATTTTCACAAATTATTTCTCAATTAAATACTAAAATCATTTATGGACTATTTCCTAAAATATTACCATAAAATTTTTATAAAGACTTATCTTTATTTATAAAACATTTCATTAAAACAAGATTTCATTTTAAAACACTTCAAGACTTAAGTTTATACTTATATAATACTCTACTACATCCTAAGAGTTTATAAAAAAACGTTCCTATTTGTAGTTTAAAACTTATTTAAATTTTACTACCTTTTAATTTTAAGAGTTATAAAAAATTCAAGTTTTATTTTAATATCAAATTTCATTCAAAGAAACTTTAGAACTAAATACAGGGTTTTATTTCAAATCATTTGAAATAAGCATATATGCATATATCTTTTGGATATTAAATTTTACTTGCGGGATTAAACAAAAAATCAATTTCAAAACCAATTTCCAAAATATTATTTTTAAATTCATAGAAAATATAAATATAGATCGAGTAACACCAAAACGATACAAGAAACAGGGTTCTACCAAATAGTACCATATATCCCCTTTATTAAGAAGGGTAATACTTAACAGAAGTGTTTACCAACCGAACACGTCACCCGACCATTTTTAGTCACTTTTGAGCCATTTGAACTAGCTAACATAAAAATACGTTAGTCCTGTATCAAATTGTCGATTCCTATAGTTACCTCGAACTCGAACAAATCTTAAGACTCTTTTAAAAACATTAGTCCTTTAAAATAGTTTCAAATAATACTATTATTAATTACTCTAAAATTTTGAAAACCATTTTTCAAAAATACCGAGATTTAATTCTCAAATTTCCAATTTAAATCCTTTTTGTTTATAAATCATATTTATATATAGTCACTTTCTTATCTAATCATTTAACAAATATATATATATATATATACATATATATATATATATATATATATCTTTGTTTAGAATATAATAAACAACTATTTTTTAAAATTTACTTTTAACCCAACATTATCATCGAACTCCTTATAGTCATACCATGAAACTTAATTCATAAGGTGTTTGGTTCAATGTTTCCATAACCACTATCTGCCCAACCCATGCAGTAAAAAGGTAAAACTACTCATAAACTGGTTGAGCATAATTCAAAAATCAACAAACAATAGTTAATGCTCATAAACTGGCTGAGCACAACTAATCAAATAATAACTGATAATAATTGAATATTATCATTTCCTAATGTAACGACCCGCTATTTCGAACCATTCAAATCGACAATAAACCACACATGTCTGACTTGAATTGTTCAAAACAACAGATTGTTATATAAATTTAGGGTAAATAAGAATCAATCATAGAATCACATACACAGAATATTACAACATCATGAAGTGGAATAGATAAACATAGTAGTTCATGAAGCTACTACATAAACATCAAAGTCTAAAGCAATACAACAGAAATCCAAATACATAGAGGTTCGCTAATACATAAGCAAATGACAAAGTCTGAAATAGAAATGACTGAAATGACTGAATAGATAGATAGATCTCCAACCAGTCTCCAGCTCCAAAAGATGAATCTCGAATGCTATGATACTCAGGCTGACCCGAGCATAAAGCAAAAATAAACACTCGAGTAAGGATTAACATTCTTATGTAAGTAAATCAATTCAAGTGAAATGTTCATGTGAAATGCATTAATAACTCAAAGTATGTTTGGGATTTCCATCCTTTAAGGATCCGTCAAACTATCTACATATATAATACAATACGCTACATATATAATGTCTATCATAAAGTAAAGTATTAAAATAGCGTTAAGGCGTTACCCATATCCCACTTAACACATTTTTATATAAATATCGTAATCCATACAGTACTATAAGCTCCACCATGAACTGGTGGGATACTCAGGGAGAACCCCATAGGTATGATACAAACCAAAGTCGTAGTGGGCTCGATCAGGATAAATATGACAAGTTACACGAGGTAATACCCAGGGTAGGATTCTACCGTTTTGCACTCCTGGACTGGTGGTAACGCTTAGCAGCTACTACCGCCCACCTCGAGACACACTCCCATAATCAAAGGTGCGCACCAATCAAATCACAAAGTAATAGATATGGTTTCGAAGAAGCGTGTTCAATAGGGGGAGCGACCCCACTTGGCCCGGTATAGCTCCTGTTTTAGCCATTTTAATTATGACCCGAAATTCAAGGCTATCCATCATCGTTCTCTTACTTCATTCCAGTAGCGTTCGCCAAACCATCCTACTTCGTTCTGGATTTCTCCACCACGTATACAATTGTTAAAGTGGTTTTCGGTATTGGCAGAGAGTATGACAATATTTGATCTCTGTCTCTTTAACAACCAAACGCTTATTTCACATTGTGGTCATTTTATAAAACATTTAAATAAAATCTCAAGTTACAATTTAAATCAATAACTAAATATTTAACTTCAATTATATTTAATTTTGAAACAATTTACTTAACACTTTAATCAAATCAAGTTATTACAATTTAAAATTATATCCTTTGAAAATCTCATAAATAAATAAGTTTAAATCACATCTTATTTGAAACAAATCTTTCAATTACAATTTAATCTTAATTACGTTTCCAAATCCTTATTTATTAAAGTTATTACAAAAATCTAATTTATTTATATTAATTTAAATTTTAAATAATTTTAAAACATATTTTATATTTTTATTAAATTAAATTTTTATTAAATTAAATCTTATTCTATTAAATTCTATTAAATTAAATTTTATTTTATTAAATTAAATTTCATTTTGTTAAATTTTATTAAATTATATTTTAAATTATATTTTAAAATAATAAAGTTATAAGTTAAATTTTTTATAATTTACCTTTTTGAGACTTATTATTAACTTATAAATTTAAAACTTCAAAACATATAATTTTTTTAAAATTAAAGTTTATATATATATATATATATTTAAAATAAATCCTTAAACTAAATATAAAAATCAATTTTTATTAAATCAAACATATTTCAAAATTTCAAAAATTACTTTAAAATCAACCAACGGTGTCCGTATATAGTTTTCTATCCAAGGGTCAAGTGATTCGGGTATTTATCATTTCAACCCAAAATTATTAAATTTTCCAGGTATATATCATTTCAGCCTGCATCCCAAGTCAACAATTTCCTAATATATATAATCGTTCGGGTATGTATCATTTCAACCCATAGTGATTTTCCTAACATCTAAGGGAACTTGAAATGTGATTGAAATAATAATAACATGACATATATTTATAAGGGAACTTGAAATGTGATTTAACAAATAAAATAACAATAACCATACATGTTTCATAGCATATCACATAGCAACAAATAACATATCTTGTAAATCAACGTAACATATATGTGCCAAATTAACATATTATCTATGTGTCAAATTATATGTCAAAGGGGAACATCATATCAATTCGTAAAAAAAATTTACTAACAAAATTCCTAGCTAAAACTAACATTTCAATTGTCATCAATTCACTTATCACAACCATGTTAGTCGTGAGTGATTTCCCACCTTTCTTAGCTACGAAGGTGATAACAACACAAATGAATACAGAGTGGAGATCACAAGCTAAACAAATCCAAATCCAAAGTAATAACAAGATCCAAGCAATCCAAGATCCAAACAAAGCAATGATACGAACAAGCTTGCACAAATATGTTTCTTCTGTTCTTTTTCTTCTTTTTTTGAAGAGAGGGGAAAGAGAAGAGGGAGCATAGGGTTCGGTCTATGCTTGCAAAGAGGTGCAGTAATCGGCCAAAGAGGATAGGTGGTGTGGTTGATGTGACGCCCCACCTCTATACCCACGCTAACCAAGAACACTACGATGTAGTGCTGTCAATTAGCGCGGAGAATAAGGCTGTGGAGGAGCGACCCTCCATGTAACTTCTTTGTGCGAGCATCGATACGTCAGATAGAATAGAATGCATATCTTTTAAGGAGGAAATCCGACATACCGATACAAACACAAAGCTATCACACGGTGGCTATATATAATCTTCGGAAACAAACATAGAAATAATCATAACGACAATCAGTCACAGACATCCATATCACAAAGGCGGAAGAAGATATGAATAAATATATAACACATGAAAGTGTACATCAGAGTAGTGGTCAGAAAGATCCACGATAATACAAAAGAATAGCATCACGTGCTATACAAAAGAATAAGTACACAACATAGAGTCTATATCTCAAAGGTGTACATCCAAAAACTACTAATCTAAGTAGTTAGCCAAAAGTCAGAATAATCCTGAAGAGAAGTCAAGCAGAAGCACCTGTAACATCTCGGTCTGACCCGAGTATTATTTATAAGAAAATAATAAACGGATCAGTCTAACTATAAATATCAGATGATATGGTATACAGTAAAAGGCATGACATGAACATGTAATAACCATAGCGACATACTACTATAAGTATGTAAATGATAATCAACAAAAGATTAATCAATATCACAAGAATCTTCTCAAAGATCCAAACACCTAAAAAGGTAATGACACACGAATTCACCAATACACAAAAACCTGATATCATATCAGTGAAAATCACAAAAGTTGGTGAAGCACTAAATCCAGAAATCAACACACGAAATCCAGAACAAATCCCAGAAATCAACACACGAAATCCAGAAATCACTAAAAGGGGGAAGTCCGACACACGGACGAGAAGTTATCTCATGGAAGCTATCCATTTAAATTTTCCGAACACACGGATGGCCGAAGGCAAGTCCGACACACGGACGAAGAGACATCGCACATTGCTAGTCTAAATCACAAAAATGATCGTCATGATCATAAGGAAGTGTCAATCACACCAAGCCAGTAAATATATGAGTTTAGCTTCATGTCCCATAACCACTTGCTTAACTTAAATATTTACGAACAAGCTGTAAATCTTCACTAGGAAATTGTCACAAAAAGGGTTCAATCGAACAAGTCCAAGAGCTAACCGACGAAGTGAACGCAAGCGTTTCATACCACTCGTTTTACTAAGTCGTTTAAGTCGATTTCTCATTCGAGTGAAGTAAAGGCTTGTATATACTAGTAGATTGAAAATCGGTTTGAGAAAACGAACTTTTGATACTTAAAATAGTGTTGAAATCGCTTTGATGAAAGAGTTTTGATATTTACTATTAGTATTGAAACCTTCATATATCTTTAAAGTGACAAGTCATAAAACGATGGTAGAACAAATCAATTCACGTTCGAAGACGTGAGTAAAGTGCAAAGAAGTCAATCCCAAAACCATCAAAGTAGAAATTCTGATAAACGTTTTTCAGAAGAGATTGCCTGCGCAGAGTAATACGGGGTTCGACCTGCCCGGTCAGGTCGCGGGGGTCCAGGGGGCAGCGCCCACGGCGGGGTGCGGGGCAGCGCCCCGTCACGGTACGACTTAGTGAAGGCAAGCTGGTCCAACGACCTAAGGAGAAGTAGGTCATACGACCTAAGGGAAGACTGCCGTGCAACCTAGCTGAAGAACAGGTAAAATGACTAAGTACAAACTCGCGAACGACTTACGACTTAGGGGATAAGGTCATACGACCTAAGTGGAGAATGTCACGCGAGCTAGCAGAAGAACAGGTCAAACGACCAAGTACTAACTCGCGAACGACTTACGACTTAAGGGAGGAAAGCGACTTAAGAGAAGCAGCGACCTACGACTTAACGATTTAAAGCCAACAACCTAGGACTTAAGAGTCATACGACCTAGGACTTAAGGGAGGCAAGGGACTTACGACTTAAGGGAGGCAAGCGACTTACGACTTAAGGGATAAGGTCATACGACCTAAGTCTTGAACGACTTAACGACTTAAGCCTTTAACGACTTAACGACTTAACGACTTAAGCCAGGGCGAGCGAGCTAACTGCAAAACGACCTACGACTTAAGGCCTTTAACTCCTGAACGACTTATGCCTTTAGCTCCTGAACGACTCAAGCCAGTAACTCGTGAACGACTTAGCACACCCAGAACGACTCAACGCCTGGAACGACTTAACACTTTAACTCGAGAACGACTTAGCACACCCAGAACGACTCAACGCCTGGAACGACTTAACACTTTAACTCGAGAACGACTCAGGCCTTTAACTCGTGAACGACTCAGGCCAGACGAACAGAAATACACGCGCGCGACCTAAGCCCTTAACTCGTGAACGACTCACGACTTAGGCTTAACTCGTGGACGACTCAGCGAAGGCAGAAACGACTTAACGCCAGAAAAATCACCAAAACGCTGAAAATCGAAGTTTTTCGCCAATCCAATCCAAACCAAATGCAAATGTTGATGCAAATACAATAGGGGATCATTCCCAACAGTCCAAGATAGATATAGGCAAGATGTGAGATCAAAAATCTCACCTTTTCACGGAATTTGATGAAGATGGAGATTTGAGAGCAAAGCAAGAACACCAACAAGCTTGAATCAATGGTCTAAACGTGAATTTGATGTTGAATCTCGGATTTGCAATGGAATTTGTGTTTGGGAGTTTTAATTTCTCTTTCCCTCCACCATTTTTGAAGAAGCTTGAAGTGATGAAGAGAAGAGGGGGGTGGGCTGAGTTAAGAAGGTGCAGTCCAAACCAAAGTCTCAAGCGGGAAAAGTGACGAAAATTTCACTATCTCCAAACATATCGAAGTTTACACTCAAAAAGATCGCAAACGTCATTTTGAACTCAATGGGGGTGGTCTCGAGTCCTAATTTGACCGTATGCAAAAAGTAGCTTTTCGGACTAACATCCGACTAACGATAAAATATTTAAATAAAATATTTAAATATAGAATTGATAGATATGCGGGTTGTTACAGTTGACTTCGAATGATCGTCGATCACCAAAACCATACCTGAAAATCAGTCGTCTTTAAGAAAAGATTTGGACCATAATATTACTAAATCTGTAAAAGTGACTAACTAGAAAGTTATTGCAAATTATTTTATCTCCACTTTAACAAAAAGAATTACTCAAAAGGCTTCTGTCTTGAGGAAGTTACGGTCAAAACAAATAGAGGTGTTTTCTAAGTTGAAAATATGAGTACAAAAACACTTTGAAAAGATTTGAGTTTTTGGCATAGCAACTTAAGGAATTTGAAGAACTAATCCAAAAGAAAGTTGAAGCCACTGGAAAAGTAAATGGTTTGAAAAAAATGAATGACATTTTTCGGCCAGAAATGAAGAAGTTATGTTGTAATGAAAATGGGGAAGAAAGAGAGAGGAAGGAGAGGAGAGGAGAGGGAAAGGAGAGGAAAGAGGAGAGAAGATTGGAGTTTTAGTTTAGGATTTAGGGATTTAGGAATCTAGGCAAGAGGAGAGGAGAGAGGAAGGAAAAGCAGAGAAGTTTTTTTCAGAGAGAAGAAATGAAAAAGTGAGAAAGATTGTGCGAACTTTGTTTCATTGGAAGTGTCTATAGGTGAATAGGTGAGGCCCTTTAGTTTCCAAGTGTCCAATAGTATCCCTAGGAAGCCTAATAGTCATTAGGAAGCCCAATAGCCAAAGTGGAAAACCCAAGAGCCAATGTAAAGATAATGACACTAGAATTACAACAGGAGATGCAATATATACATGTACAAAGGAATACACTATACATTTATGCGAGTATTTCACTGTAATTGCATATTTATAATTCTAGAAGTTAGATTTTGACGAAACGAAAAGTGGAATCCTTCTTAGAATTAAGTCTAGATTTTTTTACAACGAATAAATTTAAATTTTAAAACGTTTAAATTTTCAAATAAATTCAAAATTTGACTAAGTCTAACCAAAAGTTGACTTTTCATGAAATTTTCCATTTGAATGTTGGTTACACACTTGAATCGGATTTGAATAATTATATTTTCAAAACTAACAATTTTCGTTTGAATATAAATGATTGTAAATTAAATATGAAACTGAAATAAATTTCAAATTCCACAACAATAAATTTAGTTTGCATTATTCATAAAAAAAAGTTAAATCATTCAACTTCAGTTTAATGGTATTCAACG
Source organism: Allium fistulosum (assembly GCA_030737815.1). Classification (NCBI taxonomy): domain Eukaryota; kingdom Viridiplantae; phylum Streptophyta; class Magnoliopsida; order Asparagales; family Amaryllidaceae; genus Allium; species Allium fistulosum. Next base: position 1,293,072,106 of record CM060902.1, read on the forward strand.
TTTACTATTATAATCACTTTGTACTGACTCTTTTCGCTATTTAACATATTTAACTTTTGTTTGAATTCAAGCATCCTATTCTTATAAAATTACACAAAAAAACGTTCATTTATTTTTTTATCACAACTTTGTTTTGTTTCCGTTACGATGTTTAAATCTAATTTAACACAAATGGATGATGCTCATATTGCATTAATTTACCATTAATTTCTCTTTATTTTATCTAAAAGGTTTTCAATAATTTCAATTGTAATAAGCTCAATATTAAATTTAAAAATAAACACAAATAATACAACCACTGTTTTCTTTACATTTTATATATTCCAACATTTATTAGTTTATTTCATACAACAAATACATACATTAATTATCAAATAAATGTTCTTATCAGCTTCGCTCATTAAATGTTTTCTTATTAGAGGTCAACTTATCATATACAATTTAATAAATAAATTTAGGTTTCTCCTATTAAATAGCCTTCATTTTATTATTTATTCATATTGACCCTTATTATTCAGTTGCTGTTAATTGTTACTTATAGATTAATATCATTGAATCACATTCCAATAATCGTTACCCACTCGTCATATCATAATTTGTCATTTAAGAACTAATTTTAACTTCATATCCTTGAGTTTACATTAATAGATCATTAAATTTATTTCAACCCATCTTTATTCAGAAATTTTATTTAATTTAATAAATTCTAACAGGTTAAAATATGGGTCGTTACACCTACCAAACAAACACATCATAAATAACTATATCAAATTTTTGAAAATTATTCTTTTATTTATACAAAATATAATCCTAGGTAAAATTATTTATTAACTAATTTTAACATAATACCATGTCGGTTTGTCTTGTTCAAGTGTTTAGAGATCCCTATCAATAACATTAGCAACTCGTATTGACCAGAATCCATAAACCACTTAACAAACTAATCAACAAAATATAAAGCATTTTTATAGCACTAACATATGCACCCTCATATGTATAATACTCTCAACTCATAATTAGGCATTCCATTACCCTATCTCTTAATGATTTCTACCCTACCAATGCCAAGGTTCTCACTTAACCTTGTGCTCTAATACCAAATTGTAATGACCGCCTTTTCAACCTCCAAATGTCGATCTAATACATCCATGGTATTCACGTGCCGTGCAACTAAGTGCTGGAAAGACATAACGTTAGGGTAAAGAAAAGGTAGAATAGAAAAAGGCGGAACATCACATCGTGACGAGTAATATATGATATCCAAATGACCTTTGCAAAATAAAACTGTATGAATACTACAATCAGAGAAAACTAACCTACCATCAGCCTGAACAGTTATAACGGCCTGCCCTTACAATTGCTTATATACACACACACATACGTAAAGTAATATAGTGGAAATAAATACTACGATAGGTAAACATCGAGCACTACTCCAAGAGCCCAAAACATCCATAACTAAATCAGGGAATATACTCGGGGCTGACCTGAGCATTATAAGGAAATAACACCCAGATCAGTCTGGTAAAAATAGCGTGAGTGTAATGAACCACAAATCCGCACAATTCAAGCTGACAATAAACCATACATGTCCAACCCAAGTGAACAGAAAGATGGGTAGTTAGGGAAAAAGAAGAAGAAATAAAAAAGAAACTAAACAACGCAGAATCTCACAGCGGAACGAATAATCTACAATAGACAACATATCTTTACCCAAAGAAAAATGTAATATACATACACCAATCAGAGTATACTAACCTATGTCAGCCTAGACAGGTATAACAACATGTCCTTGCAATTTCTAATAATACAATCAATAGACAACAAAGCAGAACATAAAGAAATATGTAGATATGTCTTTGACCTTCAGCTTGTCTCCTAAGCTCTAATGCATCCAAACCAATCTATAAATATGCTCGGTTTGACCTAAGCATTGAAAGGGAAGAACACCCAGATCAGTCTGGTAAACTGGCATGAGAAAATGCACCCAAATGAATTTGTATAGTTTATCAAACCGTTCAAAATAAAGGTATCTCGTAAGACCACGACGCACATAAACGCGGATGAGTTTTTACCTTACGATAACCAAAACATTTTCTATAGAAAATCCATTGATATTATAATAATGTCTAGAGTACAAATACATATTAATCATAGCTGAAATCGTTACATTATTAAATTCCAGCATAATAGGTATACAACTAAAATTGTAAAAGTTCGTATTGGAGAATGGATTCCATACAATGACTGGGCTACTGGGGTACCGCCCATCATAGTGCATCTTTAGATAAAATAACACCAAGGACCTTGCCGGGATCCCCTGCCAATAATGAACCGGCCTACCACTTGACTAGTAGTACCGAATATGATCACCCCTTGGTTAATGTGCCCCAAGGTACAAATGAGAGATAATATCGATTCTAGATAGGGGTGATCATACCCTAATTGGGAGCGATCTACTTAGCCCTGCTACATCTCCTCTGTTTTAGTCATTCCCGGTAGATGAGGCTTGAGGCTACATTTCACCTTTCATATAGCACTTCCCACTTGGAATCCTAACACTTCCCTCTTGGCAACAATTAATGCCAGCATTCAGCCATACAAGTTGTTCATGATATGAACAAATCGAAGGCACTACTTCTACTACATCCATTTTGGAGTCACCCTCAGGATTAGTAGCAAGCAACCATTGCACTTCAAAGAGCTCCGTCTTCAAATTCCATCGTCTTTAAGAAGTCTTCACTTCAAAACGCTTGAGTTGGATCGAAGTGGTTTTCGGATAACATATCGCATCCCGGTTTCTTCGAAATAACATTCGATGGTTTTCGGTAAACTCAACCCCGGTTCTTTAGAAAATAAACAATTAAAGATGAGAGCGGAGGTCACCTTCTAACTACTAGTGGATGGATTTCCTTACCATTTGTCCTAAAAGAACAAAACAAGATTTATAAGCATAGTACAACATCATCGGAGATGACTGTGCTATATAACTCACGTGTTTTTCCTAGATATTTCCAAAGCTACGTTTTTGGTCCATATTTGATAGTCGGTTAACTATCCACAAACGCATATTCAAATCAGAAATTTAATTCCATAGGGGAAACCAACATTGGTTAAGCACATAAGCAACTACTAACCTCCTGAATTAATCTTTTCGTTAATTAAAATCACTTTGTAAATACTTGTATCAAAATATTTTTACAAAGATATATCCACAAATCCCTATATTTTCAATACTTGGAAAAATATCCATATACTTATCTCAACGGCATAAATATATTCATAGAACGAACGAGGGTTTCCTTTTTACACAATTCCAAATCCATTTATAAACCCCTTTATAAATTTTTAAAAGCCATTTATAGACCATTTTATAAATATCTGAAACCATTTATAAAACTCCATGGTAAGTAATCTTCCTTTAAGTCTCCAAAACATTTTATAAAAATCCTCTTATAAAACCCAAGTCAGTTTATAAAACTCTATTTATAAATCTCGAAACATTTATAAATAAATAATAATCATTTACTTCAAAACACAATTATATAATAATTAATCTTCACCGTTATTATAAATAATAATAATTAATTTCCAAAACATTATTATTAATTTCAAACCATATTAATTATTTAAATAATTAACTTTTTAAAATATTAAAATATTGATAAATAACTTTAAAACAACATTAAATATAAATAAATAATCTTTAAAACAATATTAAATATAAATAAATAACTTTAAAAACATTTCCAAATGATTTAAAAAGACAGATAATAAGGTTGGAGTAAAATAGAAATTTAACCCTTTAAAACAAAATATTTTCGAAACCTAATTTCAAATTTCAAATTATTTTCTGTCTCAAAAACCAACTCCGAATCAAATGGAAATTTATAGCATTTTTAAAATATTAATTTAAGGCCAATAGCTCCCCAACATTTAATCAATATTAATATCGATTTTCTATCACTACAAGGTTTAAGTTTTGAACATATAACAATGTCATAACCAATAGAGCCAACAATTAGGTTTAATATCCAATAATTCATATGACAGGAATATTACTGAAATTAAAATCAACAATGGCGAGGAATCCTGTTGGATCCCCCTACATGTCCCCCCTGCATCACAACGCATATATATATATATATCAACACATATATATAAATAAAATTCAACAATGGTGAGAAATCTTGTTGGATCCCTCCAACCTGTACCCTTGTATTACAGATAATATATAATTATATAATATCGACCATCCACTACTAAGCGGGTATATATTAAAGGCCATCTGCTCCAAGAGCTGGAATAAAACAAAACCAATCGATAAAACAGTAAATCGTCCAAACATTCAATCAACAATTTTTTTTCAGCTATATAATATTACTAGTTAACCAAAAAGGTGAGTTTAACTCACAATTATTTCTGTTGTTGCTTGTGCGTTCTGGTTCTGTCTGAATTCGAACGACGTTCGAATTTAGCAAAAAATTCCACTAGCTCCAATCATCACCAATCCAATTCCATGACGTGGTGCTTGACAATACGAACCTAACGCAACTGGTCACGTTCGATTTGACCTAAAACGAATTAGTTATTTAATTTACAACATTTAATAATTTAATAAAAAATTATTCCTTAACCACATCATTAGGATAGTAATTAACCTTAATTAAATTAATAAACCTCCCAAATCCCTTTTCTTCCTCATTCCAGGCTGCATCCCCTCGCTTCCTTACATTGTCAATTTCCATTTCCTGAGGCTATACCCCAATGCCGCACCAACCACCGACGTCGACGTGACCTCCGCCCCAAGTCCGGCCCCCTAAGTTGCCGCCTCCCCTTCACACGAGAACCTAGAACTATTGCTTCGTTCATCCATCGATTTCCCCCACCACAGTTCCCCACTGTTCACCATACTTCACAGGAGTGTAGCCCTAGACGAGCTCTTCAACTTCCCTTTAGAATCCATCGCTAATCGACGACCCAATCGCCGTTGTAAAACTCCTACGTCACATCCCTACGAACCTTTCTCCAGTTGATGTCTCGCCCCGTTATCCCCTCCGGTGGCGCCGATTGTTGTGAGCCGTTGGATTAGGCTGTTGTTTATTCCATTTTAAATTTGAAAACAGGCATCGTTTTCTTTGGTTAGGTCGCGTATATATAAGGGAGAATGTATGGTCGAGACGTGGGGAGGGTATGGTTTGCATAGTGGTGAGGTATGGGGGAAGATAGTTGGAACGATGGGGCATATATTATTTAATTTCAATATATTTTGTTTTACGCATCCAGCAATTTTGAACTCCGATCGATGCGTGCCGACTAGCGTTCTATACTAAATACACCTATTCCAAACTCAATAAAACTAGTTTCAAGACCTAATTCATTCATATACAGAAGTTAGCTTTTCAAATCATATTATATATTATTAATTTTCCATATCCCCATCTCAGCCTAGGCTAAAGGAGCCTTACTTATTCAGGGGAGAGAGTGGAGCCTCGAGAAGCACTCTTGAGAGGGCGTAACAAGCACCTTGGCCGCTCTTCATTCTCTATAGGGGTCTAGTCGTTGTCCACATGGAAGCGGGGCAGCGATTTAAAAAGATCAAGGAATTAATATACTAGGTGAAGCCTTCCTTTTTCTTTTGATAGAGGGTGATGGATAAAGTGGACAAAAAAGACTTCACATTTTCCACTATAAAAGATGGTCTCGACAAAGAATCATCTTGAAAACGCTCCTTACCCTAGAGCCATGTATTGTAAGTGATCCGAACTTGCCTGAAAGACGCTCGGATTAATATACTTGGCCTTGTCAACCATAGATGGCAGTAATGAAAAGAAGTTCCATAATGTTTGAACAACTATCAAACAATGGCATGGCAAAAAGGTAGAAACCGGCCATCCCGCCCGCAATGTTTTTATACTGGACTTGGTATACCAGGCGCCAATGTTTATACTGGCCCTATCGGTCTCAGCTATCCCTCCAATAAATGATGAACGAGGGAGGCTAAACAACTGGAAGATTGGACTGACAGGAGTGTTCTCCTTACCATAAAGAGGGATGCATCACTACGGGAAGGACGAAGGGATAAGATAGCAACTACTGGGGATGCAGCCCCGGTCTAAACACCAAGGAATTCTTCATTTTGGTTAGCAGTATTGGTCCTCGACCTTGAACCTTTTTCACTATACAAAAGTACCTAGCTGTACAACAGAATGTCATTCGCCAAACTCTTTTTCTTTGAGTAGTAAAAGAAATGCCAACTCTCTGCTCGCGATGACTCAAATGGGGCTACACGCTCTATCTTCTCTCAAGTTAGTTGGCGCACTTCAGTTGACAAAAGCGAACAACATAGCGTAGTGCCCACAAAGAACTTTTGTTCACCTACTATCTAAATGGCCAAATGGATTAACGCCTGAACAGCTGGTTATGAAAAAAAAAGAATAATACGTAGTGAAAAGGTCCAAAACAACTTAAGCTTACATCCCACTACGTAAGGGTTCCCTGTTCCTATGAGCCTCGAGTAAGAGGGTGCCTCCCATTGGTCGCCTGGCCTTGACTTGAGTCAATAGGTAGGCCAAAACAAAATAATTTAACCGGATGTGAGCAGGGACAGCTAAACAACTTGAAGAGGTGACCCAATATCCCTGTATATTAGGGGAGCGGAAGGTCTCTACTGACAAACAAAGAAATATAATGTAGTGAAGTTGTTGTTATGGTCTCATAAGGAACAATTGTACATTGGCAGCTTCTTTTACTGAGGATGCGAGTTTTCATTCCGATCTTTGTTATCATGTCTCCTTGTGTTTATGTTCCTCTAGCTAGGCCAGAGAAATATATTCTGAAAAAAAACAAATGTCATAAATAGTATCCTTCGCGTATTAGGAACCAGCCCTGTGTTTTGTATAGGACTTTTCTTAGGATGACTGATTGACTGTAATGGGAATGAGTAGCCCTTTACCCTAAACAAGTGAGCACAATAGAGCTTACATATTGGTCGGGTACCAGAAAAGAAGTACCCATATCCATGGTTTCCTTATGATTATGAAGCTTTGTAATCTGACTTACGCCAGGTAGGTTTGAAGGCTCAATAGAACTCATTTAAAACAACAAATATTTAGTTTCAATCGGCCTAGATCCGAACCATCATATTGGACCTCTCGTTTTTGACTAAATTAAGAACACCAACCCTTTGTTGTGCTTGCACATGTACTCAGGCACCGAGTAGGTACATCTCAGTCTCTCCTCTTTCACCCAATATAAACATCGGCCTTGGCTCGGGGTGGCCCTTTCGGATTAGTTTGTCAGAATAGTTTGGATCGGTCCCCTGCCTTATGACTATCGTACATAGAAGAATGATTGGCCCAGTATATTAATTGGGCAACCAAAGACCTTAGCTTTGAACTTCATTCATTCGAAAGGTCGATCATAGCTGGAATTTAGGAGCAAATCAAAAAGAAGGCGAGAGCTAGGGTTCGAGAGTTGGTCAGCGTTCTCATAGACTTAATTTTTATGCATTTCGAGCTCGCATGACCACACAATACGTCCGATTGTCATGACATTCGTTGGCATATAACAATTTACTATTACGGATCCAATGACACTGGTTTTATTAAAATCCGAGACAGTGTCTCGGAAGGCTATTTTCACTTGTTAACTAAAACAAGTTATTACTAAAACAGTTTCAATCACTTTTAAATCGAATTTAAAAGTTTACTATTATCATTCTTATTTAAACTAAATTCAAATAATATTTCGAAATCATTTTTATAACATTAAATCCTAGATTCAATTATTTAAATATTCCAATTATTAAATTTATTATTCAAATAAATCTCTATTATGAAATTTAAGATATTTTACTTATTCAACCAATATTTTCATAATTAAAATTAATATAAATTTCAAATTCAAAGGACTAAAATTCTAGGTCGTTACATTCTTCTCCCCTTAGAAGAATTTTGTCCTCGAAATTTCCAAGCTAAGAAAAATGCCACAAACCCTTTCACTTTCCAAAACTAATTTGTTGTAGTAGACTATAAAATTCTCTAAGCCTTTAAATTTACGGAAAATTTTGGCAGCGTCTCCTTTGCGCCGCTAGATTGGAACAACTACAAATCGTCACTACGGACCCTAACCAACCAAAAAAAACAAAAGCGAAGTGGTTAGTCATAAAATCATCAAATTCAAACAACAATATAAACATGTATCTATTTAGTTGGGAAACCAAATCTTACTTATGAAATCAAGGGCATCAAACTAGCTTTTGCTTCTATATAGCTGCATTCTATTTATATAAAATATCCAACTATATAATTGCTAACCATATCATTTTGCATTTTCCAATGTCAACACTTAATTATGATAAGGCCCGTAAGATGTACATAAACCATCAGTATGCAATATCAATCTGATCTCTTCCTCGATCACACAATTTCACTTTCGAACTAGTATCGTTCACACGACCACTCTAGTGCAGACTCAAATCTGGTTCCTTGATAAGAAACTGCCATTTTCCCTTGCATAACAATATACTATGATAGAGAATCCCAGAATCAATCGAAAATCCATATCCAGTGTTCGCCTTCGAGAATCGAGTGAAAAATTCTAACTCGATCAGTGTACATCACCTCGAAATCATATATTCAAATCTGGATCAAACAGTTATGCAAATAAAATAATATACATACAACATACGTATTTATTCCAATTGGTTTCTTATTATATCCCATTCTTTTTTTATTTATCTTTTAATACTAATATCACTTAAGAACCATTCCATCAAATTTTACTTTAGTTTATTATAAACATTTTATTTAATACTACTATCGTTTATAAAGCATTCCATAAAACCATTACTTAAGTTTAAATTTCACTTCATTGCATAATTTCTATATCCAATTTAGAAGTTTCGACTGTCTAAAATCGTCGAAAATCCCATTTCATTTCAATAAATGAAAAATAACAAACATGTCAAAATGAGATCCAAACCAATCTACTCTACTGCGTAGGCTACCTGCATCCATATAATACTTAGTTGAAAATTTCAAAATTAACCACCCGAATTTATCTCAACTCTATTTTTAAATAATATGTATAATATATCTCTTTTTATATAACAAATCATATTTTGGAATTTTAAATCAAACCTTTTTCCCAAACAACTATGACAAAAACAACCATGGTAGCAATTCCTCATTTAGAAACTCGAAAATGAATGTCGATGATGCTGCAGTCATCATTGAAATTATTTTCCAACGACCGAGGTGAGTCAGTGCTTTCATCCCATTAAAATTTATTTCAAAAGAATTTAGAATATTCATATTCAAAATACTTCAAAATAATATTATTATTAATTTCCAAAAAACCTTTAAAAAACAATTTCCAAAATCACCGAGATTTAAATTATTAGATTCTCATTTTAAATCCTTTTAATTTATAAACTGCATTTATAAACCATATTTATATAATTTCGCTTTCTTATATAAAATCATTTCCGAAATATTACTTTGTTTTTTTTGAGAAAAATGTGTGATCCTCTGAAAATATAGGAGAGCACGCATGTAACTATATATATCACAATAATAAGGTGCTGCCAACATGCCTGGCAGGTAACAAAACTAAATACAAGTATCAAAGAAAAATCAGGTACCCCTAAGATGAGTTCCGGCAAGGCCATCACCCATCACACCCCGATATCGAGTTCCGGCATGGCCACCACCCGATACTAAGGTGTTAGAAGTACCTAGAAACAAAAGAATATGATACTCCATGCATCTGAATCAGGAGCTCTATGCATCACAAACTAAGAAGGAAGCTCCATGTATCTGGATCGGAAGGAATGAAAAAGCATCTACACTGAAGTGGAACTGAATATGATGCTGAATGGAAGATCTGCTTTGGAGACTCTGTACAAAGGAAGAAGTGCCAAGCAAAAGAATGGATCCTCCTGAAGGTTATACGTCACAATGGAGATGAAAGCATCCTGCATCAGTAGTGGAACTGCAAATAATCCTGAGTGGAAAACTCTACTCTGATGGCCTCTCTGCAATCCGTTATCCTGCAATCTGAAGACATGAGAACCTGCAAAAAGAGCCTGACACCCTATCACTCATACCTGTATCTGAAGGATGACTAAGGAAAAAGTAAGAATTATACATATATATATATGTATATTTATGAAATTAATATACATATATATGTATAGATGAGGTAGAAAATAAAACCTAAATAAGACTAAACAGGACAAAAACAATAGAATTAAAAAACCTATAAACTAATAACACCAAAGACAAGAACAATAATTAAAACAAAACTTAAAAGATTCTTATGAATCTTTGATCATAAGTAAGTTATGATTAACATTTAAATCATCATATAAATTTGAAAAAATATTACTGTTAATACTGTTAATGTTAAATATATAATTATTGTGATTGAATAATTTAATATTATAACTAACCTTATTAAGATATCCTTTAAATAGATTATTTTTAGCTAATTTATATTTGGGATTAGAAATCCAATTAAAACAGAATGAAAAAATTGTAAAAATCAATTTGTTAAAATGACTATTATTATTAAAAATTCTTTGATTTCTTTCAAACCAAATAGACCAACTAATAATAATGATTAAAGTGTCAAGTAAAAATATAATATTCCTTTTGAACCTAAATCTAAAATTATTCCAGTAGAAGTCACAATCCAAAATTTTAGTTATTATATTAAAATTAAAAATTTTAAGAATATTATTTAGAATGTAATAAGAATCCATGCAATCATACTATATATGTTTTATATCTTCAAGATGCAGATTACAAAAATAACATTTATTATCATTTTGAATATTCTTTCTTTTTAAGAATTCTATTGTATTAAGTTTTCCATGCATTATTAACCACATATGAATTTTAGAATTAGGAGGAGCATTAGATTTCCAAATAAATTTAAATGAGTTATTAATTGTACCAGAAAAATTAATAAATCTGTAAAAAGAATTAGAAGTATATTTCTTACTCTTATCCCATTCCCAACCAATAATATCATTATCATTATCAATACTATACAGATTTAATCTTGCATAAAGCAAATAAAGTTGCCTAAGAGTTGAACCTACTAAAATTCTATTAAAGCTAAAATTCCAAGGAGGGTCATTTTCAGGAGAATAAACTTCATTAATTAAAGCAAACTTAAAGTTACAAATTTCATAAAGCTCTTTAAATTCCAATTTAAGAGGTAAGACCGAAATCCAATGGTCATGCCAAAAAGAAGTACAATTACCAAAATGAACTATTGTATTTACTCCTAAGTTAAAAATCTCATGACATTTTAAAATGTTTTTCCAAAAATTAGGAATATTTTGAGTGGCTGGAGAAGCAATTTGATATAAATTGCTATTTCCATTATAGTAATATTTAGAAATGATCTCTTTCCAAATAGCGTTATCATCTATATCTTTAAACTTCCATAACCATTTACCTAGCATGGAAAAATTCATATTACGCAAATTAATAACTCCTAAACCTTCCTTTTTGGCCTTACAAACGGTTTCCCAATTTACTAGACATTTTATATTATTATTAGAATTTTCCCCACTCCATAAGAAATCTCTTTTAATTTTATCTATTTTATCAATAACCCAATTTGGAAACAGATGCATGGACATCCAATAAATCGGAAGGGCTGATAAAACCGAATTTATTAAAACTAGTCTACCTGCTCTAGATAAAAATCTCCCATTCCAGTTAGAAATCTTATTTTTGATTTTATCAATGATAATAATCCATTCGTCATGTTTGAGATTGGTGGGTCTAATCACGAAGCCAAGATAGTCAAAAGGAAAGTTCATAGTTTTACAATTTAGAGTATTAGCAACCAAGTTTTCAACTTTTTCAAAATCATTTAAAACTAACACGGAACTTTTGTCAAATTTTATTTTTAAACCAGATAAAAGTTCAAAACCGTAAAGGATGAACTTGAGGGTTATAATGTGTCTAGGAAGATGGGAAGAAAAAAGCAAGGTATCATCGGCAAATTGAAGAACCGATATACCATTACGCGATATGTCATTGCCTACACATCCTAAAGATCCATTATCCACTACTCTTTTAATAATTTTAGCAAAAACATCAACAGCTAAGTTAAATAATAAAAGCGATAAGGGATCCCCTTGCCTTAAACCTATCTTAGATTGAATTCTATTACCTAATATACCGTTAACCATAATACTAGAGTTTCCAGTTCTAAGTAAAGTCATAATCCAACTGATCCATCTATGACCAAAACCTCTAGCATGAAAAATATCTACAAGAAAATCCCAATCCACCGAATCAAAAGCTTTAGCAAAATCAAGTTTTAAAATCGCACAGGTTATGTTATTCTTACAATAGTAATTAATATATTCTTGAACAACTGCCACACCATCAGTGATATTTCTCCCTTTAATAAAAGCCGATTGTGACCAATCAATTAAATCGTTCATTCTTGTACTAAGTCTATTAGCTAGAACTTTAGAAATGATTTTAACTGAGCAGTTAATCAAAGAAATAGTTCTAAAATCTTTTAAGTTTTTAGCTCCTACTTTTTTATGTAACAAAATAACATTTGCAAAATTAAATCTCCTTAATTGCAAATTACCATTATAAAAATCATTAAACATATTAACTAAGTCAAATTTTAAAACGTCCCAAAAAGTTTTATAAAATAAAATTGGAAACCCATCAGGTCTCGGTGATTTATCACTTGGCAAGTCATTAATTGCTTTCCTAATTTCCTCTTTAGTAAAAGGATTATCTAACTCAGATAAATCAACAATAGAATTAGATGGATACAGATCTATCCATCTAACATTGGTTCTATTTGATTTTAGAACCAAAAATATCCTTATAATAGTCTGTAAAAGCCTTGTTAAGTCATAACAAACAATTTTTATTTAAAATCAAAATTTAACCTAACATTATCTTCGAACGCCTTATATTTAAATTGTGAAACTGAATTCATAAGATGTTCGTTTTAAATGTTCCCACAATCACTAATCTACCCAACCCATGCGGAAAAAGGATAAATCTGCTCCTTACCTAGCACAATAATCAACGCCCATAAACTGGTCGGACATGACTAACAAATAACGATAATAGTCAATTCTCCTAACTGGGTGAGCATAACAAATCAACAATAAATGATAATAACTGAATATTATCATTCTCCTAACAACCAAGCATACAATATATAACTATATTGATTCTTGAAAAATTATTCCTTTATACAAATAAAATATAATTTAAGTAAAATCATTTCATTTACTAATTTCAAAACAATATTGTGTCGAATTGTCGTGTACAAGTGTTTAGAGATCCCTATCAATAACGTTAGCTACTCACGTTTACCAGAATCCATAAGCCACTTAACAGATAAATCAACACAATATAAAATATTTTTATTTCACTAACAAATATGCGCTCAAATATATAATACACTCAAACTCATTTTAGGGTGCTACTGACCCTATCTCTAATGAGTAATCCCCACAAAGCCAAGGTTCTAACTTAACCTTGCGCTTTGATACAAAAATGTAATGAACATAGGCTTTTCAACCATCCATTAGTGACGACCGGTAGGCTTTTCAACCATCCCAGCACCACCGTGGCATACATAGGTACCTCGAATCTGCTTTTACGGCCAGCCTCGCGACTGTAAGCACCTAGCAAACCAACCCATCATGGCCTTTACTACTTCCTCGGGACGTGTAGATGTAAGAGTCTCTTGCTCGCCATGAAACAGAAAGCAAGAACCCCCTATTACATTAATCCAACCAATGGAAACAGATCTGATCCCGGTTTCTTCAAAACAACATTCGATGGTTTCTGGTAAACTCAACCCTGATTCTTTATAGAATAAAAAATCAACGATAAGAGCGGAGGTCACCCCCTAATCGTTAGTGGAAGAATTTCCTTTTCGTTTGTCCTTCGTTTGTCCTAGGAGAACGAAACGAGAGTTATAAGCATAGTACAACATCATCGGAGATGACTGTACCATATAACTCACGTGTGTTTCCTAAATATTTCCAAAGTTACGTTTTTGGTCCATATTTGATAGTTGGTTATTTAACTATCCACAAACACATTCAAATCAGGGATTTAATTCCATAAGGGAAAATCAACATTGGTTAAGCACATAAGCAACTACTAACCTCTTAAATTAATCTTTTCATTAATTAAAATCACTTTGTAAATACTTGTACCAAAATACTTTTATAAAGATATATCCACAAATTCCTATATTTTCAATACTTGAGAAAATATCCATATACTTATCTCAACGGCATAAGTATATTCAAAAAACAAAGGAGGAATTCCTTTTTACACAATTCTAAATCCATTTATAAACCCCTTTAGAAATTTCTAAAAGCTATTTATTGAACATTTTATAAATATACGAAACCATTTATAAAACTCTTTTTATATACATTATAAATAACCTTCCTTTAAGTCTCCAAAACATTTTATAAAACTCTTCTTATAAAACCCAAGTTTGTTTATAAAACTCTATTTATAAATCTCGAAACATTTATAAATAAATAATAGTCATTTACTTCAAAACACTATTATATAATAATAATTAATAATTTCAAAATGTTCTTAATAAACAATAATAATTAATCTTCACCATTATTATAAATAATAATAATTAATTTCCAAAACATTATTAATAATCATTATGATTAATTTCAAACCATATTAATTATTTAAATAATTAACTTTTTAAAATATTAAAATATTGATAAATAACTTTAAAACAATATTAAATATAAATAAATAATCTTTAAAACAATATTAAATACAAAAAATAACTTTAAAAACATTTCCAAATGACTTAGAAAAGACAGATAATAAGGTTGGAGTAAAATAGAAATTTAATCCTTTAAAACAAAATATTTACGGAACTCAATTTCACATTTAAAATTATTTCCTGTCTCAAAAACCAACTCCAACTCAAATGGCAATTTATAGTACGTTTAAATTACCAATTTAAGGCCAATAGCTACCCAACGTTTAACCAATATCATTAATGATTTTCTATCACAATAGGATTTAAGTTTTGAACATATAACAATGTCATAACCAATAGAGCCAACAACCAGGTTTAATATCCAATAATTCATATGACAGGAATATTACTGAAATTAAATCAACAATGGTGAGGAATCTTGTTGGATTCTCCTAACCTGTCCCCCTATGTCACAACTCATATATATATATATATATATATATATATATATATATTAACACAAATATATAAATAAAATTCAACACTGGTAGGGAACCCTATTGGATCGCTCAACCCGTCCCCCTGCATCACATATAGTATATAATTATATAATATTGCACATCCGCTACTAGGAGAGTATATATAAAAGGTCATCTGCTCTAGGGGCGAAAATAATACCAAACCAACCGATAAAACAGTAAATCATCCAAACATTCAATCGAATTTTTTTTTCAATTATATAATATTACTGGTTAACCAAAAAGGTGAGTTTACTCACAATTATTCCAGTTATCGCTTGCGCGTTCTTGTTTCGTCTGAATTCGAATGACGTTCGAATTCAGCGAAAAATTCCACTAGCTCCAATCTAATTCCATAATGCAGTGTTAGACAATAGGAACCCAACGCAACTGACCGCGCTCGATTTGGACCTAAAAAGAATTAGTAATTTAATTTACAACATTCAATAATTTAATAAATAAAATATTCCTTAATCACATCATTAGGATAATAATTAATCTTAATTAAATTAATAAACTCCCCTAATCCCCTTTCTTCCTCGTTCCAGGCTGCTCCCTTTGCTTCCTTATATCGTTGATTTCCATCGCTTGAGGCCATACCCCAACGCTGCATCACTGTTGCACCAAACCCCAACCTTGACAAGACCTCCGCCCCAAGTCTGTCCCCCTAAGTCGCCATCTCCCCCCACGCGAAAACCCAAAACAGCCGCTTCATTCATCCATCGATTTTTGCCACCACAGTTCGTCGCTGTCCACCATACTTCACAAGAATGTATCCCCAGACGAACTCTTCAACTTCCCTTTAGACTCCATCGCTAATCGACGACCCAAATTGCCGCATCCCTAAGAACGTCGCTGCCTTTATAGCCAATTTCGAGCCACCTCTTCATGTCATAGGCGGTCACCATTGTACAACTCCTACATCACATCCCACGAACCTTTTTCCAGCTGATGTCGAGCCTCGATATCCCTTCTAGTGGCGTCAATTGTTGTGAGCTGTTGGATTAGGCTGTTGTTTGATTCCGTTTTAAATTTGAAAATGGGCAACGTCTTCTCTGGTTAGGTCACGTATATATAAGGGAGAACATATGGCCGAGACGTGAGGAAGGTATGGTTTGCACAGTGGTGAGATATAGGAGAAGATGGCTGGAATGATGGGCACATATTATTTAATTTCAAAATATCTTGTTTTCAGCATCCAGAAATTTCGAACTCCGTTCGGTGTGTGCCGACTAGCATTCCATACTAAATACCCCTATTCTGAACTCAATGGAACTAGTTTCAAGACCTAATTCGATCATATATAGAAGTTAGCTTTTCAAATCACATTATATTATATTAATTTTCCATAATTAATTTTTATGAGTGTCGAGCTCGCACGACCACACAATACGTCTGATTGTCATGAAATTCGTCGGTGTATTACAATTTACTATTATGAGTCCAATGACATTGGTTTTATTAAAATCTGCGATGGTGCCCAGAAGGCTATTAAAACGAGTTATTACTAAAATAGTTTCAGTCACTTTTAAATCAAACTTAAAAGTTTACTATTATCATTCTTATTTAAACTGAATTCAAATAAGATTTCAAAATCATTTTTATTAACATTAAATCCCAGATTCAATTATTTAAATATTCCAATTATTTAAATTTATTATTCAAATGACTCTCTGTTTTTGAAATTTAAGCTATTTTACTTATCCAACCAATATTTTCATATTTCAAATTAATTAAATATTTCAAATTCAAGCGACAAAAATTCTGGGTCGTTATAGTGAGAAACTCAATCGTATGGATTCTTATATTTATAAAACCTTTCAAAAATAAGGGTATCTCATAAGACCACATCGCAAATAAACATGGATGGGTTTTTATCTTACGATAACCAAAGCATTTCACATAAAATCTAGTGATATTATAATAATGTCTAAGGTGTAGAATATAAGTAAGAAATATAGCTATGGTGTGTGAAGTGCCCACCATAACAACAAATAGTATTTACACAATCAAAACTACTAAGGCGCGTTCGCTAATTGTGTAGGATTTCCATGTAGTTCTCCTTGGATTAAAACCGACTCCAATCTCCCGCACAAGGGTCAGAGAATTCCCTTCCTAGCCATGTACATCTCTAGATAAAATGTACTACTAAGTCAACATAGCCGGGCCACGCAGAAAACATGAACCCAAATACCCCTAGCCTCGAAGGCCCAAAATCTAAAGCATCTGTAGATATGGAGCTAGTGTACCCTCCCAGGTTAGCTAAACCAATAGGTTATGCCCTATGTTTAGTCATTTCTGTCGGTGAAGTCACATTTGACCTTCGAACATATGAGCCATAAGTTGAACAGATCGTGAACCCTCAATTAGATTCCCACATCTTGAAAAGATCCACTTCCAAGAGATAGAACACGTATCTCAGTCTTGAAGTGGTTTTCGATAAGTAGAACACTTACCAATCTCGGTCTCTCCAAGACTGAATCAACGAATTTGGTCATTTTCAACAATAATAAGAATGATCGCATAAGAGAACTAAGTCCCATATACTTTCCATAGCAAGTAAATACACAACCACTATCAATTCATATAAAGCACAATCAAGTCACACAATGCCTTTTAATTCTTTTTTAATTAATTTATCCTTTATTAATTAAAAACCCTTTTTATTAGTAAAACCCCTTTTTATCTAATAAAACTTCTTTAATTAATTAAAACTTCTTTTATTATATGATACTTCTTTATTAATTAAAACTTCCTTTATATACTTGTGTATATATTTAATTTCACTATCCGTTTATACTCTTTTCAATACTTCAAGAGTATTCATATACTTTTCTCAACGGTACAAGTATATTCACAAATCGTTTAACTTGATTTACTTACTTAAAAATATAATAATAGAGGTAAAAAAATGTTACTCAAAATGTTAAAATAAACCCCTTCACTTTTTTATATTTTAAACGTATATCTTTTCTCTATCTTTATTCAAAAAGATTCCATATTTGTTAGCGATTATATCCCTATTTTGATCAGGCTTGATATACCAGACACTAGAGTTATTAAGTCTTTTAAATTCCTGAATAGTTGGAGTTATTTGAGGATTATTGTGATGCCCCACCTCCATACTCACACTAGCCAAGGACACTACGGGGTAATGCCGTCGACTAGAACGAAGAATAAGGCTGTTGAGGAGCGACCATCTATGTAATTGCGTTGTACGAGTACCGATATGTCAGATAATATGACTCACATTTCATTTCAAGAGGAAATCCGACATATCAAATACAAACTCAAAGCTACTACACAGTGGCTATGTGGGCTTTGGAAACAAATATAGAAATAAGCATAACATAAATCAGTCACAGATATTCATATCACAAAGGCGGAAACAGATATGAATATAACACATAAAAGTGGTCATCAAAATAGTGGTCATACAAGATCCACTACATCATAGAAGAATAGGTACAAGTGTTAAGCAAAAGAATATGTATACATCAAGGAGTCTCTATCTCGAATGTATAAAAGCAAAAACTACAAAGCTAAAGTAGTTAGCAAAAAGTCAAAAGCTAGCCCCTGCTAAGAAGTCAAGTGGAGGCACATGTAACACCTCGGTCTGACCCGAGTATTATTTAAGAAGAAGAATAATAAACGGATCAGTCTAGCTATAAATATCATATAAAATGAGATAGGATAAGAGATATGACAAAAACGTATGATAACAATAATGCCATACCGTGACAAGTATACATTCAATAACAATAAAAATCATACAATATCTTAAATCTTCTCAAACACCAAAAAGAACGTCGTATTCTTTATTTTATTCACCAAACCACAAATATTGACAAACATATCAATGTCAATCGCAAAAATTGGTCAAACACAATTCTAGAAATTATCAATTAGAAATCCAGAAATCACAAAGGGGGAGGCCTATCACAAACGGGAGCATGAAAACTCACCAACACGTGTATCACAAACGGGTCGCTATCCCATGGTCGCTAACCATAGAGCCGGTGCAACGACGTAGTGCAGTAATGGCACGCCCGAGGAACCTGATACTCAAGTAGTTCAAAACAACGACGTAGTACAATAACGGTACGCTCGATGAACCTGATAAGCTGGAACAACGACGTAGTACAACAACGGTACGCCCGATGAACCAAACTCCATAAAACCATAGGTCGCTAGCCTATAAAATTTGAGATGAAGCTCCATAAAACGAGGTACAGTCCACCACATGGACAAAGAGACATCGCATATCGCTAGTCTAAACCATAAAATGATCACCATTGATCAATGAAAAGTGTAGATTACACTAAGCTAATAAATAAATGAGTTTAGCTTTATGTCCCGTAACTACTGGCTTAACTTAAATATTTACGAACAAATTGTAGATTTTCACTCGAAAATGGTCACAAGATTTCAATCGAACAAGTCTAAGAATTAACCGGCGAAGTAAACGCAAGCGTTTCATACCACTTGTTTTGCTAAGTCGTTTAATTGGATTTCTCGTATGAATGAGGTAAAGGTTTGTATATACTAATAGATTGGAAAATGGATTTAAAAACGAGTTTTGTATTAAAAGTGGTCTTGAAATCATCTTTGTAAAAGAGTTTGAATATTTACTACTAGTATAGAAACCTTTGTATTTTTAAAAGTGACAAATCACAGAAAACGATTGTAGAAACAATCGATCACCACAAAGTTACATTCGATGACGTGAATTAAAACCATAAAAATCGATATCAAATCCATCAAATGGATATTCCCAAAAATCCCGAAAAGAAATCATCAAAGTCGATAATAAGTGACAACAACTAATCGGATCAACCAAAAATCGATTAAAACGGAAATCCACTCAAAATAGGCAATTTGGCTGAAATAAGCAGCTCTAGACGTCTGGTGGTTATCCCAGACGTCTGAGCTGAAGCTCTGGAATTTTCTTCCAGATCGCCCAGACGTCTGAGCTGAAAGACTGGAATTTTATTCCCGTAGCATCAGACGTTTGAGCTTAATACCAGACGTCTGAGCTGAAGCTCAGGGCAATATTTTGCCTAGGCCAATGATGGTCAATTCATATCGTAAGCGATCAGACGAGTGACGATGGCTAAGGATTTACGCCAAGCGACTACCCATCCCTATAGACTCATCAATACACTCCGAACAACATGTGCAAACATCCATACAAGGATTTTCATAGATTTTGACTTCAAAATACCCAAAAATTGGAAAATTTACCAAATAAATTCAATCCAAAAGCAAATGAACATGCAATAGATGTTAGGAATTCATACCTAACAACAATGAAAGCTATAGACATAGATGTGAGTTCAAAAACTCACCTTTAAACCCAAAAACACAAATGAGAAGCTCTAAAACAGAAGAAAGGCCAATTCCTCTTCAACTCAAGAAGCTCCAATCTAAGCTCATAAGCAAATATTTTCTAAGTTAGGGTTTAGGAATTTCTGAAAATTGAAGAGAGATTGAGATAGAGAAGATGAAGAGGATGCTTACCTATGCTTCTCTTTGATTTCTAGAACTTGAATCTTGAATTTCCTAGTAATATGGGGTTTAGGAATTCTAATTTCCCTTTCTTTCCCCCATTTTTCTTTTAGCTTGAAAGTGTTAGGAAATGAAAATGAACGAAGAGGAGTTGGAGGAGGTGTTAGGGTATTATGTTGGGTTATTGGGCTGAAACCCAAACCCAAAGCCCAAAATAGAAAATAGCAAAATTCTACTCAATTCCAAACATATCGATGTTTATACTCAAAAGAATTGTAAACGCCATTTTGGACTCAACGGAAGTAGTCTCGAGTTCCAATTCGACTGTTTACAGAAAGTTGGATTTCAGACTTAAATCCGACTAACGATGCTATATTAAAATAAAACATTTAAATATATTATCATAAATATGCGGGTTGTTACAGACTCCCCTCCTTAAAGAAATTGCATCCTCACAATACTTAAGAAGAAAATAAAAAGTAACAACCATTCTAAGGCATAACAATGCAAAAGAAGAAATTTTGAAATGAGAAGTTCACCTTAAGGAGCACGAGAGAGTAAGTCCGGATGGGTTCGCTCGATGAATTCTCTGGATTCCCAAGAACAATCCTTAGGATTTGAGGAACATTGAACTTTCATAAGAGGAACATCTTTATTTCGAAGGCGTTTAACCTCCGTAGTAATGATACGAATAGGATGTTGCTCATAAGTCAAATTAGGCGAAACTTCAATTTCTTCAATAACACCGGACTTAAGAATAGAATCGGAATCTCTAAGGCTATTCCGTAGTTGAGAGATGCGGAATACATCATGAATAGCAGAAAATTGAGCCAGTAACAAAAGGCGATAAGCTACGGAACCAATACGTTCGGTGATGGGAAATGGACCAA
This sequence comes from Allium fistulosum, assembly GCA_030737815.1. Taxonomy (NCBI): domain Eukaryota; kingdom Viridiplantae; phylum Streptophyta; class Magnoliopsida; order Asparagales; family Amaryllidaceae; genus Allium; species Allium fistulosum. The sequence continues at coordinate 1,293,093,782 of CM060902.1, forward strand.
TATATCGAGGTGTTAATTTCCCCGAACGACTGAAATGCACAACACTCTTCATAGGTGAACCACGAATGAACACCAAATCTCCCACGGAAAATTCTAATTTCCTTCGTTGGTTATCGGCATAGGATTTTTGTCTACTTTGAGCTTCTTTCATCCTATGACGAATAAGGTCAATTTTTTCTGTGGCATCACGAATAAAATCTGGACCTAGAACTAGCTTCTCACCGGTCTCAAGCCAACAAGAAGGAGATCTGCATGGTCTTCCGTAGAGTGCCTCGAAAGGTGTCATACCAATACTAGATTGGAAGCTATTATTGTAGGAAAACTCAACTAGAGAAATATGATCTTCCCAACTTCCACCAAAATCAAGAACACAAGCACGAAGGAGATCTTCAAGAGTTTGATTCACACGCTCTGTTTGTCCATCGAACTGAGGATGATAAGCGATGCTAAAATTAAGCTTCATTCCCAAAGCTTTTTGAAGACCCTTCCAAAATCCACTAGTAAACAATGGATCACGATCGCTAACAATAGAAGTAGGAACTCCATGCAATTTAACAATTTCTTTAACATAGAGTTTGTCCAAAAGAGGTACGGTCCAATTGGACCGAACGGGAAGAAAATGGGCGGATTTTGTAAGTCTATCTACTATCACCCATAGGCTATTATGACCCAAATGAGAACGGGGGAGACCGTCAATAAAATCCATGGAAATTTGATCCCACTTCCAAACTGGAATGTCCAAAGGTTGCAATAACCCACCGGGCCTTTGATGTTCGACCTTAACGAGTTGGCAAGTCATGCAACGCTTAATAAAGTTAGCAATATCAGATTTCATTCCATCCCAATAATAAAGTCGCTTCATATCCGCGTATATTTTACTGCTACCGGGATGAATGGTAAATTTAGAACGATGAGAATCTTCTAAAATGTCTTTACGAAAATCACAAATGTTTGGCACAATAAGTCTACCAAACTTTCGAATACCGCCACGAGCATCAATATCAAAGTCTTTCAAACCTTCGATATCAATTTTATCCCTACAACTTTGGCTAAGAAGAGCCAATTCGGGATCATGCTTTTGAGCTTCAAGAATGCGGTCTAAAAGAGAAGGATGAGCCTCAAGGCTACATAAAACAAGAGATGAACATGAATTGGATTCACGATCTCGAATCTCACAAGTGGATAAAGTCTCGAGATCATTCCATTCGGATATCATCATTGAAACAACTGCTTGTTGCTTACGACTAAGGGCATCGACAACATGATTTCCCTTTCCAAGAGTATAAAGAATATCAAGATCATAAGATGCAAGGAACTCGAGCCAACGTTGTTGACGCAAATTAAGTTCCTTTTGAGAAAATAAATACTTCAAAAAATTATAATCGGTGCAGAGAACAAATTTCTCTCCCAAAAGATAATGACGCCAAATTCTAAGGGCGAAAACAATAGCGCAAGCTCTAAATCATAAGTGGCATATCTAGTCTCGGCAGGCTTTAATTGCCTAGAAGCATAAGCGATAAAACGTTCCCTTTGCATGAGAACGGCTCCCAAACCAACACGACTAGCATCGATATAAACAATAAAGTCTTAGTTCCCTTCGGGAATCACAAGAATAAGAGCATCGGAAAGGAGTTCTTTTAATTCCTGAAAATCAGCTTCACATTTGTCTGACCAAATGTACTTAACTCCCTTCTTAGTCAAACTAGTAAGAGGGACGGAAATTTTAGAAAAGTCTTTTTATGAACCAACGGTAATAACCCGCCAATCCAAGAAAGCTATGAATTTTCGTCACACTCTCCGGTCTCTTCCAATTTTGAATCGCTTCAATCTTTGAAGGATCCACGAAAATTCCGGATTCAGAAATAATATGTCTTAAAAATTTCACACGAGATTGCCAAAAGTGGCACTTAGAAAATTTTGCTTTCAATTGATTGCTCCTAAGAGTTTCCAACACAATCCAAAGATGTTTTTCGTGCTCTTCCTCGGTTTTAGAATAAACAAGAATATCATCGATAAAGATGAGAACAAATCGATTGAGGAACTCTGTGAAAACTCGATTCATAAGGTCAATGAAATAAGCTGGAGCATTGGTTAAACCAAATGGCATAACAAGCCAATCATAAGATCCATAACGAGTACGTAACGATGTCAAAGGAATACTATCCACCGCAATTCGAAGCTGATGAAAACCGGTTGCTAAGTCTAACTGTGAAAAGACTCTAGCACCGCTAAGTTGATTGAATAGGTCATCAATTCGAGGAAAGGGATATTTATTCTTGATGGTGAGATCATTAAGCTTGCGATAGTCTACGCAAAGCCTAAGTGTACCATCGGATTTCTTCAGAAAAATAGCCGAAGCTCCCCATGGAGAGGAACTAGAGCGAATAAACTGTTTTCCTTCCAATCCGGATAAGTGTTTACGCATCTCCTCATTTTCCTTATTGGACATACGATAAGGAGGACGAGTAATAGGTAGAGCTCCAACGATTAGATTAATTCTGAACTCAATTGCTCGCTTAGGTGGTAATCCTAAAACGGGCTCAAATATATTGGGAAATTCACGAACAATGTGAATGAGGGAAATGACATCTTCCTAATCATCATTATCGTCATCATGTGGATTCAGAGAATATAAGGATGCTACCGAATTAGAATCTGAATCTTTAAGAACAATAGAAATCTTCTTAACAGATTGAGGATGTCGAAGATATATAGTCCTCTCAGGACATAGTATATGGGCTTCATATCGATTAAGCCAATCCATTCCCAAAATCATTCTGAAACCAAGGTAACGCATAACATGCAAATTGGCTCGAAAAGCATAATCACATAAAATAATCTTGACATCTTTACAAAATAAACCGAGTGTTGCGGATCCACCAACCGGATTTGCAATTCTCAATGAAGTCATCAAGCCCATAACATTTAAAGACAAAGCATCAACAAGTTCTTTTGATATAAAAGAGTGAGATGCACCCGTATCAAAAATAACTCGAATAGGAAGATCACGAAATATAATAATGTCATCAAGGATAGAATGAGAAATACCTTGACCAAGATAAGTGTTACTAGGGGCCTGTACAACATTTAGCTTTCCCTCTTTCTTGTTTGGAAGTTTGGGGCATGAAGATAAAAGATGACCCGAACTTTTGCAATAACGACAAAAAAGATGTTTTGGGCACCTATTTGCATAATGGTCCTTAGAACCACAATTGTAGCATTGCCCACGACTAGAGGTAGGAGTCTTTGCTACCGAAGTTGCTTGTTTCCCTTTCTTGTTGGGATTAGGCTTGAACTTGATAAGCCTCTTCTTGTTGTTGTTGAAGTTCTGTTTGACACCCACAACTTCAACATCACTTTCTTTATCTGCCACTTCAAGCCGAAGAGCGATATCAACAAGCTGATCAAAAGAAACTTCTAGTTTCAAAAGTAAAGGCTTTTTGAGGTCTTATTCAACCCATAGACAAACCTCTAATTTTTGTTCAATGGGGTATTGATATACTCGACCCCATATTTAGAAAGAGATTCAAAAGATGCGACGTAGTCGGTTACAGAAGATTCACCTTGAACAAGGTAAATAAAACGTCGGGCCAAAGTTAATTTTTCAGCCTCCGGCACAAATTTCAACTCGATCCTTTCCCGGAATTGCTCCCAAGTAAGATCCGCTTCAATAATTTCAGAAATCAAAAGCTCATACCAATCTAATGCTCTCTCTTGGAGCATGCTAGAAGCCACTTGGACTCGATATAGATCCACAAGGTTCATGCGAGAAAAGATGCGATCGCATGTTCTAAGCCAAGCTTGACTTCTATAACGCTTTCGGAACCCTTGAATGGCCTTCCACCCAAATTGGTATAATCACTGCACAAACATGCAAACCCGGATTTAGCATGAGTAGGCTCAGGAATTGGTCCGGCAGCTTGGGCATTCTTTACAAGATCTAAAAGTTGTTGAGCAGACATGAATACTCCAACCTGAGGAGTAGCACTGGATTGACCGGCGCTGGGACGATCAGGTCTAACCATTTCTCTTCTTTAAGAAAGAAAGAAAGAATAGGAAAAAGATTATTATCGGAATGAATATCAAACAATCTTGATTGATAAAACAAGGCATCATAAAAGAAAATAGGATAGAACGGGTCTAATGACTCGAATTAAATCCTAAGGCACGACTCCTAAGAAAGACTTAGGACAATGATCCTTGCTAGATTATTCTACATTGTTCCGAAGTTTGGCTCTGATACCAAGCTGTGACGCCCCACCTCTATACTCACACTAGCCAAGGACACTATGGGGCAATGTCGTCGACTAGCACGAAGAATAAGGCTGTTGAGAAGCGACCATCTATGTAATTGCTTTGTGCGAGTACCGATATGTCAGATAATATGACTCGCATTTCATTTCAAGAGAAAATCTGACATATCAAATACAAACTCAAAGCTACTACACAGTGGCTATGTGGGCTTCAGAAACAAATATAGAAATAAGCATAACACAAATCAGTCACAGATATTCATATCACAAAGGCGGAAACAGATATGAATGTAACACATAAAAGTGTTCATCTAAATAGTGGTCATACAAGCTCCACTACATCATAGAAGAATAGGTACAAGTGCTAAGCAAAAGAATATGTATAAATCAAGGAGTCTCTATCTCGAATGTATAAAAGCAAAAATTACTAAGCTAAAGTAGTTAGCCAAAAGTCAGAAGCTAGTTCCTGCTAAGAAGTCAAGTGGAGGCACCTGTAATACCTCGGTCTGACCCGAGTATTATTTAAGAAGAAAAATAATAAACGGATCAGTCTAGCTATAAATATCATATAAAATGAGATACGATAAGAGATATGACAAAAACGTATGATAACAATAATGTCATACTATGACAAGTATACATTCAATAACACTAAAAATCATACAATATCTCAAATCTTCTCAAACACAAAAAAGAATGTCGTATTCTTTATTTTATTCACCAAACCACAAATATTGACAAACATATCAATGTCAATCGCAAAAATTGGTGAAACACAAATTCTAGAAATCATCAATTAGAAAATCCAGAAATCACAAAGGGGGAGGCCTATCACAAACGGGAGCATGAAAACTCACCAACACGTGTATCACAAACGGGTCGCTATCCCATGGTCGCTAACCATAGAGCCGGTGCAACGACGTAGTACAGTAACGGTACGCTCGAGGAACCTGATACTCAAGTAATTCAGAACAACGACGTAGTACAATAACGGTACGCCCAATGAACCTGATAAGCTGGAACAACGACGTAGTACAACAACGGTACGCCCGATGAACCAAACTCCATAAAACCATAGGTTGCTAGCCTATAAAATTTGAGACGAAGCTCCATAAAACGAGGTACAGTCCCCTACGTGGACAAAGAGACATCGCATATCGCTAGTCTAAACCATAAAATGATCACCATTGATCAATGAAAAGTGTAGATTACACTAAGCTAGTAAATAAATGAGTTTAGCTTCATGTCCCATAACCACTGGCTTAACTTAAATATTTACGAACAAATTATAGATTTCCACTCGAAAATTGTCACAAGATTTCAATCGAACAAGTCTAAGAATTAACCGGCGAAGTAAACGCAAGCGTTTCATACCACTTGTTTTGCTAAGTCGTTTAATTGGATTTCTTGTACGAATGGGGTAAAGGTTTGTATATACTAATAGATTGGAAAACGGATTTAAAAATGAGTTTTGTATTAAAATGGTCTTGAAATCATCTTTGTAAAAGTGTTTGAATATTTACTATAGAAACCTTTGTATTTTTAAAAGTGACAAATCACAGAAAACGATTGTAGAAACAATCGATCACCACAAATTCACATTCGATGACGTGAATTAAAACCATAAAAATCGATATCAAATCCATCAAATGGATATTCCCAAAAATCCCGAAAAGAAGTCATCAAAGTCGATAATAAGTGACAACAACTAATCGGATCAACCAAAAATCGATTAAAACAGAAATCCACTCAAAATAGGCAATTTGGCTAAAATAAGCAGCTCTAGACGTCTGGTGGTTATCACAGACGTCTGAGCTGAAGCTCTGGAATTTTCTTCCAGATCGCCCAGACGTCTGGGAAGTAAGATCAGACGTCTGAGCTGAAAGACTGGAATTTTATTCCCGTAGCATCAAACGTCTGAGCTTAATACCAGACGTCTGAGCTGAAGCTCAGGGCAATATTTTGCCTAGGCCAATAATGACCAATTCATATCGAAAGCGATCGGACGAGTGACGATGGCTAAGGATTTACGCCAAGCAACTACCCAGCCCTATAAACTCATCAATACACTCCGAACAACATGTGCAAACATCCATACAAGGATTTTCATAGATTTTGACTTCAAAATACCCAAAATTGGAAAATTTACCAAATCAATTCAATCCAAAAGCAAATGGACATGCAATAGATGTTAGGAATTCATACCTAACAACAATGAAAGCTATAGACATAGATGTGAGTTCACAAACTCACCTTTAAACCCAAAAAAACGAATGAGAAGCTCTAAAACAAAGGAAAGGCCAATTCCTCTTCAACTTCAACTCAAGAAGCTATAATCTAAGCTCATAAGCAAATATTTCCTTAGTTAGGGTTTAGGAATTTCTGAAAATTGAAGAGAGATTGAGATGAAGAAGATGAAGAGGATGCTTACCTAAGCTTCTCTTTGATTTCTAGAACTTGAATCTTGAATTTCCTAGTAATCTAGGGTTTAGGAATTCTAATTTCCCTTTCTTTCCCCCAATTTTCTTTTAGCTTGAAAGTGTTAGGAAATGAAAATTAATGAAGAGGAGTTGGAGGAGGTGTTAGGGTATTATGTTGGGTTATTGGGCTGAAACCCAAACCTAAAGTCCAAAATAGAAAATAGCAAAATTCTACTCAACTCCAAACATATCGATGTTTATACTCAAAAGAGTTGTAAATGCCATTTTGGACTCAACTGAAGTAGTATCGAGTCCCGATTCGACTGTTTATAGAAATTAGGATTTCGGACTTAAATCCGACTAATGATGCTATATTAAAATAAAACATTTAAATATATTATCGTAAAATATGCGGGTTGTTACAATTATTTGTGTACTTTGGAGGATATTTGGAATCTGCCTTTAGAGGGGAATGCTATGTTCAAAGTTCTCAAATGAAAAAAAAGCTTTGTAAGGAGCATTTAAAGCAATAAGCTGAAAATAGAGAGATAGTACGAAGGGTGTGACTGACTTAACAGTTCAATGTGGGATCCTCCAAAAAGAATTAGAAACTAATCATTCATATGACCTGGCGGTGAGATTGATGATTTATAAGGAGCTGTTGGAAGCAGCCCGTCGTAAAGAATACGTGGATGTTGTTCAAAAATCTAAGATTGAGTGGCTGCTCAACATTGATGAGTCCTCAACATTTTTCTATGCTAATTTATCAAACAATTTTTTTAGAGATGCATGTAATTCAGATGTTAAAGTGGAAGGTGTTATGTGAAAAGACAGTGGTGAATTTGGAGTTAAACGACGGAATATTTTGGGAAAATATATAATTCTCTTATTCAATGACAATTGCCACTAGTGACTTGTAAGAAGATTATCATTGATTATGGTAAAAACATTTTGAATGATAAATTCGATATTTTTGAAGTAAAAGAGGTGGCTTTCAATGTCAACGACAACAAGGCTGCTGGTCCAGATGGCTTTAATGCTAAATTCTACCAAACATACTGGAACGTCCTTAAAGATGATCTTGTTAAAATGGTTCTAGAGGTGTTTGATGTAGGAAAAATCATTAAGGAATGCAATCATACGTCAATTTTATTCATTTTGAAATGTAGAAGTATGGTTGACATTTCTAATTTTAGGCTCATTTTGTGCTGTGATTTCATATATAAAATTTTGACGAAGGTGCTTGTGAACAGTATGAGTATCTTCATGGATTCTTTGATATCAGTGAATCAATGTGCTTTTATCCATGGTAGGAATATCACATATGATATTTTGATGGCTCATGAATTTACTAGAGGTTTTAATCGTGTTAACAACAGTAATATGTGATTAAAGATTGATATCAAAAAGGCGTATGATCTGGTGAATAGGGACTTCATGGTGCACATGATGGCAGCGATGGTTTACGGATAATTGGCTTAGAAAGGTGAAGGAAATGATTAATTCTTCTACTTTTCCTATTTCGGGAATCATGGGTTCTTTCCTAGCTCCAATGGCCGTATACAGGGAGATCCTATATTGCCATTTCTATTTGTGTTGGTCATGGAATATTTATCATTACTTATGGAAAGCAAGATCAGGGAAGAGAAATTGAGATTATGTGACAATCATTGTGTTTCTCATCTTACATGTGCAGATGACATTTTAATTTTTACTAAGGCCGATATCTCTGGTGCACAGGCGATTAAAGAGGTATTTTCTGATTTCTATTATGCCACTGGTGTAAAGTTGAATGAGGCGAAATCATCATTTTCTTTGGGAAAGAAACTATTTACCGTGATGAAATTTGCAACATTTTAAATATATCTAAGGGAGCATTACCGATGAGATATTACGGTGTCCCCTTAACTCACTACAATCTGAATCATGCTGATTTTAATACGATGGTTGAGAAAATTAAATGTCGAATGAAAGGATGGGAGGCTAGAATGTTGAGCTTGGCGGGTAGAATTGAACTTATTAATCGACGATTTATCCTATAGTCCAATTCTGGATGCAATTTTTTGCATTCCTAAGGCAACTTTACATGAAATTATAGGCATGTGCTCAAAATTTTATGGAAGGCAAAGACAAGAAAGATACCATGGATCGTTGTGTTTAAGCCTAAGCAGGAGGGTGGGCTGGGGCTTCGTAATTTGGAGGATTTATTGTTAGAATTTGGAACAGAGAAAGGAGAGAGAGATACAACGTTAAACAAAAAGAACTACATTGTTATTCTGCTTGTTAATTGAACTAATACAAAGCTTTAAATAAGGAAATAAAATAACTAACCACTTCCTAAATTCAAGCCACTAACTTATTTCTTGACCAATAAACTAGGATAGACTTGTTCCTAGTTCATTTAAACATGTGCTAACTTTAATACCCTCCCTTAAACTGAATGTGCTAACATTCAGTTTACAACATGCAACTACTAACTTTCAAGGAACTAAGGTTCTTGATTGCTTCGTCTTCTCGCATTGATAATCTCCATAACGTCTTTGATCTTTTATGAGATTGGACATGCTCAACTGCTTCATATTAAATGATTCGCCACTTATGAACCATCACTAAACTTTTATGGTTTCATTCGAGGGATTAATTGGACCTCTCCACTCGGGTCATCCCCTGATACTACTGTATTTGTCATCTCCCTAACAAGTGAGAACCGCAGCTCTTCTTCACTTAATTGTTGGATGACACGAAATCAAACCTACTTTACTATGCCTACTTCTCATGTAGGCATGCCTATCTTTTCTTAGGCATCTCATCAAACAGTTTTTGAGCACTCTCCATATTGTCCAACCCCATAACCGATGTTCTACACATCGTCATCTTCATCTTCTACTATTTCTTCTAGCAACACATGCATCCATCACTTCACTAATCAAACCATAACCACACTCCTATTTTGCTACTACCTCAACCACAAACATTAAATATCACTTCCTCACCACAACAAACATTATCTACAAAAACTGCCAACAACACAAACTTTCTCATCAACCAACGTCTACAACCAATGACAAAATCACCCACGTCAGAGCTTACAAGTTCAACCACTTCAACTACAACCCACTACCATCTGCAAATCCCAAACATACTTCAAACACAATATCTCATTCAGCATTCACCACTTACAAACACACCACATCACACTTCCAACCAACAAGTTTTCCACTGCTTCATCACCAACAATTCAAACCACTTATAACCATTTCCTTCCACCTCCTTAACACTCCACCAATACAAACACCTATTGCCTCCATCTCTCAATTCACCGCAACCTCATTGCAATTCCTCCAGTCACCACAACTTTTCCTAACCCAAGCTTCCACAAACCATCATCATTGCAATTACTACGACCCCGTTGTCCAAATTCCGCCAAACTTCTCCAACAACAACCCACTACAACTTCCGCCAAATCAAACAACAATCACATTGATGTCATCCTCCTCCAACTCCATGCAACCAAAAATCACTTCTTCCTCACACAAACATCTCCTTGCAATCTCTATATAAACACAAGCATCAACCAGAGCATTACTTCACATACCATCATCTTGGCATCATTAAGTGACGCACACATTTCCAGACAACAAGATATCACAAGAGCTTGAACATCATCCAGCGATGAACAACACATCAAGCATACTCCAATCACAGTGAAAGTTGATGCAAAGATTCTCACCTTGACAAAGTCGAGTATCCACAGTTAAATTCCAGCCTTCCAATATAGCAGACTAATCTATCACTAACACAGAGCATCGTGTTAGCATTTCCAAGGTAGCTCGATAGAAAGCATAGCACGCTATCGACTTTTCAAGCAAGCAACGAGCAAAGGTGCAAAATTTCAGGCATCATCAGAGCAAAACCCAATACCAGCGTCGAGATCTTCATGCACAACACCATAGCTCTTCAGTCTCCTGTCAACACTCAACTCCTTAGTGACAATACAACTCAAGAAGCGACATCATCTCCAAATAGCAATAGATTCATCAACGTCAAACCAATCTCTGAAGCAAGCAGTTTCAGGCGATGGTGGAAGTAAATTCAGGCAATGCCAATTCTGACTCCAGATCCAGACCTCGATGGAAGCTTCTCTGACATCCAAGCACTTCAATAGACGACGGCAGCAATGTTGATTCGGGCGGCGGCATTGTTGATTCAGACAACGACTTGTTCATCTCCTAGCACCGCGACGTGGCACGATATAGTCAAATTCGACGGCCTCTCATCATTCTAGCAATCGCGAGTGCTTCGAGGCGGTGATTTATTTGGAGGAAAAAAAGGCTTTTTGGGAACCTTTTATTTTAAGAAATGAAATAACAAAAAAGAAACTGATTAGGACTCTATACCTTCACCCTATAACCTTGCTCTGATACCGTGTTAGAATTGTAAACAGAGAAAGGAGAGGGATACAACGTTAAACAAAAAGAACTACATTGTTATTCTGCTTCTTAATTGAACTAATACAAAGCTTTAAATAAGGAAATAAAATAACTAATCACTTCCTAAACTCAAGCCACTAACTTATTTCTTGACCAATAAACTAGGATAGACTTGTTCCTAGTCCATTTAAACATGTGCTAACTTTAACATTTATAGCCGGGTTTTGGTATTAAGAGACTATGGAAGCTTGTTAACAATAAAGGATTATTGGCTAATTATATGATTAAGAAATACCTTAAGCATCAATCCATATGGGAATGCATGGTCCGTAATGACAATTCAGGCATTTGGAAACACTTAATGAGGATTCGACCAGAGGTTCTTAAGTGTTTCAACCGACACATTACTGATGGGAAGAGTACCATTTTGTGGTTTGAGCCATAGATTGCAGCTAGTACTTTACTGAACAAGCTGGGATCTGAAATGATGTTATTGGTTAGAGGTGAAAACATGTTGGTGGACCACATTATTCAGGATGGCTCATCGAGAACATAATGTTACAGTTTTCTTGGTAATGTTCGAAATGATATTGATAACATTATCATTCATCAAGATCGCAGTGAAGATTTCTAGACGTGTATGGGTAAAGAGCAATTTGTTCTTAAGAAGGTGGTTGATAATATTAGAATCAAAACGAGGGACACGCAATGGTGGAAGTGGGTTTGGGCCAGTGTTAACTATCGGAAAACAGCAGTGTGTTATGGCCATAATATTGAATTACCTTCCTACTAAAGACATCCTTATACGGTGTCACATGCAAACTGATCCTAAATGTGTCTTGTGTCAAAGGGAAGATGAGAACGCAAAACATCTGTTCTTCAAACAAATGTATGTTTTCGGCATTTGTTTGGAAAAGGCTTAAATTAAATTGGCCAGCAGGCCAAACTAAGGAAATTGACTCGGTGACTGAAATTGATCATATACAAGTACACTTCAGTACAAATGTAAAAGCACTGATTCGACCAAAATTGCGTTTTTAGTGTGTGTGTAGAATATTTAGAAGGAAAGGAACGAAAGGATTTTCAATAATAATTGTAAAACTGAGAAACAAGTGTGTGCGAATGTTGTTTATATAATGAAGATAGGACTATCTAAATCCAAGCACAGGCATAGCATAAATGATAATGATGAGAGTATATATAATAATTAGGATTAGAAATACTCTCCACCCGGTTGTCAATAACCGGGGATCCATTTCATCGTTGTCATATTTGCTCATGGTGTCCAGATTGCTTCCTCATCGGTCTCGGGTTTGGTTACCCCTTCCTTGATTTGCATGCTCTTTTTCCATTATTCTAAAAATTTTTGCAGGCAACTGATGAAGCGTACCAAATGCGGCCTTGCTGATGTTGTCCCTATCAAATTGCTTCTCGAGCTCTAGCTTGGCATGTACAAATTACATCCTTTTGCGTTTATTTACACAATTTCAAAAATTACATCATGCCAAATGTAGATTGCTCGAACTCATCAACATAGAGAATTTCGCTCTCTGTCCATCATGGTTGGGAACTACTTCATGCAGAGATTTATTTCTTCTTTTCTTAAGATCTGTAAGAGGAATTTGGTTCTGTTATGATCAATCTACAACAAATCTTTAGAAGAACAGCGAGATTGTTTGAATGATAATCGTTGTATGCTTCAGATTTATGTCTTAAAGCATTGTTTCTTGTCGAAATCATCTCAGTCTGAAGCTTAAATCATCATTTTTTGTTGAAGACCTTCAGAGTGCCACCATGAATTAGGAAAGTTTTGAGCTGTTTATATAGGTTTGAGCGTAAATGAACTGATGTTTGTCTTCTGTTGTATTCGATTCGTTTAGAAGGGTCAAGGGAGGGTAACGTGGGTTGTCCTCTACTATACTTGATTTCTGTTTGGGCTTGACCATTTTTGTACAGTTGCATTTTCTTCGTATACAAAGAAATCTAAAGCCATTTTTCAAAAAGGGATTCCGTACTTGTTATCATGTTTAAAATTTTCATTTATTGACGACCAATATATATTTATATATGGTCATTTAACAATATTTTTCCACTTTAAAAATATAATTGAAGGATTAAAAAACAAATGTTACTAAAACTCATTTTCAAACCAAAAACATTTCGCATTTAATCGTTGTCTTTAAAACTCTCTTTTAAAGATCTTATTATATTTATAAGGGTTAAAGACAATTATTATTTAAACGTTATCACAACAATCTCAAAACAATTTATACTTAAAACAAAATCATTAAAGTATTCCTTATTAAAATCTTAATTATGGTTAATAAGGGTTAAAAACAAATGTTACAAAAATATTGTTTACTATAACCCAATTCCATTTACTTATTTTATTGAGTCAAATTCTATAGTCGACTAATTAAATATCTAGTTCTAAAAATGATTTCTTATAGAAATCAAGATTCGTATACTTAACACATTTCCAACATTCCAACTTATACGATCCTTCGTTCAAGAGTGAAGCCAGGTAAGTTAGAGCACTGGGGGCATATCAAAGCATTGTCTAAACACTTCATTCTTGAATCTCACAGATAGATAAGCTTACCCCGTCGGCTTTTAGTGTTAAGTATAGTACTACTATTATTCCATATGCAAAATTAACCACCCATTCATTTTAAAAGTGTAACTTCTTATCCCTTCTTCCAAAATTGTCTTTTTGAAGATATTAGTATGTAGGTTATAAATGGTTTTAAAATAATATAAGTAAGAAATAGTTTGAAATAATTATAAGTTAGAAATAGTACAAAATACCTTTTCAATACTTATAAAATAAGTTATAAATAGTTATATAAAATATTACTTTAAAAATGTTACTTGAGATTGAGTTGAAAACTTTTGCTTTCTTTAACAAAATAAAGAAGTTTTGTATATATAATAAGAAAATCCTCCTTTAGAAATTCAAAAAATTATTTTAAAATACTTGTATATCTTTTATAAATTTAATTTGGAAATATTTCATAAAAATATTTAAATTATAGCATTTAAAAAGTTAACAAAAACTTGTTTTTCTGAAGTGCACCCATAACAACTATCACTATATGAACAATAACTTTAATAACTTTGTTTTATAAACAAAATAGCTTTTATACTTCATTTCTTACTACCTTTCATACTACTATAAGTATGGAAAACATTTCATTTGAAAATATTCAAAAGATGGAGCTTAAAAAGAGAGAGGAGAATGGGATTTCAAAGTGCATTTATAGCTACTGTCGCTATATGGACAATTCCATATTATATTCAAATTCAAACACCATTCAATCACATAAGCATATATGATTATCAAGTTCATATCACAACACCAAGAAGCATGTAATAATATATATACAAAACATGTATAAGCAAGAAAACAAGTAGAAAAGCAAGCAAATGCAATAATAATAAAAGTGCTTTTATAGCGACTATCGCTATACAAACACATTCATTTCATGTCCAAATCAAGTCTATCCCCTACTAATCCTTATGTGCTTTGTTTCAAGGCTATATAACAAAACATAGAAGTCATACCATATGTCATTTGCTTTCCAAAGCAAATAAAAAAAATCAAACATTGCAATATAAATTCAACCAACATATTATATTTTCAGTCAGCCATGCAAGCAATTTATATTTATTTCAATGGTGAGATAACTTATCTAAATTCAAACCATTCACTACCATCTTCCTACCATCAACCAAGCAAGCATAAAATCTCTTCCTACCATGCAACCAAAGCCACGTCCAAGCTCCTCCTTCCCAAAATAGTGCATGCCCATGCCTAGAAATGGCATATTGCTCACAACTTAAGGCTTGTGGGGGTGTTGTGCTCCATTTTCTTCCACTTTGATTCGCTAGTAGTTATTATAGAGATGTTCTAAGAGACATACTAAAGTTTGGTTGTGATTGAAGAAGGTTTGAGTGAATTTTGGAAGAGAGAAGCGGATGAAGAAGATGAGAAAGAACTGATTTCTTTTTAGTGAATTAGCAAACCAAAACGAAGACCCTTGCCCACTTATCTATAGGCTTAGGAAATGAAGTGCCAAATGACAATAAACCCCCTCTCCTTCCATGCTTTGGTGCAAGCAAACCATGCCTTCATAGGCACCATGCTTCCACTTACACACATCATACCTTCCCTAAATCATTCTTTGATTTAGGGGCTTTGTCCCTTTACTGATATGCTTTATTTAATTAAACTTTTGTTAATAAAGAGAGGTGTTTAATTTGTTTTTAATTTTTTCATGTGTTACTATACAAGTTCCAAAATATTTATACAACTTTTATTGAATAAAAGTTGATTTTTAACAAAACATTTTTCGGTCATATTTTCAATATCTCTATAAAGTATATATTTTCGTAAACGAAAATCAAAAAAATGAATTTCCTATCATTAGTAATTAATTATAAAGGGGTTAATAAAGTTATAAAATCATATTTATTCACATTAAATCTAAGGTTCATTAAATAATTCAGATATTTAAATACGAAGTGTTCGAAATTCCGGATCGTTACATAAATCAATTAAATCGTATGGTTTCGAAGAATTCACCAATACGATCGTGCGACTCGTAAGTGTAAATTCAGTCTATGATTAATATCGAACAGTTTGAATATAACGTTCAAACATCACCTTAGTTGGTGATGTGACAGTTTGGTCGAATTTGTCACTTATACATCTTTAATGGTAAAATCCAATTTTACAATTTAAGGGGTACCTTTTAGTAACGATTATTTATGGAAATTCTCTTCATTAGCACTATATTACATCAGGACTTATGGAATTTGGTTTTGATTAAATTCCAATATCATCCATATTCAACTTGGTTAATCCATAAACAACTTCCTTGGTTCAATAAGAATATTTACTATTAACCGCACTACTTTGGCCAAAGATTTTGGCTTTAAGTTGACTACAAAATATCATAATACTAACCTTGTATAACCGAGGAGATGAATTCTCTATTGAATATTGTTTTACTTCCAATGCTTCAACTCATACCCAGCTATAGTAGCTCGATGGTCGTCATGCCATGATTTAAATATAATTAAAGTGGAGTATCCATATTAAAGCTCAATAAGTTGGGAGAACTACATCTCATCCCTTTGAGATTCCCTGTTTGACCCAGTTGTTATTAACCAACTGAAAACTTTTGGATGAGTCATTCCATAATTATCTAATAACTATCAGTACGTAACCCCATGGTGTGCCCAACAGTCATGAGTGATACATTGCCCAACATTTGGAGAGCGTTGTGTATCGTGGTCTCAAAGGATGTATCGATATCCTTTCTTGAAACATCTTGACCAGGAATATCTAAAATAATATGTTATTTTATATTATGATATTTTTCTCATGATTACAACTCCTTGTGATTATTATCACATAACATATCACTTAAGGAATTTTCTATTTAATATACTTAAATCATCAATCAATTAATATATCACAATATAACAAGTATATAATAGAAAATAAACATCATTATAATGAACAAGGTTGGTTATAGAGCTATGTAACAAATTAGATAATTGCCGCTAGGGCAACCCTAACACTCTTAGAAAAAAAAACTCCTTATGTAAGGGTACTCAAACTCCTGTTTTCAAAGTGATGTCGACGATAAAAAATCAATCACAGGATCCGTATTTACCATCAATAGAGGGGACGATAGTTAGTGTAACGACCTGACTTTTTGATCCTAGAACATCGACACTAAATACATCCATGGTATTCGTGCGTCGAACACTCAAGTGCCAAAAAGACAGAAAGTTAGGGTAAAATAAAAAGAAAATAAGAATAGAACAAGAAAGAGAGAACGCAACATCAAATTCTCACAATGGAATGATGGTATATAATTCTGAAGGAACAGTAAAAGGGGTTACCTAATTACAGAAATTTTAGAGTTACCAAAACCTAAGTACTATTATCAGCCTGGACAGTTATAACTACTTGTCCTCACAACGATGATATATACAATACAGTAATGCAATTGAAATAAGAATACTACGATAGGTAAACATCCAGCTCGTCTCCATAAGCTCCAAAGCATCTAAAGCTAAATTTGGAAATATACACGGGCTAACCCAAGCATTATGAAAATAACACTCGGATCATTCTGGTAAACCAGCGTGAGAAATTCAAGAAATAAGTGTGACATATAATATCACCTTTTAAGATCGTACAGATTCCTGTAACGGTTTTCCCCACAAAACAACCAACCATTCATTAGGTTTAATATAGTGATATGATAGATAATGTCTAAGGGTAGACTATAAATCATATCAAATAGCTGCGATGTTTACATTGGTCACACCACAACATAGTTAGGTTACATTCACAACCGCCGAGGTACATTCCCATATTGGATTTTTCCATGGAGATCTCTTCAGAGAAGCCAAATCCAAACTCCATGCACAAGGGTCAGAAAGTACCTTCCAGGCATCGTATATCTCAAGATAAAATATACTATTAAGGTAAACACAAGCGGCCTAGCGACCAAACATAAACATAAACGATGTGAACCAAATATCATCAACTTCTATCGGCCAATAATAGGTAAGTATCTCCAAATATGGAGTTGATAATACCCTTACGCGGGTCGGTTGAACCCAAGGTTGTGCATCTACTCTGTTTTTCATCATTTTCGATGTCGGGATTACGTTTGGAATCTTTCACATGAGTCTTCATCACTCGAATAGAACATGAATCACCAAATGGATCCCATCATTTCAAACAGATCACGAATCACTATATGGATTCAAGAATATCGATCAGATCTCGAATCTCCATATAGATTCCTGCATAAGTCTTTCGATGAATGCCAACGTTGTTTTCTCTCTTGGAATACTCCTTAAGATAGATAGTCCCACATGATAGCATCATTTGAAATGTTAATGTTGACCTCTTCTTTGGACTTAACCTTAGGACAGACAGTTCAATTTTATCACATTTCACTTCACAACCACTCCTAAAACATAGAACTCGTATACAAGTTTTGAAGTGGTATTCGATAAGTAAAACACTTATCCGTCTCGGTATCTTTAAAACCAATTCGATGAATTTTCGATAAACTCAATTCCAATTCACTAAGAAGTAAGCGAAAGCTAGAGACATTTCATACCAACACTCCTCATTGGGGGTTCTTATTGTATGAAATCATGAAGCTTTTAGATACTTCCTAACTTAATATTAGATCAAGTTCGATAATCGACAGCTCGACTATCTATTCAAAACAATTTCCTATACAAATCAATGTTCATATACTTAACTCGTTTCAAACAATCCAAATTAACTATTCCTCGTCCAAGAGTGAACGGTAATTTAGAGCAATGGTTGCATATCAAAGCCTTGCCTAGACACTTCATTCTTGAATCTCACAAATAGAAAAGTCTACCTCATCGGCTTTTAGTGTCAAGTATAGTATTAATAATTTCCATAAACAAGTAAGAAATCAACACGATTAACAAGTATTCGACATTCCTGACATAACTATTCATTGGTCAAGAGGGAAGCCGGTAGGTTAGAGCTTTATTGCTCATATCCCTACTCGAACATCAAACTTAACTCTCACAAATAGATATGCCTACTTAGTCGGCTTTTAGTTTTAAGCATAGTTAATTACTTTTCAAACAAGTAATTTAAACAATTAACCAATTAGCCATTAAGAAATTCCTACCCCCTTTCTAAACCTATTGTTTATACTTTCTAAAATCCTTTTTAAAAATATATATATATATATATGTATGTATGTATGTATGTATGTATGTATGTATGTATGTATGTATAGTAATTTATTTATAAAACTTGATATTAAATAAACCATTTTTAAAATATATTTTTTACATAATTTGTAAAATAGTCAAAATATTTTCTAAAAATCATATATACTTAAAAATGCTTTTAAAATAATTTATAATACTTATAATAGGCTTTAAAACATTAACTCAAAATATTACATGAAAATAACAACTTTATAATTACCTTAAAAACTTGGAAAAACAAGTTTTTATTATAAAATCTTTTTCTTTAAAATTCACAACTATTCTTCAAAATTCATAAATATCTCAAACCACTATTGAAATACTCTAATATGAGTAAGTAAACACATGTAAAAAACAAAACGAAATACTGAAATTTAAATATCTTTTTAAACATTCAACGTTCAAAAATCAAGGCTAAATGGGGCAGTTTTGGCCATTTTTCGATATGTTATTTAACTTTTTACTATCCAAACTATTTATGAAGCAAGCATGTATATAAAACATTATAAATATGGTATGAAATCCCTAAGGATCTCTCTACAAAGTTCCATATAAATTGCCAAAAAAAGACAATTCACAAGTGCATCTACAACGACTATTGCTATAAGCGCACAATCAAATCCAAGTCTGATCTAAACAAAAGTCCATTTGTACCATATGTGCTTTGTTTTAAGGTCTTGTCATAAGTCATACGATTCCATTCAAGTCCAAAGACATGGATCGCTTATGCTTCTTGTTTTTAAAATAAGAATCAAACCAATATTTTCAACAATGTCAATAACAATTCAACAACTTAAACACAATCAACAAATATGTGTTATATTTTCATTCAAAGATTTGCATTAACTCACCTTTAACCAAACAAACAACCAAGTCCAAGCTAACCAAGCCCAACCGTTTCCTTGCCACCACCTTTCTTTCCTTCCTTCTCTTGTTTTATCTTGCTTTTGCCATCCTTCCCTTACTATTTGCTCATGGTCTTCCAAGATGGGCTGAGTATGGATTTGTTTCTTCAACTTCCAATTGATGGAAGGTGTTGTAATATTCTCTTAATGCTTCATTCTAAATTTGAGTTGATTTGGATAAGATTTGCAATTATTTTCTTTAGGAAATTAGAGAAGAAGAAGATATGAAAAGAACTTGCATTTGCTTTGTGAATTTGTGAATATTATACAAGGGTATGCCTCTCCTTATATAGGCTTCAAGATGGTGCTCTTTAGCCTTGCTCTCACCCCCCACTATGCCATGGAAGGTTCACCTCCCATCAATTCTCCTTTAGCAAATTACACTTACACCATTTTCATGATAATATCTCTTATCCACTTGGAAGTTTATAGAACCTTCCACTGCTTTATTAAGAGGAGTGTGTGTTAATTAGTTCTTAATGTGTTTGTTTGATTATTAGACAAGTGCAAAAGAGTTCGAACAAATTATTATCGATCAATAAGCTATTTACCGATAAATCGATTTCCGGTCATATTATCGATTTTTCTTTAAAGAATATATTTTTGTAAACAATTTTAAAAAAAAAGTTTCTTATCATTGTTAATTAATTAAATAATGTCTAACAAGGTTATAAAATCATATTTATAACACTTAATTATATTTCAAAACGTTTTGATATTTGAAGACGAAGTGTTCGAATTTTCGAGTTGCTACATTATCCCACACTTAGAAATTTCGTCCTCGAAATTCAATAAGAACGGTAATAAAAAAAGATAGAAGAACAAATGCATATATGAAGTACCGCTAAAACTATATATAGAATAAACTGCAAACCAAAATGAATACCAAGTGACTCCACCTCAAGCGGTTAATACACTACAAAAGATGTATGATACTAAGATAAGAAGAAAACCCTAGTCTATAAGCAACCCTGATAAAACTCCTTTATACTATCTTCCGTCTTCCTTATACAACCCCAAGCATCCTCACTCCACGACACTTCTAACTTTAACAAGGGAACAAGCACACAATATTCAAATAGCATTTACAATCACTAGAAAGCAAATCACACGATTTGCTCGGGTTCAAAACTCTCCCATCGCCTAAGGACGATAAACAATTTACTAAGCATACCTTACGCTCAACGGCCTTAGGTTATTACTTAAATGATTATTCATGCTACCTTATAAAAAATCAAAGAGTCATTCCCCAAACTCTACATAAGTTAACATAACACATCATACAAATGAATTAAAGCCCGTACGAGGCACATGGACCATCGTTTGCAATATCGGATCTGATCATTTACTCGATCACATAAATTTCACTTTCAAACTAGTACAGATCACTTGACCTATCTAGTTTGGACTCCAATTTGGTTCCATGATTAGAAACCTCCATTCTCCTTGTATAGCCATATATTATGATAGAAAACATCGGGATCGTATCATGAACCTGTATCTAGTATTCGCCGTCAAGAATCGAGTGAAAAACCTTGTTTAGACCAGTGTAAACCACCTCGAAAACATGTACTCGAATATTAGATCAAGAACAGTCATGCGAGTAAAACGGTCTACGTGCAATTTACGTATTTATTCTATTGGTTTCTTAACTACACCAATTCCTTTTTAATCACATTCATCTATGCAAATAGTATGTCATTCAATACTAAAATCATTTATGAACCATTTAATAAGACCTAACTTCAAGTTTATAAACCTTTTATCGCTCAAGTCCATACTCGTATAATACTCCACTACATCCTAAGAGTATATACCGAAACATTAAATTTGTTTTTCTTAACAAGTATGTTTAACCATTTAACACTTGTTTTAACTTACTACCATCACAATTCAAGTGTTATATAAACTCATCTTTACATTTTCATAAAATACTTAGCTTTAAGTTCTATAACAATTCAGAAGTTCCCGACTATCCAAAATCGTTGAAAATTCCATTTTATTTTAACAAATGAAAACTAACAAACAACATATTATACATGATGCACAAACTAAATTGTCCAAATGCATAGGATATATGTGTCCATAACATAACTTAACATGGTTTCAATAATTTATTAAACACACTTTAACAAAACAAAGGGAAAACGTGAAAAGTTCCAACATTTATTCTGGGTTATGCTTCTACCACTTGGGCACCTTACATAGTATACACATAAAACTTTTCTACATTAAAAAGTTTATACCAAATTACTTTCCAAAGAAAACTTAACAACTAAGCACCTGAGTTTTTTTTAAAATTAACTGAAATAATAATATATACATATATCCTTTGTATAACAAATCATACTTTCATGATTAACTCAAAATCTATTTTATTTTTGCTAAAACAACTTTATAGCATCATCCACACAAAAACCCGAAAATGAATGCCGATGATGCTACAGTCATCACCAAAATTATTTTCAAGCGGCAGAAGTGAGTTCAGTACATCCAAACCCTACTTTTGGTATTTAACCAAAATCATCTCAAAGTGGTATCAAATACTTCATATAATACTACTAAGTAACATGATCTAAGACAATTTCCAATTATTTTCTTCCAAAAATACTAACATTATTTTCTACAAAACCGTGGAAAACATTTTCAAAGACACCGGGATTTAAGTTCTCAAATTCTCTATCTAAATCCTTTTCCTTTATAACTCCTATTTTATAAACCATACTTATATAGAATCGTTTCCTTATATAAATCTTTTCATAAATATTTATTTCCAAAATATTCTGTCTTTCCTTTAGATGTAGGCCCAACATTAATCTGGGTCTTAAAACCGAGTCGACCGTTTCGACCTCCTTACCTATTCGGCCTGGTAAGTAGCTAAAAAGAGTAGGATGCTAGTATCCAAGCTTATTCCTAGTGTCTACTTTTACTTAGATATTCCTAAGGGTAAAGATGTATGTTGGTTGGCCCAATAACATCAGATATACTTAACAAAATGCTCGACTAATTTAAAATATATCTTTCATAAACCACTTCATGTAATACAAGATAAATATCCGTAACTAGCATTCATAACCCGTACTAAGGGTTTACTTAATATAGATACAATACCTATGTATAAGATACAATACTAAGATATAATACTCACCTACAAGATACGACACTAAGATACAAAAAAACACCCTCAGCATACACACCTCGATACTCTCACAGAGGGCTCTCCCTATCAGAGTCCTCCACTGGAGGTGCTTCTAATCCATGATTTCTATATCATCATCAAATATCCAACCATCCAAATGCTCAATCCCTTTAGAGCTATGCCTCATCATCGGATATCCAACCATACACATGCTTAATCCCTTCCAGCTCTGCCTCATCGTCAACAAGCATCCATTCATCATTAATAACCTCCCTTGGGTCTTCATCATCCTTAGACAGGTTTTATACTATTGGTCCTTCCATCTCCCCTATAACATCTTTATCATCCTTGGTTACAAGTTCCTCCTCAAGATCTTCCCCCTCCTCAGCTATAAGTTCCTCCTCATCCTCGGCTAAAATTCCTCCTCATCCTCGGCTAAAATTCCTCCTCATCCTTGGCTATAAATTCATCTTCATCCTTGGCTACAAGCTCTTTCATCTCCCGTTTAGCCATGGCATGCCTGAATCTTGCCCCTAACCAACTCTCTTTCTACACTAGACACCATATCCTAAAACCAAAATAACAAGAACCCTCAGAATCACATACTTAGCTTTTAGCAAACTAAAGGATATAGTTATTTCAATGGAAAGATAGAGAGGATTACTAAGAAAGAGACATTCCTAAAGAATATTTTTAAAATTCCAGTTTTCCAAATACAAAACGCTCTTATATGTATAAAACACTCGACTCATTCTAGGGACTCGCTTACCCCATCTCTAATAAGCCATACCCAACCAAGCCAAGGTGGTCAATCAACCTTGAGCTCTAATATCAAATGTAACGATCCTCCATTTTCGGAGGCGACAACAAATGGTAACCTCATTCCTGCTTTTACGGCTAGCCTCTCGACTACACACCAACCCATAAATGGGACATGTAAGGGTAAGAGACAAAGGTTCGTCACACATTCAACAGTGTGAGAATCCCTTTTCACACAGCACTAAGCACTAGCAGGAACGATAATACATAATATCAAAGGAATAATACAAAGGGTTACTCTAGATACAGAAATTTCAGAGTTACCAAAACCTAAGTACTATCATTAGCCTGGACAGTTATAACTACAAGTCCTCATAATGCTGATATATACAATACAGTAATGCAGTGGAAATAAGAATACTATGGTAGGTAAAAATGCAGCTCATCTCCATAAGCTCCAAAGCATCCAAAGATAAATCTGGAAATATACATGGGTTGACCCGAGCATTATAAGAAAATAACACCCATAACATTCTGGAAAACCAGCGTGAGAAACTCAAGAAATAAGTGTGACATATAATAACACCTTTTGAGACCTATGGATTCCCGTAACGGTTTTTTCCCCTCAACACAACTAACCATTCATTGCGTTTAATATAGTGATATGATAGATAATGTCTAGGGTGTAGGATATAAATCATATCAAGTAGTTGTGATGCTTACATTGGTCATACCACAACATATTTAGGTTACATTCGAAACAGCTGAGGTACATTCGCATATTGGATTTTTCAACAGAGATCTCTTCAGAGAAGCCGAATCCAAACTCCATGCACAAGGGTCAGAAAGTAACTTTCGAGCACCGTATATCTCTAGATAAAATATACTATTAAGATAAACACAAGTGGCCTAACGTCCGAACATAAACATGAACAATGTGAACCAAATATCATCAACTGGCGCCGGCCAACAATTGATAAGTATCTCTAGATATAGAGTTGATAATACCTTGATGCAGGTTGGATAAACCCTAGGTTGTGCATCCTATCTATTTTCTATCATTTTCGAAGTCGTGGTTATGTTTGACATCTTTCACACGAGTCTTCATCACTCGAACATAATATGAATCCCCAAAAGGATCCTATCATCTTGAATAGATCATGAATCACTACATGGATTCAAGCATCTCAATCAGATCTCGAATCTCCACATAGAATCCTGCATAAGTCTTTTGACAAATGCCACCGTTATACTCTCTCTTGGAATACTCCTTAAAATAGCCAATCCCATACGATAGCATCATTTGAAATGTTAACACTGACCTCTCCTTTGGAATTAACCTTAGGATAGACTGTTCAACCCTATAGCATTTCTCATCACAACCGCCCCCAAAACATAAAACTCGTATTCCAGTTTTGAAGTGGTATTTGATAAGTAAAACACTTATCGGTGATCGTTCTCTTCAAAACCAATTCGATGGATTTTCGGTAAACTCAATTTATGTTCTCTCAGAAGTAAGAGAAATCTAGAGATGTGTTATACCAATACTCACCCCTGGGGGTTCTCATTAGTATGAAATTGTGAAGCTTTTAGATACTTCTTAACTTAATATTAGGACAAGTTCAATAATCGACAAATCGATTATCCAATCAAAACAATTTCTTATACAGATCAATGTTCGCATACTTAACTCATATCCGACATTCAACCTTAACTGTTCCTCATCCAAGAGTGAAGCCTGGTAAGTTAGAGCATTGGTTACATATTAAAGCCTTGCTTAGAAACTTTATTCTTGAATCTCATAAATAGAAAAGTCTACCTCGTTGCTTTTAGTGTTAAGTATAGTATTAACGATTTCCGTAAATAAGTAAGAAACCAACACGATTAATACATTTTCGACATTACCGACTTAATAATTCCTCGATCAAGAGGGAAGCTAGTAGGTTAGAGCTCTATTGCTCATATCCCCATTCGAACATCAATCTTAACTCTCACAAAGATATAAGCCCACTTTGAAGGACAAATTTTGCAGTCCAATTAATTTCTAGGACACACATCTGAAATAATTACTTTCAAGGCCAAAGTCAGCAGAATAATTACTTTCAAGGACAAAGTCAGCTGTCCAATTACTTTCAAGGACGTAATTTTATAGGTTTTTAGGCCCTAGAAACTAATTATTTTTTGTATTGTCCTTAAAATTAATTATTTTAGTTGTGTGTCCTAGAAATTAATTTCACTTGTTAAAGAGGCCCTTGTGGCTAATTTCCACTATAATTAATTACTTTTCAAACAAGTAATTTAAACAGTTAACCATTTAGCCATTAAGCAATTCCTAACCCCTTTCTAAATCTTTTTGTTATACTTTCTAAAATCTTTTTCAAAGTGAAATATATGTGTAGTAATTTATTTATAAAACTAGATATTAAATAAACAATTTTTAGAAGATATTTATTACATAAGATATAAAATAGTCAAAAAATTTCTAAAAGCCATATATACTTAAAAATGCATTTAAAATACTTTATAATACTTATAATAGGTTTTAAAACATTTAATCAAAATATTACTTGAAAATAATAACTTTGTAATTTCCTTAAAAACTTGGAAAAACAAGTTTTTATTATAAAATTCTCTTCTTTAAAAATTAACAACTAATTCTTAAAAATTTATAAATATCTCAAACCACTTTTGAAATACTATAATATGAGTTAGTAACACTTGTAAAAATAACAAAACAAAATACTTAAATTTAAATATCTTTTCAAACTTTTAAAGTCCAAAAATCAAGGCTAAACGGGGTAGTTTTGCACAGTGAAGTTTTGGCCACTTTTCGAGATGTTACTTAACTTTTTGTGGAAATTAGCCACAAGGGCCTCTTTAGCAAGTGGAATTAGTTTATAGGACACACAACTAAAATAATTACTTTCAAGGAAAAAATGTAAAATAATTAGTTTCTAGGGCTTATAAACCTATGAAATTATGTCCTTGAAAGTAATTGGACTGCTGACTTTGTCCTTGAAAGTAATTATTCTGCTGACTTTGGCCTTGAAAGTAATTTCTTTGAATGTGTGTCCTAGAAACTAATTGGACTGCAAAGTTTGTCTTTCTGGTGAAATGCTCCAAACTTTTTACTATCCAAACTTTTTATGGAAGTAAGCATACATATAAAACACTATAAGTATAGTGAGAAACCCCTAATGATCTCTCTAGAAATTTCATATAAATTGACAAAAATAAGGCAATTCACAAGTGAAATATAATGACTATCGCTATAAGTGCACTTTCAAATTCGAGTAAGATCTAAACAAAAGTCTACCTATAACCTATATGTTTTATTTCATGGACTTGTCATAAGTCATACAAGTCCATTCAAGTCCATTCCAAGTCCATAGACATGGATCATATATGTTTCTTGTTTTCAAAATAAGAATCAAACCAATGTTTTCAACAATGTCAATAACAATTCAACAACTTAAACACAATCAAACACGGACATATATGTGTTATATTTTCATTCAAAGAGGTGTTTTAACTCACCTTTAACCAAAAACAACCATGTCCAAGCTAACCAAGCCCAACCTCTTCCTTGCAACCACCTTTCTCTCCTTCCTCCTCTTACTTTCTCTTGCTTTTGCCCTCCTCCCTTTACTATTTGCTCACGGCCTTCCAAGATGGGGTGAGTGTGGCTTTACTTTTTCAAATTTTAAATTGATGGAAGATATTGTAATATTCCCCCAAGGCTTCACTATAAATTTGAGTTGTTGGACAAGATTTTATGTTATTTTCTTTAGGAAATTAGAGAAGAAGAAGACGTGAAAAGAACTTTTATTTGCTTTGTGAATTTGTAAATATTATACAAATGGTATGCCTCTCGTTATATAGGATTTAAGATGGTGCTCTTTAGCCTTGCTCTCACCCCTCCCCCACCATGCCATGGAAGGCTCACCTACCATCACTTCTCCTTTACATCAGTTCTCCTTTAGCAAATTACACTTATACCCACCTCATGATAATATCTCTTATCCCCTCGGAAGCTTCTAAAACCTTTCATTGCTTTATGAAGAGGAGTGTGTGTTAATTAGTTGCTAATGTGTTCATTTATCATTAGACAAGTGCAAAAGAGTTTGAACAACTTATATCGATTAAAAAGCCGTTTACCGATAAACCGATTTCCAGTCACATTATCGATTTTTCTTCGAGGAATATATTTTTGTAAACAATTTTCAAAACAAGTTTCTTATCATTATATTAATTAAATGATGTAACATATAACAAGGTTATAAAATAATATTTATAACACTTAATTATATTTCAAAACATTTTGATATTCGAAGACGAAGTGTCCGAATTTCCGGGTCGCTATAGTTAGAAAAGTTCTAAGACATCATAATAGTATGTTTTCACAAATATATAAGAAAGTTAGAAATAGTTCCCATAATTAAGAATGCAATAATGCACTATGGTAATGATGCATTATAGATTGTAAAAAAAATCAATAGCCCAACGAAAGGTCGAACATGTTCACCTTAATTAACATGTGTTAAAAAAGTTTAATCAGCGACGGAGTAGTATAATCAACAAGTGTAGATACTAAAGATAACATTATAGATCCATTCACTAAGGCCATTTCTTAGTGAAATTTAGGTAGACTAATTGAAAGTATTAGCACGAGGCACCATAATTGTTCCTAATGTAAGAGGGAGATTAGCCGAGCTAAGGGTGATCCCTATGGGCAATTATGCAATTTATTGTATAACTTAACTGTTAAAAGGAAATCTTGTTTGAAATGAATTAAGCTTCTGGGTTTGCTTTTCTATTATATGTGTTGTTATATTGAATACATGTAGTATCTTATATAAACTAAATATATATATATAAGTAGAAAATTCTTAGGAAATGTATTTAATTGATTGTAGTTACGAATAATTCACTACCAGAAGTATTGAATTGTGTTTCTTAAATACTTATACTTAAATTGTTTCTAGTCAAGATGTATTGAGAAATGGATATCAATTGATCCATTGAGACCACTGTACATAATGATCAGTATAAGATGCATAGTGAATTACTCCTAACTATTGGGTACACTAAGGGATTACGTATTTGTGGTTGTTTAGAACAATCATAGAATGACCCAATGAGATTCTTTTATTGATTGATAGAACTAAGTCAAAATAAAGGAGTTCATGTAATGACATGTATAGTCTTCAGATTGGAAAGTACAGTTGATCTAGTTATGACCACAACTGGGTACCCATTAAACTACTTGAAGTGAAACACTACTAAGAGAGGATTCATCTTCTTCATTGTAGAAGTTTAGTATCATCATAATTGGCAGTCTACTTAAAATAAAAATCGCTGGCTAAAGTAAACCGATTAATTAATAAATATTATAGGATTAAACCAAGGACTTTAAAGTGGTTTATGCAATTAACTATGTGTCTTATTAGATTTTTTGACCTTTGACCAAACTCTAGTTATGTTAGTGTTATAGTGATGATAAAAAAAATATGTGCACAATATAATGTTAAAAGGTGTGTCTTAATAAAGATTAGAAATTGAATTTTGCCTAAATAATTTACAAGCAACTGAACGCATGCCAATATTGTACTTCAGCAAATTCTGTACAAACTTTAGCATTTTAATTTTATAAACCTGAACTGAGGACAAAGTTCACACTAGAGAGTTAGTACAATCGAGTTATGAGCTAATTTTCGAGTTTAACTAATTTAAATTCATTTATAAATGATGTAAATTAATAATAAAATTAACAAAAATGGCGTGTTGAATTTTTATGGCATTTAATTAATTATTTAAAGTCCTAAAATTAATTAAAATAATAAATAATTATTATATACCGATTTAATTAAATATATGGGCTTACTTAAATGATCAACTAATATATTTTATTTTTATTAGACCCGACATTGTGGAAGCCCATGCATTAGTATGGACGGCCACACAATGAAAATGGGATTAGTTCTTGATTGTAATATGTGCTCCAATTGATATTTGGTAAATTGTTCATCTAATATTGATTGAATGGAGAGAAAGATAGGAAAACGTATTTGTTCAAGAGAGGTGATAAATATATCTCATTCTCCAATTTATAAAGACAACAAAATATGAAACTACAACATCCATTAACATTAGTTAAAGCCTTAAAGCTAGTATTTGCATACCAAGTTCAAAGAGAAGGAATAATGATTCAAAGAGGAATAGCCAACAACCAACGTGTTGTTAATCGACAGACCTAGGTATGTTTTTATAGGTCTAATGATATATATATATATCTATAAACTAATTTCGACTATAACTTAATATATTTATATATAAATATAAAATATTATTTAAAAATTATATAAATATATTTAATCATGGTTTAAAAAAATTATTTTGGGCTTATACTATTATAAATAAATATATCTGTGTGCGCGCACATGCAGGTGTGTGCTTGCAACGTGTTCTGGTGTTAAATTTAAGAAGTCCTCTCTTGCTTACAGCCAAACAACGGGGAAAGCATTTTTGATTCGATTTTAACTTAAACAAAAAGGAAAGGATTTTATATTATATTTAAACTTTGAATTTGAACTTTAAATTTTAAAGACATATATATTAATTTAGATTAGTCTACATATTTTTTAAAATTTTAAATACATGTGTATATTTCTATACATATCATAACAAGTCAAACATTTTATATTATATATAGATATATAAATATTTATAATCAAAAATAAAATATGTATATTTTATTTATGTGGCCGATACATACACATACACAGGTGTATACATACATACATAGATATATATATATATATATATATATATATATCTGTGTGTGTGTGTGTTCCACTATATATGATGTTGTGTTAATTGTAGACATTATATTAACCTTGTGATCATAAATCCCATTGGTCACAAACATCCATTTATTGTTCATTTAATATATCTCTTAATTTATTTGATCGCATATTGAGATTTATTTTATGAATATGAGTATATAGAATTAAATGTAAAATTAATTAAACCTAAATTAAATAATAATTAAACTTATATATGTGTGTGCGCATGTGCGCACGTATGGGTGTATTAAATAAACAGGTAAAAAAATTAATCAAACTATAACATAATTAAACATATATAACAAATTCCATTTTATTACATGATCACTAATTATGGTTTAATATAAATAAATTATTCATGTAAATACAAACTAAGATCTTGTAAAAAATTAATAAAAGTTTTTTTAAGTTCTCCTTTTTACCTCGCAACCAATGCACCTGATCCAACATGATACAAGTTAAGGTATGGCTTTATTACCTTGTATTATGCCATTTCTTATTGTGCATGATATAGTAGTGTATTAGTAATCATGTATTTTAGTGATATTTCATTTTCAACAGACTTTATGTATGACCCTCTCTTTGTTATCTTTTTTGTTACCTATTATTTTGTAAGTTGACTTAAAGATGGAGATTCTACCAGCTAGAAGTGAGTTATATAGCCATAATCATTATCATTATGATTATATCTATCTTGTTTTTTGGATACTAACATGTAGACTGTTTTGTATCTTAATACATGTTGTATAAGAGATTTGATGTACCATTTGCATGACATAGTATGATATTGAATCCTATGTCTATTTGATATGATATGCAATAGTTTTGTATCTATTTATATTGATATTATATTTTTTTTCTTCCAGTACGAAATTTAGTGCACCTGTGTGCACGTGGATCGTGTGTGGTAGATATGCTATGTGTTGTTTGATTCAAATGCTACCCCCTAATGAACCATCGTCCATGATACTTATGGAATTCGAGTGCATTAGTATATGGATTATGGGTGTTATGAATGATGGTCATTGCACATGTCGAAAAGTGCCAAATTTGTTAAGAGATGATCAAATTAGGACACATGCCTATGTTTGTTTTGAGCATTGCTATTCACCGAAAAAATTCCTTTACAAATCACTTGTATTTGAATATTACCCACACCAACTTAATATTACCCTTATTCATTGTCCAAAATCAAATTCACTCTTTTTCATCTTCATACACGCCAAAATAAAAAACACAAAATCACTCGTGGGAAGACGATAAGAAATTTGATAAAGTAACAAGGGTCAAACGATAAAACAAATTATCAATGGTTAAAGAGACAAATATCTATTATGTGCCGATTATAATGAAAAGCAAACAACATTATTTTTTCTCATAGAATTGCACATCAAATAAGAGTCTTCATTTTAGAATGAATGGATTTCAAGTAACAATTTTTAATCAAAACTGTATTTTACATCAATTCTAGTCAATAAAATATTCATCATATGAAGAAAAAAACAATATTTATAATAAAAAATTCTGTAACAAGCTATTATCTTTGTAAACTTTTTTCTCATCATCTATCAAAATAAAATTTGATCAACTTAGATTAAGGATTTTTTATCAGAGTAACGGTAAGAAACCTAAGGCTTCGAATGAAAAGAAACAAATGATGTTATAAATTTGGAATAAATGGGTAAATTTTAGTACGTTTATAATGTGTTCATTTTTTTAAATTATTCGAGTAATTATAAGAGGAAAGCATGATATGAATAATAATGCTCTTATGCATTTATATTTTGTTAAGGGAGTTAAATTTAGTTGT
The DNA here is from genome assembly GCA_030737815.1 of Allium fistulosum. Taxonomy (NCBI): domain Eukaryota; kingdom Viridiplantae; phylum Streptophyta; class Magnoliopsida; order Asparagales; family Amaryllidaceae; genus Allium; species Allium fistulosum. The sequence continues at coordinate 1,293,126,137 of CM060902.1, forward strand.
TCACTACATTGCGAAGAATTGTCATTTATTTCTATTCCATTTCCATGAGTCATCTTTAAAAGATTGACTAGCTCTAACCTACTATGCACTTAATTCTATAATTAATACTATTGTGTACCCATGCTACACACGGGATTCATCACATAATTTGTTTAGCACTATATTTAAAAAAAATTGATTACAAAGATGAAACTGTATGTTTATGGATTTTATTTTTCAAGATAGAGTACATCTTTCTTGAAGACTATTGACAAACATTTGCTGATAAATCTATTTAAGTAATCTCAAAACACAAAATGTATAACTACTTTTTAGCACAACGACTTCATGCAACAAATGATAACATCAACCACCAATTCTTAGCTCAATAAGCAGTACATCACTATGCATCACTATTAGTTTTCAAATGTAAGCAATATATATTCAAAATAAGTGTATCTAATATTTAACATATAAACGCACACATAGTTTTGTTGATAATAGTGTTTCAAACCTGACATAAAGAAATAATGCGTAAATTGAAATATTGTTAATGATATTGGAACTGGGCCAGCCCGTAGCAGAAGTTGTGGGTGAATTTCAAAAAATTTACCCTATAGGTCTTTATTGGGCCCATGAAGTCAAATTTATTTAGAACAGTTCTAAATTTAATTTAAATAAAATAATATATTTCATTTGAATTTATAAATTAGTGATAGAAATTTATTTCATTTATTTTCAATTTATATATAAATATACATATGTATTACATACAATTGTGTATGTGTGTGCATGTATAACATGATATTCCGTAAAGGGTATAACATGCCCGTATATAGACGTTATGATTTACATCGCAACGGACATGTTAGCTTATCTTATCTGTACTGTATATTGTCCAAATATCTGTATACATTTATGCTCATTATATATAAAACCAAGTGTGTGTGTACACAAGATATAAGTTCAAATTTATCTTTTTTAGTATATATACATATATGTATATGTATATATGTATGTATGTATGTACTAAAGTAACATAATTATATGTATAATATATATAAGTATATTATTTAAATGTAAATATGATTTAGAATGATTTATATATATATATATATATTAAAAAAATTCGTTTTTAATATTCCAGATCGAATACACAGCAAGTACAATTTTAGTTATAATTTTATTATATTAATATATAAATATTATGAATTTAATTAATGCAACAATAATAAATAAATGACTGAAAATATATAATATATATTGTTATTCGGCTTTTTGACCAGGCAGTATTCGAGTAGACTTAAACGATCGAATCAGACGAGCGAATGATGGGGAAATGACCCAAAGACATTATGAATATCATAAAAAGGCAAGAAAAATGAGATATCAAAAAATGAGCAAAAAAAGTTGAAAATTTGGAAGTTCAAGTTTTTGGAGGAGCCGATTCGAAGCAAACCCACAAAACTCGCAAGCCAGACTCAAAGTAGAACAAACTTGAGAAATCCTCTAGTTAGACCCAAAGCAATCCATAAAAAACCCAAAGTGCGACCTAGAGTGCACTCCGTACCGATCCCTTGACTTGACCCGGTACCGACCCCTAATGACTCGGAGCAAATACTCAAAAAAATTGGGTCTGACTCCAAGCAAACGAAGGAAAACTTTGAACATGAAAGTCTCACAAAATCTCAGGACAAGCCCCAAGTAAACACTTGGATTTCTTGGATCAGACTCCAAGCAAATTCAATCCAAACCAAAACAACATAGGGATCACCTAAGTTGGGGATCGGTACCGACCCCACTCTAGGTTTCAGTACAAACTCCCAATTTCATCTTGGGTAGATCCTATCTACCTGCATGCCTAACTCAATGCTAAGAGTCTATTTCCAAAGTCGTTTTGTTGAATCAATGCAATTCTCTATCAAACTCCATATACGGCCTAAAGTAGCAATAATTCAACCTTCTGTAGATCCATCGCTTGGACCAAAAAACATGTAGGCAACTATGCAAAACAACCTTGGAAACATGAAACTTGATGACCCAACTAAATACCTAACGTAGGAAGACTAGAAGAGAGCCATCTCCTCCATACTCAAAATCAGGCAGTTACCCATCATCTGACCACCTCTGGAGAAATAAAAGATAAAGGACGGAAGCATATAACGCAGGAACTTCTTATTAGAAGAATGCAACTGGCCCTCACCTAGGCACAAGGGTCATTACCGATCGCTCCCTTATAGGGGTCGATACCGAACCCATCCACCAAGGAGTAGGACTTTAAGCTAGAATAGGAGCGCAATCTGGGCACACTGTGACTGACCAAGGCACCGAAAATCAAGAGTTTGCTATTCAATTGCCCCCAGGAAATGAACGAGGAGCTATTGGGAAGACGGTTCTTACGGAGTTAGGAGAACCTAGGCGATGAGGCACGAACCTAGATCATTTACTAGGCCAAGCACAAGGAATATATTACGATTACCACCACCAACAGGTACCCAAGACCCGAACTTGATTGAGATGGTAAGGCAACTTGTGAGAGAAAGTCAAGGCCAAACTAACCATGATTGGGGAACTTCCCCTAGTCAAAATCCCTTCGCTGAAGCAGTCTTACGTGAAGAGTACCCATAGAGATTCAACATGCCGATGATGCCCTCTACTAAGGAAAGACTGATCCTAGATAGCATCTCAAGAAATACGAGTGGCATATAAACTCCGCCAGAGCATCAGATGCGATCAATTGTAGGTACCCAGAGTTTGGTTCCCACTAAACCTCCGTGGCCCATGATCAGACCCGTGGAGCATTATCGAGGCGAGTGTAACTCGATAACTCATCGGCCAACTCTTGACCCTGACTTGGAGGCAAGACCATGATCCAAAAGTGGATGTGACTCGACCATTCACTCTCAAGCTCGTACCTGGCGTTTTTCAAAACACTTACGCCTTGCTTAGAACTCGATAGACAGAACCCAGTCTAACATGGACGTGACATGACCGTCCACGCACTAACTCTTGCCTTAGGCATATGGCCCAAAACATAAACTAAAATGGAGGTGTCTGACCATCCATCAACTTAACTCTATCCGTTGACCTGGCGGGGGGAGTTCAAACCAAAATAGATGTGAATGATCATCCATCAACTTAACTGTGACGACCCGCCTTTCATTCCATAAAAAGACGTATCATCATTAAGAAAGAAATAGGTAGAAAAATAATAGATAGAAAAGAAAGAACTAAACAATATCAGAATCTCATAGCGAAAACGGAAAAATATATTATTTCACATAGATATTACATATTATCCATACATCAAAGTTACACAGTTACACAACATCAACCAAGACGGTCGTGATGACCTGTCGATACATTAAAACCCAAAATACAACACAACAACACTAACACAGCGGAATAGATAGATATAGATATGCCAAGTCTCCTGCTCCAAGTCCTTCCAAAATTCGTCAAAGCTGACTTGATCACTTGGCTACTCATAAAAATTTGAGTACCCAAGAGTTTAAGAAAAACAGAAAATAAACTCTGGGTCAGACATGGGTCTGGTGTGAGTAAACGGTTAAGTTGTTTAACTTGAAAAAAAACATTTGAAAGGAAGGTATCTCGTAAGACTCTCCGCAAATAAACACGGACAAGTTTTTCCCTTACGATAACCAAAACATTGATAGGAAATCCGATTATATTATAATAGTGTCTAGGGTTTCCAAATAAATATTCACATAGCCGAAATTGTTACATTATTAAATTTCAGCATACATAGGTGTGCAATCAAGTCCGGGATCACTTATTGGAAATTGGATTCCATACAATGGCAGGGCTACTGGGGTATCGCCCGTCACAGTACGTGGTCTAGATCACCGTACCGAGGATCCACCCTAATCCCCTGCAACACAAAACCGGAGCTACCCCTTACTGGATAGTTCGAATAAGACAACCCCGCAGTTGTGGCCAACAACCGCCCACACAACCGAAATAAAAGGGACCTCTAAATAGGGGAAAATCTCATCCTACTTGGGTGCTACCCACTTAGTCTTGCGTGCACCTCCCCTGTTTTAGCCATTCTCGGTTGATGAGACTTGAGGCTATGATTACCTTTATAGCACACATATCTTGGAATGCTCATCGTCCTCCATTGACGATGGTCTGATAGCATTCATCCATTCAAGTCTGTTCCGGGTTCAAACGAAACCGAAGGCACTATCTCAGGTACACTCGTTTTGGAATCACCCTTAGAGTTAACGACAAATAGCCCTTGCACTCTGAATCTTCATCTTGGTCTTCACTTGAGATTTTATGACCTATCGTTTAACTTGGATCGATGTGGTTTTCAGATAACAAATTTGGTATCTGATCCCGGTCTCATCGAAATCCAAACGCCGACTTAAAGGCCAAATTGTTTAAATTTAAACAATTTAATTCAATTCAGAACATTATAATCACAGAGCAACTTAATCACAGATAAATAACTTATATTTATCATAGCAATATCCAAAGTATTACACATCACAGATCATCACAGATTAATTAACATTAATTAATTAAGAACCATTTGTTATTACTTTAATTAATTAACCATCCTTAATTACTTTCATTAATTAGTTATCCTTGCTTAATTACATTAACTAATTAACCTTAATTAATTACATTGATTAATCTTTAATTAATTACATTAATTAATTAACCTTAATTATTAATTAATTAGCCTTAATTATTAATTAATTAACCTTTAATTATTAAATAATTAATCTTTAATTTTTAATTAATAAATTAATTAACACTCTTTAATATCTTTATTACTTAATAAATCTTTAATTACCCAAAACCTTAATTAATTAAAAGATAAACCATTTATCTTAATTAATTCCTTAATTATTATTAAAATCTTATTTAATAAACCTTTGGAATTAATTATCATTAACCTATAAATTAACTTAATTACACTATTTAATTTTTTATTTAAATAACCTTAAGAATTTATTAAAATAAAGGACACATAATAAGATACTTTATACTTAATTAATTTAAAATAATTAATTTTACAACCTATAACTAATCCCAAACTTAAATAAACAATTATTATTTAAAAGAATTAGTTTAAGAAAATTGTTAATACTTGATTTTATTTTAACTTTTAAAAACTTGCTTTTTATTTAGATTTAAAACTGTTATAAATGTATACCCGAGTTCAACCCGGTACCTACTCGAGCTCAGACCCAAGAACTTCTTCTTCTTTTTAAAAAAACTTTGTTTGGTTAAATTTAAAAACTGTTACCACACTCGCGTATGACTCGAAAACAAACCCGAGCCAACTCCTTATTTCCCCGAGTTCCTACCCGAGACAACTCCTTCTTCTCAAATCCTACGGAAACCCAACCCAGCTGATACACTGGCCTCTCGTGCACATGCACAGATGAACGACGACGCTCCGGTCACCACTGCCATCGCCGACAAGTCGACCATGAACCCCCCCTTTGATTCCAACCACCCTAACTAGAATCGAACTCGAAAATCGAATTCGAGCACATGAAGCCCCACTGGAACAAAACAGGTCATCCAAGGATCACCTCGACCCACCGCCTCAGATCACCAGAGTCCTCGCCGCTCCGCCCAGACCTTCGCCAGACCCCCCTCTTCCTATTCCCCCTACTCCGGCCCGTTCCGATGTGACGATGACGTCGCATTGGCCTCTCAAACATTGCCGACTCGAACAGGGTTTAAAACCCTACTTCAACGTCGAGCCGCCGCCACGGTGATCAAAAAATCCAACTTCTATTTTTCCCGAGTTCGTCAACCTCCCCCCTACCTCCAATAGTGATCCCGACCACCCAGAATCCTCCGATCACCAGAAAAGGCCCAAAACACAAACTCTGATCAACCCGAGATTCCTCACTCAAACCAACATTAAAAATCTGGATTTAACCTTTAAAATTCATGATTTTCGAAGATGGTTTAGATTACATAGGTGAATCAAAGAATCATGATGTTCGAATTTAACATGTTCAAAGTTTCCACTGTATTTTCTCATTTTCTAGAAAATACTCAAATTGATTATCCTTACAATATTTTTAAATCTTAGATCTTGTTAATTTAAACAAGTTTTCTTTGTACAGATTAACTTAAAAGTGAATGAGGTAAGAGATTTTAGTTTTTGAACCTATTTCTAGTCTGTAAATTCAAAACAGAGGCTCATATCTATATACACAGACATGCACACTCAACAAATTCATATTTACATACATGCAGCATAATTTACATTCATGCAGACAACTATCACAACATTATTTCATATATCTATCACATGCAACAAGATAAAACAGGTTAAAGCTTTGTTTACTCACAGGTTATAGATGAACAGAGAATAAGCTTTGAAACTGGACTTGATTTGAACAGATCTGCTACTTGAATTAGTTTTACTTGATCTTCTTTGATTTTTAGTTGAATCTTAAGTTGAATTTGAACTACTAAGTTGAAAGCTTGAAGTAGTTGTTTTGTTGATCCTTTTGGTTTTCTCTGGTTTTGTTTCTTTAGTTTGAAAACGAAGATAATGGAAAAATGAAGAGAAGAGTAGGGAGCTAATTATATAGCCTTAATATCTTTTTATTTATTATTTTTAAAATAAAAGAAAATTAATGACACTTGTTAAATTAGCTTACAAATGTCATTTGCATGATATAAATTGCTTACATTTGTAATTTACATGAATTTAATGTTTTTATATATATTTATATTAGATTTCAATTTATTTTTATATTTATTAATGTCTTATGAGTTTAAAATTAAACTTTCTCTTTTATTTATCTATATATAACTTAAAATAAAATGATATAAAAATCCAATTTAGATATAAAATATTTAACTCTTGAATTTCCAAATTCAAATTCAAATTCTATTTAAAATCTACTTACATATATATACATATATAAACAACACATGTTTAATTGGTTTGGAAAGAAAAAGAATAATTTTTCCTATTTTAAATAATTTATAAAAGAAGATTATCAATTTTTATTTGCCTAAAATTCCGGGATATCACATTAACTCTATCCCTTACCCGACAGTGGGAGTTCAAACCAAAATGGATGTGACTCACCATCCATCTACTTAACTCTATCCCTTGACTCGACGAGGGAGTTTAAACCAAAATGGATGTGACCGATTATCCATCAACTTAACTCTTTTCCTTGATTCGACGGGGGGAGCTTAAATGATAAATGAGCGGATGTGAATGGCCATCCATCTCCTAACTCTTTCCCTTAACCCGATAGGGGAGTTTAAACACAAAAGGACATGATCTGCCATCACCGAACTTAAAGCGGATGTGACCTGACCCTCCGGCTCCTAGATCTTTCCCTTGACTCGATGGAAAGAGCACAAATCATAAAGCCAACATAACTCGACCTTCTGACCCTAGATGAATGTGTTCCAACCATCCATCGACCCACTTTCTCCCTTGATCCGATAGGAGGAGTATGAAATTAGAATGGATGTGACATGACCATCCATTCACCAACTTTGACCATCCAAACAAAGGTGGACGTGACTTGACCGTTCACTAACCAGCTTCTGACTTTGACACGGAAATAGGATCACAACCCGAGATGGATGTGATCTAACCATCCATCAGCTGACACTACCTACGATCTGGACATTCGTCAACTCCTACCTTTAATCCGACAGAGGGAGTATCAGATCAAGATGGGTATGACCTGACCACCCTTTAGCTAACTCAGACCTTAGACCCGACGGGAAAAATATAACTTTATAAGGACGAGACTCGATAGTCTCTGCACTAAACTCGTCAAACCAAGACTGAGGCAGGAGTATAATCACTTGAAAGCTGGATACGACAACTTAACACTGTGGCTCATGCCTAGTGTTCGATACAATTTATGTCTATGACCGAAAGGATGCCTTAGGATAAAAACAAACAAAACAACTTGTGATTACAATCCCATGAAACTTGGCAACGACCAATAGGCATATGAACATGCTTGGGAGCCAACGGCAAAAGTATGTGCATGGACATACAAGCACATATGCATATTGGACGTGTAATTTCCTGGATCGACGAAAATTGAGTTCTTATCTAGGACTTTAAAAAAGGAAACCAATTCAGATAATCGAGGCCCACTAACTCAATCAATCAGCGCAATGGAACCGAGCATAGAAAATTGTCAAGAAAATACATTCTGATTTTACAATGTTAGATACCGGCCAAGCATCACAACGGACAGTTAGAGATACGACTCTTCATCAAATCCACACGACGAAAGGACAATGACAATTTCTATATACTGAGTGAAACCCATTCCAACAATCCTAACTTGTCTTGATTCAAAGCACATCATGTTTGCAAAAAGATGTACTTTGGAGGGCAAGTGTTATCCGGTCTTTTGACTAAGCAATATTGAAACAGACTTAAAAGATCGAATCGGACGAGTGAGTGATGGAGAAATGACCCAAGTGCATTAGGAGTATCATAAAAAGGCAAGAAAAAATAAATATATAAAATTGAGCGAAAATAGTTGAAAATTTGGAAGTTCGTGTATTTGGAGGAGCCAACTCAAAGCAAACCCACAAAATCTTCAGGTCAAACTCAAAGTAGAATAGACTTGAGAAATCCTTGAGTCAAACCCGAAGCTATCCATAAAAAACCCCAAGCGCGACCCAAAGTAAACTCGATACCGATCCCTGGACTTTACTCGGTACCGACCCCTAATGGCTCAGACTCAAAAATCTCAGGTTAGAATCTAAGAAAATGAAGAAATACTGAAAACGTGAAAATCTCAAAAAATCTCAGGTCAAGACCCAAGTAAACACTCGGAGTTCTCGAGTCGAACTATAAGCAAATTACACTAAAACCAAAAAACAAGGGGATCACCCAAGCTATCGATACCGACCCCACTATAGGGTTGCTACCGACTTCCAATTTCGCCTTGGTTGGACCCCCATCTTCTGCCTACATGCCTAACTCGGTGCTAAGAGCCTATTTCCAAAGTCATTTTGTTCAATCAATGTAATTCTCTGTCAATCTTCATATACGGCCTAAAGTAGCAATTCAGCCTTCTGTAGATCCATCGCTTGGACAAAAAACACCTAGACGACTATGCAAAACAACCTTGGAAACATGAAACCAACATCAAAATGAGCCAACACAAGAAGTCGAAAGACCCTATGATGCATAAATAAGGATCGGTACCGATCCCCAATCGTAGGAGATCCAGGGTTGAGATTTTTTGAAGGACTTCATCTTCATTGTGAGGATCCGTAGGTGAAATATCAATGATATATTTGGTCATTTACTCCTATAAATACATGGCAATGCTTCATTCTAAGGATCTTTACGTTGTGGCTACACATAAACTCCATTGCACTCTAGGATCCCTGTCGATCCGTCCTACTTGTAATCATAAAATCTAGTGCAAAAGCAATAAAATCATTTAAGTGGACATAGGCCAAGATCATCGAACCACTGTAAATTTGTATGTGCTTGTTATTACTCATTTACTTTATTCATTTAATCTCTACTCACTTACTCTTTTGGTTGTTTGTGCCATTTTTGGTGCAAATATTTTGGTGTTTTCACTGAGAGACTCGATTCTCGGGCTATTTGAATCCTTGCCTACTCTTGGATTGCCTACAATCCAAGAAAGAGATCCAATTCCTTCTCAACAACTTTTTATGCCATTTAGATTTGCATAAAGTCTACAGGAAGCTATCTTCAATGGCCTTCAGGAAAGACAAAGCTGCTGCCTCCCCAAGAGCTACTGATGAAATAGAGACGCTAACAGTCTCATTCTGGATGACGATTGCGCAGCAAGAAGTTGTTAATGTCAGATGATATCATAAGGGTTGATTTTGAGCTTATAATGAAAGAGCTACAAGAAATCTGTGCAGAGTTGAACCAACAAATCCAAGAGAACAGAAACTTGATGACCCAACTGAATACCCACCATAGGAAGACTAGGAAAGAGTCTTCTCCTCCTTACTCAAAATCAAGCGGTTCCTCATCATTTGACCACCTCCAGAGAAATAGTAGACGAAGGATGGAAGCATATGATGTTGGAACCTCTAGGCAGAAGAATGCAATCGACCTCATTTAGGCATAGGGGTCGGTACTGATCGCTCCCTATAGAGGTCGGTACCAAACCCATTCACCTAGGAGCAAAACTTCAAGCTGGAATTGGAATGCAATTCTAAGGCGCACTATGACTGACCAGGGGACTGAAAATCAAGAGTTTGCTACCGAATTGCCCTTAATAAATGAACGTAGAGCTGTCGGGCAGATTGTTCTTCCAGAGTTAGGAGACCCTAGGCGATGAGGCACGAACCGAGATCGTTTACCAGGCCAACAACAATGAATAGATTACGATTACCATAACCCAATAGGTACCTAGGAGCCGAACTTGGCTGAGATGGTAAGGCAACTTGTGAGAGAAAGTCAAGGCCAAACTAATGATGACTGGGGAACTTCCTCTAGTCAAAATCCCTTCAGTAAAGTTGTCTTACACGAAGAGTACCCATAGAGATTCAACATGCCAATGATGCCCTCATGCTCAGCAAAGACTGATCCTAAAAAACATCTCATGAAATACGAGTGGCATATGGACTCCGCCAGAGCGTCAAATGCAATCAACTGCAGGTACTTAGAGTTAGGTTCCCATCAAATCTCCATGGCCCATGATCAGACCTATGGAGCTCTACCGAGGTAAGCATGACTCAACCACTCATCAGCCAACTCTTGCCCCTGACTCAAGGGCAAGACCATAATCCAAAAGTGGATGTGATTTGACCGTCCACTCTTAAGCTCGCGCCTAATGTTTTCCAGAACACCTAGGATTTGCTTGGAGCTCGACAGACTTAGAACCCAGTCTAACATGGACATATCATGACCATCACGCACTAACTCTTGCCCTCCGCATAAGGCCCAAAATATAAACAAAACTCTATACCTTGACCGGACAAGGGGAGTTCAAACCAAAATGGATGTGACTAACAATCCATCAACTTAACTCTATCCCTTGACCCGACAGGAGAGTTCAAACCAGAATGGATGTGACTGACCATCCATCAACTTAGCTATATCCCTTGACCAAACAGGGGAGTTCAAACCAAAATGGATGTGACTGACCATCCATCAACTTAACTCTATCCCTTGACCCGAGAGGGGAGTACAAACCAAAATGGATGTGACTGACCATCCATCAACTTAATCTTTCTCTTGATCCGACAGGTGGAGCTTAAACAATAAACGAGCGGATGTTACTGGCCATCCGTCTCCTAACTTTTTCCCTTGACCCGACATGGGGAGTTTAAACACAAAAGGAAGTGATCCAACCATCAATCGTCGAACTTAGAGCAGATGTGACCCGCCTACGGGAAAAATATAACTTCATAAGCAACAAGTATGTAAATACAACTCATATCCAAATCAGGGAATAACATATCAATAAGAAGTAACTATCTTATACATGTCATAATAACATAATAGCAGGAGAGTGATTTGTCTTGCTAAACAGATGTCCCAACAATTCAATCAATTCATAGCAGAACGGGGATTTATTCCACTAACACATGTCCACACAATCAAACCATTTACATAACTCAGTCACAATTATTTTGTCCACTTAATGGTATCGATATTTGAATTCCTTATGTTCAAAACCATCTTTGGAAAAGAAGTACCTTTAAAACAATTTGATACTCGAAACAAAGGATTTAAAACTTAGAACTCCCTTTTAAAATGATTAATTACAAGTTAAGCTATTTATTAAATCATAATTAATCTTTATTAAATCATAATTAATCTTTATTAAATTTGAACTTAATTTAATTATATATTAATAAATAATTAAACTTTTAATAAATAATTTATTTATAAATTAAACCCTCAATTAATCCTTTATTAATTATTAAATAATAATTTAAACCTTCATTAATAATTAACTATTAATTAATCTCAATTAATTAATTAAATAATATTTTAATTAAAACTTAAATAATAAATTAAACCTTTAATTAATAATTATTTTAAATTAAAACCTAAATTTATTTATAATTAAAAATAATTAAACATTACCTTAATAATTAACCCTATATTAAATTAATAATTAATTAAAAATAAATCATATACTTAACTCATAATTAATTAAAAATTAGAAAAAATTAATCTTGCTTTAATTAATAGTTAATTAAAATTATTCTTACCTTTGAAAGATAATTAATTAGTATCCAATCCTCGGTTAATTAAAATTAATAAACCTTGTTTATTACTTAATTAATTATTAATTATCAAAACTTATTGATAAATAAATAAGTATTAAATTCTTAATTTACTTTCCTTAAACATCATTGTTAACTTTGTAAAACATTTTTAAAACACTTTTAATTGAAAAAAACAAATTTTGCAAAAATCGGATTTTTAAGCGAAACTACATCCATAGCGACTATCGCTATGGATACCAGTAATCTTGACTTTGTTTTCTTACTTTCTACTTTGATAACTTATCACTTTAAAACTTTCTAGCATTTTGAAAATATAAAGTAAGTATTTTAAAAACAAAACAAAGTTTCCAACTTTAAAAATGATTTGATTTCAAAATCCAAGCTCATATTTTCACATAAGGATCTTTGTCGACAATCCAACTCAAAGTGCCGACTTCTAGCTTACTAACCAAAAAATTTCGTTTAAATTTGCTAACTTAGTTTGACAAGTTACTTATTAACTTGACTTAACAAGTTACTTACTAACTTGACTTAACAAGTTACTTACTAACTTGACTTAACTTACTAACTTAAGTTACCCACTTTCTTACTTATTTCACTTACTACCCTTCCACTTACTAGTTTCCCTTACTAGTTCACAACTAGTTTACTTACTAAAAAATGTCTATACAACATATACATGTCACAAACCAACCATAAGCAAGATTACATCATATAAAAAAGTTTACAACTTTCCAAAACAATAATATAAACAACGTCATCTCATGTCAACCATATCATAAGCAACCAAACATGTAATAATCCAACACAAATTTGCATATATCATTCAACAATATAATCAACATAAAAAAGTTTAATTTTTTTTAGTCTAAACTAAGTTTACTCACCAAATGCCATCCGAACAAGACCAAACAAAGCTACCACTTGAATCTAAGCTAGAACTATGCTTTCCCTTCTAGAAAGATGAAGTTTTTGGTAGCCTTAAAGGCCAAAGTAGGTTTGGCCTTACTAAGTGAACTCGGTCGTGGCATGTTTTAGGAGGTGTGTGAGCTTAATAATGAAAAGAGAAGAGGTAGGAAGGAAGAAGAAGTGATTTAAACAAGTTTTCTAAGGATATTTTTCTCTCTCTTCTCTCAAGGCTAAAAGAAGAAGCCAAAAAAAATTTAACAAAGAAGAAGAAGAAGGAAATGAAAGCAAGGAGAAAAGAAAGAATATAGGTGGGTATATATAGGCGCAAAATGAATTAAATAATAAAACTTGTCATAATTATATCTAGCCACATCACAATTTTTTTATAATATATATAATTATGTTTAGTCACATCACTCTTTTATATATATAATTATGTTTAGTCACATCACTTTCTTATATATATATATATAATTAATTATAATGTTTAGTCACATCACTTTCTTTTATATATACATATATAATTATTATGTTTAGTCACATCACTTTCTTTTATATATACATATATAATTATTATGTTTAGTCACATCATTTTCTTTTATATATATAATTATTATGTTTAGTTACATCACTTTCTTTATATATATATAATTATTATGTTTAGTCACATCACTTTCTTTTAAATGTATATATAAGTTTAATTATTAATTAACTAAGACGTGACAAGAGATAATTATGATTATGATTACAAATCTAAGATGTGACAATACTTAATACATATATATTTCTATATATGAGTTTATTATTTTTAAAACTATGTCTTGTCACATCACTTACTAATCCAAATTAACCTAAGATAACTTATTTCTAAGTGTATTATTATTTAGTTAATTAACACTTATATTTATGTACATATAGTGCACAAAGAAAAACAACGTTCCCGATAAATTTCCGGAGTCGAAAGGTCGAAATTTCGGAAATCGTTCTTCGGTCACATTTTCAATTTTTATGCGAACTATTTAATTTGGTAAACAAATTTTGAAAATGATTTTACCATCATTGTTAATTAATGAAAATGAGTTTATTTTCATTATAAAACCTATATATTGAATATTTAAAATTAATCAAATATTCATTAATCAAAGCAGTGAAATTCCAGGTCGTTACATATGAACTGAATTTGACTAAGTATGGGATAGGTACCGATCCCTCACCAAGAGAGTACCAATCCTACATGCTAAATTTGACTAAGTGTGGGATAGGTACCGATCCCTCACATAGTGGGTACCGATCCTACATGCTGAATTTGACTAAGTGTGAGATAGGTACCGATCCCTCACCTTGGGGTACCGATCCCACATGCTGAATTTGACTAAGTGTGAGATAGATACCGATCCCTCACCTAGGGTGTATCGATCCTGCATGCTGAATTTGAGTAAGTGTGGGATAGGCACCGATCCCTCACCTAGGGAGTACCAATCCCACATGCTAGAATTCACTAAGTGCTTCACCCTACATAGGGGATCGGTACCGATCCCTAAGGGTACATCCAGAGTGGCCCCCACTTCTATGACACTCTTCTCTAGCTACATGGAGCCTGATTCAAGTGTTATTCCAGAGTTTCCATGCATCATATTCGCAATCTCCATATACAGTCTAAAGCAGCAATTCAACATTTTTTAGATCCATCGCTTAGGCCAAAAACCACCTAGGCGATTATGCAAAACAATCTTGGAGACACGAAGCCAACAACAAGATAAGCCAACAAAAAAGTTGCATGACCCCTACCTATGTATTTATGGATTAGTATTGATCCTCCTATAGGGATTGATACTGATACCAAGCCTTGGGGATCCGGGGCCGAGATTTTTTTGGAGAACTTAGTCTTAGCGGCAAGATTCCGCAGGAGAAGCTTTAGCAAGATATTTGGTCGTCCACCCCTATAAATACAAAAGGCACAGTTCATTCTAAGGATCTTCTTTCTTTTCTGCCTTGCCTACGCTCTGCCCTTTTTTCATAACTTCACGGATTTATACAAACCCAAGAAAACTATACTTGTAATCTACAGTATAAATAAACAAAAAATTTGGAGTGGACGTAGGACGGAGTACGCTGAACCACTATAAAACATTATGTGTTCATTTCCTTCTTGTTTTTAATTTGTTTTCTTTACTTTTTATTCTCTTTTACTTTCTATTGGGTGTTTATGCCATTTTTGGTCAAAATATTTTGGTGTTTTGATGGATAAACACTTGAACCCGCTGATCAAAGATTTGAAAAGGATTCTAAATAGCTAGACACTCAACTACGGAGGGCTGTTGCTGTTGGAAATCAATACGAGGGCAGTCAGGAGGCATCCTTAGAAGCTAACCCCCTATCAATCTTCATAGCCAGGGATGAGATGGAGACTATGATGAATGGGATGCATGCTAGGATGATTGCTCGTCAAGAGGAGATGATGGAAAAAATTTCCAGAAGAATGGGCCAAGTAGGTACATTAGAAGTAGCTGCAAATATTAATCAAGGACAAAAAGCAGGAGCACATGTAGCTGTAACTCAGGAATAGCGGCAAGGAACAGGAGCAAATGTGCCAAGAGATGGAAGGGCCAAACCCTAAGTTAATGTTAAGGGTCGGTACTGACCCCCAACAGTTTGGTACCCATCCCCAAGACCTAGGAGGCATGGCCCAGGTCAACCTTGGAAGGAATGCTTTGCATCCAGTGAATAATGTTGAACACCAGAATCTGAATCGAAATATGACCGTGCTCCTGGAAAAGTACGTAATAGATTTTCCCCATAGGAACATGGGGCAGAATAAAGTTATGAATCGGAGACTTCGATTGGATGATAACCCCAAGTTCGGGATGGCTTGGGGTTAGGTTCAAATCGTTTATCATGCCTTTTCTTCTTAATGAATGCTTCAACATCACTCAATCTGCTTACATGTGTATGGGATCCCGAACGGTCCTTAGGCATGCTCTAAGTTGGATGCTTGAGACAGCTATTTAGGAAATTTGCACAATATTAACCTTTGACCGCCTACACGTTTACGGGATCCTGATCGATACATAGGCACATCCTGAGTGGGAAGTCTGAATGTGACCTTGATAGGATAATATGTCTACTAGATGCCCTGACTTAGACCCCATAAGTGATGACCGAAACTGACCAGGAAAGACAAAGGAGATTGATGACCCCTAGGAATTGATTATGATTTTATAAACCACTTGAATGTAATGACTGAATATTAATCGATGTAAGTCCCATCCGAAAAGGCAAGGCCGGTGTGTAAGGTGCAAGTACCCATCGTCGAAGAGCGAGCAGATGGACTTGTTTGATATTAATCGCATTAAGTCATGCGGGACCGGATTATAAGGAGTAAGTCACCTTACCGGAGAGTGAGTGGATGGGCTTACTTGTCATTGAGTCCCCTCGCCGGAGAGCAAGCGGATTGGACTCAGCAAGGATCATGTTATGTTCCATCCGGAGAGATGGGACTGAAGTGCAAGAAGTTGCCTTACCGGAGTGTAAGCAGATGGGCTTTCTTGTTTTTGAGTCCCTCATCGAAGAGCGAGCGGGTTGGGCTCGGCAAGGGTCCAAAGAGACCATGGAATTTGATCGCGTTAAGTCCCGATCGGAGAGTCGGGACAGAAGTGTAGGAAGCAGGTCACTTTGTTAGAGAGCGAGTGGATAGGCTTGCTCGTCGTTAGTCCACTCGCCGTAGAGCAAGCAGATTGGGATTAGAAAGGGCTCGGAGAGGCTATAGATCAGTTCGGAGAGACCATGAACCTGGATTATCGGCCTCGAATGGCCATGGATTGGATTATCGGCCCCGAATGGCCATAGATTGGATCATCAGCCTCGAACGGCCATGGATTTGATTATAGACCCTGAGCAGCCATGGATTTGATTACCAGCCTTAAAGATGATTACCTTGATTAATGGTCCAGAGAGACCACGAATTTAACTATCGGTCCTAAACGACCATGAATTCTATTTACGATCCGAAGAGACCGTAAACTTAACTGTTGGCCTCGAATGGTCATTGATTCAATTAAACGATCCCAAAAGGCCGTAGACTTAATTATCATCCTCGAACGACCATGAATTTAACCAATGGTCTAGAGAGATCATCCCTTTAGCTTAAACGCTAAAGATCTAGAGAGATCGCACATTAAATTAAATATAAAACTATTCGAAGAGATCAAACCTTTGAACAAATACCGATTTGATAAAAAGGATCTAAACGCCTTGTAATTAGAATAAAAATGACAAATCACTTATGAACACGGGATGATTTGATATGTGATGTAATAACTCCGAATGAAATCGGAATGATGATGATGTATAGATTACACTTAGACATAACTTAGAGTCTCAGGCTGTAACGGGTCTGGAATGACCCATGATTGACAAGAGAATCCGAAGGTACTGAATGATTCACCAGGATTGAAGTAGCCAAAGAGCTCAACCGTCAAAGATTGGCATTATATATGTTCTTAACCAAAGCACGCCTTCCATTCGCAAGGCATGCTTTAGGGGGCAAGTGTTATCCTACCTTTTGACCAGGTAGTATACGGACAAACCCAATAAGTCAGACTTTGAGATTATCAAGGTAAGAAGCCCGAAAAGATGACTACAAAGCTAAAAACTCAAGTACAATCAAGACTGCAAAATGGAGGCAAACCATCCCAAAAAATCCCAAAGTCATAAAATCACTAAGTGTGGATATGTACTGATCCCTCACCTAGGGGGTACCGATCCCACATGCTGACTTTGACTAAGTGTGGGATAGGTACCGATCCCTCACCTAGGGGGTACCGATCCTACATGCTAAACTTGACTAAGTGTGGGATAGGTATCGATCCCTCACCTAGAGGATACCGATCCCATATGCTGAATTTGACTAAGTGTGAGATAGGTACCGATCCCTCACCTAGGTAGTACCGATCCGATATGCTAAATTTGACTAAGTGTGGGATAGGTACCGATCCCTTACTTAGGGGCTACCGATCCCGCATGCTGAATTTGACTAAGTGTGGGATAGGTACAATCCCTCACCTAGGGAGTACCAATCACACATGCTAGAATTCACTAAGTGCTTCACCCTAAATAGGGGATCGGTATCGATCCCTAAGGGAACATGCAGAGTGGCCCCCACTACTATGACACTCTTCTCTAGCTACATGGAGCTTGATTCAACTGTTGTTCTAGAGTTTCTATGCATCATATTGGCAATCTCCATATACAGTCTAAAGCAGCAATTCAACATTTTGTATATCCATCGCTTGGGCCAAAAAAACACCTAAGGGATTATACAAAACAACCTTGGAAACATGAAGCTAACAATAAGACAAACCAACACAAAAAGTTGCAAGACCCCTACCAATGCATTTTGGGATTGGTACTGATCCCCCTATAGGGATCGGTATCGATCCCCAACCCTAGGAGATTTGGGGCCAAGATTTTTTGGAGAACTTGGTTTGGCGGCGAGATTCTGTAGGAGAAGTTTCAGCAAGATATTTTGTCGTCTACCCCTATAAATACAGAAGGCATGGTCCATTCTAAGGATCTTCTTTCTCTTCTTCCCTGCCTATGCTCTGCCATTTTTTCATAACTTCACGGATTTATACAAATCTAAGCAAATTTTACTTGTAAACTACAGTATAAATAAACAAAATCTTTGGAGTGGACGTAGGCCAAAGTACACCGAGCTACTATAAAGTCTTGTGCGTTCATTTCCTTCTTATTATTAATTTATTTTCTTCACTTTTTATTTTCTTCTACTTTCTATTGGGTGTCTGTGCCATTTTTGGTTCAAACATCTAATTCCAATCCAAGACATTACCTTTCTTGACACCGTACTAAGTGGGCAAGCTTAATTAGTTGGTCCTAACATGACTAATTTTGACCACAAAGGCTATTGGGCTCTAATACCATTGTTGGAGCTGGGCCGCCCGCAGTGGAGTTAAATGGTAAATTTCAAAAAATTTACCATTTTGGATCTTTAATAGGCCTATGAAGTCTAAATTCATTTAGAACTTTTCTAAGTTTCTTTTAAATAAATCAATATTTTATTTTATTTCATAAGTAAAGTTTTGCTATAATTTAATGTGTATATAAATTAGAGTATATCAAATGTACTCTTATATACATATTTGTATGTGATGGTTACTTATTAAATTAGATTTAGTGAATGAAAGTTTTCATTTCGTTCTCTTAACTTAACTCAATTAGTGAGGGGGCATATAATTTTAATGGGAGAGAGAAAACATTTTATTGCTTTCCCATTAATTAAATTGATTGCTTGATTAATTAAATGACATTAATGATCAATTTAAATATGATATGAAATGTAAGTATATCCAAATATATTCAAAGTGAATAAGTGCAACATATAAGAAGTGTACATAATCGGTGATAGCCTCTAAAGAAATGCTTTTATTGTCTAATTTTTAAAACAAAACAACTTATATTATATATATATATATATATATTTGAACACACAAACATATATATATATATATATGTATGTATATTCTTATTTACACTAAAGTATATTTTGGTTGTTTGACATGTTTTAAAGTAAAACAAACAATTTAAAATTACTTTTAATTAACGTTTGAAACCAAAATTGTAATTTTCATAAAAGTTCATTTTGTAAAATTTGAATTAAAAACATATGCATATATATATATATTCATACACATAGATATATATATATATATGCACATATATGTATACAATAATTGAATAAAAGTTTTTAATTCAAAATAAAGTGTAACATATGTATTCAGTTAATTTGTAGTTTAAAATACATATACATACAGTCAAAATTACAATCTTAGATTTAATTGTTAACTTAAAATGAAAGTTTTATGATTAAACAGAAAAGTTCATGTGTAAATCTTAGAATGAAGTAACTTTTATTCTAATGTAAATAATGACTAAAGTTGTTCCAAAATAACTTGAAATTCCCCAAAGTTGTAACATAAAAGTAAACCAATTAATCGAAACAATTTTCAAAACAAAATATTGTTCAAACAATAATTTCTAAAATAGAAAAGAATTAGACAACCGAGGCACATATGAATTCATGCGAATATGATTCAAATTTGAACTAAACATACAATATGAACAAAAGAGCAAATGGGGTAATGGATCTAATAATATTAACAATAATTAACAAAAGTAAATAAGGGATATACATGTGCAGATCTGAGTTGAATCAAATAATATATATGCTTTTAATTAAGATAAAAAGGTTTTAATTCACATGTTTGAAATCAATCAATTAAGCACATAACTAACCATTCATATCCAAACATAAGAAGGATAAAACATATAAATAAATAAATCAGCGAATCACCTAAAGATATTGCCTAGAAATCACATCTTTAATGATGATATCTCCTTAGATCTTCATGATCCACATCCTATCCTTATATGAGATGGATGAACCACTTTTGTTTGTTTTGTTTGATGTTTTTTTAATTTGGAGTTGAAAGATTTTGGAAATTTTATTTTGTTTTCTATCAGAAAAAGTTACGAGGAGTGAAGGAAAAGAAATGAAAGAGAAAGAGTAAGTTGTCTGTAGAGAACAAATTAGTGGATACATTTTAATTGAAAGAATGAAACCTTTCTCATTCTCTGATTAAAACTTCCCTGATTTATTCCATTGGTTATCTTTCTCTTTCACTCTTACTTCTTTACATGTAATGGCTGATATTATATGCCATCAAATGACATAAAATTTTCATAAATCGCTAAATGTAATTATCTTTTATTCAAACACGTTTAAAATTACATCGATATCATATATCAGTGCACATAAATATAATTTTTATAAGTGCATTCAAACAACCCACAAACATCAAATAAATTAAACAATAATTATATTTCTCAAATATTAATTAATATAATTAATTTAAAACATCTTATAAATTAATTAAATCATGTGGTTTTTCGAAGAATTCATCATTACAGCTGTGCGACCTAAGGTGTAAATTCAGTCAACGATTAATATTGAACGATTCAAATATTAACGTTTACATGTCACCTTAGCTAGTGGTGTGACATTTTGACTGAATTTATCGCTTATATATCATTTGGTAAAATCCAATTTTACTTATTTAAGTGCTACCTGGTGGTGACAATTATTTATACCAATTCTCTTTGTCAAAACTATATCACTTTGGACTTATGAAATTTAGTAATGGCCAAAATTCTAGTATCATCCATATTCAACTTTATGGCCCAAACACAAAGTCTTTGGTTCAATAATAATTATTATTATTAACCCAAATGCTCTGGCTAGAGAATTTGACTTTAAGTTGACTTCGGTTGACCATGATACTGACCTCATATAACTTAGGAGACGAATCATTTCTTGAAAAGTATTTCACTTCTAATGCTTCCACTCGACCCAACTATAGTCGTTCATTGGACGTCGTGCAATGATTTAACTATAATCAAAGCGAAGCTTCTATACTAAAGACCAACATCATTTTCAAATCGAGAGAATTGTGTAAATTAATTACATCGGTATTTTATATTTTAACTTAGTTATATTAACTAACAAAAAACTATCAATTGAGCCATTCCATAGTTATCCAATAACTATCAGTACATAACCTCTAGATGTTCCCAGCATTCATGAGTAATACACTGCCCAACATTTGGAGAGCGTTACATATTCTAGTTTCAATGGATATATCGATATCCTGTCTCGATACATCTTGACTCGGAATATTTAAAATGTCATATTTATTTTCATTCTGATAAATTACTCATGGCCACTACACTTTGTAACTATTATCACAAAACACACCATTTAGGATTTTCTATTAATTATACTTATAATTTAATTAATTAATATATACATTATATCAAGTATATAATAGAAAGAAAACACCTTTATTTTGAACAAAATTGGTCAACAAGTGAGATATATGTAACAAATTATATAATTTCCCCCAGGGCATATCCCTAACTCTATCATTTCCATCTTAGAAGAAGTGCAGGATATGAATATAGAAGGACGCCTTAGTTATACTTGTCCCTCAGCCAAGAAGAAGACTAGGAAGCTTGATGCTCTTGAGATAGTTGGCAGTACATTGCAAGCTAAGGGGAATCACCGGTAGTTCTTGAAAGTACGATTCTACTTAGAGGTTTTCCTATTAGAATTTTGTTTTATATGGGGGAGTCACACTCATTCATATCAAAAGAACTAGTGGACAAATTTATTTTAGATGTGATATATTAAGTCATATCTTTGAGGACTACGAATCCTATTGGGGGATATGCAACTCTTAATATGTTATGTAAGGACATTGAATTACTTTTGGGTGGCTATTCTTTTCGCTGTGACTTACATGTATTTCCATACATGGGATTGGGCATTATTCTTAGGATGGATTGGTTGGATAGTTACAAGGCACATCTTTTATGTCCCAAAAGACAGCGACTCTCTACCATCCAGATTCCGAGGAAAGAGTTAGCATAACTCTTGGAAATATTAGTGAAGATTCGAGTGGAACTCTTTTTGCTATTAAAGCTCAAATCAAGGATGAGATTGCTTAGATTCCAATAGTTAAGGAATACCTGGACAAATTTGAACCTATAATTGACTTACCCCTTTAGCGAGCGATCGAATTTTGAATCGCTTGTTTCGAGAGATCAACCTATTAGTTGACCTCCGACTAAATGTCCACAAAAGAGAACAAAGAACTTAAGAAGAAGCTATCTAAAGTGGTGTCAAAGCATTTTATTAGATCGAGTAGTTCACCCTAGGAGCAGGAGTAGTATTAATAAAGAATCCATATGGATCCCTCAGGTTGTGTATTGATTATAGGAAGATGAATGAGCTGACTATTAAGAATAAGCATCCCCTTCCGAGGATCGACGATATGTTCGATCAACTGAGTGGAGCTGAGGTTTACTCACAATTGGACTTAGCTACATGATTCCATCAACTCAGAATTGCTGAAGAACAGCTTCCCTCTAACAGAATTTAGAACTAGATATAGCTCATATGATTGGCTGGTGATGCCGTTTCGCTTGACAAATGCTCCAGCCAATTTTGTGGGTTTAATGAACCGGGTCTTTATACACTACTTGGATAAGTTCGTGCTAGTCTTCATTGATTATATACTGGTATATTCTAAATCTAAGGAGGAGCATGAGAAGCACGTTAGGACAGTGTTAGAGACTCTAAGGTAGAACAAGTTAAAAGTTAAGTTCTCTAAATGTCACTTCTAGTAGAGGCAAGTAAAATCTTAGGTCATATCATTTCTGAAGCAAGTATCTCAGCTTACCCTACCAAGGTAGAGGCAATCCAGAATCAGAGATAGTTTTGGAGAAAAGAAGTTTCTTAGGATTGGCCGGCTATTTTCAGCAATTCATCAAGGACTTCTCAAAGATAGTGCAGCATCTGACCAACCTCATCAGAAAAGGAGAAAAAATTATAAGGATAGATAAGTGTAAGGAAACCTATAAGAAGTTGGAGGATTTGGTTACGAATGCACACATATGCTGATAATACCTGAAGGTAAACAAGATTTGGACATATATACAAACGCTTGTGGTTTAGGCTTAGGCGCGGTACTAATCTAGAAAGGGAGAGTTATGGCTTATGCATCGAGACAGATAAGACCTAATGGGATTAGATATGCTACACATGACTTGGAATTAGCATTTGTAATGTTCGCGTTGAAGATTTGGTGATACTATTTTCTTGGTGATCGATTTTTATTGTACACATATCATAAGTATCTGAAGTACTTGTTCACCCAGAAAGATCATAATATGATGCAACAGTGGTGGTTGGAACTTCTAGTAGCATATGATTTTGAGGTCCAATATACGCCTGGGAAAGGTAATCGCATAGCTGATGCACTAAGTAGGAAGCATTAACCTATGGTTCCGATGATGATTGCTGAATGGAAGAACCTTGAGGCACTTTCTATGTGTAAAATATGAGCTAAAGATTCTATAATGTATTCGGGAGCAATGCTGGTGAGCCTTGTGGTTAGGCCATCTTTGGTAGATCATATTGTAGAAGCTCAAAGAAAAGATCAAGCAATACATAAACTAATTCAGAAGTTGGAAAGTGGAGATGAGGTTAAAGATTTGGATTAGTATTCTCTTGATTCACATGGTTTGTTTACGAAAGAGAAACAGACTAGTAGTACTTGGTGTTGATGATCTTCGTCGAGAAGTAATGGATAACTAGCATTGATCACGTTATACCGTTCAACCAAGTACTACTAAAATGTATATGGATATGAAACATCTCTACTATTAGGATGGAATGAAACGTGATATTGGAAGATATGTGAAAGAATGTAATACCTGTCAACTAGTAAAAGCTGAACATCAGAAACCCAATGGCTTACTTCAACCACTAAAAGTTCTCTAATGGAAATGGGATCAAGTATGAGTGAATTCAACATTAGATAAATATAGTTTATTTGTATAAACTCCTATCGAAATATTTTGTGTATCCAGGTATCCATGGATTTCATTAATGGGTTACCTCATTCACAAAGCGATCATAATAATATATGGGTGATAGTTGATCAATTGACTAAATCGGCTCATTTCATACCAGAGAAGTCAAACAAGTCCGCACCATATTTGGAAAAATTATATGTGAAGGAAGTGGTTAGACTTCATGGAGTGCCTAGTTCTATTGTTTGTGATTGTGATACCCTATTTTCTAGTAGATTCTGGAGAAGTCTTCAACCAGCTTTGGGAACAAAGCTGAATTTTAGTACAGCATATCACCCATAGACCAATTGTCAAATTAAAGGGGAGAATTAGATTCTTGAAGACTTACTTCGAGCTTATGTGCTTGACTTTGGTGGTAATTGGGAAGATCACCTTTGTTTAGTTGAGTTTGCTTAAAAAAATAGCTATCGGTCAAGTATTAGAATGTCTCTGTTTGAAGCCCTGTATGGTAGGCCTTGTTGATCACCTTCCCGTTGGTTAGAAACTGGTGATAAGTTTGTTTTGGGACCTGATTTCATTAGAGAAGTAACAAAGAAGATTGAGTTAATCAGAAGAACAATAAAAGAAGCACAAGATCAACAAAAATCATATGCTGGTCGAAGAAGGAAGGAATTAACATTTAAATATGGAGATTTGGTATATGTAAAGATATCTCCACTAAACGGTGTGATGAGATTCAGTAAGTCAGGGAAGTTAGCACCACGTTATGTGGTTTTGTATCCAATTACTGAATGTGTTGGGCAAGTGGCATATAGATTAGCTATGCCTAATCATTTCTGTAGGATTCATAATGTCTTTCACGTGTCTCAATTAAGGAAGTGTTTAAGGGACATAGAGATTATTGTTGAGCCTAGAGATATTCAAGAGATCGAACTGTCACCAGATTTAACTTAGGTGCAACACCAAGATAGGATAGTTTAGATCAGACAACTCAAGAGTAAAAGAGTTCCTTTAGTAAAGGTGCAATTGTATGATAATCCACTAGATTGTACCTGAGAGACTCAGGAGCACATGGAACGATCCTATCATGAGTTATTTTCAGATGTGCATGAGTCAGATATATGAATCGTTCTTTACCAGTTATTAATTGATGGTGTAGAGAGCTAAAATTTAACAAGCTAGTTATAGATTTTCCCTAAGTAGGAATTACGAGGATGCAGTTTTCTGAAGCGGGAGTCTGTAACAACCCATCATCGAAAGGCAATTAAATAATGATTAAATGATAATAAATAACAAACTAATTGAGATTTGAATTAATTACTTGGAATTATAGTGACCATTTAGAATATGAAAAGAAATATTTTATTAGAATAGTGAGAATTGAATATAAAAATAATAATGATTTAATAATTTATTTAATTATTTTGGAATATGAAAATATGAATTAATTATTTTGGAAATGATGATAAATTAATTTTTGTGAATATAAAGTTTATTTTGATTAGAGAATAAAAATTTTAATATAGTTTAGAAATTTATTTGTAAATGGTTTAAATAAAATGATTAATTAAATAAATAAAATTATAGAAAATGATTTTATAAAATAAACAATGTTGTAATTATTAGAAAGTAATTTAGTAATAGAAGTGATTGTGTAATTGGGCTTAGATATAATTTGTTTCATGAAAAGAAAAAAAAGTAGAAAGAAAAGAAAAGCAAAAGAGAATGAATTAACCAAGGCCTAACAATTCAATTCCAACATCCTAAACCCAAAAAAATCAAATATCCTTACTTCCCCATTTCTAGACAATCCAATTTCCAGACTTTTTTCCCCGTCTATAAATATAACATCAACGCATACATTTTATCATGAGAGAAAATCATTAACATACTTACGCCTTACCTCTCCAAAAACTCAAATAAAATTCAAAATAAAAACCTATAAATTACAACAAATTAAGTCTTAGCCTCTTGTTAGCTCTACACCAATTAGCAACCAAGAAGCCAAGTTGTTAATCATCAATCTAAGGTGGAAGCGAATTACACTGAAGGGAAAAGAGAAGCAAAGAAGAAGAGAGTGAAGCTAGTTTTGTAAGTGGAATCATTCAATCAAGGTAAGTGTTTTGACATTCACAACTATGCCTAAGTTTGATCAACCAGTGGCAAGTTGAAGTTGAAGCATTACAGTTTTGCAAACATTAGCATAATATAAACCATACATGTAAAATTCTATTAATATTGTTTGTTGGTGAAGCAAATGGAGTTATCCAGGCTCCTGCCTGTGTTTGAGCAAGTTTGTGCGTGTGTGTGAGAAAGTCAGCGCGTAAGTGTGTGGGTAGGTCTATGCTTGTGTTTGTGCAAGTTTGAGCATGTATGTGTGCGTATGGGTCTCTCTGTGTGTGTGTGCAGGATTTTGTGTATGTGTGAAAATCGATGTATTGTGTATATGCAGTTCTTTATTTGTGTACAGGTTTGTACGTGGGTTGGTGCAGGTCTCTGTGTATGTGTGTGCAATTATGTGCGTGTGTGTATGTGATTCTATGTATGTGTATATGTGTAATACTCTGTGTGTGTTAATTCAATGTGTATGTGTGTGTGATCCTGTGTGCATATGTTTGTGCAAGTCTGCGTATGTGTGTATAATCTGTGTATGCGTATGTGAGTAAATTTGTGCATGGGTGTGTGTAGGTCAAACAACACATTGGAGTGAAAGCTATTATTACAATAGAGATGTATATTTATTTTGTGGAACTGAAGATGGTAATAGTTGTGGCACTCTTGTAATCTGCACTTTATAAGTCTATGCATATATGTATGAAATCTTGTGCATGAGTAAGTGCAAACATTAGTTACATACACTTAAATCGAAATCTACACACACACACATATATAATAATCAAAAATAAATATACATAATAAAAATACTTAAAATCTAATATGTACTTATATATATTATATATGAATGTCAATATATTTTAATGCTTAATAAATCAATAAAGCGAATTTAATATCATTATTGAATGGAAAATTAAATAGGTTAATAAAGTTGTACCTATAAATATCAAATGTACTTATAAAAATTTGTAAAGATTATATAACTTATATTATAGACTTTTAAAAGAAATTAAACAATGTTTGCTATAAATTGTAAAGTTATTATTATGTTTTTAAATATAATATATTTATTAATTACTTTGAATATTATTATTTATATGTTTTCATTCATGTGTGATGAGAAATTTGAATAAACAGTTTAGTGATACAGCTTGGTATGGGACATTCGATAACCCTTTTCTGGTTATTCATTAGACTCGTTGCATAGAAATACTTAGTATGGATTGAATGGAATTCATGAGCATTAAATAAACACTCAATGATCATGCAGTGGTATGGGACGCGTTATAGTATTTATTTGGTTATTCATTAAAGGTAAATGCCATTCAAATGAGGATTAGATATATTCATTAGAGCTTGCTCTGGTGAGTCTAGTTATAGCCGTGTGTCGACCAACATAAATAGGGTCGTGTGTCGATTCATATGCATAGTTAAGCACTAGTTATTGAACATAAAGGTGTTTATCTATCACTATCCGACTTCCTTTATAGTGCGGAAGTTGAACCAGATTGGCTAGTATCCATCCTAGCGGCATGATCGCAGGTGGACACGTCCTTGATCTGTAACACCATAACCGTTTGTTGGTAATATTTATAGCTCTGTGACGGTAATGTATAGCCCTTATATGTCACCTAGACTAGCAACCTATTACCATTTGGAGGCACATGTAGGGTCATGACCGAGTCCTCATGTAGTCGAGTACATAGATGGATATGGGTCATGATTTCCATCGAGGTAACTAAGACTATAAGAACCCAGTTAGTGGAATACATGTGTCGTGTTCGCCATCTATGTATGCAGTCTCCTAGAGCAAGTGTGTCTGTCAGTCTCCTGTCTAATTCTGGTATGTGTGATGGATGGAC
The DNA here is from genome assembly GCA_030737815.1 of Allium fistulosum. Lineage (NCBI taxonomy): Eukaryota > Viridiplantae > Streptophyta > Magnoliopsida > Asparagales > Amaryllidaceae > Allium > Allium fistulosum. The sequence continues at coordinate 1,293,154,687 of CM060902.1, forward strand.
ATTTTCTATTTATATTACCTGGATGATGTGTATGACTATGCTAGAGATTATGCATCTAAAGTATAGTCAGTCCATGTATTATCCATACTTGTTTGATATTTCATAATGTTTGTTGGTTTGATGATATTCATGTGAGATATTCATGTTACTTACCTATACCCTTTAGATATTTTCTAGTTATTATTTTGTATTTAATTTAGTTCAAACATAGTATGACCCATGTTTTTATACTCGGGTCGGTCCAAGATATTGCAGGCACAGGTGCTATGTAGATAGCAGAACTTGACTTGGCATTTTAGGGAGGCTAGTAGTAGTATAAGGTGATACATTCCTTATACATTTTTGTATCCTCATGTATCTATTATGTAGTATGTGATGTTGTATTGTATAGTGGGCTGGAAACGATTATTTTGTAGTGCTGGACTATGTATTATGTATGTTATGTATTGTATTTATCCGTTGCGTGTGACTATGTGCCTCTGATATTATTTTGTGATTATGTATTATTTCGCCCTGGTAGCATACATGTTTATTTCTTTGTACCGAGGCAGTGTACATTAGTAGTAAGTGTTATATGATGTAAGTGATATACCGGTGTTAGTACAAAGGAATATTCACATGTGTACCCCATATTGTTGAAATTATGTGGTTTTGGGAAAAATAGTAAACGGGTATTGGATCGTTATTCTTACCTAGCAATTTCGAGGACGAAATTCTTATAAGGAACGACCCGAAATTTTGGATATTTTAAATTGGAATATTTAATTGATTTAAATATTTAAAAGTTAATTTTAACTTGAATTTCAAATATAACTATTTATTGGACAATTAAATTATTGAATTAAATTATTAGAAATTGGGGAAAATATTGAATCTGCAGTTTTAAGCCTATTAAAAATATTTTAAAGGCTTATAAAATTTATATTAATAATACTGAAGATAATAGAACTTTTAAAATTGAATGTAAAAGTGTTTTGTTCAGTTTTAAAAATATATCGTTTAAATTGATATTTAAAAATAGCCTTCCGGGGAACGGCCTCGAATTTCAACAAAACCAATTCCATTGGATCCATAATAGTGTATTATTACCGGATTTCAATTTTTGTAGCATTTGGAGTTATTGTTTGGCCGTACGGTATACAAACGCGCTGAAATTTATATTGAAAATTCAATATAATAATTGGGTTCAAAAAGCTATCTTCTCCATACGATCAAACTAGGACTCGAAACCTTTTCCATTGCATTCGGAATAGGGGTATAACATTATAAACGCCTAGCGGCATGCCTCGATAGGATGTTAGGATTTTAATCTACGAATTCGAGACGGTTTAAATTTAAATAATATAAACATATATAATTGAGTTGATAAATAAATTTAACCTCGGTACTTTCCCCTTCATTTCAAAAGTCACTGTAGCTTACCTCTAACACGTTTCCCTCCTTTCAATCATCATGTCTCTCTTCATTTCATATCAGCCGAATTAAATAAATAAAGAGGAAAAATAAAATTTTGCATTATAAAATCAACCAGAAAACCGTCTCCTTATCCATTTTCTGTTATACGATCCACGTCTAGTTTCCCCTCCTTTTTTCTGTTTTCCCGGTTCAGTGATAATGGCCGACGTCGAACAAAAAAAAGAGGAAAGCCATCTCGATCGAGGAAGGCAGCAATGGGGTGTGTCGCGAGTTCGTTTTCGCGTGAGAGCGATTAAAGGGGAAGTGGCATTATCGGAGACGAGCACGAGGCCGGCGATGCTAGGGTTAAGATTTGCTCGATTGGACGAGGAAGGGAGGAAATGAATGGCGTTCATTTCTTCACTCATTCGCGAGCTAGGTGGGTCTTAGGGTTTCGGACCATAGGCCACGGGTGGAGGCGACGTAGGCGAAACGTGGAGATGGTGATGGCGAGCAGTCGTCGTTCGTGGCCAGGTTTTGGCAGTAAGGTATATGCAGTATATTTTTATTCTTCATTTTTCAATTTAAATTTAATAATATATATATATATGTATATATATACAAAGAAAGGAAAAGGAAGGGATTTTAAAACCATATTTTTTATTTTTACAAATATATATATATATATATATATATATATATTAAAGAAGAAAGGTTTTTACAGTAAAGAAAATTACTGTTTTTTTGTTATTTATAGAAGAAGAAAAAATATAAATATATCTATATAAAAATATACATACCTATTTTCACTTACTAGTTTATTTTAAAATAATGGATTGTAGTGATTAACTTGTTTAATTTACTTATTCAATTATTTTAATTACTAAAAATTATTTATCATAGGAAAATTAATTTAAAATTAAATTATTAGTTTAAATTAAATTAATAGAAGGTAATTGATTGTTCGATTATTTAAAATGTTAACAAATCGTATAATGTTTATACAAGGTCTAAAATCGGGAAGAAAACAAGTCGGGTTTGGATCGGATTGCAAATTAAAAATCAAAGGTGAGAATCTCTCACTCATTTGGATTACCGTTTAAATTTAAATGTTTAAATTTAAATTATTGGATGTTGATTAGATTGATAGATCTATAATTGTTTGTTGGATGATTACATATATATAGTAGTATATATATATATTAGAGTGATTGATATTCCCGCATTATATAGCAGATGAGACCCTATGCGCCCTGCATAATAGCGGATGACCCTATATACCGCGATATCCCTCTCGAAGTGGGATTAGTAAAAAAATTATTGAGCTAACATCTGTGGATGCAGGGAAACAGGTTGGAGGGATCCAACTGGATTCCTCAAAAATGTTGAATTTATTTTCATTTTAGTGATATATGAAATGTTGGATAATCTGTGATAGATTATGTTGGAAAATTTAATTTATTGGATGCTATGATATTGTCGGATATAATTTGGCATTTAAAAAAAATATAAATATTGAATTATTAAAGGGAAATAAAAAGGAAAAATTAAAGTAAGAAATTTGTAGTTAGGGTGGATAAATTTATAAGTAATGAATTTGGGAAAATAAATAGTTAGATTTAAATTTGTACTTGATAATCTCTAAATATGGAAGATAAAGATTTTGAAATATTTGAATAAAAGTATTTAATAATGGGACTTAAGCGATATGTTAAAGTATAAAAGTATTTATTTTAAATTCGAGATTTAAAATAGATTTGGAAAAATAAAAAGAGGAAATTGGAAAAGAATAAAATAAAATATGAAATGGATGTTCAGATTTAAATAAGATTTTAAATCATAAAAAGGGAGCAAATCCAAAGTTAGTGGACTTTGGAATAAGTCGGTTTAACTAAGGAATAAATTTAAAATGGAATTTAACTCAGAAAACGATTTGAAATCGACTTAAGTATTTTAAAACGATTTTAAAAAGGAAATGAGGCTATGGGATTTATAAACTGGGTTTATAAATAAAGTGAAATATTTATCAGTGGATAATTTGAAATTATAAATTCACGATTGGAATTTATAAGGAAATGGTAATTCGTTTTAAAAATAAATAGGGATTTTAATTTTAAAAGTATAGAAAAGGAAATTTACAGGATTGGAACGTAAATTAAAACTGGAAGTAAATCAAGAACGATTTATAAATGACAAGGCCAGTTTTATTAAAATGTAAATGTATTTTTCTGGAAAGTTAAGTATATTTTCAAAGAAAGATTTTTAAGTATAAATTAGAAAATCAAGGGTGTTTAAAAGAATATTTTATAAAAATGTATTATTCAATGGTTTAAAATTTTTAAAGTAAATATTAATTAAGTTAGTTATAATAGTTAATTATTTTTAAAGGTTAAATTAGTATTAGGATTTTAAAAGGGTAATTATTAAATATTTATATTTTTATAAAATAGCTTTTATCTAATAAGTAGTTTTTGGCTAAAATTTTACTTGGAGAATTATTATAGAATTTCATAAGTATTATTTGAATAAAGTGATTTAGTAGCTTTATTTTAAATATTTTTAAGCGTATATTTTTGGATAAAGAGATTTATGTATTTGAAATCCAATTTAAAGGAGATTTAAGTGTTTTCGGTGGAAACATATATTTGGTTGAATTGATTGTTAATCTGATAGTTAAATAACCGACTATCAAAAATCTGGACCCAAATATAACTTTGGAAATATCTAGGAGAAATACGGGAATTATATGGTACGGTTACCGTTCGAGGTGCTATACTGTACGTATAAACTCATTCATTTTTCTAGGACGTTTATAAGGAAATCCGTCCATAAAACGGTTAGGAGGTGATCTCCGATCTTATTTTCGTCTGTTTATTTCCTAGAGAACCGGGGTTGAGTTTACCGGAAATAGCGAATGTTGTTTCGAAGAGACCGAGATTGGATTTGTGATCTGAAAACCACTTCGATCAAACGAGTACGTTTTCGAAATGAAGACAAGAGCTTGGAGTCGAAGATGGAGCAGTAAAGTGCAAGAGCTAATCGCTACTAATCCTGAGGGTGATTCCAAAGTGGATGTAGTAGGAATAGTGCCTTCGGTTCCGTTCGGATCGGGAACGAACTTGTATGGATGAATGCTATTAGTACATTGTCAGGTGGAGGACAATGAGCATTCTAAGTCAAAATTTCTAAAAAGGTAACGTTTAGCCTTGAGCCTCATCAACCGGGAATGACTGAAAATCAGGGGATATGCAGCAAGGCTAAGTGGGTAGCTCCTAAGTAGGGTAAGGTTTCCCCTATATAGAGTCCCTTTTTATTTTGGCTGTGTGGGCGGTTGCTGATCCTAACCGTGGGGTGATCTTATTCGGGCTATCTAGTATAAGGGGTAGTCCGGTCTTTTGTTACAAGGGATCCCTGAGTGGTCCTCGGTATGGTGTTTCTAGACAGGTACCGTGACAAGTGGTACCCCAGTGCCTAGTCATTCAGTTGGAATCCATTCTCCATAAGCGTCGTACGGTTTTGATTGTGCCCAACTATGCTGGAATGTGAGATGCAAGCATTTCAACTATTTGAATAAGTATTTGTACTTAGACACTATTATAATATCAGAGTAATTTGATATAAAGTGTTTTTGTTGTCGTGGGGTAAAAACCCGGCATGTTTATTTGTGGCGTGGTCTTACGAGATACCTTTGATTTTCAAAGGATTTTGGAAACTTTAATAATTCAATTGAGTGTGTTTTCTCATACTGGTTTTCCAGACTGACTCGGGTGTTATTTTATTATAAAGCTCGGGTCAGACCGAGTATTACAGATACAGGATAGGATGCTGTGGAGCTCAGGGATGAGCTGGATGGCGAGATGTATCACACGTACTTGATGGATAAGTTGGAAAGTTAGATAAAGGAATAGAGTGTCTTTAATAAAAGAAGACTTTGGAAAGTTGTTAAAACTGTTTGGTTTTGGAAAATAGTAATGGGTATTGGATCATTCTTCCTAACTAGTAATTTCGGGGACGAAATTCTTTTAAGGGGGGAGGAATGTGACGACCCGAAATTTTGGATATTTGAAATTGGATTATTTAATTGATTTTAAATATTTAGAAGTTAATTTTTAACTTTAATTTCAAATATCAATATTTATTGGATAATTAAATACTGAATTTAATTATCGGATTTGGGTAAATTATTGAATCTGGAATTTTAAGCCTGTTAAAAATAATTTGAAGGCTTGGAAAATTCATATTAATAATACTGAAGATGATAGAACTTTTAAATTTGAATTTAAAGGGGTTTTGTTCAGTTTTAAAAATATATTGTTTAAATTGAATTTAAAAGTAGCCTTTCGAGGCACGGTCTCATAATTCGACGAAACCAGTTCCATTGGGTCCGTAATATTGAATTTTTACCGGATTTCAAATTTCATAGCTTTCGGAATTAATGTGTGACCGTACGAAATATAAACGCTTAGACGATAATTATCGATCTAACTTAAATATCTTTATCTGATAGAAAATCAAATCACAGCCGAAATCTTTCTTGAGCAAGCCGACCTACTCATTGCTTAATCACATACTATGTCTTCCCTCAGAAGCGAATGCTTTCATTATTAAACCCTAGCTTACTTTTGTTTTAATAGAATGAACGAAAAATCAATTCAGTTAATTCCCTTTCTTTTCTACTTCTCGAAGAATTAATGGCCAACCGAGCCTCTTTTCCTCTTTCAATAATTATCGGGGAATCGAAAAAAAGGGTTTGGGAGGAACGACAATCTCGAACAGAATCAGGTCGACCTTGCAATCGAAGAAGCGATCTCGTTCCTTCGCGATGCTCAAACGACTCGGCGATGGGCTTGGAAGGGTCGCGAGGCAGGTTTGGGATGGGGTCGTGACGGGCTTCGCAACTCGAGGTGCTGAGGCTTTGATTTAGGGTTTGGGGGTTCGGCGTCAATCGAAGGGCTAAGGGAAATCGAGGCATAGAGTCTCGAGGCGGCGACTCTGGTAGGGTTTTGAGCTCGGTCTCGATCGTACGAGGGGTGCAGGTAGTGAGGTATTCTCGATTTTGTTTTTCAATTAAAACTTAATTTATAAATATATATATATATAGGTAAATTAGAAAGAAAGAATGTATATTACAGTAAGTAAAACCATTTTTGTTTTTATCTAATAGGGATGTATATAGGTCAGAAAAATAACGACAGTAAAGTATAGGAAACGATTTATTTATTTTCAATTAAAAAGGATATATTAAAGTGACTAACTTGTTTTATCAACTTATTTTAGTCGCTAAAGATTTTTAAAAGGGGAATTATTAGTTTAGGAAAATTTAATTATTTGTTAAATAAAAATTTAGTCAAGTTAAATTTATTAAATGGAAATTGATTTATCTAAATTTTTTCGAATATTCATCAAGTCATCTAATATTTATTAAAGGTCAAATCCGAAACGGGACAAATCGGGATTGGATCAGAGTGCATATTAGAAATCAAAGGTGAGTTAATCTCACTCATCTGGCTTTATTTTAAATTTAAATAGTTGAATTTAAATATTTGGTGAATGGTTGATTTGATTTGATATGATAATATATAGTAGTATTTACCAATATATATATATATATTGGCATATGTATATATTGGAGTTGTTGATATTCCCGCAATATACAGCGGATAAGACCCTATGCGCCGCATAATAGCGGATGATATTTTATAATCCCATATACCGCGATATTCCACCTCGAAGTGGAATTGGTATTGTGCTAACGTCTGTGGATGCAGGGAAACAGGTTGGAGGGATCCAACTGGATTCCTCAAAATTTTCTAGACTGTTTTATATTCTGTGTTATGAATATTGATATCCTGTGATGATTTTATTGGTAATTGAAATATTGAATGATATGGTTGGATTGAATATTTCAGAAAAAGGAATTATCAAAATGTATTGAATTGGATTTTTGGAAAGAAATAAATCTTAAGTTAAAGTATTTTGAAATAAATGAAGTGAGCAAGGAATTTATTTCAAAGTAAAGTAAATCGGAAATCAATTTGGGATTTGATTTAAGTGTTAAAACGGGATTTTTAAAAGAGAAGTGAGATTTTGGAATTTATAAACTGGGTTTATAAAGTAAAATAAAATATCAATGGATATTTGAAAATATAAATTCAAGTTGGGAATTTATAAAGGGATATGAATTGATTTAAAAATAAATGTTGATTTATTTTTAAAAGATGTGAAGAGAAGTGTATTTCCTTGGATAGCCAAGTACGTTTTCAAAGCAATTTGAAATATAGGTTAAAAGTTTTAAAATGTTTTAAAAAGCATGTTTAGTAAATTAATTATTTCTAAACGTTAAATTTATAAAGTAAGTATTTTTTTTTTCAAATATATTATTGTAGTAAATATATAAAAGTGATTTGGTAATATGTTTAAAGAGAAATTTAGTTTATAATTTATAAAGTGGTTTTATTTAAAATATCCTTAAAGTATATATTTTATTTAAGTATTAAAGTAGTTTTAATTTCAATATTATAAAGTATATTTATAGTAAAGAGTTTTTAAATTATTTAAAAATCTAAAAGTATTTTGTACTTGGTGTTTCAGAGGAAATAAACATTTGGGAACTGTTTGAAATTATTTTCAAAGGATTGAAAATGGAAATATATCTTGTGAAGATATTTTGAGGTTAATAAATAATTTGGAAAATTGTTTATTGTTTGATGGATGATTGTGAATGTTAATTGATAGTTAAAGAACCGACTATCAATATTGGCCAATGCGCTGATCATTTCGAAGAGACCGGGATCGGGAGTTTTTTTCCGAAAACCACTTCGATCCGGTTTGTACGTTTCATGGAAACGATTTCGGAGTCGAAGATGGAGCAGTGAAGTGCAAGGGCTAGTCGCTACTAATCCTGAGGATATTTCCAAAATGAATGTAGTAGGAGTAGTGCTTTCGGTTCCGTTCGAACCCGGGACGGACTTGTATGGATGAATGCTTTCGGAACATCGTCAGCGGACGATGGGCATTCTAAGGGATATGTGCTGAAAGGTAACGCTTAGCCTCGAGCCTCATCAACCGGGAATGACTAAAAATCAGGGGTTATGCAGCAAGGCTTCGTGGGTAGCACCCATTGGAGAGTAAGGTCATCCCTGTCTAGATGTCCCTTTTATTTCGGCTTAGTGGTGCGGTTGCTGATCCCAACCGTGGGGTGATTTTATTCGGAATTAACCAGTAAGGGATAGTTCCGGCCATGTGTTGCAGGGGATTGGGAGTAATCCTTGATACTGTGATCTAGGCCACGTACTGTGACAGGTGGTACCCCAGTGCCTAGTCATTGATGGAAATCCATTCTCCCTACGTGCCTATACGGTTTTGATTGTGCCCAACTATTGCTAAAACATGAGATGCAAGCATTTCAGCTAGATTCTATTTTACTTTCAATAGACACTATTATAATATCAGACGGATTTGATAAAAAGTGTTTTGGCTATCGTAAGGTAAAAACCCGACATGTTTATTTGTGGCGTGGTCTTACGAGATGCTTTTGTTTTCAAAGGATTTTGAAACTTTAATAATCAATTTGAGTGTGATTTTCTCACGCTGGTTTTCCAGACTGACTCGGGTGTTATTTTATTATAATGCTCGGGTCAGACCGAGTATTATAGGTTACAGGATATGATGCTGTGGAGCTCAGGGATGAGCTGGATGGCGTGACGTATCTCCCGTACTTGTTTATATATATATTCCGCTGTGTTGATTACTGTACTCTGTTATATTGAGGACATGATATGATTATTGTCCAGTTGTATGTATGTGTACACTGATGTATACTCTGATGATGATGTATTGTATAAACAGATATAGTTTTGATTTGTGTAAAGATCTGTTATTGTCTATTATAGTTTATTCCGCTGCGATGGTGAGATTCTGATGTTGTTTCCTATTTTCTTCTTCTAGCTCTTTCTTCATAACACAAATGGATCGCATTTACTATATTACAGCATGATGGGGGGTTCTCGCTTCGTGGTTTGGTGGCGAACGGGAGACTCTTACCCCTACATGTCCCTGAGTGGGATGGGTTGGTTGTGACAGTCGAGAGGCTGGCCGTAAAAGCACTTGCGAGGTACCAGTGTAAGCCACGGTGGGGCTGGGATGGTTGCAAAGCCTACCGGTGCCCACTATCTTGTATCGTTACAGTGGTATCAGAGCGAAGGTTGGCGATAACCTTGGCTCTGGTGGGAATTTCTCATTGAAATAGAAGTCAATAGTACTCTAAAATGAGTTTGAGTGTATTAATAGATATGAGCGCGTATTTGTTAGTGAATATAAAATGGTTTTATATTGTGTTGATTGGTTTATTGAGTAGTTTATGGATTCTGGTCAATATGAGTAATTAACGTTATTGATAGGGATCTCTAAACACTTGAATAGAACAATTCGACACAGTATTGTTTTAAAATAGGGTAAATGAAATAATTTTACCCAAATTATTTTGTATATAAAAGAAATAATTTTCGAAAATTATTATAGTTATATATATGGATGCTTGGTTGTTAAGGAGTGATAATATTAAGTTATTATCACTATTGTGAGAAAATTAAATAAGAAATTGAAATCATAACTAAAAGCTAAGAAATAAATTCATATACAAATGGGATTTGTAAGTGCAAATTAGTAAATGTGATTTATAATTTGAAATAAAATTCCAGAGTAATAGTTGTATGTAAATTGAAAGGATTTGGAATTTGAAATTTTGAGAAAATTTAATTCCTTTGAGTTTGAAAATGGTTTTCAAAAGTTTTGAAGGAATAATAGTGATATTATTTTGGGGAATATTTTTAATTGGATTCGAAATCTGGTGAAGTTTGGGATTTAAAAATATTTGAAATGCTTTTGATTGGGATAAAAGCACTAAACTCTCTTCGGTCGCTGGAAAATAATTCTGATGATGATCGCGACATCATCGGTGTTCATTTTCGAGTTTCCAAGAGAGGAATTGCTACCTGGATGTTTTGGATTGATGTTTGTTTGCAAAACTGGGTTTTGGTTTTGAAAATTTAAAGAAATAGTTGGTTATACCAAAGGACTTTGGATATAATCGATTTCAAAGGTGATTTTGAAGTGCTGAGAAATTACTTAAAACTTTGGAAGTTAATTAAAAGTGTTTATAGAATAATAAATAAGTTATGGCTTATAAAAATCTAAAAGTGGGATAAATAAGCCTAAAATAAAATTGTTTTGTATTTTGGAAGATGAATAAAAATCCAAAACTTAGATTATAAAATAGATTGAAACTCAAGGAAAATAGTTAAAGTGATTTTTGAAACAAAAATCAAATATTGGGTATAAAATTGGAATAAACTAGTTGTTAATGAATTAGTTAATGAAATATGGAAATGGAACTCCGATTGTTAATTTAAAGTTGAATTGTGAAAAAAATAATGGAGTTTGGAAATGAGTTATAAATAGAAATTCAACTTGGAATTGTAAGTGAAATAAATATGAATTGAAGTTGTATGGAATTGGATTAAGATAAAAAAAATTATTTGAGATGAAAATAAATCCAATTCAAGTATGAATAAATTAAATATGGCTTTGGATATTATTTTAATGAATGTGAATTAAAATTTAAAATGGATTGAAGGAATATACCAATTGAATTTAATAGAAGAAAATTTAATCGGAAATGGAGATGAACTTAAGTTGTTAACTTAGGTAAATTGTTAAATGATTGTAGTAGAGATTTATGAAATGGTTTTTGAATGAACTAGTTTGGTTAATGTAAATGAATTGTTAGAAGTGAAATAAAATTGATTTTGAAATCAATTGAATTGAATATGTGCTTGTTTGGTTTAAAAATGAATTGATCGAAAGCAATTGAATTTGTTTTGCAATCATATAAATTTCTCATAGAAAGTGTTTGGTGTATGTTGCTTATGAAATGTATGTATTTAGCTATTGAAAATAAGTGAAATGCTATAAACTTCCTATATTTGTCACTTACGCTTTTAAATTGAGTAAGTACAGGTATCGGAAGCCGTTTGGCTGGATTTGATTGCGAAATTTGATAAAATAAATAGCTGCTTGCTTAAAAATGCTAAAGTAAGGTATGCTTACGAAAAAAATTCAAAATAGGAGATATGAACTGCATATATTGATATATATTGTGATTTCCGGCCCGAGGCCGATGTATATATATATTTGTGCATCCTGCGATATCGCAGAAGTCCCTCCGTACAAGGGAGACTCTTTCAAAATTTTCCGTAAATTTTGGGAGTTAGAAAATTTTTGGAAATTTTCACTAACGACAAATGATTTAAAATTGGTAAGCAAATAGAATGGAAATTGAATATTGGAATCTGATTTAAAATTGTGTATGTAAAGTAAAGTAAAGTGGATAAAGATTCAATATTTAGAATTTGAAGACATTGAATTCAAGTAAAATTTGAAAATCAGAATGAAAATTTGGAAATTAAGGTATTGAGATTTGAAATGAATTAGAAAATTTAAGCAAATTGAAATTCATTTGGAATTGGAGTTCGATTTGAATGTAAACTTCGGTAATGAAGTAGTGAAAATAAATATAGGAAATATTTATATCGGACTTAAGAAATGAATGATGAAGTTGTTAAGTAAATTGGTATTTGGAATATACTAAGTGAATAATTGAATGAAGATTAAAACTGGGAGTTGTGAGATGGGATAATTGTGAATAAGTGAATGGAAATCGGAATAAATGTGAATAAAAGAGAAAATTGATATAGTTGATAATCAATTCGAATTAATACGTAGGATGTACGTATATTATTTTATTCGCATAGCGATTTGATCCAGAATTCGAGCACAGAATTTCGAGATAGTTATATCGATCTGAGATAGGATTTTTCACTCGATTTTCGACGGCGAACCTGGATATGGATTGTTGATTGATTCTGGATATTCTCTATCATAGTTTGTGGCTATGCAAGGAGAATGACGGTTTCTAATCAAGAAACCAGATCTGAGTCCACACTAGGAAGTCGGGTGGACGATACTAGTTCGGTAGTTAAATTGTGTGATCGAGTGAGCGATCGAATTTGAAATTGCGTACGGATGATATATGTGAATCGTACGGGCTTAAGTAAAACAAATATTGGAAATTTGTAAAGAAAAATATAAAATGACTTTGGAATTGTGATTGAATATTATTGCTTAGTAGGATATACAGGTGTATAAAAGCAATGGATAAATTGGGATTTTTGATTTTAGAAGATAAAAATTTAATGGCTCGACAAAAAGGTATGTATTTGAATTTCTGTATGAAATTTGATTGGGTTTTGATCTAGCCACTTGGCTGTTTGTTTCCTTTTTGAGATGTGGGGGCCGTAGAGCCATTTTTGTAGTAGTACCGAGCTAGCCGCGCAAAGGAGACGCTGGCAAAAATTTTCGAAAATTTAAGGAGTTAGAAAAATTTTGGAAAATTTTTGATAATTCAAAATTTGATTTCAAATTTAGATTTGAATTGATAAGTAGGTAATATTTTTTGAAACTTATGGATAAGTTGGAAAGTTAGATAGAGGAATAGAGTGTCTTTAATAAAAGAAGACTTTGGAAAGTTGTTAAAACTGTTTGGTTTTGGAAAATAGTAATGGGTATTGGATCATTCTTCCTAACTAGTAATTTCGGGGACGAAATTCTTTTAAGGAGGGAGGAATGTGACGACCCAAAATTTTGGATATTTGAAATTGGATTATTTAATTGATTTTAAATATTTAGAAGTTAATTTTTAACTTTAATTTCAAATATCAATATTTATTGGATAATTAAATACTGAATTTAATTATCGGATTTGGGTAAATTATTGAATCTGGAATTTTAAGCCTGTTAAAAATAATTTGAAGGCTTGGAAAATTCATATTAATAATACTGAAGATGATAGAACTTTTAAATTTGAATTTAAAGGGGTTTTGTTCAGTTTTAAAAATATATTGTTTAAATTGAATTTAAAAGTAGCCTTTCGAGGCACGGTCTCATAATTCGACGAAACCAGTTCCATTGGGTCCGTAATATTGAATTATTACTGGATTTCAAATTTCATAGCTTTCGGAATTAATGTGTGACCGTACGAAATATAAACGCTTAGACGATAATTATCGATCTAACTAATATATCTTTATCTGAAAGAAAATCAAATCACAGCCGAAATCTTTCTTGAGCAAGCCGACCTACTCATTGCTTAATCACATACTATGTCTTCCCTCAGAAGCGAATGCTTTCATTATTAAACCCGAGCATACTTTTGTTTTAATAGAATGAACGAAAAATCAATTCAGTTAATTCCCTTTCTTTTCTACTTCTCGAAGAATTAATGGCCAACCGAGCCTCTTTTCCTCTTTCAATAATTATCGGGGAATCGAAAAAAAAGGGGTTGGGAGGAACAACAATCTCGAACAGAATCAGGTCGACCTTGCAATCGAAGAAGCGATCTCGTTCCTTCGCGATGCTCGAACGACTCGGCGATGGGCTTGGAAGGGTCGCGAGGCAGGTTTGGGATGGGGTCGTGACGGGCTTCGCAACTCGAGGTGCTGAGGCTTTGATTTAGGGTTTGGGGGTTCGGCGTCAATCGAAGGGCTAAGGGAAATCGAGGCATAGAGTCTCGAGGCGGCGACTCTGGTAGGGTTTCGAGCTCGGTCTCGATCGTACGAGGGGTGCAGGTAATGAGGTATTCTCGATTTTGTTTTTCAATTAAAACTTAATTTATAAATATATATATAGGTAAATTAGAAAGAAAGAATGTATATTACAGTAAGTAAAACCATTTTTGTTTTTATCTAATAGGGATGTATATAGGTCAGAAAAATAACGACAGTAAAGTATAGGAAACGATTTATTTATTTTCAATTAAAAAGGATATATTAAAGTGACTAACTTGTTTTATCAACTTATTTTAGTCGCTAAAGATTTTTAAAAGGGGAATTATTAGTTTAGGAAAATTTAATTATTTGTTAAATAAAAATTTAGTCAAGTTAAATTTATTAAATGGAAATTGATTTATCTAAATTTTTTCGAATATTCATCAAGTCATCTAATATTTATTAAAGGTCAAATCCGAAACGGGACAAATCGGGATTGGATCAGAGTGCATATTAGAAATCAAAGGTGAGTTAATCTCACTCATCTGGCTTTATTTTAAATTTAAATAGTTGAATTTAAATATTTGGTGAATGGTTGATTTGATTTGATATGATAATATATAGTAGTATTTACCAATATATATATATATTGGCATATGTATATATTGGAGTTGTTGATATTCCCGCAATATACAGCGGATAAGACCCTATGCGCCGCATAATAGCGGATGATATTTTATAATCCCATATACCGCGATATTCCACCTCGAAGTGGAATTGGTATTGTGCTAACGTCTGTGGATGTAGGGAAACAGGTTGGAGGGATCCAACTGGATTCCTCAAAATTTTCTAGACTGTTTTATATTCTGTGTTATGAATATTGATATCCTGTGATGATTTTATTGGTAATTGAAATATTGAATGATATGGTTGGATTGAATATTTCAGAAAAAGGAATTATCAAAATGTATTGAATTGGATTTTTGGAAAGAAATAAATCTTAAGTTAAAGTATTTTGAAATAAATGAAGTGAGCAAGGAATTTATTTCAAAGTAAAGTAAATCGGAAATCAATTTGGGATTTGATTTAAGTGTTAAAACGGGATTTTTAAACGAGAGTGAGATTTTGGAATTTATAAACTGGGTTTATAAAGTAAAATAAAATATCAATGGATATTTGAAAATATAAATTCAAGTTGGGAATTTATAAAGGGATATGAATTGATTTAAAAATAAATGTTGATTTATTTTTAAAAGATGTGAAGAGAAGTGTATTTCCTTGGATAGCCAAGTACGTTTTCAAAGCAATTTGAAATATAGGTTAAAAGTTTTAACATGTTTTAAAAAGCATGTTTAGGAAATTAATTATTTCTAAACGTTAAATTTCTAAAGTAAGTATTTTTTTTCAAATATATTATTGTAGTAAATATATAAAAGTGATTTGGTAATATGTTTAAAGAGAAATTTAGTTTATATTTTATAAAGTGGTTTTATTTAAAATATCCTTAAAGTATATATTTTATTTAAGTATTAAAGTAGTTTTAATTTCAATATTATAAAGTATATTTATAGTAAAGAGTTTTTAAATTATTTAAAAATCTAAAAGTATTTTGTACTTGGTGTTTCAGAGGAAATAAACATTTGGGAACTGCATTCCGTGAAAGGGAACTGTTTGAAATTATTTTCAAAGGATTGAAAATGGAAATATATCTTGCGAAGATATTTTAAGGTTAATAAATAATTTGGAAAATTATTTATTGTTTGATGGATGATTGTGAATGTTAATTGATAGTTAAAGAACCGACTATCAATATTGGCCAATGCGCTGATCGTTTCGAAGAGACCGGGATCGGGAGGTTTTTTTCCGAAAACCACTTCGATCCGGTTTGTACGTTTCGTGGAAACGATTTCGGAGTCGAAGATGGAGCAGTGAAGTGCAAGGGCTAGTCGCTACTAATCCTGAGGATATTTCCAAAATAGATGTAGTAGGAGTAGTGCCTTCGGTTCCGTTCGAACCCGGGACGGACTTGTATGGATGAATGCTTTCGGAACATCGTTAGCGGACGATGGGCATTCTAAGGGATATGTGCTGAAAGGTAACGCTTAGCCTCGAGCCTCATCAACCGAGAATGACTGAAAATCAGGGGTTATGCAGCAAGGCTTCGTGGGTAACACCCACTGGAGAGTAAGGTCATCCCTATCTAGATGTCCCTTTTATTTCGGCTTAGTGGTGCGGTTGCTGATCCCAACCGTGGGGTGATTTTATTCGGAATTAACCAGTAAGGGATAGTTCCGGCCTTGTGTTGCAGGGGATTGGGAGTAATCCTTGATACCGTGATCTAGGCCACGTACTGTGACAGGTGGTACCCCAGTGCCTAGTCATTGATGGAAATCCATTCTCCCTACGTGCATGTACGGTTTTGATTGTGCCCAACTATTGCTGAAACGTGAGATGCAAGCATTTCAGCTAGATTCTATTTTACTTTCAATAGACACTATTATAATATCAGACGAATTTGATAAAAAGTGTTTTGGCTATCGTAAGGTAAAAACCCGACATGTTTATTTGTGGTGTGGTCTTACGAGATGCTTTTGTTTTCAAAGGATTTTGAAACTTTAATAATCAATTTGAGTGTGATTTTCTCACGCTGGTTTTCCAAACTGACTCGGGTGTTATTTTATTATAATGCTTGGGTCAAACCGAGTATTATAGGTTACAGGATATGATGTTGTGGAGCTCAGGGATGAGCTGGATGGCGTGACGTATCTCCCGTACTTGTTTATATATATATTCCGCTGTGTTGATTATTGTACTCTGTTATATTGAGGACATGATACGATTATTGTCCAGTTGTATGTATGTGTACTCTGATGTATACTCTGATGATGATGTATTGTATAAGCAGATATAGTTTTGATTTGTGTAAAGATCTGTTATTGTCTATTATAGTGTATTCCGTTGCGATGGTGAGATTCTGATGTTGTTTCCTATTTTCTTCTTCTACCTCTTTCTTCTTAACACAAATGGTTCGTATTTCCGTTCATCTTGAGTTCATTAATGGAAATTAATGTCAATTTAAGGGGTACGGATTTACGGGCTGTTACAGCAGTTTATTTTTATTCTTCATTTTTCAATTTAAAGTTAATAATATATATGATATTCAGAGAAAGGAAAAGGAAGGGATTTTAAAACCAGATTTTTACTTTTTACAAATATAAATATATATATATATATATATTAAAGAAGAAATTGGAAAGTGGATCCGCCATGATTTTTGTCACTGAGCTTTCGTGGATGAGTTTGATGCTGAGCCTTCCTTTAGCTTTATTTGTTTTATTTTTGCCGGTTAGGCTTCTTGTTCTTGTCTTTGTCTTGTTTCAAGACTTTGTAAGTTTGGATCAGCCTTTAGGGCATCAATAAAATTCACCTTGTTTCAAAAAAAAAAATATATATTAAAGAAGAAAGGATTTTACAGTAAAGAAAATTACTATTTTTTTATTATTTACAAAAAAAATAATATAAATATATCTGTATAAAAATATACATACCTATTTTCACTTACTGGTTTATTTTAAAATAATGGATTGTAGTGATTAACTTGTTTAATTTACTTATTCAATTATTTTAATTACTAAAAATTATTTATCATAGGAAAATTAATTTAAAATTAAAGTATTAGTTTACATTAAATTAATAAAAGGTAATTGATTGTTCGATTATTTAAAATGTTAACAAACCGTATAATGTTTATACATGGTCTAAAATCGGGAAGAAAACAAGTCGGGTTTGGATCGGATTGCAAATTAAAAATCAAAGGTGAGAATCTCTCACTCATTTGGATTACCGTTTAAATTTAAATGTTTAAATTTAAATTATTAGATGTTGATTGGATTGATAGATCTATAATTGTCTGTTGGATGATTACATATATATAGTAGTATATATATATATATGGGAGTGATTGATATTCCCGCATTATATAGCCGATGAGACCCTATGCGCCTCGCATAATAGCGGATGACCCTATATACCACGATATCCCCCTCGAATTGGGATTGGTATTTTTTTTATTGTGCTAACATCTGTGGATGCAAGGAAACAGGTTGGAGGGATCCAATTGGATTCCTCAAAAATGTTGAATTTATTTCATTTCAGTGATATATGAAATGTTGGATAATCTGTGATAGATTATGTTGGAAAATTTAATTTATTGGATGCTACGATATTGCCGGATATATTTTGGCATTTTTTAAAAATATAAATATTGAATTATTAAAGGGAAATAAAAAGGAAAAATTAAAGTAAGAAATTTGTAGTAAGGGTGGATAATTTATAGGTAATGAATTTGGGAAAATAAATAGTTTGATTTAAATTTGTACTTGATAATCTCTAAATATGGAAGATAGAGATTTTAAAATATTTGAATAAAAGTATTTAATAATGGGACTTAAGCGATATGTTAAAGTATAAAATTATTTATTTTAAATTCGAGATTTAAAATAGATTTGGAAAAAAATAAAGAGGAAATTGGAAAAGAATAAAATAAAATATGAAATGGATGTTCAGATTTAAATAAGATTTTAAATCATAAAAAGGGAGCAAATCCAAAGTTAGTGGACTTTGGAATAAGTCGGTTTAACTAAGGAATAAATTTAAAATGGAATTTAACTCGGAAAACGATTTGAAATCAACTTAAGTATTTTAAAACGGTTTTAAAAAGGAAATGAGGCTATGGGATTTATAAACTGGGTTTATAAATAAAGTGAAATATTTATCAGTGGATAATTTGAAATTATAAATTCACGATGGGAATTTAAAAGGAGATGGTAATTTGTTTTAAAAATAAATAGGGGTTTTATTTTTAAAAGTATGGAAAAGGAAATTTACGGGATTGGAACGTAAATTAAAACTGGAAGTAAATCGAGAAGGATTTATAAATGACAAGGCCGGTTTTATTAAAATGGAATTGTATTTTTTTGGAAAGTTAAGTATATTTTCAAAGAAAGATTTTTAAGTATAAATTAGAAAATCAAGGGTTTTTAAAAGAATATTTTATAAAAATGTATTATTCAATGGTTTAAAAATTTTAAAGTAAATATTAATTAAGTTAGTTATAATAGTTAATTATTTTTAAAGGTTAAATTAGTATTAGGATTGTAAAAGGGTAATTATTAAATATTTATATTTTTATAAAATAGCTTTTATCTTAAAAGTAGTTTTTGGCTAAAGTTTTTACCGGAGAATTATTATAGAATTTCATAAGTATTATTTGAATAAAGTGATTTTGTAGCTTTATTTTAAATATTTTTAAGCGTATATTTTTGGATAAAGAGATTTATGTATTTGAAATCCAATTTAAAGGAGATTAAGTGTTTTCGGTGGAAAACAGATATTTGGTTGAATTGATTGTTAATTTGATAATTAAATAACCGACTATCAAAAATCTGGACCCAAATATAACTTTGGAAATATCGAGGAGAAATACGGGAATTATATGGTACAATTACCGTTCGAGGTGCTATACTGTACGTATAAACTCATTCGTTTTTCTAGGACGTTTATAAGGAAATCCGTCCATAAAACGGTTAGGAGGTGATCTTCGATCTTATTTTTGTCTGTTTATTTCCTAGAGAACCGGGGTTGAGTTTACCGGAAATAACAATGTTGTTTTGAAGTGACCGGGATTGGATTTGTGATCCGAAAACCATTTCGATCCAACGAGTACGTTTTCGATATGAAGACAAGAGCTTAGAGTCGAAGATGGAGCAGTGAAGTGCAAGGGCTAATCGCTACTAATCCTGAGGGTGATTCCAAAATGGATGTGGTAGGAATAGTGCCTTCGGTTCCATTCGGACCGGGAACGGACTTGTATGGATGAATGCTATCAGTATATTGTCAGGTGGAGGACAATGAGCATTCTAATTGAATATTTCTAAAAAGGTAACGCTTAGTCTCGAACCTCATCAACCGGGAATGACTGAAAATCAGGGAATATGCAGCAAGGCTAAGTGGGTAGCTCCCAAGTAGTGTAAGGTTTCCCCTATCTAGAGTCTCTTTTCATTTCGGATGTGTGGGCAGTTGCTGATTCCAACCGCGTGGTGATCCTATTCAGGCTATCTAGTATAAGGGGTAGTCTGGTCTGGTGTTGCAGGGGATCCCGGAGTGGTCCTCGGTACGGTGTTTCTAAATAGGTACTGTGACAGGTAGTACCCCAGTGCCTAGTCATTCAGTTGGAATCCATTCTCCATAAGCGCCGTATGGTTTTGATTGTGCCCAACTATGCTGGAACGTGAGATGCTAGCATTTCAGCTATTTGAATAAGTATTTGTACTTAGACACTATTATAATATCAGAGTATTTCGATATAAAGTGTTTTGGTTGTCGTAAGGTAAAAACCCGGCACGTTTATTTGTGGCATGGTATTACGAGATACCTTTGATTTTCAAATGATTTTGGAAACTTTAATAATTCAATTGAGTGTGTTTTCTCACGCTGGTTTTCCAGACTGACTCGAGTGTTATTTTATTATAATGCTCGGGTCAGACCAAGTATTACAGATACAGGATAGGATGCTGTGGAGCTCAAGGGACGAGCTGGATGGCGAGACGTATCACATGTACTTGATGTATATTCCGTTGTGTAGTGTAAGCTGTATAGCCAGTTTTTGTGAGGACAAGTTATTATAACTGTTTAGTATTGTGCTATTGATTTGTGTTGTACTCTGATGATGTAATGTATAAAAACAGTTATAGTTGCTTTTGTATAAAGATATGTTGTTATCTATTATATATTGTTCCGCTGCGATTGTGAGATTCTGATTTTGTTTGAGATTTTCTTCTTCTACCTCTTTCTTCTTTCCCTTACGGTCTGGTACTTCCGGCATTCGATTGTTCGGCATGTAATACAGTGGACATATTGATGTCAATTTTCGAGCGTCGAAATTCTCGGGTCATTACAATTGCGCATGGATCCTCCAAAACTCTTGTGTGTGGAGCTATGGCTCGCGTGGTTGTCATGAAGTACATTTCTTGAGGAACAGATGAACAACTCTAAGAATTTTCTGAAAGAAAGCTAAGAAGCGGACAAGAACAAGCAATATCAGAACTTATATGGAGTAACTCAATCTCAAAGGAAAAGTGTCTGGAATATGATAGATCGGAAATAAATTGCTAATGGGGAGAAGAAGGGGAGATTCCCCATAATAAATACTAGTTGGTACCGATTGAAACCACTCGGCTTTGAGTGGTTTGTATTGATTTTTGTGTCCTGTTACCCATACTTGCATGCTTGAAGATAGATTTGGGCTTGGTATTTCATGGGCCTTCAGTTCAACTAGTTGATTTCCCTATAAATACAGAATCTACAGCAACTGGAGAAGGACTTTTTTTGCTTATTATCTTCTTTATCTCCTATCTCTCTTCCATTACAGTCACTAAGGATGCTACTATTTGTCGTTCTAGACTTAATATCAGTAAATCCCTTGTACTAATGACTCTAAATTTCTCTCACTTCTATAATCAATAAAACCTACAGTGGACGTTGGCAGAGATTGCCGAACCACTATAAAATTTGGTTCTCTTTACTTTTGTTACAGTTTTTACTAGATCTCGTTTTGTTTGTCTTCTTTGGACTTTGATCCATTTTTGACGTCAACACATATATTTCCAGCCATATCACACTTCAAGCCAACATTATTGTCTTATAGTTTAACATTCACAAATTAGAATAGATGGTCATTAATATAGATGATATCTAAAGCAATCAAAACACTGAATATAAAGTTCAAATTCTATTGAAATACAATAACTTTTTATGTACGTAAAACTGAAAGAGAAATGAATAGAGTATAAATGAAAAATATAAATATACAACACTTGTGTGATAAAATGAATTCAGATTAGTTCTAATTCAAATTCAAACTTAAATTAGTAAATGTATTTATCATAATTTACTTTCACTTTAAGTTCCATACGAAGTTTAACATGGTTTTAATGTTACATGATGTATGTTCAATATTTATATATATTAGAATCATATAGGGTGGTTTTTAAACTTTTTTGCAAATTAAAAATATTTTTGTATCTGTTTATAGCTTAAAAATGTTTTTGTGCTAGAGATTCATCTTTCTAAAAATGTACTGGTATCAAAATGATAATCCTTCATGTTTCAAAACTATTTTTAAGCCATCAAAACATATGTTTAGTTTATATTTTTAGTTTCTATAAATTTATTAGAGAATATTCAAAAAGCACTTAATATGTTTATTTTATCTTAGTTGACTGATATTATATGATGACGATGCAGTTTGAATTTTACACTACAAAGTTAGGCATGAATATGAACTTTGTTGGAACTACTTTCCTAACGATTTGAATACTAAATATGATTAGCAATGGATTATTGTAGTAATATGTATATAAAAAGTTATTTCATTTTTTTAATATTCGGGTTCAAGTATTATATTTGAAATTATATGTTATATAAATTATAATGAATTAGTTTGCTCATATGTTTATTCACATATATATAATGAATGTACTTACATACTGACAATGATTATAAGTAGATGAACTTCTATTGGGAAGGATCATATCAAATAATATTACTATGCAACCGATAACAAAGATTAGTTGATATTAATTCCATTAATTTAACTTAAACTAATTAGATTATTATTTATTTTAATCATCTTTAATCGAAATTAAATTTAAGGAAAGAATCGGTTGTGTATTAATTCTCTTTAAAGCCAATCGATTAGAGAATTAAAGTTTATCCAATTAATTGATTTCTTTTATTAGAAACACTTCAAAAGCATTATGAGTTTATACTCTATAAGGGAATATGTAGTGTGTATCATTTCCTAACTTTTAAAAAATGCATCTTTACTGTAGAGAAATATTAAAGTAGGAACTCATCACATTTTCTTAAAATGTATTTTTATACTTTAGCAAATTTATCAAAAGGATAAAATAAATTCAAAAAATGTATTTGTAGATAACTTTTCAACAAACCAACCGTAACATCATTAGGGTAATATTCTTTATCTTTTTAAAGACAATATTATGTTTTAAATATTTATTTATGCTTGAAGGATAAGATCATATATTCTATAACTTGTGAAACATGATTATAATTTTCATCTTACATGTATAATAAGTAGATGTTATCCGGGTTTTAACTCAAAAGAACCCCTTCGATGGAGCTTACACAGATGGTAAGCCCATGGTCGTTCGCAATTTAGGGAATCAATTTGATTGGTGTATTACCAATGGCTAAAGGAGGAGCCAAATATGCTATCATTGTTGTTGACTATTTCACCAAATAGGATGAAG
Organism: Allium fistulosum; assembly: GCA_030737815.1. Classification (NCBI taxonomy): domain Eukaryota; kingdom Viridiplantae; phylum Streptophyta; class Magnoliopsida; order Asparagales; family Amaryllidaceae; genus Allium; species Allium fistulosum. The sequence goes on from CM060902.1 coordinate 1,293,178,016, forward strand.
CGGAACCACTGGCCACTATTACCACAAAGAAAACTATTAACTTTGTTACTAAAAATATCATTTGCAGGTTTGGTGTGCCACAGAAAATCATAATGGATAATGGGACTCAATTAGAAAGCTCCCAGTTCAAAGACTTTTTCAAATGCTTCCGAATCGAGAAGATCTTTTCCGCTGTCGCGCATCCACAAGCAAACGGGCAAGTAGAAGCAGTAAATAAGATCATCAAGTCCACCATCAAAAAGCGGCTAACCAAAGTAAAAGGGAATAGGGGCGATGAACTTTCACTCACACTACAGGCTTATAGGACAACACACAAATCTGCAACTGGACACTCTCCATTTTCCCTAGCATATGGTTCAGAAGTAATGATCCCAGTTGAGCTAGAAGTCCCTTCTCATTGAAGGCAAAACTTCGATCAAAGGCAAAATGAGCAGCTCTTACTCGAGTCGCTTGATATGGTCAAGGAGAAGAGGGAAGAAGTCGAATTAAGGATTGCCGCTCACCAGAAAAGGGTCGCATGGTACTTCAACTGCAAAGTTCATAACCGTACCTTTGAAGTGGGAGACCTTGTCCTTAATAGGGTCTACCATGTACCGGGAGCATTCGGCCAAACTAGGAAGGACCCTATGTGATCGGTCAGAAGCTGGGGATGGCACATTCAAGCTAACAACCATCGACGGAGCCCAAATTCCCTGATCATGGAACAGTGAATCATTGTGTAACATCTCGTATCTAGAGGACAAAAGCTAAGCGCTACAGATGCTGTAGTCATCCATAGTATTAACTTCTGGTGATAAAATACGGTAATGCTAATAGTATCCAGGATATCAGAAGCACATGAATATGAACAAATCACAGATTTCAAAACAACATTTTACTGATTACATTTCAAAACGATATTTCATACCATTGTTACATAATCCCTTAACGTTTCTCAGGCAATGATTAAATATATCAATTACAAAATACGCCAAGAGCGACATATGACGATGCCCCCTTGGTTGATCAGAGTGTCGTATCTGACTTAATATACACAACGAAATCAAAGCAAAATAAACTATAACTTCTATTTAGTTATCCATCAGCCACCTGCTTGTCTTCGGAAGCTTTATTCACCAAAACAACAAAACTTGAAAACCTCAACCCTCAGCCTACTCAAATAAATTTTGAGCACTCGAGAGTTTAAGGGGAAACAAAAACTTCGAGTCAGACATAAAGCCTGGTGTGAATAATACTGTTCGTCTCTATTATTTTATGTTAAGTGAGACCATGCCGCTTAGCAGAACGGGTTTCCACTCACTAACATTCTTTTAAAACATATCTTTTGCAAATCCTTTCTTGCAAATAAAACTGGTTAAAATATGTAAAGCATTGTTATGTAAACATACATATCCGGTAATAAATGAACTATCTGTTCAAAAACTTTAGTTTTGTTTGGCTAACCATTAACCTTTAGCTGACTTGGGCCTACCAGACAACATATCAAAATTTATCTAACATCTGTTAGACACTCCTCTCCTTCTGGACATTTTTTCCTTAACTATCTGTTAAATACTTCTATTCTGGACGGTCTATCCTTAACTTATCATCTCCCAGGGTCACCTGATCCTAATAGTTTTGCGGGCTCACCAATAACCTATCGGTACACAAACATATATTCCTTTCTATGTGTATTCATAATTTTAGTCATACTTGTGACAAAGCCATACACACTGGAATTTTGGACAAGATTAGCTGGGGCTAATAGCTAATGTATAGGGCACAACCCTATACCAGTCCCATCAGGTATTCTATTATCTGAGTCATTTTACTTAGGGATCCCTTTCCATAATTTTTCTTGAAAAACTTTTCAAAATGATTTAAAACCTTTAAATCAAACTCAAACAAGGAAAATATATATTTTATGCTTTACTTAAAATCACCTTGCTATATTATATATACTTTACCCAAATCTAGTTGATGAAAACATTTAAATCTTTGAAAGTCCCCCTTTCGAATCCATTGAAAGTATCCCTTTCGAAACCATTGAAAGTACCGCTTTCTAAACCGAGTAAAACCCTTTCTTTTATCTAGGCCGAAAGGCCAAAATCTTCCTTTTGAAACCATTTGAAATCCTTCCTTTCAAAAGCTTTAAAAACTTTAGACATCTTTCTTTTAAAACCTTTAAACATTGCCTTTTGAATCCTTAGGAAAACCATTCCTTTTAATCCTTCGAAACAACCAGAAAAACCATACCTTTCGACTCCTTCGAAACCATTGGGGAACCACCCCTTCGAAACCTTCCTTTAAAACCTTTCGAAAGCATCAAACCTTGATAAACATAAACCCTTCAAAAGCACTTCAGTTTAATTTAAAATATGTGGAACCTTTCGAAACCATTCAAAGCTTACTTCTTCGAAACCCTTTGAAAAAGTTTCGGTCGAAACCATTTGGATTATGCCTTCAAGTAGAGCAAAAGGATCATAAACCCATTAAAGTCGAAAGCACTTCTTTTCAAAATCATTTAAACCTTCTATTTCGAAACTATTTCGGTTATACTTCAATTGAGTAAAAGGGTCATTAAAACCATTTAAGTTGAAAGCCTACCTTTCGAAAGCATTCCTAAGTAAAGAAGTGATGATGTCGATACCATCCCTTCGAAAGCATTGGAGAAGTGGCCAAATTTTAGAAAACAAAGTACCCTTTCGAAACCTTCTGGGTCGAAAGGTAGAAAGGCGGCATCAAAAGGTTTCGACTTAGTCGAAAGCAGTTATTTAAAAACAAAGGTGCAACCTAATCGAAAACATTTCCTTTAAATCCATTTGACCTAGTCGAAAGCCAACTAAGTCGAAATCTTCTTAGTCAAAAGCAAGCAGGTGCATTTTCCTTTATAATCAAAGTAATGCTTCAACCCATTCGTAACCCCTTGGTTTCAACCCACTACCTTTCGCCTACATCCAATTCACTACGTACCAGTTCCTTGATGCATTTGCATTGGTTTCGACTGTGTAGGAGGCGAAGGAAAAGAGGCGGAACCTAGTGTCGAAAGCATCGAAACAATGAAAAACCTATTTATTTGTTCTTTTAAACTATTTCTTTTGTACCTAACCTGCCTTGTTTGTCTAAATCTAATTGGTTGCCATTTTACTTTTTCAAAAGTGCTGCTAATTTCTAGAAATAACAAATTTAAATTACTTGCAAAGAGCCCCTTCTCCTTATATAAATATATAAAACATTTAAGTCCCATACCTTAAATAATTTTATATATCCATTAAAACACTTAGGAATAATCTATGAAAATTTCGAAAAATCTCCTTTAATATGTCTTCCAACATATAAAAATTTCAGACCCAAACCCTTTATTATTTAACCGTAAAAAATTTATAACCCAAAATAACATTTTCTTTACTAGAAAATTCATATAAAATCCAAAAAAATTATGAAAATTATGAAAATTGAAACCCATCTCCAAAATATTATTTCTGGTCGATATAAATTTTTGCAAGGTATTTAGATGTCATTTAATAGGGTATTTACCTTAAAACATGTCATAAAATCAATATGAACATGCATAAATCATCAACAAGTATATATAATCATTCCATTATTCAAAAACATGGCAAAAATTTGCAAAACATTTTGGATTTCTCCTTCAAACTGAAAACAAAACAAATGAGAGATGTAAACATTTTTCACCTTAGCTTTAAGGATTAAGGATGTGAGATTTGAATGAATTTGATTTTGATTAAGCTTCCCCTTTCTCTTTCTTTCTCTAGCTCTTGTTAATGCTAGCCGACCTTAGCTTTTAAACTTTTGAATAAATGAAAATGAATGTGTAGGAGTATACACGGCTAAGGGATATAGATATAGGAATGGCCTCTTTTCTATTTTACCCCTCCTATATTTCATGTCAAACTCTTCTTTTAATTCATTGTTTAAATGGCATGGCTACGCCTTAATTAAATCAAATCTCAATCTCTTAATCAACACATTATTTTATTTAATTTAGCTAATTAAGCATCATAAATAATGTTATCAAAATATGGGGTGTTACACGTTGCATCCTTACTTTATTTAAGACTATCTTATGTATTTCCTACTTCCAGTAAATAAGCCATCTTGGAATATCAGAAGCATTGTAAATAGGCAAAACTCGCCCAACTTTAATTAATAAAATTGCTTTGCTTTCTGAACCAATAAAACCATGTTCATAGAAGTAACCTGCTGAGTCGACGAGGTCAAATCGCTCAAAACCATCTGATCGCTGCTTGAGATAGTGGAATCACCCTCAAGTACGCCTCATCTACCCGCTAGGTCAACGGAAAAAAATCAACTCAAACCGTTGAATCGACGGAACTCGATCCCCGCCTTTTAAGAACCGGTGTTGCTCCGGAAACAACGAGAAGGCCCTAGTCAAAGCCGCGTGCCTCCATAAGCTGTGCATCGCTTCCTAATTTGTGGAACCATGCTCTCGAAATATGAACTCCTATGGTTGCCCGAAGGTTGGTGACATCGAGAGATTCCAAACCGTTTCGGATCGACGGGTCATATCGATCCCAAAAGTCGCACATCCCATATGCCACACACACTCCCAAAAGCCACGCATACTCTTAAAAGCTGCGCATTTCATAAGCCGTGCACACTCTTAAGTACCGGCATTACCCCGGCAATGCCAGGAAACTCACCTATTGCAGGACTCACAAGAATCAATCTACTCCCACCATCAGGAGTAATTGGCAAAAAATTCCGATTGTTGACCGACAGAATCTCTAGAATCGAGACGCTCAAATCACAAGTTCCAGAAGATAGGAACCACAAAATAGACTCGGTTATAGACATCTGAAGAATCACACAGATCAACTGGTTATTTGTCAAATGTTTGAAGTAAACAACCACATGAACTAGGGGGAACACACACCAATACTCAGAAACAAAATCCAAGTACTTCACGGTTCTGTTACTCTAAACAAAGAATTTTGGCGATAATTACAGGACTAGATAAAATAGCAATAAATAAAATTGGCATAAGTGCATGAAACATAGATAAGTAAAAAAATAAAGTTACAATCAAAATATCAACATTGTATTGCTTATAGCATTTTCTATACAAAGTCAAAATATGGGGGCCGTTCCCACACAATATCGTCCAACAAAAAGGAAAATACAGATGCTACAACGACAAAAGCAATAAGTGCAAACTTTGCACTTATACAAAACACGTATCAAACAAATCAGAATGTCCCAGAATCTGGCCCTAATGTTACTCGAGATGTTAATGTTTCTTTCCACCGCTCCCTTTCCTACCTTTGGTCGGAAGTTTCTTCTTCTTCTCAGAATCCCTGCTAGGAGTTGTGTCGCTGCCTGAAATATCAACTATCTCCTCCGTGCCAGCATATCCTCCCTGTTCTTCGACCTTCTTGGAAGACTCCCACTTGGTCCTATGCTTCCAGGACTTGCAGGAGCTCCTTGAAGACTTTCTCTCCTCGATCTTTTCCTTCTTAACAGGTACCATCTGCTGTTCAGTTTTGCTTAGCTGGCCAGTTTGGTCTTCCTGCTCTTGAGCTTCAACTGTTGTGAAATCGCCCTACAGAGATACGGAAGGGTCGTCCAGGTCGTGCAACGCGGCAATCTTCTCGGATTCTAGCCTTGGTTGTGAGCCAACACGGGCACATCAATTGAAGCGGCTATAGAAACAAGCGTCGAGGTAGATGAAATAGTAGTAATCCTAGGGATTAAAGAGATCGGTAGGTCGGTAGGTAAAGAAGACGAACCTATAAGATCAGAAATGAAAGCTTTCAGCTCGTCTTGTTCTTGTGGCGTGAGCTAAAAATTCTCAAACTGGAGGGAAACAATAAGGTTACCTACATCTGAAGAGTGACCAAAAATTTCAATCTCATACTCCCCACCTTCTCCTTCTTTGGATGGCTACATGATCTTTGGAGAAGTTCCAGGACCACCCGATGCCTTCGAGACAGCACCAGAGGGGCAGACAACAAGGCAACACCACCGGAGAGTACCTTGAAAAGTTCACTATGCCAACTATTTCGTCTCACAATGGAACGAGAGACCCGAAAACCCACATGTATACGTACAGTTAGTACATGGACGGAGTAAATGCTTCAGATGTCGTTCGATGTAGATGTTTCCCAATTTCTCTGGAGGGAATTGTTTCCATGTGGTTCACCAGGCTTCCGCCGAGATCCATCTCCACCTTCAATCAACTAGCAACAAGATTCCTTGATCAGTTTAGACTTCACATGGCACAACCAATAGATGCGATGTCCTTATCAGGCTTATTCCAGGGACGGAATGAATCTCTAAAGTCCTTCATGAATTGGTTCAACACCGCGGTAACTAAAGTAAGTAATCCAAATGACGATATGGTTTTCATGGCCTTAGTCTGTGCAATTCACCCCGTAACTGAATTCAGAAAATGGATCAAAATGAAACAATTTACCACTAGAAAGGACTTCAACCGAAAGGTAAGCCAGTACTTGAGATTAGAAAAGGCACAGGAATTAAAAATGAAATCTGCTAACTTACAACCAACCAATATTGGGCAGGGTGGTACGGCGACAAACCAAGACATAAATACCTCCGGGACCACTGAAGGGAACACAGGAAAAAATGGGAATCGGAAAAGGAAGAACCAGAATTCCAACAAGCGAAACGAAAGTAGCAAGCGACTCAAAGGATTGAGGCCTGAAGAATACACACCGCTTAATGATACTATAGAAAACATCTCGCGACATAGGGGACGGAGGACTACAAGAAGCCACCTAAATAGGAAGCAACTGAACAGCAAAAGCGTTCATGAAAGTACTACCGCTTCCAAGAGATATATGGCCATAATACGAATGAGTGTCGTCACCTGAAGAATTTGACTGAGGAGTTGATTGGTAAAACAGGCTTCGGTAGTATGTGAGGAAACCACATAATCCTGATCAACTCGCAGCGCCCCAAGCTCGTAGAGATCAAGGGAATCAAGCGGGAGTAAGCAAAAAGGGACCCAGATAGACTACCTAAAGACTCATCATTGGAATAGTATCTGAAGGACCTCATCCCGTGCAGAAGAGTTGGGGAGAAATGGAGCGGTATGCGAGTTCATTAAAGCACGCTTCGAAAGATTCGTGCTTTGCAGTCTAAGATGAAACCCTTGCCAAGCAGGAGAGAACCCTGAACGATGACATATTATTCCGAAACCAAGGCACCGAATGGATAGAAGTCCAACTCTCGACCCCATGGTAGTGATGCTAGGAATCGGACCCGCCATGGTACGATGAGTATTGGTAGACAGTGGCAGTTTTGTGAATATCCTTTACAAATGCACCTTTGATCAGATGAAGATCAGTATGAAAGATGTATCCGCCTACCAAACAAAGATTCGAGGATTCACCGGTGAACCCAAACAGCCTATCGGAACGGTTGACTTACCCGTAGAACTTGGAGAAGGTGACCGAGGAGTCACCTTCATCCATATCTTTGTGATCGTAGTTGAAATTTCCACCTAAAATGCCTTCCTGGGGCGGCCCGCCCTGGCAAATTTTAGGATTGCTTTAGCTCAATGGTGTCTAACTATGAAATTTCTGACGGAAAGTGGAGTCGGGGTGATCAAAGGAGACCAAAGTGCCACTAGAGAATGCTATACTGTAGAACTACATGAGTCCAAAAGAAAAGAAAAGGAGAAGAATATGGGGAGAACTCTCCACATTCATGAACCTACCGAATAGCAACTACAGAGCGGCCTCTGGCTTAGGGACCATAGTTGATTCGATAAGGCTTTGGACTCTAGAAAGAAGAGTTCAAGGGAGAAACGGGCAGCACCGATAGAATTGACGATGTCTGTCCAAGTTGATATGGATGACCTAACATGGATCTTGAAAATTGGATCACATCTTGGAAACAAGATGCGACTTGAACTCATCAAATTTCTTTGCGCCAACCTGGACGTGTTCACTTGGACGCATCTCGATATGTGCGGGGTATTGCCATAGATTGCTTGCCACACACTTAACATTGATCCCAAGAATACGCTAGTGAAGTCGAAAAGGCGCAGCCTAGGACCCGAGCGGTCCAAAGCGTTGAGAGAAGAAGTGGTAAACTGATGGTGAATGGTTTTATCCGCGATGCAACTTACACTGGATGGGTATTCAACCCGATCATAGTCAAGAAGTCCAACAGGAAATGGTAAGCTTGCATCGACTACTCAGATCTGAACAAAGTTGCCCAAAAGACATCTTCCCTCTACCCAAATCGATCGGCTTGTTAACAGGATGGCTATACATAAATTGCTATCATTTATAGATGCATGCTTGGGATACAACCAGATCATGATGCATGAACCTGATCAGGAAAATACCGGTTTTATTATTGATTTGGGACTATACTGCTACAAAGTGATGCCATTTGGCTTAAAGAATGCTAGGGCAACCTACCAACGACTAGTGAACACCATGTTTAAACATCAGATTGGGAAAACTATGGAAGTTTATGTAGACGATATATTGGTTAAATTATGCATAGCTATAAATCAATTGGACAACCTTGCTGAAATGTTTGAAATACTCCGCAAATATGGAATAAAGCTCAATCCACTTAAGTGTCACTTCGGGGTCGCCTTTGAAAGGTTCTTGGGATTCATCGTAAGCGCCAGAGCATCGAAGAAAATCCCAAACAAATAACCGCTTTACAGGAAGTCGAGCCCCGAGGAACAGAAAAGAGTAACAAAGCTTGAATGGAAAGGCTGCAGCACTGAGCCGGTTCATATCAAAAGCAACAGACAAATGTATATCATTCTTTGACGCGCTAAAGAAGGGAAAGAAGAACTTTGAATGGAATCAAGCTTTTCAAACTACGTTCGAAGAGCTACTGCGACATATGGAAACCCTGCCAATCCTATCCAAGCCGGTAGATGGAGAAGATTTGTACATCTACTTAGTAGTCTCGCCCCATGCATTGAGTGCCATGCTCGTACGAGAAGAAGCTAAAATCTAGCGACATGTATATTACATTAGTAAATGGTTTGCTAGAGCAGAAAAGAACTATCCGAAATGGGAAAAACTGGCATATTTCCTTTTAATCGCATCCAGAAAGTTACGACTGTACTTCCAGGCACACCCGATCAGAGTGTTGACAGATCAATCCTTGAAGCGAGTGTTATACCGCCCCGAGACCTCTGGATGGCTTATCAAATGGAACATCGAACTAAGTCAGCAGGAAATCACATACCATCCTCGAAAGGCGATCAACAGGCAAGCGTTGGCAGATTTCATTGCTGAATTAACAATACGTGATAACAAGGAAGAAATGACTACAGAAGTGGATACATGTTGGAAGTTATTCGTTGATGGTGCATCTAACAACTTCTGCTCGGGAGCAGAGGTAGTGCTTAAGACTCCCGAAGGATGATCTGTTTGTTATGCGTTGCGCTTGGAATTCCCTGCAATAAATAACGAGGCAGAATATGAAGTATTGATAGCCGGACTCAAATTTGTGAAGGAACTCGAGATAAATTCCATACACATTTATAGCGATTCTCAGTTAGTCGTTTGTCAGGTGAAAGGCGAATACCAGGCTCGGGAGTAGAACCTCACCCCCGTACTTATCTAAAGTGCAGGAACTGCTGAACGACATAGAGCATTACACCATAACTCATATCCCAAGGGAACAGAAGATGAAGGCAGATTACCTAGCCAAACTCGCCAGTTCCAGAGAAGCTCAATCGTTGGGGCTAGTCCCGGTTGAAACCTTGACCACTCCAAGCATAAGAAAAATAGATGTCGATTGGATTTTTGAAACAACCAAAGAACCAGAGTCATGGATGATGCCAATCAAGGACTATTATCTCGTAGGAACCCTCCTCGCACATAGGAATCAGTGGAAAAAGCTTCTCTAAAAGGCACCACAATTCGTAATACAGGATAGGATACTTTACCGAAGGGGATTCTCCACCCCTTGCTCAGATGTGTGACCAACGACGAAGCTCGAAGGATCCTAACAAAAGTTCATGAAGGCAACTGCCGAGATCATACCGGGGGGCAAACCCTTGCAAAGAAAGTTCTCCAGTATGGGTACTTTTGGCCAACAGTAAACCGCGATGTAGTGGATTCCGCCAGACGGTGCGATCAATGCCAAAGATTCAACAAGATCAAAAGAACCCCCTCGATGGAGCTAACATAGATGGTCAGCCCATGACCGTTCACAATCTGGGGAATTAATTTGATTGGTGTATTACCAATGGTTAAAGGAGGAGCCAAATATGCTATCGTTGTTGTTGACTATTTCACCAAATAGGTTGAAAAGGAATCGCTGGACACTATTACCACAAAGAAAGTTATTAACTTTGTTACTAAAAATATCATTTGCGGGTTTGGTGTGCTACAGAAAATCTTAATGGATAACGAGACTCAATTCAAAAGTGTCGAGTTCAAATACTTTTGCAAACGCTTCCAAATCGAGAAGAGCTTTTCCGTTGTCACGCATCCGCAAGAAAACATGCAAGTGGAAGCAACATCTAAGATCATCAAGTCCACCATCAAAAAGTGGCGAACCAAAGCAAAAGGAAATTGGGTCGATGAACTTCCACTCGCATTATAGGCATATAGGACAACACACAAATCTGCAACTGGGCACTCTCTGTTTTCCCTAGCATATGGTTCAGAAGCAATGATCCCAGTTGAGCTAGAAGTCCCTTCTCATTGAAGGCAAAACTTCGATCAAAGGAAGAACGAGCAGCTCTTACTCGAGTAGCTTGATATGGTCAAGAAGAAGAAGTCGAATTAAGGATTGCCGCTCACCAGAAAAGGGTCGCACAGTACTTCAAATCCAAAGTTCATAATACCTTCAAAGTGGGAGACTTTGTCCTTAAGAGGGTCTACTCTATACTGGGAGCATTCGAACCAAACTAGGAAGGACCCTAAGTGATCGATCAAAAGATAGGGGATGGCACATTCAAGCTAACAACCGTCGACGGAGCCCAAATTCCCCGAGCATGGAATAGTGAATCACTGCGTCCTTACTTTATCTAAGACTATCTTATGTATTTCCTATTTCTAGTAAATAAGCCATCTCGGAATGCCAGAGGCATTATAAATTGGCAAAACTCGCCCAACTTTTATTAATAAAATTGCTTTGCTTTCGAAATCGATAAAACTGTGTTCACAAAAGTAACCTGTTGAGTCGACGGGGTCAAATCAACTCAAACCATCCCACCATTGCTTAAGATAGTGGAACCACACTCAAGTATGCCCCATCTACCGTCGGGTCAATGGAAGCAAATTAACTCAAACCGTTGGATCGACGGAACTCGATCCCCGCCTTTTAAGAACCGGTGTTGCTCTGGCAACACCGGGAAGGCCCCAATCAAAGCCGCACGCCTCCATGAGCCACGCATCTCTTCCTAAGTCATGGAACCATGCTCTCGAAATATGAACTCCTAAAGTTGACCGAAGATTGGTAGCGTCGACAGAGTCCAAACCGTTTCGGATCGATGAGTCATATCGATCACAAAAGCTGCGCACACTTCCAAAAGTCGCATATCACATAAGCCATGCATACTCTTAAATCATGCATGTCATAAGCCACGCACACTCTTAAGTACAGGCATTGTCCCGACAATGCCAGGAAACTCGCCTATTGCATGACTCACAAGAATCAATCCACTCCCACCATAAGGAGTAATCGACAAAGAATTCCAATTGTTGACTAACAGAATCTCTGGAATCGAGATGCTCATATCACAAGTTCCCGAAGATAGGAATCGCAAAATGGACTCGGTTACAGACATCTGAAGAGTCACGCAGATGAACCGATTATTTGTAAAGTGTTTGAAGTAAACAACCACATGAACTGGGGGAACACACACCAATACTCAAAAACAAAAACCAAGTGCTTCACAGTTCTGTTACTCCATACAAAGATTTTGGCGATAATTACAGGACTAGACAAAATAGCAATAAATTAAATTGGCATAAGTGCATGAAACATAGATAAGTAGACAAATAAAGTTACAATCAAAATGTCAAAATTATATTACTTATAGTATTTTCTATACAAAGTCAAAATGTGGGAGCAAGCTACAATGACAAAAGCAATAAGTGCAGACTTTGCACTTGTACAAAGCACGTATCAAACAAATCAGAATGTCCTAAAATCTGGCCTCAATGTTACCCAAGCCTGTCAATGTTTCTTTCCACCGCTCCCCTTCCCACCTTTGGTCGGAAGTTTCTTCTTCTCAGAATCCCTGCCAGGAGTTGTGTCGCTACCTGAAATATCAACTATCTCCTCCATGCCAGCATCTCCTTCCTGTTTTTGACCTTCTCGGAAGACTCCCACTTGGTCCTATGCTTCCGGGACTTGCGGGAGCTCCTTGAAGACTTTCTCTCCTTGATCTTTTCCTTCTTAATGGCTACCATCTGCTGTTCAGTTTTGCTTAGCTGGCCAGTTTGGTCTTCCTGCTCTCGAGCTTCGGTTGTTGTGGAATCGCCCTTCAGAGATATGAAAGGGTTGTCTAGACCATGCAATGCAGCAATCTTCTTGGATTTTGGCCCTGGTTGTGAGCCAAACATGTACAGCAATCGAAGCGGCTACATAAACAAGCATCGAGGCAGATGAAATAGTAATAACCCAGGGATCGAAGAGATCGGCAGGCGGTAGGTAAAGAAGGCGGACCTATAAGATCAAAAATGAAAGCATTCGGTTTGTCTTGTTCTTGTGGCATGAGCTAAAAATTCTCAAACTCAGGGGAAACAATAAGGTTACCAGCATCTGAAGAGTGGCCAAGAATTTCAATCTCATACTCCCTGCCTTCTCCTTCTTTGGATGGCTGCATGATCTTTGGAGAAGTTCCAGGACCACCCGATGCCTCCGAGACAGCCGTTAGAGGGGAAGACAACAAAGCGGCACCGGTCAAACTTGCTAACTAATCGTGAGGCTATTTTAATGATTCGCCAGGCCCGAAAATGAAAGGCTCTGGTAGCACTTTGGCAGTTGTAGTTGTAGCTGCATCGGCGGCCTCTTGTTCCCTCTCAATTCGAATAATCTCCCTACCCTTTATCAAAGCCTTCTTTAACTCTTCATTGAGATTGGCATCCTCCAACTCTTGCTCGTTATATATATCCCCATTCTCTCAGAAATGGGCCAGAACTTCCTTCCAAACCAGAGCAAGAGTACGTGGGAATTTGGGCCCAGATAGTTGAGGCTCCCTTGATGCAGCAAGGAGTTAACATAGAAATTCAAGATGGTGCCATCCATCTTCTCCATTTTCCTTTCGAAAGCATTCTACAACTCCAAGTAGTCCGCTGTTATGGCGGCCTTCTCAACTTCAACCAGAGTCTTCTCAATGTTAAGTTGCACGTCTCTTTCCTAAAATAAAGCAATCATTTAAGTCTGATCAGAAACAGTCTTATCACAGGATTCAACCATTTCCGCATAATCAGCAATTGTCTTTTTATAAGCCTCAACAACTTCGTTATGATCAGCGATGGTTTTCTTCTAAGCTTCGATGATCTCACACGGGCTTCAAGCTCCTCTTTCAGCTTAACCTCATCCATTTGGGCCTTCTTGATTTCATCATGGAACATTATTTCTATTTTGTGTGGGCTCTTTTAATTCCTTCAACAAACTTGCATTGCTATTACTCTCTCGGAATGCAGCGTCCCTCTCCTTTATCAATGCTTGATTCTAGCGTCACATTCTGTTAACATCCTCTTATAATCGTCCATCTCTGACTCGAAGGAGAAGATCTTTTGGTAATTGTTACGGTTGGTGTCTGCCAGTTGCTTGCATAACTTTTCCCATCCTTTAACTTGATCCAAATTGCTTTAAATCGCTTGAAGATAGGGCATATAAGAGTCTTTATGGATTGGGCGCAGGTCGTGATCAAATTTAACTCCCTTTAGAAACCATCCTGGGAGTGCAGCTTCGAGTTTGGGGGGACCAGATTGGAGAACATAAGCCGGTCTCCTACGGAGACACGAAGAACCAGAAGCAGGCACTACGTGAGTTTATGGGGCTTTGGACGAAGGTCAAACTTGAACAGTGGAAGCTAGAACTTCAATTCCAACAGAGACTGAAGCCGGGAAAATGCTTGGTGCTAGAGGGATGAGAACCGCGATCCACCTTCGACTTCTTGGGCGGCTCTTCTCGGTTGTCGAGAATTTTTATCTGCTCAAAACCACTCCTGTAAACTATACCTCGTTCTCTATCATGCCGACGATGTACTTCAGCTTCCAAATCTTTCCTTCTTCTCCACTCTACCTCGGTTTCATGGGGATGATGGCGGTTTGAAGTCCATCTTAACCAGCGTTGTGAATCAATAAATTGTTCAAGGGCCTTGTAAAGTCCATGGTCTCTTATAGTACCTGATATAAAAAATAAATAAAGAGCTTTAGCGAAAGAAAATGAACCTAAATAATGCATATGTAAGTGAATGTGACCCTAATGAAATGTGTAATATGTCATAGGCAGCCTAAAAGGATGTCACCAACCAGATCAAGAAGTCACCTCGGTAGAAATTGGGTAGACCCTTGACCCAATATTACCGGGGCAAGGGGACAATCCTTTGAACTCGAAATCTTCTTCCATGAGTTCATCGATATTTACATAACCGTTGCTCAAATCTCCAAAGTTAATACCGATTTTCTTAAGTGGGGAATCATGAAGTCACTTGGCTGCTGGGGTAGCATCTTTAACATGAATCATTTGGGGAGGCGAATCCAGGAGAATGGGACTTATTTCCGGAGTTTCATCACACGATTCGAAGTTTCCATCACCGGAACTTGCATCGAATTCATCATCACTAGGGGAGGAATCATAACTGTTGGTGCTCTTAATATCACCCTCCTTCTTTTCCGTTGTCACCGTAGCCTTGCCCTCACGCTACTTGAATTCTTCTTCCTCCTCCTTTGGAGTCGGGGGCATCCTGGGTGGGTAGCTGGCTTCAATCATAACACCTTTTCCTTTATGAGTTTCTTCGGTCGGCCTGCCAAATAGATTTTCTCCTCCTGAAAGGTCACCCTCTTTGAAGCCATGTAATGAAGAAGTGGAACGTGTTTGAATTCTGGAACGCGAAGAAGATGGAACTTCAACGGCTACGACAGATATCCCGGGATGCAAAAACCCATACTGAAGCAAATTCTCATCCGTTAACAAAAACTTGACCGATCTTTCTTTGGCATCTACGGCCTTCAGAGTATGGAAGATTGGATCGAGTAATGGATCTTTATTCGATCTTGGAATGACTACAAGAAGTAGTCAATCTATCAAAAATCATATAGTGACGTATTAAATTTCAATGAGTAAAAGAGAAGGCTTACCTCCCATCGTCCAAAGACGATTCCTTCAAGACACCCAACGAAAATATATTGGGTCTTGAATTGGGACAAGTTACTTTAAAGCTGCAACACGATCTTGCGGTTTCTTTCCGCCTCAATGACCACGAGGGACGAACATTCATCTCTCTTCTTAAATGAGAGAAAATATCTCAACTCATCAAAACTTGGGACATGATTAAATGTCCGCATAAACAAGATGTAAAGGCAAGTCAAGATCGCTTATCTATTAGGGTGAATCTGAAATGGAGCAATTCCCAAGTTTAGAAGAGTTTCTCTCAAGAAGTGATTGAAGAGGGGGCACTGCACCATTCAAGCACATATACTGGTGGCAAGCGGTGTACCTCGAAGACGGCATATATGCAAAATCATTCTTTAATGGAAGGCATAAGTCATCGTCTTAAATGCCATGTTATAAACAAATGTTATGCAGAACTTCAGCAGAGATTACGGAGGAAGCTCTCTCTGGAGGATTGAGTAGAAATCTAAAATTTGGAGGAGTTTGATCTACAACTAGACCAACTGGAACTAATTGACCGTATTCAGCTCGCGATACTGAAGAAGTGGGTGCTACTGAAACTATTTATGACGGCGCAGTTGATGATGATTCAGCCTTCGAAAGTGCCAGACTTCCTCCACTGGATTTATGACGGGATGACGGGTGCTTCATTCTATACAACAGAACTTGTACCTAATGCGATCAGATAATTCGATTTTTAAGTAAAAGTCCCCCTATGCCTAACACTTGAACTCCGAAAAAAATATTGATTTATACCGACACATCGGGTTCCAAGTGCTGGCTTGAGCAAGTACAGTGTGTAATCTATGTTGGACTGGCATGGTGTCATGAACACTACAAACGCTCTATTCTGTGTAGATAGTTAACTCGTAGTAAAGAAAGAAAAGAGCTTCTCGTATCATTCATTAAAGTTATTTCTCCTACACTTACCCGTTATCGACCAAAGGTCGATAACGGATTTGCTGTCTGAAGCGACACGGGAAGCTCTTTCCATTCAAGGTACACCGATTGTGCAATGACAGGACCAATTCGAAGTGAGAAACTATAGATTAATGGGTCCGAATTGAGTAGAGAATTCTTAGCATAAGTCAATTTCAGCTCTCTGGAAGGTGATAACAGCATAAGCTACGCACAAAACGCTAACTTAAGCTATTATTACATCCCAGAAAAACTAAAATCAATCTGCAAGACGTCATGTCGGATTAATAATGTATCTCGGTGCAAGTTAATTATGATTCTGTGGACGTAGATAGCAAAACATGTAAGGCACTAAGGCGAGACCCAATCTTCTTTCCATGGAGAACTCAAGACTCGATTTACTATCTTCTTCCACAAAAGTGCAATCAACTCGAATTCTCTGTTACGTCCATTATTAATACAACCTCATCACCAAATCGTTAAAACAAAATGCCAAAAATCCATATCACCCACCTCCAGTCAAAAATCAAAAGGCAAATATGGTCAAACTCTAAGACGACGGCGATCCAAGGTGGATAAGTCAACGGCGATCCAAGTGGGTAATGTCTGTGGCGATCGAAGGTGGATAAGTCGACGGTGATCCAAGTGGGTAATGTCGGCGGCGATCCAAATTGACAAAGTTTTAGGAGCTAGGGGTAAGGTCAAACCAGCGGCGAAGTCCAGTAGGGTCGATGGAAAGAAACTCTGGCGGCGGAGATCAACGGCGGTGACGGCAGAAGTGAAGCTAGGGTTTGAATACATTGGTTTGAGTCGCGAGGCAGAAGGATCAATTCGCAAAAGAAAATAAGGTAGAGAAGGAAGGATCGGCTCGAATGAGGAGTTAAATAGAAGATTGAACAAAAAAATCGCTAAGTCCTTGGACCGCTGGTGATCCATCAAATTACAATCAATCTCCTCAAAACTTGCCTAGCATGATCCACGTGTTATTTGCAAGCATCGTGAAAGTTATAGGAGCGAAATTGATTTATTGTTACAAGTAATGACAATTCACATCAGAACTCAACAGACAGCTGAATTACCAAAGACAAATTCGCATGATGGCCTCAACACAATCATTTGAACCTCACTAAACGGAAACTCAAAGGCAGATACTTGTAGAGCACGTCTTATCAACGAAAGCATACTCTGGAGGGCAAACGTTATCCGAGTTTTTAACCTAGTAGAATTCAATGGAAGTTAGAACATCTGCATCAAGTCAAAACGACTCAAGAATCAAATAGAAGGATCAAAAGAAGGAACCAAGAGGGACTCAAGAGAAAAAAGCAAAAAATAGCCTAAGGGTATAGATCGCTAGCGATCCACCACCTATGGAGCGATCCATAAATATCGCTAATGGGTCGTCCATTCTTCTTACATCATGAAGCATTATCTTTTCTAGGGACACCTGTTAAGTTTCATGATGTTCCAAGCAAGATAGATCGAGAAGTGGGCATTCATCTGATTCCAGTAATAGTTCAACGCAACATGTACATGAATCATCTTTAAAACAAAGCATCTAGTTATGAAATTGCACAAAGGGCATCTACAAAAGGCATGGAACATGATACAATTAAAGAGAGCCAAAAATAAGCTAACTGCATGGATTGCTAGCGATACATCGTATTAGCTTGGCTCGCTATGAAATTTCCTAAGCGCCTTCGTATCTCCAAATGCAAGCTTCTGGCAATGTGGCCTAGCCCAGTAGCCCTCCAATCCCTATAAATACTCACCCTTCTGCAACATAAAGAGGATCTTCTAGACTAGCTGCTGAAATTCTGCATAAACTATTCTTCACTCTTCTCCTTCCATACAACAGTCATCTAAAAAGTACACTGTGATTCTCCAGTGAACTCTAACAATAGTGACCTGATCTAACTTACAAAATCCAATCAATTGTAATCAGATTCAACTTGTAACAGCAGTCATTCAATCATAGAAAGTTATAAAGTGGATGTAGGCTTTTTTAACAACCGAACCACTATAAAAATCTCTTGTCTCTTTACTTTTCTGGCAATTTGCTATTGTTTGTTCTACTTTATTTCCCTTGATAAACAGGGCTGGTGGTTTCACACTTAATCCAGGGTGTTGATCCATTTTTTGGGTTAACAGTAGATTGAGTTATAGATACTATTTTGCGTTGATGTTTTAATGTATAGATAAAAAATACTACAAGCATTCTTATCGATGATGGATTTATACTCGAGAGAAAGGTCATTTCCAATGCTTGATTAGATCTCTAATAAAAATTCATAGTTAATATTAGAAGTCATGAAATTATATGAAGAATAAATATGAATAAAGGTTGATTATATAGAACAGACAAGGTGAAAGTGATAAATTATTGAATAAAGAGTTGACTTCAAATCTAAAATTATTTTGAATGTCAAGTTAAGAAATAAATGGCTTTGCTTTATTAGTAGAGGAGAGATACACATTATATTTCCATTCAGTTGATTGTTTTAAAGTGATTTTAGGAAAATAATGAAGACATTTAATGTGGATAACTAGAATGCAAGTTTATCTTTGTTTTTCTTAGAAAAAGTTAATTTTATCTTTGAGTAAATCTTATTTTCTACAGATACAATAGAATAACTTAACTTTGGCTATTTCTTGCATTTTGTAAAATCGTTATTTTGTTATAAATCATTCCTGCTTTCATCTCAATATTTGTTGATTCTCTACATATGTGGGTGTCTATTTTAAGCAATACTTTGTTATGGTTTATAATATAGGCATCTATTAAAATATTTTCTAATAATATTACTATTAATAAAATTAATATATTTTTGTTGTTCATATCATTGTCTACATTCCCTACACCTTTTGTTCTAATTGTTACCTTCGATGAAATATGTAACATCCCACTATTTTGGACCATTCAAATCGACAATAAATCCACACATGTCGGACTTGAATACTTCAAAACAGTGGATTGTCAAGAAAATTTGGAGCAAATAAAACCAAATACAGAATCACAGACACAGAATATCAGAATAACTCGCAGCGGAAATAAAATACCATAGTAGTTCATGAAGCTACTATATACATACTCTCAAAACATATACAAAATCTCATAGTCAAAACAGATACAATAGAAGTCAGGATACATAAGTCAATAATACAGAGACAATACTGGATAGGAAATAACTGGAATAGAAGTCGATGAACCGATAGACAAATAAGCTCCAACAAATCTCTAGCTCCAGAAGGTGAATCCAAAGCTGTGATTCTCAGGCTGACCCGAGCATAAAGTAAAACACAAACACTCGAGTCAGGACATACATACTTATACAATGTAAACCAACTCAAGTGAACTGTAATAGCAAAGCTCAATAACCGAAAGAATGCTTGGGATCGCCTATCCTTTAAGGATCTGTTAACCATCAATTAAGTGGTAATAAACATTATCATAGAAATATCCATATTAAAGTAAACAATGCAAATAACAGTGTAAATGTGACTAGTGTAGCGCAGAGCTGCAGTAATCTCTCACCTCTAGCCACACTCTCAAATTAAAGGTGTGAATCCAAATAAATCACAAGGAAATAAAACGGCATACAGAGAAGTGTACCCGTGGTTATAGATTTCAAAATGGTTTATAATTTCGAATTAAAATCATTCATTTAAACCATTAAAAGTGAAGTCATTATACCTTCAAATCAAATATTAAATTCCTAAAATTTTAACCTTTTCTGAGCTCATTTATTCACTTAAATACATTAAAACATTAAAATTCCAACTTTCACAGCACTTAGAAAGTGCTGCGATAAGTTACATTTGAAAACAATTAAGTTCAGCAAAGACAGCATTTAAAAACTGTTGTAGTAGTTCAGTTTCATTTGAAAACATGTTAAATTCAGAAAAGACAGCATTTATAAACTGCTGTGGTAGTTCAGAGTTCAATTTAAAAATTTCTATTTCAATTCAGCAAGGACAGCACTTATCAAGTGCTACTGTAGCCTTTTTATTAGTTTCAGGTTTAAATTTTAATTCAGCAACCACAGCACTTACAAAGTGCTGCAATAGCCCTTAGTTAAATTAGTCTTTAGTTCATTTGTATCAACCACAACACTTACAAAGTGCTGCAGTATCATTTACTTCAGATTTTAAGTTAATTCCAGAAACGATAGCATTTCTGAAGTGCTATTAAAAGAATTTCCAAATTTATATAAAAATTCTAGAAACAATTAAACTTCAATTTTAACCATGTTAACTTATAAAAATCATATTTCCACATCAAAAATGTTCATTTAAATACCTTAACTTATGGTTTTTTATAAAGAAATTTTTTACAATAAATATCAAATTTTCCAAAGTTTCACTTATTAAATTCAAGTGTACCATTTTCCCATTTTTCATTTTTTTTTACAATTTACTTTAACACTTAAATTTATATTTCCATTTTCACAAATAAAACTTAATTTCCATTTTTATTTAATTAACTTAAACTTTCATTAAAAATCAAATCAAAATTTCCAAATTAAGTTATGTTTAAATCACAATTTTTCTATTCATTTATTTAACAATTTTTAATACATAGAAAAATCCTTAACCCTTTATTAAATCATTTTAAATTCAATTTAAATCAAATTATCATATTTTTACATTTTAAAAATACTTAAAATTTTCTAGAAAAATATATAAAATAACCACGGATCTGTATAATATTTTATAACCTAAGTCAAGTGGTACGGATAATATATCATTTCAATCCGAAATTTACAAAGAAAAATCCGGGTTCTATCATTTCGAAACCGCAATCCCAAGTTAATAAAAATAAATAACAATCGCTTGGGCCTATCATTTCAGCCCATAACGATTTTTCCCTATTCTAAAGTCCATTCGGGTATGTATCATTTCAACCCATAGTGATTCTACACTACAAAGAACTTGCAGTGTGAGAAACATAAATAAATAAACAGTATAACAGAAAATAACATAGCAGATGATGTGACAAGTTTATAACAGGGTTTAACATCATATAATTCACATCACATGCAGATATATCATGATATAAAAATTCTACACATTCACTTGTTGTCACTTCACAAATTATATAAGTATAAATGTCATGAGTGAATACTCACCTTTTTAAGCTGGATTAAATGATGCAAAACACACTAACAATTCTAGAAAGCACGATACAACACGATTATAGATTCAAGTGGAGAGAGAGCCAAGATATTGATCTTGTATACAAAATAAAACAAAGCAATATAAATATATTTTTAAAATACAAAGATTAAATTGAAAGAAATGAAATTAGAATTAACAAATGACTTAACCAAGCTTTTAAATCAAAATTTCTTAATCTCAACTCACTTTTGCTCGACCATACATGTTATTTGGTTCAGCTATGATGTTATAATTGATAGTAAGGCTCAGATTTGGACTCAAAATGGCATGACTAGGCAAGATTGTGAAGGGGTAGGAGTTACAAATGAAGGAAGGCAAAGGGACAAGGCCTAAAGTGGAGTTTTGGTGCATATAGGCTCGGCCTATGGTCAAGTTTGGGCTCGGCCATGGTCAGTTGCAGGTCATGTCAGTGGTGAGGTGATGTTCAAAGGAGGTGTACTTGCTGGTGGTGGCGGCTAAGGGGGTGGCCGTGGCAAGGAAATGAAGGTGGTGGTGAAAACTAGGTCGGCTATGCAATTTTTCAAAAGGTTTGCAATGTTTTTATGGTGCTTGCCTCATAGGTGATCACGGCCAGATCTGGACAGGAGGAGGGGGGAGATGGTTGCTGCCGTGGATGATGAGGGGGTGTGGTGGTGGTGGTCGAAGGAGATGGTGGTGGCTATGGCCGAGCAAGGCATGAAGAAGTCAAGGCAAAAACAAGCAAAAAAAATCAATGAAAAAGAAGAGAAAAAGTAGAAAAAATGGAAGCCTTTACATACTTTTTTTTCCAGAAATGAAGAATGCCGTGAGAAATGAAAGTAAGGAGAAATTTCTCACGTGAAAAGTAAATGGAATGCACATCCAAAACAAGAGAAAATGAAAGGCCAAAGAAATAAAGAGTCTAGTAAATGAAGAGTCACAAGTTTTAAAAGCTTTTGTCTCTTTAAATTTCCAAATTTATTTATACAAAATAAACAAAATAAAAATCAAGTAAATAGAATAAAAATCAAAACAAAATAAAGTGAAAAGTGAAAATAAATAATTAGTCTTAGGAAAAAAAGAAAATCAATAAAGAAAATAGTTTATTATATTGAAACTAGAATTAAAAAATTGTAAACAAAATCACTTATATAGGGAAATTCCAAACTCAACAAGATTCACACAATTAAATTCAAAGCCCAAAACAAAATAAAAGATGGAAAATAAAATAGAAAATGAAAAATAAAAATGCAGATAAAACTCTGTGTGTAAAATGCTGAATTTATCAAATTCTAAATAGTTTAAAACGGAATTCGACGAAACGAAAACAGGAAAGATATCAAAACCAATTACTATTCCAAAGGAAAAGATAAAAATTTTAAATTTCAATATTTTCAATAAACAATAAATGTGTGACAAAATATAATATTTATAGAAAATCAATATTTAATTGTATTTGGAAAAATAAGAATAAAAATGAAACAAAAATCCAAATAGGAAAAATTCCAAACTTCAATTTAAAATTTTGTAAAGATCAAAGTTTCAAAATAAAAATTAATTTAAAAATATTTATTAAAATTATGGGTTGTTACAAAATATCATCAAAAATATTGCTATGTATATCTATGGGTATTTTGTCTTATAGTTATGTGAGTTTACTTTGAATTATGCTTATTGCTACACTGTTTCATTTTATTTTTGCATAAATATTTGAAGTAAAGGAAAAAATTATTTGACTATTTCAAAAATTTGTCTTCATTGTATATACAATGTAAAAATTGCATGTCATATTATACTATATGTATTCAAGTATATAATGTTTCAATGTAAATATGATATATTACTAATTTAGTTAGTAGTGCTAATGCAAATAATCGATTGTTGTTTAAATCAAATTTGAAATGCCACTTCATTTTGAGCACAATCTGTCTACAACAAGTTTAGAATACTATTAACATAGCAAACTACGTGGATATGTATATTTATATATTTAACATGTAGTAAACCCATATTCAACTTATGTCGCTTACATTTGAAAACTAACGAGCGTGCTTAGTAATATAATGCTTACAAAGTTAGGAATAATGGATAGTTGATGTTTTCATTCTTTGTACAAAATCATTTTTCTATATAAATGTAAAGGTCTACTTTTTGCGCTCTGAGATTACCAAAGCAAATTTATCAATAGCTCAATAAAAAACCAATCTAATAAAATTATGAAATATGATATCATATTCATATAACAAAATAAATCTTGAAATGCGCATACATTGTCATATTCATTGTAACACCCTATAAAATTAATAGTAATTAATAAACAATTAATAAGGCTCAAAAATGGAATTTTGAGCAAACATCAAAACTTGGACATGAAACTTGCACTATTGAGTTCGTGGTAATTTTCTTAGCAACTTTCATATTTGGAGTTTCATGATCAGAGCTCAAACGAAGAAGTTATTAGCGTTTAAAGTTTCCAGAACGAAAATAATTAAAAACGAGAAAAAGAAATAAATACTATTAATAGCGTGGACCCCACCAGTCGATCACTTTACTTGGGCCAATCGACCGCTAGTGGTGGACCGCTTATAGGGGTGGTTGACTGGTTGGGGGTGGTGGCTAGGGTTGAACTTGGCCGAACGGCTCGGATTTAATTATTTTAATCTAACGGATGTGATTGATTCGAGCGCCTATAAATACAAGCCTAAACCCTCACTTCTTTGTTCATATTTTCTGATTAAAGCAGTGAAGCTCTACTATTTTTCCTTCTCCACTATTTCTATCTATTATAAACTATTATATTATATGTATATATTGTTAACCCATCTTTTGGCAAGGCCGTAGACAGGCAGATTTAACTAAAGTGGTTGCTCGGTTGCCGAGACTGGAATACGATGGGTTTTAGTCAATTGGGTGGATGATCAATCATGAATAACAAACACGGTTAAATAGCCGGGATTCGGCATGGTCAATGGACGAAGGCTATTGGATACTTGATGCTTTTCGACATGTCTCGAGTTATCCTAGATTTGCTTCGAGTCGTAGTTGGTCGAGCTTCGAGTCTCGCAGATGGTGTCTTCGAGTCATTTTTGGTGGTTCGGCTTTGGTGGTTCGGCCTTAATGGTGGTTCGGCGCTTGGAGGTGGCTCGGCGTTGTGGTTCGGTCAGGGTGGCTCGGCAAAGTTGTTCGTCGTTGTGGATTGTTCGTGGACATGGCTCATTTGTTCGATTGAGAGAGTAGGTCGGCATAGTACGTCGCTCGGCGTAGGACATCGCTCGGCATAGGACACCGCTCGGCATAGGACATCGCTTGGCATAGGACAGCGCTCGGCGTAGGACATCGCTCGGCATAGGACATTGCTCGGCAGCCTCGTGTCCAGGTAGTTGTTGCTTCGGGTCAACTTTGTAGGATGTGGCTCGGCGTAGTTGGAATATGGGTCGGCGAGGCCTTGCTTCGAGTTAGAAGCATCTCTACTTCGAGTCGCAGGCAAGTTTACTCCGAGTCTTGGATAGGACTGCTTCGAGTCGTCACAAGGGGAACTTCCGTTAGGCATGTCAACTGCTTGGGGTCGGTCATAATGGTGGAGTCTGGTTTGGCTATGGGCTTGATGGGCCCGGATTACTCAGGAAGTCTAACAACTCCAGTTTTGCCTATAAATACAGCCTGTAGGGCTTCAAAAAAGGGGATCTCCATTCTATCTCTCTTCATCTTCTACACTAAGGCTGCTCTGCCATTGTTAAACTCTGGATTGTAACTGTAATTGATTCTAACATCAATAAAAAGGAAATTTCTGGAGTGGACGTAGGCCGGAGTCGGCTGAACCACTATAAATCCCCTGTTTTTACTGCTTTCTTTTAATTTTTACGGTTCTTCATATTTATATTCTCTACACACATTCTGTTTGTGATCTGTGATCGTTGTTTGGTGCTTTCAACCGAATTTGGGTGTTAGTGACCAATTTTGGCGCTAACATATATAATTGGAGAAGGGAAGAAATAAAAGAGAAAAATAGAAGGAGCGAATTAATATTGCGGAAAAAGGTAAATTTCATTATCATAATCTATATTCCTCTTAACTAGGAGTGAGCATTTGTTAGTTAAAACCGAATGAACCATCCAAACTAATTAAGTTCGGTGGTTTGGTTTTGTAAGTTAATTGGTTGATTTTGGTTTCTGTTTTTATATTTCTTTGGTTTATTGGTCGGATTTGGTTTTCAACATTTGAAAACCGAACCAACCAATTAAACCAAATTTAAAAATTAAGTTATTTTAAAATAAAAAATTACTACTGGGAATGCTATTATTTACAATATTTTCATAACTATATTATTTTTCTTTTAATCCTTATCGATATTTTTTGAAGAGGAGTTTGTTTTTCAAAATATTTGCATCATACGGACTCAATTAATCGCTTTAATCTTAAATTCAACAACCAAAAGAACTAATTCATTTTAAGATAAACCAAATAAACCAACCAAACCAAACCAAATATTATTTTTTTTGTTGGTTTCGTTTTAAAAAAATATCGATTTGGTTTGGTTTGGTTTTTGTTTCTTGAATGGTTATTTTGGTTTCAACATTTTTTATCGGTTTCAAATCGAACCAACCATTTTCTCACCTTTACTCCTAATCCCAAACCTCTTCTTAGATTTATGATTCTAATAGTATGTATATATCTTATACATTTTCTTTTGAATTGGAGTGGAAAAGGAGTCAAGTAAAGGGATGAATTCAGATTTGGGAGATTTGGAAAGCTTGAATGGTGAGTGAAAAATTATATGATTTAATTATAACATTGAAATTTATATCATTGAATTTTACATAACTATTATACCTATATAAAATATGATGAGTTGTAGGCTTAAAACGGACATATATGAATGTCGTCTACATATTTTATATGATAGGTAACTAGAATAGGAATGGTATTTACATTATAATTTGTAAATTTGAAAAGTCCCTAAATTTATTAAAGTTGAAAATTGATAAAGTTGTAAAGTTTACATCAGATTTATAGTTGGGTTGTAAAATGTTAGTATTAGTTTAGATTGCCCTAATTCGACTTGGAATGTGAATTTCTGTATTTTAATTTACTAGGTGTAGGGTACAATTTAGTTGTACCTATTTCCATGTAATTTCCATAAATTATCTAATTCTACAAACGTGTAAAAAGTGCATCGTTTGAAATAATAAAGAGTATGCCAAAAATGAAAGAAATGAGTAAAGTACGGACTTTGTAATTTCAAACGAAGCAATGTTCTTACTATTGGTTAATTTATGGAAAGTTATAATGGTAATCTTTTTTGGAAGGAGAGCTTTGATAAATTAAAACATGGTAAAAATATTCTGGTTTAGGGGTTACTAGTTAGAAATAGGGATACATATACATATATGTGTGTGTATAACCGCGATTATTGATTAAAAATAAAAATATATTTATATAGCATAATATACATCGATATTCGCATTAGTTATAATTAGAATGTGTAGTTATAAATAAGTAGAAAATTATAGGATTAGGAGTTATAGATGGAAAAGAGATGGTAACTTCAAAATTAATAAGGCAATAAATATACCGTTAATAGGGAGTTTTAGGAATTAAAAGGGGGCATAAATAATTTATTATGGCATTTATGGAGAAATGAATAAGCATAATAGGTTGAATGAGAGTGAATAAATAGACGTTATTATAAATTGCCCAATTAGAACAATAATGACCATTTATTACGAACAATTGACATTTATGGAATATAGTAAATTAACGTATAAGTAAGGAATTATATGCTAGAAGGAAGTATAATTTTCATAGTGGGAAATTATACAGTCTTAACTATACATTTAGAACAAGCATGAATTAGTGGCCCTAGCCCAACATTTAGGCTTTGGGTGATCGGTTTGATTTAGTGGGTTGGGATGCGAGGTTAGCAGAGTTACACAACAGAAGTCCGCCCTTCACCTAGAGGCTACCAACAGTTGTGTATACTTACTACTGATGTGGGACTTCTCCAACCATAGGACCTGTGGGGAAGGGATATGCGTTTACAGATAGGTTGGGGAAAATATACCAAGGGTTCGCCTTGGATTTGAAGTATTAAATGACCCAATACTTTTAAGGAAATGGGATCTGCTTTATTTCTAATAAGACGTATTAAGCAATTGAAAGGGGCATTTTCCTTGACTTATATAGGTTAGTCTAAACGAGATTTCGGTTGTGAATGATCGACGGGCTATGTCAGTATTATTATTGGACCGGTATTTAGTAGTAGGGCTAGGATATAGGCTATGATCACCAGCGGTCGGTAGCAAAGGCATGGGTTATGCCCTTATGGATTTTGCTTCCTACTAGTATAGAATCTGTATGGGATACATATAGACTTTAAAGTTTAGTTAGTCGTTTGGTTATCGAAGGTGGGCTAGTTAATCCTTAGATGAGTCTTTGAGATGCATTAGTAGTATGGAAATTAAGTTACAAAGCCATATATAAGGGTCAATGGTATCTATACCTTGGACTGGTCTGCTATCGTTTACACTGCAAGGGGACCGCTTCGAGTTTAAGGTATTAAATGGTCGTTGGGTCTGCCTCGTAGTTTGTGTTGTCTATTTCAATAAAAGGAAAGAGGTAATTCTTTGTAACTTCAAATGAAGCAAAGTTCTCACTTTTGGTTTGCTTTTGGAAAGTTATAGCGGTAATCCATTTTGAAAGGATAGCTCTGATAAATTAAAACATGGTAAGAAATATTCTGGTTTAGGGATTAATAGTTAGAAATAGGAGAGGGTATGTGTATGTATAAAACCACGCTTACCTTTTAAAACTAAAAATATATTTATATAGCGTAATATACATCGATATTCGCATTAATTATAATTAGGACGTCTAGTTATGAATATCCTAGCAAATTATAGGATTAGGAAGTATATATGGAAAAGAGATGGTAACTGAAAAATTAATAGGGCAATAAATATGCAGTTAATACGGAGTTACAAGAATCAAATAAGGACATAAATGTATTAATGGAACTAGCTAAAGAAATTATTATGGAACTATGGAGAAATGAATAGGCATAATAGGTTGAATTAGAGCGAATAAATGAATGTTATTAGAAATTGTCCAATTAGAAGAGTAATGACCATTTATTATGAGCAATTGACATTTATGGAATATAGTAAATAAGCTTATAAGTTAGAAATTAAATGTTAGGAGACAGTATAATTTTCATAGCGGAAAATTATATAGACTTAATTATACATTTAAAACAAGCGTGAATTAGTGGGTCTAACCCAACATTTAGGCTTAAGGTGATTTGGTTTAGTGGGTTGGGATGCGAGGTTAGTAGAGTTATACAACAGAAGTCCGCCCTTCACCTAGAGGCTACCAATAGTTCTGTATACTTACTACTGATGTGGGATATCTTCAACCATAGGACCCATAGGGAAGAGATATGCATTTAGGGATAGGTAGGGGAAAATATACCAAGGATTCACCTCGGAATTGATGTATTAAATGACTCGTAATTTTAAGGAAATTGGATTTGCTTCATTTCCAATAAGAGTTATTAAGTAAATGAAAGGGGCATTTTTCTTGACTTACTTAGGTTAGTCTAAACGGGATTTCAGCCGTAGAAGGTCGGGGGGCTACGTTAGTATTATTGTTGGATCGGTATTTAGTAGTAGGGCTAGCATATAGGCTATGACCACCAGTGGTCTTGAGCGGTCAGTAGTAAAGACTTGGGTTATGCTCTTATGGATTGCGCTTTCTACTAGTATAGAATCCATATGGGATACGTACAGACCTCAAAGTTTAATTAGTTAGTTGTTTGGTTATCGGAGGTGGGTGGTTAACCCTTAGATGAGTCTTGGAGATGCATTAGTAGTATGAAATTAAGTTATAAAGTCGTATATATGGGTCATCGGTCTTTGTAGCTAGGACCGATTGAGTAGCGTTTATGCTGCGGAAGGCTCACTTCAGGTTTGAGGTATTAAATGGTCGTTGGGTCTGCTTCCTCCATATTTAAGAAGTACTAAGTTGTTGGGTTTTTGGGTAGTACAATGTTTAGATGCATATTGGCATACACACACACACATACATACATACATACATACATACATACATACATATATATATAGTTATACCTCAATGGAGCTTAGGCATATCATATGTGAACATAGGATTGAATAGATTAACCTTAAATAATAGACATGATATTTAAATAGGAATCAATCTGCGTAAATTAGTGTTATGGATAAAGTATGTAATTTTCTAGTCACCAGAAATTTACTCTGACCCACTGCTCATTACAACCCACAGGATATATTTAGAGGGATGTGGTATTGGTGCAAGACAGGAACTGCAGATGGTGGAGTCTTCACTATCGTGCTCGGCACTAAGGCGACTAGATATCCAAGGAATAATATTGATTCCAAGGTAGTAGCCTTAATCAGTATGTATGTTCTAATATATTTTTCTATTCCATTGTGAGTTTATATTGACCGCCGTTTGATATTCTTATGTTTATTACAAGTTACCAAAATCAACAATCTATGCCCTAATGAACTTGGGTTTCAATTTAGTCAAAATTTCGGTCCATTAAGGTGCTAGTTATTACATTTGGTATCGGAGCTTAGGTTAGTCGATCATAGGTGTAACAACCCGGGATTTTGTAAAAGTTAGTTATCGTCATTAGACGATTAAAATTGCTAACAAATTGCTATTGGAATTTTAATCGAGTTGAAATTCTTTTATGATTTGGTGAATGATATGTGGACTTTAAAAATTTAATATTGGCCCATGTTTATATCTTTGGGCTGTGTTATATCAAGAGGAAAACTGGTCCCCCTTCATTCACTTTTCGAAAACCCTAAACTAAACTAACGAATGAAATAATGCCGGCCTTGTTCTCGTTCGTTTCTCTTTTCGAAATTAGGGCTTCGTGCCGACTTTTGTATTTCGATCGAATTGGCATTTTGCGCCTTGCTTTGTTGATTGATGTCCCTTCGAGTGTGCTCGGCTGCTTCTAATTGCTTCGAAACACAGGTGAGTGATTTTCACTCACATCTAATTCAATTTCGTTTATTCGTGACTTTCATATATTTGATGATTACTTGCTTCTCACGGTTTCGATTCCTTTCGTGGTCACCACGGTGTTGATTTTGGTTTGACGATGTTGTTTTTCTTTGTGCTCGACTCTGGTTATTCGTGTTCATCCCTGACTTCGGCTTTGACCTTTTCTGATGATGTTGATTTCACTAGTGACTTTGGTTACACCTTGCTTTGACTTTGGATTTGCAAATTTACTTCGGCACTTCTGCTCTGACTTGATAATGTCTTCGACATTTTAACTGTGGCTTCGGCTCTTGATATTGTTTGAACTTGTTTTGGTTGACTTCAACATTGGCTTGATTCTTTGAATTGAAACTGCAGTTACATTTCCTCTGTAGCATTTGGCTGCAGCTCTTCGCGTCACTGTTGCATACATGTTTCTATATCATTGTATGTTGCAGCCTGATATGCTTGGAGTCGTAGCCTTATCTGATGTTCTAGCTGAAGCTTGTACATGTGTGTTGTGTACTTCATGTTCCCCTGACTTTTGCTTCACTTGAAATTGCACTGCCTATGTTGTCATATTGTATTTGCACATGTAGTCAGGTTTGCATTGCTGTTACTGTTATGTTGAAGTCACCTCTGATGTCGTGGCATTCATACTTTATTGTTGTGTAAACTTGTTGTCTTTGCTTGTTCCGCCTGAGTCGACTTGCATTGTGTTGTCTGGTCTTCATGTATATATCTGTGCAGTCTTCTCTGGCTTGATGTCTTGGATACTACATATTTGATGTGTGTCATTTGCTTGTTGTTCATAATTTGAAGTCTGGTGCATTTCACAGTTGCATACATGGGCTTGACACTGTTGCATTGTTTTCAGAACTGTTGTTTGACCATATGTATTTGAATCTGGTTTATGTATATGCAGCCTTGTGTTGACACTACTGCCACATGACTTGTACCTTGTATATGCGACTTGAGTTTTGCTTCCATTTGCTTGAAGTTGCAGTGCACCACCCTTATGTGCATGTTTCATTTATGCAGTTTTGTTGACTTTGTTTTCAAGTGTACCTCACTTGTTTCATTCTTTAACTGCACCTGTGTTGAATCCTGCTTCGGGTTTGACCTTGCGCTCGTTTGTGAACTTTCATTGTGCATTCATGTGCACTTTGTTCATTTGATGGTTACTGGGTGGATGCTGTGCTCATGCTGTTGCAGGTCCATCTGGTTCATTTGATTTGAGTGGTGTCATTTGCTTTTGAGTCATTGAGCTTTTGTGTATTTCATCACTGTAGTGGCGAGGCAGTGCACGTGAACATGTACTGCAGCCCTATCAGAATTGACGTTTTAATTGATATTTCAATTGCTTGAATTGTTTCGTATGTTCGATTCAATATTTTGAAATTGTATTTTGATTTGATCATTTGAGATTGTCTAATTATCTATTTGATAATTAGATTATGAGCTTCTAATTATTTATTGAATAGTTGGATTTTGTTGTTAATTGCCGTTTAGGCAATTCTGAGGCTTTCAAATTATCTTCGTTGATAACCTTTTTACTTATCTTTGATATGATTGAATTTGCCGATTTGTTGTTTAACACTGGTTAGTGTTATATCTGCCGTTATCCGATTCTCTTATCGAAGAGTTGGATATACGAGATTTCTATGACTGTCGTCTACTAATTATTTAATTATTATTGCTTCTATGCATTAATAACTGAGTTTGAATTAGACTGACCCGTGTATTATTTTCTTTTGAATTTAATACTCGGGTCAGACCGAGTTATTTCAGGTTGTTGATATCTTGCTTTGGGTTTTTGCTTGAGCTATGAAATCTCTTCATATCTTTTGGAGTAGTCGTCGTCATTTTGTAGTAGTCAGTGTATCTGATCTAGGTTGATATGTATTCATGTATATTATTCGATAATGTACTTGTATATATAACTTCCAGAGTCGACAGTTGTAGTTGTATCATATGTATTGTGTCAAATGTATTGTAACTGACATCAGTTATATATATATATATGAGACTTTTATTATCTGTGTTCCGCATTTAGCTTATCTATGTTATTATTATTATATATATTGTCCTAAACTATTATGAACCATCGTAGTTCGTTTTATACTGGAATTGGGTATGTCGATGGGAGTAAATAAATAAGAGATGAAAAATAAAAATATATACCACTCCTATCGAGGCAACCAATACTAGTGTAGGGCCCAACTACGGATGGTCGCTCCTATCCAGCCTTATTCTTCGTAATAACAGACAGTATGTGACGCCCCACCTCTATGCTCATAATAACAAAGAGTATTAAAAGAAATACTGTCTATTATTACGAAGAATAAGGCTGGATAGGAGCGACCATCCGTAATTGGCCTTACACTAATATTGGTTATCTCGGTAGGAGTGGTATATACTTTTTATTTTTCATCTATTATTTATTTACTCCCATCGACATATCCAATTATCAGTATAAAACAAACTACGATAGTTCATAATAGTTTAGGACATTAGATATAACAATAACACAGATAATATAAATGCGGAACACAGATAAAAACAAAAGTCTCATATATATATAACTGATGTCAGTTAATACATAGTTGACACAATACATATGATACAACTACAACTGTTGACTCTAGAAGTTATATATACAAGTACATTATCAACTAATATACATGAATACATATCGTTCTATATAATGACACGACTACTACAAAATGACACGGACAACTTCAGAAGATGTGAAAAGTCTTCATATCCTGAACAGCAACTCAAAGAAGAAAATCTACAACCTGAAATAACTCGGGTCTGACCCGAGTATTACATTCAAAAGAAAATAATACCCAGGTCAGTCTAATTCAAACCAGTTTATTAGTGCATATAGGCAGTAATAATTTAAATAGACGACAGTCACAATAATTCCCGTCTATCCGATTCTTTAAACAAAGAAACCGGATAACGGTCAATATAACACTTAACAGTGTTTAACAAAATCAGCAGATTTAAATTATGAACAGAGATAAATAAACAATTTATCAAATCGACTAAATCAATTTAAAACTGTCAAATCTGATAGGGCTGCAGTGCACGCACGCGTGTACTGCCTCGCCACTATCGTAGGAGATACACAAAAGCACAGTGAAAGTCATAAGTGATCATAAGGTCAAACCCCCGAAATCGGGTTCAACTCAAGGAATAACAAGAGAGGTGAGTACTGCACTGATAAATGAAGTGCAGCCACAAATCAAGTGATAATAAATGCAACAAAATCTCAAGCATCGCCAGCAAAAGGATACAGCTACATGAACATCGCATTATGAAGGTGAGGCACCAAAATGTGGCACCACAACACAATCAATAAGAGATACCAAGAAATGGTAACACACAAATTCACAATTCAACATGATGGCAGCCGAAACATCAAGACAGAATGCAATAAAGAATTGCACAAGTGAAAAGGGAATAAGCCCAGACTCAAGTAGAACCAACAAATCCAACAGCAACATGATCAAGTTCATCAATGCAGATCAGAGTTCAAGTGACAAATGCACAAAAATGAACGCAAGTCACAGGTGATACCAGAATGAACCAGTGATACTGTGACACACAAATTCATCTAATCAACGTGAATGCAAGACCAAACTCAAATGTGCAGGTACATGAAGATGCAGTGAAGTCAAAGCAAGCATATGAAATGTAGATGCATGAATAATGAAGACTGCATATACATCAAGGTGAATAAATGGTCAAGGTAGACAGCCATGTTCAACAGAGATGTACAACTTATGAATGAACCAGTATCATAGTGAACATATGCAACAATGACCAAATGAACATATTCAAGTGAAACAGTGGAAACATGATGATCAAAAGGGAGCAGTGCAATAGTCATGTACAGGTCAGGGGTGAACCCCATAGCACTATGATCAAGTACAACTCGAGCCAGTCCAGCTACCATGTGAAAGCAAGTAGTCAAAGTAATAACAATGCAGACAAGTACTAAATCCACTGAAAATGGATGATCTAGCCTGGCAACATGGAGTCGACCAAGGCAGTAAAGCTTCATCGAAGCCACAGACAACTACGTTATCAAACTCGAAGTCAGTGATAGGAAAATCAAGTAAAATCTGGCAATATCAAAACAAGTAGAAACCGTGAATAAACAAATCAGTGCCAAGGTCAAAGATTTTCACTGGCCACGAATACAAATAGATTTTCACGGAACAACCAAATCGAGTCGCAAGTTAATAACCAGAAAATCACAAGTTCGAAACCACTGCCGTGTTTTAACAAAATCAAGCAAAAGTGGCCGAGATAAAATAATTTGGTACGAACGAACAAAACAAGGCAACAGCCGAGACCACAGAGGCGAGATCAAAGTTATCTAAATCAACTCAAAACAGTGATGGGACGAAAACGACCAACACGAAATCATATAACAAAACAGTATGCAGTTCAAACAAGAATAATGTCGCAAGTATCAAAGAGTCGAGCCAAATCAGAGATCCCAACAACAAACGAAAATCGAACTGCCATAACCCAGTTTGAATTAGAAGTGAGTTGCGAGCACTCACCTTTCACGGCGACGAAGGCAACAAAATCTGATCGAGCCACCCAATTCGAAGCCGTGGTAACCCTAAGTTGATGGAAACCCTCCTGTGAAAAACGAACGAGCAAAGAATCGTGGTCGCCATCGAATTTCAGAAGCCTAGTTAAATTGGAGACGAACGAGGAAGTATACGAGGCCGCCACCATTTTCTTCTTTTCGATTTCTTCTGTTAGGGTTTTCTCGAATGAGGCATGGAAGGGGTGGACGGGTTTTTGAGTGTAGAGAAAAGGAAATAGCACTTGATAATTTTCACGGCCCAAATTAAAACAAAGGAAACAAAATCAAAATTTGATAATGAAGCCCAATTAGCAATTTATAAAAGAGTTTTAACTCTAACAATCCAATTGAAATTTTAACTTGATTTAAAAATTTCAATTGCAATTGATAAACAATTTAAATCACCGCTTGACGATATTCAACGGCTATCAAACACTGGGTTGTTACAGACTCCCCTCCTTATAAAAATTGCGTCCACGCAATCTTAGGGAATAAATGGATAAAAGGTAACAACCAAAAGAGCATGGCAATGACGAATGTATAAGCAAAGCAAGTGTCAGCGGAGAAGTATTAGATAAGAAATCGAAAGGTTCGACTGCTTCAAATCAAAAGAATCAACCTCGTGGGAATCAGGGATCAAAATCAGACGACTAACCAAAGCAAGAACAATCGAGTTCCAGCAACTAAAAGAGAAGGAAAACAGAGCAGAAATCCCATACAGAGCATGAATTGAATGTGAGTAAATCAAATTACTCACCTGAATCGCCAGAGAAAAAGACGAAGCTCAAATCTCAAAAATCGCAAATATTCAATCATCAAAACGATAATTGAATTTTCAAATCGCAAATATTTACTTATCTCAAACGATAATCAGAAGACAATTCAAATATCTGATTATCTCAAACGATAGTCAAATTTCTCAAATCTGATAATCAAATTTCAAATTCAATGAATATTCAATTATTAAAAGCGATAATTAAATCTCAAACCAGCAAATATTTAATTATCAAAAGCGATAATTAAATCTCATATCAACAAATATTTAATTATCAAAAGCGATAATTAAATCTCAAATCAGCAAATATTTAATTATCTAAAGCGATAATTAAATCTCACATCAACAAATATTTAATTATCAAAAGCGATAATTCAATCTCAAATCAGCAAATATTTAATTATCAAAAGCGATAATTAAATCTCAAAGCAACAAATATTTAATTATCAAAAGCGATAATTAAATCTCAAAGCAACAAATATTTAATTATCTAAAGCGATAATTAAATCTCAAATCAACAAATATTTAATTATCTAAAGCGATAATTAAATTCGAAATCAGCAAATATTTAATTATCAAAAGCGATAATTAAATCTCAAAGCAACAAATATTTAATTATCAAAAGCGATAATTAAATCTCAAATCAGCAAATATTTAATTATCAAAAGCGATAATTAAATCTCATATCAACAAATATTTAATTATCAAAAACGATAATCAGAACTCATATCAACAAATATCTAATTATCACAAGCGATAATTAGAAACAACAAATATTTGATTATCAAAAACGATAATCAGAACTCATATCAACAAATATCTAATTATCACAAGCGATAATTAGAAACAACAAATATCTGATTATCAAAAACGATAATCAGAACTCATATCAACAAATATCTAATTATCACAAGCGATAATTAGAAACAACAAATATCTAATTATCAAAAACGATAATCAGAACTCATATCAACAAATATCTAATTATCACAAGCGATAATTAGAAACAACAAATATCTGATTATCAAAAACGATAATCAGAACTCATATCAACAAATATCTAATTATCACAAGCGATAATTAGAGACAACAAATATCTGATTATCAAAAACGATAATCATAACTCATATCAACAAATATCTAATTATCACAAGCGATAATTAGAAACAACAATTATCTGATTATCAAAAACGATAATCAGAACTCATATCAACAAATATCTAATTATCACAAGCGATAATTAGAAACAACAATTATCTGATTATCAAAAACGATAATCAGAACTCATATCAACAAATATCTAATTATCACAAGCGATAATTAGAAACAACAAATATCTGATTATCAAAAACGATAATCAGAACTCATATCAACAAATATCTAATTATCACAAGCGATAATTAGAAACAACAAATATCTGATTATCAAAAACGATAATCAGAACTCATATCAACAAATATCTAATTATCACAAGCGATAATTAGAAACAACAAATATCTGATTATCAAAAACGATAATCAGAACTCATATCAACAAATATCCAATTACCTGCAGATAATTGGAAGCAACAAATATCTAGAAATCAATTAAGAAGACTAGAAAATCAACATAAAAGCTTGGATCGATCCCATCAGATGGCGAGTTTTTAATTCGCCGCACGTGCATCTCAGAGTGGCCGAAGCCTACCAAGTACTCAACATAATTTTGGCGCCCATCAGATTGACCCGAAGGTCCGCAGAGTGACCCGAAGGTCTAGTACTGGTATTTGACCCGAAGGTCCGCAGAGTGGCCCGAAAGCCCAACAAATGACCCGAAGGTCCAACAAATGACCCGAAGGTCCTCATAGTGGCTCGAAAGCACACGAAAGCATCAAAATGTTTCAATTAACGAGTCCGGAATTAACCGAAATAGCAAACGCACATGTCCCATACCACGTGTTTTACTAAATCGTTTGATTCTCTTCATCGTTTCCTTGAAAGTGTGAAATCATCAAATTCATCAAAACAACAGATATTCAATTAACGAGTCCGGAATTAACCGAAACAGTAAAAGTGTGGTTCCATACTCCGCACTTTTGCTAAATCGTTTAAATCACTTCATCGTTTCCTTGAAAGTGCAAAATTGTGTATTTTGTAAAAATACACTTTACATTCTCAAACGGACAAGTCCGGAATTAAGCGAATCAGTAAAAGAAAGGGGTCATAGTCCTCGATTTTGCTGAAACGTTTAAATCGCTTCCTCATTCTTTTGAAAGCGCAAACTGTTAAAATTTTCTGAAAACAATTTTTATTTATTTTATAAAAATAACAATTCACATTCTCAACTGGACAAGTCCGGAGTTAAGCGAAACAGTAAAAGAAAGGGGTCATAATCCTCGATTTTGCTGAATCGTTTAAGTCGTTTTCTCATTCTTTTGAAAACGCAACTGTTAAAAATTTATAAAACAATTTCCATTTTAAAACGAGTTTCCAATCACGTGATTAAAACAGCAAATCAGTAACAGTTTCGATAAGGAAATTGTACTTCTCAAAAAAATCGTAAAAACGGTTACAAATCAGTATTGCGGAATAACCGCTTGAAAATCCACTTTTAAAACTTGACGGTTACTGAAGCCAAAGCGACAGTAATTTTTAAATGTCAAAATCTCATCAAAAGAATTTACATCAAAATGCAATATCAGTGAATTTTCATTCATCAAAAATGCCACAAAACACCATGCTTCAAAAATAGCACTGGTGTAAAAATCCCGTTATAAAAATAACGGCAACAAAATACGTTTCATAACCAAGCATCGGTTCAACGTAAAATAAATGCAATAACATGCAATTCAAATTTTGCACGTATTATAAAATGAACAAAGAAATCATTCGAGTGTATCTTCAATGAAGATAATTCAAAACAGCAAAAATCTAATCAATATATGATTAGTATACAAGAAAGCCAGCGGAAATTTCAACAAAAATCACATATCTGCAATTTCTTCGAATCCTCAATTCGGATTTGAAATTCTCAAAGAAACAAATAATTACAGCTATGTAAACAACAATTGGAATTCATATCAATTTCGTATTTTGATTTTTAAATCAAAAAGATTATCAGTTGTACTCAGCGAAGACAGTTTCACTGTTTCCGCTACGCACTCTGATAAACAGAACACAAATCAATCAAATCATCAGAACACAATTTCACTATTATTTTTAAATAAAGTTATTTAAAAATTTCATCCAAATTTCAAAACTTTAGTTTTGACTCAAAGTACAAATAAAACATCGACCAATAGTTGTAACATATGTTCCATCCAAGTTATGTTTTATATTATGTCCATAAACCCCAAGCTCTGATACCAACTGTGACGCCCCACCTCTATGCTCATAATAACAAAGAGTATTAAAAGAAATACTGTCTATTATTACGAAGAATAAGGCTGGATAGGAGCGACCATCCGTAATTGGCCTTACACTAATATTGGTTATCTCGGTAGGAGTGGTATATACTTTTTATTTTTCATCTATTATTTATTTACTCCCATCGACATATCCAATTATCAGTATAAAACAAACTACGATAGTTCATAATAGTTTAGGACATTAGATATAACAATAACACAGATAATATAAATGCGGAACACAGATAAAAACAAAAGTCTCATATATATATAACTGATGTCAGTTAATACATAGTTGACACAATACATATGATACAACTACAACTGTTGACTCTAGAAGTTATATATACAAGTACATTATCAACTAATATACATGAATACATATCGTTCTATATAATGACACGACTACTACAAAATGACACGGACAACTTCAGAAGATGTGAAAAGTCTTCATATCCTGAACAGCAACTCAAAGAAGAAAATCTACAACCTGAAATAACTCGGGTCTGACCCGAGTATTACATTCAAAAGAAAATAATACCCAGGTCAGTCTAATTCAAACCAGTTTATTAGTGCATATAGGCAGTAATAATTTAAATAGACGACAGTCACAATAATTCCCGTCTATCCGATTCTTTAAACAAAGAAACCGGATAACGGTCAATATAACACTTAACAGTGTTTAACAAAATCAGCAGATTTAAATTATGAACAGAGATAAATAAACAATTTATCAAATCGACTAAATCAATTTAAAACTGTCAAATCTGATAGGGCTGCAGTGCACGCACGCGTGTACTGCCTCGCCACTATCGTAGGAGATACACAAAAGCACAGTGAAAGTCATAAGTGATCATAAGGTCAAACCCCCGAAATCGGGTTCAACTCAAGGAATAACAAGAGAGGTGAGTACTGCACTGATAAATGAAGTGCAGCCACAAATCAAGTGATAATAAATGCAACAAAATCTCAAGCATCGCCAGCAAAAGGATACAGCTACATGAACATCGCATTATGAAGGTGAGGCACCAAAATGTGGCACCACAACACAATCAATAAGAGATACCAAGAAATGGTAACACACAAATTCACAATTCAACATGATGGCAGCCGAAACATCAAGACAGAATGCAATAAAGAATTGCACAAGTGAAAAGGGAATAAGCCCAGACTCAAGTAGAACCAACAAATCCAACAGCAACATGATCAAGTTCATCAATGCAGATCAGAGTTCAAGTGACAAATGCACAAAAATGAACGCAAGTCACAGGTGATACCAGAATGAACCAGTGATACTGTGACACACAAATTCATCTAATCAACGTGAATGCAAGACCAAACTCAAATGTGCAGGTACATGAAGATGCAGTGAAGTCAAAGCAAGCATATGAAATGTAGATGCATGAATAATGAAGACTGCATATACATCAAGGTGAATAAATGGTCAAGGTAGACAGCCATGTTCAACAGAGATGTACAACTTATGAATGAACCAGTATCATAGTGAACATATGCAACAATGACCAAATGAACATATTCAAGTGAAACAGTGGAAACATGATGATCAAAAGGGAGCAGTGCAATAGTCATGTACAGGTCAGGGGTGAACCCCATAGCACTATGATCAAGTACAACTCGAGCCAATCCAGCTACCATGTGAAAGCAAGTAGTCAAAGTAATAACAATGCAGACAAGTACTAAATCCACTGAAAATGGATGATCTAGCCTGGCAACATGGAGTCGACCAAGGCAGTAAAGCTTCATCGAAGCCACAGACAACTACGTTATCAAACTCGAAGTCAGTGATAGGAAAATCAAGTAAAATCTGGCAATATCAAAACAAGTAGAAACCGTGAATAAACAAATCAGTGCCAAGGTCAAAGATTTTCACTGGCCACGAATACAAATAGATTTTCACGGAACAACCAAATCGAGTCGCAAGTTAATAACCAGAAAATCACAAGTTCGAAACCACTGCCGTGTTTTAACAAAATCAAGCAAAAGTGGCCGAGATAAAATAATTTGGTACGAACGAACAAAACAAGGCAACAGCCGAGACCATAGAGGCGAGATCAAAGTTATCTAAATCAACTCAAAACAGTGATGGGACGAAAACGACCAACACGAAATCATATAACAAAATAGTATGCAGTTCAAACAAGAATAATGTCGCAAGTATCAAAGAGTCGAGCCAAATCAGAGATCCCAACAACAAACGAAAATCGAACTGCCATAACCCAGTTTGAATTAGAAGTGAGTTGCGAGCACTCACCTTTCACGGCGACGAAGGCAACGAAATCTGATCGAGCCACCCAATTCGAAGCCGTGGTAACCCTAAGTTGATGGAAACCCTCCTGTGAAAAACGAACGAGCGAAGAATCGTGGTCGCCATCGAATTTCAGAAGCCTAGTTAAATTGGAGACGAACGAGGAAGTATACGAGGCCGCCACCATTTTCTTCTTTTCGATTTCTTCTGTTAGGGTTTTCTCGAATGAGGCATGGAAGGGGTGGACGGGTTTTTGAGTGTAGAGAAAAGGAAATGGCACTTGATAATTTTCACGGCCCAAATTAAAACAAAGGAAACAAAATCAAAATTTGATAATGAAGCCCAATTAGCAATTTATAAAAGAGTTTTAACTCTAACAATCCAATTGAAATTTTAACTTGATTTAAAAATTTCAATTGCAATTGATAAACAATTTAAATCACCGCTTGACGATATTCAACGGCTATCAAACACTGGGTTGTTACACGGTATTTCTTTTAATACTCTTTGTTGTTGTGATCATAGAGGTGGGGCGTCACAGTTGGTATCAGAGCTTGGGGTTTATGGACATAACATAAAACATAACTTAGATGGAACATGTGTTACAACTATTTGTCGATGTTTTTAGTTGTGTTTTGAGTCAAAACTAAAGTTTTGAAATTATGGTGAAATTTTTAAATCTTTATTTAAAAATAATAGTGAAACTGTGTTTTGATGATTGAGTAATTTGTGTTCTGTTTATCAGAGTGCGCAGCGGAAACAGTGAGACTGTCTTTGCTGAATACAGCTGATAACCTTTTTGATTTAAAAAATCAAAATATAAAAATGAAATTAAATTCATTGTGTTGTTACATAGATGTGTTTATTTTTGTTATCTTTGAAAGTTTCAAATCCGATTTGAGGATCCGAAGCGATTGCAGTTATGTGATTTTGTTGAGATTTTTGCTGTTTTAAATTATCTTCATTGAAGATATAATCTAGTGATTTCTTTGTTCATTTTGTAGTGTACGTGCAGATTTGAGTTGCACGTTACTGCATTAATTTTACGTTGAACTGGTGTTTGGTTTTAAACGTATTTTGTTGCCGTTATTTTATAATGGGATTTTACACTGGTGCTAAAATTTTGAAGCACGGTGTTTTGTTGACATTTGTAATGAATGAAAATTCACTGGTGTTATATTTTGATGTGAATTATTTTGATGAGATTTTGACGTATAAAAATTACTATCGCTTTGGCTTCAGTAACCGTCAAATTTTAAAAGTGGATTTTCAAGCGGTAATTCCGCAATGCTGATTTGATATCCGTTTTTACGGTGTTTTGAGAAGTGAGATTTCCTTATCGAAATTGCTACAGATGTTGCTGTTTTAATCACGTGTTCTGAAAATTGTTTTAAAATTTTTACAGTTTGCGCTTTCAAAAGAATGAGGAAGCAATTTAAACGATTCAGAAAAATCGAGGACTATGAACCCTTACTTTTACTGATTCGCTTAATTCCGGACTTGTCCGTTTGAGAACGTAAAATGTTATTTATTTAAAATACAAAATTTTACAGTTTGCGCTTTCAAAAGAATGAGGAAGCGATTCAAACGATTTAGCAAACTCGAGGACTATGAACCCTTACTTTTACTGATTCGTTTAATTTCAGACTTGTCCGTTTGAGGACGGAAAATGTTATTTATATAAAATACACAATTTTGCACTTTCAAGGAAACGATGAAGAGAATCAAACGATTTAGTAAAACACGTGGTATGGTATATGTGCGTTTGCTATTTCGGTTAATTCCGGACTTGTTAATTGAAACATCTGCTGTTTGATGATTCTGATGATTTTGTGTGCTTTCGAGCCACTATGTTGGACCTTCGGGTCATCTGCTGGACCTTCGGGTCATTTGTTGGGCTTTCGGGCCACTTTGCTGGACCTTCGGGTCATTTGTTGGGCTTTCGGGCCACTCTGAGGACCTTCGGGTCAAATACCAGTACTAGACCTTCGGGTCATCTGATGGGCGCCAAAAATTTATAGTTATTGGTAGGCTTCGGCCATTTGTTGATGCACGTGCGGCGTAGCTAAAACTCATCATCTGATGGGATCGATCCAACCTTTTATGTTGATTTTCTAGAGTATCTTAATTGATTTCTAGATATTTGTTGTTTCTAATTATCTGTAGGTAATTAGATATTTGCTGATTTGAGTTCTGATTATCGTTTGTGATAATTAGATATTTGCTGATTTGAGTTCTGATTATCGTTTGTGATAATTAGATATTTGAGATTTCTGATTATCGTTTTTGATAATTAGATATTTGTCGTTTCTGATTATCGTTTTTGATAATTAGATATTTGATGTTTTCTGATTATCGTTTTTGATAATTAGATATTTGAGATTTCTGATTATCGTTTTTGATAATTAGATACTTGTTGATTTGAGATTTCTGATTATCGTTTTGATAATTAGATATTTGTTGATTTGAGATTTTTTATTATCGTTTTTGATAATTAGATATTTGATGTTTTCTGATTATCGTTTTTGATAATTAGATATTTGATGTTTTCTGATTATCGTTTTTGATAATTAGATATTTGCTGATTTGAGTTCTGATTATCGTTTTTGATAATTAGATATTTGTAGATTTCTGATTATCGTTATTGATAATTAGATATTTGATGTTTTCTGATTATCGTTTTTGATAATTAGATATTTGAGATTTCTGATTATCGTTTTTGATAATTAGATATTTGTTGATTTGAGATTTCTGATTATCGTTTTTGATAATTAGGTATTTGATGTTTTCTGATTATCGTTTTTGATAATTAGATATTTGATATTTTCTGATTATCGTTTTTGATAATTAGATATTTGAGATTTCTGATTATCGTTTTTGATAATTAGATATTTGTTGATTTGAGATTTCTGATTATCGTTTTGATAATTAGATATTTGTTGATTTGAGATTTCTGATTATCGTTTTTGATAATTAGATATTTGATGTTTTCTGATTATCGTTTTTGATAATTAGATATTTGAGATTTCTAATTATCGTTTTTGATAATTAGATATTTGCTGATTTGAGTTCTGATTATCGTTTTTGATAATTAGATATTTGTAGATTTCTGATTATCATTTTTGATAATTAGATATTTGATGTTTTTTTATTATCGTTTTTGATAATTAGATATTTGCTGATTTGAGTTCTGATTATCGTTTTTGATAATTAGATATTTGAGATTTCTGATTATCGTTTTTGATAATTAGATATTTGTTGATTTGAGATTTCTGATTATCGTTTTTGATAATTAGATATTTGAGATTTCTAATTATCGTTTTTGATAATTAGATATTTGCTGATTTGAGTTCTGATTATCATTTTTGATAATTAGATATTTGTTGATTTGAGA
This sequence comes from Allium fistulosum, assembly GCA_030737815.1. NCBI lineage: Eukaryota > Viridiplantae > Streptophyta > Magnoliopsida > Asparagales > Amaryllidaceae > Allium > Allium fistulosum. The sequence continues at coordinate 1,293,222,865 of CM060902.1, forward strand.
TTTCTGATTATCGTTTTTGATAATTAGATATTTGTTGATTTGTGATTTCTGGTTATCGTTTTTGATAATTGGATATTTGCTAGTTTTGCTGATTATGAGATTTTCTAGTCTCTAATTGATTCTAGATTATGTTGATTATATTGAATTGATGTTTCCTATCTATCTCTATTGATAGTTAGAGTTTGCTGATTATGAAGTTCGTGTTTTCTAGTTATTTGTTGGGTTATTTGTTGGATAACTAGATATTTGCAGTTTTGCGATTTGTGATTTGTGTTTTCTAATTATCTTTGCTGATAATTAGATTTTTGTTGTTTTCTAATTATCGTATCGATAATTAGATATTGCTGTTTTGTGATTTCTGTATCCTAATTATCTAATTGATAATTGAGTATTGCTGATAATTGCATTTATTCAGTTTTGTTGTTTTTTGATTATCTATTTGATAGTTAGATTTTGTTGAGAATTTGTGAATTTCTTTTATGGAATTAAAAGATTTCTTTGGCGTTTGTATTCCCAACTTTTATTTTCTAACTTAACCAGTTTATGTTAGAAAAATAATTGTTATTGAGACCTTTAATTATGAAAATTGCGGGGATGCAATTTTTATAAGGAGGGGAGTCTGTAACAACCCGGGATTTTGTAAAAGTTAGTTATCGTCATTAGACGATTAAAATTGCTAACAAATTGCTATTGGAATTTTAATCGAGTTGAAATTCTTTTATGATTTGGTGAATGATATGTGGACTTTAAAATTTTAATATTGGCCCATGTTTATATCTTTGGGCTGTGTTATATCAAGAGGAAAACTGGTCCCCCTTCATTCACTTTTCGAAAACCCTAAACCAAACTAACGAACGAAATAATGGCGGCCTTGTTCTCGTTCGTTTCTCTTTTCGAAATTAGGGCTTCGTGCCGACTTTTGTATTTCGATCGAATTGGCGATTTGGTGCCTTACTCTGTTGGTTGATGTCCCTTCGAGTGTGCTCGATTGCTTCTAATTGCTTCGAAACACAGGTGAGTGATTTTCACTCACATCTAATTCAATTTCGTTTATTCGTGACTTTCGTATATTTGATGATTACTTGCTTCTCACGGTTTCGATTCCTTTCGTGGTCACCACGGTGTTGATTTTGGTTTGACGATGTTGTTTTTCTTTGTGCTCGACTCTGGTTATTCGTGTTCATCCCTGACTTCGGCTTTGACCTTTTATGATGATGTTGATTTCACTGTGACTTTGGTTACACCTTGCTTTGACTTTGGATTTGCAAATTTACTTCGGCACTTCTGCTCTAACTTGATAATGTCTTCGACATTTTAACTGTGGCTTCGGCTCTTGATATTGTTTGAACTAGTTTTGGTTGACTTCAACATTGGCTTGATTCTTTGACTTGAAACTGCAGTTACATTTCTTCTGTAGCATTTGGCTGCAGCTCTTCGCGTCACTGTTGCATACATGTTTCTATATCATTGTATGTTGCAGCCTGATATGCTTGGAGTCGTAGCCTTATCTGATGTTCTAGCTGAAGCTTGTACATGTGTGTTGTGTACTTCATGTTCCCCTGACTTTTGCTTCACTTGAAATTGCACTGCCTATGTTGTCATATTGTATTTGCACATGTAGTCAGGTCTGCATTGTTGTTACTGTTATGTTGAAGTCACCTCTGATGTCGTGGCATTCATACTTTACTGTTGTGTAAACTTGTTGTCTTTGCTTGTTCCACCTGAGTCCACTTGCATTGTGTTGTCTGGTCTTCATGTATATATCTGTGAAGTCTTCTCTGGCTTGATGTCTTGGATACTGCATATTTGATGTGTGTCATTTGCTTGTTGTTCATAATTTGAAGTCTGGTGCATTTCACAGTTGCATACATGAGCTTGACACTGTTGCATTGTTTTCAGAACTGTTGTTTGACCATATGTATTTGAATCTGGTTTATGTATATGCAGCCTTGTGTTGACACTACTGCCACATGACTTGTACCTTGTATATGCGACTTGAGTTTTGCTTCCATTTGCTTGAATTTGCAGTGCACCACCCTTATGTGCATGTTTCATTTATGCAGTTTTGTTGACTTTGTTTTCAAGTGTACCTCACTTGTTTCATTCTTTAACTGCACCTGTGTTGAATCCCGCTTCGGGTTTGACCTTGTGCTCGTTTGTGAACTTTCATTGTGCATTCATGTGCACTTTGTTCATTTGATGGTTACTGGGTGGATGCTGTGCTCATGCTGTTGCAGGTCCATCTGGTTCATTTGATTTGAGTGGTGTCATTTGCTTTTGAGTCATTGAGCTTTTGTGTATTTCATCACTGTAGTGGCGAGGCAGTGCACGTGAACATGTACTGCAGCCCTATCAGAATTGACATTTTAATTGATATTTCAATTGCTTGAATTGTTTCGTATGTTCGATTCAATATTTTGAAATTGTATTTTGATTTGATCATTTGAGATTGTCTAATTATTTATTTGATAATTAGATTATGAGCTTCTAATTATTTATTGAATAGTTGGATTTTGTTGTTAATTGCCGTTTAGGCAATTCTGAGGCTTTCAAATTATCTTCGTTGATAACCTTTTTACTTATCTTTGTGATGATTGAATTTGCCGATTTGTTATTTAACACTGTTTAGTGTTATATCTGCCGTTATCTGATTCTCTTATCGAAGAGTTGGATATACGAGATTTCTATGACTGTCGTCTACTGATTATTTAATTATTATTGCTTCTGTGCATTAATAACTGAGTTTGAATTAGACTGACCCGTGTATTATTTTCTTTTGAATTTAATACTCGGGTCAGACCGAGTTATTTCAGGTTGTTGATATCTTGCTTTGGGTTATTGCTTGAGCTATGAAGTCACTTCATATCTTTTGGAGTAGTCGTCGTCATTTTGTAGTAGTCAGTGTATCTGATCTAGGTTGATATGTATTCATGTATATTATTCGATAATGTACTTGTATATATAACTTCCAGAGTCGACAGTTGTAGCTGTATCATATGTATTGTGTCAAATGTTTTGTAACTGACATCAGTTATATATATATATGAGACTTTTATTATCTGTGTTCCGCATTTAGCTTATCTGTGTTATTATTATTATATATATTGTCCTAAACTATTATGAACCATCGTAGTTCATTTTATACTGGAATTGGTTATGTCGATGGGAGTAAATAAATAAGAGATGAAAAATAAAAATATATACCACTCCTATCGAGGTAACCAATACTAGTGTAGGGCCCAACTACGGATGGCCGCTCCTATCCAGCCTTATTCTTCGTAATAACATACAGTATTTCTTTTAATACTCTTTGTTATTGTGAGCATAGAGGTGGGGCATCACAATAGGAATTAGGATACGCTAAGAGAATGTATTTGTATTTTTACCTATAATTATATATATTATACACCAAACTCTATACATTCCAACTATAGATGTAATTGCGACCATATTTCGAAAGGATGGACGAGACAACTATGAGTTGGAAAATAAATATAGTTAAATTCATACAGCCACCCCGGTTGCTCCATGGAGTGCTGGCTATACCATAATGTGTTGACCAAGAAGAGCATGAGCATGACATATAGAGAATCCTAGAGGTTGGATGGTACTTGACTCCTTTATTGGGCCTAGGCTGCCTTATGATTGTGGATTTCGATGGATTGCCAATTAAAGACGTACATTTCATCCAAACAGATAGGAGATAAGAACCTATATTTTGCAAGCATCCAAAAGTAAGAGTTGGAAAAGGATCGAGAAAGTTCCCTCAAGAAGGTGTGCATTAATCACCACAAATTGATAGCTAGATTTTTGGCGAAGATGAGCTAAGGAGTAGAGAAGAAGAAAAGTCTGAAAGAAAAGACTATTGAAGTCAATTTACATCCAACCCCATGCGAAAGAATTTAACGAAATTCTTTTTTAAATTCCTTAAAATGTTTTGAATGGGGTTTTCAAAGGATTTATTAGGAAGTGGTTGTTTTGAAAAGGCAAGGAGATTTTGAATTTCTTAGTTTAAAATTGGTCGAGTAAAAATGTTTGGATTTAAAGATTTTTGATAAAAGGATTTTTTTTGTTTTTGAAATAAATGGGAAATGGAGCATAGGTTTTGCTCGATGTTTTTTCCCATTTTTATAAATTTAGAAGTTCCTTTTTAAAATTCTTTTTAAAGGGTGGATAAATGGAAACGATACTTGATTGAAATGGCATGAAGGGAATAGAAGGGTAAGAATGCTCGATAATGAAGATAGGATAAATATTCCCATATAAGGAAAATACGAAGAAAAACAACTGAAATAGACTTATACATACCTCTTTTCAAGTTAATGAAAAAAAGCCCAATGGCTAAAGCATGAAGCAAACGCAATGCAAAGAGTCAATGTGAAAAATAATAAAAGAGGAAAAAGGCTATGTAAGGAGAAGCTACTTGAAGGCGATTTAGGTAGGAAAAATTTCAATAGTAGCATTAGGAATTTTAATAGAAATAGCATTTGAAATTTGTATAAAAATAAGATTAGTAATATAGTTAAAATAGTATAGAAGGAAAACAATAAAAATATGACAGAAAAAATGGATAAATTCCATAGATATGCATAGTAATTGTGCGTATGTTTTAGATAGGTGCATATATAGATGTTGCAATTGCACATATCATTTAGAAGTCCCCCTCATATGCTATTAAAATCTCTTTCAAAGGTGGAAGTGGAAATAACATAAGTAACAGGAAAGTAGTAGGATGAAGTTATCCTGTCCACTCCACTTTTCATTGTTTAAAATTATAAAAGATGTTTTCGAAAAAAATGGTTTGGTATGACAATTGGGTTTAAACATGATAAATATTTTGAGTTAAAAAACATACTATTAAAAAAATTAAATTTCTGTTGTAGAATTTCTTTAAAAGGGAAAGTTGGTTAAAATGGGAAATTTTTCATGGCACCATTTTAGAAACCAGGTAATTTTTAAAAAGGTTTTTAAGTTTATATTTTTAAAGATAAAAGTTTTGGACTAAGTACTTCATGACTGTGAAGTTTTAAATTTTTCTTAAAGAATGGTGAAAACCAAACAAATTTCGATATGGAGTAGATATGGATGACTGCCTAGGTAAGATGGGGTAAAGGTCAAGGGTATGAATAAAATAACTATGAATGCTTGTAGGGTAGCAACAAGGACTCCCATTGAATATAAGAAATATTAGTATGAACCTAGGAATGTTTGATTAGACATGTGTGAAAGCAATAAGAAGGACCCTCAAAGCAATAAGGAATGGTATCAAAGTATAATTTTGCTGGTCCTAGGGTATACTCCTATGAAAATTCAAAGATAAGAAAAGTAAATACCAAAATTTAAGGATACTTTCAAGAGATTTTCATTGAAAGAAGATAGTAGTAAGATTGGAGGAGAAAGTTATGAGATGGAGAACACACATAAAGGATGTTGATTGACTCAAGTTTAAAGAAGACAAGATAGGGGTAGGAAAGTATTACACCCAGCCAATTTTCTGAAGAGTTATTCTAAATGTGCAGAGCTTATATTTCTTATCCATTGCAGTGTGGGAATGCACAATTTATCTCATAATCAAGTGGAATGATTGAAGTAATGGATGGACCTTATTTATTGGGAGCTAAGGAGGAAAGTTAAAACATGTGGATTATAGTCGAATGACAAACTAGATATGTTCATCTTAATTGAGTAAGGAGTAATATGGCCACAACATCATTAAGACTAGTTAATGTTGAAGGGCAACTTCCAACAATCGTTTACTTTTAGGTTATTTGGGTTGTAATCACTAGTCGTCTCCCTTCGGTAATGGAAAAGTATATAATATGATATGAGATATGTTTCTATTTTATTACTATGTTGATGGCTTAGATGACCTTTGACCGCCATATATATTAAAAAATGGTGTAAATAAGGAAATATCATGAGAAAACTTAACTAGCAATAAATGCTATTAAAGCTATAATTAGGAAATTGGATTAGCAACTAGAAATAACGGATGTTGTAATCCTAAAAGCTTTAGAATTTTGGGAAATTTTTTTTTTTGCAAAATGAGGATAGGGAAGGGTTTTGGCCAAATCACGGGTCACTATCTTTATGCCTTAAAAGCTAGAGTTTATAAACATGCTTGTATGTAGTTTGTTGTTTCAGAATATAATGAAAGGTTTCCCCAAATCTAGGATTAACTACACAATGCTACGGTCAATCATATGTATTAACTTGTTGACTATGTCCCAAGTACGTCAAGATGTAGCTTGGTTTGGTTTAATGACATAGAGGTAAATGTTTTGAAAAAGATTGTGTTTAAGCGCTTTTGAAAAATTATGTTCAAATTCTATTGAATTTTTTGTTTAAATGCTTTTGGGAACTCGATTTTTCAAACTATTTTGCAAATTTGATTGAAAAGGGAAAAAGGATTTTAGATAAAACAAGAGAATTTCTGATTTTCAAGAGCTACATGCTTAGTGTAGGGAGGGTCAGCGTGTTAGTGAATGTGAATTTTACTGTCCATCAAGGGTGACAGTATACAAAACATAGATGATAACAAAGGTAAATGCTAGTTTAGCTTTGGAATTTCTATTTTCATACCTTGTTGATAGTGAAACGAAACTTGCATTTAGGATAATTCCATTTTAACGTAAAAAAATAAACCTTTTTACGCAAATTGTACTTGGAAAAGAATTTGGGGCAAAAGAGAAGGTTCATAGTACAATGGAATAGGTATCCGAAAGAAGGGTGGAAGTGTAAAATTTTCCATCTAAATTCCTTTTTTGGTATAGGAGTACAAATTTAGGAAAACTAGATTTTTCAAAAATTTTGAATGCTAGAAATTGTGTGCTAGGTTTTGGATGGTAGGGATTGGATGCAAAATTAGTTGAACCATACTTCTACTCGTAGGAGTGTGGAAATTATTGTGTGAAAATAGATTTTTGATTTTTGAAAACTTGCATACATATAGAACTACCAGTATATATAGGTTGTTTGCATCACATTTTCAAAAATATTTTAAAAGAATGCATTCATATAGGAGGCATCGATTTAGTATTATTCTGCATACATATCATATTTGTTGTGGTACACCGTGTATTTGTACATGTTTGGCTGCGAAATTGGTTATACACTAATTGGTTGGATAGCTTAGATTGGTTGTGCACTGTCATATGGTTCAATCGTTGGAGAATTTCGAGGATGAGATTCTTTTAAGGGGGAGAATGTAACGTCTTGTAAAATCAACAGTAATTAATAAACGATTAACCAGGCTCAAAAATGGAATTTTGAACAAATATCAAAATTTGGGCATAAAACATGCACCATTGCATTCATGGTGATTTTATGAGAAACTTTTATATTTGGAGTTTCATGATCGGAGTTCAAATGAAGAAGTTTTTAGCGTTTGAAGCTTCTAAAATGAAAATAATTTAAAACGAGAAGAAAAGAAGTAAATATTATTAATAGCGTGGACCCCACCGTTCGAACCCATACTTGGGCTGGTTGACCTTAGTGCTTGACCACTTATAGAGGACGGTCGACCGGTGCGGGGTGATGGTAGGGTTGAATTATGGCCGAACGAGGCAAATTTAATTACTTTAATCTAACAGATATGATTGGTTCGAGCGCCTATAAATACAAGCCTAACCCCTTACTTCATTTCTCATATTTTCTGATAAAAATAGCGAAACTCTGCGATTTTTTCTTCTCCACTATTTCTATTAATTATAAACTATTAGACTATATGTATATATAATCGGAGAAGGGCACAAAATGAAAGAGAAGAAGAGAAGAAGCGAACTAATATTGTGCAAAAAGGTAAATTTCATTATATAAATCTATATCCCCTAAACTCCAAATTTCTTCTCAGTTCTGTGATTCTAATAGTATGTATTTACCTTGTTATACATATTCTTTTTGATTGGAAAGGAAAGGAGTTCAGTAAAGGGATGAATTCGGATTGAAAGATTTGGGAAGCTTGAAAGGTTAGTGGGAAACTATATGATTTATTTATAACGTTGAAATTTATATCGTTAAATTTTATTTAACTATTATGCCTATATAAGATCTGATGAGTTGTAGGCTTAAAACGAACATATAGAAATGTCGCCTACATATTCTATAAGATACGTAATTGGAATAGGAATAGTATTTACACCCTAATATGTAAATTTGAAAATCAGTCCCTAAATTTGTTAAAGTTGAATATTTATAAAGTTGCAATGTTTATTCCAGATTTATAGTTGGATTGTAAAATCTTAATGCCAGTTTAGATTGCCTTAATTTGACTTGAAATGTGAATTTATGTGTTTTAATTTATCGAGAGCGGGGTACAATTTAGTTGTATCTATTTCTGTATAGTTTCCATAAAATTATCTAATTCTACAAACGTATAAAAAAATACATCGTTTGAAATAATAGAAAATACACCAAGAATGAAAGAGACACGTAAAGTATGGATGTTTTCCCCCATAGTTTGCACTGTCTATTTCAATAATAGGAAAGAGGTAATTCTTCGTAATTTTAAACGAAGCAAAGTTCTCGCCTTTGGTTAATTTATGGAAAGTTACCTGAATGATAGCTCTAATAGATTAAAACATGGAAAGAAATATTTTGGTTTAGGGAATAATAGTTAGAAATAGGAATACATATGTATGTGTGTGTGTATACATATATGTATAAACGTGCATACCGATTGAAATAAAAATACATTTATATAACATATTATACGTCGACATTCACGTTAGTTAAAATTAGGACATCTAGTTATAAATAGCATAACAAATTATAGGATTATGAGGTATGGATGGAAAAGAGAAAGCAACTCCAAAATTAATAGGGCAATAAATGTGCAACTAGTATGGAGTTACATAAATTAAATGGGACATTAATGTCCTAATGGGACTAGTTAAAGAATTTATTATGGTATTTATGAAGAAATGAATAGGCATAATAGGTTGAAATAGATTGAATAAATAAATGGTATTAGAAGTTTTCCAATTAGAGTAATAATGACTATTTATTATGTACAATTAACATTTATGAAATACAGTAAATAAGCGTATAATTTAGGAATTAAATGCTATGAGGCGGTATAATTTTCACAGTAGAAGATTATACAGTCTTAATTATACGTTTAAACCAAGCATGAATTAGTAGGCCTAGCCCAACAGTTAGGCTTAGGGTGATTGGTTTGGTTTAATGGGTTTTGGTGCAAGGTCAGTAGAGTTACACGACAAAAGTATGTCCTTCACCTAGAGACTACCAGCAGTTGTGTATACTTACTACTGATGTGAGGCATCTTCAACTATAGGACCCATGGAGAAGAGATATGCATTTACGGATAGGTAGAGGAAAATATACCAAGGGTCGCCTCGGATTTGGAGTATTAAATGGCCCGGTACTTTTAAGAAAATGAGGTCTACTTCATTTCCAATAAGAGGTATTAAATAACTAAAAGGGGCATTTTCCTTGACTTACTTAGGTTAGTCTAAATAAGATTTTAGCTGTGGAAGGTCGAGGTGCTATGTAAGTACTATTGTTGGACCGATATTTAATAATAGGGTTGACATATATGTTATGACTACTAGCGGTCCTGAGCGATCGGTAGCAAAGACTCGGGTTATGCCCTAACGAATTTCGCTCCCTAATAATGTAGAATCTCTATGTGATATGCATAGACCTCAAAGTTTAATTAGTTAGTTGTTTGGTGTCAAAGGTGGGTTTTTTAACCCTTAGATGAGTCTTTGAGATGCGTTAGTAGTACAAAAACTAAATTATAAAGTCGTAGGGTCATCGGTCTCTGTGGCTAGGACCGATTGACTAATGTTTACATTGCAGATGACCCACTTTGGGCTTAAGGTGTTAAATGACCGTTGGGTCTGCTTCCTCCCTATTTAAGAAGTATTAAGTGGTCGGGGTTTTTGAGTAGTACATCGTTCAGATATATATGTATACATGCATATATATATATATAGTTATATCTTGGAAGAGATTAGGCAAATCGTACGCACACATAGGATTGAATGGATTGGCCATAAATAATAGTCATAACACTTAAATAGGAATCAATCAGTATAAATTAATGCTATGGATAAAATATGTAAGTTTCCAGTCAGCTGAACGTTGTTCTGATCCCTCCTTATTACAACTTATATAATAGATTTAGAGGGACATTCTACTGGCGCAAGATGAGAACTACAAATGGTTCTCTTTTATGCTCGGCGCGGACATGGTGACTAAATATCCAAGGAATAATATTGATTCTAAGGTAGTAGCCTTCGTCGATATATATGTTATATTATATTTTTCTATTATGTTGTGAGTTTATATTGATCGCTCTTTGGTATGTTTATGTTAATTAAAAAACCGACGATCCATGCTCTAATGGACTTGGGTTTTTATTTAGTCGAAATTCAGACCCATTAAGGTGCGAGTTGTTACATTCATATGACAAAATAAATCTTAAAATGCACTATTAAATAAATTATTTGATAAACTTTATGTGCATAGCATAGGTTCACACTAGTATTTAACTTTATGTATAATTTAATAGATAAATAGAAGAGGAAATTAGGAAGAAGGACAAACTTTGGAAAATAATTAGACTGAAGGACAACAAATTTCATTTTTAGGCTGAAGGACAAACTTTGAAAGAAAAAATAGGCTAAAGGACAATACCAGTTATGACTAGCATTATATTCAGTTTTTACATTATACAAAATGCTAGTTATAACTAGCATTATTCAGTTTTACACTATACAAAATGCTAGCTACAATTAGAATTGTCATTCAGCCTAATTTTTTTCAAAGTTTGTCCTTCGGCCTAAAAATGAAACTTGTTGTCCTTTAGCCTAAATTTTTTTCAAAGTTGTCCTTGTGCCTATTTTCCACATATATAGAATATATATCTACATCAAGACATAAAAAAGGATTGTTAATCCAAAAAATGGATCAACGCCCTAGGTTGAGCGTGAAAGCACCAGCCCTGTTGACCAAGGCAAATAAAATAGAAACAAGAGATAGTAACTTGCGAATAAAGTAAAGAGACAAGAGATTTTTATAGTGGTTCGGCTGTTAACGAAGCATACATCCACTTTATAACTTTTATTATTGACTGACTGCAATTACAAGTTGAATCTGATTACAATGCGATTGAATCTTGTAAGTTAAATCAAGTCACCAGTGTTAGAGTTCACTGGAGAATCATAATGAACCCTATAGATGACTATTGTGTGGGAGGAGAAGAGTAGTTTCTGCAGAGTTTCAGCAGGCAGTCCAAAAGATCCTGTTTATGTTGCGGGTAGGAATGTATTTATAGGGGTTGGATAACTATTGGGCTAGGCCGCTTTTGCCAGAAGCCTTCATATGATGTAATGAAGAAGTTCAGAGAGCTTCATGATGACCCGAGCTAACCTGATGAATCGCTAGCGATCCATAGTTGATGGATCGCTAGCGATCCATAGGTTTTGGATTGCTAATGATCCAGTTACTTTGGATACTTCTCCTTAATCCTTTCTGAAAATTTCATAGCAAACTAACATGATCCTATGGATCGCTAGCGATCCATAGGGTATGGATCGCTGGCGATCCATATACTTAGGGTTTTTTTGACTTCTTCTTTTGGGTTGCACTCCTTGTCTTATGTAGGCGATCTCTATGCAATTTCGTAGCTAGTCGCCTTGTTTTGATGATGATTCATACACTAATTGCATTGAACTGCTGATTGAATCAGACGAGTGCTCACTTCTCGATCTAACTAGCTTGGAATTCCATCAAACTTAGCAATCATTTCTACAATACCTATTGGATCATGGTGCAAGAGGACTGGTGGATCGACAAATGGTCCTTATGCATCGCTAGCGACCCATAGAAGATGGATCGCTGGTGATCCATCACCTTAGATTGCTTTTGCCTTCTTTTTCTCTAACCTTTCTCGGTTGATTCTTCTAGTCCGTTTGGTTGGCTCTTGAGTTGCTCTGACTCGACGTAGATGTTCTGACTTCCTTTGAATTCTATTGGGTTATAAACTCGTATAATATTTGTCTCCAGTGTATGCCTTTGTTGGAAACAAGGCATGCTCTAGAAGTTACTACTTTTGAATTCCTACTTGGTGAGGTTCAAGTGATCGCATTAAGGCCATTATGCGAATTCAGTTTTGTTCATTCAGCCGTTTGTTGAATTCTGACAGGAATCATCATTATTTATGACAACAAACCAATTTCAATTCGACAACTTTCAAGTGGCTTGCAAAAGACACTTAGATTGTGCTTGGTGAATTGGGAAAATTTTGGTTACAATTACATGGATCACTAGCGATCCATAGTCCATAAATCGCTAGCAATCCGTAGACTTAGCAAATTTTTCTTTCTGCAATGTCCTACTTAATCTATTCGAGCAGACCTTATCCCATTAAAGCTTTCATTCGCGATTCGACTCTTCTGCCCTGCGACCCGATCCAGAAATTGCAAAACCTAACTCCTCCTTTGCCATCACCATCGTCGTTCTTAGCCATCGGGGCTCCTCGCCTTCGACCATCCTTGACTTTGTCGTCGCCTTGACCTAGCCATGCATCCTTGTTGCTTCGCCTCTCTAAATCGCCACCGACCTTCCCCCTTGGGTCGCCACCGACCCTTCTTACCATAAGCTGCCAACATTCCAAGTTCATTCGCGTCCTCTTTTTTATTCTTGATTATAGGTGGGTAATGTAGATTTTGGCGCTTGTTTGGCAATTCGATGACGGGGTTGTATTGGTGATGATCGTTGCGGAGAATTCGAGTTGATTGCGATTTTGCAGAAGAAGATAGTAGATCGAGTCTTGAGTTCTTCACGGAATGATACTCGGGCTTTACCCTGGTGCTTGATATGTTTTGCTATCTTCGTCCACTGAATCAGAATTGACATGCACTGATGTGCACGTAAAAGTGCATATTTTTACTTTCATATTTAATCTACTTTTATTTAAATAAATGAGCATATTAAGATATTTTACATGTTTAAACCAAAATTTAAATTATTTTCAAATCATTGTTTATTCATCTTCATTTGGGGGGGTAAAATGGTAATTTTGTGTATGATTTAATTTGAGAGAATTTATTTGCACATTTTATTTTTATTTATAAGGAATGGAGTACAAATATGAAGAGGGTTCGTGGATGAGTGTATGCACATATGTTGAAGGCAAATGAAGAATGGAAATAAAAGAATTTATGCAACTTGGAGGAGCCCACGTCCCCACTAACATATGGTCCATAATTAAAAGCCCATGCACATGTTAATGGAGGCTTAAAGGCATGTTAGTGGAGATTAATTATTTCGCTGTTGATTACTTGGAGGTTACACTTTCTCAAGGGCATTTTAGGCAGTCCCCTAAAATATGAATTAGGGTTTTAAGCATGTATAAATACCCCTTATGTTTCATGTAATCATCTCTTTTTTATATGCAAGAATGTAGCCACAAATCAAAGTTAAATAAAAATTTCTTTAATGGCTTTTTAGCCTTGTTTCTACTTTCATGCCATTTTTATTTATGCTTTCTTTTCATGCTCTTTTTATTTCATGCTCTCTCTTACTTAGTTTATGATTCTCTTGTTTAAAGTTAGTATCATAGATTTAATTCATGTAATTAGTTTAGTTTTATTTCATGCAAGTAGTTAGCTCTCTTTTCTTTTAATTAGCTCTCATTTTTCTCTCCTTTTATGTTGAAATCATTTTATGTTAATATGTTTTCAAATAAGAGTAGCTAAACCCCTTCAATTTAGGGGTAATGAAGCTCTCATGAAACATACTAAATTAACATAATGATTTCATTTGTGATCTCTCTTATGTGCTTAATGGAAATTATGAATGATGGTGGTTTATGTTTCATTTTTATTGAATTTTGATAGCTTATGTTGACATCTCAAATAGGCTATGCTTAACTCCATTTTACACATAAACTATTTGATCATTTGCCTAAGTGATTTTGATAATGAAAGTCAAACTAGAATCAAAATTTGATGGTATATGTTACTAATTAATATTAATTAGATCATGCTTAAAATAGATTTTATTTTTAACTTCATGTCAATTTCAAGAGCTTTGATAAGTGGATTTGAATGGTGTGTTAGAGTTTGATGATTTAAGTTGTGCTAATTAATAGTACAAATAAATTATACTTATAATAAGCACATCTATCATTTCTACTTAATATTTTAATGACAGATTATAAGTGAGTTTGTGTTGATTTAAATGAATGATTGGAAGTGGATTTGCCTCTAAATTGCTTCTTATTATCATAGTTTTATTCGCTTTTGCTCTAGCTCATTTTCTAGTTTAAAACAAATTTCAAAAACTTTGGGCTAATTTGATTAAGTAATATTGAAATTTAATTCTTTCCTTGCGGATCGACCCATACTCGTATACGTACTACAATTGTACACCCTGCGCTTGCGGTTTTATAACGATAATATTTTTAACGATGGTTTTCTAATCGATATAATTTTCCATCGTTATCAAACAGGTTTTTGGCGCCGTTGTCGGGGAAAGCAATTTGATTTTAATTCTACTCTTCGAATTATTTTTATTAGATTTTATTGTGTGTTCATTTTGTGCGTTGATTTGCATTAACAAAAAAACAAAAGAAATTTTTTTTGCTGTTGTGTTTGCATGTCATTTTTGTTTTCATTTGTTGTGTGCAACTATTTTGTTTGTTTCATCATCAAAGAAAAAAAAATTGCATTGCATTGTTTTTGTTGTTCACTTGTTTTGTTCAGTTGGTGGTCTTTGTTCATTCTTTGTGCACTAAAAAAAAGAAAATTTATTACTGTTGCATTTCATATTAAGTTTGCACTTGCAAAACTATTAAAGTACAAGTTTCTCTTTGTACCCATTTTATTAAGTATGCACTCTTCTCAGTTGCCATTTCCTCACCTCTTCTCTATTTCTACTCTCTGTTTTATATTACTCTACTACACTTGCACATACTACATTTGCCATTGCCATCAGCCTTACTTCCATCTACAAGTATCACTGTCTTCACAAACACTCCACAAAATCATCCTTTTATCACAAACTTCTACAACTCACCTCAATTCACCATCCTCCCTACTGCATCATATCAACTCCATACACTCACCTTCAAAACCATCCACTTCAAACTGCCACAGACTCACCACTTCAACACCCACCAAACCTCCAAGCACAACCACCCTTTGCTACCTCTACCTGCACACGCAATACAACCCAATCCTTAAAGTTCAACCTCCCACCTGAAATTCAAACTACGGCTAAAAGCACCAATCTTCCAGCAATCAATAAACGCCTACACATCATCACCACAACCACAAATTGCTCCATAACCGCCATCAACATTTAGACCACCAACAACCTATACACCGCAACACTCAACAACCTCTCTCAAACATCTTCCCACTGCCTTCACGCTACCTCCGACAGCAACATAAACTTCCTGCATCCCGCTGCTAACCAGACTCCACCAACACTTCATCCAACAACAAAGTACATCGTCTCCCACCCGAGATCGACCACCTCTTTTACACTTCTTCATCATCACCTTCCTTCAACCTCATACATACACTATCCTCTACCGCAGTTCACCCATACTTCTATTGAAACCATCACTTCCTTCCTTCACTATCATCCTCCTTCAACCATCACCTAACCAACTTCTACAACCCGAACACTCCATCCAAAACTTCCCACAACATCAAACTCCACAGCAACTCCTCCTCGATCAACTCTGACTACTCCAATACATTCATCACCACTCCATCCAAAACTGCCACATTCTCCTTTCACTGCCATTTTAATAGCAACGATCTTACCGAAAACTTCAATTGCAAACATCACTCAACCTCCTCTGCCCAATAACAACCTCATTCAACTCAAACCATAGCCTCTCATCCTACCTGCAACCCAACCACTACTGAAATCCTCTCCCTAAACCTCACCACAACTCCATTTCAACCTGCCTGAAACTACAAACTACCTCAGATCATAACCTTCCACCCCCATCAGCTCTACCAAACCCAAACTACACCACTAAATCACCATCACATCCGAAAGAGAAAAAAGAGAAAAAATAATACAAATTCCTCCATCTTCCACGCTTACCCTGATTGCCCCAATCGCCTCTCCCAAAACACAATCAACCACCAATCACATCTAACAACTGCAACCCTCAGCCAACCTCCAATTGTTTTAATTTCGTGTTGATTTCGATTTTTTTTGTTTTGAGTGTTTAGTTAAGAAGCTGTTTTTATTTTATTTTAAGCATTTTGAGTGAATTTGTGTCAAGTGAATTTGGGTTAAGTTACTTTGGTTGAGTGAATTCGGTTTGAATTCAAAATAATTTTTTTTATTGTTTGCTTGTGCTGTGTTTTGGGCCTGAATATTTGCTTGTGGGCTTGTTTAATTTCGTGTTAAGTTTTTTTGTGTTTTCTTTGTACTTTACAAACAAAAAAAAGAAACGAAGAAATTTTTTTGTTTCATTTCTACTTTAAAAAAACTTTTCAAAAAGAAAATTTTTGTTTGTGTTTTAGTCTGTCTTTGTTTTCATATGCCTTTTGATTGCTTTTGTTTGTCTTTAAAAAAAATTATTTTCAATATTTTTTAGGTTGCAAAAGCAGAAAAGGAGAAGATCTGCTTGCTAAATAACTGCTCTGCTTACTTACTTATATAAAAAAATATAAAAAATCGCCGCTTTAAAATAAAATTGCTAAATATTTTGCACGCTCCGGTATCGTGTTCTTATCTACTGTTTTTATTTTTGCATTGTTGGTTGCTTGCATTTAAAAAAATAAATTCAAAAACAAAAGCAAAAACAAATTTCATTCGTAGTTACATTGTTAATACACGTTTAATTATGTTTTGCATTCATATCATCTTATTTTCTTTTCTAAGGGCAACACCTAAATCCACATAAGGTGGGAGATTTCGTTGCCCCTTCCTTGGCCCACAAATTGCATTTCATTGTAGAATTGACTAATAATAATGGTTAGACGTGGACTTAAGAGTGTCACAAGCTCATCTAGTGCTTAATTGTATCTTGACAAGTTGTCTTCTTTCGATAATCGAACTTCTTGGTGTCTAGGCTACGGTAGAGCAATTATCATATACAAATATTACGGTGATTCGTAAATATTATAGTGATTGTTTCTCTGAAGGTACTTAAATCTTCGACTGTATTGCAATGGTGATTCGTGATGCATCGATAACCTCTATCCATTACTTGGCTAAGAACTATATTGTTGGATTAAGACAAAGTGTGTTATAAAATTTTGGGTAAGGAGCTACTAAGGATAGAAAATTTGTAATTAAGTCCTTGCATTCATTTAGTTGCATTAGTTCATGCATATATAAAAAACAAAAAACAAAAAAAATCCAAAAGTAAAAAAAATGTACATTTTACTTAACTTGGTTTTTTCTAAAATCCAATCTAGAAAAAAATCTTTTCAAATCTTTTCCTTTTAAAAAAAATCAAAAATCCAAAAAAAAACATTTTACTTAAGTTAGATTTTTAGAAAAAAAATCTTTTCAAAAACAAAAACTAAAAAAAGCAAAAACATATAAAAAAAGAAGAATAAATTTGAAATTCCAAAATCCAAAATCCAAAAAACAAAATAAAAATCAAATCGCCCTTTTGAAAAATAAATTCCTTTTGTAAATATTTTTCCTTTAAAAAACAATAAAAAAACAATTTTTCACTTGATTTCATTTTCTAAACCATGTTTTATTCTCTTAAACTTTATTCTCACTTATTTCTCTCCTTGACTTTTTCTTGTGCATGAGTACCCGGACTCGTGACACAACAATAAATCGTTTAATTCGAACGAACAACCCTCCAATGATGGCGAACGAAAATCCTCCCCGAACTCTTATGGATAGAATCTTACCCGATAGAGTTTCTATTCCTTCTTGTATCATATTACCCGCCCCAACGGGTAACCATTTCGAAATTCATTCAAATAATATTGCCACGCTTCCAAAATTTGGCAATTTTGAACACGATGACCTATACATTTTCCTAACAAAATTCGAATAAGTATGTGCGACCATTAAACTCCAACAATTATGTGATGACGAAATCAAACTTCGGTTAATTCCATTCGCTCTTACCGATTACGCTGAAAAATAGTTGTACAGTTTACCTTCGAATTCGATCAAAACTTGAGAAGAATTTGTTAAAGTCTTCTTAAAAAAGTTCTACCCCTTGGATAAAACAACTAAAATCCGAAACGAAATTGTCAATTTTCATCAATTTAGGGGTGAACCTTTCGGAAAATATTTTGAAAGATTTAAAGAGCTTTTGATAAAATATCCACATCATAATTTTGAAAAGTGGACTCTTTGCCAAATCTTATACGATAGACTTGAAAATAGCTCGCAAACCATGCTTGAATCGATGTGGTAGGGCAATTTTCTTGCTCAACATCACGACGATGCTTGGCAATTCCTTAAAAACTTGGCTGAAAAGTCATTCCAATGGGAACGTTCTAACGAAAAATCCATTTACTCCCGATCGAGCGCACACTTGATAGGATCATCTTTGGCTTTGAAAGCTAAAATCGATGCAATGATCAATAAATTCGACAACGTTTTCTCATCAAACCAAATGAACCAAGCTTCCCAATCAATGTTTTATAAATGCAACGATCTGAATCACATAGCTGATCGGTATCCTAATTCGATAGAACAACTCAATGCTTTCAATAAGGTTAAGAATGACCCGTTTTCTCCAACGTACAATCCTGGTTGGAGAAATCATCCTAATTTTGCATGGAACTAAAATAATTCCAACATGATTTTGAGTCGACCCAATTTTCAAGCATTTCCAAACAATGCTTCGAATCCTTCCTTTCAACCCAATCACTTTCAACAAAATTTTATGCCTCCGTCCCAAATCAACTGCAACAATCTTCTGCTCCCCAATATGATAAACGATTAACTTCACTTGAAAAAATCCTTGAAACTTTGGCTAAAGAACCTACTTTAAGCCTCCAATCAAACAACAATTTGCAAAATTTGTTAACTTCGTACATGCAGCATACGAGTCAATCAATTGCTAAACTTGAAATGCAAATGAGTCAATTAGCCACCTCTGTAAGTGAACGTGAACGAGGCATATTTCCAAGTCAGCTAGTTCCGAATCCCAGAAATCAAAACATGAATTTGAATCAAGCCCGTTTTTTAGGAAGACAATGTGAATCAAATGAATGCTATTAAGACTTTGTGTTTCCATAAACAAATCGATAACCAAGTTGTTAATCCAAACGATTTACCGGAAGCTTCTCTTGACACTTCAAAAACGACAAGTGATTCAGAACAAAACACTGAGCCAAACATTGAATCAAATGCCAATCCAAATTCTTCTTCTACTCAAGTAAACCAACCTACTAAGTATCGTGTTCCATTTCCACATCGTCTTCGACCCAAAAAAACACTATGATCAAAAAGAAAAGATGTTGGAAATTTTTAAACAAGTCAAAGTTAATATCCCGCTTCTTGATATCGTTCAACAAGTCCTAAATTACGCTAAGTTTCTTAAGGACTTGTGTACTCAAAATTGACACACTCATGTACCCAAAAAAGTTTTCTTAGTTGTCGGACTTAGCAAAGTCTTGTCCCAATCAATTCCCATCAAATACAAAGATCCTAGATGTCCGATGATCTCGTGCACGATAGGAGACAAGACGATTAATAAGTGCTTACTAGATTTGGGTGCGAGTGTCAATTTGACTCCTTATTCAGTTTACCAGCAACTTGACTTGGGTGAACTAAAACTGACAAAAGTAACTCTTCAATTTGTCGATAGTTCAATAAAGAAACCCGTGGGAGAAATCGAGGATGTACTCATCAAAATTGTTCAATTTATTTTCCCTATCGATTTCATCGTTCTAGAGACACAACTTGTGAACAATCCAATGAGTCAAATTCCATTGATTTTAGGCCGACCTTTCTTGGCTACTTCAAATGCTCTAATCAATTGTCTAAACGGTTCGATGAAAATTACTTTTGGAAATATGACTTTGGATCTCAACATTTTCAATCTCGAGAATCAATCGAACGAATCACTTGACCAAATGTTGGAAGTTAGTTCCATTCAAGAAAATTTTGACTACGAAATAGTTAACCTTAACAACAAACGCGAGACTAAATACGAACAACTATTTCAAGATGAGCCTAATGAAGAAGAAAAAACACTTCAGTTTAAACCCCTCACTGCTGAGTCGGAACTTCAACCAAATTCTTTGACTAAGCAACCCCCGAGGTTGGAACTCAAACCCCTTCCTGATCACCTTAAGTACGCATACTTAGGTGACAACGAAACGGCTCTTCAAATCTCTCTCTTGATCAAGAAGCTTCCCTTCTCTCAATTTTGTCGAAAAACAAAGAAGCAATTGGATGGTCGATCACCGATGTAAAGGGAATTAGTCCTGCTCTTCTTCAACATCGCATCCACTTAGTTGACAAAGCCAAGCCTATTCGTGATGCGCAACGAAGGCTTAACCAAAAAATGAAAGATGTGGTTCGAGACGAAATTCCTTAACACCTCGCTAAGGGAATCATATAACCCATTTCTGATAGTTCGTGGGTTAGCCTAATTCATGTCGTGCCTAAAACGTCTGGACTTACCATTATCAAGAATGACTCTAATGAACTCATTCCAACTCGTACTCAAACGGGTTGGCGTGTTTGCATTGATTATCGAAAATTAAATGCTGCAACATATAAAGATCACTTTCCTCTTCCCTTCATCGACCAAATGCTTGAAAGTTTAGCCGGCCACGAATTCTATTGCTTTCTAGATGGTTATTCCGGTTATAACCAAATTCCAATCGCTCTTGAAGATCAAGAAAAAACAACTTTCACGTGTCCTTTTGGCACTTTTGCATATCGACGTATGACTTTTGGCCTTTGCAACGCTCCTACTACGTTTCAAAGATGCATGGTCAGTATCTTCTCTGATATGATTGAACGCTTTCTGGAAGTGTTTATGGATGATTTTTTCATCTTAGGAAACTCTTTTTCCAAGTGCTTGCACCATCTTGAGTTGGTTCTTAATCGATGCAAGGACAAACACTTAACGTTAAGTTGGGAAAAATGTCATTTCATGGTCAAACATGGCATTGTCCTTGGGTATGTCATTTCAAACAAAGGCATTGAGGTAGATAAAGCAAAAGTTGACGTAAATGCAGATCTACCCATTCCCAAATCTATCAAAGACATTTGTTCATTTCTTGGACATGCTAATTTATGTCGACGCTTTGTGAAGGACTTCAGTAAAATCGCTCGACCTCTGATGACTCTTCTTTGAAAAGAGGTTCCATTGCCTTTAATTCTGATTGTGTTTTTTCTTTCGAACGTCTCAAAAACGAACTCATTTCTGCTCCCATCATTTGCTCACCCAACTGGGATCTTCCTTTCGAAATAATGTGTGACGCTTCTAACTTCGCATTTGGTGCTGTCTTAGGACAACGCATCGACAAAATTCTTCATGTCATCTACTATGCTAGTATGACTTTAAATAATGCTCAACTCAATTGCACGACTAATGAAAAAGAGCTTGTAGCGGTAGTCTTTGCGCTCAAAAAATTCCGACCTTATTTGATTGGCTCACACATTACTGTTTACATTGACCGCTCCGCTCTTAGTTACCTTTTCGCTAAAAATGATGTTAAGTCTCGTTTAATTCATTGGATCCTGTTACTCCGAGAATTTGACCTCACGATAAAAGACAAAAAGGATTCGACAATGTCATTGCTGACCATCTGCCGCGTCTTCCAAATGCATCATTTTCTTTATCAATCAACGAGAACTTTCCCGATGAACAAATCCTTTCTGTTTCCATCGATCCATGGTATGCCAACATAGTGAACTATTTAGTCACTAAGGAAACTCCTTTATTTTGGTCAAAACAAGATAGATATAAATTTCTTTTCAAAGTCAAGTACTTATATTGGGATGATCCATACTTGTCTAAATATTGTTCCGACCAAATCATTCGACATTGCATTCTGGATTGTGAAATAAAGAGTGTTCTTTTGTTTTGTCATGACTAAGCTTGTGGTGGTCGCTTTTGGTCCAAAGAAAACAGCGGAAAAGGTGCTTCAATGTGGTTTTTATTGGCCTACGCTTTTCAAAAATGCGTTCGAGTTTTGTAAAACTTGTGATCGCTGTCAAATGTTAGGAAAAATCTCTCGACGAAATATGATGCCTTTGAACCCCATTTTTACAATCGAAATCTTTGATGTTTGGGGTATTGACTTTATGGGACCATTTTCCAATTCTTTCGGAAATCTGTACATATTCTTGCCGTTGATTACGTCACTAAATGGGTTGAAGCCATTCCATGTAAGACAAATGACCACAAAGTTGTTGTGAAATTCATAAAAGAAAACATCTTTCCGAGGTTCGGAACACCTCGCATAATAATAAGCAATAATGGAACCCATTTCTATAATCGTTCATTTGAAACTCTAATGAAGAAATACTTGATAATCCACAAGTTATCCACTCCTTATCATCCTCAAACTTGTGGTCAAGAAGTTTCGAATCGCCAAATCAAACAAATTTTGGAGAAAACTGTGAATAAAAAAAATTGGTCATAAAAATTGACAGATGCACTTTGGGCTTACAGAACTACGTATAAAACCAATCATGGGATGTCTCCTTTTAGGCTAGTATATGGCAAAACGTGACATTCACCTGTCAAACTTGAACATAAAGCATTATGGGCAATTAAGAACATAAACTTTGATCTTGAAAAAGCAGGCGAAAACAGAAATTTACAACTCGATGAATTAGAGGAGATTAAGAACGACGCGTATGAAAACAAGAAAAATTACAAAGAAAGAACAAAAAAATTTCATGACAAGTCAATACTAAGGAAAACATTTTTGCCAAATCAAAAAGTTCTTTTGTATGAATCTCGACTTCATTTGTTCTCTGGGAAATTAAAATCGAGGTGGACAGGACCGTACGTCGTACATACTATTTTCCACACGGTGCTATAGAAATAGAAAACCCTAGGGGTGGATCGATTTTTAAAGTCAATGGTCATTGTTTGAAACCTTTTTGGGAGTTGGCAAGTGATCAAGAGGAGTAGCTCATGACTCTTCATGAGCCATACTATGTCTAGTAAGAAATGTTAACCTTCTCTTGTAAATATATACATATTTTTCCCCGTTACACTCATTATATCATGCATTGACTGTGAGGACACAGTCAAAATCAAGTGTGGGGGAGTCTCATGTTTATTTTGATTTTTCATGGTTTATTTTTTTGCATTTTCTTTCCATAAAAAAATCCCAAAACAAATTTTCTTTTTAGCATATTGATTTACTTTTGAAGAAACACTATAGGATAAGTATATGTTTTTTGTTAATAAATCGAAATTTTTGAAAATTTACTTATCTTAACAAAAATAAAAATAAAAGTTTGATTACAAGTAACTATGGTTTAACTAGTATGTAGAAAGGTTCATAGGTGATAATTATGAAGTATGTCATAATTGTAATCTTCGTTTAAAAGAGTGGTTGATTTAAAGTAAAGGCGATAACATTTTTGATCTTCTAAGTTAAGTGGTGCTAAGATGATTTTTCATAACTCTCTCTAAAAAAGTCTTTTATAAAATAAGAAACACCTAGAATCAAGTGTTCACACATAAGTGTGTACACTCACCATATCTGTACCCATCTCACATAAGTCTGAAAGGCAGTGCATGATCGGTATATTTGGCCTCAGTTTATCCGAGTTAGGTGTATGTAAATAAAATTTAAACGATAATAATAAACACCTAGAGTCATGTACTCATACGCAAGTGTGTACACTCGCCACGCTCTGTACTCTCTTACGTAAGCACGTAAGGCAGTGCATGATCGGTATATCTGGTCTCAGTTTATTTGAGCTAGCTGTGTAAATATTAATAATGTTAACACTTTTCAAAAATAGAGAGAGCAAGCAATTGAAATCCAAGCACTATTTTCACTTATTTGATTCGACTTGTTATTTAAAAGAAATAAAAATACCACTTGCAAAACCTTGATAACCAACTAAGGATTCATTTCATAGTTGCACTATGTTTTCAACCAAAACAACTAGCCAAACTAGAGTCTAATTGTGATGATGACTTAATTTTTATTGGAAGTTTTGATGAGTAAAAAGACTAAATTTCTTGATAATGACCAAAACTTATATTTAACTTACTAGTGTCAATTTAAAAGTAAATTTGGCATTTGTATTTTGGAAACTTACATCATGTAGTCGCATTAGAATCTGCATATTGCATTTGGATTTTGTGGGTAGTATCCGCTAAGAACCCTCACGAGACAACACTCGTCCTACCAGGGACACTTAGAGGTTTAACGGCTTGTTTCATACACTCAATGCAATCGTGTTTCCTACGAAAACAGATTTATCCTAGTTTAGTTTATTCGAGAATGAAAAAAAAAAGATAAGTGTGGGGGTACTTGATGTGCACGTAGAAGTGCATATTTTACTTCCATATTTAATCTACTTTTATTTAAATAAATAAGCATAGTAGGGTATTTTACACATTTAAACAAAAATTTAAATTGTTTTCAAATCATCATTTATTCATCTTCATTTAGGTGGTAAAATGGTAATTTTGTGTGAAATTTAATTTGACAAAATTTATTTGCACATTTTTATTTTTATTTATAAGGAATGGAGTGCAGATATGAAGAGGGTTCATGGATGAATGCATGTACATATGTTGAAGGCAAATGAAGAATGGAAATAAAAGAATTCATGCAACATGGAGGAGCCCACATACCCACTAACATATGGTCCATAATTAAAAGCACATGCACATGTTAATGGAGGCTTAAAGACATGTTAGTAGAGAATAATTATTTCCCAAATGATTACTTGGAGGTTACACTTTCTAAAGGGCATTTTAGGTAGTCCCCTAAAATATGAATTGGGGTTTTAAGCATGTATAAATACCCCTTATGTTTCATGTAATAATCTCTTTTTTTATACAAGATTGTAGGCACAAATCAAAGCTAAATAAAAATTTCTTTAATGGCTTTTTAGCCTTGTTTCTACTTTCATACAATTTTTATTTATGCTTTCTTTTCATTCTCTTCTTATTTCATGCTCTCTCTTACTTAGTTTATGCTTCTCTTTTTTAATGTAAGTAGCATAGATTTAATTCATGTAATTAGTTTAGTTTTATTTCATGCAAGTAGTTAGCTCTTTTTACTTTTAATTAGTTCTCATTTTTTTCTTCTTTTATGTTGAAATTATTCTATGTTAACATGTTTTCAAATATGAGTAGCTAAACCCCTTCAATTTAGGGGTAATGAAGCTCTCATGAAACATATAAATTAACATAATGATTTCATTTGTGATCTTTCTTATGTGCTTAACGGAAATTATAAATGATCGTGGTTTATGTTTCTTTTTTTATTGAATTTTGATAGCCTATATTGTCATCTCAAATAGGTTATGCTTAACTCCATTTAAACATAAACTATTTGATCATTTGTCTAAGTGATTTTGATAATAAAAGTCAAACTAGAATCAAAATTTGATGGTCTATGTTACTAATTAATAGTAAATAGATTATGCTTAAAATAGATTTTATTTTAATTTCTTGTCAATTTCAAGAGCTTTGATAAGTGGATTTGAATGGTGTGATAGAGTTTGATGATTTAAGTTGTGCTAATTAATAGTACAAATAAATCATACTTATAATAAGCACATCTATCATTTCTACTTAATATTTTAACGAGAGATTTCAAATGAATTTTGTGTTGATTTATATGAACGATTGGAAGTAGATTTGTCTCTAAATTGCTCCGTATTATCATAGTTTTATTCACTTTTGCTCTAGCTCATTTTCTACAATTTTCTAGTTTAAAACAAATTTCAAAAACATTGGGCTAATTTGATTGAGTAATATTGAAATTTAATTCTTTCCCTGCGGATCGACCCGTACTCGTATATTTTTAACGACGGTTTTCTAATCAATAGAAATTTTCGTCATTATCAAAAACTTTGCCACCGCTTTGACCAAGCCACACATCCTTGTTGCTCCGCCTCTCTGAATCACCACCAACCTTCCCCCTTGGGTTGCCACTGACCCTTCTTACCAAAGGCGTTCATTTGCTTCCTCTTTTTGATTCTTGATTATAAGTGGGTAATGTAGATTTTGGTGATCGTTTAGCAATTCGATGACGGGGTTGTATTGGTGATGATCATTGCGGAGAATTCGAGTTGATTGCGATTTTTGAAAGAAGATAGTAAATGGAGTCTTGAGTTCTTCATGGAACAATAGTCGGGCTTTACCCTGGTGCTTGACATGTTTTGCTATCTTCGTCCACAAAATCAGAATTGACTTGCACTAAGTTACATTGTTGATACAACTTTGTGAATTTGTTTTAGTCCTTCCGGAGGGGAATAACAGCTCATGGTAGCATCTTGCGTGCATCTTATGTTATTATCACCTTCTACAGAGTTTGGATTGGTCCTATTATTGCTCACTCAGTGTACTTGAAATGGGAAGAGCTTTGATGCTTCGGACAACAGATCCATTATCGATCATTGATCGATAATGGGTAAGTGTAGGAGAAATAACTTCAAGAAATGATACGAGAAGCCCTTTTCATTCTTCACTACGAGTGAACTATCTACATAGGGTAGAGCATTTATAGTGTTCAGGACACCGAGCTCACCCCACATAGATAACACACTACACTTGACCCGGTCTATACTTGAAATCTGATGTGTCGGTGTAAACCAACATTCCTTTAGAATTCAAATGTTGTAGGGGAATTTTTGGTTAAAGATAGAATTACCCAACCATGTTAGATGCAAGTTCTGTTGTATAGAGTGAAACATCCGTCCTCTCACCGTAAGTCCAATGGAAGAAGTCCAGTACTTTCAGAAGTCGAATCATCATCCGTTGCGCCTTCCTCTTTAGTTCCGCGGGCTGAATATGGTCAGCTGGTTCCGGTGGCCCAGTTGTAGACCGGACTCCTCAGAATTTCAAAGTTCTACTTAATCCTCTAGAGAGAGCTTCCTCCATAATCTCCACTAAGGTTTTACATAACATTTGCATACAACACGACATTCTGAAGGACGATGTGCGTCTTCCGAAGAAGAATGAGTTTGCCCATATGCCACCTTCGGGATACACAGCTTGCCACCGATATATGTGCTTAAATAGAGCAATGCCCTCTTCAATAACTTCTTGAAAGAAACTCTTCTAAACTTGGGAATTGCTTCATTCCAAATTCATCCTGATGGATATGCAATTTGGACTTGCCTTTACGTCTTGTTTATGCGGCCACTTAATCGTGCCCAGAGTTTCGATGAGTTGAGATATTTTCTCTAATTTAAGAAGAGAGACGAGTGCCCATTCCTTGTCGTCATCAAGGCCCAAAGGAAACACAAGATCATGTTGCAGCTTCAAAGCAATATGTCTCAATTCAAGAATCGGTACTTCTTTGTTATGTGTCTTAAAGGATTTAACTACCTTTGGGCGACGGAGGGTAAATTCTCTCTTTTACTTATTGAGTTTCGATACATTGCTATAAGATTTCTGACAGATCAAATACTTCTTGCAGTTATTCCAGGGCCGAATAAAGACCCATCACTCGATCAGATTTGTCATACCCTGAAGGCCGTAGATGCCAAGGAGAGATCAGTCAAATTTTTGCTAACGGACGAGAATTTGCTCCAGTATGGGCTGTTGCATCCCGGGGGATACGCTTTGGTCGTTGAAGTCTCGTCTCCTTCCCTTTCTAGAATACGAAAACACTCCACTTCTTCATTACATGGCTCTGAAGAAGGTGGTTTCTCAGAAAAATAAGGTCCGTCCAGGGAGTCAACCAAAGAAACTCATGAAGGAAGGGGTGTCACGACTGAAGCTAACTATCCGGCCAGAATTCCCCTGATTTCGAAAAAGAGGAAGAAGAATTCAAACAGTGTAAAGGCAAGGCTGCAGTGGCAATAGAAAAGGAGGAGGGTGAAGTTGAGGGCAGCAGTAGTTATGATTCCTCCTCTAGTGATGATGATTTCGATGCAGGCTTCGGCAACGGAGACTTCGAATCATGTGATAAGACTCCGAGAATGAGTCTCATTCTCCCGAATTCTCCTCCCCATGAGATTCGCAATAAAGATGCTCCCCCAACAGCCGAGCGACGTCAAGGTTCCCCGATTAAAGATACCGGCGTGGACTTTGGGGATTTGAACAATGTTTACGTGGATATTGATGAACTTATGGGGGAAGATTTCGAATTCGAGGGAATGTCTCCTCGCCCTGGTGATATTGTGTCTAGAGTCAGCCCGATTTCTACCACGGTGGCTTCCCGATTCGGTTTGTGATGTCCTTTTAGGCCACCTAAGACACATTACACATTTCACTAGGGTCACATTCACTTAAATATGCATTATTTAGACCTATTTCTCGTTGCTAAAGCTCTTTATTTATTCTTTATATCAGGTACCATGAGAGGTCGTGGACTTCACGATGATCTTGAGCAATTCACTGATTCGCAATGTTGGTCAAGACGATCTTCAAGCCGTCACCAGCCCCATGAAACCAAGGAAGAGTGGAAGAGGTGGAAAGACTTGGAAGCCAAAGCTTGTTGCCGGGATGACAGAGAATGGGGTTGAACGTATAAGATTGGTTACGAGAAGAGAAAAAACCCTGACGATCGAGAGGAACCGTCTAAGAAGCCAAAGGTTGATCGCGGCCCTCATCCCTCTGAGCATCAAGCTTTTACCCCGGCCCCAATTTCTATCGGTCTTGAAGTTTCGGTTTCTTCTATTCAGGCTCCATTTTCATCTCAAGCCTATTGACTCACGTGGTGCCTGCTTCTGGTTCCTCGCATCCTTACAGGAGGCTGGCTTACATTCTTCCGTCTGATCCCCCTAGACTCAAAGTTGCATTTCCTTGGTGGGTTCTAAAGGGAGTTAAGTTTGACTGCGACTTTCGCCCAGTCCGCAAAGAGTCCTATATGCCCCCACCTTACGGTGATTCAAAGTGATTTAGATCAAGCCGAGTGATGGGAAAAGCTATGCAAGTAGCTGGCCGACATGAACCACAATAATTATCAAGAGATTCTCTCCTTTGAATCGGAGAAAGATCATTTCGAGAGGGATTTAGCAGAACGTGATGCCAGAATTGAGCGAGTAATACAAGAGAGGGACGTTGCACTCCGAGAGAGTAAGAACAACGCCAGCTTACTGAAGGAGTTGAAAGTGGCCCATGCAAAAATAGAGATCGTATTTCGAGATGAAATCAGGAAGGCCCACATGGACGGAGTTAAGCTGAAAGAGGAGCTCGAAGCCCGTGACATGATTATTGAAGCTTAAAGAAGACTATTGCTGATCATGACATAGTTGTTGAAGGACATAATAAGACAATTGCTGAATACGCGGGAATTGTGGAATCTCGTGACAATACCTTTTTCAATCAAGCCCAAATGATTGCTTTGCTCCAAAAAAGAGTTGCACAGCTTAGCATCGAGAAGACTCGAGTTGAAGTTGACAAGGCCGCCATAATAGCAGATTACTTGGAGTTATAAGATGCTTTCTAAAAGAAGATTGAGAAGATGGACGATACCATGTTAAATTTCTATGTTAATTTCTTGCTGTATCAAGGGAGCCTCAGTTATTTGGGCCCCAAATTTTCGCGTACTCTTGCCGTGGTTTAGAAAGAAATCCTGGCCCATTTATAAGAAAACAGGGATGTATATACCGAGCAAGAGTTGAAGGATGGCTACCTCAATGAGGAATCGAAGAAAGCACCGATAGAGGTCAAGAGGTTCTTCAAATTGAGAAGGAATAGGAGGCTTCCAATGCTGCTATGACTGCAACTGCCAAAAAGGTGCCGGAGCTTTTCATTTCTGGGACTGGCGGATCATCAAGACAACCTCACGATTAGTTGGCGAGTTCTACCGGTGCTCCTTTGTCGTCTTTTACTCTAGCAGCTGTCTTTGAAACTTCAGGTGGCCTTGGAACTTCTCCGAAGATCATGCAACCATCAAAAGAAGGAGAAGGCGGGGAATACAAGATTGAAATTCTCGGCTATTCCTCTGATGCAGGTAACCTTCTTGTTTCCCCCAAGTTTGAGAATTTTCAGCTCATGCTGCAAGAACAAGACGAACTTAATGCTTTCATTTTTGATCGTATAGGCCCTTCTTCTTTACCTACTGACCCACCGATTTCCTCGATGCCCAGGCTTGCCGCTATTTCAACCGCCTCGACGCTTGTCTCCGTAACCGCTCTGATTGATGTTCTTGTGTCCGGCTTGCAGGTAGGGCCAGAATCTGAGAAGATTGTAGCATTACATGGTCTAGATGACCCTTCCATATCTTTGGAGGGTGACTTCACGGCAGCTGAAGCTCGAGAGCAGGAGGACCAGACTGGCCAGCTACATAAATCTGAATAGCAAATGGTTGCCATTAAGAAGGAAAAGGTTGAGGAGATAAAATCT
The DNA here is from genome assembly GCA_030737815.1 of Allium fistulosum. Taxonomy (NCBI): domain Eukaryota; kingdom Viridiplantae; phylum Streptophyta; class Magnoliopsida; order Asparagales; family Amaryllidaceae; genus Allium; species Allium fistulosum. The sequence goes on from CM060902.1 coordinate 1,293,253,319, forward strand.
TCGAGGAACTCCCGCAAATCCCGGAAGCGCAAGGCCAAGGGGGAGTCTTCCAAGATGGTCGGAGAGCAGGGAGGAGATGTCGGCACCGAGGAGATAGTTGATATTACAGGCAGTGAAACTACCCCTGGCCGGGATTCTGAGAGGAAGCAGAAACTTCCAACCAAAGGTAGGAAGGTGAGCGGTCGAAAGAGGCATAGACAGGCTCGGGTAACATTGGAGCCAGTTTTTGGGACATTTTGTTTTGTTAGATACGTGTTTTGTTCAAGTGCAGAGTCTGCACTTACTGCTTTAATTGTTGTAGCATCTTGTATTTTTCTATTTGTTGGCCTATATTGTGTGGGTACGGCCACCACATTTTTGACCTTGTATAGAAAATGCTATAAGTAATATAATGCTGATATTTTGATTGTAGCTTTATTTGTCTACTTATCTACGTTTCATACACTTGTGCCAATTTTATATATTGCAATTTTATTTTATCTAGTCTTGTAATTACCGTCGAAATTCTTTGTTTGGAGTAATAGAACTGTGAAGTACTTGGTTTTTGTTTTTGAGTATCGATGTGTGTGCCCCTAGTTCATGGGACTGGTTACTTCAAGCCCTTGACAAATGACCAGTTGATCCAAGTGACTTTTTGAATGTTTGTAATCAGACCTGTTTTGCAGTTTCTACCTTCAAGAACTTGTGATTTGGACGCCTCGATTCTAAAAATATTGTCGGTCAACAATCAGAATTTTCTACCGATTCATAGCCGTTTGACATTGTCATTCATACCCATTACTCCTGATAGTGGGAGTGGATTGATTTTTGTTAGTCCTACAATAGACGAGTTTCCCAGCATTATCAGGACAATACCGGTACTTAAGAATGTGCATGGCTTCTGGGAGTGTGCGCGGCTTATGGGATGCACGGCTTTTAGGATCGATATGACCCATCGATCCGGAACGGTTTGGAACTCCTCGCCGTTACTAATCTTCGGGAAACTTGAGGAGCTCATGCTTCGAGAGCGTGATTCCACAACTCAAAATGTAATGCATGGCTTATGGGAGTGTGCAGCTTTTAAGGTTGTGCTTGCTTGGATGTGATTCCATAATCCAAGATATGATGCATGGCTTATGGAATGCGCAGCTTTGATTTGGGCCTTCCCGGCATTACCGGAGCAACACCAGTTCTTAGAAGGCGAGAATCGGGTTCCGCCGATCCAACAGTTTGAGTCGATTTTCTTTTGTCGACCCGATGGGTAAGTGGGGCGCACTTGAGCGTAGTTCCACTATCTCAAGCAGTGATTGGATGGTTTGAGCCGATTTGACCCCGTCGACTCAGCAGGTTACTTTTATGAACATAGTTTTATTGGTTCAGAAAGCAAAGCAATTTTATTAAGAAAAGTTGGGCAAGTTCTGCCTATTTACAATGCCCCCGGTATTTCGGGATGGCTTATTTGCTGAAAAATAAGAAGTACATAAGATAGTTTCAGATAAAGTAACGACGCGACGATTCGCTGTCCCATGCTCGAGGAATTTGGATTCCGTCAACAGTTGTCAATTTGAATGTTCCATCCCCTAGCTTTTGACCGATCACATATGGCCCTTCCCAGTTTGGTCCAAACGTTCCCGGTACAAGATAGACCCATTTAAGGATGAGGTCTCCCACTTCGAAGGTTCGGTTGTGAACTTTAGAGTTAAAGTACCGTGCAACCCTTTTTTGGTGAGCAAAGGTCCTTAACTCGGCTTCTTCCCTGTTCTCGTCGATCATATCTAGCGACTCGAGTGGGAGATGCTCGTTTTGCCTCTGATTGAAATTCTACCTTCGATGAGAGGGGACTTATAGTTGGACGGGGATCATTGCTTCTGAACCATATGCCAAGGCGAATGGGGTATGCCCGATTGCTGCTTTGTGTGTTGTTCTGTAAGCCCATAGTGAGTGGAAGTTCATCAACCCAATTCCCTTTAGCTTTAGTTAGTCGCCTTTTGATGGTGGACTTCATGATATCGTTTATTGCTCCCACTTGCCCGTTTGCTTGCGGATGAGCGACCGTGGAAAAGTTCTTCTCGATTCGAAAGCGTTTGCAAAAGTCTTTGAACTCGGTACTTTCGAATTGGGTCCCGTTATCAGTAATTATTTTCTGTGGAACACTAAACCTGCAAATAATGTTTTTATTAATGAAGTTAATGACTTTTTTATGGTAATGGTGGCCAGCGGTTCTGCTTCGGCCAATTTGATGAAATAGTCAGCGCCAATTATAACATACTTAGCCCCTCCTTTAGCTATCAGAAATACGTTAATCAGGTCAATTCCCCATATTGTGAACGGCCATTGGCTGACCATCTGCGTTAGCTCTATTGAGGGAGTTCTTTCGATCTTGCTGAATCTTTGGCATCAGTCGCACTGTCTGGCATAATCTGCTGCATCGCGGTTTACTGTTGGCAAAAATACCCGTATCAGAGGATTTTCTTTGCAAGGGCTTGCCCCCGGTATGGTCTCCACAGTCACCTTCATGAATTTCCTATAGGATCCTTCGAGCTTCGTCATTGGTCACACATCTGAGCAAGGGATAGAGAATCCCCTTCGGTAGAGTATCTCATCCTGCATTATGAACCATGGTGCCTTTCGAAGAAGCTACTTTCACCGATTCCTATCTGCGGGGAGGGCTCCTATAAGCAAGTAGTCTTTAATAGGCATCATCCATGTTTCTGGTTCTATGATGGTCTCAAAAATCCAGTTGACATCCATTTCGCTTATGCTTGGAGTGGTCAGGGTTTCAATCGGGATTAGTCCCACGGTTGAGCTTCTCCGAAACTGGCCAGCTTAGCTAAGTAGTCAGCCTTCGTGTTTTGCTCCCTCGGGATGTGAGTTATGGTGTAATGCTCGATGTCGTTCTGCAGCTATTATACTTTAGATAGGTATGGGGCAAGGTTCTCTCCCCGAGCTTGATATTCGCCTTTCACTTGGCAGGCGACTAGTTGAGAGTCGCTATAGATGTGAATGGATTTTATCTCGAGCTCCTTCATGACTTTCAGTCCTGCTATCAAGGCTTCATACTCCACTTTATTATTTGTTGCAGGGAACTCTAAGCGTATGGCATAGTAGATGGATCGTCCTTCGAGGGTTTCAAGCACTACCCCTACTCCTGAGCAGGAGTTGTTGGATGTACCATCGACGAACAGCTTCAAAAGTGTTTCCACCTCCGGAGTAATTTCTTCTTCATTATTCCTTACAATAAACTCGGCAATGAAGTCTGGCAACGCTTGCCCGTTGATTGCCCTTCTAGGATGGTAAGTGATTTCATATTGACTCAATTCGATATTTCATTTGATGAGCCGCCCGGAATTCTCGAGGCGGTACAATACTTGCTTTAAGAGTTGGTCGGTCAATACTTTGATTGGGTGTGCTCGGAAATACGATCGTAACTTCCTAGATGCGATCAAGAGACAATATGATAACTTTACAATTTTGGATAATTTTTCTCGGCTCTAGTGAACCGTTTACTAATGTAGTATACATATCACTGGGTCCTAGCTTCTTCATTACAAGAGCAACACTTAATGCGTGAGGTGAGATTGCTAAGTAGATGAACAAGTCCTCTCCATCTACTACCTTTGATAGGATTGGTGGGGTTTCCATATGTCGCAGCAACTATACAAACGCGGTTTGACAAGCCTCATTCCATTCGAAGTTCTTCTTTCCTTTCTTTAGTGCATCAAAGAACGGTATACATTTGTCGGTGGCTTTTGAGATGAGCCGGCTTAGCGCTATGACTTTCCCATTCAGGCTTTATAATCCTTGTTCTTTGGGGCTTCGACTTCTCGTAGGGCAGTAATTTGCTATAGATTTGCTTCGATGTCCTGGCGCTCACTATGAATCCCAAGAACTTTCCGAAGGCTACCTCGAAGTGACATTTGAGTAGATTGAACTTCATCCCATATTTTGGAGTATTTCAAACATTTCAGCGAGATTATCCAAGTGATTGGCAGCTATTCGCGATTTAACCAACATGTCATCCACATAGACTTCCATGGTTTTTCCGATTTGATGCTTGAACATGGCATTTACTAATCTTTGGTAGGTTGCCCTAGCATTCTTTAAACCGAACGACATTATCCTGTAGTAGTATAATCTTAGGTAGGTGATGAAGCTGGTGTTTTCATGATCAGGTTCGTGCATCAGGATCTGGGTGTATCCCGAGTATGCGTCCATAAATGATAGCAGTTCATGTCCAGCCGTCCCATCCACAAGCTGGACAATTCTGGGCAAAGGAAAGCTATTTTTCAGGCATGTTTTTTTTAAGTCCGAGTAGTCGATACAAGTTTGACATTTTCCCATTAAAGTTCTTGACCAAGACCGGATTAGATACCCATTTGGGGTAGGTAGCATCACAGATAAAACCATTGGCCATCTGCTTGTCTACTTCTTCTCTCAACGCCTTGGACCGTTCGAGACCTAGGCTACGCCTCTTCTGTTTTACCGGTGTATACCTAGGATCAATATTGAGTACGTGGAGTGCAACTTCCTGTGATACCCCATACATATCGGAATGTGTCCAAGCGAACACATCCAAGTTGGCGCAAAGAAATTTAGTGAGTTCCAATCGCATCTTGTTTCCAAGGTGCAATCTAGTTTCTAAGTCCCGCGATGGGTCATCCATGTCGACTGGGACAGACACCGTCAATTCTTCTAGTCTGCTCGATCCTCCCCTGAACTCTTCTTTCTAGGGTCCAAAGCCTTGTCGAATCGGCTATGGTCCCTAAGCCAGGGAGGCTCTATAGTTGCTATTCGGCAGGTTCGCGAATGTGGAGATTTCTCCCCACATTCTTCCCTTTTTCCTTTCTTTTAGATTCGCGAAGTTCTGCGATATAACATTCTATGGTAGCACTTTAGTCTCCTTTGATCATCCAGACTCCGTTCTCTGTTGGGAATTTCATGGCAAGGCACCATTGGGTTAAAGCAATTCTGAAATCCGCCAGTGCGGGCCGTCTTAAGAAGGCATTGTATACAGATGTTTCGTCTACGACCATGAAAGTTTGGATGAGGGTGACTCTTCGGTCGCCTTCTCCAAGTTCTATAGGCAAGTCAATCATTTTGACGGGTTGTTTGGGTTTGCTGGTAAATCCTCGAATTTTGGTTTGGCAGGTAGATACGTCTTTCATGTTGATCTTTATTTGATCAAATGTGCATTTGAAAAGGATATTCATGGAACTACCGCTGTTTACCAATACTCATCGGACCATATTGGGTCCAATTCCTACTGTCATGACCATGGGGTCAAGAGTTGGAGCTTCTACTCCCTCAGTGTCTCGATTTTTGAATACTATGTCATCGTTCAGAATTGTTTGCTACATAACGGGGGTTCGGTCTTCAATTGCAAGGCATGCATCTTTCGGAGCGTGCCTCAATGAGCTCGCATAGCGCTCCATTTCTCCCCACTCTTCTGCGCGGGATGGGGTCCTTCGGATATTGTTCCAATAATAAGTCTTTGGTCAGTTCGTCTAGATCCTTCTTCGCTGGTTCCAGCTTGGTTCCCTCGATCTCTGGGAGCTTGGGTAGCCCTGGTTTGTCAGGATTTTGTGATTTTCTCACGTATTGTTGAAGCTTGTTTTCCCGGATCAGCTCCTCAATTAAGTTCTTCAGGTGGCGACACTCATTCGTGTTGTGGCCATGAGTTTCGTAGAAGCAACAATACTTTCTGGAATGCTTTTGCTGTTCAGTTGCTTTCTTTTTAGGATGTTTATTGTACTCCTCCGTTCTTTGTGTTGCGAGATAGATGTTTTCCAGAGTGTCATTGAGCGGGGTGTAATCTTCGGGCTTGAAGCCTTTAAGGCGCTTATTGTTACCATTTCGTTTGTTGGAATTCTGATTTTTCCTTTTTTGATTTCCATCTTTTCCCGCATTTCCTTCAGCGGTCCTGGAAGTATTTATGTCCTGGTTCATCACCATGCCACTATGCCCAATATTCATTGGTTGTAAGCTAGCAGATTTCCTTTTTGATTCTTGCACCACTATCAATCTCAAGTATTGACTCGCCTTTGAGTTGAAGTCTTTCCTAGTGGTAGGTTGTTTCATTTTGATCCACTTTCCAAATTCAATGTTGGGATAGATGGCGCGAACCAGAGCCATGAAAACCATATCTTCATTTGGATTGCTTACTTCAGTTACTGTAGTGTTGAATCGGTTTATGAAAGATTTTAGGGATTCGTTCTGCCCCTGGAATAGGCCAGATAAGGACATTACATCTTTCGGCTGTACCGTGTGAAGTCTTAATTGATCAAGGAATCTTGTTGCTAATTGTTCAAACATGGAGATGGATCTCGACGGAAGCCTAGTGAACCACATGGAAGCAATTTCCTCTAGAAAATTGGGAAAATATACATCGAATGGCATCCGAAGCATTCGCTCTGTCCATGTACCAATTGTACTTATATAAGTGGGGTTTTGGGTCTCTCGTTTCGTCATAAGATGGAATAGTTAACATAGTGAACTTTTTGGGATATTGCTCATTCAAAATCTCATCAGTGAAAGGAGTCCGACTTGGAGCGGATCCCCATTCATCATCCCTTCTATTCTTGCTCTCATCCATTAATCGCTTGACCATGTCCGCGATATACGCCTTAGATGTCCGGTAATCCGAGGGTCGGCTGTCAGTAACTACACCGAGTGTTTGGCTTTGAAAATGATCTCGGTGACTGGGCTAAAGCCTAGGCTCTCCTGTCTTCGGGAGAGCCACTCCCTCGGGATTCCATTGGCATGCGGTTGGCTTGATTGGGGCAGTTTGGATTCCCCTAGCGTTATCGAATGCATTAGTATTTCCTTCCAACTTGCCGTCGTTAAGTTGCTCACCATCTTATGAATATGAGAGATCCATGACTATATCCTCCTATGAGGTCTTCGCCCCTAGATTTTAGTTCGTAGCTGGTTGCCTCGCGGTTGGTAGAGTGCTTGTGTTTTCTTCTATATTGATTCCCACGGTTCCATCTATTACATCTTTCTACGACTGCTTCCCGTTCCTTCTGTTTAGGCCAGAAACAAAAGAATTTTCTTGTTCCACGGCAGCCGCGAGCTCTGTCATAGTTCTTGGAGCAACATGAGTCTGTAAGTCAATACGACATTCAGCTTATCCATTAGAGCCCTTTGGCTGTTTTCCACTTTCTCCTTTATTTCATTAACCATCTTATTCAATTCTTCTCTAGTGACAACTTCACGTTGATTAGAAGATCCTGGCACCTGATCTCCTACGTTGGTGCCATTGACTTCGATTTGCCGATGATTCATCTCTTCTCCAGTAATTACCACCCCTATGGATCTTCCAAAAGTAGTTCTCTTTCTTCATAGAGCCATTGATTCTTAGCAACAGATCTTTTGAACATAGATTAAGGATCTAACTTCTGAACCTATCTGATCCAAAGTAGATAGCTAGATCTTTGCCTGAGTTGGATTCTTAGTGAAAGCACCAAAATGTTAACTGAAAAAATGGATCAACACCTGGGTTGAGTGTGAAAGCACCAGCCCTGTTGATCAAGGCAAATAAAATAGAAATAAGAGATGGTAACTTGCAAATAAAGTAAAGAGACAAGGGATTTTTATAGTGGTTCAGTTGTTAACGAAGCCTACGTCCACTTTATAACTTTTATTATTGACTGATTGCAATTACAAGTTGAATCTGATTATAATGCGATTGAATCTTGTAAGTTAAATCAAGTCACCAGTGTTAGAGTTCATTGGAGAATCACAGTGAACCCTATAGATGACTGTTGTATGGGATGAGAAGAGTAGTTTCTGTAGAGTTTCAGCAGCCAGTCCAAAATGTCATGTTTATATTGCAGGTAGGATTGTATTTATAGGGGTTGGATAACTATTGGGCTATGCCGCTTTTGCCAGAAGCCTCCACATGATGCCACGAAGAAGTTCAGAGAGTTTCATGATGACCTGAGCTAACCTGATGGATCGTTAGTGATCCATAGGTTCTGGATTGCTAACGATCCAATTACTTTGGATACTTCTCCTTCATCCTTTTTGAAATTTCATAGCAAACTAACATGATCCTACAGGATATGGATCGTTGGCGATCCATATACTTAGAGGTTTTTTGACTTCTTCTTTTGGGTTGCACTCCTTGTCTTATGTAAGTAATCTCTATGCAATGTTGTAGCTAGTCGCCTTGTTTTGATGATGATTCATACACTGATTGCATTGAACTCCTGATTGAATCAGACGAATGCTCACTTCTCGATCTAACTAGCTTGGAATTTCATCAAACTTAGCAATCATTTCTACAATACCTATTGGATCATGGTGCAAGAGGACTGGAGGATTTACGAGCAATCCTTATGGATCGCTAGCGACTCATAGGAGATGGATTGCTGCCAATCCATCACCTTAGCATATTTTTGCCTTCTTTTTCTCTAACCTTTCTTGGTTGATTCTTCTAGTCCTTTTAGTTGGTTCTTGAGTTGCTCTGACTCGACATAGATGTTCTGACTTCCTTTGAATTCTGTTGGGAAAACCCGAATAACAAGAATAATGTAAACATGATTTAAAAAACAAAGATAACCCTTTATTTTTTTCATATAATTTTTATGATGCAATCATTTACGAATTTTGGTTAGTTTTAGAGATTGATCATAATTTTTCTTTTTCATTTAGTTCATTATGATTTACAATCTCTTGTCCTCTATAATAGGATCAAATTGATTTTTACATAATATTAATGAATGGATCTGTGAGAGGAGGGTTTGATCGAAAATATAATTAAGGGAACACTATAATTAACACAAAATGAAACATAAATTATGACACAATAGATTCTGACCATTGGATCTCATTAACTTCACATATGAGGTTGAAATCAAGGGGCAATCTAATGGTTGAGATTCATTGTGTCACTAATTATGTCGATATTATGTGTTCCAATAGATTTTCCCCTATTTAAATCATCTTCCCTTAACACTTTGATAAGTGTGCTACTATTGACATACAACCATGCAAAGTTTGATTCCATGCTTCCTATCACAAACTATTATTTTATTTAAGTAAATAGACATCCAAATATTTCAAAACACAACAATTATCCCTTCTATTCCCTAAATCAAATTCTATTCTATTCAAAACACAACATAAATTACATAGCATACACAAAAAAAGAAAATAAAAATTTAAATAAATTCTTAGTTAATCGGTTAAAAAATGGTTTGTCAAATCAACTTGCATGCCTTTTGAAGCATTTGGTCAATCGTCTTCTTCTATATTCTCACTATCAAACAATTTTACATTCGAAACAAAAAATACATTTTCAATTTTATTGTGATCGATAACCTCTATCTAGCAAAGAATAAAAAACAACAACAAAAATACAAGGGAAAAATGGGCACAAAATTTGTATGATAAGATATTATAATTCAATAACTTACATGGTGGTTTTCAATTACGACATTATCAAACTTTAGATCTTCCAAATTTTTAATAGGCACGAGATCTTTAAAATCATACTAAATTAACAATAATAATACTATAAGCAACAAAAATTGATAAGTAGAAGAAAAATAGACTTTAAGTAAACTAACATTTTTATGTTCATCAAAATTAGAACCATTCACTAAATTTTCACTTGGCTTCATCTATTAGACCAAACGATAGATTTTTTTTGGATTTAGGTTTTGAAGATTTTGTTTTTTTATTATGTTTGAGGATATTGTACATTAGTTTTTCTAAGAGAGAAGAAAATGCTATGCTTGTTGAGGCTGAATTAGAAAATAGATCTCGATGGCTATAAACATATGAAAAAAACTGTTAAATAACAAAATTTGTGTTGCCAAGAGCATCTTATTTTGTGCTATGACTATCAAAATTTTTTGATTTTTTTTACAGTACGGTCAACTGAATTTTTTTTACACTGTTTGATCGGCAATTATCCAACAAATTTGAAAGTCCATAGCAATATACTAAAATTTTAATGGGTACCAGCACGCATTTTTAATAATGTAATCAAATTTTCAAGTCCAACCAAGACACTCAAAATCCTCACTTCTCTCTTACACACCAAATTTCTTTCCCGTCTCCTCAGATCTCGATCTTCATTCTCCACCATGAAACAACTCTACAAGCAGCCTCCTTCTTCCTCCTCCAATCCACAAATTCCCTACACTTCCAAACCCGCTAAGCAATCAAGATCCCAACTGTCCTCCTCCGTTCTCCACCGCCTACTCTTCCTCCTCCTCGGAGCCCTCATCGCCTCCACCTTCTTCCTCCTCACTCCCTTCCTATCCTCTACTTCCCACCCCTCTTCCTCCCTCACCTCCCAACACGACGACTCTTATTCTCACCTCTCTTCTTACAATCACCGCACGTCGATTCCCCAAATCCCCAAAGGGCCAAAAAGGGTGCCCGTAGGTATCAAGAGACCCAGTAAGAGGATCGTTGTTACCGGCGGTGCGGGGTTCGTCGGTAGCCATTTGGTCGACAGGCTTCTTGATAGAGGGGACTCAGTGATTGTGATTGATAATTTCTTTACTGGGAGAAAGGAGAATCTTGTTCATAGGTTGGGCGATCCGAGATTTGAGCTTATTAGACATGATGTTGTTGAACCGATTTTGCTGGAGGTGGATCAGATTTATCATTTGGCTTGTCCTGCTAGTCCCGTGCATTACAAGTATAACCCAATCAAGACTATTATATCCTTTTCCTATGATTGAGCTGAGATTTGTTAGTTTTTTGATTTAATTAATTTGGTTCTGATATTTTAATAACTAGGTAAAATGTGATATAGAGTTGCTGTACAGTTGATGCATTGGTAGTACAAAACTGATTAAGTCCATTATACCATTTTCAATAGACTTTTTTTTTGCATATCTATTTTGTTAGACGATGTGGGCATTTTTACACTTTAGGTCATTGTGTTAATTATTTGGAACCATGCCGAGATCATATATAATTTTGTAGATTGTGCACTAATAGCTATATCATATAGTAAGTTATTATTATAAAAAGAATTGGATCTACAATTGTCCGAGTTTTGTTTCTTTTATGTATCTTGATTATTAATGCTGCTTTGTTGGATTCGGTAAATTGGGAGTTGTTTGTTTTGAGTATAATTGTAGGTTTCTAATTTGTAGATGATCTCAAGTTTACTTGAATTAGTTGGCATCAAAGTTTTAACGGGATTCAAATCTTAAACCATCGAGTTCAAATTTTAAATCAAAAACGGGATTTAAATCGTAAATCCAGATTCAAAAGATGCATATTCTTAGGTTACACACACTTTGAAATTGATTTTTATGTTTGAACTTCTACTTCTAAATCTCAAAGTCATTTTTCTCTCTTATTCCATTTTTGTTTTGTTTAGAAAACATTAGAAATGAAATTGTGGATCCAAATAAGCATATTGAATACATCAGTATGAATTGAATGATTTTTCTCAATTACGATTTTAAGTAGGTGTGAATCGTGATGTAAATCGAATCAATATGGGGAGAAATTCGACTTGAAACGGGTTTTAGATCGTAAAATTTTAAGATTTTTGACAAGAATGATTGGCAGATGTAAATGTGGCACTCAGAAAAAACTGCCTTTGTCAGAGTTGTTTGTTGAGAGATTTGCTTGGATTTTTTTGCTTATATAAAATGATTCTTTGGCTTCTTAGTCGTGAATCGGTAGCTGAACACTTGAACCATCTTTGTGTTCATAAACTAGCATCTTAAAGTTTAGCCCAATGGGAACTGGTAATCTATTTTAAAGTCATGCATTTAGGCATACTGTGGATGATATGCCAAAAAGAGTGCATTAGTCTTTCCTAGTTTATATAATAACTTTTGAATCCTTAACCATAAAATCACAAGACAAATGTGATGGGAACTTTGAATATGTTGGGATTGGCAAAGAGAATTGGTGCACGATTTCTATTGACAAGCACGAGTGAAGTTTATGGAGACCCACTTGAACACCCTCAGAAAGAGACATATTGGGGTCACGTCAACCCTATAGGTGAACTTTAAAATTTGGAATAATCGTTCATGTCTAGAATGCAAGTTCATTGTCATTATCTTATTACCTTTTAATTTATTTAATTATCGTCTCAGGAGTTAGAAGTTGTTATGATGAAGGAAAAAGAACAGCTGAAACATTGGCTATGGATTACCATCGAGGTGCAGACGTTGAGGTAATTGTGTGATATTATATATAAGCAAAACTTCCACACATGTTTATGCCGTAGCAACTAATTGTCTGAAAATGAAGAACTATCATGTTTCATTATCAATTATTTTGGGCACATTTTTGCTTATGATTATATATATATATATATATATATATATATATATATATATAGGGATATAGGGATATATATTGGGAGATTCTGATATTTTGTAGCAAAGCCATTTAACTAGCACTATCATTTGTTCTTCGAGCCATTATCATGTACATCATATCTGTCAAGGGAGCTGCGTATCCCCACTTAGGCGCTACTTTGCAATTTCAACTTGCCATCGTTTTTTTATTTCAACGCTTAATTCCGTCTCACATCCATATGTGGTATTGGAGTGCTAAGTTTTCCTTGAGGTGGTAAAAAAATAAGTGTTTTTAGTACTTTTTTTTTACTTTGACTAAATTAAATACTTGCCCTTTTTGTATTTATTGAAACTCTTCGAATTCTAAAACTATTTGAGAATTTAAATCCTCTTCCTTCCATTCATTTTGAATTGTATAGACAATCTGTCCGGAACTGTTCATCTTCGTAGTTCATAGATCAAAATAAAGGTACATCAAAAGTTACCGTTTATATCTCACAATTTTTCAAATTTTATTTTAATGATTTCTACATCAGTTGAATATATTTACTTTTTTATTCTGAAGCTTTCATGATAATTTCATATACTAATATGGATTCATAGTTATGGTATACATTTTGTTACGTATAACTTATAGTACTTATATAAACATTAATATTGTTTGATTTATTTCTAACATTTATTTACCAATGAAACATATGTATTACTAATAGTAATATAAGAAAGTGGAAATTTGGTTGTGCCCCTTATTTTTAGATTTGATACATGAAAAAGCGTTCTAAAAATGTTTTAAATTATACTCATATTTTTAATTTTAGTAAAAAAATCATTTTTTTGGAAATTAAATTTGAAAGCAGTCGCATGTTTTTATGGTAAAAACAAATTAATTTGAATTTTTGGTATTTTTCTGAGAAAATGCAAATATTTGCAGAGTACTCTGCAAATATTTGTAGATTTCTCTGTAAAAATTTGTTAGAGTTTTTCGCAAATATCTTGAAACTTAAAAATATGGTTCTTTTTTAAACCCATTTTTAAAGAGGTACGAGGGTATATTTTGAAATTTAAGAAACTTAAGGAGGGTGTTTTTACGAAAGTTCCCAATAAGAAATAGATGCGATCTTACCAAAACAAATTGAATTTTATGCAACTGTAGCAATTGATTTTACAGCTATTGCAAAATGTAACCATATCAAGTTTGCGTGACAAGAGTCTATTTTTGGCCATATTTTGCATAGACTCCATCTGGACTCTGGAGCGACATTTGGGACTTAGCGCTCTCTTGCATCTTACAGCATTTTTTTTTGCATGTTATCAGTGGTTCGATATACACGGGCCACGGCCCATATTCACACTTCAGGAAATGCACTTCAGAGTTTGTTTTTTAATTTTTGTACATATACATACATTTTATGAGGCTTGGCATATTGAGTTTCTTGAGTATATGCATAATAAGGCCTTATATTTTATTTTTTAATCATATGTATAGGGTATGTATGTCTTTGTGGTCCTCACAGTGATTAACCTCCCTCATTTAAATAGTTAGTAAATATGATGATGCTGTTGCATTTAACAAATGCAATCTTGTTCATGCTTTATTACTTAGTATAAGCAAAACACTAGTTTTTGTTAGATATATTTGTAATAAACTATCGTGTTCTTTCATGTTCCTTACAAGTATCGACAACCAATTATATGTAGTGTTTCTTACATAGCATGGACAAAATTACAATAGCATTTGACAAAGATTTTGTTTCTTTAGGAACTTTTTTTCTTCTTCAGTTCCATCCTCGGTTAATTTAGAATAAATCAAGATGCATGTGAGCTAATTATTGATGTATTTCAGGTGCGCATTGCACGTATTTTCAATACTTATGGACCTCGAATGTGTTTGGATGATGGACGTGTTGTCAGCAACTTTGTTGCACAGGTTTGTTTGATATCTCACTATAATCATTTTAGCTTGCAGTTTTTCTTTCAATCACGCAAATACATGTATTCATAATTTTTACATATTATTGTACACAGGCAATTCGGAAGCAACCAATGACTGTGTATGGAGATGGAAAACAAACCCGTAGTTTCCAATATGTATCTGACTTGGTATTAGCCTTGCTCATTCCACTTTGGTTATATTAACCAGTTTATATGTCCACATGATTGAGCAATATATCCCTGGACATCATTTAGTTATTTGTGTGGATAAACATTGGTAGAGGTGGATGGATAAGCTTAAGCATAAGCTAGTTGGGCTAAAAGTTACATTTAGCTCAATATTTATAGAAAACTAATGAATGTGATCCCAAAGGTAATGTTTACGTGCAGTCGTTAAAACATCTGTTCTAACTTAAGGTCATTTGTCAATAGGTTGGCTGGAGGCCCGAATCTTAGTTTAAGATTCTTAAATAAGTGGATTATTGGGTAGCTTGTACTCATTTTGTAGGACTTGGTGTGGACATTATATTCATGTTATCCAAGCTCTAAGCAGTAAACCAAACTTGATGATGATTATAGAAGCTATAAATGTTTTGAACTGTTGGACCAATAGTCTTAGTTGTCCACCAAGAAAAAGTTGCATGAAAGAAACGGAGTAAAGGCATGCCGTCACATCATCATCATCAATTTTTCTTTTCAAAACGATTGGAATCGGTTACACGAATACTCAATTTTTGTATTTCTCTATCTTAAATAGAATACCATCACATCACAAACCAAAATCCAAGTGTATGGCAGACACATACAAAAGGAAATCCATGACAATACTTCTTTTGTTTCAGCCCTTTAATACTCCTATAATATTTTGTGTTACTCTATAAAAAATTTGTAGGTATGTTTATGTCATGCATATGTTCATGTCTACACGAAATTTGGACTCATCATTTGATTGCTTTCAGTTTCAACACAATGAAATCGTTTAAGTTGACAGTTAAAGTAGATATTAATGGTTGATATATACTTGTATATTCGACGGCGCTGGAAATTTTTAAATGGTTTCCATTCTTATGGACATAACAGTCATAATGTAGATTAAACATCATTAAATTTTTGTAGCATCTTAATGTAGTACAACTCAAAATATGAAGTGGTGATAAAAGGGCTACAAGAGATAGGCGGCATGTAACTTGTATGCATGTACATGTATGTATATAAGTAACTTTGGGTTAATAACCTTGCTTTATTAATTATCCTGGTGAAATTTTTAGTATCATTTGACATTGGATCGTTCCAAGTATTATTTATCCCATTACTTATCCTTTCATGCAAACATAAAATAGGTGGATGGGTTGATGGCACTAATGGAAGGCGAGCACATTGGACCATTCAATCTGGGCAACCCAGGGGAATTCACCATGTTAGAGCTTGCTGAGGTTTGCCATTAATATACCTGTATCTACATATGCGGTAGACATGTTCATATACATATACATATACATATACATGTATCTATGCATGCATCTTTCTGCCCCCCTTTTGATTATAACATTCTCCAACTTTAAATAGGTTGTGAAAGAAGTAGTTGATTCAAGTGCAACCATTGAATTCAAAGAAAACACTGCAGATGATCCACACAAAAGAAAACCTGATATCTCAAAAGCAAAAGAGTTGCTCAATTGGGAGCCTAAAATTTCTTTGCGTGAGGGATTGCCCAAAATGGTTTCAGATTTTCAGAATCGCATTCTGAATGATGGAAAATAGATCTGATACATAACATGAGTTTGAAGCTGTATCATACACACTTTACCAGGCAAATCATACGAATGAGTAATGAGGATTGTTATTATTTTTCTTTTTCCAAATTTTTAAACGATAGCTTTCTTAGTACCTTACTTATTTATTTATTTTCCTTAAAAATCGAACTTTTCTGATGGTGGATATTATCTCATTCTTCTGTCATATCGTTGTGAACAATTGAACGAAATATTGTAAAGTTTTATTCACATCTTTTGATTTCATGAATATTCATTCTTCTATGAAAACATAATTTTTTAGTCTGGGCTTTAAATTATGCAAGATCGCATGATATCAGATATAAATACCTATTTATTTGTGATATGTTAAATATATGGTATAAATTGGAAATTTTAGTTTATAACACGGCTTAAAATCTTTGAAGTGTGTTTGTTCGATCCACTTTAGCTTTCGAGCAATTCTTTGAATAAAACTTCGGGTAACATTTCTTAATACTAGCTTATAAGTTTGTTTAAAGGGGTAAATGACGACGGTCAAACGTGGTTTATGACTCGTAGGTTGGTCTTGAGCAAATGTTTCATCTTCGACAAAAGTAAATTCAACCTTGAAATTCAAATACTTGGTAATTGAGCATTTGAACAGTTAGGTTCAAACATAACGTAAATTAATATTCAGTTCATAATCCATTAAACTAAACCTCGACGTTCCGTCTTTTCTTAAACCCTCGAAAGCAGAGCAAAGTAAATGCTTAGTTTCAAGCGGTTATGTAATAGCGGTCTACATTAGAAACTTCATATGAGATTTTACTTGTATATTTAATAATACCATATGACTATACTATGGGTTTTATACTTAATAATAAAAAGAGTATGTTTTGATTGATATTTTGTATATTAATCTAATACTATTATTTTAGTCGTCTAGATGGTTAAAAAATGAAGCCTACTTTCAAACATCTATTTTCACCACTCAAGAGCATAGCAAGCTTAAAAACCACGATCGTTTGCCTATTAAACATTTTTTTCCATATTCTAGGTTGAAATGATCTCCATCGTAAATTTAGTCTCCTGTCGGAGAGAGTCTTATATTGACCTTTTAGAGGCTGTTTGTTGGAGTGTAATGGAATATAATACGTTGGGAGTGAGTCATTAGACGTTAGTCGATAGATAATTCGAGATGTAATCTAATATAGGGATTGGTGTTATGTTGGTGGAAGCTCGTGCGGGAGCAATTTTGTTTGGTGGCGATATTGTAAAGTAAAATCAAACATTGCTGTTGTTATACCACATTCTGCCGAGCATCTTTCATTTATTCCTTCTAAGGTTTATACGCCAAAATGTTTCCATATGCCATTTTTTTAACAGGGTCGAAGAAAGCACATTCGCTCAATAGCCTGGATACCGAAAGTATAACTGAATGATCAAACCTGAAGATATTATCACTGAAGAATACATATTTAAGCTAGCTATATGCTATTAATATCATATTTTAGCTGTTATATGACTACTGGTTTCAGATGCTGAAAGCACGCACACTACGGTACTATGTTATCTGTACCGTCTAAAGCAAAATATGTATCACTCTCCGCGTAAGCTAGTAAATAGATGAAGATGCATGAATAAAAAACAGGTCATCAATCTGCAAGCACTACTCAAAGTATGTTGGACGACTTCTAAGTGTCAAGGATCCAACAGTTGGTTCAACCTATATGTCATGTCAATGATTTGCATGCACTCTAGATCCCTTTAAATGTCACAAATCCTAATGAAAAAATTCAGAGAATTTCCATTTAAACACCAAGATAAAAATGTTCTTCTCTACGTTGGAGCTTTTGTAACAACTCAATAATGATGGATCCTCAAACTTGTAACTCTCGACGTATGGTGTTTTTTTTAGAATAAGTTTTTTACAATAAGATAAGTACTTCATTCTGGCATGACACTAATTTCGATGTTTTGGAAAGTTCGAATTCATGATTTTTAGAAGTTCAGTCTAAAGCGTGTTTCACTTACCACTTGATCTACTGGTATTTGATAATGACATATAGTCGTTAAAGAAGAAAATTACCAAAACTAAACGTAGAGCTTATCCCAAACAACTATAAAATCTATGTGTCCCTTTGCTACTTTCGGTATGTATTACTTTCAACTTTTGCTCTATTTCCCACACTTACACCAATTCCAACAGCATAGACCTTCGGGTATCCGTCTAGACCAATGTCATGTCAATAAAACTTTATCTTTTAGTGTTTGATTCTTGTTGTAGCAGAAAATACACTAACAGCCGTGACTACAATTGTTTGAAAGCATCACTGCAAACATCAATTGATTTTGTTAAAGCACAACCTGTAATGGCTTATTCACACAAAATGTTGCACTAAACTAGCCACTATGCATCCAAATGTGCCATGTTCACTGCTTCGTGACAAATTTTACTCTTCTCCTTGGCTAATGAACTGACTGGGGAGACTGACCCTTAAAACGTCAAAGAGTTTTCCATTTTAAATTAAAACCGTAAAGAGTTTTCCATTTTAAAATAAAATGACAAACTATTTGTCTTCTATTAAAACGACAAATGCTTTGCCATTTTAACACCCCGCTCCAAAGACCACTCAAACAACTACTTTCGCCTCCATCTCCTGTAAATTATACCACAGCTCTTTCATCCATCACAACATCATTATTTTTACATTCTCCCTTCTACTACTCGATTCTCAAAATACAAAATCATGTCATCATCTAGTGAGAAATCCGCAATCAACAAAATCAAAGTCAAAAGATGAGCAAAGTAACAAATCCGCAATCAACTTTTTGCCCACCCCCAACCCCCTCCCCCACCCACACACACACAAAGATAAGCAATGCACCAATCATACACTTTCTATGAATATCAAGATGTTCGTCCTCTTAATCAAGAACAATTCTTTCTACTGCAACACGACTATGGTTATGTGCAACATCAGAACGTCTATCATTCTCAACCTTATCCTCGCAAGGCTCCACTTAGCATCCCTTCCTAACAACCGTATAACTATTCCATTATGACACAACAATACTACCATCAACCCGCCCCCAATCAACTTGGTGTTCACTCACAATATGAAGACCATGCTTTGTTAATATCGTTGATGACATAAGGTGATCAACAATAATGCCATATGCTTAGTGCTCAACAACAACATCAACATTAACTTATTGTTCAATAGTCAGATTCTTGCGATTGAGATATTATGTGAAACCTAGGAAGATAGTTATCTTATGCCCGTAGTGCCCCAAAAACAACCATTGATATGGAAGACGAAAGTGCTGATGAAGAATAAGAAGAGGCTTAGAAAGGAGTTGGAGAAAACAAAGACAATAATGAAGAGGAAAATAAAGAAGTTGAAGAAACCCAATTACCTCATATTTCTGAGTACCAAAAGAAGGAAAACAAGTGGAAAGTTGTAAGTTATACGATTATAGATAGAGTTAAGGGTATGTCCTAAGGAAATTTTTATAATTTATTGTAAATTATATACTCTGCAATAAAACTCGTTCGAAATAAAATGTGTTTTCTTTCTATTATATATTATAATTAGTTATTTAATTTAAGTATATTTAACAGAAAATCCATAAATGGTACATTTTGTGATAGTAATTACAATTGTTGTAACCATGAATATTTTATCACAATATATAACAAACACATCGTTTTAAATATTCTTAGTAAAGACGTATTAAGGCTTGATACCGATGCATCCTTTGAGATTAGAGAATGGAATACTCTCCAAAGGTTGGACAGTGTATATTACTCATGACTACTGGGAGTACCAAAGGGTTACGTACCGATAGTTATTCGATAATTATGGAATGACCCACTCAATATTTTTCTATTGATTAATATAACTAAGGTCACACAAAAAATATCGATGTGACAACTTTACACAACTCACTTGACTTGAGAATAACGTTGAGCTTCAATGTGGAAATTCCGCATTGATTATAGTTAAATTATGGCGTCTCATCCATAGTGGGTCGAGTGGAAGCATTGGAAGTGAAACACTACCCAATAGAGAATTTGTCCCCTTAGTTATTTGTGGTTAGTATCATGGTTAATCGAAGTCAACTTAAAATCAAAATCTCTGACTAAAGTAGTTCGGTTAATTATTATTATTATTGAACAAAGGACTTTTTGTCTGGACTATAAAGTTGAATAAGTATGACATTAGAATTTTGATTATTACCAATTCCATAAGTCCTAATATGATATAGTTTTAACTATGAGAATTAGTGTAAATAATTGCCACTATTGAGTAACACTTGAATAAGTAAAATTAGATTTTACCAAAGCTATGTAAGCGATAAATTTGACCATAATATCACACCATTAGTTAAGGTGATGTGTGAACATTAATATTCAAATTGCTCGATACTATTCACCGATCGATTTTACACCGAGAGTCACATATCCGAAACATTGAATACTCCTAGCACGACCTGATTTAATTATTTATAATTGTTATAAATTAATTAATATTCATGGAATATTAATTATAAACTTTTTATTTAATTTTGTAGATCAGTATTAAAAAGTGTGTATATAAAAGTTCTGTACACACGTATCGATATATGATATCAATATGCGTTTGAATTAGCTTTAAATGCATATTTATTTGTCGGGCTTAAAGCAGTTTGGAGGCCCGGATATGGGCATTTATGGCCATCCATGGGGGGATAATTGGGGTTGAATATTGATTCTAAAGGTGTGAAATAGTAAGAGGAAAATGTGGATCTGGATCCCTTTTTTGCTCCTTTGAATCTCAACTATTAAACACCTCAAACCCCATAATTTTCACCTCTATTTTTTCCCCCTCAATCATATTTCTTGCTGACATCCCCTGCTACCCTCCTCCGTTATTTCAAAAAATCTAAAACACAAATTAAAGACAAATAGTAAATCGGTGGTTGTTGCTTTCACTCTAGTAGCTGTTTATGGAAGTTTGGATACATATTCAAAGAGTTCATCGATTCAACGCTTCAACATGTTACAACTAGGCCATAGTAAGGTAATTATTCTATTTACATTCATATATGTATATATTTATTTATCATGTTGTTGTACTGCTTTAGTTTATATGTATATTATCATAAATCCACATATGACCGTGTTGTCAACATTGGATGAATAAATATATATGTGTGTGTAATAATAACTTTTTATGTATATATGCTTACATATATTATTTGCCCAGCATAAAAAACTTATTTTAAAATTTGAAATTATTAGTGCTTTAAAACAATTAAAAATTGATATATATATATATATTAGTGTATAAAATGTATATAATTTTTTTACTAATTTGCAAATATAATATTTTTTAGAAAATAAAAAAATTATAAATATATTTAAAATTAAAACAACACACACACATAAATATATATATATATATATATATATATATATATATTTGTGTGTGTATTTATTTTAAATATAAAATCTAACATTTACATAATATATACATATATATAATTATAAAATATACATATAAATATTAAAAAATTTGTATATGTTTTATGTTTGTTTTTCGAATTTTTTTATGATTTCCGTACAGGAATCTTTTATTAAAAGAAACAAAACAATTTTAAAACTGCATGGAGTTAAAAAAATTTATCAAAATTCAACCGAATATATATGTTTATATATATATATTTAATTATTTCTTAACATTACATATATGTACATATGTTCATTTTATACTAAATTTTAAAATTAATTTAATATGCATATAAGGTCATATGCATATATTTTACAAAAAAAAAGGAAAAAAATCAGTTTTGAAATATACACGATACACACACGTTTGTCCAGTGGAGAAATATAAACCATGAGAATGAACTATTAAATATCACTAACATTAACAAGTTTATAGAACACGGTGTATTCTACAATGCTTATTGCATGCAAGACTGAATTCAAATAACATATTAAAGTACATAATTTTACAAGTTTACATAATACAATGTATTCACACATAATATGTGTGTGCGCGAGCGCAATTAAACTGAAATAAATAGGTAATATAACGTTACACCACTTAAACTTAAATTTCAGATTCTGCAGGATCATTTTCTTTAATGGTTTTTTTAACAATATTGGTAGTTAGGATCACATCTTCTCTTACGACCAAAGTAACTTCTCCACAGTTTTCTTGGCTTCTCTGAATAGTACTTTCCACCATCCATAGCTTCTACAAATATTAATTGAACATACATCACAATTGAGGGAATTAGGTACAAGGACAAACTTTGAAAAAAATTTAGGCTGAAGGACACAAAGTTTCATTTTTGGGCTGAAGGACAAACTTTGAAAGAAAATTAGGCTGAAGGAAAATGCTAAATATAGTTAGCATTTTGTACAGTGCAAACATTGTACAAAATGCTAATTATAACTAGCATTATATCCAGTTTTACATTGTACAAAATGCTAGTTGTATTTAGCATTATCCTTCAGCTTAATTATCTTTCAAAGTTTGTCCTTCAGCCTAAAAATGAAACTTGTTGTCCTTCAGCCAAAATTTTTATGAAAATTTGTCCTTGTGCCTATTTTCCACCATCACAATTTGTATATAAAATATTCTTTACTAGTTATATTCAATATTGACCAGTTATGTTTTTATCTAACTAAAAATTTAAGGTTATGCATTACAACTACTTTAATAGAAATATAGACTAGCCTGCTTTTGTATCACAGATTTTCAAAGGGAATATATCTTTTCAGTTAAGCGATATTGCTTACTGTTATGGATAAGGTGCTGATCTGCTCTTCCACTTCCAATCACCGCACTTGGGATGATATAACATGAAACTAGAACAAGCAAAAGGAGGATGAAAACTTTGACAGCCATCCTTCTATTTGGTTCTCTCTTTCTTTTGGGATGCTTAATTGTGGGTTTCAGCCTAAAAGCGTATTATATTTATAGCATTCTACAAACTTGCGAGCAATAGTGTTGGTGAAGTGCGATAAGTATGGTATATTTTTATAAAAATCATTTTAGGATAAGGTAAGTACTTCATTCTAGCATGACACTAACTTCGATGTCTCGGAAAGTTCGAATTCATGATCTTTAGAAGTTCAGTCTAAAGCGTGTTTCATTTGCCACTTGATCTACTGGTATTTGATAATGACATATAGTCGTTAAAGAAGAAAATTACCAAAACTAAACGTAGAGCTTATCCCAAACAACTATAAAATATATGTGTCCCTTTGCTACTTTCGGTATGTATTACTTTCAACATTTTCTCTATTTCCCACACTTATACCAATTCCAGCAGCATAGACCTTCGGATATCCGTCTAGACCAATGTCATGTCAATAAACTTTATCTTTTAGTGTTTGATTCTTGTTGCAGCAGAAAATCTACACTGACGGCCGTGACTACAATCGTTTGAAAGCATCACTGCAAACATCAATTGATTTTGTTAAAGCACAACCCTTAATGGCTTATTCACTCAAAATGTTGCATTGAACTAGCCACTGTGCATCCAAATGTGCCTTGTTCACTGCTTTGTGACTAATTTTACCCTTCTCCTCGGCTAATGAACTGACTGGAGAGACCGACTATTAAAACATCAAAGAGTTTTCCATTTTAAATTTAAACCGTAAAGAGTTTTCTATTTTAAAATAAAATGGCAAACTGTTTGTCTTCTATTAAAACGACAAATGCTTTGCCGTTTTAACACCCCGCTCCAAAGACCACTCAAACGACTACTTTCGCCTCCATCTCCTGTAAATTATACCACAGCTCTTTCATCCATCACAACATCATTATTTTTACATTCTACCTTCAACTACTCGATTCTCGAAATACAAAATCATGTCATCATCCAGTGAGAAATCCGCAAGCAACAAAATCAAAGTCAAAAGAAACCCTTCCCCCTCCCTTCCCCCCTTCCCCCCTCCCCACACACACAAAGATGAGAAATGCACCAATCATACACTTTCTATGAATATCAAGATGTTCGTCCTCTTAATCAAGAACAATTCTTTCTACTGCAACATGACCATGATTATGTGCAACATCAAAACGTCTATCATCCTCAACCTTATCCTCGCAACGCTCCACTTAACATCCCTCCCTAACAACCGTATAACTATTCCATTATGACACAACAATACTACCATCAACCCGCCCCCAATCAACTTGGTGTTCACTCATAGTATGAAGACCATGCTTTGTTCATATCGTTGATGACATAAGGTGATCAACAATAATGCCATATGCTTAGTGCTCAACAACAACATTAACATCAACTTATTGTTCAATAGTCGGATTTTTTTGCGATTGAGATATTAAGTGAAACCTTGGAAGATAGTTATCTTATGCCCGTAGTGCCCCAAACACAACTGTTGATATGGAAGACGAAGGTGCCGATGAAGAATAAGAAGAGGCTTAGAAAGGGGTTGGAGAAAACAAAGACAATAATGAAGAGGAAAATAAAGAAGTTGAAGAAACCCAATTACCTCATATTTCTGAGTACCAAAAGAAGGAAAAACAAGTGGAAAATTTTAAGTCATACGATTATAGTGATAGAGTTAAGGGTATGTCCTAAGGGAAATTTTGTAATTTATTGTAAATTATTAACTCTGCAATAAAACTCGTTCGAAATAAAATGTGTTTTCTTTCTATTATATATTATAATTCGTTATTTAATTTAAGTATATTTAACAGAAAATCCATAAATGGTGCATTTTGTGATAGTAATTACAATTGTTGTAACCATGAGCATTTTAGCATAATATATAACAAACACATCGTTTTAAATATTCTTAGTAAAGACGTATTGAGGCTTGATACCGATGCATCCTTTAAGACTAGAGAATGTAATACTCTCCAAAGGTTGGACAGTGTATTACTTATGACTACTGGGAGTACCAAAGGGTTACGTACCGATAGTTATTCGATAATTATGGAATGACCCACTCAATATTTTTCTATTGATTAATATAACTAAGGTCATACAAAAAATATCGATGACAACTTTACACAACTCACTTGACTTGAGAATACCATTGAGCTTCAATGTGGAAATTCCGCATTGATTATAGTTAAATTATGGCATCTCATCCATAGTGGGTTGGGTGGAAGCATTGGAAGTGAAACACCACTCAATTGAGGATTTTTCCCTTTGGTTATTTGTGGTTAGTATCATGGTTAGTCGAAGTCAACTCAAAATCAAAATCTTTGACTAGAGTAGTTCGGTTCATTATTATTATTATTGAACAAAGGACTTTTTGTCTGGACTATAAAGTTGAATAAGTATGACATTAGACTTTTGATCATTACCAAATTTCATAAGTCCTAATGTGATATAGTTTTAACGAAAAGAATTAGTGTAAATAATTGCCACTATCGAGTAACACTTAAATAAGTAAAATTAGATTTTACCAAAGCTATGTAAGCGATAAATTTGACCATAATATCACGACATTAGTTAAGGTGATGTGTAAACATTAATATTCAAATTGCTCGATACTATTCACCGATCGAATTTACACCGAGAGTCACATAACCGAAACATTGAATACTCCTAGCACGACCTGATTTAATTATTTATAATTGTTATAAATTAATTAATATTCATGGAATATTAATTATAAACTTTTTATTTAATTTTGTAGATCGGTATTAAAAAGTGTGTATACAAAAGTTATGTACACACGTATCGATATATGATATCAATATGCGTTTGAATTAGCTTTAAATGCATATTTATTTATCGGGCTTAAAGCAGTTTGGAGGCCCATATATGTGCATTTATGGCCATCCATGGGGGGATAATTGGGGTTGAATATTGATTCTAAAGGTGTGAAATAGTAAGAGGAAAATGTGGATCTAGATCCCTTTTTTGCTCCTTTGAAAATCTACTATTTAAACACCTCAAACCCCATTTTTTTCACCTCTAATTTTTCCCTCTCAATCATAATTTTTGTTGACGTCCCCTGCTACCCCCCTCCATTATTTCAAAAATTTAAAAACACAAATTAAAAACAAATAGTAAATCGGTGGTTGTTGCTTTCACTCTGGTAGCTCTTTTTGGAAGTTTGGATACAGATTCAAAGAGTTCATCGATTCAACGCTTCAATGCGTTACAACTAGGCCATAGTAAGGTAATTATTCTATTTACATTCATATATGTATATATTTATTTATCATGTTGTTGTACTGCTTTAGTTTATATATATATATATATATTATCATAAATCCATATATGACTTTGTTATCAACATTTTTTTTGTAAATTGGTAAATTTTATTAAGGCATTAAAAGCCCAGATCAAAATCAGCCCACGCTGAACAGTACAAAAAACAAAGTACACATCTTCCGACAGAAACAGAACCCTTTCCAAAAAGCAAACAAAGCATCTTCCTCCCAAACCAAGTCATGGCGGCTGATACTGATGGCTCGTTCCTGGGTTTTCTTGCAATGGAAAGCTCCGATCCACTCCTACAGCATGAACTTCGACTTGTTCCCGCCTGGTAGTAAGCTCCCTCTTAATCCTCTTCAAAATTATCTGCATGTCCACAATTTCTAATCTATTTACTTCCGTGTGTTTTCTATGCTTGCTCTGGAAAATTCTTCGATTCCTTTCTTTCCATATGCTCCATGCAGTCACAGTGATGGCGATTTTGTGCAGCTTGGATTCAACGTCTTTATCGCCTCCTCTCCGAGTCAGGTACTCTACTTGTTCAACTAAGTTATTAGAGTAAGGATTTATGTTTAAGTACTTGTTGCACAAGAGCCACACCGAGTTAGCAAAACTACACTCAAAGAATAGATGTTCGTGTGATTCTAAGCTCTGGTTACATAGAACACAAACGGTTTCATTGATCACTCCCCATTTCGATAATCTATCCCTTGTCGGTAATCTCTTCAGTATTGCTTTATAAGCTGTAAATGCCATTTTTGGATTATTAACGTGATCCCATATAATTTTGCTCCAAGAAGCTTTACTGTCTTTCTGCCTGATTTCCTCCCAGGTGACCTTAGTAGAAAATTCATTACCAGTAGGCTTCCAAACCCAAACATCCATGTCTCTACCATAGTAGATAGGCATGTATTGAATGATATCCTTTTTATCTTGATTTATTGGTAAAGAGGAGCAGTACCACCCATTCACCTTAATCAATTCTTTCACTTTTTTCTACGGACAACCAAAATCAGAGAAAGTGTGCATGCCCAAAATATCAATTAGTGATTCGCCTTAAATCCAAGGATCACTCCATAGGTCAGTATCCAGCCCATTAGCTATTTCTCGAGTACACAGTAAAGCTAGAGTGTCTCTAATCCTCAAGATAGCCTTCCAGTTCGCTGAGGCATTGTTATCCAGAGGCATTTGCCAGAAATTTCCTTTAATATACATCATTCTCATCCAGTTCCCCCAAAGACCTTTACCATTAATTATTTTCTAGGCTTGTTTAAGAGTATGCACAGCTCTCATGTCCCTAAGTCTTCTGAGACCCACTCCCCCTTCCTCTTTAGGCCTGCACAAGTTATCATATTGTGTGTGTGTGTGTAATAATAACTTTTTATGCATATATGCTTACATATATTATTTGCCCAGCATAAAAAACTTATTTTAAAATTTGAAATTAATAGTGCTTTAAAACAATTAAAAATTGATATATATATATATTAGTGTATAAAATGTATATAATTTTCTTTTGTTAATTTGCAAACATAATATGTTTTAGAAAATAAAAAAAATTATAAATATATTTAAAATTAACCCCCCCCCACACACATATATATTTGTGTGTGTATTTATTTTAAATATAAAATCTAACTTTTACATAATATATACATAGATATATATATATAATTATAAAATATACATATAAATATTAAAAAATTTGTATATGTTTTATGTTTGTTTTTCGAATTTTTTTTATGATTTCTGTACATGAATCTTTTATTAAAAGAAACAAAACAATTTTAAAACTGCACGAATTTTAAAAAAATTTGTCTAAATTCAACCGAATATATATATGTTTATATATATATAATTATTTCTTAACATTATATATATGTACATATGTTTATTTTATACTAAATTTTAAAATTAATTTAATATGCATATAAGGTCATATGCATATATTTTACATAAAAAGGAAAAAAATCATTTTTGAAACATACATGATACACGCAAATATTTATTTAGAAAATTAATAAATTATTTTGAGTTTGAAATTAGTAGATATTTTATGTAGATCTAGACCTATAATTTAAAAGTTAAATCTAAATTCAAGGTTATATATATATATTAACATTTAAAACTATTTTATATTATTATGTCAAATATATATACATATACATATATACACATACATACATGCATGTATGCATATATATACACACATACATACATATACATACATACATACATATACATACGTACGTACGCGCGCGCGCGCACACACACACACACATATATATATATAGTAGACATAGACATCACATATGTGTATAGAGGGGCTAATATATCCATTATGGTGTAAATCCTAGCACTTACGCACGGGCATGTTAAACCATGTATATTATATATTTTGTACGTGCACGTACATACACATTTGTATATGATATGCATGTTATATTATATCATATAAACATAACATTAAAATAGAACATTAACTGCAAATAAAATAAAATATTAGTTTTATTTAAAATTAATTTAGATCAGATCTATAAATAAATTTAGAATTTATAGGCCCAACAAGATTCAAAAATGGAATGATTTGTTTGAGATTTACCAGTTTACCCCACTACGTACTGGCCTAGTTCCAGCAATAGTATCAAAGCTCAATAGCCTATGCGGTCTAAATTAGTCATGTTCGAGTTAATTGATTAAGCTCATCCATTTAGAGGGTGTCTAAAAGAGTAGTGTATAGGCTGGGTTTGGGTAATCAAGTACCCTGCTCTACCTGGCTACCAGTCTGACCCGAAAAGTGAAGCGAGCCTAAAGGTTGCACCTAATAGAAAAGGACCAATCTGAATTGGGCCCTGGGCTAATTTTCAAAATTGTTTTAAAATAAAAATAAAAACAAAATTTTAAATTTTAAATAAGAAATATATAATGTAAATGTTAAAATATATTTTTCAAAAGTGTTTCGAATATATAATAAATAAATTTCAAAATTTTTAATTTTAATAAATAAATAATTAAATAGTTAACTAGTTAAACATATATATAAGATGTATTATGATATATGTTACATTGACTTGAATTGTCCAAGACAATGTAAGTGTATATGTATATATAATAAGAATTTTCGAAATTTCCTATTTAATTAAAATTGTTTAATTAAATAAATTAACTAAAATTTAATTAATAAATAATTAAATACATCTACATATAAAGATATATGTGTATAACTATAAATTTTATAGTAAATACGTACAATATAAAATGTTTATTGTATATTATAAAATTAACTAAAATGTTAATTAATTAAGTTAATTAAACAAGGTTTAATTAATATAATATTATACATAAGACAATTATATAAGTAAATTAAATTATAAAAGTTATATAATAATTAAAACTAATATACTATATGTATAAATTAAAGGTGGAACATTAAGAAACCCTAAATAGACCAAAGGAATAAATACATACGTATACCATGATTTTTGATGTGTCCAACACTTGGATCACGAGGGTATTTCATAAGAAATACATTATTCGATATCACTCAATATAATATAGTAAAGATAATGAATCTTTAATATGAATGTCCTCTACCATTTATATATCAATAAATTACTTGCATACTCCTTAGTTGTTGAGCTTTCCTCAAGCTAGGGTGTTATGTGTAGTATTATTAATATATAGAATATACGAGGTAAAATAACTACACATATTTGTTGATCTTTCCTCAAGGTATGTGCATTATACTCAGGTAATCTCAAAATGGTAGGTACGAATGAATAATCTCTCTTTATTTGTTGAGCTTTCCTCAAGATAATGATGAGATTAGGACAAGGAACCACGGATTAGGAGTTGTATATGATACAGCCGCTAAAGAGTTATCCATTATATGCACGAGTACGATTTGTTGGTCTTTCCTTAAGGTTGGAATTCTAAGGGGTACGATCCTAACACCTACTAATGAAGTCAAAAGACTTCTATGTTTTGTCTTAGGGTTTGGAGAAACATAAAAGACCAGTGAGTGCTTATTAGTGAAATGAAACATAAAGTTTATCCTTAATAATATTATAAGAACATCTACTATGAAATTCTCCTAATCCACAAAGTTAAAACTTTCAGAAAAATGTCTGCACCCAAGCTATTTTCTAAAATGATAAACTAACTAGACCAACTACGTTAGCGGCTAAGAGCGATAAAGATAGCATTAAATTATGAACGTCTTTGGTCGTTGATAACTACACCTCCAAAAGAACAATCCGCTGATGATGTATACCCCGAACTAAGACTTGCTTATGATAAATGGGTTTTGGACTTAGGAAAAGCCTAGGTTTTCGTGTTGTCCACGCTAGATAACCCGTTGCAAAGGCAACACAAAAACATGTCTGTCCATGAGATTTTCAACAGTCTCAAAGCTATATTTGATGAACAGCCATGTTCCTTAAGGTACAAACTTATGACAAAACTATTCAACACTAAAATGACAAAGAGACAGAAAGTGAACGATATGGTCTAATGGTGAAAGACTATATTAGTATGCGACTTGCACAGTAAACGTAACAATAAGCAACAAGATGCAAGTAGACTTGATTCTTGGGTTTCTTACTCCCTAGTATGACCCTTTCATATTAAACTATAATACGAACTAGTTAAAGGTAAGCCTCATGTAGCTAATCAATATGTGGAGGTCGGCCGAGTCTTCATCCAAGGATCAAGGGACTATACTTACTATTAAGAGGAACACATCATCTTAAAGGTTTGAAGAAGTGGAAAAGAGTTAACAAGAGACTACTGCTGCTGATAAGGGTGGATGCCATCATTATCACAAGAAGGGTCATTAGAAACAGAATTGTTCGAAGTACTTGAAGATTGTTAAAGAGAAGAAACAAAATGGTTATGTTGCTCCATCAAGTATATTTATGATTGAAAATTGTATTTCAATCAACAAATTATCTTGGGTTTTACATATTGGATCTGAAACTCACATCTGTAATTTGTTACATTGGTTTAGAAACTATCATCATGTGGAAAAGGGAGAAATGAGGCTTTAAGTTGCTGATGGATCCATTGCAGGTGCAACGACAGTAGGAGATTTTCATTTGGGTTTGCCAAGTGGATTTGTTTTAATATTGACTAATTGTTGTTATGTAAAAGACTTTATTTATGGGATTATTTTTGTAATGCCCCTGAATTTTAATTAACATTATTCGGGATATTTAATTAGGTAAATTAAATGGAATAATGTGAATAATTAGGGAGATGAGATTAATAAATCCAATGGCCGTGTCTTAACAAATGAACTAAAATAAGTCTTAACTAATTTAAGAAGGAGGAATTTCCTAAGGGGTAAACTTGGAAATGAGGCTACATTTCTTAGTATAAATCTCTTCCTCCACTTTAATAAATTTTCACTCTCTAATTCATAACTCCTCACAACTTTCGACCGACCATTAAAAGCTCCAGGAAGAGCAATAAATTAAAGAAAAATCTAAGGAATTAAAGATAGGAAATTATCTCATTCTCCAATTAACTAATTAAGGTGAATAATCATGTTTATCATCTCATTTTTCTTTGGTTGGATCGGTTACGAGTTATACCCGATTCATGTTTGTAATTTTGGTTAGGATATAACCATTTAAACATTTGTTTGGATAAGACGTAGGTGTTTTAAATGTTAATGGGCTAATTAACACGTTTTTATTCGGTTTTGGTTAAATTCCGAGTTGTTTAGATCTTCATATGCTTTGAAATTTTAATATGTTGAAATATATGATTTATCAGATTTTTGGTATTTTTGGGGATTTTCCTTAGTGATTTACTAAGGCAATTAAATTATTTAAGCCTAAGGGCTAAACTGCAAAATTGCCTTCGAATTAATCAATTCGGAGGGAAGGCTGCAATTCGAAAATTTAATTGGGGAAGAAGAATAGTGTTTTAAGAAAAATGTTAACTTTTGTATACATTTTACTATTTGGAAGTACAGGAGAAGGCTCCTCAGCCAATCAAAATTAGACAAGCAAGATAAAACATGACATCAGTAGGCCCAGTTCTGCCTTCGACTCTAACAAGCCTGCTTTTACCCTTTCGACGAAGTCAAAAGATGCCTTTCATCTAAGACAGAAGGTAAACAAGCACCCTCCGCCTAAGTCAAAAGGTAGGCACTATGTCGAAGGGAAGAGGGGCGAAGGGATGGGGAAGCTGCTTCCTTTGCCTTCGAATATAAACATAATTGCTTTCGAATAAGTTGAAGAGTGATCCTTCGAATCTATCATTTTATAAAAGACTAAAAATTTTATATATTCAAGAAGGGGTTTCGAAGGGGATCTTCAAAAGTTTAAACCTTCAAGAGAATGGTTTTAAAATGTTTTCTAAAAAGGTGTTTTAATCCTTTTGACTAAGTCGAAGGGATGCCTTCAACAAAGCCGAAGGGAAAGAAGGGGTTACTTCTAAACCTCCCTTTTGTTTTTAAAGTAAAAGTTTTAATGCCTTTGACAAATTCGAAGGGTAAACCTTCTAATAAGGTCGGAAGTATACTTTCGAAGCCTTGGTTCCAACACCAACACTTCATTGTTTTTGAATGATTACGAAAGGTTTGATTTCGAAAGGTTTTGAAGGGGTTACCTTCAATGATTGCGAAAGGTTTTGGGTTTCAATGATTTTGAAAGGTTTTGAGTATCATTGCTTTCGAAAGGTTTATAAATGGTTTTATAAGGGGGATACCCCTAGCTTTCGATAAGGTCGAAAGGTAGAACCATTCGACTAGGTCGAAAAGTTTCCGACAAGGTCGAAAGGTATGATTTTGTGATGCATTCAAAAGAACAAGGTTTCCGAAGGGGATAACTTTGGATGTTTATTTGCTTTCGAATGGGACTTCATTCGAAGGGTTTTAAAGGGCTATTTTTAGCCATTTTTCTTAAGTAAAATTTCGCTAAATCGAAGGGGTTACTTCGAAGGGTTATAGCATAAAATACTTATCTTTGTTTGAATATGTAAGGGGGATCCTTATATAGGATGAATGTTAACAAACCTTAGGGACATCGGGGTGAGTTTAAATTTTTCGATACTTAGTTTGGGGTTACAAACAAGAAATATGCTTTCGAAAATATACATTAGGGCTATCAATGTGTTTTTATTTAATTTAACCTAATTGGGGCTACCAATGGGAATAGGTTAAATAGGTGGTATACCTGGGGAAAATAAATAATCATGTGGATCATGAATTTTTATAAATAATCATGGGGTTTTAATTGGCCAAGTGACGAGTTCTTGGTTAACCTAGGAAAACCATGGAATGTGCGGTGGATAGCCCACATCAAATTTCTAAAGTGAAGAATGTTTTGCCAGAGGTGGTTAGCCTTCGGATTTGGTACCCAAAGGTTCATAGTCATCCTAGGAAAACTACGTAGTGTGCAGTGGATAGCCCACACCATCTTTTATAAAACAATGTACAATTGATAATCTGCATTTATTTTAAATGGATTTAGGATGGATAGTCCTATTAAATTACGACAGATAGTCATTTTAAAGATTTTAGAGGGGAACTCTAATAAATTGATTTTAGATGGAAAATCTAATAAATTGCTTTTAGATGGGATATCTGATAAATGGGTAGATGGGATATCCAATACATATGATTTTTGGCTTTATTTCATATTATGTTAAGACTAATCATTTTGGGTGCAGGGGCATAGTAAATGATTTGCATGTTTTGTTTTGGATACTGATGAAGGGAAAACCCGTTCCGCAAAGCGGCGTGTTCTCACTAGATATCTATTTATGATAAGAGATGATAGGGGATTATTCATACCAGACTTATTATTTGACTCGAAGTTTGTGTTTCTCCATAAACTCTCGGGTACTCAAAATTAATTTGAGTAGTCTGAAAGTGAGAGACTTTTAGGTTTTTGGACGAATAAGCTTCCGGAGACGTGCAGTAAGCAGTGTTAGCTATATAGGAGCTATTTTTTGTATTCCGCTATGATGTACTAAGAACTGTGAAGTTCATATTATTAGTTCTCTGATCATCATAAGGGGACATCTTCATATGTTGCTCTTATCGTATTTTGTACATGTACATATGATCTGAACGTGGTTAACGTATGAGATTATGTAATTAAATCCGAATATTATTCATAAGAAATGAGAAATTTTGTTTTGTTGAAGTTTAAAATTTTTCATATTTTTGTGTTCCTGTGTATCAATATTAACTATGCCGCATTCGGTTGCCAAGAAATAACAACTGCAGATGACTGCATCATTAGTAGCGGTTAGTTTTGGGCCTTAGAAGGCGGGATGTTACAAGTTGGCATCAGAGCATGGTTTATGTACTTAAAAGGAATTTAAACCTTAAAAGATTTTTTAAAGCATAATCTAATGAATCTAAAATATGGTTGGGCTTGGGTAAGCGTTATAGTAACGTATGTGTACTTTGCTAGAAATACCTAAGTATATATTCCCCACTCTCTTAGACCATTCTTCTGTATCTTACCTAGATTGGATTTCAGATAGTAAGGAATTAAGATATGGAGGCAGGAAATGGAAGAGTGAATCAAGGTGGGAGACGCACCGCAACAAGTGGAAATGTTCGACCCAATACTAGGAGCAACCAGGGTCGATAGGAAATTGCAAACCCAGATGCAAATGCTAATGTTGGTGCTGAGATTCTGCCGGTTGATATGGGGATAATGTATCAGTTCTTCGTGAATATGATGCAAGCTGGAGCAGCTACGGGGGTGGCTTAGGGAATGCTGGAGGAGCTAATCCGGTAGCCCCAGTTGGCAATAATTATGCCAAGCTGAGTAATGATTACACTAGTCTAGGGGGAAAACCTTTTCTAGGAACCGAGGATGTAGTAGGAGTGGAGAACTAGCTATTGCATTGTGAAAGGATATTTGCAGATCTTGGCTTGACGGATATGCAGAAGAGGAGACTTGCTTCAAGGCAATTGCAGGGAGCAACATTGTTTTGGTGGAACGGATTTACCATGGGAGAGCCAGAGGAGGACTCGACTTGGGCTGAATTTCGAAGGAGGTTCGAAGAAAGATTTCTATCAGAGGTTGCCAAGTCAGCATTGCTCAGGAAGTTTGCAGATTTAGTCCAGGGGGATAGATCGGTGATTGAGTATGCTATAGAGTTTGATGAGCTGTCCCGTTACGGATATGCTATTGTGGATACTGTCATTCGGAGGAATGATAAGTTTATCAGAGGGTTAAATCCTGAGATCGCTAGAGCAACCATGCCAAACCTCCGGGATTCATGTCATATTGTTGTTGAGATGTCTATTCGGTATGAAGAGATGCTTAAAACTTTTGGAAAAGGGAAACTAGTTGAGGTTCAAAATTTTCAGAGTAAGAAGCGGAAGTTCTTCAAGAAGAAAGGTGCCCAGTCGAGGGTAACAACTAAGAAGAGCAAGACTGATATTGTTTGTTACAACTGTGACAAGAAGGGGCACTATGCTAATGAGTGTCGCTCGAGTGATGGAAGAGCAGTTGCAGTGAGGTCGAATGTGAAGTGCTACAACTGTGGCCAAATAGGGCATTACAAGGACAAGTGTCCCGAGGCTGCTAAAGCTGGAATGGGAAAGGTCTTTGAATTGGAACCGTCATCCTCTAGACCAACAGCTGCTGAGAAAGGAAAAGCGGTGATGGAAGGCATGCTTATGATTCATAGTACTCTGGTTAGGATACTATTTGATACCGGTGCATCGCACTCATTTATATCTCAGTATTTGGTAGATTGCTTATGTCTGGACCTTTACACCTTATTACTCCTTTAAGGGTTGCGAATCCTATAGGAGGGTATGTAACTCTGGGAATGAGATATAATCGGTTAGAACTTGATTTGTTAGGTTATATATTTGCATGCAGTTTATATGTTTTTGATTTCGTGGGTTTCAGGATCATAATGGGTATGGATTGGTTAGATAGATATGATGCTAGGATATATTGTCAAGAGGGGGAAATATCACTGAAACACCCTAATAGCCATAACCGAGTCATTTACTCAGTAAGGAGTTCGAACGGAAATGCTTATGCGTTATTGGGTGCTATGGGAACGGAAGCAGAGTTGAAGCAGGTTTATGTAGCAAGAGAGTTTGCGGATGTGTTTGAACCAGTTTCGAGCTTGCCACCGAAAAGAGCAATCGAGTTTCGGATAGATCTCATATTGGGAGATGAACCCGTAAGTAGACTACCTAGCAGGATGTCACCAACCAAGATAAAGGAATTGAAGGTGCGGCTAGTGGAATTGGAAGGAAAGAATTTAATTCGGCCAAGCAGTTCGCCTTAGGGAACGGCCGTGGTATTCATAATTAATCCAGATGGGTCATTAAGGATGTCGACTATCGTATGTTGAACGAGAGGACGATCAAGAATATGTATCCTTTGCCAAGGATCGACGACTTATTGTATTAGTTGAGTGGAGCCAGAGTGTTTTCCCAGCTGGATTTGGCGACAGGTTTCCATCAGCTAAGAGTGACAGAGGACAGTATTCCTTTAACGGCGTTTAGGACCAGATATGGGTCTTATGAGTGGTTGGTTATGCCATTCGGGCTTACTAATGTGCCAGCTTTCTTCGTGGATTTGATGAACCGATTTTTCCGAGAGCACTTGGATAGGTTCGTGTTGGTTTTTATTGATGACATTTTGGTATACTCTAAGAATGAGAAGGATCATGCAGATCATCTTAGAATAGTGTTGGAAATGCTAAGGCAACATCAGCTGAAGGCGAAGTTCTCCAAGTGTCATTTTTGGAAGAAGGAAGTGAAGTTCTTTGGTCATGTAGTTTTCGAGGAAGGGTTAGCAGTTGATCTAGATAAGATCGAAGTTGTTAACAATTGGAAAAGACCAGAGACGGTAAGCGAGATTAGAAGTTTTCTTGGTCTTATAGGATACTACCGAAGGTTCATTAAGGATTTCTCGCGGATAGCGGCATCCTTAACTATGCTAACCAGGAAGGACGTGAAGTTTGTTTTGTCTGACAAATGTGAGGAGGCATTCCTTAAGTTGAAACATTTGTTAACCAATGTGCCCGTGTTAGTAGTTCCAGATGGGAATCAGGGGTTGGTAGTTTACATCGATGCATGTGGTACTGGGTTAGGTGCTGTGCTAATGTAGAATGGAAAGGTTATTGCCTATGCTTCTA
Source organism: Allium fistulosum (assembly GCA_030737815.1). NCBI lineage: Eukaryota > Viridiplantae > Streptophyta > Magnoliopsida > Asparagales > Amaryllidaceae > Allium > Allium fistulosum. Next base: position 1,293,290,598 of record CM060902.1, read on the forward strand.
AACAGTTTAAACCGCATGAAGTGAGATACCCAACTCATGATTTGGGGTTGGCAGCGGTAATCTTCGCATTGAAGGTGTGGAGGCATTATCTTTTGGGAGAAAGGTTTGAGCTATTTATGGATCATAAGTCTCTACGATATTTATTCTCTCAGAAGGAGCTGAACATGGGACAACAGTGATGGCTGGAGTTTGTTGCAGCTTATGATTTTAGCATCGAGTATACATCGAGAAAAGGAAACAAGGTAGCGGATGCACTTAGCAGGAAACATCAGAATATGGTGTTAGCTATGTTGGTGGAATGGAAAGACTTAGAAGCACTGGCTGCTTGCAGTGTGCAGTTGAGGTCGACTGCTGGATCTAGTCGGAATATCGCCATGATGTTTTGTTTGGAATTTCAACCAGTTCTGATTGAAAGAATTGCTTCTAGGTAGGAAGAGGATCCAGTCCTAGCCGAGAAGATTAGAAGGTTAGAAGCTGGAACCGAGATTGATTATTTAAAGGATTTTATTCTTGACCACAGGGGTTGATTAAGAAAGAAGGAACGGTTATGTGTTCCGGATGTTGGAAACCTTAGGAAGGAAGTTCATTGGGAATGTCATCGATCGAAGTTTATGATTCATCCTGGGGGAACCAAGATGTATAAAAGAAGTTTCTTCTAAAAAGGAATGAAGAGGGATGTTGGCTTATGGGTAAAACATTGTTTAAACTGTCAGCAAGTTAAATCCAAACATCAGAAGCCAAGTGGTTTGCTTCAGCCTTTGGATGTTCCAGTTTGGAAGTGGGACTCGATATCCATGGATTTTATTGACGGGTTACCAAGGTCAAATCGTGGTAATGAAAGTATATGGGTCATAGTGGACAGATTGACCAAGAGTGCCCATTTCATTTCGGTAAGGTCAACCAGAACGACACCTGTTTTGGCTAAGTTGTTCATGAAGAACATCGTTAGATTGCATGGAATTCCTAGTAGCTTAGTGATAGAGATGTTTTGTTTACTAGTGATTTCTAGAAGAGCCCGTAGAGTGTGTTAGGCACTAAGTTCAAGATGAGTACCGCATATCATCCTCGGACGGATGGGCAGACAGAGAGAGTCAACAAGGTACTAAAAGATCCGTTGAGGGATTGTGTACTGGATTTTAGTGGTTCTTGGGAAGATCACTTGCACTTAGTGGAGTTTTCCTATAATAATAGTTATCAGACTACTATAGGAATGGCGCCTTTTGAAGATTTATATGGAAGGCCATGCAAATAACCAGTTTGTTGGTTAGAGACCGGAGACAGGTTGGTCCTTGGTCCAAAATTGGTGAGAGAGGCGACGGAAAAGATCGAGTTGATATAGGAAAGAATGAAGGAAGCTCAGTCTAGGTAGAAGAGTTACGCAGACAAAAGGCGTAAGGACCTAGAGTTCTAAGTTGGAGATAGATTTTTCATCAAGGTATCGCCGATGAAAGGTGTGGTTCGGTTCGAGAAGACCGAGAAGCTAGCACCGAGATATGTTGGACCATTTCCTATATCAGAGAGGATTGGGAGACTCACATACCGAGTAGATTTGCCGAGCAGTTTGGTCGGGGTCCATAATGTGTTTCATGTTTCTCATCTTAGGAAGTGTGTTCATGGTCCAGAAACTACTATCGCTCCGACGACACTGGAGGACTTAGTGGTGGAACCGAATATGACTTTTTTGATGCAACCAGTTCGTGTTGTGGCAAAAGATGAGAAGAAGTTAAGGAACAAGACAGTCGGGTAGGTGAAAGTTCAGTGGAGCGACAACGTGAAGGACTGTACTTGGGAAACAGAAGACATGATTAGGGCAACTTTTTCTGGGCTGTTTTAGATGGAAAGTCCTATATAGGGTTTATATAGAGTTTGGCTGGTAGGTTATACTAGCTTTGCTTGCTTGGGCTTTATGCTTGTTGTTTTGCCCTTACTGAAATTTCAGGGACAAAATTCTTTAAGGGGGGAGATTGTAATGCCCTTGAGTTTTAATTAACATTATTCGGGATATTTAATTGGATAAATTAAATAGAATAATGTGAATAATTAGGAAGATGAGATTAATGAATCCAATGGCCGTGTCTTAATGAATGAACTAAAATAAGAATTAACTAAATTAAGAAAGAGGAATTTCCTAAGGGTAAACTTGGAAATGGGGCTACAGTTCTTAGTATAAATCTCTTCCTCCACTTTAATAAATTTTCACTCTCTCATTCATAACTCCTCACCAACTTTCGGCAGGCTATTAAAAGCTCCAGGAAGAGCAAAAAATTGATGAAAAAGCTAAGGAATTAAAGCTAGGAAATTATCTCATTCTCCAATTAACTAATCAAGGAGAATAATCATGTTTATCATCTCATTTTTATGCGGTTGGATTGGTTATGGGTTATACCCTAACAGGCTGATGACTCCCAAGAGCTCTTATCGATGCTTGTGATTTTGGTTAGGATATAACCATTTAAACCATTTGTTTGGATAAGACATAGGTATTTTAAATGTTAATGAGCTAATTAACACGTTTTTATTCGGTTTTGGTTAAATTCTGAGTTGTTTTGATCTTCATATGCTTTGAAATTTTAATATTTTGAAGTATACGATTTATCAGATTTTTTGGGATTTTCCTTAGTGATTTTCTAAGGTAATTAAATTATTCAAGCCTAAGGGCTAAACTGCAAAATTGCCTTCGAATTAGTCAATTCGAAGGGAAGGCTGCAATTCGAAAATTTAATTGGGGAAGAAGAATAGTGTTTTAAGAAAAAGGTTAACTTTTGTATACTTTTTACTATTTGGAAGTACAGGAGAAGGCTCCTCAACCAATCAAAATTAGATAAGCAAGATAAAACATCACTTCAGTAGGCCTAGTTCTGTCTTCGACTCCAACAAGCCTGCTTTTACCCTTTCGATGAAGTCGAAAGGTACCTTTCGTCTAAACAAGTACCCTCCGCCTAAGTTGAAAGGTAGGCACAGTGTCGAAGGGAAGAGGGGCGAAGGGATGAGGAGGCTACTTCCTTTGCTTTCGAATAGAAACATAATTGCTTCCGAATTAGTTGAAGGGAGATCCTTCGACTCTATCATTTTATAAAAGACTAAATTTTTTATATATTCAAGAAGGTGTTTCGAAGGGGATCTTCGAAAGTTTAAACCTTCAAGAGAATGGTTTTAAAATGTTTTCTAAAAAGGTGTTTTAATCCTTTCGACTAAGTCGAAGGGATGCCTTCGACAAAGCCGAAGGGAGATAAGGGAAATAAGAAAGGGTTACTTCTGAACCTCCCCTTTGTTTTTAAAGTAAAAGTTTTAATTCCTTCGACAAAGTCGAAGGGTAAACCTTCCGACAAGGTCGGAAGTATCCTTTCGAAGGGTTGTTCCAACACCAACACTTCATTGTTTTTGAATGATTTCGAAAGGTTTGATTTCGAAAGGTTTTGATTTCGAAAGGTTTTGAAGGGGTTACCTTCAATGATTGCGAAAGGTTTTGAGTTTCATTACTTTCGAAAGGTATGTAAATGGTTTATAAGGGGGGATACCCTAGGCTTTCGACAAGGTCGAAAGGTAGAACCTTTCAACTTGGTCGAAAAGAAACCTTCCGACAAGGTCGAAAGGTAGGACCTTTCGGCAAGGTCAAAAGATATGATTTTGTGATGTTTTCAAAAGAAAGGTTTCCGAAAGGGATAACTGTGGATGTTTATTTGTTTTCGAATGGGACTTCATTCGAAGGATTTTATAGGGCTGTTTTTAGCCATTTTTCTTAAGTAAATTTTTTCTAAGATCGAAGGGGTTACTTCAAATGGTTATGGCATAAAATACTTATCTTTGTTTGAATATGTAAGGGGGATCCTTATATAAGATGAATGTTAATAAACCTTGGGGACACCGAGGTGGGTTTAATGTTTTCAATACTTAGTTTGAGGTTACTAACAAGAAATATGCTTTCAAAAATATACATTGGGGCTATCAATGTGTTTTTATTTAATTTAACCTAAATGGGGCTACCAATGGGAATAGGTTAAACAGGTGGTATACTTGGGGAAAATAAGTAATCATGGGGATCATGAATTTTTATAAATAATCATGGGGATCATAATGTTTTAATTGGCCAAGTGATGGGTTCTTGGTTAACCTAGGAAAACCATGGAATGTGCGGTGGATAGCCCACATCAAATTTTGAAAGTGAAAAATGTTTTGCCAGAGGTGGTTAGCCTCAGGATTTGGCACCCAAGGGTTCATAGTCATCCTAGGAAAACTATGTAGTGTGCGATGGCTAGCCCACACCATCTTTTATTAAACAATGTACGATGGATAATCTTCATTTATTTTAAATGGATTTGGGACGGATAGTCCTATTAAATTATGACGGATAGTCATTTTAAAGATTTTAGAGGGGAACTCTATAAATTTATTTTAGATGGGAAATCTAATAAATTGCTTTTAGATGGGATATCTGATAAATGAGTGGATGGGATATCCAATACATATTATTTATGGCTTTATTTCGTATTATGTTAAAACTAATCATTTTGGGTACAAGGGCATAGTAAATGATTTGCATGTTTTGTTTTGGATACTAATGAGGGAAAAACCCGTTCCACTAAGCAGCGTGGTCTCACTAGATATCTATTTATGATAAGAGATGATATGGGATTATTTATACCAGACTTATTGTCTGACTCGAAGTTTGTGTTTCTCCACAAACTCTCGGGGACTCAAAATTAATATGAGTAGTCTGAGAGTGAGAGACTTTCAGGTTTTTGGACGAATGAGCTTCAAAGACGTGCAAGAGGCAGTGTTAGCTATATAGGAGCTGCTTTGTGTATTCCGTTGTGATGTACTAAGAACTATAAAGTTCATATTATTAGTTCTCTGATCATCATAAGGGGACATCTTCATATGTCGCTCTTATCGTATTTTGTACATGTATATGTAATCTGAATGTGGTTAACGTCTAGGATTATGTAATTAAATCTGAATATTATTCATAAGAAATGAGAAATTATGTTTTGTTGATGTTTAAATTTTTTCATATTCTTGTGTTCCTATGTATCAATATTTACTATGCCGCATTCGGTCGTCAAGAAATAACAACTACGGATGACTGCAGCATTAGTAACGGTTAGTTTATGCCTCAGAAGACGGGATGTTACAATTTCCATGTCTAGATTATTTGAGATTGGTTATATTTTTTACTTTGTTGATAAGGTTATGATATTATTTATATGGTAATAAAGTTTGTGATGGCATTTTAGATAATGACATTTACGTGATCAATACAAATTATGTCTGTTATGTGTGTATTTCTTCAAATGACAATATAAATAAAAATTATCTTTAGCATTGTAGGATGGGTCATATAAGTGAGAAATGACCACATGAATTGAATTCCAAAGGTTTTCTACCGTCACTTAATTCTTAGTCATTTGATATGTGTGAGTCGTGTCTCAAAGGTAAGATGACCAAGCACCATTTTAGTGGGAGCAACGAAAGAGTTAATGAACTCTTGGGTTTTGCGCATAGTGATATATGTGGCCAAATGCTTATAATTACTAAAGGTAATTGTTCTTATTTTGTAACCTTTACTGACGATTTCTCAGGAATAGGATATGTGTATCTTATGAAGAGCAAATCCGATGTTTATGAGAAATTTATTCAATATAAGAAGAATGATGTTGAAACTCATACGAATCGAAAGATTAAAGTAGTTCGATCTGATCGAGGATGTGAGTACGCTGGACAAGAACACCAATAGTACTTAAAAGATAATGGGATTATCTCTTAAGTTACTCCATAATATATTCCATAACACAACGGTGTTTCAGAGCGAAGGAATGGAACCTTATTAGATATGATTAATTCCATGATGAGTATGACTAAGTTACCTCTGTCCTATTGGGGACATGCGTTAGAAATAGCAGCACATACGTTGAAATTGTTACCCAGTAAATTTGTGCTAAGTTACCATATGGGATATGGCATCGTAAGTAACCCCCCTTCAATTGTTTGATGGTGTGGGATTGTCCATCCTCGTCAAGCACGTCGCTCCTAGTAAGTTTGAGGCAAGATCAGCTTTGTGTAAGTTTATAGGATATCCAAAAATTTTTAGGGGATATATTTTCCATAACATAGAGAAAAAAGTTAATGTTTCCACCCACATTATCTTTTTATAAAAGGAATTTTTGTCAAAAGAAGTTAATAGCAAAGTTGTAGACTTGGATGAGATCTAAGAAATTAACACAAAGGCTGACCAGTGGGAGAACCATGTTCATCCGTATACGAAAACATGCAACCTACTAGAAGGTCTGGTGGGGAATCTTATGCGCTAGAGTAATACTACGGTTTCTCATGGATGACAAGAAGGAGGACTGTGTCTTAGATGATAACAATCCTCTATCATTCCAACAAGCACTGCAAAGTGGATATCTACATTCTGGTTTGGAGCAATTAAATCCGAGAATGATTCCATGTATGAAAACAAAGTGTGGACTTTGTCTGACATACCTAAAGGTATAAAACCCATCGGCTGCAAATGGGTTTTTAAGAAAACTCGAAATGCAAATGAATAAGTGGAGAAAGTAAGGCTAGTTGCGAAATTCAAGGTATTAATTATGACATTTTCACCCGTAGCAATGCATAAATCCATTCAGATAATGCTAGCTATTGCTGCATTCTATGACTATGAATTATGGAAAATGGATGTAAAGACGGTATTTATAAATGGTAATTTAAAAAAACATATATATATATATATATAAACACACACACATGTATGTATAAATATATTATATATAATAGTGCCAAGGACGATTGATTGCTATGCAGGCGGCCCTTGAGACGAGGAACTATCAAAAAGAAAAGAATAAGCATCGTTAGAACGATCCGAAGAAAGTAGGCAGGGGGCAAAGACTTGAAGCGAAGAGCATCGATTGACGCTCCCCGGTGTTTATTGAACTCAAAGTGGATGAGAGAGATTTGTATGCTCTCTATGCTATGGTCTTCGCTCCGCACCTAGTCTTGGTTCAAAGACAGTGGAAGGATCCATCCATTAGCTTTTCTATCTCCACCGCCCAGTATATTAATTGGGGCCTGCACTTTCCATCGAGCCCACGAGCCCTAGCATCTTCAACTTTGGCTCTCTATTGTCCACCAAGGAAACTCCAAACAACTCCACTGCATAAGCTTAGTAGTAATAGTTCTCATCGACCCAACCAATATCTAGGGCCTTACCACTCGATATGGAAGGACTCTTGACTTACTCGGAGACTCGGTCTTCTGACTTGGATTGGCATACTAGGGTCAATTCCACCCTATCCTCATACCCTGCTTGCTTCCTTTACGTACAGCTAAGGAAGATGTTCCCCTCCCCCAATTGATCGGGGTCGCCTTCGGTCCCCTACAGGTTACGCCCTCGCTGTCTACTAAACGAGCGAATTGATCGAGTGCCTTGAGCTTCCCCCTCACCCTACAATTTCATTTCTGCTTCTCCGGTTTAGTTGGTTTAGAGGATGAATTGATTAGATACCCAAGAACCATAATCTTCCAAAGAAACAGCTTCTACGACGATATATAGGGGTCAGGTTTGGCTCCTTCGCCCATGCCCTCCAAACAGTATGAGAGCCTTTCAGCTCATACTGCTCACACTCCTAGATCTTCACGGCGGCACCGAAGACCACCATAGTGTGAGTTGCACCCAGCTCCCAAAATCCCGGCTTACTCAAAAATGAGCTTGAAAGTCAATGTTAACAACACGAAAAAGTACACGTTGGTTGCCCCCAGTATATTATAGGTCCGATGGCGTTAATCTACCACAAAGAGTGTCTATATATTGCAGCCTGAGGGTTTCAAGGTCAGTGGGAGTGAGGGCAAAGCTTGCAAGTTGTTAAGTACATTTATGGACTTAAATAATCTTCAAGAAGTTGGAATAACTGTTTTGATAAAGTGATCAAATTGAGAGGGAAATGCTATCGTATTTTTAGTGTTGTTCATTGATGTTCTTCTATTGAGTGGAAATGACATTTCGTTATTACAATCAGTTAAATCTTGGCTTTCCAAGATCTTCTTATGAAGGATTTAGAAGAAGTAGCCTATATACTAGGTATACAAATATATAAATATAAATCTAAGAGGCTATTGGGATTGTCTCAATCCTTGTAAATATATACCATACTCAAAAGGTTTTGTATGAACAATTTCAAGCATGGAGATGTTCCAACGCAATCTGGAATTGTCCTTTTAAAGAAGAACGCTCCTCAGGCTGATGAGGGAAAGGGTGTATGAAGAGGATACCATATGCTTCCGCGTTTGGTTCCATAATATATGCTATGCTATGTACTAGACCGGATATGACATACATTAAGCTAATACCGGTCTAATCCTAGAGAAAAGCATTGGGCTGCTGTAAAGTATATACTAAAGTATTTAAGAAATTTTAAGGACCTATTCCTGATATATGGGAATGGAGACCTCCTTATAAATGGGTATACCGACTTTAGCTTTTTCAAAGTGATATCGACGATAGTAAGTTGGTGATAAATGGTGGGGTTGTCAGTTGGAAAAGTTACAAATAGGAAACTATAGCTGATTCCACTATGGAGGCCAGTTATGTCACCTTCAATAAACAGCTAAAGAAGAAGTTTGGAAGCACATGTTTTTAAGTGAGCTCGGAGTGATTCCTGACATGTTTAATGGCATTATTTTGTGCTAATAATGTAGTGTTGCAGATTGCAGATGAGCCTAGAGCACACAAGAATTCATGACATATTCTTCAAAATTTCCACCTAATTAGAGAATTCGTTGAGAAGAAAGAGGTCGTGATACAAAGAGTAGATACTAAGAACAACATAGCAGATCTATTCATAAAGGGACTAGCTCGGTTGGTTCTCGTTAAGCTGATTGAAGGGATAGGACTAATATTTTATAATTGGCCCTAAGCGCAAGTGGGAGATTAATAGAGTTAGGGGTATGTACTAGTGAAAATTCTGTAATTCATTGTAAATTATTAACTTTGTAATAAAATCTCATTCGCAATAAAAGATGCTTTCTTTTTGTTATATACCTTTGTAATGTGTTATAATTAATTATTATTTAATTTAAGTATGTTTAATCGAAAAATCAGTAAATGGTGTGTTTTGTGATTGTAATTACAATTGTTGTGATCATCACTATTTTATCATAATATATAAGAAACTCATCGTTTTAAACATTCCTAGTTAAGATGTATTGAGAGTGGATATCGATGCATTCATTGAGACTACAGTACTTAATGCTTTCCAAAGGTTGGGCAGTGTATTACTCATGACTACTAGGAGGACCAAGAGGTTACGTACTAATATTTATTGTATAACTATGGAATGACTCACTCAATAGTTTTTTATTGGTTAATATAACTAAGGTTGAAAAGAAAATATCGATATGACAACTTTGTACAATTCTCTTGACTTGAGAATATTATTGAGCTTCAAATTGGAAACTGCATTTTGATTATAGTTAAATCGTGGCACGACGTCCATCGAACGACTATAGTTGGGTCAAGTAGAAGCATTGGAAGTGAAACACTATTTAATAGAGGATTTGTCTCCTTGGTGATATAAAGTTAGTATTATGGTCAACTGAAGTCAACTCAAAGTCAACATCTTTGGCTAGAGTAGTTTGGTTATTATTGAACCAAGGACTTTATGTTTGGACTATAAAGTTGAATATGGATGATAATGGAATTTTGACCATTATAAAATATGATAAATTCCTAGCGTGATATACTTTTGGCAAAGAGAATTGGTGTTAAATAATTATCACTATCGGGTAATGCTTAAATAAGTAAAATAGGATTTTACCGAAGCTATGTAAGTAATAAATTTGGTCATAATGTCATGCCACTAGCTAAGGTGACATGTGAACGTAAATAATTGAGTTGTTCGATACTAATCATTGATCGAATTTCCACTAAGAGTCATACAACTGTAACATTGAATACTCCTACCACCATTTGATTTAATTACTTACAATTGTTATTAATTAATTAATATATTAATTATAATTTTTTTATTTAATTTGTGTTGATCGGTATTAAAATAGTTGTATATAAAAGTTATACACACACGGATCAATATATGATATCGATGTGCATTTGAATTAGATTAAATGCATATTTATTTGTTCGGTCTTTAAGCAATTTGGAGTCCCAGATATGGGTATATATGGCCAGCTATTAGGAAGATAACTGGGGTTGAATATTGATTAGTAAGATGTGAAATAATAAGAGGAAAATGTGGATCTGGATTCCCTTTTTGCTCCTCTGAATCTCCAATATTTAAACACCTCAAACCCCAATTTTTTTCCATTTCTAATTTTTTTCCTCCTCTATCATATTTCTAGTTGGCCTCGCCTACTACCCTCTTCCATTGTTCCAAACATTTTGTAACGACTCGTAAATTCGAACAAATTTTAAAAATATTAATTATAATTATTGAATAGAATAGGTTTAGAAATAAAGAATTTTCAATTATTACTGAAAAAAATTTGTTAAAATATAAAACATGATCTTAGGTAAAATTCTAAAACAACTAATCTTTAATGAAATAGAAGGTGGTAACGCATATTAGAATATAATTTAATAGCATTGATTGAATGTAATTGACAACTGTATTAATGTAATTTCAATCAACTGTAACAATAAATGTTACTAAAGAATGGGATAAACAATATTCTAAATATGTTAGCATACAATTAGAAATCAATTATTTGGTAAGTAGATTTATACTCCTTGTGTAAACAATAAATTAATAGATATGAATTACTAAGTTTAACAATTGATTTATCCCTCATCCCATTGATTAATCCGTTTTGGAATTTATTTTGTAATCAATGGAATTAAATGTAATTGAAATCTTTTTTTTTTGGCAATGCCAGCCTGTTTTTATAGTGGCCAGTCTACTTTTATTAATCAAAAGCAACATACAAAAAAAGGATACATAACACAGGATAGAGGAAAACTGCCCACCAACAAAATTATATTGCGACAACAATAGGACAAATTTTCAAAATAAGATCAGAAAGAGAAGACAAAGTCCGCGCAAATATTCTCGAATTTCTTTCCTCCCATATCACTGCTATCGTAAGCTTGAGGTAATGGAGAAATCGCTTGGTCGTCATGGTTTTCCACCTGGTTAAACTGAAGATCCTAATCCATTCAATTTTGAAATCACGCTGCGGTGGCCTCTCATGTATTCGATGAAGCACCTCCTTCCATAAATGGTAGGAAAATTGGCAATTGAAGAATAAATGTCCCACGTTTTCTGCAGCCCGGTTGCATAGGCTGCACAGAGAATGATTAATTAACTGCCTTTTAACAAGATTATCTTGAGTGTGAATTGCGTTCATCAGACATTTCCAAAGCAACAAATTATGTTTTTGTTTCGATCCAGACTTCCATATGCGAGCGTGCCAAGGAAAAGGAGAGTTGCATTGATTTTGGATTATCGATCTGTAGACTATGGAGATGCTGTGAAGTTTCCCATTCCAGTTTAGCCCTTCATGTTCGACATGCTTAAAAGAAGCAGTAATGGTAGACCAAAGATTATTCAGCACAAACGAATTGACATGAGGTAAATGCAGAACTTCATCGACAAAAAAGCATTAGCATTAGTATTAATGGGAATACCAGAGTTAAGTAAGAGATTATAATCACAATGTTGAGAGAGAATCATTCCTGGAGCACACCAGGGAGAGTTCCAAAAAGAGTTAGCAGAGTTGCATTGAACCATAGGAAGGTAGTATCTTCTATTAGCCAGAAGCCTTTTCCATAAAAAGCTATTAGAATTGTTAGCTCCCATAGTCCAAAAATTTCCACCCTTAAGGTTATATTGCCTATTCCAGATCTCCCACATCCCCATGCTATTACTGAGCAACTTGTTAACAAGTTGGGAAGTGGTGGCTATATTCCATAATTTTAGATTAATGATACCCAGACCTCCCTTATTTAAAGGAGCAATAATTTTTTTATATGCAATCGGTATGAGTTTAGTGGAGAAAATATTTCCATGCCATAGGAAATGATTAAAAGCCCTATTTAACATATTAATAAGTTTATTAGGAATGAAGAAAATTTTAAAAAAATAGGCACACATAGCAGTGGCAATACTCTGAATGATGACAAGCCTACCTGCTTGAGAAATTTTAGAACCATTATAATTATTGAGTTTATTTGTTATTTTTTCGTATAAAGGAAGGCATTGGGCATTGGAAATTCTAGCCTTACACATAGGAGCACCAAGGTGCATAGCATTAGGATCAATAGCTTGAAGCCCCGAAGCCAGAAGAATATTCTGGTAGTTGATATCAGATACCCCAGCAATATTAATTTGAGATTTATTTTTATTTATATATAGACCTGTCATTTGATTAAACTTGTGAAAGACAGCAAACACAGAAGAGATAGATTTAATGTTTGGTTTAGTAAACAGCAGAAGATCATCAGCAAACATTAAAGTAGAGATATGCTGTTTCTGACACTTAGGATGATAATCAATATTTTTATTATGGCATTCAACACTAATCAATTGGGTAAGCACCTCCATAACTAAAATGAATAAGGTAGAGGAGATAGGATCCCCTTGCCTTATACCTTTTTGAGTTTTGAAATAACCAAATGACTCGCCATTGATAGATAAGGAGACATGCACAGAAGATATGCACGTATATATCCAAGCTAAGAAAGGTAATGGGAAATTCATCTTGGACATAATGGATATGATTGCTTCCCAGCAAACAGAATCATAAGCTTTATGAATATCCAACTTCATAAAACATCTAGGAGAAATGTTTTTCCTATTGTATCCTTTAATCAGTTCTTGGGATAGTAATATATTATCAGTAATAGATCTACCAGTAACAAAACCATTTTGGTTAGGAGATATCAGGTCGGGAAGGCAAGTTTTCATTCTAGAAGATATAATTTTTGCAATACATTTATATATGACATTACAACAGGCAATGGGCCTGAACTCAGTAACAGATTGAGGCATGTTAACTTTAGGAATAAGGGCAAGTTTAGTATGATTTATACCTTTCAGCAAAGTATTGGATTTAAAGAAATGTTGGATCGCTTTACAAAAGTCATGTTTAATAATATGCCAACATTTTTGAAAAAATAAAGCAGAAAACCCATCTGGACCAGGGGAGCTAGTACTTTTCATTTTGAAAATGGAATCTTGAATTTCATCAGGAGTAACAATCTTTATTAAATTATTAGCAAGATCAGTAGAGATATTATTTATAGGTAATTCATTAATGACATGAAAATTAGTTACTTCCTCAGATTTAGTAAAAAGAAATTGATAGTAATTAAGAAAGGATTGCTTTACACTGGAAGGAGTGTTAACTTCAAATCCATGTCTATCTTTTATCCTATGAATTAAAGCAGCTGATTTCTTAAGCTTCAAGGAGTTATGGAATATTTTAGTGTTTCTATCTCCTCCTATATCCCAATTTAGTTTGTTTTTTTCACGAATCATTTTAAGTTCAGTTTTGATGGCTATTTTCAATCTCTTGGTAAGCTCACTTGCTTTATTAGATATAGCAATATTACTTGGGTCATTTTGAAGTTGAAAGTGAATATCACTAAGCTCCGAGCTTAATTTAGTGGACAACAGATTACCATTACCATACTTATGTAAAGATCAACCTTTAATGGAAACTTTACAATCTTTAAGTTTCGATTGAAGAATATACATGGGATTGCCAAATTTTGGTTTGCCCCAAACTATCTTAATTAAAGGAAGAAATTCAGGATCTTCAAACCAACTGGAAAAAATATTAAAAGAAGAAGGACCTTTATTACTTCTATTTCCCCAGTCCATAATAATAGGACTATGATCAGAAAAAGATGATGTAGGGAAAATAGAGATTATAGAAGGCCAAGCATTGAAAGCAGCCAAATTAAAATAAGACCTATCCAATTTGCAAAATGTTCTAATACCTGATCTGCTACAATTATTCCAAGTGTAAAAAACACCAGTTTTAGGTACTTCAAGAAGATAAGCAAGAAAGATAGCATTATTGAGGGGAGCAACATCCACCAGAGCCAATGGAACTCCTCCCAACTTATCCTCAGAATGTTGCATACAATTAAAATCACCTAGGCACATCCAGGGGGTGGCAGTGTGCAAGGAAGGAAGAATGTCAAGAAAATTCTGCCTATTAGCTTTTATATTATCTGCATAAACAAAGGTAGAGTTAAAAATGAAATTTGTAGGAAGGTGATTAATATTACAATGTATGAATTGTCTATGAGTTACAGCAGCACTAATTGTATACAACTGGGGGTTCCACAAGATCAACAGCCTCCCAAAGGGGGCAGCAGTATGATTATGAATAAAATCCCATCCAGGAGCAATACGATTAGCAAACATATTAGATTCCGCTTCAGAGTATTTTGTTTCACTGATGCATATAATTCCCAATTTGTTGCCTTTGATAAGCATTTTGATTTCATATACTTTGGCATCATCATGCCCTCCACGAATATTCCAATATCCTATGTTGTCTAGCATCATAATTTGTTGTGTTTATTGGCAGATAGCCGAGTAAATCTTTGTGGCCCTTGAACAGAGGCCTTTTTTTTTCTTTCTTGTTTTTGAGCTGATCTTAGCCATAATTTGCTCTTGATTGAATTCATAGCCTTCATTCATGTCATCTTCCGAACAAAATTCAGCATCTGAAGATGAACCTATATTGGATTCAATTGAGTTATCTTTAGTAGGAGAAAAAAGAGGAATTTCTTTGGGAGGTTTTAAGTTTGCATAAGGGCTGACAGCTTTGATAACAGGAGAGTTCAAACAAGTAGTGTCTGTTGCTGTATAATTCAGAGAGACAAGAGAGGGTGCCTCCTTTTCATTTTTCTGGCTTCTAGATGTATCTTGCTGCTGTTTACTTACTTCAGTTTCATTTTGACCTTGTTTCTTTTGATTACTGTTGTTAAGCACAGAGACTCCACTCTGTAGATTAACAAAATTGACAGATTCCTCTCGCAAGGTACATAAAGTTCCCCCTTCCTCTTCTATTAATTCTTCTTCCTCTATTTCTAAGAGAACAGCAAATGCATTACATGTTTCAACTGGATTTTGTGTTACACTCTGTAATTGTAATTCTTTGGTTGCCTGTATTGTGTCTGAACTACTTAAGTTACTTAAGTTCGTATCTGTATTCTTTTTTGCTATGTCTGGTTCCACCCTTTTGTGGTTCACTTGATTAATTTTGGGCTTCCATCTTTGTTGCCTATTCTTCACAATGTCACCAATATTGTTCCTATGTACTGAAATTTTATTTTTAAATGTAGGACCTGGACCATTAGCCTGAACTTCTTTTTCACTGCTATTTTTCCCTTCACCAATACTTTTATCCATATCACAATTTATAGTTGAATGACCAAAGACTTTACAGGCAGTGCATATCAGAGGCCTCCAATTATACTCAATGTATACCTTTTGACATGTCTCAACTTTATCTCCTATTAATAAGCATTCAGGTTACTCTTTGTCCGGAGATATTTCAACTAAGCACTTGGCATATTCCATTCTTTCCCTCTTTTCAGTAGCTTCATTGAAGCAAACAAGCTTTCCCAGATGACAAGCAATCCAATTTATTCCAATAAGAGTCCATGCAATGTGGGGAATGTTATAAAGTTGGATCCAAATGGGCACAGTTTTCACTTGAGTTGAACTGAACCGAAAGCTGGTTTCCAAGTAGTAATGACAAACATTTGACCTCTTATAAAGGTTGGATCTGCACAAAGAACAGTTTGCTTGTCCTCTGGACAAGAAAACTTGAGGAAATAGTTAGCTCCATCAGATTTAATATCATATGTACCTTTCAGTTTCCATGTCTTTTTTAAATGAGACACCACTGCCATATAATTCACTGGCGCACCCAAGAAGAAACCCACAAGATAACCATCCCAATAATTCATACCTTCAAACACTAAAACTTCAGGGGGAGGAATCGGCGAACCTCGATAATCAATATTGAACTCCATAGGAGTATATGAACCCGCATTTCTAGGCTTAGATGTAAACATAGAAGACCATGCCGCCAACGGGGGATCAGATTGATCAATAGAGAGAGAAGCTAAGGAAGGAGAACCGGGGTCAGGAGGTACAGGAGGTGGAGGGTTGAGAGAAGGAGGAATAATGACAGGTAATGGAGATGGATTGGACGAGTTTGATGGAGAAGAAGAAGAAAGAACGGGAAAGTCAAAACTAGCCGTTGCAGTGGTCACCATTGTTGTTTGTTAATGAATCTAAGTGGTTCCAATTGAAATCTTTCAAATAAAAGGAAAGAGAATATTAATTGTAATTAATGGACGTTATAATAGAAACATATGTTTGAATTAAAATAAAACAGGAAGTTGAGGAAATATAAAAAGGAAACATATGTTTTAATTGAAAGAGAAATTTGATGTAATATAAAGAACATGTGAATCGAAATAAAAGGATAAAACTTTGTTTGAATTATTTAACGAAAATAAAACGATTAGCGTGTAACCAACATTCAATTGGAAATTTATTTTTGAATTAATTAGAATTAAATCTTTTAACTAAGGTAAAGAGAAACAGATGGTAATTGATTCAGTCAAGAATAAACAACATATGTTGAATTGAATGAAATGAACATTTGAATGAAGACAAACCAATGTTAATAAAATGGAGGTTCAATTCAGTCAATCTCAAAATATATTTTATTATTTGAATTTAAATAAAATTTAAAGGTTAAAATTAAAGGACTAATTTTGGAACATTGAGTCATATATTTTTCCAAATTTAATGAAACAGAAAATTTTCTAAAATTTTAAATTTTGGTCAAACTTAGTCAAAATTTGACCTTTGGTTGAAAATTTTAAATTTGAATTTTAAAATTTTATTCTTTTTATATGATACTAGACTGAATTCTGATCTTTTCTCCACTTTTCGTTTTGTAAAAACCAAATTTCTATTGCTCTAAATATTTGAATTTCTGTGAAAAATTGACTTAAGTTTGTGGTGTTTAGTTGTGAAATTTGGCTAAGACTTAATGGATTTGGTTTAGTCCTAATGGGCCTTGGTTAACCAAGAGACTCTAACCATACCAAGAGACTTGTGTCTATTCATATGCCTACGACCATTTGTTTCCTTCCGACTAACTTGTACGTACATAATTTTCTCTTTAGAAAACTTTCTCAACACACTTCCTTCTTCTCAAAATTTATAGAAAGTTCTAGATCTCAAATCTCCAAAACCTCGCAAATCAAAACTCTTTCATCCTCTCCTTCAATCCTTCCTTCCTCCTCCTTGTGCCGCCCTCTCTTCCACCATCCAAGCCCTCATCTCCTCCTCCTTCTTTCGACCACCAATCACCACCCAAAGCCAAAACCCTACCCCTCTTTTCCTACCCTAGGTCGAGCCCTCTTTGTCTCTTTTCTCTTCTATTTCATAAAAAAAGGTTACCTATTTCTATTTTGGTGATCCATCGATTCTAGCTTGCGTTGCTTTGGAATTAAGATTCAAATTTCATAGCTTTGTTTTGTCAAATATTTCCTAACCTCGAAAGGTGAGCTATTCACTCACGATTTATAATCTTATGCTAAGTGAATGAATATCAATTGATATGTTATTAAATGTTGCAATAGTTAAGAAATTTTGCGTAGTTTGGTTATGATTTGATATGACATATGTTCACCTATGTTCCCTTATTATTTTTGACATGAAATTGTTATTGATATTATGTTGTTTATTTATAACAATAGATGTGATGATATGGTTATAAATATGCTTCATGATGTTAATATTAAATTGCTACGTTGAAAAGAAAAAAAAAGGAAAATGTTACATTGATTTAAAGGTTGACACTTTTGTGATGGAAATTGTCATTAGTATGTTATGTGAAATTTATGTGTGAAAATGAGAAGAGAAAAGAAAAGAAAAGAAAAAAGAAAAAAAAAAGAAAGAAAAGGAATAAAATTTATATGCATATATGTGTTATGTTGGAAATCGCCTAAATTACTATGTTAAAAATGGTTGCATATTGGGTTATGTTATGGTAGGAATCTTATGTCACCTTCCATGTTAAATATGCATATATGCTATATTATGTAGTTTGTATGTAATTATGTGTTATTGTATGTAATTGGTTATGTAAGTAATATGTTATGTTATGTGATTCATTATGTAAGTTATGTGCCATCCTATGTAAATTGTTATGTATGATTTTGTGTTATGTTATTTATTTTATGTAAATCATGCTGCAAGTTCCCTTAGCTTTAGGAATTACCTATGGGTTGAAATGATACATACCCGAATGATCTTTAGAATAGGGAAAAATCATTATGGGTTGAAATGATAAACCCAAGCGGTTTTTATTGATTTTGGAAATTTGGGATTGCGGGTTGAAATGATATATACCCGTAAATTTTAAATTATTGCGGATTGAAATGATATATACCCGTAAATTTTAAATTATTGCGGATTGAAATGATAAATCCGTATCACTTGACCCTAGGATAGAAAACTATATACGGACATCGGTGGTCTATTTTTAAAGTGATTTCTGAAATTTTGGAAAGATGTGTTTGAAAAAAAAATGATTTTTAAATTTAATATAAAGATTTTATTTTAAAACATATATGTAAATTTAGATTTTAAAATTATATGTTTTAAGAATTCTAAATTTATAAGTAAGTTTTAAAATGTAAATTTTAAGGTTTTACTTATAACTTTATTTACTTTTTTTGTTTTTTTTCATAATATAAGATTTAATTTAATAAAATTTAATAAAAATAAAATATATTATGTTTAAAATATTTAAATTAATATATTTATTTTAATATATAACATATTTTAATATATAAACTATTTCTACTATATAAACTATTTCAATCTATAACCTATTTTAATATATAAACCATTTCTAATATATAAACTATTTCAATCTATAATCTATTTTTAAAATATAAACTATTTTAATGTATAACTATTCCAATATATAAACTACTTTCAATATTCAAAATGTTTAAAGTTGGAACTGTTATGATTTAGGTTTAATTGATTTAAAATGCGAATATTTTGATATGATGGTTTAACCTATTTTGTGGTTATGATTTTGAAAATGAATATGATTTCGAAAGTGAATATGATTTCAAAAGTGATATGATTTTGAAGTGAATATGATATTTTGATATAAATTATGAATCGGTTTTGGAAATGTAAAAGAACCAACTGGTGTGAAATAAGCATTTGGCTGTTAAAGAGACCGGGATCAGATATTATCATACTCTCTGCCAATACCGAAAACCACTTTAACAACTGTGCACGTGGTGGAGATTCCAGAATGAAGTAGGATGGTTTGGCGAACTATTCTATATAAGGTATTAACGTTGCCCTGACTCCCTTGAGTCAACTTGATGTGGCTAAAATAGGAGCTATACCGGGCCAAGTGAGGTCGCTCCTCCTATCGGGCATATTTCTTTAATACCATATTATGACTTTGTGATTGATTTGGTAGCCACCCCTCGATTTGATTATGGGAGTGTGTTCCGAGGTGGGCGGTAGTAGCTGCTATGCGTTACCACCAGTCGGGTAGTGCAAATGGTAGAATCTTACCTTGGCATTGCCTCGCGTGCCTTGTCACATGCCTTATCACGCCCATTACGAGTTTGGTTTGTGTCGTACCTATGGAGTGCTCCCTGATAGCCCACCAGTTTACGGTGGAGTTTACAGTACTGTATAGACTACAACATTATATAAAAATGTGTTAAGGGGGATATGGGTAACACCTTAACGCTATTTTAATATTTTACTTTACTATAGACATTATTTATGTAGCGTATTGTATTATGTATGTAGATAGTTCCACGGATCCTTAAAGGATGGAAATACCAAACATTCTTTTAAGTTATTACATTTCATTTTGACATTTCACTTGAGTTGGTTTACTTGCATAAGATTGTTAATCCCGACTCGAGTGTTTTGTGTTTTGCTTTATGCTCGGGTCAGCCTGAGTATTACAGCATTTGAGACTCACCTTTGGAGCTTGGAGCTTTGATTGGAGATCTATCTTTTATCTATTCATCTTTTTAGTTATCTCAGTTATTTCAGTTATTTCCAGTTATCTATGTTCAGACTTGTCATCTGCTTATGTGTTAGAGAGTTCTTTGTATTTAGGATTTCTGTTGTATTTGCTTTAGACTCTGATGTTGTAGTAGCTTCATGAACTACTATTTATCTATTATGCTGCATATTGTTGTATTACTCTGTGTCCTTGATTCTGTGATTGATTTATTTACTGTATATGCTAAGCTTTGCCAAATATAAATAACAATTTGTTATTTTGAGCAATTCAAGTCTGACATGTGTGGTTTATTGTCGATTTGAATGGTTCAAAATAGAAGGTCGTTACACATTTTAAAACACAAATTAAATACAAGTAGTAGATCGGAGGTTGCCACTTTTAGTTTGGTAGCTCTTTTTGGAAGTTTGGATACAGATTGAAGGAGTTCATCAATTCAACGCTTCAACGTGTTAGAAGTAGGCCATAGTAAGGTAATTATTCTATTTGCATTCATATATATATATATCATGTTGTTTTCTGCTTTAGTTTATGTGTATATCATCGCGAATCCACATATATCTATGTTGTCAACATTTGATGAATATACATATACACATAAACATACATGCATACATACATACATACATACATATATATGTGTGTGTGTGTAAAAAAAATCATGTATATATACTTACATATATTATTCAACCAGCAAAAGAAAGTACTTATTTTAACTTTCGAAATTAGTTAGTACTTTGAAATAATAGAAACAAATTGATTTTAAAACTTACATATATATATATTAGTGTGTAAAATGTATATATACAATTATGTTAATTTGTAAACATATAATTTCAAAAATAAAAAAATTGTAAATATATTTTTAATCAAAACCGTATATATATATATTTATTTTAAATATAAAATCTAACTTTATAATAATATACGCATGTATATAAAATTATAAAATACGCATATAAATATTAAAAAAATTTATATATGTTTTATGTTTATTTTTCAAAAAATTGATTTTTTATGATTTTCGTATGGAAGTCTTTTGTGAAAACACAACAATTTTAAAACCGCCCAGATTTGTTTAAAAAAGATTATTTGTCCAACATAATTCAGCCGAATTCCCAGATATGTCAATGAGATTTTTAATCTCAGAAACAACCAAGTATTATTGAAGTAACCATGATGTAGAATGCTTTTATGATTAAGAATTGCAAGATTAAGTAATATTAAAATTGCCTTTAGAGGAAGTAATTATGTTTCTGAAATGCTTACACAATCATGAAGGAAAATATTCGAAGTTTTATAAAAGGTCTCTACCCAATTTGTTAAAGCAATACATTCCAATTTAAGCATTAAAGATAGAAAAAAGTAAAATAAAGTACTGAAAGCAATAAATGACACAAAAAATTTATGTAGTTCGGATGTTAACGAATCCTACGTCCATAGAGAAAATATCCTTCTCTTTTTCTTTCATTATTAGTACAAGCAAAAATAGCAGAGAGTACAATTTTCGATTTCAGTGCATAGAAAAGTAAAGTAATCATTCCTTTTCTGCTACAGTCCCCTATCCATTTATAGTAAATTGAGGCTTATACGAATTGGTCAGGTCCATATTCTACTCTTTTTATTCATGCCTTTGGACTATGCCATGTGTCGATCATTTAGCTTGCTTATTTACTATACATGGATTGCTAACGTCCATCTTTCGCTCTTTTGATTTCCACCTCTGGATCATGCCATATGTGGATCATCCGCATTGCTTATTTATAGTACATGGATTGGTAACTTGATCTTATGTGGGAAATTTTGATTTGGGTTGATGAATTTTGAACCAGGGTTGGAAGCTTGGAATTGAAGCGGGAAACCCAAAATTTGAATAAGCCATGACTTAATATGAGTTTTTATCTATACGAGACTATGGGGGTTGAGTAGTATTGGTCTTTCCTCATTAAGATTTGTTCTTATGGGGACAGAGCTATAGCTCAGATTATTACTAGAACATCTTTGATTGGGTTCTGGTGATGTGGCTAGGGTTCAAAATGGTGGCACAGTCTTATTTATTGAGTTTTACAGTTCGACTTTAATTACTTTTGATGTTGTGCTTTGTTGTTTTGGATGCAACGGTGTAGTATGGCTTTGGGAGTATTAGCATAGTTCAGATGCTATGCAACATTGTTCTCTTGTATAATTATGGAGGCGCAGTTGCCAATGGTCCATTTTAATAGCGAAGTCCTAGAATGATTATAACCATGCAGTCCTTCTACATTAGGGGCAGTATCTTATTATGGTTTTGCTTGCACATGTGGGTGATTTGTTGATTTGTTTCTTCCTTCGAGTCTTCGTAATTTTTAGGTAGCACTTCTTTAGAATTGCGGCATTGTTCTAGCACTTCAATGTCAACTCAGGATTGTGGCGCATTCCGTTTGCTTCAATGTTAATATAAGATTGTGGCGAATCCCTGTCATGTTAATGTTAGTTTAAAATTGCGATGCATCCCTACTGCTTATTATTGCTTTAAAGAATATGTCACAGTTCTAGATCATTGATATCTCTTTTAGGGTCGCAACCCAACCTTTACATTTTGTTGTGATTTGAAGATCGTGCCGCACTCCCAACTTATTAAGGCTTACTTTTGGAACCACATCATGTCCTTCATATTTGGTATTTTAATGTTGTGCTGTAGTTCTGGCCATTGGAGTAAGTGTTAAGATTGCAGAGCAGTCCCTATATTTTGTGCCTATCTTAGGATACCAGCGCAAGATTATAGTGCCGAAGCTATGCTCAATAGGATGTGCAGTCCTTATGTTTTTCAACATCTTAGGACTATGGCGCAGTACTATCTAGACATTTCTTTTTTCCTCGCTTCCTTTTCATAGTCCAACTTTTATTGTGGGAGCAGTTCCTTTTGACTCTGTGCTTGCATTAATTCGCCATTGTAGATGTTTGGAAAATATGGGTGTAACACTTGCCCTCCAATTTTGCAACGATTGAAGATTGGTGTGGACTTTTCCCTACCTTTTCCTATGATCCATCACTTCTTGCTTTTCTCTCTCTTCTTCTTTTCAAATGGGAAAAGTCTTTATCACTATTTTATATTTAATGTCTGACTACACATGTCAACTCTTTCATTTGCTAATTCTTTGAAAAAGCTGTCACTTTAGTCTTTCGTCTCTTAAGAAAATCTATATGGACTCTTATATTAATCTCCCCTTTCATTAGTCGATTGACGCTTTGGGGCTCTTCCATCATTCTAATTTCATGGCTGGGATTTAAATTGAGGTGAGTATATGCTCTTCCCCTTCCTTTTCATTTCTTCATGTGCTTTTGAAAATCTTAGTTGCAAACCTTATCTTCTCTAATAAGCAGTTTCTCTTTTGAACAAAAGTAAATGCATTCTTTTTCTTGTTGTTCTTTCCTCTATATCTTAGTGGTGTCATGTAACAATCCACCTCGAAATAGGCCTAATTTTTAACCCAATAAAGGCCTATCAAACTTTAGACCTATTCCAAAGTTGGCCGTTGGTTAGTAAAATTGATACAATGAACAATACACAGAGCTATCTACTTATTCTATCAGAATCTCACAGCAGAAGGGATAAAATATAATATCAGAAATTGTACCCATTTTATAGAAATTCAAATCTTAAATATAACAAAATATCTCAATATCCAAAGTACATTATCTCAACATAATAACATCAAGTCTAAAATGGGTTCATTAAAATATAGCATAACATAAATAGATAGATAGTTGCCAATAGACTCCGCCTCCGCCTTCATCTCATAAATCAGCATCGTCTTCTCTAATCTATTTTGCAATGAGGAGGAAGTCAGAACAACAATGTCTGGTAAATAAAATCTCAAGCCTTTCTATAATAGTGTTTGAGCAGTATAATTTAGATAAGAATATGTCTTACACTTCCTAACTATATCCTACATGAAATACCTCCAACTGTAAGCCCTAAGGCCCTTTTAGTCCAATTCAACAACCTACACTTTTCCAATCCATATCTATAACTCACTTTCAACTATAGCCAAAGGCCCTTCGTAGTCCCATGCATCTACCATCAATCATGTCCTAACAATGTGAGAGGAAGTACCGCCTAACAATATGAGAGAAAGTACCCAAGTCACTTAATACCTTTTCAATTGGAATTTGACCGACTCTGACCATTTAATACTATATCTTAGGTAGGTCTTCTTTCATTTCATACCTAACCCAAGGAGAACCCCTCTCTTGTATTCTCTAGTCGATCGAATGGAATCTCATCAAGCCACTTAATACTTCTTTATGGAAGAGGCAGACCCTACAATAACCACTTAATACCACGAACCCGAAGCGGACCCTTCTTGAGATTTCCTAATACCGTGCCTAAACGATAACCCCAACCATTTAAAACTTCCTAAATAGGGAGAAGGCGGACCCTATAACAGTCACTTAATACCCACAAACCCCAAAACAGGTCCTATATATTATGACTTGTAACCCAACTGTGATGTCTCACATTAGTTCATCTATTCGTAGGCATTGGTAGCCAGATTAACTTTGCAGACTTACCCTATAGAATTAGGACTAACCTCATGTCCTCCATGGGTACTTATTGTCGGCGATGTCTCGCATCAACTCAAAATCATACTGCTGGTAGCCAGATTAGCTGGGAAGATTTCCGTGTGCTTTTGACTGACCTCGCATCTCTATAACTTAGTCATAATTTTCACTCTCCTAACATACTACCATATATACCTCACCACATTTCGCATTAAGACTTTATAAGGAATTCTCCTTATTCCGCCTTTAATTCTAACTTATTTTCCATAATTATCTCAACTTCTTTCCTAAAGGGTTAATGCTAATCGCTAACCTATTTATACTACGCGATTATGTTATTAATTATACGTTATTTATATGTTAATACATAGACGTATCTAAATATTCCTAAGCATGTGAAGATTTTGCATCCTATACTAATCGTTTAAATGTCAAAACTTCTAATTTATACAAGTCTAACTCCATACCATAACATACAAATTAGCTAATTTCCTTAGCCCAAAAATAGACTTGTATAAGAAAATAGAATTAACTACCGACTTATTTTATATTAAAATAGTAGAATCAGCACCAATAGAATTTACAATTCAAACCCTTTTACACTCTATTTAACTTTTTCATACAAAATGAAAATGGGATTCATATTTAGATTATCAAAATAGGTAGTGCAAACTACGAATAGGGAATTCCTACTTTACACAAAATTTCCTAACTTATTTTCTCTTTAGAACCCTTAATCATCTAAAAAGAGAAAAGTGGAATAGAATGTAAAATATTCAAATTGCAATAACTACACAAATTCCATTATTTTAATGTAGAATAATTGAAATTCCAATAAGGATTGACATTTCACTTTGGGGGAATTTTGTGGTTTTAGTTTGGTGTTTTCATGAACAAAATTCCGCAAGGCATAAATCAAATCCAACTTATACTAATACAAATACTAAAAATGAGAAAAACTAAGATTTCCACTTATAGATGATTCCCAGCTTCTCTTGGATTTGATTACGCCTTCTCCTATTCTCTCTTCAGACTTCTTTATTTTGAAATATACAACAATGAGATTGTATATGAATTATATTCAGAATTTAAGGGTGATAGAGTTAGGGGTATGCCGTAGGAGAAATTATGCAATTTGTTCCATATATCTAACTTGGTAATCAATCTTGTTCGAAATAAAAGGAGTTTTCCTTTTTATTATATACTTGATGTATTATGTTATATTAATTAATTTGATTAAAAGTATATTTAATAGAAAATCCATATATAGTACATATTGTAATAATAGTTACAAAGTGTTGACCGTGAGTAATTTATTAATGATAAATACACAATTTTAAATGGTTCTAGTCAAGATACATCGAGATTGGATATCGATGTATCCATTGAGTCTAGAGTGCGTAACATTCTGCAAATGTTCGATAGTGTATTGCTCATGCCTATTGGGGGCACCAAGGGGTTATATAACGATAGTTATTAGATAACTATGGAATGACTCACTAAATAGTTTTCTGTTGTCTAATATAACTAAGGTCAAACATAAAAGATCTATGTGATTAATTTACATAGTTCTCTTAACTTGAGAATACTGTGGATCTTCAATATGAAAGCTCCGCTTTGATTATAGTCAAATCTTGGCAAGATGTTACATCGAATGACTATAGTTGGGTCGAGTGGAAGTATTGAAAGTGAAGCACTATTCAAGAGAGGATTCGTCTCGTCAATTATATGGGGTTAGTATCACGGTCAACTCAGGTCAACTCAAAGTCAAAGTCTTTGGTCAGAGCATTTCGGTTAATAATAATTGTTATTTTTGAGCCAAGGGCTTTATGTTTGGACTATAAAGTGGAATATGGACGATATTGGAATTTTGACCATTACCAAATTTCATAAGTCCAAAGTGATATAGTTTTACGAAGAAAATTGGTATAAATAAATGTCATAACCGGTTAATGCTTAATAAAGTGAAATTGTATTTTATCGAAACTAAGTAAGCGATAAATTTGGTTAAAATGTCACACCACCTACTAAGTAACGTGTGAACGTTAATATTCGAATAGTTCGATGTTAATCGCTTATCGAATTTACACCGGACGAGTCACACAAACTGAATGATGAATTCTCTTCAGACCAAACGATTTAATTAGTTTATAATTATTATAATTAATTAAATTAATTAATATTTATTAAATTTCAATTATAAAATTTTGAATATGATTTGTGGAATAAATATTGCTGTATATATATTTATAATTATTATAAATATATTGATCGATATGCAATAACTATAAGCAATTAAATTAGATTTAATTAATAATATTTATTTGGACTTAAAATGGGTTCAAAGCCATAAAAAGGGCTAGAAATTTTAACCAAAATGTGGGCAATATGAACCATAAGATTGTGAAGCAAAGGCTTAGAGATGGAGGGCTAAGATGGAAGAGAATCGATACGAGATGATCTAGTATATTGATCCTAAAATATCTCTAACTTCTCCTCTATATAAGCACCACTATCCTCAATCTTTAGATGACTTTTTGGCTGCCTCTTCTCTCCATCTTACTGGCCGAATTATACCTCCTAGTGCTCCAACTCAACTCAAATCAATTCAAATCAATAGCTATTCAATAGCAAAGGGTCTACGATTCAATGACTTGCAATCTAACAAATCGGGAAGATTTCAAGAGGAATGGAACTCATCATTACAAGGTGTACTTAAGGACTTTAGTTTAGGTAAGTACTTAGTTTTATATATGATGCATAATCTCTGTATAATTCAATATTTTTCATATGTATGTATGTTTAAATAATATATTTTATACATATAATTATGTTATTTTAATACGTACATACATATACATATACATATATCTTACTATAAATAAAATAATAATTTTGAACTTATACCTTGTATATATATATATAAATATATTTTTTGTTTATATATTATTTAACATTATAATATTTACATATAAATATGTCAATAATATTTTCTCATAATATACTTATGTGTTGTGTGTGTGTATTTACTCTTGGTTTTATATATAATTGTAACAACCCACCTCGGAACAGGCCTGCATTTTGACCCAGAAAAAGGCCCTCAAAACTTAGATCCATTCTAAGGCAAGTTGTTGGTAGTAAAAAGAAATAACACTGTAGAGCCATAACTAAACTTTTAGAACTCACAACAGATGGAACAAAATATAATAGTAAAGTATACCAATTTATTTCAAAACCATAATAATGTCATAAAACAAAATCCTATAAAAACCGTAATATAATATCCGTTACAATAATTGTTTAAATCCATGGGTACACATAAAAGAAAATAATAATGAATACTACCACTAGCCAAGCTTCTCCATCTTTAAGCATCGTCACCTCCATCACTCCGTCCTTAACCTGTGTTGTAATGAGGAGAGAGTCAGAATAACAAGTGTTTGGTGAATAAAAACCTCGAGTCTTAACTTTTTAGTACTTGGGCATTATATTTCAAAATAAGAATATGTTTACGAACATAAAATCATTTAATTCTTCTTTATAAGGAAAGGAGGCGGGTCCAACCACTTAATACCTTCCGTTACAGAAGTAGGTTTCTAGAATCCCATATCCCAATCGTACTCACAAATAGCTAATAATGTGAGAGATGGTACCCAAGCCTCTTAATACTTTCCAGTGGAAAATAGGCAGACTTTGGTCATTTAAGATCTTAATTAAGATAGACCCCATCATTTAAGACCTATTTCCAGAAGCGTGCTCCTCGGTGGTACTATCTAGCCGACATCACATGCAATCTCATAGGCGACTTAATACATCCAAGTGGAAAATAGGTAGACTCTGGTCATTTAAGACCTTAAGTAAGTCAAACCCCATTATTTAAGACCTATTTCTAGAAGCAGACCCCTATAGATACCACCCAACGTAACCTCTTGGCCATTTAATAGTTCATTTGAGGAAAAAGGCTGGTCCAACCATTTAATACCTCAAACCCCGAAGTAGGCCCTTCGTCTTATAGCCTATACCCATAATGATGTCTCACATTAGTCCGCTATTTGTTGGAACTGGTAGCCAGAATAGCTGTCCAGATTTCCCCTATAGAATTTGAAGCTAACCTCGCGTCATCACAAATATTTATCATACAGATATCACATATCAATAAAAGTGTACATAACTGCTGGTAGCCTCAAAGTGAAGGGCAAACTTCTGTCATGTAACTCTATTGACCTTGCATCCCTATGACTTAGCTATAAATCAATTACTCTCCATATAAATATATATACTCATCTCCCTGTTTCATAAATAAGGCCTTATATGGAATCTTCCTTATTACGACTTAAAATAATAATGATGCTATATAAGAGTTTCCTGTTTTCGCCTCGAAATGAATTACCTTCCTAGTAGGGGAAATAAATGTAAATAAATGCCTAATTAACTACGCCATATATGCAATAGTTATACGTTAATTATGTAGATACAGATAAAAAAATATTTACATCTAATAATTTCTAAACGCATGGAGTTTACACTCTAAACTAGCGTTAAATGTCAATTCCCTATTCAATTATTATTACAAGTCCTTATTCTTCAATTTCCTAAGGTTTCATGGAATATTAATGTCCAAAACAGGGAATAAATATTCATAACCAAAACTACAATAACAGACTTGTAAATAAAATAGAAACTCAATTTATTACACAAATTCAATGGAATATCTTAAATAATAAGAATTGCAATCTAAACCCCGTATTCTATTCAACTCCTCTTTTTACAAAGAAATAGATAAGAATAAGTGGTGTAAACTTCGAATAGAATTCGCAATCTAAACCCTTTATTTTATTGAAGGATCATAATTTAACCCAAAGAAGAAGGAGAAATGGAATAGACTATGAAATTATCAAAGATTGTATAAACGAAACAAATCCCATCAAATTAATGTAAATAATTGGGAATCTCAGCATAGAATTGGCATATCGGAATAAAAAGGAATTTTGGGGGATTTTATCTATCATATTTTTGAAATCCCAAAATCCCTAAGGCATATTCAAATCCAAAAATAAATACACTAAACAATTGCTGAAAAGAAACACTAAGGTTTCCACCCACAAATTAGCCTTAGCATTACTCAAATGGATTTGTAGCCTTACGATCTCTTCTAGAATATCTCTCTTTTGATATATATACACACACAATAGGGAAGAAGTGTATATATATTCGTTAGATTCAGAATAATTGGAGAAGAATAGGATAAAAATAGATTGGAGAAAGAAGAAACAAAACGGAAATGAGTTGAATCCTTACCTGAATTCTCTACGGAGTTTTTGAATCTTATTAAAGGATAGCATTGGCAGAGTTACGTTGCATTCCTCAAAATAAAATGAATAAAAGGGGAGAGGATAGGTTTCCATTTATAGAGTTGAAATGCACAAGAACGTAGGATGGAAGTAGGTAGGAAACGGGTAAATCTGGAGTGCACAACCGAATAAAACATAACTTAAAATCCTAGCCGCCACTAGCAACTATTATCGCCAAGCAGTTGACCACCCTTGGGTGACCAGTCGACCGCTACGGTTGACTGGTTGACCTATTCAGGTCGACTGCTCCTTTTATTTAAGGGA
Organism: Allium fistulosum; assembly: GCA_030737815.1. NCBI lineage: Eukaryota > Viridiplantae > Streptophyta > Magnoliopsida > Asparagales > Amaryllidaceae > Allium > Allium fistulosum. The sequence goes on from CM060902.1 coordinate 1,293,320,831, forward strand.
CGTTTATTTATTTCCGTTACCCGATTATTTTATTCCCTAATTAAGTTTTAAACATTAAACGTTAATTAAATTTTACTTAGCCCCCAATTTAAACCCTAAATTTGATTTATCATTTGAATTTGAATTCAAACTAAATTAATTTAAATTTGGGAACTTCAAATGCTCATAACTTCTTTGTTTGGGCTCCGTTTTAGCATATTATATATGGAAACAGATCAGAATTTCGCCACAAATGCAATGGAATAACTTCCGTGGTCAAATTCCAACTTTTATAAAATTTCCATATCCAACCCTTATTATATTTAATTTATTTTACTTTATTTATTTATGGTTCATTTTACGGGGTGTTACATTCTTCCCCCCTTAAAAAGAATTTCGTCCCGAAATCTTCCAAGGGGCGAACAACGTAACTCATAATAACATCCATGTTATACAATCAAGTTCTCTACACAACCATTTACTCAACCAATAGTGCACTGTGACTGCAAACATGTTAAAAAGAACTCAATCCTAACGTGAGTGTGTAATCGTGTCATGTAAGTATATATATAAATATCCTAAACTTGCATAAACATTTCTATATGAGTATAAAATGATTGTGAAAAAGTTTAACAACTGTCTTCTACCATCTAATCTAGCAACTGCGATGCATCCAAAATCCTAATTTTGGAGAGAGAAATTACCAACGAAAAGCTCTAGATGAGTGTTTTTCATCTTCTCCTCGGTCTTCCATGTGCTTTCCGTCGGATTGTCCTCCCATTATACTCGGATCAATCTAAATATTTTATTGCGGAGCCTCCTAGTATCGTACTCCACAACATGTGTGGTGGTGCGAGGCACTGTCGGCTCCATCTCAAAATCCCCCAATTGATCGGGCTCTATTCTGCTAGCGGTTTCATAAAGGTATTTCCTAAGGTGAGAAACATGGAAAGCATGGTAGACTCCTGCCAACTTGCTAGGAAACTCACATGATATGCCAATTTTCCTATTCTTTCCAGAATTCTGAATGGCCTAATAAATCTAGGTGCCAATTTTTTAGACTTGCCAAAACTAACAACTTTTCTAAGAGGAGAGATTTTAACAAATACCATATCTCCAATCTCAAATTCAAGCTCTTTCCTTCTTTTATCCGCGTAAGATTTCTGACGCTTTTGCGCTACCTTCATCCTTTGCCTGATCAACTCTACTTTCATGGTATTACAAATCAAATCGGGTCCGAGCAATACTTTGTCGGTGGTTTCCCACCAACAACTAGGCGATTTGCATGGCCGCTCATAAAGTGCTTCAAAAGGGTCCATACCAACCGTAGTTTGATAGCTATTATTATACGTAAACTCAACCAAAGGTAGTTGCTGCTCCCAATGACCTCCAAAATCCAAGACACAAGCTCTCAACAAGTCTTCCAAAACTCTATTCACCCTCTCTGTTTGTCCATCAGTTTGTGGGTGATATACCATGCTAAGGTTCAAAGAAGTTCCAAAGCTGTTTATAGGCTTCTCTAGAAATCGCTAGTGAACAAGAAGTCCCTATAACTGACTATGCTTATAGGAATTCCATGTAGACGAATTACCTCCTTAATATAAATCTGAACGAGAGAGACACTAGTCCTATTTCTCCTAATCGAAACAAAATGGGCACTCTTGGTAAGTCTATCTACAACAACCCAAATAGCCGCATTGCTCTTTTGACTTTTAAGCAATCCATCCAGAAAATCCATCAAAATATGTTCCCACTTCCAATTCGAAATTTCCAAAGGTAATTATAATCTACCAAGCTTTCCTTGCTCAACTTTTATCTTTTGACATGTCAAACACCTAGCAACAAACTTAGCTATGCTCCTCTTAATTCCATTACAAAAGAAAATCCTCTTCATGTCCTTGTACATATTATCTTCTCCAGGATGAATGGTCATCCTTGAGTGGTGACAGTCCATAAGCACATCTCTCATTAAGTCATCAATCATTGGGACGCAAAGACGTCCATCTCTTCTCAATATTATCCCTTCTCATCAACTGAGTACCTCCTAGCATGAGGAAAATGCTCCCCTTTTCTTAATTTTTCAATCTCTAATAATTCTTCATCTTTTACTTGCTCATGCCTTATATGATCTATCAAGGCGGTCTAATCTCCATAACTGATAGAAAACTTTGGATGGGTTCTGTTGATGGTTGAAGGTTAAAATTCGAGAGAAACTCCAACCGTATCCATTCATATATAGCACCTAAGGTAGCGTGTCTCCTACTAAGGGCGTCAATGACTACGTTCCCTTTTCCTAAGGTATATTGAATACCAAAGTCAAAGGATGCTACATACTCCACCACTTTTGTTGCCTAAGATTCAAATCTTTTTGGGAAAATATGTATTTGAGTGATTTATAATCATTGAATAACTCAAACCTTCCCCCAAGAGATAATGCCTCCACATCTTTAAGGAAAAAACTATGGTTGCCAATTCTAAATCATGCACTGGATACCTCTTCTCATGGTCCTTTAGTTGCCTACTAGCATAGGCAACTACCTTTCCTTCTTGCATAAGAACTGCTCTTAATCCTGTACCACATGCATCTATGAAAACCGTAAACGGCTCAGTTCCATCTGGAATAATGAGCACGGGTGCACTAGTAAATGACTCCTTAAGCTTCTCGAATGCCTTGGTGCATCTATCATCCCAAACAAAAACTAGATTCTTCTTAGTTAATCGGATTAAAAGGGCCGCCATTTGTGCAAAGCTCTTAATGAACTTCCGGTAGTAGCCTGCCAACCCTAGAAAACTTCTAACCTCTGATGCCTTACTAGGAATCTTCCATCCTTGGATAGCTTCCACTTCAGTAGGGTCCACCGCTAATCCTTGCTCCGAAACAATATGCCCAAGGAACCTAACTTCATTTTACCAAAAGTGGCATTTAGAAAACTTGGCTTTGAGTTGGTTTCTCCTCAAGGTCCCTAATACCTCCTTAAGATGGTCATCATGCTCCTTCTTGCCTTTGGAGAAAACTAAGATATCATGAACGAACACCACGACAAATTTATTAATTTGCCCTCTAAATATTCGACTCATCAAATCCACAAAGTATGCTGGGGCATTCATTAGTCCAAAAGGAATTACTTCCCACTCATAGAGTCCATTTGGCATACGAAATGTAGTCTTCGGCTTGCTTTCCTCTGCAATCCTCAACTGATGGAATCCCATTTCTAAGTTAATTGAGAAAAGACTTTAGTTCCTATAAGTTGGTCAAACAAGTCATCTATTCTAGGTAGAGGGTACCTATTCTTCCATGTCAACTTGTTCAACTCCCTATAATTGATGCAAAGTATCAAAGAACCGTCTGCCTTAGTAGCAAAAACAACAGGGGCTCCCCATTCAGAAATACTTATACGGATGAATCCTTTCTTTAATAGCTTTGAGATTTGTTTATCCAACTCCCTTCTTTCTATGGGGGCCGTATATCTCAAAGGCAGAGCGATGGATCTTGCATCCTTCTCCAAATCGATTTGGAACTCAATCTCTCTATGGGGTAGGAGACCCAAGACCTCCTCGAAGACATCAAGAAATTCACAAACTACGGGTACGGATAATGGCACTTGAACATCAGATAGATTTAGTGAATATAAATGGCTTAACTCAACTAAAGCTTTGGGTGTACAAAGAATGTCTAGATCACGACTTCCACGACTCCTTAATCATACTACCCTTTTATCACAGTCAAGAATGGCTTTATAATATGACAACCAACCCATACCCAAGATAATTCCATACCACTTGAAATTTAGAGCGTACGCAGTACATATGAAATCAATGTCACATATGTCTAATACCAGCTCTTTGCAAATAAGAGAAAGATGGGTCGAACCCCCAATGGGATTGGAAACCTCTATTAGGTTGTTGACCATCTAGGTTTTAAGGTTTAAGGAATTTACCACATCCCTAGCGATAAAGGAATGTGATGCCCTTGAATCCTATAGGGTACGAATAGTAAACCCAAAAATAAGAGTTATACCTTCTAGAGCTACTTTTCCTTGGTCTCTTGGTGGCTTACTGGCATAGGGAGAGCTTCAATTGCATAGGCTTGTCCGCTTGGTCCTTCCTTAGCCATCTTGGGACATTGATTCTTGCGATGCCCTTCCTTTTGGTAGTTAAAGCACCTTCTTCCTTTAAAGGCTTCCTTCATTAGACTCACCCTACAATCCTTAGCTTCATGACCCTTACTTTGGCGTCTCTTACATACCTTTACATCCTTCTTAAACTTCCCCTTCGACTTTTTATTGGCCCAGAAGCTCCCCTTCTTAGATCATCCTTACTTTTGGGTCAGTGCATACTTCTCTTTCTCTCTCTTATCTTCATCATTGTCCATCTGCAGCATCACCATTTTTACCAACATCTCATACGTGGCCCCCATAGGTACATGGGTCAACAACATTTCTCTTAGCAGGGAATTTAAGCCCTTCATGAACTTCATGGCCTTTTTCATATGTGTGTCGATCAGGCTTTTCCCGAATTTAGCCAATTCAAACTCAGCTATGTACTCCTTAAGGGTAGAATCTCCTTGTCTCGGTTGAATGAAATTTTCTAATTTCAAGCTAACCTCTTCTCTAGACATGAATCTCATCTCAAATCGATCCTTGAATTCATCCCAAGAGAATATCGTTCCCAGGTGCTCATCAGTCACAAAGTTCCACTAACTCATGGCTTCTCCCTGAGGTGCCAAGCTGCCATTCTTCTTCTTAGCTGATCTTCCCAACCAAGCACTCTAAATATCTTCTCGTAGTTACTAATCCATGCTTTAGCTTCCGAATATCCTTCAGTTCTAGAGTATGTCTTCCCTCCCATATTGAGAATGTCCTTACATAGCTTAGGAAAGTCGATAGGACATGGTGTTGCATCAGCGGCCGGGGCAGTGGGTGCTACTGGTGCAACTGCAGAAATAGGAATCTACTTGATAGTCCTAAGATATTATTTAAACCATTCGGGTATTCCGTGAATGAGTGGTCTTCCGTAGGTAGGGTTCCCTTGTTCGAAAGAAGATTGATTATTAGTCATATCAACTATTTGTAGGTTAAACCTTTAGTGACGATTTCCTAAGATAGTATTTATATGCTAAAGAAAAGAAAAGTTTGCATAGTGTATGTATGTATGTTCAAGAAGAGCGGTGTGTGTGTGTATATGGTAAGAATTCTTTTGAAAATTCTTTTTGAAAAACCTTTTTAAAAACAACAAATACGTCTCTCATACGTATGGTTTTTCCTTATTGATCGAGTAACCTAGAGCTCTAATACTAAATGTAACATCCCATCCTAGAATATGCCTAAATTTTGTCCCAGAAAAAGGCCCGTCGAAACTTAGATTCATTCTAAGGCAAGCTGTTGGTAGTAAAAAGAAATAACATTGCAGAGCTATAACTAAACTTTTAGAACTCACATCAGATAGAACAAAATATAGTAGTAAAGTGTACCTATTTATTTCAAAACCATAAAAATGTCATAACACAAAATCACATAAAAACAATAATATAATATCCGTTACAATAATTGTTTAAATCCATGGGTACGTATAAAAGCAAATAATAATAAATACTGCCACTAGCCAAACTTCTCCATCTTTAAGCATCGTCACCGCCATCACTCCATCCTTAACATGTGTTGTAATGAGGAGGGAGTCAGAACAACAAGTGTTTGGTGAATAAAAACCTCGAGTCTTACCTTTTCAATACTTAAGCAGTATATTTCAAAATTAGAACATGTCTACGAACATAAAATCATTTAATACTTCTTTATAAGGAAAGGAGGCAGGTCCAACCACTTAATACCTTCCATTTTAGAAGTAGGTTTCTAGAATCCCAATCATACGTCATAAATAGCTAATAATGTGCGAGACAGTACCCAAGCCACTTAATATTTCCCAGTGGAAAATAGACAGATTCTGGGCATTTAAGATCTTAATTATGGTAGACCCCATCATTTAAGACATATTTCTAGAAGCATGCTCCTTAATGATACTATCTAGCTGACATCACATGGAATTTCAAAGGCACTTAATACTTCCAAGTGGAAAATAGGTAGATTCTAGTTATTTAAGACCTTAAATAAGGCAGAACCCATCATTTAAGATCTATTTCCAAAAGCGGACCCCTGTAGATACCACCTAACGTAACCCTTGCCCATTTAATACTTCATCTGGGGAAAAAGGCAGGTCCAACCACTTCATACCTCGAACCTTGAAGCTGGGCCTTCGTCTTATAGCCCATACCTATAAAGATGTCTCACATTAGTCCACTATTTGTGTTGGAACCTGCCTTCTTCGATTTTAATGCGACAACTATATATTTCAACCTATATACTATAATGTCAAATATTCTTGCAGGAATCTACAAGAGAAGCTATTATCATATCATCAACAAGATTAAGTTCTCAAATTTTTATTATTTCTAAGTTAGATATTTTTGTACAATCTCTGATATGATGATAAAACAAACACACACAAATATACTTTTGAAAATCATGCTTTAAAATAATAAATATCTTTAATTATTTAAAAGATATAAAAAGGTATTTTCAAAATTATATAATATCTCAAGTTCAAAAGTGCTAAAATAAAGGAAGGAACAAAACAGTACAGATTTAGACGTCTGTATATTAATTCAGACGTCTGACATCAATATCAGACGTCTAAAAGATAATATAACATACGTCTAAACTCTATGTATATAGTGCTTCTATTTCTATATGAAATAGACGTCTGTCAATTTAATAACAGACGTCTGTAATCAAAGACAAACGTCTGAAATGCCTGTTGTTTTCCTTCTTGAATTTTTTGAATTTCAAACTTTATTCAAACATCTGTCACTTTTCTCTCAGACATCTGAATTTGACGAACTGAAGCATCTCTTCATGAAATATCAAATTCTGAAGAGTTGTCTTCTTCACCAAGAGTTGCACTTCTTCTAATAGTTGCAACTATTGAATTAAAACTATTCAATACTATAAATAGAGATGAAAATCCACTATTTTAAAAATCAATTCTTTCTATTTATACTTGCTTTGTATTATCATAATCACACGTGATTTTTAATCTATACTTCCTATCTTTGCACATTCAAATCATCATATCAAGAAGATTATAGGAAGGGTGTACTACATTGACTATATTTGTGTTATTCAAAGAACACACAAGTCAAGAAACAATTTTCCAAATTATATTTGAAGTCCTATTCGGTTGCTTAGGCGGAAAAATCCTGTTCGGTTGCTCAGGCGGTGTAATACCTGTTCCTCCGGGTTAAGTGAGGGTTGTTAGAGAAATTCCAGAAGGAGTCTGGGACTGGACGTAGAACGAGAAGTTCGAACCAGTATAAAAATCCCTGGTGTCATTTTTATTACTGCCATTTACTATTATTTATAATTCCGCACGTGCTAGTCGTAGTTTAACTATATTATCGATCCATATAAACTTTCATTTGGTATCAGAGCCAAGTTCATCACATAACTATAACACAGTTATCTGATATTTTAATAATATGGACAATAACTCTAGCAACAGTTTTACTGAGGGACAAGCCACTACACGACCACCATTGTTTAACGGATTAAATTATAGTTATTGGTCAACTAGAATGAGAATTTTTATGCAAGCAAGTGGATTTGAAACATGGAATATCATTCAAACTGAATATCATATTCCTACTACAGAGTATGCTACATGGTCTAATACCCAAAAACTAGATGCTACTGCAAATGCAAAAGCAATGAACATGTTATTTTGCGCTTTAGACAAAAATGAATTCAATCGAGTCAGTATCTGTAAAACTGGATATGAAATTTGGAATACTCTTAAGGTTACACACGAAGGAACAAATAAAGTAAAACAAAGCAAGATTTCTATGCTTAAAAACCAATTTCAAAATTTTAGGATGAAACAAGGAGAAAGTATTAGTGAAATGTACTCTAGATTCCAGGATATTTATCACTCACTTTTAGCTTTAGAAGTTACTTTTACTAAATCTGATGTTGTATCAAAAATCCTTAACTCTTTAACTGATGAATGGGAACGAAAAGTCTTAGCTATCGAAGAAGCTAATGATATTGCAACCATAAAAACAGAAGAGTTAATAGGAAATCTAATGTCCTATGAAGTAAATTTACAGGCAAGACGAGCACAAGCACAGGACAAGAAAACTATCGCTTTTCAAGCAGAAAAAGAAGACTTTGAATCAGAAGATGATATGGCATTTATAGCTAAGAATTTCAAAAAGTTCTTAAAATTCAAAAAGGGTAATAAATTTGGAAATAACAAGGGTTTTAATAAGCCATCAAGCTCATCTCTTGAATGCTACGAATGTCACAAGAAGGGCCACATAAAGAAAGATTGTCCTGATCGGAAGAAAGAGAATAATCTCAAAAAGGACAAATATAAAAAGAAACAAGCCTTCTCACTTACATGGGATGATACAGAATCTTCTTCATCAGATAGTGATAATGACAGTGATTCAGAATAAGCCAACGTTTGTTTTATGGCAACAAATGATGATGTAAGTGATCTAACTTTTGACGATTGAATAGAAATAAACTTTGAATTGTTAGATAAACTTAGAATCCTAAAGAGTAAATATAAAGATGCTTTAGGAAAATTAAATAGAACTGAAATAGAAACTGACATGTTAAAAGATGAAAAGAAAATATTAGAGGAAGAGTTAGTAAAATCTCAAGAATCTTATGCTAATATAACATCTCAACTCACTGATTTAAGCAGTGAAATAGAAAGACAGAAATATGAGAATGTTAAATTAGCAAAAGAGAATTATGATTTAAACTCTAATATTAAAACACTTGATATAGAAGTATCAAATCTTAAAACAAAACTGGAATATATTTCTAAAAACATTTCTAAATTTAACAGTGGAAGAGAGAGTCTCTCTAAAATAATTGAGAACTCTCAAACCTGTTCAAATAAAAAGGGATTAGGATATAAAAAACCAATACAAAAGTATTCTAAAAATAATGATTCTTTATATACTAATTTCAAGAAAAAGGAATCTATATCTACTCAAAAAGCTTCTTCAAAAGTAAATCATCCAAAATCAATTATGATTTGAGTTCCAAAAACTAATAATAATTTGATTAGGAAAAACTACATTAAATCTTTCATTATGTCTGTACATAAGAATGAAAATTTTATTTTTAAAGGGAACTCTAAACCCAACTGGGTTTGGCTTCCTAATATTTAACCCTTAGGACCCTAACAGAGGAATTGGGTACCAATAGAATTTCAATATTTTTTGCAGGTACCAATTAAGAAAAGAGGAAAATGGATTCTAGACAGTGGTTGCTCAAAACACATGACAGGCGACAAAAATATGTTAACTAACATTATCTACTCAGATGGAGGATCTGTCACTTTTGGAGATAATTCCAAAGGTTACATCATCGGCAAAGGCGATGTGAGCAATGACGGTACATCTAATTTACCTCTTATTTCAAATGTCTTATTAGTTAAAAATTTAAAACATAACTTACTAAGTATTAGTCAATTATGTGATAAAGGTTTTAACATAGTATTTTCTGAAAATAAATGCAATATTTTTTATCATAACAAAAATATTATTTTCGAAGGAGTAAGAGATCGTAATATTTATATTTTGAATATGAAAATAAATCATAATACAAATATGTGCTTATTAGTCAAAGAAAATGATCCTTGGCTATGGCATAAAAGATTTTGTCATATAAATTTCATAGCTATTAATAAATTATCCAAAAACAATTTGGTAAAAGGATTACCTAAAATGAATTTTAAGGTAAATAGCATTTGTGATGCTTGTCAACTAGGAAAGCTAATTAAATCTTCTTTTAAATCTAAGAAGATCATCTCAACATTACAACCTCTTGAGTTGTTACATCTAGACTTATTTGGACCAACTCAGACTCAATCTATTAATCACAATAGATATGTTTTTGTAATAGTTGATGACTTCTCTAGATATACTTGGACTTTATTTATGAAAAACAAAAGTGATACATTTGAAAATTTCAAAATCTTTGCTAAACGTATTCAAAATATTAAAAATCTAAAAATTAAAAACATTAGAAGTGATCATGGAGGTGAATTTGAAAATGAAATGTTTGAGAAGTTTTGTAATAAGAAAGGAATATTTCATAACTTTTCATTTCCAAGAACGCCTCAACAAAATGGAGTTGTTGAACGTAAAAATAGAACACTTCAAGAATGTGCTAGGACTCTATTGAATGGAACCACTCTTCCAAAACAATTTTGGGCAAAAGCCGTTGCTACTGCTTGTTATGTCCTAAATCGTGTCTCTATTCGACCTTTAACTAAACATACTTCATATGAACTCTTCAACGGTAGAAAACCTAATATATCTTACTTTAAAGTGTTTGGTTCTAAATGTTTTGCCTTAAATACGAAAGATCAATTAGGAAAATTTGATCCAAAATCGGATGAATGTATATTCATCGAATATTCAGAACGAAGCAAAGCATATAGAATCTATAATAAAAGAACTAAATCTATTGAAGAAACACTTCATGTATCATTTGATGAAAATTTCAAAATTAAAACAAATGATGATGAAGACATTATAATAAATTCAAACTCTACTTCTGTCAACAATGCACCTGACAATACCACTTCTCTTAATCAAATTGAAACTGAATTAAAATCCCCACCAAGAATTTTAAAAGATCATCCTATTCAAAATATAATAGGAGAAATTGATGAAAGAGTTAAAACAAGGAATCAACTAAATCAAATGGGTCATATAGCTTTTCTTTCTAATATAGAACCTAAAAATATTAGGGAAGCCTCAACTGATGATTATTGGATTATTGCGATGCAAGAAGAACTAAACCAATTCGAAAGAAATAACGTTTGGGATTTAGTTCCACGACCGAATGATCAATCAGTTATTGGCACTAAATGGTTTTTAAAAATAAAGCTGATGAAAATGGTAATATCACTAGAAATAAAGCTAGATTAGTTGCACAAGGATATAATCAGGAAGAAGGAATTGACTATGAAGAAACGTTTGCTCCTGTCGCAAGATTAGAAGCAATACGAATCCTATTAGCCTATGCTTGCTTTCATGATTTCAAATTATATCAAATGGATGTTAAAAGTGCATTTTTAAATGGATTTATTAAAGAAAATGTTTATGTTGAACAACCTCCCTTGTTTATACACGAACAATTTCCAGACCATGTTTATAAACTTAAAAAGGCTTTTATACGGTTTAAAACAAGCACCTCGTGCTTGGTATGATCGTTTAAAAAGTTATTTAATCAACTCTGGTTTTGAAATTGGAAAGGTTGATCAAACTCTTTTTATTAAGAAAAAGAAACATGATATTTTAATTGTTCAATTTATGTAGATGATATTATTTTTGGATCAACTAATGATAAATTATGTCAAGAATTTTCTAAAATAATGACAAATGAATTTGAAATGTCTCACATGGGAGAATTAACATATTTTCTTGGACTTCAAATTAAACAAGTTAAAAATGGCATTTTTATAAATCAAGAAAAATATTGTAATAATTTAATCAAACGCTTTGGTATGGAAAATACTTCTGCCAAACCAACTCCTATGAATACAACCATACATCTTGAAAAAGATGAAAATGGCAAGAGTGTAGACCAAAAATTATATCGAAGTATGATTGGATCATTATTATATTTAACCGCTAGTAAACCCGATATAATGATGAGCGTTTGTTTATGTGCACGATTTCAAGCCAATCCTAAAGAATCACACATTAGAGTAGTGAAACGTATTTTACGTTATCTCAACAAAACCAAAGATTTTGGACTATTTTACCCGAAAGAATGTCCTTTTGAATTAGTGTCATATAGTGATGCTGATTTTGGAGGAAGTCGGACGGATAGAAAAAGTACAAGTGGGACTTGTCACTTCATTGGACGATCTCTAGTATCTTGGTTCAGTAAGAAACAAATTTGCGTATCACTTTCTACTTGTGAAGCAGAATATATATCTGCAGCTTTGGCATGTGCTCAAGTAATTTATATGCAACAAACTCTTCAAGATTTCGGTTTTAATTTATCTAAATCTACAATCTTCTGTGATAATTCTAGTGCTATTAATTTATCTAAAAATCCAGTAAATCATTCACGGACAAAACATATTGATATTCATCATCATTTTCTTCGTGATAATATTGAAAAAGATATAATCAATCTAGAATTCGTATCTTCGGAAAATCAATTAGCAGATATTTTTACCAAACCATTAAATGAAAACACTTTTGTAAAATTGAGACGAGAACTTGGAATTATCTCTTTCAAAAGTTTATGAAGTTTACTTCAACTCAATTCTGTTTTTATTTAAAGGTTAATATAAAAAACTTGTTTTTATCCACACATATTTTTTCTGGTTAAAATTAAATTATTCTTCTTTTAATCTTAACCATGCATTATTTAGCCTCCAGTTTTTTATAAATTCCTTCTTTCCAAAGAAAATTGTCATTAAGCTTATTTTTTTATACAAAGGTAATAGCAAAATACAATTATGTTTTTTAATTTTGCTTTATTCATATATACAATGGCTGGTTCATCTTCAGATGAGCCTTCCTATTCATCTGAATATTCGTCAATTGATTTTGAAACACCTAGTTCTGGGTCTTCCGAACTTCCAACTCCAACTCCAGCTTATATTCCGATACGTCCACCACAAAGTCATCATACGGGGTATACGCCAGAAAATAAACGCACGCGAAGAAATTTATTTCCATCTCCAACTACTAAAGAAAAGATAGATGACTTACATCACTATCAGAGGGAAACACTTAATCTTCAGCGTGAAATGTATTTTGAGCAAAAGAGTCATGGTAGACGACTCAGATTTCTTGAACGTTGTGCTGCAAAAATATGTGGTTCATCTCCGATCAACACAAATGCACATATTTATTCACCTCAACGTCCTCATGTTTCCCCAAATTCGTGGGATCATCAGCCTCAATGGTCTTCCATTAAACAGTCTGATGAACGCAATCAACACGAATCATCCAAAGGGAAGTCTCCGAAGTCTCCAAAAACTCCAAAGACTCCTAAATAGATAATATATATATGATTGTATGTTGATTTGGTTATTCATGTTTGCTTTGTATTTTCAAAATAAATAAATATTTGAATATATTTTTTATTTTTAAACTAAGCAACAAAATTCAACATCAGACATACAAACGTCTATTCTTTTCAAACAGACGTCTGTAAAACATCTTCTTTTACTGTTTTTAGCCACACAGACGTCTGAATCATTTATCACAGATGTCTAAATTAAGTTTAAAATTTTTCAATTTTTCTGGTATAAAAATTAGCCGTCTGTCTGAAAATAACAGACGTCTGTTCTCCAATATAGACGTCTAACATAAAATTTTCAGACGTCTGATTTTAGTTCAAAATGTTTTTTACTCTCTGTTTCAATTTGAACCTATTGAGCCGTCTTTCACTGTTATTTAGACGTCTGTCATTCTTACTAGCCGTCTATTATAATAATTTAGACGTCTAAACTTCTCTGAATTGTTTCTTATCTACAGAACTTCAGACGTCTGTATATTTTTTAGACGTCTGAAACTCTGTTAGAAAGAAAACAATATAAATCATACTAATGGTTTCTCTTCTTCATCACGTCTTTTTTTTTCTCAAATCAAAATTCAAAACCCTAGCCTTCTTCAAATTAAACAATGGCGCCCAAATTAAAGAAACAAAAAGGGGATTCTTCTCAACAAACTCCTCATATTCTCCCTTCAGAAGATCAAATTGCAGCTTGGCTCTACCATCAACCCCGAAGTATGGCTCGTTACAAACATCTATCTTCTCTGCCATCATTTCATGGTATTTTTCATGACCTTGATCATTTTCCTACGTACAAACTTAGGCTCTATACTGATAGATCTCATATCACTAGTCTTATTGATTTCAAAGACAATCAAGTCAACATTTGTAGACTTAGTGTCCTATTATTTCTTGCAAATGTCAACAATCCAAAAATTAGGCTTCATCGAGATAAAGAAACGCTTTGGACAAGCGTATTTGGAAACATTCTACAAATAACTCCTGCTGACATTGGACGAGTTTTAAAATGTAGCTCGGATGGCGTCGACTTGGATGATTTTAAGTTAGAAGGAGAGGAGCTTAAACAAATAGAATACCATCTTTTTGAACCAGGAAAGTCCACAGATAGATCAAATCATCTTCGTCCCCGACCTCGATTATTGCTTAGAATTCTAATAAAAACAATTTTTCCCCGGCAAGGAAGACAAATTCATGATGACGAAGATAAGGCGCTTCAATCAATATTATCAAATTCACAAATCACTTGGGCACAATATTTTTACGATGCATTTCGTACTTATCACGACTCAAAGAAGCATTCAATTGTCTATGCCCCTTATATTACTCGAATTCTAACTGACCTGTCTATTCAAAGTCCGTCAATTGAATTTGAAAAGATTAAGGTATCCAACATTCGCTTCTTTAGTTTGATGGGATTACCGGAATCTCCTCCGACATTTCCAACATATAATGATTATAAAGCGGAACAACTAACTTTACAAAAAGAAAAAGGAAAAACAAAAGTAGGCAGTTCCGGACACGATGGAGATGAAGGAGATACTGAAAAAGAAGGGGATGATGAAGATGAAGGGGAAGATGAAGAAGGAGAAGACGAAGCTTTTGAGCAAGCTTTTATCCAAAGTTCAATCCCGGAAAATTACGAGATTGAACTAATTTCTGGAACCTCACGCACTTATACAAAAAATGAAAAGCTAAGTCTGACATCACCATCTCTAAAAAACAAAAGAAAATCTCTCAACAAATTGCACAAGGCTTTTCTTCCATCAATTCTTGATTCGATGATTTAGATGCCAAAGTCGAAGAAAATGCACAAGAATTGAAAAATGTCAAGACAATTCTTCGTCAATTATGGAAGAAGTCTCATGGATCTTCTCCTCCTTCCTCTCCAACTTGGGGAGAATGGTGAAAGAAGATGTTTTTTTCTTTTGGTTTGCCTTTTTGGTTCAAAAACTTCACTTTCATAAAAATTCTATTTTTTGTGATGTTTAAAACTTATTAGCTGTTATTTGTATAATTTTCTATGTCTCTCTTAGTTCTTTGTGTTGGTTAATCAAATGCTCTATCTTAAAATATTGATTTGTTATTATCATCTTTGTACATACTTGGTCTGTCTACACTTCTTAACTATTTTTGTTATTCACAGTTTTGTCATTTCTCTATATCTAACACCCTCTACAACTCTTTTTGTTAATGACAAAGGGGGAGAAATAATAACATTTCTGCTATATAAATTGGTCATATTGACAGGGGGAGCAAAAGGTATGGTTATACTAACCGTTGAATTATATAGTTGTCATCATCAAAAAGGGGGAGAATGTTGGAACTTGCCTTCTTCGATTTTAATGCGACAACTATATATTTCAACCTATATACTATAATGTCAAATATTCTTGCAGGAATCTACAAGAGAAGCTATCACTACAAGAAAAATATCATTTTACAACATTGTATAAATGTAGTTAATGTATTATAACAACATTTATGGTTATGTTGTTACATCCACAGTTGTGAAAGATGGTGTATCTTTTACAACGTTTATTTAAATGTTGCATAAAATGTTGTAGAAAAGTTAGCTATAACAAAACATAAATATTGTGAAAACATCAAAAAGTAATTAAAAGAACTTTTTACTACGTTTTTTGAATGTTTTAAAATAGTCAATTACCATATATTTCATATGCTATAATAAACTTTTTACAATAATATTTACATGTTGTCTGCATACATTTTCAATGATTTCCAAATGTTGTATTTTATTTCGACAACGTTATTCACTTATTGTAGAAACATTATCCACGTCATCTAATAAAAGTTGTGTATTGGTTTTATACTACTATTTCCAAATGTGGCATTTTATGTTTCAATCATATTTAATAAACGTTGCAAACACAAGTTAGACAACATTGTTTAAATGTTTCTCTAATTTCATTCGCATCATTCGTTAAACACTGCAGAACAAAATTCCCACAACTTTTTTTACCTGTTATACTATGTATTACCACCACGTTTGTGAATGGTTGTAAATAATTTTTCTATAACATTGCTCTAATATAACAAAAAATACATTTGATTCATACAATAAACGTTGTGCACAAGTATTTTACAATAATTGATAAACATTGTAAATTATACCAACATTCTCTGTATATTGTATTGTACATTTCAACCATATTTATATAGCATCACAACAGTTCAAAGAATGTTATTAAATGTCAAATCACAATTGCTCATTTCAAAAGGAATAGCATATACAGAACAATATGTTAGATCAACACATGATTTAATAATAATAAAACATCATGAGTCACACCAGAAAGTATTTTGACAGCGACATGTATCAATGCAAGTTATGGTATGAAATACAAATACACTGCAAACAAGAGCCTAAAAACTAGAATAGAAATGCAACTTGTTTGAAGTTTCCAAAAAAGATTTTAGTTGGTAGAGCAAGCTTTCGAAATAACAATGTAGCAGCTGCAATAACCTTCTTCATATGAGCGCCTTTAGTTCCTGCAGCATGGGTAGCATATATTTTAATTAAAACTAGTTACTGTACTGTACTATGATACATAATAAAGGAGATAAACTCATATTAAAAGCTAGGTCTGTCATAATGTAACTCAAACCTCTAACCTAACCCATTTAAAATAATTTTAACAGTGTCGGGTCTAACCCAATAAAAATTCCTTTTTTAATGGGTCAGAACACGTGCATTTAAAAATAAATTCCTGTTGACCCTATTTACCTAGCTATCATTTCAATGTCCCTGTAAGAAAATCCATGTTGACCTTGTTTTGCTCTGCAACACATAGGACTAGGAATAGAGGATCAGGCCTTTACCTGAGTTAAAATGGTACGACCCTACTGAGATGCAAATAATCTCTACTTTCATCATGTGGACTTCATACAAGTATAAGCTAACAATTTATCGAAATGATTCAAATGATGTGGAGCAGTTTTACCTTGTTAAGTTATGCTTCAAATGATGTACAAAATCAAATGATGTGCAGCAGTTTTATCGAAATGATTCAAATGATGTACAAAATCATTTGAAGTACACCAAAGGTAAATCCCAATATGTTCGGTATCTATTCAAAGTGATCATATACTCATATAATCATATACTCATATAATCATATTGAAACACATAATCAAATACTCATATTGAAACCAATGTATATCTGTACTTTGCTTACAAGCAGGGTTATTAAGTTCGATTACGCTATGATCAATAAATATGTATTTTCTACAGATGGGCTGAATCAGATCAAACAACTGTTTGTAGATACATCTGCAGTTGAATCCAATATGGTTAGTGTCTATGATATATATTACTCCATTTCCATGACTACTTATGCACATAAAAGTTAATGTATTTATATTAATTAGATCAATATACAAATAAGTTGAGTTCAATTATTGATCCTTAGCTCAATTGACGTACTTGTTCAAATTTACTTGTGTGCTATGCAAGAGGTTATTTGAACATATTGTTCTTTTTGTTAAATTAGTCCATAGGAGATCGCTAAAACATCAAGTTCTATGGTTCATCCCAAGCTTGATTGGCTGCTTCTGGATCATTCGGAAAAAAGAAAAAAAAATCGACGGCTGTCATCACTAGAATTCGATGCATATCTTCAAGTATGTTACTCAGTTTTTTCCTAGATATTGATTGTAATTTATTTCATAACAAAATTAGGATTTAATCCCAAAGCTAATCTTTAATTTGACCTCTAAATTGGGTTATTTAATCCCAAAGTGAATTCTTAATTTATTTGAAGCACTAAACTTGAATTGTGGCAAAAAATAATAGCTATGTGGTTGTAAGAACTTACAAAAAGAGGTCTTTAGTTTGTATCGATATCCATTTTTCCAGCCGTCCTCGCATTGACATATAGCAAGCCTACAAACATGAAATAAGAAACGCATAAGTACAAACAATAATAGCTATTATTGCTACACCAGTACCTAGGGAATCACATATAGCAAGTATTTGATATGACAAAGGTTACATAAAATTTACTTAATTTTTGGCCAAAAAGAACACGAGGAACTAAATGTACAACAAATAAACAAATTTCTCATGTATATCACAACAATTTGAGTTGAATAAATAAACCATTGTCATATCAATGCATAATGATACAGGATTATTAAGTTTTGAACTTGTTAAGATAAACCATTACTTAAACAATGGAAATAAGAGAAGCTACACTAACATGCCTTCATGACCCTTTCTTTCGAAGCCATCGTCATCCTCCAAAACTTCATCAAGTTGTGATACATCCAAAGGTTGACAGTTGATACAGATATCTTCGTAGCACATTTCTAATTCAAGAAAACGGCCTCTAGATGGTGGTTTCAACACAACATACCAGTTAGAGACATCAGAATCTCTTGAGTAGAAAACCTGTCGAGCTTGTGAAGCTAAAATAAAAGGATCATTCTGGAATTGATTCTGGAATTGGTGTAGATTAGCTAATATAAAACCATCTTCCATCTTAATACCACGATCGATATTAGCCCAAATACATTTAAATATAGGAATTTGCATAATATGATAGTCTAACACAATAATTTCCTGAAGAACACCAAAGTATGCCTTTGAAGTTGTATTATTATTTAAATGTGAATCGCTCATGTTATTTGCTTCAATCATTATACCATTGTTTTGAGTCGATCTTTCGACATATTGGGTATGAAATCTGCATCCATTTATAATATAACCAGTATATGTAATAGCTTGCTTTTCAGGGCCAAATGATAACCACTTTATCTTCTCAGGAACATGATTTTTTGACTTAATTTCCATTTCAACCTACATAGTAAGTTAAAATAGGCTGCAACAATCATGTACGTACATGTGCTTTTTTTAAGTAAGGCACACTGACACAAAAGTAATTGAAATCAAACTCATATCGTCGTATATAGAATACCTTTTTTTGAAACCAATCACAAAAATTGGCAGAATGTTGATTCCAAAGCAAAGTTTCATTTTTGATGAAGCGAACATCTGAATGCTTCAGCTCCTCCATGTGTAGTCTAAAGTATAACAAGAAGATATATATATATATATATATATCACAAGTATTACACTTTTTTAGCTATAATTGTAGCTTGGTAGATCTTATTATACTTACTTTTCATAAGACTGCACTTCTGCCATATTAAAAAGCACATAACGATGTGCAATTTTCAGCATTTCATTGGACATGGTAATATGTTTCTCTTTACTGATTGGACGCCCGATGTGAGAAGCATTATTTTCAACCTCTTCATTTCTACCATGCTTTTCACATATTTCAAAATTTTGTTTCATATAACTAGCACAATACCTCATGCACTCTTTAACAAGATAACTTTCTGCTATGCATCCTTCGAGACATGAGGGATTTTTAACATAGCCTTTTAGTATTTTCATATATCTACAAAAAAGAAAAATTACAAGTAAATGTTGTTCCAGTATATTATGTACATAAATTTATTCATTCAACTAAAAATTATCTTTCCATATGAACTGAATCTCTTGCTTTATGTTTTGTAGGTGTAATTTAAAGAACTTCATATGACCTAAAATTGATATGCCATTTAACTTATATAAAACAACGGGGTTCAAATAATAAAGTATTTCTCAAGTTTAGCTTCATATGACAAAGTTCATTAATAATTGATTTTCAGTAACTCAATATGATAAAATTCAGTAATAATTATGCTCTACAAATCTTTGGCAATAGTATAGTTTATTCATATTTCTAAACTATATGATCATGCATCCAATTATGGAAATTAGATATTTTTCTCATTTTCATGGACTAAAAAGGAGTTTAATTTAAATATGAATCACACAAAGTAGCTAAGAAAAAAAAAGTGGTAAAAAGTCACCTTTCAAACAGATACATCCAACGATATTGTACTGGGCTGCACAGTCTTACTTCTCTCGTCAAGTGAATAGTCAGGTGCACCATAATATCAAAAAATGATGGAGGGAAAAACCTTTCAAAAATGCATAATATCTCAGCAACTTCATTTTCAAGATGTTCCAACCTCTTTCGATCTATTACTCTTTGGCACAGTTCATTAAAAAATATACAGAGCCGAAATATTGCATTTCTCGGCCCCTTTGGTAAGAGCCCTCTCAAAGCCACAGGTAATAATTGTTGCATTAAAACATGGCAATCATGAGATTTCAGTCCTATTATATTATCATCCTTTGAAAAACATTGTCGAATATTAGAACTATAACCACCAGGCACCTTTAATTTTCTGAGTCGATTGTAGAAAATTAGTTTTTCTTGTTTTGTTAATGTGTGTTGTGCTGCAGGAAGGTATGTCTTTCCACCTACATCTTGCGGATGCAACTCTTTTCTTATTCCAATATGTTGTAGCTCCTTACGAGAATTTAACCCATCTTTGGATTTTCCATTTATGTTCAATATTGTTCCAACTAGACTTTCACATACATTTTTTTCGATATGCATTACATCCAAGTTGTGACGTAACAACAATTCCTAAAAGTCATATCATAAAATTTTAGCACCCACTATTGTATGAGAGAATTAAATCAAAAAAATCATAAATCAAAAATACATATAATATTAACTAATATTTTGTACCTTCCAATACGGCAACTCGAAGAAGATTGACTTCTTCTTCCACATATAAGTGTTTTTATCATATGCAGCTTTTCTCTTCTTTTGGTTTTGTCTCTTCATCTTAGCAACTCTATTAGTTGTTCCTTTCTCTTCTTTTATTTTCTTTCCCCAGTCATTTTGAATATTACTTATAGATTTTAGCACATTTATACCACTCATTACTGTTGGTTTACCTCGTTCTTCATTTTTACCATCAAACCAACTTTTTCTTTTTCGAAAAGGGTGATCTGGAGATAGAAACCTTCTATGGTGCAAATATACACACTTACAACTAAAAGGTAACCAATTCGATAATGTATTAACCCCACAAATTGGGCATCCTGTCTTTCCTTTTGTTGTGCAACCAGCTAGATTACCATAAGCCGGGAAATCATTTATAGTCCACAGTAAAACAGCATTTAACTTGAAATTGGAATTACTAAACGCATCATATACCTCCACGCCGTTATTCCATAACTCTTTCAAATCGTCTATGAGTGGCTCTAAGTAAACATCAATGTCGTTTCCTTCTCACAAAAATAAATAATTTTAGTTAGGTTATTTAATTTGAATAACAAGTGAAAAATAAGATATGCACAAATTTTATACTTGAAAATCTATATTCCTTGATCTGAATATAGTAAAGAATACGATGTGTATAGCAAACAATACTGACCTTATGTGTTAGAAATTAGAATACATCTAAATGATTCTACTTTGCTCTTTTTATTATTATGGTATTTATAGAAATATGATATTTCCTAGGTCCTTAAGTTGCACAATAATTATGTGCTATGAATCATGAAAGCAACATATAACCATTGTTACGCTTAAAAATGAGAGCTACATGCAATTAATTAGTAGAATGAGGAAGTTGACGTTCATGGGATATAAATAAGATTTTGAAAGGATATCTGTATGAAATGAGTACAACTTTTTTAAAATAATAATTGGTTATGAATACGACAAATTTTGATAAATGTAATGACTAACAACATTGCCCAAAATATAAATGCAAAAAGAAGTCGATTGAGATGTAGTTATGAATTTCCATGATATATGCCGTTGAAAATGTCACGATGAAAATATGCAATTCTAGTTCTCAACTTACCAAAGATATGATCAGGTCACGTGACCTTATGTTGATGAAAAAGTACGAACTTTAGAAGTGAAAAAATGAGGTTAAAATAAAAAAATTCTTTGAAATATTTGTGTAACACTGTTAATGAAAAATTAGGGAATCTTAATAGTAACATAAAAATATGTAGCATAAATTTGGAAGAAATTAATATGTACACGAACAATAACAATCCATGAGAATAATATGAAAACATAATTATGATTACCTGGTTGCCTGGGGCCTGGAATCAACAAAGACAACATTAGATATAATTGGAAAATATCTAAGTACCTTAACAGGAATATTTTTCGCATCATGCCACCTCAATTGCTCTGATGTTTCTTGTGATTTAAACATTCTTTTAAGTCTAGGTATAATTGGAAAATATCTAAGTACCTTAACAGGAATATTTTTCTTCCTCTCGTTATCATTGTCACCTTTTTTGTACCTAGAAAAACCACACTTCGGACATTTATCTAGATTTGCATTCTCTTTTCGAAAAAGACAGCAATCATTCTGACATGCATGTATTTTCTCATAATTGAGATTAAAACACTTGAGAAACTTTTTTACCTCATAGTTGCTTTTAGGAAGCAAATTTTCATCTGGTAGCATGTGCTCATGTACTGCCTTTAACAGTTCATTAAAACTTTTAGTTGATAATCCATTCTCGGTTTTGATTTGGTATAAAGCTAATGTAGCAAAAATCTTTGTAGACTTTTTAAAGCCAGGGTACAGTGGAAGTAAAGAATCTCCTACCACATCATCTTCTATCACGCTTGTATCATTCATAATCACTTCATCATCAAAAGCATCGGCATACATTCTATATGAATTAAAAAATTCATTATCTTCATGAAAATTTTGTACATTAGTATGTCGTTCTCCATGCAAAATCCATGTAGTGTAAGTAGGATCCATACCATTACAGACTAGGTGCTCAAATACAGCAAAACCAGATAGATGAGCACCCAAGTTACAACATTTTGAGCACGGACAACTGATTTTATTAAGTTGTTCAGTGGTTTTAGAATCAGCTTTTGCATTCATTTTCTGAACAATTTGTTCATTGTACTTTAACGCTTTGTTTATGAAATTCCATGCCCCTTCTCTATATTCCCTTGTGACTCTGAATACATAAATTACTATTTCTAATACGTGAAACAGTTTGGAAAATGTTCAAAATTCATCAATATAATGAATTTGTATAGTACGGACCTTGGTAGATAAACCCATGATTTCTCTAATCCATGGTAAATCTGTGGCATACTTTCTTCTACTGCAAAAATAGTTGAGAAATTATTTAGATGTTATGTGATATTATAACCTACAAAATATAAAAAGACATGGAAGCTATTCAAAGAAAGAGCATCACTTCTGAGTTTTATCAAATGTTACTAAAGTTAGTATAGTTGCACGCAAAACGTGCATGTTATAGCGGTTATAAACGAACTTCAATAATCAACATTTAGAAGTTGTATAATCAGTCATTGGTTCCTATGATTTAATGCTTCTCTATCAATTTTTGATAAATTCCAACGTCAAATATTATGGGCCATTGTACTACTATATTACAAGGGGGTTTTGAGGTTTTATTACTTTTAAACACTTGACACTGAATCATTTAGTATCTTCAGTTCTTTATTTTAATTAGGTTTTTATATTTGCACAGGATTATTCAAATTTTTATAAAATATGCAACATTAACAGACTGAAAACCATCTCTTAATTTTTAATAATTAGACCGGTTGGTTGGTACAAATTGTTAACCATGGCAATTTACCAAAAAACCTTGTGTATTAGAAAAATTACAGCAGTAAAGCCAGTGGATGTTAAAGTTTCGTATATACATGAAATAATAAAATACTAAGAGAATATTCATTTAATTATATCTTGCAGCATAATCCATGACAAATACATATGCAAATTGATCACAGACCATGTCATCATCGGTACTATACATGACGTGTCATAAATTGGGTATAATTGTAAGCATTATTCCATATCACTCATCATGTTTCATCGATATTCCATTAATATTGATAATTAAAAGAGCTGAAGTACAAAGCTAGTTCAGTTTTGAGAATTATTACCCTTTATTTAATTGGGAGTTGCATGATTATTAAGGAGCTGTATTATCACTTTACATACATAACACAGCTAACGTAGTTAACCATTGGACAAACTCCTAATTTAACCAACATATATTAATAATACCCAAAAAAGAGCAAAGGGCAAGAATATTGAGAGGGTTTTTAAGAGTGTAGTTCAACTGAAGCTAACGGTAAATAATAGTAACGATAGAACAATTAAATAGTATAACAAAAGTAGAATAGTGATATTGATTGCTGCAATATTGATTGCTACAGAGTAAGTTTACATTTTTTATTTCATAAATTACCATATATTTATCATGCGTATTAAAACTAAATTACCATATTGATTGCATTGTCATTTTCTTATGTTGCAGCTTACAATTACAGTACAATTAGAGAAAATGGAAAAATTACAATAAATAAAAATACAAAAATAGCCATTCTAATGAACCTAAGAAAACAAATAATATATAGGACATTTTGATCTACGTCTTTTACCCATGTTCTGTTTATCAAAGGAAAACCTGAGCTTTTTACCCATGTTCTGTTTACCCATGTTCTGTTTATTCTTGGATAATATGGTTTTTCATACTTATATACTCATTTATACGTTTAATAATTGTGTAGCTAAATAGCAACCCATTTAGTTGTGTACTATATATCTATTTATTTCCAAAAATGTAACCTGCAACATTATTGCAATGGTTTTTTAGGATATACAAAGTTAAGCATAGCTTGAATATGTACTAATTAACAAAAATTATAGTAATGTGTTTCTCACAATTAAAGGTAGACAAACTAAACTACAAATTAGGACTACATAAAAATTTAAGAATGGTTCAACATAGGAAAGTATATAAATAGGCAGCTGCCACAAGCATATACATCAACTTTTTTCTAATTTACAAAGTAGGATATAAAAACCAATCATGGGTAGAACAAAATATACAATAATATGTCCGAAAAGCATGCAATTAAAGATATAATATATGAATACGATGCACCAAAATGTTCAAATACTAAGATGATCAAATACTGAACAACAAAACATAAAAAAAAACTATTTTTGGAATCGAAATTCATAACAACATTTAATTTATGTAGTGCAGTACAATATTTGCACTTTTGTGAAATTTTTTATAATATTGATGAGATGTCATGCCTATATATTTTCTTTGATGGAAATAGGAAGGCACCCTTATTTTCAAACTTATACACAGTGATCTTTTCTCAAAAACATGTTTCAACTTGCCACTTAGAACTATTTTTGGTTTCTTTTTTCTGAAATATAAACTTGATTTTAACCAAGAGTTAATATATGGTTTCCGAAAAGAAAAAAGTAGCTTATTTAAGTCGATTAAAATGGAGAGTAAATTTACGCTTTCATTTTAAAAGCATAGATGAAGATGAGAGCTTATTAAATAAGAACATGACCCTTAATATATAAGAACTTGATGAGTGAACGTTTATTAAATAAAGGCTTGGTCCTTCAAATAAAGTATTACTCATTTCTAAATAAAAATGGCAGTGCTTGATCTTTTGAGGATTTGTCGCTTACATAGGCTACACATAATTTTTACGGTGTGCCAAGTTGTTTGAGATACCCTTAGCACTTGATCATGTAATAAGAAAATATTTATTGTTGAAAATATTGAAAATAATAAACCATGACATGAGTTTGCACATGTATATACTATTTTACTTCATATAGAATTGATTACGGAACTATGATATTTCTAGACTGTCTATCTATGAGATCGAGTCACATTTGATTTAGTTAACTGTCTTTTCTATGTATAATGGGAATCGCTTAAAATGAAGCTTATTGATATTATAAAATTATCATCACATCTTTAACCCTTAATAATAAATAAATCAGGGTGATTTTGTACTTTATGTGATCCCATAACATTATTTCCCATTGCACGGCACATCTCACTTCCTTCCCAAACTCATTGCATTTTCAATCATCTTGGTAATTTATTAAAGAATAAATCTACAATTTCCTAAGAACTTTTATAGTAATCACTCAACGAACAAAATTAAAATTTATTAAGATATGTAATTCTCATTTCTCCGTTCTTACTTTTGTTCTTAACCATAACAAGCTTAAATTTCCTCATTAGGGAAATTGATAACGGTCTAAGCTATCGAAGCACGACTGAAAATATATGTAAGCAAGGAAACCGTTATTTATGCATATGACCATTATTTCGCAATAAATAAGCTTATTTTTTATTCTCTTTGCACACGTCCAACGGACATGCCTGACGTACTGGTATATACTAATGTAATACCCATGGGTTTGTTTATAAAATCGTAAAGTTACCCAATTTTGAGGATTGAATATATCAAAGATGAAACATATTATGAGAAATTGTAATTAAATTTGATAACAGCTTACCGATGGACTCTGGTACCTGGGGATATCGCTGTGTACGGATAGACAATCTGATTTAAGATTGATCAAAGAGACCTGACTAAACACAGAAAATTGATTTCAAATTCCTTATTATGGAATTTGTGATCAAAACTGTACACATAGTTATGTGGACATCATGGTTTTTTACCCTCATGAATGCTGCAACACTTGTTCTGCTACTATGTTATTTTCCTCATTTGAATTTTTTGATTATCGACTATATGCTAGGTTGTATCAGCCCAAATAGTTTCTTCACATATATGTACGCATGTTTTCTACGTTTGATCATCCTTATAATGAAAACAAACCACTCCAACAAGCCATGCTAAAAAATATTAAAAAAAACCCACTAAAGTTGAATAAAGTAAACCCTCTGGCAAAGTAATAGACTGCGACAATGAACAAGCATCCACCAAAGTAGCAAACCGATATACAGTTTAAAAAAAATTAGTCGATTTATGTAAGCAAGTAAGATATGAATATTAAAACCGCAAGTTACCTTCAACTAAAGTTGTAACAAAATCGAGATGTCGGAATTGCAGTGGACTCGAGATGCGAAGCGGAGCTTAAGCGGCGGAGTTCGAATGGTCACGCGGCAGCGGTGCAATGCAGCTGAGCCAATCGTTGTTCGCCTCGATTTGAACTGCTGATGTAGCGTCGATGGTTTTCGAGGCAGTAGTAGTAAAGCCAATCGTCGGTCGCCTAGATTTGAACTGCTGATGGTAGCGTCGATGGTATTTGGGGCAGTGGGTTTACGCAGACAAAATTAGGTCAAAATTTGGGAAGGAGCAATTGATTTGCGATGAGAAGCGGCAACTGAAAAGATAAGATGCTTCGGGTCACTCGGCAACTTTCTGGAAGAAAGCCCGAGAAAGTCCTTCTTCGAGTCAAGCATGTGAAAATGCTAGTGTGCTTCGGGTCATGCGGCATCATACCCGTAGCTCGCCCTGAATAATATTGCTCCGAGAAAACACGGAACTTGCTTTGGTTCGAGCATTTGAAAATTTGAAGCTGGGTCACGATCGAGCATACGAACGTATGAAGCATGCTCCGAGTCGAGTCGAAAGTTAAGTCGACAAATATGTCTGCTATCATCCATAACCGTGCACTCGATCGTGCGTTCGGAAAATCGATACGCTTTTAGGAACCATTCGAGTTGGCAATCGTCTGACGCTTGCCCCGGTCCGGCCCGATGTTTGGTTAAAGGGCGCATCAGAGTCGGAGCGCAACTTACACGAAGCACGCCTGACGATGGCCATGCTTCGAGTCGAGCATGCGGAAACTCGGTACATGCTTCGGGTCACTCTGCTACTTACTCAAGGCACGCACTTGGATGCAGTTGCTTCGAGTCGCACATAGGAAAACACGGTGCATGCTTCTAGTCACTCGGCAACTTTCCCGAAGCAATCCCAAAGAAGTCCCTACTTCGAGTCGAGCATGTGAAAACTACTATAGCATGCTTCGGGTCATGCGGCTACATACTCTAAAGCTTGCCCTGGACAATATTTCTCAAACAAAACTCGGAACAAGGGTTAGGAACGAGCATACGAACATTTGAAGCGTGCTTCGAGTTGAGACGAAATTCGAGTCGAGAAATATACCTACCATCATCCATAAACGTGCACTTGGTCGTGAGTTTGAAAAATCGATACGCTTTTGGGAACCGTTCGAGTTTCCAATGACCCAGCGCTTGCCCCGGTCCGGCCCGATGTTTAGCCGAAGGGCGCATCGGGGTCGGAGAGCAACTTACACGAAGCACGCCCGACGACGGCATTGCTTCGAGTCGAACACGTGGAAACTCGGAGCACGCTTCGGGCCACTCGACAACTTTCTCGAAGAAAGCCCGAGAAATTCCTTACTTCAAGTCGAGCATGTGAAAACTGCTAGCGTGCTTCGGGTCATGCGGCATCATACCCGTAGCTCGCCCTGGACAATATTGCTCCGAGAAAACACGGAACTTGCTTTGGTTCGAGCATTTGGAAATTTGAAGCTGGGTCACGATCGAGCATACGAACATATGAAGCGTGCTCCGAGTCGAGTCGAAAGTTAAGTCGACAAATATGTCCGCCATCATCCATAACCGTGCACTTGATCGTGCGTTCAGAAAATCGATACACTTTTAGGAACCATTCGAGTTGGCAATCGTCCGACGCTGGCCCCAGTCCGGGCCGATGTTTGGTTAAAGGGTGCATCGGCGTCGGAGTGCAACTTACACGAAGCACGCCTGACGATGGCCATGCTTCAAGTCGAGCATGTGGAAACTCGGTACATGCTTCGGGTCACTCTGCTACTTACTCGAGGCACGTACTTGGATGCAGTTGCTTCGAGTCGCCCATAGGAAAACACGGTGCATGCTTATGGTCACTCGGCAACTTTCCCAAAGAAATCCCAAAGAAATCTCTACTTCGAGTCGAGCATGTGAAAACTACTATAGCATGCTTCGGGTCATGCGGCTACATACTCCAAAGCTTTCCCTGGACAATATTTCTCAAAAAAAACTCGGAACAAGGGTTAGGAACGAGCATACAAACATTTGAAGCGTGCTTTGAGTCGAGACGAAAGTCGAGTCGAGAAATATGTCTACCATCATCCATAACCGTGCACTTGGTCGTGCGTTCGAAAAATCAATACGCTTTTGGGAACCGTTCGAGTTACCAATGACCCAACGCTTGCCCCGGTCCGGCCCGATGTTTAGCCGAAGGGCGCATCGGGGTCGGAGAGCAACTTACACGAAGCACGCCCGACGACGGCCTTGCTTCGAGTCGAACACGTGGAAACTCGGAGCACGCTTTGGGCTACTCGACAACTTTCTCGAAGAAAGCCCGAGAAAGTCCTTGCTTCAAGTCGAGCATGTGAAAACTGCTAGCGTGCTTCGGGTCATGTGACATCATACCCGTAGCTCGCCCTGGACAATATTGCTCCGAGAAAACACGGAACTTGCTTTGGTTCGAGCATTTGGAAATTTGAAGCTGGGTCACGATCGAGCATACGAACATATAAAGCGTGCTTCGAGTCGAGTCGAAAGTTAAGTCGACAAATATGTCCGCTATCATCCATAACCGTGCACTTGATCGTGCGTTCGGAAAATCGATATGCTTTTAGGAACCATTCGAGTTGGCAATCGTCCGATGCTTGCCCCAGTCCGGCCCGATGTTTGGTTAAAGGGCGCATCGGCGTCGGAGCGCAACTTACACGAAGCACGCCTGACGATGGCCATGCTTCGAGTCGAGCACGTGGAAACTCGGTACATGCTTCGGGTCACTCTGCTACTTACTCGAGGCATGCACTTGGATGCAGTTGCTTCGAGCCGCCCATAGGAAAACATGGTGCATGCTTCTGGTCACTCTGCAACTTTCCCGAAGCAATCTCAAAGAAGTCCCTACTTCGAGTCGAGCATGTGAAAACTACTATAGCATGCTTCGGGTCATGCGGCTACATACTCCAAAGCTTGCCCTGGACAATATTTCTCAAACAAAACTCGGAACAAGGGTTAGGAACGAGCATACGAACATTTGAAGCGTGCTTCGAGTCGAGACGAAAGTCGAGTCGAGAAATATGTCTACCATCATCCATAACCGTGCACTTGGTCGTGAGTTCGAAAAATCGATACGCTTTTGGGAACCGTTCGAGTTTCCAATGACCCAGCGCTTGCCCCGGTCCGGCCCGATGTTTAGCCGAAGGGCGCATCGGGGTCGGAGAGCAACTTACACGAAGCACGCCCGACGATGGCATTGCTTCGAGTCGAACACGTGGAAACTTGGAGCACACTTCGGGCCACGCTTCGGGCCACTCGACGACTTTCTCGAAGAAAGCCCGAGAAAGTCCTTGCTTCAAGTCGAGCATGTGAAAACTGCTAGCGTGCTTCGGGTCATGCAACATCATACCCGTAGCTCGCCCTGGACAATATTGCTCCGAGAAAACACGGAACTTGCTTTGGTTCGAGCATCTAGAAATTTGAAGTTGGGTCACGATCGAGCATACGAACATATAAAGCGTGCTCCGAGTCGAGTCGAAAGTTAAGTCGACAAATATGTCCGCTATCATCCATAACCGTGCACTTGATCGTGCGTTCGGAAAATCGATACGCTTTTAGGAACCATTCGAGTTGGCAATCTTCCGACGCTTGCCCCAGTCCGACCCGATGTTTGGTTAAAGGGCGCATCGACGTCGAAGCGCAACTTACACGAAGCACGCCTGACGATGGCCATGCTTCGAGTCGAGCATGTGGAAACTCGGTACATGCTTCGGGTCACTCTGCTACTTACTCGAGGCACGCACTTGGATGCAGTTGCTTCGAGTCGCCCATAGGAAAACACGGTGCATGCTTCTGGTCACTCGGCAACTTTCCCGAAGCAATCCCAAAGAAGACCCTACTTCGAGTCGAGCATGTGAAAGCTACTATAGCATGCTTCGGGTCATGCGGCTACATACTCCAAAGCTTGCCCTAGACAATATTTCTCAAACAAAACTCGGAACAAGGGTTAGAAACGAGCATACGAACATTTGAAGCGTGCTTCGAGTCGAGAAATATGTCTACCATCATCCATAACCGTGCACTTGGTCGTGCGTTCAAAAAATCGATACGCTTTTGGGAACCGTTCGAGTTGCCAATGACCCAATGCTTTCCCCGGTCCGGCCCGATGTTTAGCCGAAGGGCGCATCGGGGTCGGAGCGAAACTTACACGAAGTACGCCCGACGACGGCCTTGCTTCGAGTCGAACACGTGGAAACTCGGAGCATGCTTCGGGTCACTCGACAACTTTCCCAAAGCAAGGTCAAAGATGTCCCTGCTACGAGTCAAGCATGTGAAAACTGCTAGCATGCTTCGAGTCATGCGGCTACATACCCGAAGCTTGCCCTGGACAATATTGCTCAGAAAAAACTTGGAACTTGGATCAGAAACGAGCATACGAATCAAGCATATGAACATTTGAATTTCAAAGTTCAAATTTGGGAAATTTTAAAATTTACACTTTGAAAACGTTTATTTTGAATATCCAAAATTTAAATCAGAGAATTTCAAATGTGAAATTTGAGATTGAGTCTTAGTTTAAATATTTAATCAACTATTCTGTTGTATAATTCCATAGTTAAAGTTATATACTAGTTCAATATATAAATGTATATTAAATTTTGTCATTTCTACGCATGCTCGTTAATGTTAGTTAACTCATTTCTATTTTTCGCGGC
The DNA here is from genome assembly GCA_030737815.1 of Allium fistulosum. Taxonomy (NCBI): domain Eukaryota; kingdom Viridiplantae; phylum Streptophyta; class Magnoliopsida; order Asparagales; family Amaryllidaceae; genus Allium; species Allium fistulosum. Next base: position 1,293,352,387 of record CM060902.1, read on the forward strand.
AAACGCTTCTGCAAAAATTCAGTAACTGCGTGAAGACCATCTCAACAAAATTAAAGGCAGAATATTTTGGCGCGTTGCGGATGCATAAACAACGCTTAATTCGGCCACTCAATCATGTTCTCTATTGCTATAAAGTTGGCTTCTTGAAAATGAACGCTGCTAATGCTCTCGTAAGCCTGCTCGATCTCTCATCAATACTCGAGGCGCAAACTTGGTAAATTTGATTATTCTTCCTTCTTTGACAAGGTTTCTAGGTTAATCTTGATGTTAACTTACAGCCGTATTAATTGATGTTTACTTTTTTATATGGTTTATGATTGATTTGTTATGCTTTTCTTAGAAGTTTATGGCAAAGTTTTGCAAATTTATTTTGTCCGATTAAACTCCTGTGTCACTAATTAGTTGTTTTCCATCACGGTTTCCTTAGATTTTGAGTTAGGGAAATGGAACATTTCTCTTATTTTGCACTTATACCATTCAGTATTTGTTATTTTCCAACTCAATCTTCTAAACAGTGTTATGTACATGTTGTATCTTAGTACTTTAGATATATCTGAATTTAAGAGACTAGATATGATCCTCTGTTTTTTTTAAGTTTGCCGAGCTGGAATACGAAATATTTTATGTGAAGCACCAATTGGTAATTTCAAATTATTATTCAACTCACACTCAACTTTAATATGATTTTGTTATATGATGCAGATTGTTAACGAGTCATAGGTTCGTATGTGATAATCGTTTAGTACTAATATTGTTTAATGGTTGTTATATCAGATATTCAATTCTTTGAGAAACTTTCTGTTACTATGAATTCTTGAGACACTTTATTGATAAGCAATTTCTGATGAAATTTTTGTTAACATGGAAAACCTATTTCAAGGAGTGATTACTTTTAATTTGGATTAAGGACCGTATTTTTCATGCAGAAGCATATGGAGGTACGTACAATTTTAATATGTTAAGTTATATTTATATTTATCTCACTTACTACGGATACAAAAATTGTAATGTTTTAAGCTCCCGAAAAAGATAACTCGTTCATCAAAAAGACTACAACCATCACCCGTAGACAATATTGGAGTCCAGGATGGCAGCAACCAAGATTTGTGCTTAGAAGCCTCACTTGAAGTAAAATACAAAGACACCAAACAACACTTCAGTTTGTTACTGATTTTTGTATTCAAAGTTTATTCAATATCTATTGTTGCAGAAATCGAAAAGTACCGAAAAGCGGACAAAAAGACCACAGCCTTTGCAATCATATTCTGGTTTGCTTGATGATGATAATATTCAAGAATCCTGTTTGAACGATTCACCATTGCCAGATGACACAGTGGGAAAAAATGACCATAACAACAAAGACAACAACCCTGAAGTCAAAAGGAAGAAACGTGGCATAACAAAACTCAAGGGTTTGGGAATCCGAGATGCATGTTGTGCAGGCATAGACGTGGATTTCAATGAAAAGGGGCTGCCAATAGGTGATAACTCTGTTAAGTTAGCCTCTTTCATAGGTGCACTAGTTCGTGATAAGGTTTCGATACTTTATGATGATTGGAGAAAGGTTCCTCCAGATCATAAAGATAACCTATGGGCACTTGTGTTGGTAAGCTTAAAACTATCTCTCACCTTTTTTTCCCTATAGGAATGCATGTTCGTCTTGATTTTATACTTGATGTTTGTTATAGCTAAGGTACAACTTGGATGAAACGCACAAGGACTACATATTGCAGAAAATGTCAAACTCTTTGAGAGAGCATAGATGCAATGTAGGGAATGGTGTGGCAAAAGCTCAACTGTTGGGCGAGGAAGAAAAATCCAAAAAACTTGCTGAGTTAAAGCCTTTAAACTTGACTAATAATGAATGGAGCGAATTCATAAAGAATAGAATTTCGGTGAAATTTCAAGTAAGTTGCAACCATCCATAAATTTATACTAAAACAAATGCTTTTATTAGGCATGAATATTTATAGTATAAAGCTATTGAGTATAAGTTGTAGTAGTAAAACGGGAATTTATCTCAAAAGAATTTGTTGGAGAAAAAGTAATACAATAATTTCTTTTGATACAGGCCAAAAGTGTTTTGATGAAGAAAGTAAGGGAAAAACATACTCAACCACACACGATGAGTCGGCAAGGTTACGCAAGATTAGAGCAAAAATTGGTAAATAAACATTTATATACTTTAGCAGTTAATATTGTATGATTAATACATATATTTGGCACAAGATCACTAAATCATATTGCCAATTAACAGAAGAAAGAAAAGCCAGATCACGAAATAACTAGAGTCCTCTTATGGACTGAAGGGCGCTTAACCAAGGATCAAAATCCTACAAATAAAGCTGTTGAAGAATCGATGGTAGGAAAAACACATACATTTATAACATAAAGTAAGATAAAAGTAAAATTAGTTCAAAATAGTATGTTGATATTTTTTATCAAAAGCTAAAAGAAATAATGTAAATATTAGTTAAACTATTCATGTAACACCCTTCCTATTTTATATACATAACAATCACTTGATATTCTCCAGAAAAAAATACAGCAATTTAACAACTTACAATCCAAAAATCCAAGACTGCCACTCAAAGATGATGCCCTTTCAAATGTTCTTGGTAAAGACCGACCTGGTAAAGTAAAAGGGCTTGGTTTTGGTGTTACAATGTCAAAATTAAAAGCTCAAGCGTATACCAATAAAATGATGCTTACACTAGAAGAAAACGTGAGGGAACTTCAGACTAAAGTAGATATACTGTTGCAGGTAAGCGCTATTAGATTTTTTCCACAGTTTTTGCATAATTTATTAAAATCCATGGTCTAATTTGTTGTGTTTACCATGCTCATGACAGTCAAACATTCAAGCTGATAATGTACACTCTCATGAGTTTGACAATTCCATGGTAAATGTGATACTACTGCAAATTTGTTCCACTCTACTTTGAAGTGTTGTCATTTGGTTAACTAGTTTAATTTATTTTATAGTCCAAGCAGTCAAACGATGCTGAAAACCATGTCAACTATGAAAAAGTTGGAACTGCTGTTTCACATGATCCAGCGATTGGAACTAAATGCAAATTGATGAGCTGGTATAAGAAAGGGGAAGTGGTGGCCGAAGGTGTAATTTTTTCCACAAATCCTTGTGATTTGGTTCACTTCAAACCTCTAGGACTGGATGCTTGGAAAGTATATGTCGAGTATGCTATGGATGAAGAGGCCTACTTGTGGCGAAGTACAGATGAATTTAAAGTTATTGGAGATGCTATAGGCTCTACAGTTGCTTGGAGCAAGGAGTTCATCAATTTAGACCTTTCTTAACAATCAAATAGTAGTGCAGTTTTCGTTATAACGTACTTTGAATTAGGATGTTTGATTTAGTTTTTCACTCTAAAATGTTTGTACTGTTTTGAAGTTTTAGATGTTCAGTCGACTATTTGAATAATTTTGTTTCTTGGGTTTTTCAGCTATTTGTTTATGGCTTGTCTATTTTGAGTAATTCATCTCATAAAGGTAGTATTGAATAGCATCAGTTCCTTTTGTTGTCATATGCAAATATTTACCCAATGAACTGGAATTTTGATGGAAGTCTTATGCAATTGTTACCCGATTACTGGAAAAGTACTGAAAGACGGTAGATAGGACATCATGGAGAAGGTAATTCACCATTTCTTTTACTTTGGATAAAAATATGACTTTTATCCACATATCAAATCCTATTGTGAAATTTTATTTCTGTATGCTTTAATATCAAAATACATATAACTAAGAACCAAACTTACCACAATGCAAATTCCTATGTTTTTTGTCGAATTCTTTTCAATGCAACTATGTGAAAAGTTCTTTGGATATTCAATCATCATGGAATGCCATATTTACATCGACCTTTGATTAAACTGGCTTTCATTTAATAAGGGTGAGAGCTTTCGAAGGTTGCTCCTGATAATTTTATATTTGTAGGAGATGTCACGGACTCAATGTCGCAAGGCTGATAAAGAAAAAGCATAAGCAACGGGTGTTTTCAATGGTTTCTCTGAATCCTGATGTAGCATAACAATGTGTATTTGTGTTGCAATTCCAAGAAACTCAGGTACGATAACTGTAGTTGAATTGTACATGTAAATGCTGCATGGTGTCCCTGAATCCTGAATTGTACATGCACTGTTGCCTTTAAGTGTATAAGCTTTTGATCTAATTTAAGACTAAACTTGTAACGACCCGTAAATTTCCACTGTTTTAATAACGTAATTAGTTGAAATTTTGTGGAATTTTAAAACGATAAAATTTTGAAATAAAAATTTAATATTTGGAATACGTCTAGTTAAACATAGCAACTGGTAAATTTTCGTCCGAAAATATGAAAGTTTATTTCGCGCGTAAATTCACTTCAATTTAATCAGTTAAAAAGCAATGAAAATAAAATGGTTCCGAAACCTAAATATTTTTACATAAAAAAATTCTAAACCATCTTCTGAGCAAGATGTCAGTTTGTAGTTTTTCCAAATTCGGACATCTTTGGCTCCGTCGATCTTATTTTTCAGCGTTTTTCTTGCATTTTTCCACTATTAGAAAATTCGAATTTTTATAAATCAAATCATACCACTGACATCTATATACCATTTTGATCGTCTCGTCGTGCTGATCTTCGCGGTATATTTATTTCCGTATTTTGAAATCCGGTACGCGACGGAAACAATAAAATGTGCATCGTATCGGTATTATAATTTGTGACCGTTAGCTTTCCTTTGCCTTTTCAATTTTGTACATGGATCCCAAGCAATACAATAAATTGCTTTAATAGCTGCTCAATCAATTTACATCTATTACATTTCCATAACTTCAATTTTTATATTTGCTGTGGTACGTTTCGTTTACGTTACCTCTGCCCTTCTTTTCAAGCGTTCAGCCCAATCAATTAATAAACGTGTTGTCCAATCTGACCATAAATTATTCAGCTTAATTCAAGGAGAAGACCGTTGAAATTTCATCCACTTTATATAAGTTTATACATAAGGCTACACGTTACCACATCCATTTCTATGATTACCCCTCCATTTCGTTCTCTGTCATTTTCCATAAGCTTTTACACTTCTCCCTATAGCCTGCTGGCTTCTTTTATTTCTAAATGTTAACAGTTGCAGTTTGCTATTCATATTCCTTCATTTCATTTTATTTGTTCATTTTTCTCTTGTAAATATTAAGTATACAAACTTCGAAAAAGCTGTTGCTTGTTCTTCCCTTCTCTTTTAACTTATCTTCTTCCTCCTCCACCAAGCGATCGCACGCCGACCACCTTGGCCTGAGAGCTCGGCCAACCTTCCTTTGAAACACCCAACGCACACACCTCCTCTCAACCGACCGCCTACCCGTAACTGCCACCTCCTGAGCCATGTCGCCGAGACGCCATCATCGTCTGACTTCCCATTTTGCTCTACCCATCACCACGCCTCACCAGTTTTCCCACTCTACTTCTCCACCTCGTCAGCCTAGTGCGACCACCCAGCATCAAAGCCCACGCGACCAGCCCCGCCTTAGTCTCGGCCTGCTTCTCTCTTTCTCCTCACTGGCCACCAAGCGCCACACCTCCGCCTCGCCTCGCCTTGCAACACCACGTCCTTAGCCTACCCTCCTCGAACATAGCATCCTAGCCCACGACCCCATCCCCATCACGTAGCCTCCATCCCACCACTCACTCTCCCCACCACTCCATGGCCGAGCCTTCCCCACCAACAACTCCAACTTGCAGCCACCTATACGCCTTAGCCATCCCCCTCCCATCCTCCTTGTTCGGCCATGCAGAAGGAAATGAGGCAAAGGTTATATATTATTTTGTTATTGTTTATAAATACATTTTATGTTGTATAGCTTACTTGAGTTATAAATGACTATATATATGGGTTATATTTTGTTATTTGAGTCATAGTTGGCCTCTTCCTTTGCAGCCTACCTAAATATATGTTCATATAATATAAATTTTGTACGCAAATATTATAATCTGTTTGTATGCATACATGTATAAGTTTATTTGAGTTATGCAAAATCGGTTTGTGTGAGTATATATATAAGAAGAAGAAATTATATGTTGTGTATTTATATATAAGTTTAGTATGTTCAAGTGTCATATCCTAAAAGTTCTATATATATTAGTGTATAGATTATATTCTGTGGGGTTGAGTTATAACAGTGTTATGTATATAGATTTTAACCTGTTGTTTACATATATAAAAGGCCAAAAAAAAAAATTGCATGTTTGACGCATCGTATCTCTTATGTCTTATGTCTGAATGAGTTGATTTTATTTTTAAAAAGAAGTCAAAGTTACCTAGTTTATGCCTGTCAAATTTCAGCCAAATCCGACATCGTTTGATTAGTGGTCGAGGATCTGGAAGTTAGACCCAGACAGTTGTTCTTTTGTACTTGGAATTATTTTACACTGCTGCAAACACGACCTGAGTTCATGTTTGACGCATCGTATCTCTTATGTCTTATGTCTGAATGGGTTGATTTTATTTTTAAAAAGAAGTCAAAGTTACCTAGTTTATGCCTGTCAAATTTCAGCCAAATCCGACATCGTTTGATTAGTGGTCGAGGATCTGGAAGTTAGACCCAGACAGTTGTTCTTTTGTACTTGGAATTATTTTACACTGCTGCAAACACGACCTGAGTTCATGTTTGACGCATCGTATCTCTTATGTCTTATGTCTGAATGGGTTGATTTTATTTTTAAAAAGAAGTCAAAGTTACCTAGTTTATGCCTGTCAAATTTCAGCCAAATCCGACATCGTTTGATTAGTGGTCGAGGATCTGGAAGTTAGACCCAGACAGTTGTTCTTTTGTACTTGGAATTATTTTACACTGCTGCAAACACGACCTGAGTTCATGTTTGACGCATCGTATCTCTTATGTCTTATGTCTGAATGGGTTGATTTTATTTTTAAAAAGAAGTCAAAGTTACCTAGTTTATGCCTGTCAAATTTCAGCCAAATCCGACATCGTTTGATTAGTGGTCGTGGATCTGGAAGTTAGACCCAGACAGCTGTTCTTTTGTACTTGAAATTATTTTGCACTGCTGCAAACATGGCCTGAGTCTATGTTCGTGACATCATAACTTTTCTCGTCTCTTGTCCAAATCAAGTGATTCTTTTGCAGTTTAAAATACAAGTTTTGATCTTTATTCGTACCAAATTTCAGACCATTTCGACCTCGGTAGCACATAGAATTATATTGTTAAACTTTGACGCATGACATGTTTTATTTGTTGCTATGTTGAATGTTTTGATTTGATTTCATCGATTTCTGTTATCAGCTTTGATCGTTGAATTCGTGCCGATTTGTTTTGCTTGGATTCGTAACTCAATCTCTATGTCCGTATCAGTGTGCGTATCCGTGTCATCTTCTCGTGCATCTCTAGCCTCGAAAGGTGAGCAATCACTCACGATTAACGTTCTTTTATTTATTAAATTTGATTTCAATTGAAACGACAATTGAAATATGCTGCTGTTAGTTATGTATATTGCTGTACCTATGCCATCATTTGTATATGTTCACCTATGACACCTGACATCATTATCTGTTATTTATATTGATATATATATGCCATCATCTGTATCTGTTCACCTGTGACATCTGACACCCTTATCTGTTATTTATACTGATGATATATGCCTGTTACCGTTGTTATATTATTATCATATCTGTTATCACTCTGCAAGTTCCCTGTTAGTATAGTATCACTATGGGTTGAAATGATACATACCCGAACGGACTTTAGAATAGGAGAAAATCGTTATGGGTTGAAATGATAAACCCAAGCGATTTTTAAATTAAATTGAATTTGGGATTTCGGGTTGAAAAGATATATACCCGAATATATTTTAAATTACGGAATGAAATGATAAATATCTGTATTACTTGACCATAGGGTAGAAAATTATATACAGACACCGTTGGTCTATATATAAATAATTTGAAATGATTTCTATGGTTTAAAAAAAAAGAAATATATGGTTTTAATAAATAATGATTTTAAAGATTTATTAAAGTTGATTTAATAAAGTTGATTTGAATCAATATGAAATATGTTTAAGTATTTATTTATCTATATTTTCAAATATAGAGTTTATAATGATTTTAAATTGATTTGAAATTATATTTATTTAAGAATTATGCTTAAATAAAGTTTGATTTGAAATTTATAAAATTTGAAATTCTAAAGATATGTTTTAACTTGAATTTGATTAAAAGTGACTTTAATGAATATTTCAAATGATATAAATTTAAATGGGATATTTTGTTTATTTGAATTTGTGAATTGAAGTTGTATTAGATGTTATTGAAATGTTAAATATTTAAAGCTTTGAAATATATTGAAATTGAAATGGCTTATTTTATGGTTTAAATATGTATTTGAAATCGATAGCTTGAAATGGTTATTTAGAAACTGAATCGAATTGAAAATTGATGATTTGAGATTTGATTAAATTAAAATTTTGGAATTCGAGTTAATTTGGATCGATTTGTGAAATTTGATGAAACTATTTTATTTATAAAGTAATTTTAAAATTATATTTAAACTATTGATATTTTACTTTATAAATTATTTTAATATAAACTATTTTAATATAAATCATTTTTAATATAAATTATTTTATTATATATATATATATTAATTTTAATATCTACACTGTTTAAAAGAAAAGTGTTATGATTTCCAAAATGCTATAATTTCAAAGTGTTATGATTTCCAAAATGCTATGATTTCAAAGCTGTGATTTCCAAAGTGTTTTGATTTTTAAAAAGACTATGATTTTGAAAGCATTATAACTTTGGAAAAGTACTATGATTTTGGAAATGGATTTATTTGAAGTGAAAGTGATATCATATTGGTATGGTTTTGAAATGGCAATGATCTGTCGGTTTTGAAATATAACTATTTTGAAATTCTATTAAATGACCATCGGTGTAATAAATACGTAGTTATTAAAGAGACCGGGATCGGATATGGACATACTCTCTGTCGATACCGAAAACCACTTTAATAACTATTATACGCGGAGTGTTGATCCAGAATGAAGTGGATGGTTTGGTGAACGCGTTGACTGAAGAAAGAGAACGATATTGGATGACCCCTGACATGACTAAAACAGGAGCCGCGCCGGGCCATTGAGGTTCGCCACCTCTAGCGGACACACTTCTTCGTTACCATATCTATTACTTTTGTGATTCGATTTGGGTGCACCCCTCGATTTTGGGAGTGTTGTTTCGCGGTGTTGGGGTAGTAGCTGCTATGCCCAACATCAGTCCGGATCACGCAACTACTAGTATCCTGGTTGGTATTGCCTCATGTACCTTGTCATACTGATTATCCTATTCGCGACCACTACGATTTTGGTTTGTACCTTTAGTATATGGATTGCCCTCTGGTGACTTCCGGTTTTGGGGAAACTACGGTCTTGTATATGCTCTTGGGAATAAAAATGTGTTAAGGGTGGAATGGGCCATGACTTAACGCTATTTTGATATCGTACTTTACTGATTAGACATTATCTACTTAGCGTATTCTACTGTATATATAGATAGTTTAATGGATCCTTAGAGGATGGTTATCCCAAACATCCTTTGAGTCACTTGTATTTCAGTCGTTATTTCACTTGAGTTGGATTTATTGATATAAGAATGTTAATCCTGACTCGAGTGTTTTGTGTTTCTTTACGCTCGGGTCAGACTGAGTGTACCAGTATTCGAGACTCACCTTTGGAGTTGGAGCTTCGCTTGGAGATCCATCTATCTATCCAGCTTTCAGATATTCGGTTTATTCCAGTGATGTATTCTGATATGGTATTTGATTATTGTATTCGAGACTTCTGTTGTATCTTGTATAACTTTGTTTTATATATATAGTAGCTTCATGAACTACTATTCTTTTGTTTCCGCTGCATTATTGTTATATTACTCTGTGTCTGTGATCTGTGATTATTTTATTTACTGTATATGTTGAGTTTTGCCAATTTAAATTAACAATCTATTGTTTTGAATTATTCAAGTCCGACATGTGTGGATTTACTGTCGATTTGAATGGTCCAAAATAGCGGGTCGTTACAGTTGGTATCAGAGCTTTGGTAGCTCTAGGCAAAACTTAACATATAGGGTAAATGTCTTTACAGAATCACTCTCATTCGAGTTTCAATCTCTTCCTTTGACTCAATTCCTTTGAATTTTGGAACGTTCCCCTCGGTTCCGAAATTCATTCGTGTCCTTCACTATTCGTCTTCTTTCAAATCATGGAGCACCCCATAACTCCATTCTGAATGTTATCTATAATAGATCGACGGTCTTGCCAATCTTAGAATGATTCTTAAAGGAGTAAACTCCTTTATAATAGGCATTAATTTACCGGAGATTTCTGTATCCTCGGTTTACGATGCTATCTATTCCATGCTATACCTAAATTCCATCTCTTGAGATCGGGTGTTGATTTACCTCGGAATTCAGCATCGATCTTATTCTTGAAGTTACGGACGACCCGGTTAAGGTTGCCCGTGAATTAAATAAACTTCTCCATCTCCCGATTGTGGAAATTGAATTATCTTATCTTCTGTTTCAAACTTATTTTTCGAATTAAAATTCTCTTTGATTTGAGTCCATCAAATTTGAATCTCTATCTTTGCTTTGAAATCTATTCTTATATAGTCGAGCGAGGAAGTGTATTTGTAAATTAATATTTAAAATGTTTAAAATATATTGTGTTGTTTGAGTTGTTGATGTTGATTTGGGTTTTCGATCGATTCGTCTGATCAACGCTATCGATAGGATTTCCAAAACACTTGAGCAGAGCAAACTGACACAATATTGTTTTCAAATTTGGTAAATAAAACAAATTTGTATGAATATATTATAAATATTATAAGTAAAATTTTCTAAAATTTAATAAGATAATTGAATTGGTTGTTGAAATGATAATAATTGATTTTCACTTATTGTTCTATAAAAGGATTTTTGAACATTGATTATAAACTGATTTGGAATTTAAATGAATTTAAAATTTAGAATTTGAGAATTTAATTTCCAATGATTTCAAACTTTGGTTTTAAAATTTTAAAGTATATATTATTGAAAGTATTTTCGAATAGGAATCATTTTCAAAGAATTTTAAAATTTTGAAATCAGTGCTCTTCTCTTTGTCGTTGGAAAATAATTTCGGTGATGGCGGCCGCATCATCGACATTCATTTTCGATTTTTAATCTGGAGAAACCATTGTGTAGCTTTGCTATGGTTTTGTTTTGAGGAAAAAAAAAATTGATTTGAATTTCTTCAGTATATTTTGATTTATCTATATATAGGTATCTTATTTTAAAATTTAATTTGATTTGATATAAATATATTATATATATCTCTAAATTGTTTAAAGTTAATCGGAAATCTAATTCTTAAATTTTGTTAAGGGATGATTTTAATTATAAATGAAACCAAAATTTGGAATAAATATTTAAACTTGAATAATTGAATTTGGAAAATTTTATTTGTATATTGTTCAACTGCATTCTAATACAACTTACCTAAATCATTCAGAAGTTGAATATGTAATTGGATAATATATAATATAAATTGAATTTATAAATAAAATTTGAGTGGTTATAATAAATGTTATACACTTAAATTTTAATTATAAAATGTTAATAGAGACAAATAGAATAATAAGATAATTGAAAAATAAATTTTGTTTTGAAGGAATTAATAAATTGAAATTAGATCAACTTATGGAAATACCTTAAATTTAAACCAATTATTGAATATAAATTAATTTAAATTGAAATTTATATGGTTTAAATTAATTTATATGGTTTAAAAATATGTAATAAGATATATTAAGTGAAATAAAATTAATAATAATTTGGAATAAAGAATGAAATCTGTTGAAAATAAAATATGATTATAATAAAAGATTATTCAAATTTATGGTTTTAGAAATTGTAAATTGAGGATAATTGGATAATAAGATAATGAATTAAGAAATAGTTGAGATTGATTTTAGTGAAATCAAATGGATTAAATCAATTATTGAATATCAATTAATTTAAATTTGAATTTATATGGTTTAAATTAATTGTTATTTTGTGTTTCAAATCTGTTTTTCTTTCTGGTTGTTTCTATTCTCCTACCTCGTTCCTTTTCGGGGACGAAAAGTTTTGAGTGGGGGAGAGTGTAACGACCCGTAAATTTCCACTGTTTTAATAACGTAATTAGTTGAAATTTTGTGGAATTTTAAAACGATAAAATTTTGAAATAAAAATTTAATATTTGGAATACGTCTAGTTAAACATAGCAACTGGTAAATTTTCGTCCGAAAATATGAAAGTTTATTTCGCGCGTAAATTCACTTCAATTTAATCAGTTAAAAAGCAATGAAAATAAAATGGTTCCGAAACCTAAATATTTTTACATAAAAAAATTCTAAACCATCTTCTGAGCAAGATGTCAGTTTGTAGTTTTTCCAAATTCGGACATCTTTGGCTCCGTCGATCTTATTTTTCAGCGTTTTTCTTGCATTTTTCCACTATTAGAAAATTCGAATTTTTATAAATCAAATCATACCACTGACATCTATATACCATTTTGATCGTCTCGTCGTGCTGATCTTCGCGGTATATTTATTTCCGTATTTTGAAATCCGGTACGCGACGGAAACAATAAAATGTGCATCGTATCGGTATTATAATTTGTGACCGTTAGCTTTCCTTTGCCTTTTCAATTTTGTACATGGATCCCAAGCAATACAATAAATTGCTTTAATAGCTGCTCAATCAATTTACATCTATTACATTTCCATAACTTCAATTTTTATATTTGCTGTGGTACGTTTCGTTTACGTTACCTCTGCCCTTCTTTTCAAGCGTTCAGCCCAATCAATTAATAAACGTGTTGTCCAATCTGACCATAAATTATTCAGCTTAATTCAAGGAGAAGACCGTTGAAATTTCATCCACTTTATATAAGTTTATACATAAGGCTACACGTTACCACATCCATTTCTATGATTACCCCTCCATTTCGTTCTCTGTCATTTTCCATAAGCTTTTACACTTCTCCCTATAGCCTGCTGGCTTCTTTTATTTCTAAATGTTAACAGTTGCAGTTTGCTATTCATATTCCTTCATTTCATTTTATTTGTTCATTTTTCTCTTGTAAATATTAAGTATACAAACTTCGAAAAAGCTGTTGCTTGTTCTTCCCTTCTCTTTTAACTTATCTTCTTCCTCCTCCACCAAGCGATCGCACGCCGACCACCTTGGCCTGAGAGCTCGGCCAACCTTCCTTTGAAACACCCAACGCACACACCTCCTCTCAACCGACCGCCTACCCGTAACTGCCACCTCCTGAGCCATGTCGCCGAGACGCCATCATCGTCTGACTTCCCATTTTGCTCTACCCATCACCACGCCTCACCAGTTTTCCCACTCTACTTCTCCACCTCGTCAGCCTAGTGCGACCACCCAGCATCAAAGCCCACGCGACCAGCCCCGCCTTAGTCTCGGCCTGCTTCTCTCTTTCTCCTCACTGGCCACCAAGCGCCACACCTCCGCCTCGCCTCGCCTTGCAACACCACGTCCTTAGCCTACCCTCCTCGAACATAGCATCCTAGCCCACGACCCCATCCCCATCACGTAGCCTCCATCCCACCACTCACTCTCCCCACCACTCCATGGCCGAGCCTTCCCCACCAACAACTCCAACTTGCAGCCACCTATACGCCTTAGCCATCCCCCTCCCATCCTCCTTGTTCGGCCATGCAGAAGGAAATGAGGCAAAGGTTATATATTATTTTGTTATTGTTTATAAATACATTTTATGTTGTATAGCTTACTTGAGTTATAAATGACTATATATATGGGTTATATTTTGTTATTTGAGTCATAGTTGGCCTCTTCCTTTGCAGCCTACCTAAATATATGTTCATATAATATAAATTTTGTACGCAAATATTATAATCTGTTTGTATGCATACATGTATAAGTTTATTTGAGTTATGCAAAATCGGTTTGTGTGAGTATATATATAAGAAGAAGAAATTATATGTTGTGTATTTATATATAAGTTTAGTATGTTCAAGTGTCATATCCTAAAAGTTCTATATATATTAGTGTATAGATTATATTCTGTGGGGTTGAGTTATAACAGTGTTATGTATATAGATTTTAACCTGTTGTTTACATATATAAAAGGCCAAAAAAAAAAATTGCATGTTTGACGCATCGTATCTCTTATGTCTTATGTCTGAATGAGTTGATTTTATTTTTAAAAAGAAGTCAAAGTTACCTAGTTTATGCCTGTCAAATTTCAGCCAAATCCGACATCGTTTGATTAGTGGTCGAGGATCTGGAAGTTAGACCCAGACAGTTGTTCTTTTGTACTTGGAATTATTTTACACTGCTGCAAACACGACCTGAGTTCATGTTTGACGCATCGTATCTCTTATGTCTTATGTCTGAATGGGTTGATTTTATTTTTAAAAAGAAGTCAAAGTTACCTAGTTTATGCCTGTCAAATTTCAGCCAAATCCGACATCGTTTGATTAGTGGTCGAGGATCTGGAAGTTAGACCCAGACAGTTGTTCTTTTGTACTTGGAATTATTTTACACTGCTGCAAACACGACCTGAGTTCATGTTTGACGCATCGTATCTCTTATGTCTTATGTCTGAATGGGTTGATTTTATTTTTAAAAAGAAGTCAAAGTTACCTAGTTTATGCCTGTCAAATTTCAGCCAAATCCGACATCGTTTGATTAGTGGTCGAGGATCTGGAAGTTAGACCCAGACAGTTGTTCTTTTGTACTTGGAATTATTTTACACTGCTGCAAACACGACCTGAGTTCATGTTTGACGCATCGTATCTCTTATGTCTTATGTCTGAATGGGTTGATTTTATTTTTAAAAAGAAGTCAAAGTTACCTAGTTTATGCCTGTCAAATTTCAGCCAAATCCGACATCGTTTGATTAGTGGTCGTGGATCTGGAAGTTAGACCCAGACAGCTGTTCTTTTGTACTTGAAATTATTTTGCACTGCTGCAAACATGGCCTGAGTCTATGTTCGTGACATCATAACTTTTCTCGTCTCTTGTCCAAATCAAGTGATTCTTTTGCAGTTTAAAATACAAGTTTTGATCTTTATTCGTACCAAATTTCAGACCATTTCGACCTCGGTAGCACATAGAATTATATTGTTAAACTTTGACGCATGACATGTTTTATTTGTTGCTATGTTGAATGTTTTGATTTGATTTCATCGATTTCTGTTATCAGCTTTGATCGTTGAATTCGTGCCGATTTGTTTTGCTTGGATTCGTAACTCAATCTCTATGTCCGTATCAGTGTGCGTATCCGTGTCATCTTCTCGTGCATCTCTAGCCTCGAAAGGTGAGCAATCACTCACGATTAACGTTCTTTTATTTATTAAATTTGATTTCAATTGAAACGACAATTGAAATATGCTGCTGTTAGTTATGTATATTGCTGTACCTATGCCATCATTTGTATATGTTCACCTATGACACCTGACATCATTATCTGTTATTTATATTGATATATATATGCCATCATCTGTATCTGTTCACCTGTGACATCTGACACCCTTATCTGTTATTTATACTGATGATATATGCCTGTTACCGTTGTTATATTATTATCATATCTGTTATCACTCTGCAAGTTCCCTGTTAGTATAGTATCACTATGGGTTGAAATGATACATACCCGAACGGACTTTAGAATAGGAGAAAATCGTTATGGGTTGAAATGATAAACCCAAGCGATTTTTAAATTAAATTGAATTTGGGATTTCGGGTTGAAAAGATATATACCCGAATATATTTTAAATTACGGAATGAAATGATAAATATCTGTATTACTTGACCATAGGGTAGAAAATTATATACAGACACCGTTGGTCTATATATAAATAATTTGAAATGATTTCTATGGTTTAAAAAAAAAGAAATATATGGTTTTAATAAATAATGATTTTAAAGATTTATTAAAGTTGATTTAATAAAGTTGATTTGAATCAATATGAAATATGTTTAAGTATTTATTTATCTATATTTTCAAATATAGAGTTTATAATGATTTTAAATTGATTTGAAATTATATTTATTTAAGAATTATGCTTAAATAAAGTTTGATTTGAAATTTATAAAATTTGAAATTCTAAAGATATGTTTTAACTTGAATTTGATTAAAAGTGACTTTAATGAATATTTCAAATGATATAAATTTAAATGGGATATTTTGTTTATTTGAATTTGTGAATTGAAGTTGTATTAGATGTTATTGAAATGTTAAATATTTAAAGCTTTGAAATATATTGAAATTGAAATGGCTTATTTTATGGTTTAAATATGTATTTGAAATCGATAGCTTGAAATGGTTATTTAGAAACTGAATCGAATTGAAAATTGATGATTTGAGATTTGATTAAATTAAAATTTTGGAATTCGAGTTAATTTGGATCGATTTGTGAAATTTGATGAAACTATTTTATTTATAAAGTAATTTTAAAATTATATTTAAACTATTGATATTTTACTTTATAAATTATTTTAATATAAACTATTTTAATATAAATCATTTTTAATATAAATTATTTTATTATATATATATATATTAATTTTAATATCTACACTGTTTAAAAGAAAAGTGTTATGATTTCCAAAATGCTATAATTTCAAAGTGTTATGATTTCCAAAATGCTATGATTTCAAAGCTGTGATTTCCAAAGTGTTTTGATTTTTAAAAAGACTATGATTTTGAAAGCATTATAACTTTGGAAAAGTACTATGATTTTGGAAATGGATTTATTTGAAGTGAAAGTGATATCATATTGGTATGGTTTTGAAATGGCAATGATCTGTCGGTTTTGAAATATAACTATTTTGAAATTCTATTAAATGACCATCGGTGTAATAAATACGTAGTTATTAAAGAGACCGGGATCGGATATGGACATACTCTCTGTCGATACCGAAAACCACTTTAATAACTATTATACGCGGAGTGTTGATCCAGAATGAAGTGGATGGTTTGGTGAACGCGTTGACTGAAGAAAGAGAACGATATTGGATGACCCCTGACATGACTAAAACAGGAGCCGCGCCGGGCCATTGAGGTTCGCCACCTCTAGCGGACACACTTCTTCGTTACCATATCTATTACTTTTGTGATTCGATTTGGGTGCACCCCTCGATTTTGGGAGTGTTGTTTCGCGGTGTTGGGGTAGTAGCTGCTATGCCCAACATCAGTCCGGATCACGCAACTACTAGTATCCTGGTTGGTATTGCCTCATGTACCTTGTCATACTGATTATCCTATTCGCGACCACTACGATTTTGGTTTGTACCTTTAGTATATGGATTGCCCTCTGGTGACTTCCGGTTTTGGGGAAACTACGGTCTTGTATATGCTCTTGGGAATAAAAATGTGTTAAGGGTGGAATGGGCCATGACTTAACGCTATTTTGATATCGTACTTTACTGATTAGACATTATCTACTTAGCGTATTCTACTGTATATATAGATAGTTTAATGGATCCTTAGAGGATGGTTATCCCAAACATCCTTTGAGTCACTTGTATTTCAGTCGTTATTTCACTTGAGTTGGATTTATTGATATAAGAATGTTAATCCTGACTCGAGTGTTTTGTGTTTCTTTACGCTCGGGTCAGACTGAGTGTACCAGTATTCGAGACTCACCTTTGGAGTTGGAGCTTCGCTTGGAGATCCATCTATCTATCCAGCTTTCAGATATTCGGTTTATTCCAGTGATGTATTCTGATATGGTATTTGATTATTGTATTCGAGACTTCTGTTGTATCTTGTATAACTTTGTTTTATATATATAGTAGCTTCATGAACTACTATTCTTTTGTTTCCGCTGCATTATTGTTATATTACTCTGTGTCTGTGATCTGTGATTATTTTATTTACTGTATATGTTGAGTTTTGCCAATTTAAATTAACAATCTATTGTTTTGAATTATTCAAGTCCGACATGTGTGGATTTACTGTCGATTTGAATGGTCCAAAATAGCGGGTCGTTACAAAACTACTATACTAAGTTTTATTTTTTTACATAATCGGTTATGTATTATTTACAAATAGATTGAAACTTCAATCACAAAATTTAATGACCCATATTCGTTCACTGGTTCATTCATTGTTTAATTCACTGTTTTTTTGAATACTCTGTCGTATGTATATATGAGTTTGTAGGAGGTTGTTCTAGTGATAGAAACTTGTTTGGAAGTGTGTAGTTGTGGTTGTATATGGCAGGTTGATGAGGTTGTTGCAGATTCAGGTGGCAGAGGAGGATGAGACGGGGAATGTGTTGGTAGAGGTGAAGCAAGTTTGCTGTTGTTGGTAGAGACAATTGAAAACAGAGACTGAGAAACAAATGTAATGAAAACAGAAATTGACATGGCGACGAGGCACGAACCGACGGCTTGGCAGCGGCAATTTGGGGGATTTACGATGTGGTTTGCTGGCAGTGAAGATAGTGCTGATGATATTTGAGGTGAGGGATTGATTGCGTAAGTTTCTATTCATATTTCAAAATACTATAATAGCTGATTGTAAATTACCTATAAAATAGAGAACTGGTATTCAGTAATATTAATAGAACTAGTGAGGGATTTAAGAGTTTTAAGTCCAGTGTCTAAGATCACAAAATTGTATGGTAAGATTACATGTTAGGCTCTATATGGAACAAAGGCATGGTATAAGCTAACATTTTATCGAAATGATTCAAATGATGTGAAGCAGCTTTACCTTGTTAAGTTATGCATGTCTGTATCGTTTTCCAGTTTGATAACTTTGTTTTTGTTATTTGAAATATACAAATCTTGGTTTTCATTCCAACATGTATATTTGGTATTTAAATTTAGTCATGAAAACTATGTCAAGTTATCCATAATATTCAAGTTGCGGATGATCTTCATACAAGTATACAAATGAATTTACCACTGAACACTATGCTTTTATGGAATAACAGGCTTTGGACAAAATCAGATTTGAGAGCCTTACGGACAAGAGCAAGCTGGATGCACAGCCTGAACTGTTCATCCACATCATTCCTGACAAAACAACAAACACACTGACGATCATTGACAGTGGTATTGGAATGACAAAGTCCGATCTAGTGAACAATCTCGGTACCATTGCCAGATCAGGAACAAAAGAGTTCATGGAGGCTTTGGCTGTAGGTGCTGATGTCAGCATGATTGGTCAATTCGGTGTTGGATTTTATTCCACTTATCTTGTGGTTGAGAGAGTTGTGGTGAACACCAAGCGTAACGACGATGAACAGTATATTTGGGAGTCACAGGCTGGCGGTTCATTTACCGTCACCAAAGATTCGGGTGAAAGCCTTGGAAGAGGAACCAAGATTACCCTTTTCCTAAAGGAGGACCAGGTAATCATTTCATCCTTGAATTTCCATCCTTTTGTCAATGAAGTGGTATATTTGTTGCAATTGAGGATATATTTTCAGTAGAATTGTAAAAATTCGCAGTACTAAAGCATAACTTGAGCTGGTACCGTTGATTCGAGTTTGAACTGTTAACATGTTTAATGATGATTGTTATTTTATTTACAGAAAAGTTGATCCTTTAAAGTTGTAAGAATTGAACCAACTATAAAAAATCTTATGGTGAACTGATATTTTGAATATTTGACAATCATATTAGGCTAGAAGGCTTAGAAAACGTTGGGAGGAGGAATGAGGCAAGTAGGAGTCATAACCTCAGCAGCCTATGTTGCTCTTAGAGATAATGCAAGCAAACTTAAAGATGATCATAAGAATGCCAAGATACTTGCAGGTATCTATCAATATACCCTTTTACATGGTTTTTTTTACTAAAAAAATAAGGGGAGTCAAGGTAAAAGACTAAACAATATGTTTGCATCTGTTTTACTTGGCTGGGAGCTTGGGAACTGTGTTCTATTCTATGCTTTCTCCCAAAAGTATAATTAATTACTGTACTTAAATGATTAATTTGAATATTGAAACCAGTGTATATCTGTACTTTGCTTACAAGCAGGGTTATTAAGTTCGATTACGCTATGGTCAATAAATATGTATTTTCTGCAGATGGGCTGAATCAAATCAAACAACTGTTTGTAGATACATCTGCAGTTGAATCCAATAAGGTTAGTGTCTATGATATATATTACTCCATTTCCATGACTACTTATGCACATAAAAGTTAATGTATTTATATTAATTAGATCAATATACAAATAAGTTGAGTTCAATTATTGATCCTTAGCTCAATTGACGTACTTGTTCAAATTTACTTGTGTGCTATGCAAGAGGTTATTTGAACATATTGTTCTTTTTGTTAAATTAGTCCATAGGAGAGAGCTAAGACCATAGATTAATCAATGCATATCTGTTGATCGCCATGGTATGTGAATGTTCATACAGTGATGACTGCGTCTTGGTTTGTAAATAAGGAGTCACTGCAGCTAATTTTTTTTACTAGAAAAAAATGAAATGTCTTATGATGTTGCACCGTGTATTAGATAAACGTTCATAACAATTGAATTATATCCTTGGTGGGAAATTTTATGAACTCCAATTGTATTGAACACCGGAAACAGAGTTAGCAATGTATGTGAGGGTAGAGCAAACCAGATCATTATTTTTGTCTACCTTCCAAAAGATGCATAGCAGTTCAAACCATTAAGTTTTCCCTACCTTTTTGGGGTCAGGTATTTTTCAAAATTTTGAAAGGCTCGACGATAACACCTGAAAAGCTTTGCCAAGTGCTGGAAAAGCTTGGTGTGCTTGCAATGCCTTCCAGTCCAACCAGGTAATTCATTCATTCTGGTTTTTACTGTTATATCTATTAAATATGTATTCTGTGATATATGCAAATAGAGCAGACTGAATCTATGTAATTCCCCACAATGAGATGTTAAATTTACCTATATCCCATAATTAAATCAAAGGATTGGACAAGCATAATTTTATGACTTAAGGTGTTATACTAACTATATCAGGTAGTGCAATGAACATTCTTTTACTACAATAAAGTATATTGATAGAACTCATGTGGGTAAAAAGTCTGCAGCCACTACAATGAAGTGCAGTTACTTATTACATTTATCGATCAGTTTTGAAGGTAGGAGGTAGGGAGATGGACTGTGTATATGGTTGTGAAGGCAGTTGAGGTGTTGTTATCAGGTAGGGTGTATGGCAGAGGGGCGTTGTCAAAGGCAGTGCACAGTGCACGTTGGCAGAGGGGGCGTTGTCTGAAGTTTATAAAATTAACCAAGTTTATATTAATAATAACACTAATAATAATAATAATAATATAATTAATTTAACCTTGTTTTTTTATTAATAATAATAATAAATTAACTAAGTTAACCAAGTTAATAAAAATTAACTAAGTTTTGTTAAAATTAAACAGGTTTTATAAAATTAGTTAAGTTTAAGCTAACTAAATTTCATAAATAATAATATAACTAATTTAACAAAGTTTTATAAATAATAACAATGATTATGATGATGATGAATTAACTATGTTTATAAAAATTAACTAATTTTATAATAATAATAATATAATTAACTTAACCGAGTTTTAGCAATAATAATAATAAATTAACTAAGTTAACCAAGTTAATAAAATTAACTATGTTTTGTTAGAATTGACTAAGTTTAAGTTAACTAAATTTTATAAATAATAATAATATAACTAATTTAATAAAGATTTATACATAACGATAGTGATGATAAATTAACTTAGTTTATAAAATTTGACTAAGTTTATAATAATAATAATAATAAAATTAAGTTAACCGAGTCTGAATAATTTAATAAAAATTAATTAGGCTTTGTTAAAATTAAACAAGTTTTATAAAATTAACTAAGTTTAAGTTAACTAAATTTTATACATAATAATAATATAACTAATTTAACAACATTTTATGTATAACTATAAGATTGGACTTTATTTATTTCATTTCGTTTATAACTTTGATTATTTATATGACATTATTTATAATATGATATACTCGTACAATGTTGTAGATGTTTGATATTAGATTTGAAGTCCTACGAATTAACATAATTGTTTGACTATATGTTGTGCTTTCACTTGTGCAGGCATTGGATTTCTGAAGATAGCAAAGTTGAACTTTTATGGTGCTAGCTTTCACTTGTGCATGCGATAAAAAATTATGGGTAATCAAGCGTTTTGTTAGCACTAGTTTGGTATAACATTTTATTAATACTAGGTGTGTAAATTTGTATACAAATGGTTATTGTATGTGAGTTTGGTCATTTTATCAAAAAACTATTGTATTCGAATGATTATGGATATCTTATTTGATTATATGATTAATATGTTTTTTTAATTGTTTGAATATGATGATTATGTGAGTTATTGTTGATTGATATAGTTGGAACAAAATAGACCTTGAACAAGAAATAATAGCATGAAAAAATGATGCAAAATGATCAACAACTTTTAGTAGCGTTTCAAAAACACTACCGAAATACATATAGTGGCGTTGAGTAAACGCAACCGTAAAGTAGGGGTAAAATGTTACAAAATTATTTTTGGTGGCGTTTAAGAAACGCTATGATAAAAGGATTTATAGTGGCGTTGAAATAAATGCAACTAAAAACCATGGATTTTTAGTTGCGGGCTTTATCACGGCGTTTATCAAAACGGTACCATAAATTTTGATAGCGTTTATTGCGCACCACCAAAAATAAAATTTCTTGTAATGTTCATTGTTGTTTATATGGTGTTTGATGATGCTCAACTTGGATTAGTTGTTGAAATGTCTGATTCAAGTTCATCAAAGTTAGACATTTTATGTTTGTCAACTGCAATAGGTAAATGAAAAGTTGCAATTTCATATAAATATATGAGAAAATTGTTAGAGTATAGTTTAATGTAATGCTCATGCTATAATACATTCAAGTAAGCTCAAATATAGTTTAATGTAACGTCCTTCAACTTCTGAATAATGGTACCTTGATATGGATTGAAGGGGTTAGCACTAGCCTACTTAAATTGAATATTCGTTATGTCCTAGTCGAAAAATTGAGAGTTAAACAGTGTTAAAGCACAAAAATGCATATTGAACTATACAAATCAGTAATAAAACATCCTTAGTAAAATATTTTACAATATCAATTAACTTCATTAACTGTGATGTACTTTACGATATCAAACAAACATCATTAAATGCAAAACTTTTTTACATTTTACCAAAACTTTTTTCTTTGGAACGTGAAATTACAACGTCAAGTTGAAGTTATTACACGTTTTTTAAACATAATATTCACAGTTTGTTGTCTTTATTTAGACCTTCAACAATGCCATATAAAGGTTATAAAGCATGCTTTTGACAATGTTACTAGAATATTGATGAAATTGGAGAATTAATAACATCAATCATATGTTGTTAAATATAATGTCAGTAACAATGAAAAATAAACATTGCCCTAAATATGAATTGTGATAACATTATGTAGTTGTTGTAAAATAAAAAGTAAATACATTTTACAACTATTTTTTGTTGTTGTTTTTCTTCGAGTTTATAACATTTGATAAATATTGCTTAATACTATAAACTTACAATGTTTAAAAAACGTTTTTTTATTCGAATGTTTCAATAACATTACATATATGTTATGAAAATGCAATCATACTACAATGTAAGAAAGTCATTGTTAAAAGTTGTTTTTAGGACAGTTTAAACAAACGTTGTAGATAGTTTTTGTTTCACAACATTTGTACATAAAATGTTGTTTAGAAAAATCTATTACAACGTTTTCCTTAACAACTGTTGTGAAAATTCTACCTTTTTAACAACACTTTGGTGAACCGTTGCAGAATCAGTGTTGTAAAATGGTATTTTTGTTGTAGTGTATTATCATATCATCAACAAGATTAAGTTCTCAAATTTTTATTATTTCTAAGTTAGATATTTTTGTACAATCTCTGATATGATGATAAAACAAACACACACAAATATACTTTTGAAAATCATGCTTTAAAATAATAAATATCTTTAATTATTTAAAAGATATAAAAAGGTATTTTCAAAATTATATAATATCTCAAGTTCAAAAGTGCTAAAATAAAGGAAGGAACAAAACAGTACAGATTTAGACGTCTGTATATTAATTCAGACGTCTGACATCAATATCAGACGTCTAAAAGATAATATAACAGACGTCTAAACTCTATGTATATAGTGCTTCTATTTCTATATGAAATAGACGTCTGTCAATTTAATAACAGACGTCTGTAATCAAAGACAGACGTCTGAATTAAAAGACAGACGTCTGAAATGCCTGTTGTTTTCCTTCTTGAATTATTTGAATTTCAAACTTTATTCAGACATCTGTCACTTTTCTCTCAGACATCTGAACTTGATGAACTGAAGCATCTCTTCATGAAATATCAAATTCTGAAGAGTTGTCTTCTTCACCAAGAGTTGCACTTCTTCTAATAGTTGCAACTATTGAATTAAAACTATTCAATACTATAAATAGAGATGAAAATCCACTATTTTAAAAATCAATTCTTTCTATTTATACTTGTTTTGTATTATCATAATCACAAACGATTTTTAATCTATACTTCCTATCTTTGCACATTCAAATTGTAACGACCCGATATTTTGGACCATTCGCATCCATTATAAGTGTATAGGTAGACACTCATGCCGGAATTGAATTGCTCAAAATATCGCGTTGTTAATTTAAATTTGGCAAAACTGAACATATACAGTAAATAAAATAATCACAGATCACAGACACAGAGTAATAAGTGCAGCAGAAATAAAAGAGATAGTAGTTCATGAAGCTACTATATAAATGTATAAGTTACATCAGAGTTAAACCAGATACAACGGAAGAGTAATATGATACATCAGATACAAATCAGAATACATCACTGGAATCATCGAATACTGAAAGCAGAATAGATGGCTGGATCCGCAAGCAGAGCTCCAACTTCAAAGGTGAGTCTCGAATACTGGTACACTCAGTCTGACCCGAGCGTAAAGCAAAACACAAAACACTCGAGTCAGGATTAACATTCTTATATTTATAAATCCAACTCAAGTGAAATAGCAATTGAAATACAAGTAACTCAAGGGATGTTTGGAATAACCAACCTTTAAAGATCCGTTAAACTATCTACTAGGTAGTAATATACGCTAAGTAGATAATGTCTATCAGTAATATAAAGATATCAAAATAGTGTTAAGTCATGGCCCATTCCACCCTTAACACATTTTTTATTCCCAAAAGCATATACAAGACCGTAGTTTCCCCAAAACCGGAAGTCACCAGAGGGCAATCCATATACTAAAGGTACAAACCAAAATCGTAGTGGTCGCGTATAAAGGAATACAAGTATGACAAGGCACATGAGGCAATACCCAAGGTAGTGATACTACCGTTCGCCTGATCCGGACTGGTGAGAACGCAACGTCGCAGCGCCCGCAACACCGTGAAACAACACTCCCAAAATCAAGGGTGCACCAATCGACAACAAGTAATAAGTAGTTCGAAGAAGTGTGTTCACTTGAGGTAGCCGACCTCCATTGGCCCGACACGGCTCCTGTTTTAGTCATTTCCAATTTGACACAAGTGTCAAGGCTATCCATCATCGTTCTCTTTCTTCAGCCATCACGTACATCATTCCAACCACTTCATTCTGGATCACACTCCGCGTATAGTTATTAAAGTGGTTTTCGGTTTAGATAGAGAGTATATCCATAACCGATTCCGGTCTCTTTAATAACTTCCGTAGTTATTACACCGATTGGTCGTTTAAATATTTCAAAAAACCAAATCAAATTCAATTTCAATCAGAGTTTATAAATCAACATTTCGTTTGTCTTTCTAAACCAATTTCCAAAATTTTACGTTTCAAAACTTCCAAATTACCATTTCAAAATCTTATAATACAATTTCAAATTTTATTTCAGACAATTCAAATATTGATTCAAGTTCGTATATAAATTTCATTCCGAAATCATTTAAATTAATTTAATTTAACATTCAAATCAGTTTAACTTCATTTATCGATTTTATTCAATATTCGTTAAGTAAATTTATCATTCAAAACAACTCTATTAAATTTTCAATTCATTAAATCCATTATTTAAATTCAACTCCATTATATCAAAACTTACAAATTTGAATTAAATTAAATTAAATTCATCAACTCAATTTCTTAAAATTTCAAGTCTTACATTAATTTCAATAAATCACATTTTTATTTCTTGTTAAAGAAATTCAATTTCACTTATTTACTTACTTAAATAATTTTCCAAAACTTAATTAATAAAGAAACTCAATTTCAATTATTTACGAAGTAAAATTTACTTAGTCAAAAGTTCA
The DNA here is from genome assembly GCA_030737815.1 of Allium fistulosum. Taxonomy (NCBI): domain Eukaryota; kingdom Viridiplantae; phylum Streptophyta; class Magnoliopsida; order Asparagales; family Amaryllidaceae; genus Allium; species Allium fistulosum. The sequence continues at coordinate 1,293,378,813 of CM060902.1, forward strand.
ATTTTACTTATTAAAGAATTCAATTCAATTTAATCATTAAATAATTCAACCTTATTTAATTATTAAATAATTCAAAACTTAATTATTAAATAATTTCAAATTTTAATAATTTCAAACTTAATTATAATTTCAAACTTAATTATAATTTCAAACTTAATTCAATCATTTCTCAAATTAAACAACGTTCTTTCATCAATTACATTGTTAATATTTTATTTCAGATTATTAAATATTAACATTTTCCTTTCATTAAAAATTCAAATTTCAACTTCATTTCAAAGCCATATTATTTATTCAAATAAAATCTTCGTTTTATTTCTAAATCAAATTATTGACCAATCGGGTTTTATTTAATTCTCTATCCTAGGTCAAAGTTCAATTTGGGTATTTATCATTTCAACCCGATTCCAATTCAATTCAAAAATCAAAGCATAGTAAAGGAAACTTGCAGTGTGATAACTGGGATGGTGTCAAAGTAAATAAACAAGCAATAACAACAATCAATATCAATCCAATCATCAATTCAAATAATCCCGAAATAATCGTATTAATTCGCATTGTTATTTGTTCGAATTAATATAATTATTTCTAGAATCTACACTATCATTTCATGTAGATTAAAGATTATTACATTACGGTTTTCACTTGTCATTCAATTTCAATTTTTACACTACAACAATTAATCCAATATACGTTCAATGGTTCAAAGTGTAATTATCACTATTTTACATGTCAATTAAATTAACAAATAAAAGGGGTCATATTCAACTAATCAAATTCAACATATATGTCAATTCAAATTTTTAATTACCCTACGTCAAATTTACTTGCATAATATTTATCACTTTATACATTACAATTTTAACGTCCAATTGTAAACATCAAACAATCAATCATTTAACAACCAAACTGGATTATCATTTCATATATAACAGATAATGGTGTCAGATGTCATAGGTTAACTGATACAGGTAATAACAGTGTAAATATCTAACAGCAGCATATTTCAATTGTCGTTTCAGTTGAAATCAAATTTAATAAATAAAAGAACGTTAATCGTGAGTGAGTGCTCACCTTTCGAGGCTAGAGATGAACGAGAAATTAAGTTATGAGATCCAAGCACGACTTTCAGAGTAAAGCAAAATTGGCACGAATACGACGACAAAAACTGAAAATGGGAAATCGAAGAACCATTAGAATCAGTTCGATATAAGTTAAAACGAAATGTAAATTATACAAATATACACCTTCTCAAATCAATATAAAGTTTAAAGCACATACAAATGTATAACTTTAAAAATCAATATTTCTATAATATATATACAAAAACTTATACTTCATTTCCCGTTCAAGATTTTCAGATCAAACTAAACATAATATATATATACTAACAACCTAAGATAAAATTTTACATATATAAAGTAAACACTTGTTATACGGACCGACTTGCGTAGACAAAATAAACTTAGGTAAACACATATACAAACTGTTATGCAAAATTTTTTTTCTAGAAAGTATAGATAATGAATCACAATACAAACACTTATATAAACTGATATATATATATATATATCCACATCATAACTGTAACCTTATATATATAAATTTATAAACTAACATATACTAACAGGTTTATATACCCCCATATATACATGCAACCAACCACAGTTTAGGTACGAAGCCTAAGACGGACCCTATAACACCACATATAGACTTGCATACTTATATTATCTAAAACATTGTCACCATCATTTCACAGTTTGTATATACAAAAACAGTGGTAACCACGTTTGTAAACTTTATACATAAAAATACTTTTGTATTATAACTAATATACTAAGGTGTAACCGTCTGGATGATTTATTTGTATAGGCAAATCCAGATATAAGCAACTGGACATAACATATTATATATATAAAATCAATGCTTATCTATTATATTCATATATATATATATATATCAGAACTTTACATACATAATACCACTGGATAAAATGAACTTTTATGTTTAAAAGGAACGCACTCAAATATGTACATACAAAATACTCTTATAAACCCATGTTATATAAATATATTCTATGTATGTTCTAACATATTGACTGAACTGCAAACACTAATACATTATATATACAATGAAATATGTATGCAGACCTGACACACAAAAACTAAAAAAAAACCTATAAAAGCAACCTATACAAATACATATAATATATATAAACTAATGGGTACTATATATCAAAACAATATATGCTAACCTGTATTTACAAACCGAGCTTAAAAAAAGAGACCAGATGCGTTCAGTTCAAGGAGAGAAAGTAAGTGGAGGCTCGGCGTGGAGGTGTGCATTTGGGTGAGAGGGAAAGTCCGGCGTTGTGCCGTGAGGATGCGGAGATGGGTGGTTTCAGGCGTGAGGCTGGGTTGGACAGGGTGAGAAGTGGGAGGTGACACAGCGACTGCAAGAGAGGAGCGGGACACGAGTTAAGTATGAAGCTGCTGTTGTTGAGGATGAGGCTACGGCCGGGGTCGATCCTTGCGTGGCGGCAGTGCTGTTGTGTTTGGGGTCGGGCTTGGCGCTCGTCAGGGCGGAAGATGACTTCGAAGTGGGAAGAGGCCAAGGTGGCTGGCGGATGGCTTGCGGGGTGGGTGCGATCAGAGGAGGATGGGAGGCGGATGAGGGTTGCGGAGGCTGGGTCAGCAACAGGAAGCATGGGAGAAAAAGGAGAACGCGTGAGAGCTTCGGAATGGCCGGTGGGAAAAAGATTGGAGATGCGGGTGGTAGACAGCTGTGATAAAGGAGGAAGCTTCATATATAACGAAGCTATGCTTTGCTTTATAAATATTTTTTTCTGGGATGGTGGAAATGAAACACGAGTGGGAGAGAGGTAAAGAAGGAAGAAAGTGGGATGGAAGGGGAAATGTTTCAGATCTGGAAGATAACAACCGAAAATAATATTTGTTTCATTTTCTTCTTTCCCAAAGCTAATGAACAGACAAATTGGTTAATATTAATACCATAAATTAAACATTGGGAAGCAGAGAGGTCAAAGGCTGCAAATTTTTGGAATAATAAAAGGCGGTAGACTATTTGTCTTCAACCGAGGGATAGGTGGAAGGTCACCAGAAAACAAATAGACTAAATAGATACCGATACAGTCATCCATTCCACGGATTCCGATATGAATCGGACTTCAAAACACAAGAACGAATATATTGCGGAGATCGGCACATCGAGATGATCAAAATGGTATAAAGATTTCAATGGTACGATTGAATTATAAAAATTTGAATTTTCTACAAACGGAAAATGCAAGAAAAACGCTGAAAAATAAGATCGACGGAGCCAAAGATGTCCGAATTTTGAAAAACGACAAACTGACATCTTGCTCAAAAGATGGTTTAAAATTTTTCTATGTAAAAATATTTAGGTTTCGAAAACATTTTATCTTCATTGCTTTTTAACTGATTAAATTGAAGTAAATTTACGCGCGAAATAAACTTTCATATTTTCGGACGAAAATTTACCAGTTGCTATGTTTAACTAGACGCATTCCAAATATCAAATTTATATTTCAAAATTTTATCGTTTAAAATTTCACAAAATTTCAATTAATTACGCTATTAAAATAGTTAAATTTTACGGGTCGTTACACAAATCATCATATCAAGAAGATTATAGGAAGGGTGTACTACATTGACTATATTTGTGTTATTCAAAGAACACACAAGTCAAGAAACAATTTTCCAAATTATATTTGAAGTCCTATTCGGTTGCTTAGGCGGAAAAATCCTGTTCGGTTGCTCAGGCGGTGTAATACCTGTTCCTCTGGGTTAAGTGAGGGTTGTTAGAGAAATTCCAGAAGGAGTCTGGGACTGGACGTAGAACGAGAAGTTCAAACCAGTATAAAAATCCCTGGTGTCATTTTTATTACTGCCATTTACTATTATTTATAATTCCACACGTGCTAGTCGTAGTTTAACTATATTATCGATCCATATAAACTTTCAATTTGTAGGAACATGTAGCTAGATTAGCTGGGTAGATTTCCCCTACAGAATTTGGAGTTAACCTCAGATCATTAAAAATATTTATCATAAGGATATCTCACATTAATAAAAGTGTACACAACTGCTAGGAGCCTCAAGTGAAGAGCAGACTTCCATAATGTAACTCTGTTAACCTCACATTCTTATGACTTAGCCATAAACCAATTAATCTCCATATATATATATATATATATATATATATATATACATGATCATCTCATCGTTTCATAAATAAGGCCTTATAAGGAATCTCCCTTATTACGCCTTAAAATAATAATTAGGCTATATAAGAATTTCCTCTTATTTTTGCCTCAAAATCAATTACCTTCCTAATGGGAGCAATAAACGTAAATAAATGCCTAATTAACTACGTCGTATACGCAATAGTTATACGTTAATCACGTAAATAGAGATAAATAAATATTCACGTCTTATAAGTTCTAAACGCATGGATTTTACACTCTAAACTAGTGTTAAATGTCAATTCCCCAACCAATTATTATTACAAATCCTTTTTCTTTAATTTCTCAAGGTTTCATGGAATTCTAATGTCCAAAATAGGGAATGAATATTCTTAACCAAAACTGCAATAGCAAACTTGTAAATAAAATAGAAACTCAATTTACTACACAAATTCAATGGAATATCTTAAACAATAAGAATTACAATCTAATACCCATATTCCATTCAACTCCTCTTTTTACAAAGAAATAGATAAGAATAAGTGGTGCAAACTTCGAATAGAATTCATAATCTAAACCGCTTATTTTACTGAAGGATCACATTTAACCTTAGGAAGAAGGAGAAGTGGAATAGACTATGAATTTATCAAAGATTGCACAAACGAAACAAATCCTATCAAATTAATGTAAATAAATTGCAGTCTCAGCAAAGAATTGACATATTGAAATAAAAAGGAATTCCGAGGGATTTTATCTATCATATTTTTGAAATCCTAAAATCCCTAAGGCATACTCAAATCCAAAAAGAAATACACTAGACAATTGCTGAAAAGAAATGCTAAGTTTTCCAATCACGGATTAGCCATAGCTTTGCTCAAATGGATTTGTAGCCTTCCGATCTCTTCTAGAATCTCTCTCTTTTGATACACACACAATAGGGAAGAGGTATATATATTCATTAGATTTGGAATAATTGGAGAAGAATATGATAAGAATAGATTGGAGGAGGAAGAAGCAAATAGGAAATGAGTTGAATCCTTACCTGAATTCCCTACGGAGTTTTTGAATCTTATTAAAGAGATAGCAACGATAGAGTTTAATCATATTCCCTAAAATAATACGAATAAAAGTGGAGAGGATAGCGTTTTATTTATAGGAGTAGAAATGCACTAGAATCGTAGGATGGAAGTATGTGTGAAATGGGTAAATTTGGAGCTTACAACCGAATAAAACATAACTTAAAATCCTAGCCGCCACTGACAACTACTATTGCCAAGCGGTCGAACGCCCTTGGGCGACGGTTGACAAGTTGACCTATTCAGGTCGACCGCTCCTTTTACTCGGGGGATGTTTATTTATTTCTGTTACCCGATTATTTTATTCCCTAATTAAGCTTTTAACATTAAACATTAGTTAAAAATTTTACTTAGCCCCCAAGCTAATTTTTGAAATTTAAACCTTAAATTTGATTTCCCATTTTAATTTAAATTCAAACTAAATTAAATAATCTGAGAACTTCAGTTGCTCATAATTTCTTTGTTCGAGCTCCGTTTTTTAGCATATTATATATGGAAACAGATCAAAATTTCGCCATGAATGTAGCAGAATAACTTGAATGGCAAAATTCTAATTCTTATAAAATTAACCTACTCTTATCATATTTAATTTAATTTACTTTTTTTATTTATGGTTCATTTTACGGGGTGTTACAATAATAAGCATAAATATATACACATATTTGGACAACATATAATACATATAGGATGTGCTAACATGTCCGTTGCGATGTAAAACCCAACTCCTATATACTTGCATGTTATACCCTTCACGAAATATCATGTTACACATGCACATACATATGTATATTTATATACAAAATTGAAAATAAACTAATAAATTTCTATTGATAATTTATAAATTCAAATGAAATATATGATTTTATTTAAATTAAAGTTAGAAATGTTTTAAATAAATTAGGCTTCATAGACCTAATAAAGATCCTTTAGGGTAAATTTTTTGAAATTCACCCGTAACTTCCACTGTGGGCTGACCCAGTTCCAACAATTGTATCAGAGCCCAATAGCATATGCGGTCTAAATTAATTACGCTAGGGTTAACTGTTAAGCTCACAGCCCAAAAGTTGTCCCTAATAGAAAAGCCCTAAATTTGAAATTAGGCCTTGGGCTAATTTTCAAAATTGTTTAAAAACTGAAATATAATATTTTAAATTTAAAGTTAAATTTAAAATAAGATACAATATATTATAATAGTTATAATATAATAAAATTTTCAAAATGTTTAAAAATATATATATATATATACATATATAAATATGTATATATGTATATATGTACATACATATATATATATATATATATATACATATATATATGTTATATGTACATACACACACATATATATATATATGTTATATGTACATACAAACATATATATGCTATATGTACATACATACATATATATATATATATGTTATATGTACATATATATATACATATATATATATATATACATATAACATATATACATACATACATATATATATATATATTAATTTCAAAATTTATTAATTAGGTTAATAAAATAAATAAATTAAGTAAGTTAATTAATAAAAATATATATGCATGTGTTACTTATTACGATATATGTTATGATATTTTAAAATGTTTAAAATAGCATAAGTATACATGTATGTATATGAATTGAGTTTTGAAATTAATCTATATAATTAATTAAAGGTCAATTAATTAAGTAAATTAATTAAAGGTTAATTAAATGAATATACACATATATAAGATATATGTGTAATACTATAATATGTAATAAATATTTAATATAAATGTTATATTTAAATAATATAACATTAATTTAAATGTTAATTAACTAAAAATTAGTTCTTAATATAATATTATACATAAGACTATTATATAACTAGTATAAAATATAAAAGTTATACAATACTAAAACTTGTATAATATGAATGTATAAACTAAATGTCAAACATTAAAGAAACCCAAAACAGACTAAAGGGATAAATACATACGTATTATACGTATACCGTGTTTTCAGATGTATCCGACACTTGAATCACGAGTGCGTTTCACAAGAATTTCATTATTCCATTAGTCAATATCACTCAATATAATATATTGAAGATTATGAATCTTCAATATAATGTTGTCCTCTACCATATATATATTAATAAATTATATGCATACTTCTCAGTTTTTAAGAAAATTCAAGCTAGGGATGTTATGTGTAGTATTATTAATATATTGAATAGACAAGGTAAGATAACTATATGTATTTGTTGAGCAAACTCTAGGTATATATACTATACTTAGGCCATCACGACATGGTAGGTATAAGTGAATAATCTCTTTCGGTTTGTCGATTAAACTCAAGGTTGAAATGAGATTAGGACAAGGAACCATAGGTTAGAATTTGTATGTGATACAACTGATAAGGAGTCATCCATCGTCCGTGGAGCTATGACTTGTTGAGAAAACTCAAGGTCAGAATTCCAAGATGGATGAGTCCTAACAATCATTAGTGAAGTCAAAAGACTTCTATGTTTTGCTTAGGGTTTGGTGAAACATAAAAGATTAGTGGGAACCTTATTAGAAAATTGAAATGATAAAATTTAACCTTTCTAATATTATAAGAACATATGTTGTATAATGTTATAGTAATCTACATTGATAAATTTGGGCATTTAAATTGATCAATAAAATGTTTATCAATTAAGATATACAAGTGAACCGTATTGAATATTGACAAATAGAAATATAACATATACTTAGTAATAAATGCCTATTGCATGTTAATGTTTCTATACCCATGCAAGTGCCTAATTTTACAACTGCTTATTACATTTGTAATTTGGTCGCTTACGTGTTTATTTTGTCGAGACTGTGTATTGCATTCTATAATTTTGGAAATCTAAAAGTAATATGAGACTATGGATATTTGATCCATATATTATCCCATATAAATGTTATATTGGGAACGATCATAGTTCGTAATGTACGATACTTCACTGAAATTAGTTCATTCGTAACAACCAAATAAACAGTACTATAAGATCGAGTATTCAATTTGATTGATTATAGTGGAAGACCATATTGTGTTAAATGTAACATAAGACCAAAACTACAATATAAATTTAAGAATTCGATAGCTAAAATATCGGTTTGATTAGTTTACGTAAGGTGTATCATATTTGATGTCCTTTAATGTTAAGGATGATCAAACACATCTTTGTAAAGAGATCATTATGATGTTGTAGTAATGGTTTTCTTTTGAATGGTTTGACCATTTAAAAAGAAAAATGAATGTACAAAAGTAGATATGATTTAAGGTACAATTGGGATAAAGAGAGTGAATGGTCACTTCTGCCTCATAAAGAAATATCGGAAATGAGAATTGTAATAATAATTGATACTTAATGTTGGAATAAGAAATATGATTTCTATTCAGAAATGTATTTTCATATAGAAAATTGTTTTCTATGAGATTTATTTCTTTGAGTTCAAGATTTTTGATCAAAGAACTCTCTGCAGTTTTATAGTTACAATATATGAAATAAATAATCTATATTAAGTGAATGACGGACCTTCGAATTTAGCATGCTATTATAGTAATGGCGGAAGTAGTGGGAGCTTGTCATATAGCATTGATTGATTGCATCAAATTGTGAAATTATTTTGTAAAATATGCCGAATGTTATTTATGAAATAATGAGTATTTTTTAGTATCGATTGAAAAAAAAGTAATTATATTTTGATATGGATATTATGAATATTCATTATAAAAATAAAACTTCATGTGGTATTTTTCATAACAAAAGTAATGCATTAAAAAATACAGTAGTATCTAAAATTATTTACAATTATTTGGAATTATAGACTAAGCCGTAGTTTTGAGAAATAATATTTATTATATGATTATGAATCATATTATACTAGTTAATTATATCTCAAATAATTGGGGGCTATGCCCTATCTAGTGAGAGCATCGTAGGAATTGATGAACTCTTTGGATTGATATGTATATATACACACATGTGTGTGTGTGTAGATGTACGCAATTGTATGTTTATTAATACCAAAACGATTCCACGTACTTCATCATATTTACTGATGAGTTATCATCGACACGGACATGCGTATTTGATACATATGTAGTATGTCTAAGATAGACTCATAGAGTATATAATGAAAGTAAGTAATATAACATGCAATAAAAATGGTTCAGTTTGATCCAATGGGTGAGTATATCGGAAAGAGTTCCAAATGTACCTAAAAATGAATAAAGATTCAATCTCAAAAGTAACTCCTCCATGTGATACATAATGATGTATCGATAAGAAGTAATCAAACTTTGTTGAACAGAGTATGGTTAATTGTGAGTGAAGTTGAGTTAATTACTTTCTTTAAGGGCATGTACTTCAGAGTAGTACACAAGGTTAATATTATTTCATCTAAATAATAGTTTACAAAATCATATAAGATAAGCGTTTATAAGAAACCCTAACATATCCTAGGTTAAGAAGTCGGCACGTTGTGCGAGTCGAAAGTCTACATGTAATAATTGTTCATGAGAGATCTTGTATGAATCTCCCCAAAAGGAGTTTGGGAAGGACTGTCATGACATATTTATGTTTTGAACATAAGTTTTGTTAACTAAAACTAAATTAATTTAAATAAAAGGCAATCCATAAAGTTTTTATGAATACATGTTCCAACGCATTGAGAAACAATTGTTATTGCAAGAAATACCAACTTCATAGTGAATGAATTTCTTTAAAAAATTATTGGTAGTAAAATGGAATTAGATACCATCCAATGGTAAAACTGTTTACATGAGATGAAATGAAATCAACTAACCTAAACGAACACATCGTATTAGAGTGTCTAATAAGTATTCTCGCACATTGAAGAGAAACTACAAGTTTCTTATCAATGTCAAAAGTATATAATCCTCGGTTGTTTATATAAACCATTAAAAGGGTTGACTCTATAATATAATGTGATGCAAAAATCCAAAAATGAATTCCATATACGTTATCAAAATATGATTTCGGGTCATCATAGCCGAAGGGATGTGAACCATCTATCGCGATTGTGTCTTTTTGAGCAAGACTAATGTAGTTGGAACTAAATGAGCAATGTTGATAAGAATAATCTCAAAAATTTCAAACGTTGAAAATTAGCATAATAGATTCATCATTCAACATGATCAAGTCATTTCGGATTTGCTCACAAAATTATCGCTTTGTAAAACTTTGTGATTTGATACATATATGCTGAAATGGGAAATTCTAAATAATGATTTAGAATAGACTGTTTGCACATAAAATAAAAGTGTCTTCAAGTCAGTGGGAGCGATATTTGGATTTGTGAGTGTTTGGATATGATCTAAAAATAGATACGAAAGTATCATTCGATAAGCATCAAAATTGAACAAGTGTTTTGATAGAAATATCAAATAGTTTGATTGTCGGTCAAAATGCAGAGGAAGCATGTTCTCATAAGAAACAGCGTTAAAAGGTATATTGATATTTCTATACTATAAGTAAACAACACATTACTGATTTTAACAATGTATTTGTATTAAAATCAGTCATAGTTGTTTTAATACTCAATGTTAGATTTGTAAATAATGTCTTTTATAGTGAGTATAAAAGATATAGAATGTCCCAAATGATATACAAGGATACCCTATTAAAATGTTTAATAGAGAACATGTAAGATGGATTTCTTTGCATGATAATAGGAATTATCATACATATTATGTTGTCTACGATATCGTGATTTGTTCATGTATTTGATAGATGGAGCAAATATTAGATCCAAATTGATATCATTGAATGATATTTTAGAGTGTTCTCGTGTATTTATGAAATACTAAAGAATTTTTTACAGAAACAACGAACTACTTGTGAAGAAGTGTTCGGACTCAAAGTTTCATAAGTGATATTAAGTATGATATGCAAATAATAAATTGAAGTTAATAATCTTTTAGTTGGAAATGTTCCAAATGAATGACTGCTGATTCAATGGAAAAGGCTAAGTACATCGCCTTGAATAGTGTAGTAATAAAGAAATGTATATAAATATAAATGGAAAAATTTATAACTGACCCGAGGGTGATTTAAAATGTTGAGAATCCCACCAAAATTGTTGTTTGGTAACAATGTCATTATATAGTTCATAACAGAACTTAGAGCTCACAGGAGTTCGAGAGACATACTCTAAATCGTTCCACATGATAAAGGTAGTTTATCAACGTCAAAGAGAGTTAATTGATAAAGTAGATGATTAAAATATAATAGTATACTCGTTCACTAAGGGACTAATCTAATTGATTTTGAGGAAACCGATTAGATAAGTTGGATTAAGATTCCATAACTGACCCCAAGTGCAAGTGGGAGATTGATAGAGTTAGGGATACGCTCTAGAGGCAATTATGTAATTTGTTATATATATCTAACTTGGTAATCAATCTTGTGTAAAATAAAAGATGTTTTTCTTTCAATTATATACTTGATATAATGTGTTATATTGATTAATTAATTTAATTAAAAGTATATTTAGTAGAAAATCCATAAATGGTACATTTTTTGATAGTAGTTACAAAGTATTGTAACCATGAGTAATTTATCACAATGAAAATACATATACCATTTTAAATGTTCCTAGTCAAGATGCATCGAGACCGAATATCGATGTATCCGTTGAGACAAGAGTATGCAACACTCTCAAAATATTGGGTAGTTTATTCCTTATGGCTGTTGGGGGCACCAAAGGTTGCATACTGATAGTTATTGGATAACTATGGAACGACTTACTAGATAGTTTTTTGTTGGTTAATATAACTAAGGTCAAACAGAAAATATCGATGTGACTAATTTACATGGTTCTCTCGACTTGAGAATATCGTGGATCTTCAATATGAAAACTCCAATTTTATTATAGTCCAATCATGGAAAGGTGTTCCATCGAGTGACTATAGTTGGTTCGAGTAGAAGTAATGGAAGTGAATTCAAGAGAGGATTCGTCTCCTAAGTTATATGAGATTAGTATCACGATCAACTTAATTCAACTCAAAGTCAAAGTCTCTGACTAGAACATTTTGGTTGATAATAATTTTTATTATTAAACCAAGGACTTTGTGTTTGGACTATAGAGTTGGATATGGAAGATACTGGAATTTTGACCGTTACCAATTCTACAAGTCCAAAGTGATATAGTTTTAACGAAGAGAATTGTTGTAAATAAATGTTACAACCGGGTAACACTTAACAAAGTGAAATTAGATTTTACCAAAACTAAGTAAGTGATAAATTTGGCTAAAATGTCACAACACCTGCTAAGTGACATGTGAACAATAACATTCGAATAGTTCAATGTTAATCGTTGATCGAATTTACACCTGATGAGTTACACAACTGGAATGATGAATTCTCTTTAGACCGAACAATTTAAGTAGTTTATAATTGTTATAAATTAATTAATATTTATGAAATATTAATTATAAATTTTGAATATGATTTTAGGAATAAATATTATTATATATATTTATAATAGTTATAAATCGATCGATATGCGATATCGACGAGCAATTAAATTAGATTTAATTAATCATATTTATTTAGGCTAAAAATGGGTTTAAAGCCCATGATAGGGGTTGGAAATTTAAAAAAACTAAAGGCAATATGAATCATAAGATGGTGAAACAAAGGCTTGGAGATGAAGGGCTAAGATGGAAGAGAATTAGTAAAAGATGATCTAGGATATTGATCCTAAAATATCTCCAACTTCTCCTCTATATAAGCATCTCTATCCTTAACCTGTAGATGAATATTTGGCTACCTCTTCTCTCCATCTTGCTGGACGAATTATACCTCCTAATGCTCCAACTCAAATCAAATCAATTCAATTCAGTAGCCATTCGATAGCAAAGGTTCTACGATTCAAAGACTTGCAATCTGACGAATCGAGAAGGTTTCATGAGGAAGCAAACTCAACTTTACAAGGTGTGCAAAAGGGCTTTAGTTTAGGTAAGTATTTAGTTTTATATATGATGCGTAATCTCTGTATAATTCAATATTTTTCATATAAACACACACACACACACACCAGTATTATTGAATTGTTAGTTGGGTGAGATTCCTATATGTATTGTTGTTGTCACGTATATTGGTTGGTTATGTGTATAACAAAAAAATCCATTTTATTATAATAGTTTTGGTACACATAGCCGAAATTATATTATTTCATTTCTTATTATTTTATTAATTTTTTTATACATATATTAATATATTAGTTGATTTATTTACATGACTAATACTAAACTATATAATTATATCAAATAAAAATTCAACTAATATTTTTAAAATGCATAATTATATAAATTATAATTTTTAGAAACTGTAAATAATTTTTCCAGTGATTATTAATATTTTTAGTATTAATATTGCATGAATTAAAAATTTATATAAAATAAATTATGTTTCGAAAATTAGATCTTAAATTTTCAAAAATTAAATTAACTTTGTGGATAATTTCAGTTAGAAAATTAAATTTTTTCTAACTTTTTAATATTTTTTAAAACTCATTTTTTTATTAGGTCTAAATTAATTAATTAATGAAAATAATATGGGGGCGACTATTTGGATACAGAATTAGACATAATTGGTGATAGAAAAAATCTGGACCATTGGATCCCTTTGTCCTTATATGGAAGGTGGAAATCAGAGGGCAATCTAATGGTGGAGATCCATTATGTCGCTAATTATGTCCATATTTTGTGTCTAAATAGACTTTCGCAAATAATATTTGCTTTAGAAAATTTCAACTTTTTTTGTAAGATATTAAATATGATTCTAGATTTTCTAGAAATTCAAAATTCAAAATATATATAAATTATATATTTTCTATCATTTATTTATTATCGTTTATCCAATTAATTCATAATATTTATATATTAATATAATAAAATGATAATCAAAATTGTACCTGCTATGTATTCGATCAAGAACGTTAAAAAGGAGATTTTTTATTTTTGTAGTATATATATATATATAAATCATTATAAATCATATTTACATTTAAATAATATTATATATATATTTTATACATATAATTATTTTATTTTAATACATACATACATACATACATACATATCTTAATATAAATAAAATAATAATTTTGAACTTATACCTTATGTGTGTGTACACACACACATTTGTTTATTTGTATATTGTTTAACACTATAATATTTACATATAAATATACCACTAATATTTTCTCATAATATACTTAAATATATACACACCTTTGGTTTTATATATAATAAGCATAAACATATACACATATTTGGACAACATATAATACATATATGATGTGCTAACATGTCTGTTGTGATTAAATCCCAACATTTATATATGGACATGTTATACCCTTAAAGAAATATCATGTTACACATGCACACACATAAACATATATGTGAAACATATGTATATTTATATATAAATTGAAAATAAATTAAATAAATTTCTATTAACAATTTATAATTTAAATGAAATATTTGATTTTGTTTAATTTTAATTTAGAAATGTTCTAAATAAATTACACATCATAGGCCCAATAAAGATCCTAAGGGTAATATTTTTTTGAAATTCACATATAACTTCCACTATAGGCTGGCACAGTTCCAACATAGGGATTAGAGAAGGATATAATTAGAAATTGAATATTGAATCTCTGAAATCCCTTATCTTATCATCTTAAGAAATTCTGAATCATACAAAAAGACTGATAGAGCTCCCCTTGCATTCCCAAATAATTTGTGAATAAAAATGAGGGGCTAGCCTCTTATTTATGGTGCTTAGAAGGTGTCAGAACCGTCGGATTTAAGTCGGTTTAAAATAATAGAATCCAGGCCATTCGCGCCTTACAGAACCCTAGCCGTCTCTATATTCACCAGTCGACCGCCCTTCCTCAAGCGGTCGACCGCTAGCAATCAACCGACCTAAGAAGGTGGTTGACTGGTCTTAGTGTATTTGGAAACATTTGATTGTTTCGTTTAATTTATTATTTAATTCTTTATATAATTTTAATGTTAACATTTGTCTTACCTTTTACATAGACCCCAATTTACTAATCCAAGTTAACCATTAAATTTCAAATGCTAACATTAATTTAAAATTTGAATTTGAATTCCATTCGAATTATTTTAAATTCGAAAACTTCATACTTCAATAACTTTTCCATTTGAGCACCGATTACAAATTTTTTTATATACAAATTGATCAGAACCGCCACAGACATAATGGTGTAACTTACGTTGCCAAATTCTTACATTTACAAAATTTTCATTTTTAGCTTTATTATTAATTAATTAATTTCTTATTAATTTTTGTAGGGTGTTACATTCACCTCCCCTAAAAAGATTTCATCCTCGAAATCCCTAAGGGATAGATAATGTAATGCACACTCAACATCCATGTTATACAACCACGTTATCTACACAACCATCTACTCAACCAAAAGTGCAATGTGACTATGTATGCAAACATATTATAGGTGAGCTCAGTCCTAGCATGAATGCAAGATCATGACATATAGGCATGTATGCAAGTATCCTAAATATGCATAAAATTCTATATGAATGCAAAAATGACAGTAAAAAGTGTGGCAACCATCTCCTACCATCCAATCTAACAACCACGATGCAACAAAAAACCTAAATTTTAGGGAGAGAAAGATTACCGGCGAAAAGCTCTGGATAAGAAGCCTTCATCTTCTCTTCAGTTTCTTATGTGCTTTTTGTCAGATTATCTCCCCATTGTACTCGAACCAGCCTAATTTATTTATTGCGGAGCTTCCTAGTTCGTGCCCCACTATGCATGCTGTGGTACAGAGTGCTATTATTGGCTCCATCTCAATATCTACTGACTGATCAGGCTATACTGTAATGGTGGTGCTACGAAGTCATTTCCTCAAGTGTGACACATGAAAGACATCATAGACTCCTATCAACTGATCTGGTAACTCCACTCAATATGCAAGTTTCCATTTTCTTTCCAAGATTGAGAAAGGCCTAACAATACTTGGGGCAACTTCCCTAACTTACCGAAACACGTAACCTTCCTAAGAAGGGAAACCTTAACGAACACTATGCCTCCTACCTCAAACTCCAACTCCTTCCTTCACTTGTTAGCGTAAGACTTCTAACGATCCTATGTGGTCTTCATTCGCTACCTAATCATCTCTATCTACTCCAAGGTCTCGCAAATCAAATCTAGTCTAAGTAAAATTTTGTCGGTATGAAAGAACAATTAGGCCATTTGCATGGCCTCCCATATAACGCTTCAAAGGGTGCCATGCCAATCGTCACTTGTTGACTATTATTGTACGTGGATTCCACTAAGGATAAGTGCTACTCCTAATGTCCTATGATATCTATGAAGCAAGCTCTCAACAAGTCTTTCAAAATCCTATCACCCTTTCAGTTTGACCATCTATCTGTGAGTAGTAAGCAGTGCTAAGATTCAATGTTGTTCTTAAAGCTGACTGTAAACTCCTCCAAAATTTGTCAATGAATAAGGGTTGCCTATCACTAACAATTCTAACTTGGATTCCATGCAGTCGTATTACCTCCTTAATATAAATCTATGCTAGGGATGTCGCAGTCTTATTGCTCTTAACATGAATAAAATGGGTGCTCTTAGTGAGCCTATCTACTATAACCTAAATAGCTTCATTGCCTCTTTGACTTCTAGGCAAACCATCTATAGAGTCCATCATATACGCTTTTACTTCCAAATCGGCACCTCCAACGGCAATAAAAATCCTCCAGGGTTCCCAAATTCTATCTTTATTTTTTACCACATCAAACATCTAGAGACAAATTCTGCTACCCTCTTCTTCATCCTTCACAAATAGAAAATTTGATGCATATCCCTTTACATCTTATCTCTAGCAGGGTGAATGGTCATCCTAGAATGGTGACTCTTAGCCAAAACATCCTCAACCATAGAAACACAAAGGCATCCATCTCTCCTTGAACATCCTCTTTCATCGGCACACCTACCGCCATGATGAAAGTATTCTTCTCTCCTCAACTACTCAAAATATCTACTATCACCTCATCTTTCTTCTGCTCAAAATATCTACTATCACCTCATCTTTCTTCTGCTCTAGCCCAATACAATCCATTAATGCTAGCTTAACCTCCATTGCTCCCAAATAGCCTAAAGTGGGTCCTGTTGGCAGTTGGATATTGAAATTTGAGAGAAACTCCAACTGCCTCCACTCATATATAGCACCTAAGGTAGCATATCTTCGGCTAATGGCATCGCGACAATATTCCCTTTTCTGAGAGTATATTGTATCTCAAAGTTATATGATGCTATAAACTCCATCTATCCCTGCTGTCTAAGATTCAAATATTTTTGGAAAAGTAGGTATTTGAGTGATTTGTGATCGATGAACAACTCAAACCTTTCTCCCAAAAGAATGCGTCTCCACATCTTTAAGGCAAAAATAATGGCCGCTAACTCTAAATCGTGAATTAGATATCTCTTCTCATGGTCCTTCAATTGTCTACTAACATAAGTTATCACTCTTTTTTATTGCATAAGAACAACTCTTACTCCCGTACCACATGCATCAGTGTAAAAGGTAAAACGTAGTTCCATCGGGAATAGTCAACACTAACACGCTAGTCAACAACTCCTTCAGCTTCTCGAATGATTCCATGCATTTCTCATCCCATGCAAAAACTATATTCTTCTTGGTTAAGCGATTTAGTGGGACTTCTATCTTTGCGAAGTCCTTGATGAATCTCCTATAATAACCCGCCAACCTAAGAAAACTCCTAACCACCATGGATTATTGAAAATCTTCCAATCTGAATAGCTTTCACTATGCAGGGTCTATAGAGAATCTCTTCTCAGAAGCAATGTGTCCTATAAATCTCACCTCTTTCTTCCAAAATGACTTTTTGAGAATTTGGCTTTAAGTTCGTTCCTTCTCAAAGTCCATAGACCTCCTTTAAGTGGTTTTCATGCTCACCTTCACCTCTAGAGAATACTAAGATATCATCCACAAACACTACGATGAAATTATTTAGCTGCCCCCTAAAAACTCTACCCATCAAGTCTACAAAGTATGCGGAGGCATTCCTCAATCCAAAAGGCATCACTTCCCATTCATACAGTCCACTCGAAGTGCGAAATGTGGTTTTCTACTTACTATCCGTAGCTATCCTCAATTGATGAAACCCAGTGGCTAAGTCCAATTGAGAAAAGATTTTGGCACCAACAAGCTGATCGAACAAATCATCTATCCTAGGTAAGAGGTACTTATTTTTCTTAGTCAACTTATTGAGTTCTCTATAGTCAACGCATAACCCTAAAGAGTGGTCTGCCTTAATGGCAAAGATAACAGGTGCTCCCCATTCAGAAGTACTTCAACATAAATCCCTTTTGCAATAGCTTTGAAATTTGCTTGTATAACTCTCACTTTTCTTTGGGGGCCATGTGCCTTAATGGTAGAGTGAGAGGTCTAGCGTCCTCCAAATCGATCTTAAACTCAATCTCTCTTCGGGGTGGGAGACCCGAGACTTCTTCAAAAACATTAGAAAATTATCAAACTACGGGTATATACCAGAGATCATCTTGTAATAGGATAAAAGAATATAAATAGCCTAGCTCGACAACTCCTTAACATACAATGCTACTATCGCAATCTAAGATAGCCCCGTAGTAAGATAACCAATCCATCCCAAAGATAAGTCCATACTCCTTAAAACCAAGAACATACGTGTTACATGAAAAATCGATGTTACATATATCCACATTTAGGTCATTACTAATTAAAGAAAGATATTGTAGGATCGAAGTAACCCATGAGGGAAGGTGAATAGGCTTTATAATATCCAAAAGAATAATGAAAATTGTGGCACAGATAATAACAGAGTAAATGCAGAAATAAAAATGACACAATTTTACCCAACTTCGACAAAACCTCTCTACTACTACCCCCAAGGTTTCTACTAGAATTAAACAATCGACCGTTTATAGATCCTGTAAACTTGCAACTATCAATAACTTGATTGTTCTAACCCTACTCTCCAAACCCTGCCTCAACTCTATTCTCGAGTTAAGAATTTCCTGCTATTTTTCTACTGTCTGTCTCGAAACCCTCTCTCAGCTCTTATAGTCTCCTATGTCAGAGCAGACTCATTCTGCCTTTACTTGTAAAGAGAAGTATCCATAGTGAACCTAACATCAATCAATATGTGGGAAAGCAACAAGCTTCTCATAATTTTATTAATTTATTTATTCCTTGTCTGCATGTGGAGGAAAGGAACATTCATTTCGAGGAAAATAAAAATAGGTTTACTCTACCTCCTTTTACCTTTCAAAATGGATTAACTAAGATACGCCCCGTAGTTCGATCCTAGTTAAAACTAGAGTTCTATACTATTTAAAAAGAAAATTACAATAAAAGAAATTAATAATAAAACCCTAATACAAAAGATAATGTAATATTACCTAATAATAAAATAGATGAGTACATTCTTCACCCTATTTTATTATATTTGCAAGCCGATGCTTTTTCCTTCTTTGTTCATGAATTAGGGCTTTGCTTTTCGAAGCTGCTGATTCCTCTTGTCAATCAAATGAAGAAATAATTAGCAGTCTACTTGTTGATCGATTGCTTTGCTTGTATGATGATTCCTCTCGGTTGCTTCAAGCATTAAATGATGCTTTGCTGTGTTGAAGGCTTCAATGGTCGATTATCTTCGATTTGTGTTTTGGTATGAATTTTCTGATTTTATTTTTCTTTTCTACTTTGAACTTGATACCCTCAATTACAGATGATGATTTGGTTTTTATATGGATCGATTCCATATATTTCATATATACTAGATTTGATTCTCTCGATTTGAATTTTTCAGTCGATATCCTTGGCCATTCAAATTTCAAGTTGATAATATTTTTATTTCAGACTAGTTCACCTCTATTGCATATATTTATAATTTTTGGGTTGAATTTTTCAACCTGCATATATATTCTTCCTTTGCTGTTTAATTTCGAATTTATAATTTTAATTTTGACTTTTTTTATCTCCTATGCAGATGCTTGAACTGAGACCATGCTTGATAAATGATGAATTGATTCACTACACATTTACTTCTTGCATGTGTGTTGTATGATGATATCTGTGTTGTAGTTTGAATCTAGATTTGGGTTACCAAAATGATCAGAGATTTGTGTTACTTTGAATTGTTGACCTCCCATATACTTAAGTTGATGGCCAATTTGGATATGTGGCAGTGGTTGTAACAACCCGAATTCCAGTGGTCTGGATTTTTCACAAAAATGCTAAAACCCATGCCCACTGAAGCCCGAGTTGGTTCTCTAGTATCCTTCAAATAGGCAAAGACAAAAATATCAGAGCTCAATAATTTATCTCACAGCGGGATTGACTAAAATATAACAGTAAGTAAATACTCACCCAAATAATAACACTTTCTAAGAAAGTGTCATAAAGCTGAGAAGACTTTGTCATCTACCTAACCTATAAGATGTTATGAGGAGAGGGTCAGAATAAAAGTTCTGGTGAATGAATAAATTATATACTTCTAGGCTTAATTCTACATATAACATTTTATTTTCATTTACTCTTATATTAGGTTCATTAGGTTACAATACTCTCGCCTCTGTTCGTGAATCGTGCCCATCTACTCCATAGTAGAGTAAAACCTAATAACTAATATATACATATATGTAGCTATATGCCCAATGACCATATTGGTCCTAGGTACCACCCTTGATACCTTCCGTATCCTCCTCGAAAAGGGCTCCATCGTCTTGCTTTGAGAGCGTTCTGTAACTACATCTGTAAAGGACTGCTTTGTAAGGCCTACAATACAGATGCTCCATCGTCTTGCTCCATAGCTATATCTGTAAAGGACTGCTTCGTAAGGCCTGCAATATAGATACTACAATGTCTTGCTCCGCGAGCGTTCCATAGCTACATTTGTAAAGGATTTCTTCGTAAGACCTACAATATAGATGCTCCACTACTTACTATGAAAACATAAATTGCGTCCGCACTAGTCTATACCAGTGCTCGGACATCCACAATGTACCGCCCAGTGCGTACATTGAGGACTACATAATCATTCTATCTACTATCTGAATCCCACCAACAAGGTCTACCTTGTACGGAATTCAGTCGGGGATTTTCTATATCTGTAAAGGACTGCTTCGTTAGGCCTACAATACAGATATTCTAGTTGGTCCGTCTCTTTTTCATCGTGGCTATGGCCCCACGCAGCCACCCCTCAACTAACCGAAAGACTTCTAAAGAGTTAAGTGGTCGTGCCATACTGCAAACAATCTAACATCCAAATGGCGATGCCTCTCATCCAATGTCTCGATAGTGAAAGAATCGTTGGCCTGTTAGTTTAACTCTAGTCTTTCCCAAAATCGCTCTTGGTCTTGATGCTGGCTGATATCCGCATGCGACTATCCTTAAACTTACTTGCAAGTACTAGACATACGAATACCCTACTCCGAACACCAAGCCCTTCTGACTGCCTACAAAGGTCTGCTTCGTTAGGCCTATAATGCAAATGCAGTCAAGGCATACTCTCTTGTTGGAACACCTATAGACCTGCCTCCGGGGTGCAGCTTCGTTAGGCTTACCCAGTGGGCCATCCTAGAGCATCCTCACATCCCGTTGAAGTCTCATACTTCCTTGAAGCCCAAAAATACTAAGTTGGACGTGCTTCTCCATTTCTAAAATCCATGATGAACTACTTCGTTAGACGCTTCATCCTTTGGGCTGCTCCAAACGCATCTCAATTCATTTATTAGATCCTAAGTCTAATCTTTTAATTTGCGTTTAGTTTACTTTCTTATTCTGTTGGCTACTTATTTACCCTAATTAGCATATTCTTGCCCACGTCTCACCTCTATCTATTGTGAGATTTCCATTTATTTAATAGGAAATGCTGTTGGTATGAGCCACATTCATTATCTTGCTTATTTAACTTAATATAAATCTTAAGTCATTAAAATAAGCCTCTTTTATCATTCCTGCTTTATTTGCTTATTGACTTAATATAAATTATTTAAATAAGCTTCTACCATTATTATTGCTCATTAATTTATTCAAAGTCTCAAAATAAGCTTTTCCGTTCTTATTACTTAATTATAACCTATGTTATAATTCTACATGTAATTGTCATTTTCTCTTCTTTTATAGTCCGCACATAATTCCAGCATTTCTTTTCTGTTCTAATCTGACTTCTTTTATTATGATATAGAATACTCTTTTATTCTCTTATATTATATAATTCACTTATCATAATAACTATCTTCTTAAATAGTCTGCATAGTGAATGCAGACCTAGGTTCATTATCGTTTACAGCTTCAAGTTCTTATCTAATAATTTACTTGATTCATGTCATACTTTGCTTTATTATCTTCTATTCTAGGAAGTAATGCTATTTTATTTGGTTGGTTATGAAAACTATATTTAAAAATCCATTTCCATATTTTAATATTAAATAATACTATAAACAATAATCTGTAACTGCTAGATATTTCTTTTACTATTTTGGAATAGTGTAAAATACAGTGGTTTCTCTATTTTACACTAATTCTCTTTTTCTTTCTTTTATTCTAACAATTACGTTCATTCTTGTCTTGTAAATATTAAATTATAGAAATGTATCTTATTTTCTAAACCAACCAATTAACCTTTTAGTTACTCTCAAATCCAGTTATTAGATTAATTAACTTTTCTCATTTTAACGTAATTTATTACAGTAATTCCATTCCTCAAACTTTTATTACTTTACATCTTATTACCTTCATTTCAGTATTCTTAATTATTTAATCCATATTCACGTTTAATCTATTCTAACCCATACACGAAGAAAGAGGAGAAAATAGAAGAAGAATGACGGTTGCATAGAAATCCAAAACGTAGAAACAGATGTAAATAAATACTAATACTGTAAATAAAATGTAAATTCTTTATAGTTCAACATAACTTAATTAATAGGATTAATTATTGAATAAAATTATCTAAATGGGAATTTAACGATAATATATCTTAAACTTAAAAGATATATAAATAAATCCACTCACATTGCTAGCTTTCCAAATCTCTCTATTTTTATTTCAGATCTGTCCCTAACATCTATATTCACCTCCCTTGTAATCCCTATTTGGAATTACAAATGATATATTTATAGATCTATAATTTTTGAAAGAGAAAAGGAAGAGATTTGGATTAGAAATAGCAAATAAAACTCAGATCTAGGGTTTTACCTTTGACATAGATTTCTAATGTAACGATCCCGATTTTAAAGTGAATTTAAATTTGTAATTAAATTAAATTTTTGGGTTAAATTGTGGATTTGTTTGAAATTTTCAAACTTAATAAGAGATATATATTTATTGTTTTAAAATTTGGATTTGAAGCTCAAAATAAATATTTTCAATTGAATTGGATATAAATAATAATAATAAATAAACAAAAATATATAACAAACAAGATATTGTGTTAAAATATAAAATAAAATATATGTGATGAATTAAATATTGATGGTTAACCTTACATAAATAAAAAAATTTCAAGAGTAAGCTTGTAATACAATCATGTAGTTATAAAGAGTCATATACAAGAATACATGTAAGGTTGTATGAAGATTTTATTAACAAGAAAACATAAGTTGCATGTAAATTATGCAAACCAGGAAATAATAATACATACAAATTCAAATAGCTTGCAAAGGAGACATAAGGTACATATACATTTAATGCTTTCTTTTTTTTAGCCTAAAATCAAATCATATCAGCCGAAACTAAGTTTGGCTAAGTCAACAAAGAAATAGGAAAATCTAAAGTAAGGGGTAAATAGTTTAAAAGGTGTGCAAACACTTCAAGAAATAAACATGAAGCTATGAAAAAAAAGGATCATATACGAAATGTACTTGGAAGGAAGAAAAGATTATATGTGTAAACATAAGAAGGGACCAAGGCATTTAATGCCATTACCTCTAGTACATCAAGCAAGATCATCAGCCTCCATAGGCAAGAAAAAATCTCTGCCTAAATATTGTACAAACAATATTTTATCACTTGTACAAAATAACATTGCCTGTACAAACTCTATTGTATATATCAACTTCCATATTTTTCTTCGTTCAAACAAACAAAGGAAAAAAAATAGCAAAGAAAAAGAAGTAAACCATCACTTTGTTATACAAACTTAAGCTAAGCATTCAAGATCAATTAACAAAACAAGAAGATCCAGGAAACAGAAAAGAAAAGGAAGAAAAACAACAGCAAGTTTTCCTCTGTCATTTCTGAAAACAAAGTGAGTAAAAATCAACTTAAAATCTTTAAGTTAACTGTAAAGATGATTCTTTGTTTCATGGCATTGTATGTGTTTATCTTTGAGTATAGTTTGGTAAATATTTGTAGATATACAGTATACTCTGTATATTGTTCTTCTCTGTTATGGGTTACAAGGTTGATTTCCATTCAAACTTCAGTAGTTTTCATCTGAATCATAGTAAAGCTTCAGTTTTAAATCAAACAAGATAATGGAACTCAAATATTGGTTTTTAAAGTCTGATTTAAAACCCAAGGCTGTGAGATATCATCACTAAAGATTGTTTACAGGTAATCAAGGAAAATGTGATGAACCCAAGTATTATAAAAAGCTAGTACAAGTTAATAGCCTAAATTTTTACTGCAAGTCACGATTTTTAAAACAAAAATGACGATTTTTAGATTAGTATTTCAAGAGCAGTTTGTGTTTGAATAAAAATTTAATTTTTACGAATTGCTGATGATCGATTCATTGATAAATGTTGAAATTTTTGGTAAAGCTAGCTTGACGATCTTAGAACCCAGGAAAAATGTTCAAAGATTTATCTATTGCATGAATTAAAAGAACGAGGCCGGATTAGGGTTTTATTCGAGTTTTTGGGCACGTCTGAAATGAGACGAGTTCGTCTCCTACGCTTGATCGAGCATCTCGAAATTCTGGGAAATGGTCGAACGCGGCGTTGGCATGGTATGGCCAGAGTTCGAGCTACTCCGATGGTTGGAGCGACGTGGGCGAAGCAAATTTCCTTGGTGAGGATGGGTTCGAGTTTTCGAACTGGAAGCTCGTTTTAGTTTTGGAGATTTTCGCGACGAATTGAGCTATGCTTTCGAGTGAAGTGATGTTTCGCGACTTGCTGGTGGTCTTGGCTCCGACCATCAGCGGTGGTTTCAGCTGTGCATGTGCACGAGGAAGGTGTGGTGTCAGTTGTAATGGTTTGGGGAAGGAAGGCAGGCGACTCGAAGTGTTATGCGGGGAATTGGGAGGAAAGCTCGAAGATGAACTCGAGTTGTTTAGCGTTGAATCGGGTCAGTTTCAAAAACTTAAGCAAATAAAAAAAATTTGTTGTCACGGGTAGGTTTGAGCTGAAGCTCGAAGTGGGGAGCAATTTTGCTCGGGGGTAACTCGGGGAAGGTCTCGGGTCAGGCCAAAAAACAGAAAAAATTAAGTTTTGTAAATTTTGAAACATGAGTTTAAAAAAATTTGTTTTTGAAATGATTATCTGAAATAAATAAATTATTTTAAAAACTTAGATTTTTAAAGTAAAATTGTTTAAGAAAATTAACTTGATAAAATATTTGAAGAGTAAATCAAATATTTGAATTTTTAACTTAAAACAAAAATTCTTTATAATGATTAAATGAAGATTTGAACAATTAAAATTGTAATTATTTTATAATTAAAGGTTGATAAATTAAGAAATCATTAATTTAAGGATAATCAATTATTAATTTAAAGTTAGTTAACTTATAATTAAAGATTTATTAATTTATATTAAATTAAGAAATGAAAGTGATTGAGATTTATAAATTAGCAATTAAAGACTAATTAATTTATAATTAGGCATAATTGATCATTAATTTAAAGATAGTTTATGAAAAATAATTAGGTGATTGATTAATTATAAAAATCACACGGTTAATTCATCTTATCTGTAGATGATTAATTATTATTGAATACTTTGAACTGATTGATACCCCTATTCTGTGATTGTGATACCTTGAGATGCGAATTGCTGTGAATTGAATTGTGATCTGTGATTTGCTTCTGTATTTATGTGAAACCCTTTTTATCCGTAAAACAGCATTTAAACTTCGATGCGACAGGGAGTCGGATTCCAGTCGGTTATCCGAAACCCACATCGAATTGTAATGGCAAATCTTTGTGACTGATAAATTTACTTTATCTATGAATCTGTGAATGAAGATAAGCGTTATCGATTATACCGCTTATCGATATATCTGCGATGATCGATGTTGCTCTATTGTGTGTAAAACCCCTGGACTACACCATACACACACAAATATGGATTTCACGTGGAAATCGGTTAAATCACAGATGATTTAAATTTAATGTTTTTGAAATTGAAATTTTAATTTCAATTGATTTTGAAATTGGTAATTTGGGTTTAAAGTGAAAAGCTTTTGTAAATGAGTTTCAAAGATAAAAGTTATTTTGAATAACTTAATTGAGTTTGGAAAATTTAAATAATTTGATTTAAATTTGAATTCGAGTTTGAAATGGAATTGAAGTATTTTGAAAATTATGAAATGAGTCTTTAATTCAAAGATCGGGCGAGTTAATCCAACTTGAATTGGAATTGTTTCGAAAAGCTAAAAATGAATCTTTGGAAACGAATTTTGAAAGCTATAAGTTAAATCTTGATTTAAAGATTTAACGAGTTAATTCAATTGAAATGGAAATCGTTTTGAAATCCATGAATGGATATTTGTGAATGGGTGAACTTTTTGAATTAAATCTTTTTGTTTAAAAGATTGGAAATGGTAATTTGTTTTAACCATTCGAATGAAAAGTTTTGGGCTTTAAGCTGTGATTTAACTGAGACCCCAGTATCCATATGATTTTTAATTGCGCTCGTTATTCGGTTTAGCTGGGAAAGGACCTTTGTGTCATATAACCCATTCTGAATAACGATACTACGATATGGATAGCATTTGAAGACCGGTGTTGAAGACCGGGTATTTGCGAGAGTGATAGGATGACCTATCGATTGTCTCTGCACTGAGTAGCTACGGTATAGAGATTCCCTAAGTGATGGGAAGTCCGATTGGGACTGTGAATACCCGGATTGCAAGGGCTTCTTTGGAAGTGCCTTCGGTTCTGTTCGAACCCGGAACAGACTTGTATGGATGTGTGTCTGACGTTACACTTTGAGATGTAAAGATGGTTTCTATCAAATACATTTCTGTTGGTGGCGGAGAATTTATTCTCTTAGCTTAACACCCTTCTCTGAGACGTACGAGCTCAGAGGTTATGTAGTTGATGGTTACTAGTGATACATTCCCAATTTGGTAATGTGGCATACGAAGTGCTGCAGATCATTTGTTGATCGAAGCATGGCTTTGTGAAAAAGCGTAGCTTTGTGGACGAGACTTCGTCGAGCCTCACAGACCGGTAATGGTCGAAACAGGAATGTGCGGCAAGGTTTTTAGGGGTCACACCCCTAGGGTATGTCCATTTTCTTCTGGATAAAGGGTGGTATCATGGTATGGAGCCCAGATACTGTAACGACCCGTAAATTTCAACTGTTTTAATAACGTAATTAGTTGAAATTTTGTGAAATTTTAAACGATAAAATTTTGAAATAAAATTTGATATTTGGAATGCGTCTAATGAAACATAGCAACTGGTAAATTTTCGTCCGAAAATATGAAAGTTTATTTCGTGCGTAAATTCACTTCAATTTAATCAGTTAAAAAGCGATGAAAATAAAATGTTTCCGAAAACTAAATATTTTTACATAGAAAAATTCTAAACCATCTTCTGAGCAAGATGTCAGTTCGTCGTTTTTCCAAATTCGGACATCTTTGGCTCCGTCAATCTTATTTTTTAGTGTTTTTCTTGCATTTTCCACCTGTAGAAAAATTCGAATTTTTATAATTCAATCATACCACTGATACATGTATACCGTTTTGATCGTCTCATCCTACTGATCTCTACGGTATATTCATTCCTGTGTTTCGACGTCTAGTACGCGGTGAAATTGACAAAAAGCGATTACCGTAGAGGTGCCCGTTTTGAGTCTCTTGGATTTCTGTGCCCATTCATTTCTCAAACGGTTGAAAAACGAACGGCCATTTGTTTTCCCTAGAAATTTAATATGCGACTTTTACCATTCGTTTGATTTCATTTTTCCTCTGGTTCCTTCACTTTATCGGTTCGTTCCCCTTCTTTAACTTTACTATTTCATTTGAGAATAAGAAAGAAAAGAACGTTAGTTGCTCCATTTCCATGGCCCCTATCAGATCCGTGCTTCAACCATTCTGTTAAAAAAAAGTATTAATAATATATGTGTTGGATTTGTAAATATGGATGCAGCACCTCTCAAGCCTCCATCCATCTCACTTACATCCATATTTTTATGCATGCACGTGAAATCCAACATTCTCCATGTTTGCCAAACACCTCAACATCTTTTTCCATCACCAACTACAAACAACCCGTCCACATCCCATCCACCAAAGACCGCCAATGCACTTCTTCCCCTCTGCCTCGTCCTTCTCTCCCTACCTACATCACCACCAGACCTCACTACATCATGCACCTCCCTTGGCCGACCACTTGCCCAAGCGTTGCTCCGCCTCTTCCCTTAATAGCGAGCAGTCTAGGCTTTGAAATTTTGGTATGCAACACTCTCGATTTTCTTTCTAAGTATTATATTATATTATGATATGTTATAAAGTATATAAAGCATGAAAGTTTATGTTAGTGTTACTGTTAGTATATATATATATATAGAATAAGTATAGGTTGCAACACACGTATATATTTATTTTTGGATTTATGTTTACATTTTGTTTATCTATTATGTATTTTGAACGTGGTTTGACATTTTGTAAGACTAATGAAATGATGTTCGGTTCCTTTTCAAAACTTATACGTATATCGTGAGAGGCCTATATAATTGCATGTGAGGTTTGTTCGGTGCTCACCTTTGCTTCACTCTTTTCTGTTTTTTTTATGAATGATACTTATGTATAGGTATTTTGTTACTTATATATATTTAAAAAATGTCTTAAGAAACAACAATGTAAATATATATAGAGAGATTTGGTTTATATGCGGTTGTTTGTCTTATTTAGAATTGATTTTAAAATAGTTATATCTAGATCTGCGTAAGATATATATGCTGTGAAAGTTATACTATGATTTTACCCGTGCGTTTATATATTTATATATTGAATTTATAGATCGGTTTGAAGCATTTATTTCCTGAGATGTTTTTTTTGTAACAATTATATATTGGTATACCAATGATATATTTAGTTTTAAGAAACGATTTCAGTTATTGTACATGTAATATAATAAGCGTGTGCGTTTAAAAAGTTATTGTAATCTTGTAATGTTTATAGATTTGATTTTTGACAGATGTATATGCGTTTAAGTTAATATCGATTTTTAAATATATATGTTGTAAAGATTTTTTATTTTTTATTTATATATATATATATACATGTTTAAATTTTAGATATATAGTGGCTGCATCAATCTCTGGTCCATCTTAATTTACCTTCTCAATATCAAATTTGTCGCAGAAATTCCTAGCTTGTCGATGTCCCGCTTGTTCGTGTTCGTATCCGTGTGCGTGTCCGTGTCATCTTCTTTGCCTTCGTCATTCTCTAGCTTCGAAAGGTGAGCACTCACTCACGATTAACGTTCTTTTATTTATTAAATTTGATTTCAATTGAAACGACAATTGAAATATGTTGCTGTTAGTTAATTACACTGTTATATATGCTATTGCCTGTATCAGTTCACCTGTGACATCTGACACAATTATCTGTTAATTATTTATGCAATGATAATACTGTTTGGCTGATAATTGATTGATTGTTGATGTTTATATTGGACGTTAAACTGTTAATGTAAATTGATAAATAGTATGCAATTGAACTCGATATAGAATAGTTAAATGTTTTAAATTGATTAGTTAAATTTGTATAATATGACCCCTTTTACTGTTAAATCTATTGACACGTATGATTTGTTTAATTACACTTTGAACCACTGAATGTATGTTGTTAAATTGATGATGTATGAAATTGTAAATAGATGACAAGTGAAAACCGTAATGTAATAATCTTTAATCTACATGAAATGATAGTGTAGATTCTAGAAATAATTATATTAATTCGTACAAATAACAATGCGAATTAATACGATTATTTCGGGATTATTTAAATTGATTATTGGATTGTTATTGTTTGTTGTTATTGCTTGTTTATTTACTTTGACACCATCCCAGTTATCACACTGCAAGTTCCCATTGATATGCTTTGATTTTGAATTGAATTGGAATCGGGTTGAAATGATAAATACCCAAAATTGAACTTTGACCTAGGATAGGAAATTAAATAAAACCCGATTGGTCAATAATTTAATTTAAAAATAAAACGAAGATTTTATTTGAATAAATAATATGGTTTTGAAATGAAGTTGAAATTTGAATTTTAATGAAAGGAAAATGTTAATATTTAATAATCTGAAAAAAATATTAACAATATAATTTATGAAAGAATGTTGTTTAATTTGAGAAATGATTGAATTAAGTTTGAAATTATAATTAAGTTTGAAATTATTAAACTTTGAAATGATTTAATAATTAAGTTTGAAATTATAATTGAGATTGAAATTATTAAACTTTGAAATTATTTAATAATTAAGTTTTGAATTATGGAATACTTAAATAAGATTAAATTATTTAATGATTAAATTGAATTGAAATTCTTTAATAAGAAAATTGAATTTTTGAATAAGTGAATTTTACTTCGTAAATAATTGAAATTGAGTTTTCTTTATTAATTAAGTTTTTGGAAAATTATTTAAGAAAGTAAATAAGTGAAATTGAATTTCTTTAACAAGAAATGAAAATGTGATATTTTTGGAATTAATGTAAGACTTGAAATGTAAAGAATTTGATTTGATGAATTTAATTTAATTAAATTTGTAAGTTTTGATATAATGAAGTTGAATTTAAATAATGGATTTAATGAATTGGAAATTTAATGGAAATTGTTTTGAATGGCATAGTAACTTAACGAATATTGAATGAAATCGATAAATGATTTTAAATTGATTTGAATGTTAAATAAGATTTAATTTAAATGTTTTCGAAATGAAACTTGTATTCGAACTTGAATCAATATTTGGATTGTTTTAAATAGAAATTGAATTTGAATTATAAGATTTTGAAATGATAATTTGGAAGTTTTGAAACGTAAATTATTGGAAATTGGTTTTGAAAGACAAATGAAATGTTGATTTACGAATTCTAATTGAATTGAAATTGATTTGTTTTTGAAATAAACAAACGACCAATCAGTGTAATAATTACGAAATTTATTAAAGAGACCGGAATTCGGTTATGGATATACTCTCTATCTAAACCAAAAACCACTTTAATAACTATACGCGGAGTGATGATCCAGAATTAAGTGGTTGGAATGATGTACGTGTTGACTGAAGAAAGAGAACGATAATGGATAGCCTTGACACTTGTGTCAAATTGGAAATGACTAAAACAGGAGCTGTGCCGGGCCAATGGAGGATTAGCTACCTCAAGTGGACACACTTCTTCGAACTACTTATTACTTGTTGTCGATTGGTGCACCCTTGATTTTGGGAGTGTTGTTTC
Organism: Allium fistulosum; assembly: GCA_030737815.1. Classification (NCBI taxonomy): domain Eukaryota; kingdom Viridiplantae; phylum Streptophyta; class Magnoliopsida; order Asparagales; family Amaryllidaceae; genus Allium; species Allium fistulosum. Next base: position 1,293,410,864 of record CM060902.1, read on the forward strand.
ACGGTGTTGCGGGCGCTGCGGCGTTGCGTTCTCACCAGTCCGGATCAGGCGAACGGTAGTATCACTACCTTGGGTATTGCCTCATGTGCCTTGTCATACTTGTATTCCATTTATGCGCGACCACTACGATTTTGATTTGTACCTTTAGTATATGGATTGCCCTCTGGTGACTTCCGGTTTTGGGGAAACTACGGTCTTGTATATGCTTTTGGGAATAAAAATGTGTTAAGGGTGGAATGGGCCATGACTTAACGCTATTTTGATATCTTCTTATATTACTGATAGACATTATCTACTTATCGTACACTACTACATAGTAGATAGTTTAACGGATCCTTAAAGGATGGTTATTCCAAACATCCTTTGAGTTACTTGTATTTCAATTGCTATTTCAACTGAGTTGGATTTATTAATATAAGAATGTTAATCCTGACTCGAGTGTCTTGTGTTTTTGCTTTACGCTCGGGTCAGACTGAGTGTACCAGTATTCGAGACTCACCTTTGGAGTTGGAGCTTTGCTTGAAGATCCAGCCATCTATTCTGCTTTCAGTATTCGATGATTCCAGTGATGTATCATATTTCTCTTTTGTTGTATCTGGTTTAACTCTGATGTAACTTATACATTTATATAGTAGCTTCATGAACTACTATCTCTTTTATTTCCGCTGCATTTATTACTCTGTGTCTGTGATCTGTGATTATTTATTTACTGTATATGTTCAGTTTTGCCAAATTTAAATTAACAATGCGGTATTTTGAGCAATTCAACTCCGGCATGAGTGTCTACCTATACACTTATAATGGATGCGAATGGTCCAAAATGGCGGGTCGTTACAGTTGGTATCAGAGCTTTGGTAGCTCTAGGCAAAACTCAACATATAGGGTAAATGTATTTACAGAATCACTCCCATTCGAGTTTCAATCTCTTCTTTTCGACTCGATTTCTTTGAATTTTGGAATGTTCCCTACGGTTCCGAATTTCATTCGTATCCCTCACTATTCGTCTCTTTTCAAATCTGGAGCATCACATAACTCCACTTCGAATGACCCTTATAATGAATCGGCGGTCTCGCCAAATTTCGAATGATTTGTAAAGGGGTGAAACTCCTTTACAATAGGCATTGATTTACCGTAGATTTCTGTATCCTCGGTTTACGATGCTATCTATTCCCTGCTATACCTGAATTCCATCTCTTGAGATCGAGTGTTGATTTACCTCGGAATTCAGCAATTGATCTTATTATTAAAGTCACGGTCGATCCGGTTAAGGTTGCCCGTAAATTTAATAAGCTTATCCGTCTCCCGATTCTGTTAATATAATTATCTTATCTCCTGTCCGAACTTATCTTCGAATCAAATTTCTCTTTGATTTGAGTCCATCAAATTTGAAACCCTATCCTTATTTTGAAAATTCATTCCTGTATCGTCGAGCAAAGAAATGTATTTGTAAATTTAATTTTAAAATGTTTTAAAATATATTGTGTTGTTTGAGTTGTTGATGTTGATTTGGGTTTCCGATCGATTCGTCTGATCAACGCTATCGATAGAATTTCCAAAACACTTGAGCAGAGCAAACTGACACAATATCGTTTTCAAATTTGGTAAATAAAATTAAGTTTTGTATGATTATATTATGAAATTAAATTGTTAACGAATCTGTTGTCAAAAATGATAATATTTGATTATCATTTATTGTTCTAAATAAATTTATAAATATGGTTTATAAATTGATTTGGAATTTGAAATGAATTTAATTCAAAAATTTGAGAATTTAGTTTCCGGTGATTTCGAACTTTGGTTTTAAAATTTTAAAGTATATATTATTGGAAGTATTTTCGAATAGAAATCGTTTCCAAAGAATTTTAAAATGTTGAAATCAGTGCTCTTCTCTTTGTCGCTGGAAAATAATTTCGATGATGGCGGCCGCATCATCGACGTTCATTTTCGAGTTTCGAAGTGGAGATATTATTCTGTAGCATTGCTATGGTTTGTTTTGAAAAAGACTTTGATTTGAATTTCTTTAGTATAATTTGATTTATATATATATATGGGTATCTTATTTTAAAATTTAATTTGATTTGATATAAATATATTATATATATTTCTAAATTGTTTAAAGTTAATCGGAAATCTAATTCTTAAATTTTGTTAAAGGATGATTATAATTATTAATAAAACCAAAATTTGGAATAAATATTTAAACTTGAATAATTGAATTGGGAAAATTTTATTTGTATATTGTTCAACTGCATTCTAACACAACTTACCTAAATCATTCAGAAGTTGAATATGTAATTGGATAATATATAAAATAAATTGAATTTATAAATAAAATTTGAGTGTTTATAATAAATGTTATACACTAAATTTTGATTATAAAGATGTTAATAGAGTTAGATAGGATAATAAGTAAACTCAGTTAATAATGAAATAAATTTGTTTTGAAAGGATTAATAAATTGAAATTTGATCAACATATGAAAATACCTTGAATTTAAAAGAAATTAATAGATGTAAATTAATTTAAATCGGAACTTTTATGTTTTAAATTAATTTATATGGGTTAAATATATGTGAGTAGATATATTAAGTAGAATAAATTTAACTGTAATTTGGAATAAAGAAGAATTTAAAATTGTTGAAGAAAATATGATTATAATAAAAGACTATTCAAATTTATTGTAACAACCCGGGTTTTTCCTACACGAAAAACCGGACCATTTGAGTTAAGAAGAAGAGGTAGAAGAAGAAGAAAAATAGAAAACAACAACAGAATCTCTCATACAACTGGACAGTAATCATAACTTGTCCTCACAATCTGAATACACAGCGGAATATATAACTCAAATACGAAAGTACGTATCGCCATCCAGCTCCACAGCATCATTTCCTGTAATTTATAATACTCGGTCTGAAAAGTTGTCAAGGAGAAGGAGACGCGTGTACAGATGTTTCAACGCGTGGACAAACAGCGTGATCCAGAAGGCTCGTAGCTGATGAAAAGAAACGATAGATATGAAATAAATTTTGGCTGTGATTAGATTTTCCTTCAGATTATGATATTTAAATTAAATCGATAATTATCGTTTAAGCGTTTATACCTCGTACGATCACACGTTAATTCCGAAAGCTACAAAATTTGAAATCCGGTAATAATTCAATATTACGGACCCAATGGAACTGGTTTCGTCGGATTCCGAGACTGTGCTTCGAAGGTTAAATTTTTAACTTTAATTTCAAATATACAGTATTTATTTGGATAATTAATTATTAAATTTAATTATCGGGATTGGGTAAAATATGGAATCTCGATTTTAAGCCCGTTAAAAATAGTTCAAAGGTTCAGAAAATTTATATTGTTAATACTGAAGATGATAGAACTTTTAAAATGGAATTTTAAAGAGTTTTGTTCAGTTTTAAAAATATATCGTTGAAATTGAATTTAAAAATAGCCGTCCGAGGCACAGTCTCGGAATCCGACGAAACCAGTTCCATTGGGTCCGTAATATTGAATTACTACCGGATTTCAAATTTTGTAGCTTTCGGAATTAACGTGTGATCGTACGAGGTATAAATGCTTAAACGATAATTATCGATTTAATTTAAATATCATAATCTGAAGGAAAATCTAATCACAGCCAAAATTTATTTCATATCTATCGTTTCTTTTCATCAGCTACGAGCCTTCTGGATCACGCTGTTTGTCCACGCGTTGAAACATCTGTACACGCGTCTCCTTCTCCTTGACAACTTTTCAGACCGAGTATTATAAATTACAGGAAATGATGCTGTGGAGCTGGATGGCGATACGTACTTTCGTATTTGAGTTATATATTCCGCTGTGTATTCAGATTGTGAGGACAAGTTATGATTACTGTCCAGTTGTATGAGAGATTCTGTTGTTGTTTTCTATTTTTCTTCTTCTTCTACCTCTTCTTCTTAACTCAAATGGTCCGGTTTTTCGTGTAGGAAAAACCCGGGTTGTTACATTTATGGTTTTAGAAATTGTAAATTTAAGAGAATGGAATAATAAGATAATGAATTTAGAAATAGTTGAGATTGATTTTAGTGAAATCAAATGGATTAAATCATTTATTGAATATCAATTAATTTAAATTTGAATTTATATGGTTTAAATTAATTGTTATTTTATTTTTCAAATCTGTTTTTTCTTTCTGGTCGTTTCTATTCTCCTACCTCGTTCCTTTTCGAGGACGAAAAGTTTTGAGTGGGGGAGAGTGTAACGACCCGTAAATTTCAACTGTTTTAATAACGTAATTAGTTGAAATTTTGTGAAATTTTAAACGATAAAATTTTGAAATAAAATTTGATATTTGGAATGCGTCTAATGAAACATAGCAACTGGTAAATTTTCGTCCGAAAATATGAAAGTTTATTTCGCGCGTAAATTCACTTCAATTTAATCAGTTAAAAAGCGATGAAAATAAAATGTTTCCGAAACCTAAATATTTTTACATAGAAAAATTCGAAAACATCTTCTGAGCAAGATGTCAGTTCGTCGTTTTTCCAAATTCGGACATCTTTGGCTCCGTCGATCTTATTTTTCAGCGTTTTTCTTGCATTTTCCACCTGTAGAAAAATTCGAATTTTTATAATTCAATCATACCACTGATACATGTATACCGTTTTGATCGTCTCATCCTACTGATCTCTACGGTATATTCATTCCTGTGTTTCGACGTCTAGTACGCGGTGAAATTGACAAAAAGCGATTACCGTAGAGGTGCCCGTTTTGATTCTCTTGGATTTCTGTGCCCATTAATTTCTCAAACGGTTGAAAAACGAACGACCATTTGTTTTCCCTAGAAATTTAATATGCGACTTTTACCATTCGTTTGATTTCATTTTTCCTCTGGTTCCTTCACTTTATCGGTTCGTTCCCCTTCTTTAACTTTACTATTTCATTTGAGAATAAGAAAGAAAAGAACGTTAGTTGCTCCATTTCCATGGCCCCTATCAGATCCGTGCTTCAACCATTCTATTAAAAAAAAGTATTAATAATATATGTGTTGGATTTGTAAATATGGATGCAGCACCTCTCAAGCCTCCATCCATCTCACTTGCATCCATATTTTTATGCATGCACGTGAAATCCAACATTCTCCATGTTTGCCAAACACCTCAACATCTTTTTCCATCACCAACTACAAACAACCCGTCCACATCCCATCCACCAAAGACTGCCAATGCACTTCTTCCCCTCTGCCTCGTCCTTCTCTCCCTACCTACATCACCACCAGACCTCACTACATCATGCACCTCCCTTGGCCGACCACTTGCCCAAGCGTTGCTCCGCCTCTTCCCTTAATAGTGAGCAGTCTAGGCTTTGAAATTTTGGTATGCAACACTCTCGATTTTCTTTCTAAGTATTATATTATATTATGATATTATAAAGTATATAAAGCATGAAAGTTTATGTTAGTGTTACTGTTAGTATATATATATAGAATAAGTATAGGTTGCAACACACGTATATATTTATTTTTGGATTTATGTTTACATTTTGTTTATCTATTATGTATTTTGAACGTGGTTTGACATTTTGTAAGATTAATGAAATGATGTTCGGTTCCTTTTCAAAACTTATACGTATATCGTGAGAGGCCTATATAATTGCATGTGAGGTTTGTTCGGTGCTCACCTTTGCTTCACTCTTTTCTGTTTTTTTCATGAATGATACTTATGTATAGGTATTTTGTTACTTATATATATTTGAAAAAATGTCTTAAGAAACAACAATGTAAATATATATAGAGAGATTTGGTTTATATGCGGTTGTTTGTCTTATTTAGAATTGATTTTAAAATAGTTATATCTAGATCTGCGTAAGATATATATGCTGTGAAAGTTATACTATGATTTTACCCGTGCGTTTATATATTTATATATTGAATTTATAGATCGGTTTGAAGCATTTATTTCCTGAGATGTTTTTTTTTGTAACAATTATATATTGGTATACCAATGATATATTTAGTTTTAAGAAACGATTTCAGTTATTGTACATGTAATATAATAAGCGTGTGCGTTTAAAAAGTTATTGTAATCTTGTAATGTTTATAGATTTGATTTTTGACAGATGTATATGCGTTTAAGTTAATATCGATTTTTAAATATATATGTTGTAAAGAATTTTTTTTATTTTTTTTATTTATATATATATACATGTTTAAATTTTAGATATATAGTGGCTGCATCAATCTCTGGTCCATCTTAATTTACCTTCTCAATATCGAATTTGTCGCAGAAATTCCTAGCTTGTCGATGTCCCGCTTGTTCGTGTTCGTATCCGTGTGCGTGTCCGTGTCATCTTCTTTGCCTTCGTCATTCTCTAGCTTCGAAAGGTGAGCACTCACTCACGATTAACGTTCTTTTATTTATTAAATTTGATTTCAATTGAAACGACAATTGAAATATGCTGCTGTTAGTTAATTACACTGTTATATATGCTATTGCCTGTATCAGTTCACCTGTGACATCTGACACAATTATCTGTTAATTATTTATGCAATGATAATACTGTTTGGCTGATAATTGATTGATTGTTGATGTTTATATTGGACGTTAAACTGTTAATGTAAATTGATAAATAGTATGCAATTGAACTCGATATAGAATAGTTAAATGTTTAAAATTGATTAGTTAAATTTGTATAATATGACCCCTTTTACTGTTAAATCTATTGACACGTATGATTTGTTTAATTACACTTTGAACCACTGAATGTATGTTGTTAAATTGATGATGTATGAAATTGTAAATAGATGACAAGTGAAAACCGTAATGTAATAATCTTTAATCTACATGAAATGATAGTGTAGATTCTAGAAATAATTATATTAATTCGTACAAATAACAATGCGAATTAATACGATTATTTCGGGATTATTTAAATTGATTATTGGATTGTTATTGTTTGTTGTTATTGCTTGTTTATTTACTTTGACACCATCCCAATTATCACACTGCAAGTTCCCATTGATATGCTTTGATTTTGAATTGAATTGGAATCGGGTTGAAATGATAAATACCCAAAATTGAACTTTGACCTAGGATAGGAAATTAAATAAAACCCGATTGGTCAATAATTTGATTTAAAAATAAAACGAAGATTTTATTTGAATAAATAATATGGTTTTGAAATGAAGTTGAAATTTGAATTTTAATGAAAGGAAAATGTTAATATTTAATAATCTGAAAAAAATATTAACAATGTAATTTATGAAAGAATGTTGTTTAATTTGAGAAATGATTGAATTAAGTTTGAAATTATAATTAAGTTTGAAATTATTAAACTTTGAAATGATTTAATAATTAAGTTTGAAATTATAATTGAGATTGAAATTATTAAACTTTGAAATTATTTAATAATTAAGTTTTGAATTATGGAATACATAAATAAGATTAAATTATTTAATGATTAAATTGATTTGAAATTCTTTAATAAGAAAATTGAATTTTTGAATAAGTGAATTTTACTTCGTAAATAATTGAAATTGAGCTTTCTTTATTAATTAAGTTTTTGGAAAATTATTTAAGAAAGTAAATAAGTGAAATTGAATTTCTTTAACAAGAAATGAAAATGTGATATTTTTGGAATTAATGTAAGACTTGAAATGTAAAGAATTTGATTAGATGAATTTAATTTAATTAAATTTGTAAGTTTTGATATAATGAAGTTGAATTTAAATAATGGATTTAATGAATTGGAAATTTAATGGAAATTGTTTTGAATGGCATAGTAACTTAACGAATATTGAATGAAATCGATAAATGATTTTAAATTGATTTGAATGTTAAATAAGATTTAATTTAAATGTTTTCGAAATGAAACTTGTATTCGAACTTGAATCAATATTTGGATTGTTTTAAATAGAAATTGAATTTGAATTATAAGATTTTGAAATGACAATTTGGAAGTTTTGAAACGTAAATGATTGGAAATTGGTTTTGAAAGACAAATGAAATGTTGATTTACGAATTCTAATTGAATTGAAATTGATTTGTTTTTGAAATAAACAAACGACCAATCGGTGTAATAATTACGAAATTTATTAAAGAGACCGGAATTCAGTTATGGATATACTCTCTATCTAAACCAAAAACCACTTTAATAACTATACGCGGAGTGATGATCCAGAATGAAGTGGTTGGAATGATGTACGTGTTGACTGAAGAAAGAGAACGATAATGGATAGCCTTGACACTTGTGTCAAATTGGAAATGACTAAAACAGGAGCTGTGCCGGGCCAATGGAGGATTAGCTACCTCAAGTGGACACACTTCTTCGAACTACTTATTACTTGTTGTCGATTGGTGCACCCTTGATTTTGGGAGTGTTGTTTCACGGTGTTGCGGGCGCTGCGGCGTTGCGTTCTCACCAGTCCGGATCAGGCGAACGGTAGTATCACTATCTTGGGTATTGCCTCATGTGCCTTGTCATACTTGTATTCCATTTATGCGCGACCACTACGATTTTGATTTGTACCTTTAGTATATGGATTGCCCTCTGGTGACTTCCGGTTTTGGGGAAACTACGGTCTTGTATATGCTTTTGGGAATAAAAATGTGTTAAGGGTGGAATGGGCCATGACTTAACGCTATTTTGATATCTTCTTATATTACTGATAGACATTATCTACTTATCGTACACTACTACATAGTAGATAGTTTAACGGATCCTTAAAGGATGGTTATTCCAAACATCCTTTGAGTTACTTGTATTTCAATTGCTATTTCACTTGAGTTGGATTTATTAATATAAGAATGTTAATCCTGACTCGAGTGTCTTGTGTTTTTGCTTTACGCTCGGGTCAGACTGAGTGTACCAGTATTCGAGACTCACCTTTGGAGTTGGAGCTTTGCTTGAAGATCCCGCCATCTATTCTGCTTTCAGTATTCGATGATTCCAGTGATGTATTCTGATTTGTATCTGATGTATCATATTTCTCTTTTGTTGTATCTGGTTTAACTCTGATGTAACTTATACATTTATATAGTAGCTTCATGAACTACTATCTCTTTTATTTCCGCTGCATTTATTACTCTGTGTCTGTGATCTGTGATTATTTATTTACTGTATATGTTCAGTTTTGCCAAATTTAAATTAACAATGCGGTATTTTGAGCAATTCAACTCCGGCATGAGTGTCTACCTATACACTTATAATGGATGCGAATGGTCCAAAATGGCGGGTCGTTACAGATACTTAACTCGTGTGGACACTATACATTTATCACTTTGTGATGTTGCTTTGTTGGTTGAGGGGCCCCTCGGATAAAGGTCGGTAACGACCGGGAATGGCATACTCGCGTGTGGTAGTTACCTAGTTATAGCTTGGATACAGCGTGAGGTAGCGTCAGTGTGTTAGTTACTTAGTTACAGCTGTACAGCGTGAGGTAGCGTCGGCCTTGTTTAGCAGAGATCCGGTTAGGTTCTCGAGGCGTCCTTCTAGAGGCGTTCTCATTTCGGTAAGGAAGTTCCTTTGCCTGACCATTTGTTGGAAATCCAAAGAAAGAATACGAACCCTGTACGGTTTTAGTTGTAGAACCTGCCATTTACTTATGGTGGTCACCACTGTTTAGATGGTAGCTATAGTAGGCATACAATAATGGTTGTATGCTGGCTAAGATTTATATTGTATTTTCGAAATGGCTTTCTACACTATGCACTAGTAATAATATCAAAGAATTTTTCTTGTATTAAGCATATTTGACTATCATAAGGAGAAATCTCCTCCAATTCTGCGTTTGCATTGTGTGTGTGGCGGGAGGCCTTATGGTAGTTTCATTTTCCGAAAACATGAACGATTCTTTTTAAAGATCTGTTTATATAAAACAACTACTTTTGTTTACTCATACCAGTCCCATGACTGACCCGGAGTTTATTGTTTCTTTCCTAAACTCTAGGTGCCCATAATTTCCCCACGGGCAGCCTAGTAGCAGGTTTTCCGTGCTTTGGTGTTAGCTGGATTTTGGAGTCTTTTTGGGTTTAGAAGCTATCAGATTTTGGGAAGCTTTTTTCTTGGATATCTTTTGAAGTGCTTGGAGTTCTGAAGGCCTTATCAAGTTGAAGTATGTGGGAACTTTTGGAGTATCTGTTGTTCCGTTGTGGAGTTATTATCTTCCTGTTATTGTATCTATATGTAGTGCTCTAGTATGGATGATATATGTATTATGAACTCTGATGTAGTAATGGATATTATGATGATGTTGTTCCTGTGTTGTATGATATTCGGTTTATTTCCGCTGTTTTATATTCATCTGATGTTGTTATAAGCTCCGGCGATACGAATTTGATGTTGTTTGTCGGACATCGAGTTCGGATCGTTACATCTAATTTGAACCAATTCCTAATTCCCTAATTAATTCTATTCTCCTTCTATTTAGATCTAAATTCGTGTGAATTAGATCTAAAATTTTGTTATTAAGAAAGTGTAGAAGAGATAGAAAAATGGCAGAGCTTCTGTAGGCAAGAGAAAAATAATGAGAATAAAATGAGGCTCTGCACTTATATTTATAGTGGTTCAAATCAGTGCTAACCATTAGATATAAAACCCTAAAATCTAAAGTGTACACTCAGTCTATGGACATTAAATTAATATGTTTTTTTCTACGTTTGTTTTTATTTCAAATTGATTCTCCAACAATCTTTTCATTAATCACTTCCCCTCTCTCTCGCAATCTATGGAAACATATATTTTTAAATGTGACGTTTCTTTTAAATAAGATTCCTCTATTAATCACCCAATTAATAGATTTCATATATACCTAGAATTAATTTACTATCCAATTAATCCCTGCCGGCACTATGATTTCTTACCAAATTAATATGCCACTCAACACCATATTAACTCGTCACATATATGCATATTAATTTATTTTATTTCCATAATTGTTGCATGCATATATTCTATAATTGAATTTTGAATCACAATCTTCATTATATATGTTACCATAAGTCTCCATGTTTATTAATTGACAATTGATTACTTGCATAAATTACTCTTCCTCCATTTTATTCTCTTGCACAAACATATATGTTTCTAATCATAGCAATTAGTTGCTACAATATATGTTCCCTTTCTTGTCAGTTCCTGTCAATTAATCACTTCTACTAATTAATTGAATATTAGTTTCCCTTTTAAACAAACACCGTCAATTAATCTTCCCTATTAATTGATTTTACATAATTTCTCTCTCTAATTTATTTGTTACACAAATATATATGTATTCCAAATAATATTAATTAGTTGCCCCATTTACAAACATTTCTTTGTTTTAAAATTTCAAACGTATATAACTTAATTGAATTATTTGCATATATAATTGTAATTTAACGCGGGGTGTTACAGTGGTGTTGTATTGCTCAGACTTGTATTCTTGATGATGTTGTATGGATGTGATGCACTGATATGATGATGTTTTGTCGATGAACAATGTTGCACATATTTGCACCTGCCTGTGCTATGGTTGCTACACCGGTGTGCATCTTTTTTGTTGCACTTTTGTGTTGCTGTTTTAAAAGAAACCAGTTTTATTCTAGTGTTGTTGTGCATTTTGTTATGTGTGCCTGAATATGCCGAACTGTGTGTTGTGTCTTCTTTGTGCTTCATCTTGTTTTGTTGCATATGCCTGTTGCTATGCATTTTCTATGCACTTGACCCTGGTCTCGACTTTTGATGTTGCACCAGTGTACTATGTGTGTGAATTCTTGTGTATTTCATCTTGTTGCACTATGTCTATGTGCTTGCTGCACTTGTACTTCTGGTTTCTGGTGCATGTACTGAACTGTATCTCTTTTACTTGAGTTTGTGCATTTGCCTTGCTTTTGTTTTGTTTAGTGATGCACATGTTGCATCTCTGGTTCCATTTACATGCTTGTTTACTCGACCCTATGCATTGCTCCACTTGTGCACTTGCCTTTGAACTTAATTGTTTGTATTCTGGCCAGCTTGTGCATTGCTCCACTTACTTGTGTTAAGCTTTTTGGCTTGACCTCACACTGCTTGTGTTGAGCTATTCAGCTTGACCTTGTATTTGTTCCTGCAATTGAATTGATGCAAGTATGTTTTGTGTATGTACTCGATGTTATGACATGTACAATGATACAATGTGCAAGTCATACGTTGCTCATGTACATTAGTGATGTTTTTCGTGTATATTTCAGAAGTTGAAAAGAACAAAACCAATATACTGAGGCAACATCGAGTTTAAAAGAAACTATTTATATTTTTGCATTTTAAATTCGCTTCTTTTTGCTTTTTACCGCATTGTTATTTCAAAAGGCAAAACAGATGATTGGACCAAAACTGGAGCAAGGAGATAAAGATCGTATTTGATTGAGTGAGGATAGAAGAGATTACAAAATGTTGTATATGAGAGTGAAAATGTAGTAATGGATATAAAAGTGTAAAATATTGTTGTACATGAATATTGTATTTAAATTTTTTGAAAGCTCTTGTTGTAATCGTGTGTACTATTGAAATTATATTGAAATAAGATATTTCTGTGGGTTGCGAAACTATGAATCTTAAGGCTGATTAAACATTGGAAGGGAGGTGAGTAATGTTTTATGATTTATGTGAATCTTTTTAAAATTCTTTTAAGATTATTATTACACAATGTAGAATCAATAATCACAGATGCAAACGCAGATAATATAAATGATGTAAAGTAAAAAGTAGAGAATTAGAGAGATCACACCAAGGATTTTACACTGGTTCAGAGTTGTCCTACATCCAATCTCATACAATTGCTTCTATAGATTTCTTTTCAAATGCCAATCTTTCAATGGGCAGAAGTAAAACCCAATACAATCTCGATTTCAAGGCACGAGACACAGTCTCTAGATTTCTAAGCTCTGGGTACACTCACTTGATTTGGAAAAGACAAAAGCACACCCACTTGGCAGAGTAAGAGGAGAGAACATAATAAGAAAGTAGTTGTTGAAAATTCGTTTGAAAACCTCCTATATATAGAGAATGAACAGACATGTCCATTCGCGAAGAGTTTTGACAAATAGACGATTCATTTCAAAATTTGAATTTCAAAATATCGGCATTTATGTTGACATACATCATATGGATATGTCGACATATCCCTTTGAATTTTGAAAAATTCTTTTGTTTTAAAATGTTTTGAAAATTTATTCTTTGCAAAATATTTTGGTACTTTCTAAAATAGTTTAAACATAGTTTATAAGCATTTTAAACTTTAAAAAACTTTTATAAAATATTTTTAAATATATTAAAAATATATTTTTACTTAATGAATAAAAGAATATAAAAAAGAGAGATGGTGATCAAAGATTGCTACCATAAACTTTAACAATAATCTAAGACTCTATATACTATACTATAGTCTTGAAATCTTCATATCTTGACCTTTATACTCATGCGTCTTCATGTCCATTTCTTGAGTCTCTATATTGTACAGTCTTCAATTTAATACCTATATAATATTTTGCACTATACACTATATACTATATATCTATACAAAAGCATTAGTAACCATATTTTATATGAATGTATTACCATTACTAAGATTGTTATCATCAAAATCAATAACCGAGGTATTAACAATTTGTTGAAATAAAATTTCATTTGTTTACTTCTATCTGTGATTTTATAATAGTACCGTAGCAAACACAATAAATAAATATATATATATACATACATACATATATATATATATGTATGTATGTTTATTATCATCAAACAAAAATCATAAACTATTATATTTTATAATCTCCCCCTTTTGATGACAACAAACATATATTAAGATTTTGTGACAAACAAATGTTTTTGATGTTTTTGTGATCAAGCTCCCCCTATTTATATACTCCCCCATAATTAGACTCCCCTTACACAGACGCATGCAATTAAAAAATGAAAAATTGATTCATTAAAATAATTGCGAAAAAACTATCAAATAAAAATAACTCGTGAAAGACAACATCTCAAATAACAGTAAGGTTATTACTCAACTACGAAAATCTTAACATATCTCCCTCTTTTATTATCATTAAAAAAATTGAAATAGTGATGAATTTTGGTTAAAACCACAAATCATATAGAGAGGAATATATATTGCAAATTCCAGTTAATTAAACAAAAATAACAATATTTTATTTATTAGGCACAAATTCCAGTTTAGAGTGACGATGGATTATGGTTTAGGGGAAATTTATATAGTGACAGTAGTGTGGTATCTTTAATAAAGGAATTTTTTTTATAAATTTCTCTTTTAAATATTATAAAAAATTTTAAGCACTTTCTAACAACGCATAAGCGTTAGAACTTTTACATGAGGTTAGTAATTACTTAAAAAAGAATGTCAAGCATTTTCTTACCATGCATAACCGTGAGGACTTTTAAATAAGGTTAGAAACTACTTAAATATTTATCCCTCTTGTATATGAGTTACATCCATGCATAACCGTGAAGACTTTTAAATGAGAATGTAAGCACAAATCCAGAGATTAATGTTATTCACTCATGCATAACTGTGAGGATTTTTGAATGAGAGTGAATACTTTGGGATAGAATTATAAATTACACTTAAAAATATAATTCCTTATTTTTAAATACCAACTTTTACACACTATATTAAATTTTGGTGTATGGATTATAAGAAAGATGATAGTAATAGAAATAATCAGTGAATATGTACTAATTTTAAAAATATTATAAAACTTGTTCAATTTTCGTGAAACTTTTAACATATACTTCCTCTTGCTATGAAGTATAATTTAATCACTACCCATCACTTTCTCGATAACTATTAATAATTTTTGATAAATTTCAAAAGGTTCAAGAAATTAACAACCATCATTTCCAGAGTAAGTCCCTTACCAAAGTAAACAAGAGTATTTTTATTAAAGAAAATCAGGGTAAGAATTTATGTTATTTGAAAAAAAAACTAAATCCAAAAATTGTGAAAATCTATTTTCTACAAGGTGTTTTGTTAAAATGAATTTTGCTAATTTTAAAATCAGTTGAAAACGAAAGTATGATTTTAAACGGAGTGATGTCTAATACCACTTGTGCTCTAATTGCCTAAAATGATATGTTGTTATATTAAACAAGGAGACCGTGTACTCCTCAATATCACTTGAATTGGTTGAATTTTTTTAGCAAAGCCATTTATGTCAAATAGAGGCAAAAACATTTCTATAGAGCAAAGACATGCACATTAAAAATTACTAGCCATTGATTTGTTAGTCGTCATTAAAGGAAATGAAAGTTAATTGTCATACCAAAGCAATTGCCCATTTTTGTTTTGAAAGTTCGGTCCATTTGAAACCACTATTTGAAAGCTTTAAGTCCGTAGTTTGATTCAGCATAAAACATAATAGTTTTAGATATTTAAAATTTCTACCTGCCAAAATTGTTTTTAAGTTAAGAGATGAATCGCTCAAAGGTTATATCTAAAATACTACAACTTGTTTGTATAAATTGGAGATACTTTACAAGTGATGCACTTGAATGATTGTTGTTTTTCAAGATTTTACAGAATGAATTCACAAAAACTCAAAAAAGCAAAGTTGTAGTGCTATTAGTTAATTTTCCAGAACTTCAAGAATTTCAAAATTCAAAGTTAAGATATTCAAGTTATGATTGATTACTACAGCTTTGTTAAGAAGTTCTAAAACAGTTTTCAAATAATATTCCAAATAATTTGCATTTTTTTAATGGTTTAAGTTCAAATTCTGGAAAAACACAAAAAAATTATTGAATTATCTATTATTTTCCAAATCATCATGAATTTTTCAAATCAGAGTTAAGGACCTCAATATATGGTAATTATACCCCAACAATGTTAACAAAAACACAATTAACAATAAGAAAAGAAAATTGGGTTTAGATATTATACCTTAACTTACCTTCGATGTTGGGTTCTGGTTCAAAATTTTTTGTCAAAGTATGTAGATATCCACATCATTTTTCTAGGCTAAGGAAAATTGGAATTATTGATCTTCAACCATATATAGAACAACTCGAAGTTATCGTAGTTGTTCCTTAGCCCATTTTTGTACCTAAATGTTAGAAGAAACGAGTGGTCTAACAAAGGATGTAGAACAACTCTTATTTTCGTTTGTAACCTTTGGTACCTAAGTTCGTCTATATAATAAAACATTAATATTTATGATTGTACCCTTGGGGAACCAAACTTGTTTAAATTAAAAAAAAATTCATTTATACCTTTTAGAACCCAAATTTGTTTAACGGTTTTATGTTTGTTTCTATACCAACATTAATTTTGTTTATGCCCAAATTTTCCACAAATTAAACATTTTAAAAATTCCTTTTGAAATTTAATATTATCACAATTCTTTCTCTTAGTTTGTTCAACTTTATCATATCCAAGACCATTTTTTGTTTTCGGTGATAGTCTGACTTTCTAACAACATATTTAGTGATTTTATTCTCTTAGAAAATTTTTCTATTGTTAATTCAAGTTACTGAACCTTAGATCTAAGAGCATTGTTTTAATTTAAAAGTGAGGTGCATCTTTTGATAGAATTTTCTCTTTTTATTTCATCTTTGTTTTTCAAAGTCAAATTTCATTTTCGATGATTTCAATTGTAATCTTAGAGCAATTAATTTCTTCCTCTAGAGAATAACACTTCTCACACTCTATGTTAAAGTTTTTAATGTTTTCAATCATCAGTTCTAACTCATTATTTACACCAAGTAGACTAATTTTTTTCCTTCAGATTCTAGTTTATTATATCGTTGTTGAATTCTATCCACGGTTGCATTTGGCTAGTGACATACCAAAAGTAAATCATCATGGGATAAGTGCGCTACCTAATTTGGTTCATCGTTGTTGTCACTTATTCTATCATCAGGCATATATTGGCTTCTTCTTTCTTACAATCACTGTTCTCCTTGCCTTCTTCTTCACTCTCATCCTAAGTGGCTACGAAACTCCTTCTCTTTTCTTTCTTTGCTTTGTTGAGTCGATTATGCGGAAAATTTGGCTTGATGTGACCTGGCTTATTACGTCTATGACATATGATTTTTCCTCTTCCGATTCATTTAGAACTTTGACCATTTGGGTTTTTATTCGTTGGTTTACTATTGGATTTCCATGCTTTCAGGTCCACTTTTTGAATTTCTTCATCAATAGTGCTAGCTCAGTCGTGGCATTGTCACCATCGTCACTATCGATTATACCTTTTAGGGAAATTACTTTCTTTTTCGAATTTCCACTTCCACGTTCTTCTTCGACTTTCAGTTCCATCTTACAAGTGATGAGATTTCCTATTAGTTCCTCCAATTTAAGCTATTTTAAGTCTTTGGATTCCTTAATTGCTATCACTTTTGCCTCAAAACTTCTCGGGGAGATTCTCAAAAAAATTTAGGCCATCTTTAGTTCCGTGTAAGCTTTTCCAAATGTTTTGGATTTGAATACAATATTTGAAAATCATCCATACATCTTCTTTATATTCTTATCTTTTTTCATCTTGAATTCTCATTTTCATTATTGAGCATAGTTAGATGATATTCCTTGACCTACGATGTACCTTCACGAGTCACCTCAAGAGTATGCCAAATTTCCTACATAGTCACATAGTGATAAATGCGATTGTATTCAATTTTATCTAAGGCACAAATAATAAAATTCATAGCTTATTCATTAGATATATATAAACTAAGCTCAGTAGCATCCCACTAATCTTTTTCCTTCGGAACTTCGTGACCATCTATATTTATTGTAGGTAGATTATAACCAGTTTTAACTATATCTCATGCATCTATATTATCTAAAAAGATTTTCAACCTAGTTTCCCAATATGAATAATCAGTACCGTTATATATGGGTGGCCTAACAATAGATCGTCCTTCAGAAAAAGCGTTATTAAAACTATCCATAGTTAAAAAAGTGAATTTGACTACCTAGCTCTATACTACTTGTAGGATCGAATTAACCGTAGAGGAGGAGTGAATAGGGTTTATAATAAATTCACAAGAATAATGAAAATTGTGGTACAGATAATAACAGAGTAATTACGAAAATAAAAACAGCATACAATTTTACCCAGCATTGGCAAAACCTTCATAATATTGTCCCTAAGGTTTTTACAAGAATCAAACAACAACTACTTACAAACCTTATAAACTTGCGACTATCGCTACCCTGATTGTTCTAACCCTACGCTCAAAACCCTGCCTCAACTCTATCCTCGAGTTGAGAATTTGGTGAACTACGCTTCGTAGTTCGATCTTAGTTAAAACTAGAGTTTTATACAATTTAAAAAGCAAATTAAAATAAAAGAAATTAATAATAAAACCCTAATACAAAAGTTAATATAATACGACCCAATAATAAAAAAGATTAGTATATTCTTCAGCATGTTTTATTTTATTTGCAAGTCGACCCTTTTTCCTTCTTTGTTCTCGAATTAGGGTTTTTCTTTTCGAACCTGCCGATTCCTCTTGACAATCGATTGAAGAAATAATTAGCTTTGTTTCCCTGGTCGATCGATTTTTTTGCTTTGCTTGTGTGATGATTCCTCTCAATTGCTTCAAACGTCGAACAATACTTTACTGTGTTGATGGCTTTAATGGTCGAGTATCTTTAATTTGAGTTTTGGTATAAATTTTTTAATTTAAGTTTTTTCTGCTTTGAAATTAACATCCTTAATTTCTGATGATGATTGGGTTTTTATAGGGATCGATTCCCTATATTTCATATAAACTAGATTTGATCCTTTCAGTTTGAAATTTTCGGTTGATATCGTTGGCCGTTCGATTTTTTGGTTGATAGTATTTTTATTTCATACTTTTCACCTTTGTTGCATACATTTCAAATTTTTTGGGTTGAATTTTCCAATCTGTATATATAATTTTCCTTTGCTATTTAATTTCGAATTTCTAATTTTGACTTTGACTTGTTCAACTCCTACGCTGATGCTTGAACTGAGACCATTCTTGATATATGATGAATTGATCCACTGCATATTTACTTCTTGCGTGTGTGTTTTATGATGATATTTATGTTGTAGTTTGAATCCGGATTTGGGTTGCCAAAATGATCAGAGATTTGTGTTACTTTGAATTGTTGTCCTCTCGTATACTTAAGTTGATGGCCGATTTGGATATTTGGCAGTGGTTTTGTATTGCTCAAACTTGTATTCTTGATGATGTTCTATAATGATGTTATAGGCATGTAATGCACCAATATGGTGATGTTTTGTTGTTGAACAATGTTGCACATATTTACACCTACCTATGTTTTGGTTGTTGCACTAGTGCATGTCTTTGTGTTGCACTTTTGTGTTTCTGTCTGAAAAGACATTGGTTTATTCTTGCATTGTTTTGCATTTTGTTGTGTGTTCATGTATATGTCGAACTATGTCTTCTTTGTGCTTCATCTTGTTTTGCTACATATGCCAGTTTTTGTGCATTTTTTGTACACTTGACCCTGGTCTCGACTTTTGATGTTGCACCAGTGTACTATATGTGTGCATCCTTGTGTATTTCATCTTGTTGCATTATGCCTATGTGCTTGATGCACTTGTACTTGTGGTTTCTGGTGCATGTACTGAATCGTGTCTCTTTTACTTGAGCTTGTGCATTTGCCTTGCTTTTATTTTTTTAGTGATGCACAAGTTGCACCTCTGGTTCCATTTGCATGTTTGTGTACTTAAGCCTATGCATTTCTTCACTTGTGCACTTTCCTTTAAACTTGTTGTTTGTATTATGGCCCACTTGTGCATGCTCCACTTGCTTGTGTTGAGCTATTTGGCTTGACCGGGCACTGCTTGTGTTAAGCTATTCGGCTTGACCTTGCATTTATCCCTGCAATTGAATTGATGCAAGTATGTTTTATGTATGTACTCGGCCTTATGACATGTATAATGATATAATGTGCATGTCGTAGGTTGCTCATGTACAGTAGTGATGTCTTTGGTGTATATTCCAAAAGATTGAAAGAACTAAACAAATATACTAAGGCAACATTGAGTGCAAAAGAAACTATTTATATTTTTACAGTTTAAATTTGCTTCTTTTTTATTTTTACCACATTGTTATTTTACAGGCAAAATAGATGATTGGAAAAAAACTGGAGCAAGGAGATGAAGATCGTATTCGAGAGGGTGAGGTTAGGAGAGATTACAAAATGTTTTATATGAAAGTGAATATGTAGTAATGTGTATAAAAGTATAAAATATTCTTGTATATGGATACTGTATTTAAACTTTATGGAAGATCTTGTTGTAATTGTGTGTACTAGTGACATTATACCAAAATAAAATATTTGTTGAAATAAAATTTCATTTGTTTACTTCTATCTGTGATTTTATAATAGTACCGTATCAAATACATTAAATTTTTTAATATGTTTATTATTATCAAATAAAAATAATAAACTATTATATTCTACAAATGCGTCGACCCCCCAATAGGATTTGTTACCACTATTGGGTTAGTGACAACTAGGGTTTTCAAACTCAAGGAGTTAACTATACTTCTAGTTGTAAATGTATGCGATGCTCTCGAGTCAAATAGGGTACAAATAGTGTGCCTAGAAATAATTATTGTACCTTCCATTGTAGCTTTTCTACGGTCCCTAAGGAGGTCTACTCGAGATAGGTACATCCTCAATGGCATAACATTGCCCACTCTATCCCTCCTTCGTAAGCTTTGGATACTGATTCTTGTGGCAGTGATAGCGCTTCCCTTTGAACTCCTACTTTATTAGAACTCACTTTACAGTTCTTAGCAACATGTCCTTTCTTTTGGCATCTTCAATAAGTAATACCTTCCTTCTTGATCTACTCCTTGGCCTTCTTATTTGCCCAAAATCCTCCCTTCTTAGCTCCACCTTGGTTCTTCACGGTCCCACCTTCTCCTTCTCTTTCTCCTTCTCCTCTAAGCCGACAATCTGAAGCAAAACCATCTCAACTAACATCTCGTAAGTGGCGCCAATGGGGGTGTCAAACAAACTCATTCCGAACTTAGCTAGTTTCATAAACCTACTAATATATTCCTTC
This sequence comes from Allium fistulosum, assembly GCA_030737815.1. Taxonomy (NCBI): domain Eukaryota; kingdom Viridiplantae; phylum Streptophyta; class Magnoliopsida; order Asparagales; family Amaryllidaceae; genus Allium; species Allium fistulosum. The sequence continues at coordinate 1,293,431,890 of CM060902.1, forward strand.
AATTTGGAGTCTCTCTGTCTAAGTTGTATAAACCTTTCCAATTGCAAATCCACCTCGGCCCTAGTCATGAATCGTGACTCAAAGCGGTTTCTGAAATCAGCCCAAGTGATTCCTCACTTAGCATTCTCTTTGGCCACTATAGTCCACCAATCTAAGGCAAGCCTCCATTCTCCACTTGATTTGATCTTCCCATCCAAGTTCCTGAAATATTCACTCACGGTCGTTAATCCAAGTTTTCATCTCCATGAAAGTTTCAGCTCCCGTATTCACCCTTCCTCCCATATTCTAGAAATCTTTTCACATTTTGGAGAAGTCAATAGGGCAGGGTGCTGCTTCAGCAGGAGGGGCAACGAGTGCCACTGGTGCAACTTGTTGAGGAATGGGAACTTGCCCCCGCATGCCTTAGATATTGCTTGAACTATTCAGGCATCCCTCAGATAGTGGGTATCTCTTGGGTAGAGGGGTTTTTAGCCTCAAAGAAATGATTTTTTGTTATAATCTACTATCTATAGGTTTAAACTTTTAGTTACTACTTCCTAAAATAGTATTAATTACCAAAATAAATGATTTACCTAGTGTGTTTCTGTATGTACAAATAAGAGTGTGTGTGTGTGTGTATTAATAAGGTTTTTGAAAAATACTTTCAAAAATAACAAGTACGCACTCATACACTATACTCATTAATCAAGTAATCTAAGCTTTAATACCAAATGTAACAAACCGCCTTGAAACAGGTATAATTTTCGATTCAGTAAAGGCCCATCGAACCTTAGACCCATTTCACAACGGGCTATTGGTTGGTAAAATTAATGCAATGAACACTATAAAGAGTTATCTACTTATGCTATTAGAATCTCACAATGGAAAGGATAAAATATAATATCAGAAATAGTACCTATTTTATAGAAATTAATATCTTAGAAACATAACAAAATATCTCAATATTATACAATATCTCAACATAATAACATCAAGTCTGAAATGGGTATACAAAAATATAACAAAACATAAATAGATAGATAGCTGCCATGAGACTCTACCTCTGCCTTCATCCCTTAAATTAGCATCGTCTTCTCTAACCTGTCTTGTAAAAAGGAGGGAGTCAAAACAACAATCTTCAGCGAACAAAATCTCGAGCCTTTCCATAATAGTATTTGGGCAGTATAATTTAGATAAGAATATTTCTTACTCTTCCTAACTATATCATATATGAAATACCTCCAACTGTAAGCCCTAAAGCCCTTCCAGTCCAATTCTATAACCTACACTTTTCCAATCCAACTCTATAACTCACTTTCAACTGTACACTAAAGGCCCTTTCTAGTCCTATGCATCTACCGTCAATCATGTCCTAATAATGTGAGAGAAAGTACCATCCTAACAATGTGAGAGAAAGTACCCAAACCACTTAATACCTTTCTAATGGGAAATAGACAGACTCTGACCATTTTATACCTATATCTTTGGCAGATCCCGTCATTTAATACCTAACCCAAGATGGACCCCTCTTTAGTACTCTCTAGTTGACATCATACAGAATCTCGTTAGGCTACTTAATATTCCATTATGAGAGAGGCAGACCATACAATAACCACTTAATATGTCAGACTTGAAGCAGACCCTTCTCGAGATTTCCTACTATCGTGCCTAAAAGATAACCTTGACCGTTTAATATTTCCTAAATAAGGAGGAGGCGGACCCTACAATAGTCAATTAATACCCCCAACCTCAAAGCTAGTCCGATGTATTACGACCCGTAACCCAACTGTGACGTCTCACATTAGTCCGTCTATTCGTAGGCACTGGTAGCCATATTAACTAGGCAGACTTATCTTGTAAGATTAGGACTAACCTCGTGTCCTTCGTGGGTACTTATTATAGGTCATGTCTCACATCAGCCCCAAAGTCACACTGCTGGTAGCCAGATTAGCTGTGAAGACTTCCAAGTGCTTTCGATTGACTTCACATCCTTATAACTTAGTCATAATTTCCACTCTCCTAACTTACTACTATATATACCTCACCACATTTCGCATTAAGGCCTTATAAGGAAATCTCTTTATTCTACCTTTAGTTCCAAATTATTTTCCATAATTATCTCAACTTCTTTCCTAAGGGGTGTAATGCTAATTACTAACCTATTTGAACTACGCGATTAATACGTTATTAATATGCTAATATGTGTGTGTGTTATTATCCTCCTTGTGACGAGGCAGTATTCAGATGAATCTGATCGATCAAGCTGAATGATTATCAGGCAAGAATCCATAACGATATTCGCCAAACTCAAATGTCAAGCAGAACCAAGGGTTGAAGTCCTAAGGCAGCAAAGAGCCTTCCAAAAACCACACACCTCCTACCATAAGCATAAACCTCAAAAACCCGAGAATCAATAAAAGTCATGGATCGGTACTGATCCCTGACAAGGATCAGCACGATCCCAAGAGCTTCTCCAGATCTTTAACGTGCCTCATCCCAAGGAGGAGCAAACATAAGTTCATCCATACTAGCATGGGATGGTTCGATGGCCCATCTTGACTCAAACGATCAATGGATGAATCAAGTGCTTCTGCCCTACCTTTGAACCATGGAATATACTCTTCATACCAATAACAACAGAATCAAAACATTAAAGATGAAGATACAAGTCAACCAAGCACTCTGAAGCGGGAAGTCATGGTCCACAGAACAAGTTCATGGATTGGTACGATCCCTGAACACAGTTCGGTACCGATCCCTAATTATTATTGAGCTAGACATGATATCTTCAGTTTAACTCCTCTAGAATGTGGGGAATATGGGCAAGAATGTGGAAGAGAGATTTTCGTAGACCTGTAGCTATAAATAGAGAAGGGTGGGCATTATTTGAGGGATCTTTTTTCTTGTTTAACAAATTCTTGTATTCCTATTGTAATTCTAGGGATCATCACCGACCCATAAGAATAGCTCTGTAAAACCCATTCAGAAACTTCAACAACGTTTAAGTGGACGTATGCCCTTGATTAGCCAAACCACTATAATTGTTGTGTGTTCATATTTCCACATTTTAAATTGTTTTCTTCATTTAATTCTCTACAATTTGTCTTTGGGTGTTTGTGCCAACTTTTGGCGTAAACGTATGTAACTAAATATTCCTAAGCGTGCAAAGATTTTGCATCCTACACTAATCATTTAAATGTCAAAACTTTAATTTATACAAGTCTATCTCCATACCGTAACATACAAACTAGCTAATATCCTTAGAAGAAAATAGAATTAACTATAAACTTATTTCGTATTAAAATAGTAGAATCAACACCAATAAAACCTAAAGTTCACACCCTTTTACACTCTACTCAAGTTTTTCATGTACAATGAAAAAGGGATTCATATTTAGATTACGGAAATAGGTAGTGCAAATTATAAATAGGGGAATATGTACTTTATACACCATTTCCTAACTTATTTTCTTTTCAAAACCTTTAATTATCTCAAAAGAGAAAAGTTAGAAGTGGAATAAAATGTAAAATATTCAAATAACTACACAAATTCCACTATTTTAATATAGAATAATTGAAATTCCAATAAGGATTGACATTTCTCTTAGGGGAATTTTGGGGTTGTAATTTGGTGTTTTCGTGAATAAAATTCCCTAAGGCATGAATCAAAACCAACCTATATTATACAAATACTAAAAATGAGAAAAGTTAAGATTTCCACTCATAGATGATTCCCAGCTTCTTTTGGATTTGATTACGCCTACTCATATTCTCTCTTCAGACTTCTTTTTGAAATATACAACAATGAGATTGTATATGAATTAGATTCATAATTTGAGGGATTAGAGAAGAATGTAATTAGAAATTGAATATCTAAATTTCCTTACATGGAAATCCTAAAAAATTCTGAATTGTATAGAAGAAACTGACAGATCTCCGCTTGTGTTTCGAAATAATTTGTGAATAAAAGTGAGGGGGCTAGCCTCTTATTTATAGTGATTAGAAGGTGTCAGAATCGTCAAATTTAAGTTGGTTTAAAATAATAAAATCCAAGCCGTTCACGCCTCACAAAACCCTAGCCGCCTCCACATTCACTGGTCGATCGCCCTTCCTCAAGCGGTCGACCGGCCTAACAAAGGCGGTCAACCAGTCCTAGTGTATTTGGAACATTTGATTGTTTTATTTAATTTATTTTATAATTCCTTATATATTTTTAACACTAACATTTGTTTTACCATTTACATAAACCCTAATTTACTAATCAACATTAACTTTTAAATTTCAAATGTTAACATTAATTTAAAATTTGAATTTGAATTCCATTCGAATTATTTAAATTTGAAAACTTCAAACGTCAATAATTTTTTCATTTGAGCTCCGATTATAAAACTTTTTATATGAAAATTGATCAAAAAATTGCCACGAACATAATGGTCTAACTTCCATTGCCAAATTAAGAAATTTACAAAATTTCCATTCTTAGCTTTATTATCAATTAAGTAATTTCTTATTAATTTTTACAGGGTGTTACATAGTTGGTAACTAACCCAATATGTGTGTTACGAAAACTGCTTCTATCGAGGGGACCACCTCTCCTTTATCCTTACAATGTAGAACAGCCGAATTAGGGGAAATACAGGGTATTTTAGATCATTTTAGTTTGAGGGTTATGTAGCTAGGGTGCTTGAATCTCAAGACCGCACAAGTATGACTTTCTACATACTAGTCATAACTTCTCTCGCTCCATCTTTAAGTTCTCCTTAGTTATGGATGAATCTAAGGGTATAATTGACACAACTAATGATGCAATTATGTTTCCTGAATTTTTGCAAAGATAATTACTGACCTTAGCTCCTTTTTATGCAGGTAACATGGCTTGAGACCTCAGATGTTTTTTTGATGATCCCTCACCAAAGAAATTGGAGACGACAAAGAAGAAGAAGGGAGAGAAAAGAAAAAAGGATGACATTGGATCCACTGATCGACTTCTCAAGAAGCCTCACTTGCCTCCTCCTCCTTCTCTTCCTTCCTTAGAATTACTTCCCATCTCACCTCTCCAATCCATCCACGATCCAAGCATTTGCTTCTCGCCCTTACCCGAAGGTCCCATCATCAATCTCAATGAGAGGGCAGGGTGTTCTAGTTTGAATGGTTTATCCTACATTGCTTCTGCCCTCTAATCTTATCTCATTGCACTTCCATTTCCTACGCTGCCCTTCCTCGAACTTGCTACCGAGCTCGATAGGACTTGGGCCTATGCAAGTGCCTTCCTTTCTTTCTTTATCTAATAATGGTTTACTTCATAAATCCTTATCTTATCTAGGTGTGATTTATAACAGATTAGGGCTTTGACAACTGAGGTTCGAAAGAAGGCTGAGGATGACTAGGTCTTATTCACCATTTGGATCGCTAAGCTTAAGGTGGACCTTGCGTGGTAGCATTTGAGAAGACCAGAGTAGATGAAGAGCTTAGGGTTCAATGGGAGAAGGCAGAAAGGGCAAGGGGAGCGACGAGGGCAACAGAGGAGGCTTCGAAGCTGAAAGGTCAGGAATCGAAAGGGAAAGATAAATTTTTGAGAAGGAGAAGGAGAAGGAGTTAAGAGCGCAGCCCAGGAGCTGGCCAGGTCTAGGAATAGGCTTAATCAGATTATCTATAGGGTGCTCTTTAATATGTATGCCATGGTTAAGCACTAATGTTTTGCCAACCGTCTAAATGATACCACTGTTGAGGTCGGTCTCAGCTTCTTGGGGGACCCTACAAAAATCGAAGGGGCTCTTGCCTATTGCAGAGCTAAGTGGGATAAGGAGATGGCTAAGGATAGACCTTCCCCTTCTACCCTCCAAGATACTTCGTTGCAGCAAGATGATGAAAATGCATTGTTTATGGGGATGGAGGTCTCCTCTACCTGCCAAGTCCATGTAATTACTTGAACCGTTGTAAATAATTTCACTATTTTTCTTGGCTCTTTGAACCTTTAGGGTGTATAATGAAGTAAACTTCTTTTTCTAGTTTTCTCATGGCCCATTTCTTTGATTATGTTACTGTTTTGCTACTGCACCATGAATGACCGCCTTATTTTCATTCCTTTGTTGTTTATAGTCTTCTAAGGAAGTAATTTTTACTAAATCTTGAAGGAAAACATGGAAAAACTCCAAACTCAAATCGTAGATCGCCCTTGTCTTAGTGCGTAGCGATTTGATGGTGAGAGAAAGAGTTAGATAGGCATTTGTACAACTTAAAGAAGAAACCCAAGGGTTGATTTCCATAATCGACCAAGTAGTTAAAGAGATGGAATTACTAAGTAACTTTATATTGTGCCACTGGCGCTACGTCCTAAAGAGTGATTCTTTTCCTCCGGACAACCCTTATTTGGAATGGTTTTAGGATTAGGCTTAGGAATCTAAATAAGGAGTGAACCCTGTGTATTTTTTTAAGGGTTGGTTGATATCTACTTATAAAATTTGTCTTCTGAAACATGTCTTTCCAAACTTAACTTTGTGTAATTTAAATCCCATTAATTTTAGTGATTATCAACTAGGTGCTTCCTTCCTTTCTTATGGGCATCCCTCTGAGCCAATTATAGTCTCCAAGCCAATGCACCTTTAGCTCCCACTATCTACAGCCCAGACGACTTAGGCATTCTCGAATTTGAGGTTGCAGCTACAACCTCTACTACAATTTTAGAGGAAGAAAACTTCCATCTAGCACTTATCAATGAGCAACTTGAAAGAGATTTGAAGAATTCTTTTTCTAATTTTGAGAAAGCTTAGGATGAACATGAGCGCCCATATCAATATAATCTCAAACCACATGTTGAGCTTGATGTTGCAAATTCAAAGGTGATCGAGTTACAATAGATGCTGATGGAAAGTGAAGCACTTTACGAAGTTTATTATGAAGAGGAGATCAAGGGGTTAAGAAAAACTATAGAAAATTTTTTCTTCAGGCTGCTCAACAGTGTGAAGGAAAAGGGGATGCTATTAAAGGGAAGGTGGTTTAGGAGTTTAGGGCGAGTGCAACCCCTGCCCCTCCTATAGGCATGGACGACGTATTGGTAGATGAGTGGAAAGAGAAGTTAGAACTGCACTATTAAGGTAGATTTAAAGAATCGGAAGACCATTATAAGTGGTAGTTTGGGTGGCTAGGGAGAAGGTGCTCCCTCGCACATAGAGGAAGGTGTGGAAAGTAGACGTTCTCAAGTATTTTGGTGATTTTTTAAGGACTTAGAAAAGACAAGGGATAAATTAATAAAAAAATTATGATAATAAGGGAGACTGCTATACTTAAGATTTACAAACTCGAAGATCAATTGCAAGAAGCTCAGGCTGCCTCTAGTGTCATAGCAGTACCTGTTAATGTGCCAGGCCATGATCAAATTGTTGATCTCAAATAAAAGATCAGAAGGGAGAAAGTTAGATGTAAGATAGGGCAGATTTCATTAGAATAAGCTATAGATGTTTTTAATTATTTTTACCCTGCACTATCTGAGTTTTCTCTGCAATAAAGTAGGCTTTGCGGTGATTGGGGAGGATACAATGGACCCATGGACCGGTTCCAATTATGACCATAGGAAGAATTTTCGTATTAGAATAGACTGACCTTTGACTAGCATCCTTTAGACTTGATACTTCATAACCATAGCAGTACATTGGAACTTATAGTTTAGAACAATTTAGTAAGACTATGTTGTAGAAAACAATCCCTTTTGCTATGTAAATACCTATAAGGATACTATATAAATTGAATTCTCTTATAAATGAGTACGAGTACCTTGTGAGCTTTATTTTGTTTGCACGTTTTAATTTTGTTCATCTGGATTTGCTTGATTTTTAGCTTTCCATCCATCTTTTGTTCGTGCACTTGGCATGGTCTGCCCACTATTTAAGGCCAGACTAATTTTTGAATGTGAAGCCAGGTTGTGTATTAATAACCTTTCTTAATACATGCAAATGGTCTTATTGGTCTAGTTCAGGCCATACTATCCTTATGTCCGATGTGATTGTTTGCTGAAAAGCTGAGTCATGTATGATACAACTCAATGCTATTAGCTATGTTAGTAAAATTAACATAGAGATATTTTTATACTAGTTCGAGCCATCCAATATCCCTACGTCTAGTTCATTGTATTACTACTTCTCATAATAATTACAATACTTGTTATTTTGCTATACAGATAACACTAGTTATACAAAGTAAGGCTTGAAATAATCGAAATTCCAAGTTCTTGGAGCTAGATTTCCATCAAGTCTTGAGAGTCAGTAGGCCCCATTAGCTAAGACTTCTTCTACACCCAACGAGCCTTCCCATTGTGGGCCCAAAGCTCCGTCTGCTGAGCCTTGGTGTTAGCAACTACTCTTCGCATACTAAATCCCTTTTGCAAAAGTTTCTTTCTTTGAGCATAACATTGTAATTCTTCGCCATCCTTTGTCAGTATGCGGTGGATCGGACTGCCACCTCGTCTCTTCTTTCTTGAATAAGATCGAGGGCAGCTTCTTTTAACTCCTTGTTCTACTCTGCCACGTATAATATTCTTCTATGTAATGGAACCTTTGTTTTCAACTAGGATCATCGCTTCCTAGCCATAAGTTAAGGAGAAAGGTATGTGGCTAGTTGGGGATCTGGATGAGGTTTATAACCCAACATTACTAAAGATAACTCCTCCGCCTGTTTTCCTTTAGCCTTTTGCTGTCTTTTCTTAAGCAATTTCTTGATGGTTTTGTTTGGTGCTTCGACTTTTCCATTTGCCTGTTGGTGTGTGGTAGAAGAAAAACTTTTTATTATTCCATTCCTTTCACAAAGCTCCGCAAACTCCTCACACTCAAACTAGGTTTTATTATAAGAAATTATTTCAAAGGGTATACCAAACCTAGTAATTATGTTCCTCACAACAAAAGTGACTATCTTCTTTGCAGTAATTGTAGCTAAGGGTTCTGCTTATATCAACTTGGTGAATTAGTCTATTGCCACCACGCCATCCTCTGCGCCTCCTTTAGACATGGGAAGTGGTCCTATCAAATCTATGCCTCATATGTTAAAAGGTCGTGTGCTGACTAACTGGATGAGCTCGTGGGAAGGTAGTCTTTGGATACTGGCAAACCTTTAACATCTAACACATTTTCTTATGTATTTCTATGCATCTTGATGTGTAATGGGCCAGTAGTAACTGTGTCTTTGCACTTTCTTTGCTAATTTGGCTCCTCCATAGTTATCTCTGCACTCTCCTTCATGTATTTTGCCCAATACTCATATTCCCTCTTCTTTGGAAACACATCTAAGATAAGGGGTAGAGTACCCTCTTTTGTATAATATGCCATAAAAGAAGGAAAAATATGGATCTTAATATCTAATTTTAAGAGCTTCATTCTTGTTCGGAGGTAGGACTCCGCTTTCCTAGAATGTTTGGTAGAGCTCATTCATAAGTCTTCCTCTGTCGGTTAAGGGATAAGCCAAGTTGGAGACTGCTCTTGATTTTCAGCCATTTCTTGGTTCTTAGTTTCTCTGATCGTAGCTTGCTATGCTCTAGTCAGGACCAGTATTTTCTTCTGTGATGCTTAGTTCAACTTAATGTCCAATCAGGACAACTTTCATTTCCTATACTACTTTAGTACTAGCTAATTAGCCAATGAATCCATAGAAGAATTGTTCTCATGTGGGATTTTCTCTATATCAAATTGATCAAACCACTCTAGCAACCTTTTGGACAATTCTACATACTTAGCAAAGGTTGGCTCTTTCATTTGATAATTCCCCTGCACTTGATTTACAACTAATTGGGAATCACAATGAATTTTAATATTGGTTACTTGCATTACCCAAGCCATCCTTTTAAACCTACGAGGAAAGCCTCATATTCTGCCACATTATTGGTAGCTTTGAATCCGAGCTGCACTGGCCCATAAAGTTTTTGCTCATCTGGGGTCATCAATTCATATTTGATCCCTACCTCTGTTATTTTGCTGCCACATCCATAAATAATTACCAGAACTCGGGAGTGGGTGCTTCTTCCTCAAACCGTGGCTTAGTAGGTAGCATGCATTTCACAATGAAATCCGCTAGTTCTTGTCCTTTGATTGCTTTTCTTGGGCAGTACGAGCTATCATATTAACTCAGTTCCATTGCCCACTTTAGCAAGCGTCCCGAAGACTCTAGTTTTTGTATTATTTGCTTCAGTGATTTATCTGTGAGGACTTTGATGGGACACGCTTAAAAGTATGGCCCCAACTTTTTTGTCGTAAGGAGCGGGTTATAGGATAACTTTTCAATGACTGAGAAGTTGAGCTCTGCCCCAGCCAAGTGCTTTCTTATGAAGTATATATGCCTTTGGTCCCTTCATCTTCTCGAACTGCTGTAGAACTAATAGCTTTAACAATTACAGCTAAATACAGATATATGTCCTAACATGTTACTAGTTTTGATAGGATAGGAGTACTGATCAAATGATCCTTTAAGTTTTGGAATGTGATTTTGCACTCCTCAGTCCATTCGAAATCCCATACCTTTTTCACTTGGTCAAAGAATGTTATACAATTGTTAGTTTCTTTGGAGATGAATCTACTTAGAGTGGCCACTCTATATTTAGGTTGATGATATCCTTTGGCTATTCCAGGACCCCATCTTCCTTATGGCATTAATCTGCTATGGATTTACTTCATCGTCGTAGATGCTTGCTATGTACCCTAGAAATTTCCCTGACTGAACGACAAAAGTACATTTCAAGAGATTTAACTTCATGTTATATTGCCTTAGGACTACAAAGGGTTCCTCCAAATCCTGCACATGACTCAGTGCTGCTTTTGACTTAACGAGCATGTCTTCCATGTATACTTAAATGTTTTTACCAATTTGATCTAGGAACATCATATTAACTAACCTTTGATAGGTCGTTCTAGCGTTTTTAAGTCTGAACGACATGACCTTGTAATAGTATACACCTTTATCCATCACAAAACTGATATGCTCCTGATATGGCTCAAACATAGTTATCTGGCTGTAACCTGAATATGCATCCATAAATGAGTAGTTCATGTCAACTAGTTGCATCCACCAATTGATCAATTCTAGGTAGAGGAAACCTATCCTATGGGTAGGCCTTGTTGAGGTTGGTGTAGTCCACATAAGTTCTCCATTTCCCATTGGACTTCTTCATAAGAATAGGGTTATTGATCCACTTCAGGTAATACACTTCCCTGATGAACCCATTTGCCTACATCTTCTTGACTTCTTCATATAGAGCATTATACCTTTCTGATCTAGGTTTTAGGCTTTTATACGACTGGATGAGCATTGGGATCGATGCTAAGTGCAAGGCAATCGTTGGGTCTATTCCTACTATGTCTAAGTGTGTCCAAGCAAAAACATTTGTTGACCTCTTGAGGAAGTCTATTAATTCTATTTTGGTTCCTACGCTAAGGTTTTTTTTTCCTATTTTGAGAACATTTGAAGGATCTTTAGGATCTATCTGTATATCCCGAGATCATCCAATGGCTTCAACTCTCTTCCTGTCTCCCTAATCTTAGATCTATTTCACTTTCTTCTTTTTCTTTAGGGTGGGAAGCGGCAGAGAAAGCCTGTCTCTGAGCTTCTTCGGAGAAATACTATGCATAGTTCGAATTATACTCATTAGTGCCGATCATATGCATATACTTTCTCATTTTCCTCTTTGCCGATGTCGTAGTAGTAGAATGACCTGTTTTAACATCAGTTTTGGTATTTTGTACCAATGTAATTCTTGAAACTGGCTTGATCTCTTTTCATTTTATTATCACAGTTATTTTAGGAGACAATATAATATTTTTGAATAATTTTATTGCTAGAATTGAGATTTACATTATACAATTCTCTGGCTAACAATTGTTCCTCTCTAACCGATCCTATTCCAGTAGGAGTATGGAACTTCATAAGTAAGTCTTTTTGAGAAACTACTGCCCCCGTCAATTAGTGCAAGTCTTCCTAAGAATGCATTGTATAGAGACGGTTGATCTATGATCAGGAAGCTTGCATAAAATGATATGTGAAGAGGGAACTCCCAATGGTGTCGAGAAGACATGCTAACCCGATAGGAATAATCACACTATTATTGAAGTCGTAAATTGGTTCGGGGCTCGACTTCAGTATTTCTATTGGAGGCTTCATCTTGTTAAATGAAGATTTGAAAATAAGGTTAAAAGAGCTTCCAAAATCCATAAATAATTTCTTCATAGTGCAGTTTGAGACCTGCACTGTAACTATCAACCGATCTTGATGTGGAAAAACCGCCCCATTGGCATTAGCAGCAGTGAAGACTATGTCCTAAGCAAGCTTTTGCTTCACATGGAATATGGTTCTTTGCTCAGCTTTAGCCTCTTGTGCATACCGCTCTTGTTTTTTTACTTCTTTCTAGCAAAGTATGGTCTTCCGTGGATCAAAGCTATGAGATTGGAAGGTTTTATTGCTAGACCTTCATTCAGATCTAGAGAGAGATTCCCAGTTCTCTTCTCATTGCCTTCTTTTTGATAGTTGCCTAAGTATCCTTTGGATAAATCACTCGATTTGGTTCCTAAGGTGTCAGCAGTTATCAGTATGACAGCCATTGGCTTTGTAGAAGTGGCAGTGTGCGCCTTCCATATTCTATACCGGCTTCTTCCCCTTGTTCGGGATGTAGTAGGCAAGTTCAGTTCTGGTCATCTCATATATTTGACCAGGTGTATGGGTGAGGGAGTTTTAGCTACGAAGTTAAATTCTCTCTACCACTTTGCAGATGGATGGTATCCTTCTGCCTCCTCTTTTTTATTTTTTGGAGCCAAAGTTCTTTCAAATGAAGTTAATTCTACAACCCCAGCCTTTTCCATTCGGATATAGCCACTGGCCCTTTCATAAAAAGCCTTCATGCTATGGCACTATGTCCTGCTGTTCTTATCCCACATAGCAGTATTCCTTTTAACCCCAACATGTGTTGCCATCTGTACTGCTTCTTCACAAGTTACTTCGATCCAAAGAGCCTCAGCTTTGAATCATTTTATAAAGTTGCATAAACTTTCATTTTCACCCTGCTACACACAAGGCATGGTATTCATGTTTGGGGAAGCCTCTCTCCCAAAGTTAAACTACTTTAAGAAATTTTTAGCTATCTATGGCTAAGAACGAACCTCCCCTTGTCCATACTTTCTGAACCATCTAGAAGCTGCCCCAGCTAGATATACTAGGAAGAGCTTGCACATGGCCATCTACCCCACCTTTAGAATGTCCATACAGTACTCAAAAGTGAAAATGTAGTCATCTGGGTTAGTAGTCCCATCTAATTTAACGATTGATGGGGCTTTGAAGTTATCGAGAAATTCTACCTCTATAATGCTTTCGCTAAATGGGGAAGAATCCTCTTCCCTTACTTACTCTCTGTTGTTCTATCGGTAAAGTCTTGCAAGTTGCTCTACGCGAGCTTTCAATTGATGGATCTTATCCTCCTTGCGGTCTATTTGGGATAAGCCATGTTGTAGAGTAAGGTGATGTCATCATCATTGCAAGCAGTTCACATATGCTTTTGTTAGAAATAATGGCTTGATGCTCATAGGCTTGATTTTATTTGGGGATTGATTTGAATTTTGCCTTTGAGCTTGGTATCTGTTTTTTTAGACTAACATCACCGTTCTCGTTTCTGAGATTGCCGTTGTCATTCACACATGGCATAATTAGTGTAGTTGGTGAATATTGTGGGTGAGCTGTGGAAGGCAGATGGGAGATTGGTTTAAGGGCAGAGTATTGGGTCATGGATCTCTCTAGTCTATCCATCCATTGGTTTAGTTGGTTTTTAAAGTCTTGGAGAGCAACTAGGATAGGATCCGAGCTGGGCTTTATAGTAGCATTTGCCTTAGTTTGAGTCATTGAGGTGAGGATTTTCCATTTTGGTATTCTTAAGGTCATATGAAGTTATTCTTAGTTAGGAAGAGTGTTTGGAATCAGTAGGATTCATAATGTTATAATGAGTAGATAGTGGTCTAAAGACAATGCATGCAAATTTTGTTGGAGAGGAAAATCGGCCCTCCATTTAGGGTAAAAATGTTAATGATATTTTTCATCTCAGAAACACCTAAGTATTTTTGAAGTAACCACAATACTGAATGCTTTCGTGATTAAGAATCAGCAGGATTAAGTATTATTAAAATTTGCCTTTAAAAGAAGTCATTATTTTGCTGAAATGTTTACATAATTATGAGGGAAAATATTTGAAGTTTTATAAAAGGTCTCTATCCTATTCGTTAAAGTAATACATTTCAATTAAGCACTAAAGATAAAGAGTAAAAAAAGTAATGAAAGAAAAAATTATAGAAAGAATTTACATGGTTCAGATGTTAACAAATCCTATGTCCATGTCCTTATCTTCTTCTTTCATTCTTAGTACTGACAAAAATGGTAGAGAGTATAATTTTCGATTTCAATGCATAAAAGAGTAAAGTAAAAATCCCTATGTCCTGCTACATTCCACTATTCATTTATATTATGTAGAGACTTGTACGAATCGCTCATGTCCATCTTCTTCACTCTTGATTCCCGCCATTGGATTATACCACGTATCGATCATCCATCTTGCTTATTTACTATACACAGACTACTAACATCCACCACCTGCTCTTTTGATTTCTACCTTTGGATAATGGCACGTGTCAATCATCCTCCTTACTTACTTACTTACTGTATATGGACTGCTAATGTGGTCTTTGGCAGGAAACTTTTGCTTAGCTTGATGGATTTTCAACTTGGGCGGGAAGCTCGAAATTGAAGCTCGAAACCAAAATTTGAATAAGCAATGACTTAATATAGGTTTTTATCTATTTGAGACTGTGGTGGTTGAGTAGTATTGGTCTTTTCTCATTAAGCTTTGTTCTTATAAGGACGGAGCTGTAGCCTAGATTGTTACTAAAACATCTTTGATTGGGTTCTGGTGATGTAGCTAGGCTTCAAAATGGCAGCGCAGTCTTATTTACTGAGTTGTACAATTTAGCTTTAATTACTTTTGACGCTGTGCTTTGTTGTTGTTTTAGAGCAGTATGGCTTCAGGAGTGTTAGTGTAGTTTGGATGCTGTCTAACATTGTTCTCTTATATAATTATGGAGGTTTAATTCCCAATGGTCCATTTTTATTAGCAAAGTTCTAGAGTGCTTATAATCGTGCAGTCCTTCTATGGTGGTGGTTGTTTCTTATTGCATCTTTGTTTACGCGTGTGGGTGGTTTTTTGATTTGTTTATTCCTTCGATTCCTTGTTTTCGTTGAGTAGTACTTCTTTAGAATTGTGGCGCTATTCTATCACTTCAATGTCAACTCAAGATTGTGGCGCATTCCTGTTGCTTCAATGTTAATATTAGATTACGGCGCAACCATATCTTTTTAATGTTATATTAAAATTGCGGTGCATCCCTATTTCTTATTATTGCTTTAAAAAATATGCCACAGTTCTGTATCATTGATGCCACTTTTGGGGCCGCAACACAACCTCTATATGTTGTTGCCATTAAAAGACCATGCTGCATTCCCAACTTATTAAGGCTTCCTTTTAGAACCTTAGCACAACCTTCATATTTGGTATTTAAAGGTTGGGCCATAGTTCTACCCTTTGGATTAAGTGTTAGGATTGCAGAGCAGTCCCGATATTTTGTGGCTATCTTAGGATACCGGCGCAGTATTATAGTGCCGAGGCTATGCTCAATGGGAAGGTGCAATGCTCATGTTTTTCTGCTGTCTTAAGGCTTTGGTGCAGTACTATATATACTTTGCTTTTTTCCTTGCTTCCTTTTCATAGACTAACTTCTATTATAGGAGCAGTTCCTTTTGACTCTGTGCTTGCATTAATTTTCCTTTACAGACGATTGGAAAATATGGATGTAATATATATATATATAACCATTTCTTAAGATTATATATTTACACATGTTTATTTTATACTAAATTTTAAAATTAATTTAATATACATATAAGATCATTATATATATCTTTTGTGAAAAAAATTCATTTTCAATATATATACATATATACACATATGTATGTATGTACATATGTATGTATATATTTGAAAATTGATATATATATATATATAGAAAATTAATAAATTATTTTAGGTTTGAAATTAGTAGATATTTTATCCAGATCCAGAACAAAAAATTTAAATTTTGAATCTAAATTAAAGTATATATATACTTATTAATATTTAAAATTATTTTATATTATAAAGTCAAATATATATTCATATATATATATACAAACATTTATATTTTACAAGTATAATTTTGTATTGTATAAAACTATATATGCATATACACACACACATATATACATATACATATACATGCATACATAAATATACAAATATATAATATATATATAGTATATGGAGGGACTAATATGCCCACAGCGGTGTAAATCCCAACACTTACACGGGTGCATGTTAAACCATGTACACTGTATATCTTGCACGTGCACGTATACACACATGTGTACATGATACGCATGCTACATTATATTATACAAATAAAACATTAAAATAAAACGTTATTTAAAAATAAAATAAAATATTGATTTTATTTAAAATTAATTTAGATCAGATCTAAATAAATTTAGATTTTATAGTTCCAATAAGATCCAAAATGAAATATTTTTTTAAATTTACCCATTTACCCCGCTGCATGTTGGCCTAGTTTCAGCATAAAGGACTTCACCATAAGAATCGGTTTGGCAGGATTGTTGCTGCCACTATAATTGAAGGCATCGAAGAGGTTGAGACCGTTGAAGATGAAGTGGAACTGACTGAAACAAGGAAGAAGCAAGTGAACGTTACCCTCAAACAATATGTAAAGCTTGCAAAAGCTTGGATTGTGATTTCAAATGACAATATTCAGGGAATAGCAAGAAAGGCAATAAGTTTTGGAAAAAGATTGTCGACTTCTACAATTCACTGGAAAAACTGCTAAGGACTTGGGCTTCAATGAGCGGAGGTTATTGAGTCATGAAGACTGCATGCTAAAATTATTTGGTAATATTGACAAGACTTGAATAAAGACAAAGAAGTTGTAACACCTAATTTTCTCGACCCTCATTTAAGACGTCGATAACAAGAGCGATAAGTGAAACAAACGAATCAACTACCTAATATAGCAACTAGAATAACAGGATTTGTACATTAATCAGTTAAGATATGACATGATATACTTAGTCAATAACATAATATCTATCATAGTGGTGTATAGTTATTGGTAAAATACATACTTTAATTATCTCTTAATATAAAATCATAAGCAATACTCATAGTGATGTTTCTCGCTTATCTTTTTCTGATCTCAAAATTAGCGTTAATCTATCTTGCAACCTCGTCGCACTAATATATACACAATGCAAGATATAAAGACTAGGATTGGACCGTGCCATTATACTAATTTGACTGCATACGTGTTGAATTCGATGAGCAGCTGGGTAAAAGGAGGTAAATTTCAAAAAAAAAATCATTTTTATTCGTTATGCATTAAAAATTTTATACTGTTTGCGACGACCCAGATTTCTGGACTTGTCAAAATTGCCGAAAACCCGTCCGATTTAAACTACAAATGAAAACTACTGATTTAATGCCTAATATCGTTTGATAAATATTTAAAAATGTTAAATGTATATGATACAATTCAGTTTATACAACTTATCAAAGGTATTTATTAATTCTACAAGGTGTGTTTAATACATATCAATGTCTACAAATCTACTATTATGCACTCTAATGAGAGAGGCAACAATATCCTTACCTGCGAACTCAATAATTATGTCAATGCGGAATAAAAATGATAAGCAGGAAGGATACATGAACATCAGACAAATAACAACCCATAATAGATAAACAGGAAAAGGTTATATTATTTTTAGGGTTGCATCACTACCACTTGAGACTGCCTACGTACTCTATCTAATTGGATACCCAATTAGATACAGAATCAAGGCAACGTAGTTCTCCTACCACAAATAGGACTCATGGAGTCTATGATGCAATAAACAAATATACAATTCTCTAATTACATACATAGGCTTAATCTTCATGTTTTGATTCTTCAAATCTAATTTACTTCATTTTATTCAAAAGTTCTTTGGAAAGAAAAGTATCTCATAAGACCACGCTGCATACAAACATGGACGGGTTTTTACCTTATGATACTTAAAATACTTTATATGTAATATCATTTACTATTATTTTTAATAACATTCTTTGAAAATATTTGCAAATAAACTTATAAATCTTAGATGAAATGCTTACATCTCACATTTTAGTATTTGCACAACTAAGTCCATACGACACTTATTGGATATTAGATTTCCAACTGAATAGCGAGGTAAGGGACTACCTCCCGTAAAGTGCATTTCTTGGGGAATGCACCCAAGTCCCCTATGTTGGTCCTCATGCGAATAAAGACCGGCCTATCTAAAAATATAATATATGAATATCGCCGAGTATTACATCACCCGGTCATTACCAACCTATCCGGGATCTCGACCATACACCACAAATTTAAACCCGATGTTATAGTGGGTAGAAATTTTTATATCTAGAAAGGTGATTTCATACCATGTTGGTAGCGAGCTACTTAGCCTTAAAGCATCCCCTTTTTTACTAATCTCGGGTGTGAGGCTTTGAGATAATGATTAACTTTCATATAGCACATATTCCACTTGGAATGTCACTTTGCTATTCCCCAATCACACAACTGATTTCTACAAACGTATAACTCCGGAGCTTGTACGTCTCAATAAAGGGTGTTAAGCTAAGAGAAGTTGCCTTCTTCGCCACCAAATAGATGATATGTTCATAGAGATCAATCAATATGATCTAGAAATGCAACGTTAGACATTCATCCATACAACTTGTCTAGAAATAGGACAAACTGAAGACACTCTCCAACCACATCCTATTGGGCACTACCCCTAGGATTTGTAGCGAATTAGTCCTCGCATACAAAGATTTTAGAACGAAGGGACCACTACTATTTATTTATTTTGGACGACCATTCCAAAATTATCAACAAGCAGCCCGTCCATTCTGAAGATGCTTGCCTTTAAAACAAGGTTTTCAATATTTATTTTCTTCACTTTCGAAATGTAAATTGGTTTGAAGTGGTTTTCAGATAGGAATTACCCAAATCAGATCCGGTTCCTTCGAATCAATTATCGATAAAAAGATGTTTTATAAGTAGGTGATTATCATTTGATTTATTCATTTCTTTTTACCAAAAAATATCTTCGATATATATATATATATATCTTTAAAACATTCTTGTTGGTATATACGGAATCATTAAACCTCTATTTATTAAAAAAATTTGGTTTAATTAAATCTTTGTTAAACTTGGAATAATACTAAAACATTTTATTTAGGAAAATATTTCCAAATCATTTATTTAAATCTCTAACAAAGATTTCTTATTTTCAAAACGTAACTTTTTTAATAAGTTGAAAACATATTATCTAAGATGGTAAATCCAAATTGTTTTAATTTGGAAATTTTAATCTTTTATAGTTAACTCGTTTTCGATATTTCAACCGTATCTATTCTTCACCCGAGGGAGGCCAGGTGAGCTAGGACACCGGTTGCTCCCGAACATCTCCTTGGTTTAAGCACCTCACCCAGATCTCACGAATAGAAAAATCAGGTGTACTCGTCGGCTTATTACAGCCAAGATTAAAACATTTGCTTATAATAGCTTTTCTTTAATTCATTTATTTAAGAAAAATTATAAATGATTTGGGAAAGAACTGTTAAGTTTAAAACCATATTAATTGTTATTGAAAACCGCTACAAATAGTGCTACGAATAGTGTTTTTAAAGTTATACTGATCAAAACG
Organism: Allium fistulosum; assembly: GCA_030737815.1. NCBI lineage: Eukaryota > Viridiplantae > Streptophyta > Magnoliopsida > Asparagales > Amaryllidaceae > Allium > Allium fistulosum. The sequence goes on from CM060902.1 coordinate 1,293,451,707, forward strand.
ACTTTTCTATTATATGAAATTTATTTATATAACTCAAATCTCTTTTAAAATGTTTTAAATGATTTATAAAGATTTTTTATATTTTTAAAACATTTAAAAACATTAAATTTAAAGAAATCCCTTTTTGGATTTCGAATTGCAAAACCGCGACTATTTTGAAAACTTGTTTTACTTATATTTCAAAATCTACTTATTGAAATCTCGATCTTTTTCTTTTGTTTGAAAATTATGGATACAATAGTTTGAAAAATTCTTATCACAAAGAATTCCGAGCTATATTCCGCTTTATATACGCATTCAAATTTTACGGCACGAAACATAAACTACCATTACGTGACATGCCTAGTTTTGACTTGTTTTTTATTTCTTATTCAAAACTCACTAAATTTGTTAATAGTGTTTATAAAACACTATTAAATCATTTTAAAATATTTTCAATAAGTTTAACATTTCATATATACCATTTTATTAATAAAAGGAAAGCGATTTCCTTTGTGATTTTCGACGTGTATTTAATGTGACTTGTTAATGAAATCAACCTATCATATTAAACTACCTAGCATGATTAACAATTGTGACGCCCCACCTCTATACTCACACTAGCCAAGAACACTACTGGGTAATGCCGTCGACTAGCATGAAGAATAAGGCTGTTGAGGAGCGACCATCTGTGTAATTGCTTTGTACGAGTACCGATATGTCAGATAATATGACTTGCATTTCATTTCAAGAGGAAATCCGACATATCAAATACAAACTCAAAGCTACTACACAGTGGCTATGTGGGCTTCGGAAACAAATATTGAAATAAGCATAACACAAATCAGTTACAGATATTCATATCGCAAAGGCGGAAACAGATATGAATATAACACATAAAAGTGTACATCAAAATAGTGGTCATACAAGATCCACTACATCACAAAAGAATAAGTATACATCAAGGAGTCTCAATCTCAAATGTATGAAAGCAAAAACTACTAAGCTAAAATAGTTAGCCAAAAGTCAGAAGCTAGCCCCTGCTAAGAAGTCAAGTGGAAGCACCTGTAACACCTCGGTCTGACCTGAGTATTATTTAAGAAGAAAAATAATAAACGGATCAGTCTAACTATAAATATCATATAAAATGAGATAGGATAAGAGATATAACAGAAATGTATGATAACAATAAGGTTATATTGTGACAAGTATATATTTGATAACAACAAAAATCATACAATATCTCAAATCTACTCAAACACCCAAAAAGAATGTCATATTCTTTAACTTATTCACCAAACCCCAAATATTGACAAAACACATCAATGCCAATCGCAAAAATTAGTGAAACACAAATTCTAGACATCATCAACCAAAAATCCAAAAAACACAAAGGGGGAGGCCTATCACAAACAGGAGCATGAAAACTCACCAACATGTGTATCACAAACGGAACGCTATTCCATGGTCGCTAACCATCAAGTTTGAGCCGAGGCTCCACAAATGGCCTGAAGGCCATGGGTCGCTATCCCAACAATTTGAGCCGGAGCTCCACAAACGGTCAAAAGACCATGGGTCGTTAGCTCATAAAAATGAGACGAAGCTCCATAAAACGAGGTACAGTCCCCCACGTGGAAAAAGAGACATCATATATCGCTAGTCTAAATCATAAAATGATCACCATTGATCAATAAAAAGTGTGAATTACACTAAGCTAGTAAATAAATGAGTTTAGCGTCATGTCCCATAATCACTAGCTTAACTTAACAAATTGTAGATTTCCACTCGAAAATTGTCACGAGATTTCAATCAAACAAGTCTAAGAATTAACCGACGAAGTAAACGCAAGTGTTTCATACCACCTGTTTTGCTAAGTCGTTTAATTGGATTTCTCGAACGAATGAGGTAAAGGTTTGTATATACTAATAGATTGGAAAACGGTTTTGAAAACAAGCTTTGTAATAAAAGAAATATTGAAATCATTTTGGTGAAAGAGTTTGAGTATTTACTACTAGTATAGAAACCTTTGTATTTTAAAAGTGACAAATCATAGAAAAACGATTGTAGAAACAATCAACCACCAAAAATTCACATTCGACGACGTGAATCAAAACCATAAAAATCGATATCAAATCCATCAAATGGATACTCCAAAAATCCAGAAAAGAAGTCATCAAAGTCAATAAAAGTGATAAAAACTAATCGAATCAACCAAAAATCGATATAAATTGGAAACCCACATAAAATAGGCAAATTGGCTGCATTTATCAGCTCCAGACGTCTGGTGGTTGTCCCAGACATCTGGTGGTTATCCCAGATGTCTGAGCTGAAAGACTGGAAATTTAATTCCAGATCTCCCAAACGTCTGGGAAGTAAGCTCAGACGTCTGAGCTATTAGTCTGGAATTTTATTCCCGTAGCCTCAGACGGCTGAGCTTATTAGCAAACGTACGAGCTAAAGCTCAGGGCAATATTTTGCCTAGGATAATGATGGCCAAATCATATCGGAAGCGATCGGACGAGCGACGATGGCTAGAGATTTACACCAAGCAAATACCCAGCCTTATAGGCTCACCAATACACTCCGAACAACATGTCCAAACATCCATATTATGATTTTCATAGATTTTGACTTCAAAATACCAAAAATTGGAAAATTCGCCAAACCAATTCAATTCAAAAGCAAATGAACATGAAATAGATGTTAGGAATTCATATCTAACAACTATCAAAGGTATAGACATAGATGTGAGTTCAAAAACTCACCTTTAAACCCAAAAATACGAATGAGAAGCTCTAAAACAAAGCAAGACCAATTCCTCTTCAATTTCAACTCAAGAAGCTCCAATCTATGCTCATAAGCAAATATTTCCTAAGTTAGGGTTTAGGAATTTCTGAAATTGGAGAGAGATTGCGATGGAGAAGATGAAGAGGATGCTTACCTAAGCTTCTATTTGATTTCTAGAGCTTGAATTTCCTAGTAATCTAGGGTTTAGGAATTCTAATTTCCCTTTCTTTCCTCCGTTTTTCTTTTAACTTGAAAGTGTTAGGAAATGAAAATGAATGAAGAGGATTTGGAGGAGGAGTTAGGGTATTATGTTGGGTTAGTGGGCTGAAACCCAAACCCAAAGCCTAAATAAAAAAATAGCAAAATTTTACTCAACTCCAAACATATCGATGTTTATACTCAAAAAAGTTGTAAACGTCGTTTTGAACTCAATGGAAGTGGTCTCAAGTCATAATTCGACTGTTTACAAAAAGTAGCATTTCGGACTTTAATCCGACATAACGATGCTATATTTAAATAAATCATTTAAATATATAATCATAAAATATGCGGGTTGTTACAGACTCCCCTCCTTAAAGAAATTGCGTGCTCGCAATACTTAAGAAGAAAATAAAAAGTAACAACCATACTAATGCATAACAACACAAAGAAGAAATTTTTGAAACGAGAAGTTCACCTTAAGGAGCACGAGAGAGTAAGTCCGGATGTGTTCGCTCGATGAATTCTCTGGATTCCAAAGAGCAATCCTTAGGATTTGCGGACCATTGAACTTTCACAAGAGGAAATCTTTATTTCGAAGGCGTTTAACCTCCGTAGCAATGATACGAATAGGATGTTGCTCATAAGTCAAATTAGGCGAAACTTCAATTTCTTCAATAACACCGAGCTCAAGAATAGAATCGGAATCTCTAAGGCATTTCCGTAGTTGAGAGACGTGGAATACGTCATGAATAGCAGAAAATTGAGCCGGTAACAAAAGGCGATAAGCTACGGAACCAATGTGTTCGGTGATGGGAAATGAACCAATATATCGAGGTGCTAATTTTCCCGATCGACTGAAACGCACAACACCCTTCATAGGCGAAACACAAATGAACACCAAATCTCCCATAGAAAATTCTAAATTCCTTCTTCGGTTATTGGCATAGGATTTTTTTCTACTTTGAGCTTCTTTCATGACGAATAAGGTCAATCTTTTCTGTGGCATCACGAATAAAATCTGGACCTAAAACCAGCTTCTCACCGGCTTCAAGCCAACATGAAGGAGATCGGCATGGCCTTCTGTAGAGCGCCTCGAAAGGTGCCATTCCAATACTAGATTGGAAGCTATTATTATAGGAAAACTCAACAAGAGAAATATGATCTTCCCAACTTCCACCAAAATCAAGAACACATGCACGAAGAAGATCTTCAAGAGTTTGATTCACACACTCGGTTTGTCCATCGAACCGAGGATGATAAGCGGTGGTAAAATTAAGCTTTGTTCCTAAAGCTTTTTGAAGACCTTTCCAAAATCCACTAGTAAATAATGGATCATGATCGCTAACAATAGAAGTAGGAAGTCCATGCAATTTAACAATTTCTCTAACACAAAGTTTGGCCAAAAGAGGTACGGTCCGATTGGACCGAACGGGAAGGAAATGGACGGATTTTGTAAGTCTATATACTATCACCCATAGGCTATCATGTCTCGAACGAGAACGGGGAAGACCGTCAATAAAGTCCATGGAGATTTGATCCCACTTCCAAACTGGAATGTCTAATGGTTGCAATAACCCACCGGGCCTTTGATGCTCAGCCTTTACGAGTTGGTAAGTCATGCAACGCTTAATAAAGTTAGCAATATCAGAATTCATTCCATCCCAATAATAAAGTCGCTTCATGTCCGCGCACATTTTACTACTACCGGGATGAATGGTAAATTTAGAACGATGAGAATCTTCTAAGATGCCTTTACGAAGATCACTAATATTTGGTACAATAAGTCTACCAAATTTTCGAATACCGCCACGACCATCAATATCAAAGTCTTTCAAACCTTCAATATCAATTTTATCCCTACAACTTTGGCTACGAAGAGCCAATTCAGGATCATGCTTTTGAGCTTCAAGAATGCAGTCTAAAAGAGAAGGATGAGCCTCAAGGCTACACAAAACGAGAGATGAACATAAATTGGATTCACGATCTCGAATCTCACAAGTGGATAAAGTATCGAGATCATTCCATTCGGATATCATCATGGAAACAACCGCTTTGTCTTACGACTAAGGGCATCGTCAACACGATTACCCTTTCCGGGAGTATAAAGAATATCCAGATCATAAGATGCAAGAAATTCGAGCAAACGTTGTTGATGCAAATTAAGTTCCTTTTAAGAAAACAAATACTTCAAAGATTTATGATCAGTGTAGAGAACAAATTTCTCTCCCAAAAGATAATGACGCCAAATTCTAAGGGCAAAAACATTAGCCGTGAGCTCTAAATCATGAGTGGCATATCTAGTCTCGGCAGGCTTTAATTGCCTAGAAGCATAAGAGATAACACGTTCTTTTTGCATAAGAACGGCTCCCAAACCAACACGACTAGCATCGGTATAAACAACAAAATCTTGGTTCCCTTCGGGAATCACAAGAATAGGAGCATCGGAAAGGAATCCTTTTAATTTCTGAAAAGCAGCGTCACATTTGTCTGACCAAATGTTCTTAACTCCCTTCTTTGTCAAACTAGTAAGAGGTATGGAAATTTTAGAAAAGTCTTTTATGAACTGACGGCAATATCCCGCCAATGCAGGAAAACTACGGATTTCCGTCACACTCTCTGATCTCTTCCAATTTTGAATCGCTTCAATCTTTGAAGGATCCATGGAAATTCCAGATTCAGAAATAATATGCCCCAAAAATTTCACACGAGATTGCCAAAAGTGGCACTTAGAAAATTTTGCTTTCAATTGGTTGCTCCTAAGAGTTTCCAACACAATCCGAAGATGTTTTTCATGCTCCTCCTCGGTTTTAGAATTAACAAGAATATCATCGATAAAGATGAGAACAAATCGATCGAGGAAGTCTTTGAAAACTCGATTCATAAGGTCAACGAAATAGGCTGGAGCGTTCGTCAAAACAAATGGCATAACAAGCCATTCATAAGATCCATAACGAGTACGGAACGATGTCAAAGGAATGCTATCCTCTGCAATACAAAGCTGATGAAAACCGGTTGCTAAGTCTAACTGTGAAAAGACTCTAGCACCACTAAGTTGATCGAATAAATCATCAATCCAAGGTAAGGGATATTTATTCTTGACGGAGAGATCATTAAGCTTGCGGTAGTCAACGCAAAGCCTAAGTGTACCATCAGATTTCTTCACAAAAATAGCCGAAGCTCCCCATGGAGAGGAACTAGAATGAATAAATTGTTTTCCTTCCAATTCGGATAATTGTTTACGCATCTCCACATTTTCCTTATTGGACATACGATAAGTAGGACGAGTAATAGGTAGAGCTCCAAGGATTAGATTAATTCTGAACTCAATTGCTCGCTTAGGTGGTAATCCTAAAACGAGCTCAAATATGTCGGGAAATTCACGAACAACGTGAATGAGGGAAATAACATCTTCCTCATCATCATTATCATCATCATAAGGATTTAAAGAATACAAGGATGTTACCAAATTGGAATCTGAATCTTTAAGAACAATAGAAATCTGCTTAACAAGTTGAGGATGTCGAAGATATATAGTCCGCTCAAGACATAGGATATGGGCTTCATAACGATTAAGCCAATCCATTCCCAAAATCATTCTGAAACCTAAGTAGCGCATAACATGCAAATCGGCTCGGAAAGAATAATCACATAAAATAATCTCGACATTTACAAAATAAACTGAGTGTTGCGGATCCACCAATCGGATTCGCAATTCTCAGTGAAGTCATCAAGCCCATAACATTTAAAGACAAAGCATCATCAAGTTCTTTTGATATAAAAGAGTGAGATGCACCCGTATCAAAAAGAACTCGAATAGGATGATCACGAAACGTAATAATGCCATCAAGGATAGAATGAGAAATACCTTGACTAAGAGAAGTGTTACTAGGGGCTTGCACAACATTTAGCTTTCCTTCCTTCTTGCTTTGAAGTTTGGGACATGAAGATATAGTATGACCCGAACTTTTACAATAGCGACAAGTAAGGGGCTTCAGACACTTGTTTGCATAATGGTCCTGAGAACAAAATTGTAACATTCTCCACGACTAGAGGTAGGAGTCTTTGATACCGAAGTTGCTTTCTTCCCTTTCTTGTTGGGATTAGTCTTGAACTTAATAGGCCTCTTCTTATTGATGTTGAAGTTCTGTTTGGCACCCACAACTTCAACATCACTTTCTTTATCGGCTTCTTCAAGTCGAAGAGTGATATCAACAAGCTGATCAAAAGAAACTTCTAGTTTCAGGAGTAAAGGCTTTTTGAGGTTCTTATTCAACCCATAGACAAACCTCTGATTTTTCTTCAATGGGGTATTAATATACTCGACCCCATATTTAGAGAGAGATTCAAAAGATGCGACGTAATCCGTCACAGAAAATTCACCTTGAACAAGGTCGATAAAGCGTCGAGCTAAAGATACTTTTTCAGCTTCTGGCACAAACTTTAACTCGAACCTTTCCCGAAATTGCTCCCAAGTAAGATCCGCTTCAATAATTTTTGAAATCAAAAGCTCATACCAATTTAATGCTCTTTCTTGGAGCATGCTAGAAGCCACTTGGACTCGATATAGATCCACAAGATTCATGCGAGAAAAGATGCGGCCGCATGTTCTAAGCCAATCTTGGACTTCTATAACGCTTTCGGAACCCTTGAAAGGCCTTCCACCCAAATTGGTATAATCACTACACAAGCGTGCAAACCCAGATTTAGGATGAGTAGGCTCTGGAATGGGTATGGCGGCTTGAGCATTCTTTACAAGATCTAAAAGTTGTTGAGCAGACATAAATACTCCATCCTGAGGAGTAGCACTGGATTGACCGGCGCTGGGACGGCCAGGTCTAAGCATTTCTCTTCTTTAAGAAAGAAAGAAAGAAGAGGAAAAAAGTTATTCTTAGAATGAATATTAAACAAACTTGATTGATAAAAAAAGGCATCACAAAAGGAAATAGGATAGTACAGGTCCAATGACTCGAATTAAATCCTAATGCACGACTCCTAAGAAAGACTTAGGACATTGATCCTTGCTAGATTATTCCATATTGTTCCGAAGTTTGGCTCTGATACCAAGCTGTGATGCCCCACCTCTATACTCACACAAAGCAATTACACAGATGGTCGCTCCTCAACAGCCTTATTCTTCGTGCTAGTCGACGACATTACCTAGTAGTGTTCTTGGCTAGTGTGAGTATAGAGGTGGGGCGTCACAACAATCATCATAAGCAAGCATAGCAAATAATACTATATCATCCAATGTATATATAATAGTGTAAATGGAGTTATCTCATCCATTTCCAAGTCCAATTCTTCGTACCAACATTCAAACGAATCGATACTTCACTAAATAATCACTGAAATAACTCCACCACCCTTCTTGCTCTCGGTCATCCTTCGTCTACTACCGTAGCTCATGGCACAAAAGTCTAGGGTCAAAGAGCCTGACCATTGAAAATAGAAAAGGTCTTCAGTTCACAATATTTGGACCCGAAAATGAGTCATCTTCTTTTGGCTTTTTGATTATGCTGCACTCAAAATTTGAAAAAGTAGTCAATTGTAAAATTGTTGCAAATTCTTTTCTCTACTATTAAAAAAAGGAATTACCTAATTCCGAGTTGTTTTAAGGGAGATATGGTTAGAAGAAGAAGAGGTATTCTTGGATTTACAAAAATCAAACCCGAGAATGCACTGGAAAGAGAGAGGATTTTGATATAGATAAACTCAAAACTGGAAGATGTAGTAAACATGAAATTTGTAGCTACTAGAATTTCGTATGATCTAAAGAAAAGAATTTCTTCATTTGGATCGGTTTTGATCAGAAAACTTTGTTCTCTTACATAGCTCTCAACTATGATAGAAAACATAAGTACCCAATCATAAACCCTAATCAATGTTCGTCGTCAAGAATCGAGTGATAAATCCTTTTTTCGGATCGGTGTAAGCACCTCAAAGTTTCGTACTCGAATTTTAGATTGAAATTATGTAATGAAATGATCTACGTACGACATACGTACTTATCAACTTTCCAAAATCTTTATGAAAACTTTTCATTTATTAAGTTTGACTCAAAAGTCTACTCCTTATAAAATCTTCTTTATAGCACTTATTACTTTATTTATAAAAATGCCATTTATAAATATATCCCTTTATTTATAAAAGTTTGTTTATAAATTTATCACTTCGAAATGTTTATTTACAAAAAATTTCTATCTCTTTTCCAAAAGAGACCATTTAAATTTAAAAGGTAATTTATCTTCTATTTTCCAATTTTACGATAAACTTCTCTTATTTTTATATAGTCCTTTTAAACTGACCCTTATATCCAAAATTTACCCATTAGTTAATGATTCAAAATTATCCTTTTAACTTTAGAAAATTTTATAGATCGAGTAACTCCAAAATAAAACCAAGGAACTGGGTACTACCAATAGTATCACATATTCCCTTAACAAAAGGGTAATACTTAAGAGAAGCGTTTTCCATCCGAACACAACTCCTACCCATTTTAAGTTACTTTCGAGCCGCTCGAACTAGTTAATCTTTAGATTCTTTTCAAACAATAACGGGATTTAGATTTTCTAAAATTCCTTTATAAAACACGTTTTATAAATCCATTTTATTTATTTACTTAAATAAAACACATTTAAATTTATTTATCTTAAATTAGTTAAACCAATATTATTTATCGAACCATATAGTCAAATTGTGAAACTAAATTCAAGAGGAGTTCGTACTTAATTAGATTGAAGTGAATTAATATTATCGTTAAATATCTTATAGTCCAATCGTGAATTAAATTCCAAAGCGTTTAGCCTACAATTTCTTTCTACCCAACCCATGCTAAAGGAAACTAATTGCTTAAAAACTGGTCGAGCAAAAATCAAACAACCAAACAATCAACAAAAGCAAAGCACACCAAAAATAATCATATTACCCATAACCCCGATCGAAGATACGATGCCTTATCCTATTCATTTTATTTATCAAATTAAGGTAGTATCATTTTAAAATTCCTATGTTGATTTACTAACCTAGACAAATTTTACATAGGCACCTAACCTATGCTCTGATACCAAATGTGACGATCCGGATTTCCAAACTTGTTAAAATTACCGAAAACCCATCCGATTTAAGTTACAAATGAAAGCTATCGATTTCATACCTTATATCATTTGATAAATATTTAACACTGCTAAACGTATAGGATACAAATTCAGTTTATACAACATATCAGAGGAATTTATTAATTCTACAAGGTATGTTTAATACATACCAATGTCTACAAATCTACTACTGTGCACTCTAATGAGAGAGGCAACAATATTCTTACCTACGAACTCAATAAACATGCCAATGCGGAATAAAATGATAAGCAGGAAGGATACATGAACATCGGGCAAATAACAACCCATAACAGATAAACAAGAATGGGTATATTATTTCTGGAGCTGCATCACTACCACTTGTGACTACCTACGTACCCCTATCTAATTGGGTACCCAATTAGATACAGGATCAAGCCAACGTAGTTCTTCTACCACAAATAGGACTCATGGAGCCTACGATGCAACAAGCAAATATGCAATGCTCTAATTACATACTTAGGCTTAATATTCATGTTTAGATTCTTCAAATCTAATTTACTTCATTTTATTCAAAAGCTCTTTGAAAAGAAAAGCATCTTATAAGACCATGCCGCACATAAACACGGATGGGTTTTTACCTTATGATAAATTAAAACACTTTATACGTAAAATTATTTACTATTATTTTTAATGACATTCTTTGAAAACATTGCAAATAAACTTATAAATCTTATCTTAAATGCTTGCATCTCACATTTTATTTGCACAACTATGTCCGTGTGATACTTGTTGGATATTGGATTTCCAACTGAATAGCGAGGTAAGGGACTACCTCTCGTATAGTGAATTTCTAGAGGAATGCACCAGAGTCCCCTTTGTTGGTTCTCATGCGAATTAAGACCGACCCATCCAAAAATATAATATACAAATAGCACCGAGTATTGTATCAACCGGCCATTACCGACCTATCCAAGATCCTAAGAATACACTACATAATTTAAACCTGATGTTATAGCGGGCATAAATTTTTTATATCTTGGAAGGTGACTTCTTACCCTGATGGTAGTGAGCTAGTTAGCCTTAAAGCATCCCTTGTTTTACTATTTTCATGTGTGAGGCTTTGGGGTAACGATTACCTTTCATATAGCACATATTCCACTTGGAATGTCACTTTGCCATTCCCCGATCACACAACTCATTTCTACAAACATATAACTCCTAAGCTCGTACATCTCAGGAAAGCGTGTTAAGTTAAGAGACGTTGCCTTCTCCACTACCAAATAGATGATACGTTCATAGAGATCAATCAATATGATCTAGAAATGCAATGTCAGACATTCGTGCATACAACTTGTCCAAGAACAAGATAATCCGAAGGCACTCTCCTACCACATCCCATCGGGCATTATCCCAAGGATTAGTAGTGGGTTAGTCCTTGCATATGAAGATTTCAGAACGAATGGACCACTACTATTTATTTTTGAGGGACCATTCCAAAATTATCAACAAGTCGTCCTTCCGCTATGAAGACCCTCGCATTCAAAATAAAGGTCTTCAATATATATACTCTTCACTTTCAAAACGTAAATTGGTTCGAAGTGGTTTTCGGATAGGAATTACCCAAATCCGATCCCGGTTCTTTCGAATCAATTATCGATAAAAGATGTTATATAAGTAAGTGATTATCTTGATTTAATCATTTCATTTTATCAAAAAATATCTTTGATATATATATATATATATATATCTTTAAAGCATTCTTATTGGTATATATGAAATCATTAAACCTCTATTTATTAAATTCTTTGGTTTAATTAAACCTTTTCTAAACTTGGAATAATTACAAAACATTTTATTTTGGAAAATGTTTCCAAATCATTTATTTAAATCTTAAACAAAGATTTCTTTTTTCAAAACGTAACTTTTTAAAAGTTGAAAACATGTTATCTAAGATGGTAAATCCAAATTGTTTTAAATTTGGAAAATTTAATCTTTTATACTTAACTCGTTTCCGACATTTTGACCTATTTATCCCTTTCCTTGGGGAGGCTAGGTGAGCCATGACACTGGGTGTTCTAGAATATCTCCTTGGTTTAAGCACCTCACCTAGATCTCACGAATAGAAAAATCAGGTGTACTCGTCGGCTTATTAGTACCAAGATTAAAACATTTGCTTACAATAGTTTTTTAAAATCATTTATAAAAACATATATAAAAGATTTGGGAAAGAATTGTTAAGTTTAAAACCATATTTTAATTGTTATTTGAAAACCGCTGCAAATGTGAATAGTATTTTTAAAGTTATATTGATCAAAAATACTTTTCAATTATTTGAAAATTTATTTATATAACCCAAATTCCTTTTAAAACATTTTTAAAAATTATAATTTTTTTCCATATTTTGAAAACATTTAAAAATATTAAATTTAAAGAAATTCCTTTTTGGATTTCGAACTGCAAAACATCGATTATTTTGAAAACTTGTTTTAGTTATATTTCAAAATCTACTTAATTAAATCTCAGTAGTTTTCTTTTTGGTTAAAAACTATGGATATAATAGTTAATTAAATTCTTATCACAAAGAATTCTGAGCTATATTCCGCTTTATATACTCATTTAAATTTTACGGCTCGAAATCGCAAACTACCATTATGCGATGCACCTAATTTTGACTAGTTTTTCATTTCTTATTCAAACTTCACCAAATTTATTTCTAGTGTTTATAAAATATTATCAAATCATTTTAAACCATTTTCAAGAGGTATAACATTTCATATTTACCATTTCATTAATAAAAGTGATTTCCTTTGTGATTTTCGACGTGTATTTAACGTGACTTGTTAATTAAATTAAACAATCATATTAAACTACTAAACATGATTAATAATCATCACAACCAAGCATAGCAAACAATATTATATAATCCAATATATATATATTTATAACTATAAGTCGTCTCACCCATTTCCAAGTCCAATTCTTCCTACCAATATTAAAACGAATCGGCACTTCACTAAATCATCATTAAACCAACTCCACCACCCTCCTTGCTCTCTCCAATCCTTCCTCCACTACTATAGCTCATGGTACAAGGGTCTAGGGTCAAGAGCTCGACCATTGGGAAAAGAAGAGGTCTTTAGTTCATAATATTTGGACTCGAAAATGAGTCATTTTCTCTTGGCTTTTTGACTATGTTGCGCTCAAAATTTGGTAAAGTTGTCAACTATAAATTTGTTGCAAATTCTTTTCTCTACAATCAAAAAGAAGAATTTCTTGATTCCGAGTTGTTTTGAGGGAGATATGTTGAAAGAAGAAGAGGTATTCTTGGATTTACAATAATCAAACCCGTGAATGCACTGGAAATATAGGGGATTATGAAATAGATAAGCTCAAAACTGGAAGAAGTAGTAAACATGAAAATTGTAGCCACTGGAATTTTATATGATCTAGAAAAAGTTTCTTCATTTGGATCTGTTTTTAGGAAGTTATGATCAAAAGAAAAGGAGGTATTATCAGCCTTAAAATCTAAGCCCGAGAATGTACTAGAAAGAAGTGGGTTTTTGACATAGCTATGCTCGAAATGGGAAGAAGTGGCATACAAGAAAGTTGTAGCCACTGGAATTTTACATGGTTTGAAAAAATAATTTCTCCATTTGGTTCTACTATTGAGAAGTTATGGAAGATTGAAAATGAGCTAAGGAGGTAGGTATTTATAGGCAAGTTCATCAAAATATCCACAAACATCATCATGAGCTACCACCTCACCATCACCTCCACCACCTACCACCTTCCTCCTACACCACACTAGGAAGGCTATAAGTCACCTTGAGCATGGGCAAGCCATGTGCCCCCTTGGATGTGACATTTGATGTAACAAATGGTGATAATTACCTTAGATATTTTAAGTGTTTTCTCTCTCCACCATCATTACCCCTATGCGCCACCTTCTCCTTCATTATCACCTAGTACGACCATGTCCCCTCCACCACCACCTAGGCACGGCTTTCATGGTCCCCTCCCATGTGCATGTGATGATGGTTGTACTTTGATGTCTTTTGTTGACTTAAGGTTGATTAAATGTTAAGGAGTTATTAAATATCTCTTATATATTTTTTTGATTTTATATATAATTAATATATATTTATATATGTGTATATATGTGTGTGTTCATGTGCATGTGTACATGTCTATTGATGTGTGCATTCATATGTGCATATGTATGTTACATTTAATCCGCAACGTTGCACAACTTCTACATGTTGAATCGTTATGAATCCTGATTTCGATTCCGGTCACATTTTCATTTCTTAGTTAATATATGTATATATAAACACACACACACACACATACATACATATATGTAAATAAATTTTGAAAACTAATTTCTTCTTATTATTAATTAATTAAAAAGATCCCATTTGAATCATAAAACCATATAAATCAATATTGATCAATTGTTTTTATAAAGCATTTTTATATCGATAAACCGATATGGATTTTCCTTATATTTTCAAATTAATGATATATCTTTATAAAACTATTATAAATGTTTTGTTATCACTTTAAAACTAATTAAATTGAAATATTATCATTCTAAAACTATTACTTGAATCATAATTATTATTTATTATCACTCAAAACAAGAATATTGTATTATCAAACTTTTATTTGAATATTTTTAAAAATAAATATAATTTATCAAAGTAATAAATTTGCGGGTCATTACAGTGTTATCATGAATAATATATATAACATTAAATCATATTTAATATTAGTTTGATATGGAAAGAAGTTTTTAGGTTTATGCTTAATTTAATGTAGTTTTACTTTTATTATTTTAAATTTACAGTTTTAATATTAATTTTAAACTGTTAAATTGAAATTTAATTTTGTGTTTATTTTATTTTTGTATTGAATTTGGTTGGAATTTAATTTTAATGACAATATCATTATATCAACATTAGTGATTCAGTTTACAATGTAATTATATATTCAAAATTAATGAGATAATTTGTTATTAATTTAAATATAATTTATTAAATTGTAAATATAAAATGTTTTCATATAATATTTTTATTTTATATATTTCTTAGTATATCATAAATCGATATTATACAAATGAAAGTGGTTATAGTTCATTTAAATTCAGACATAAAATATTTGAACTAAATGAATAATGTGTTAACATATTAATTTTGACTAATGGTGTCGTATGTAAATATTTAGTGGCAATATCAATTAGAAAATGTATAACTTACAATATTGTAGATAAGTACACAACTTACTGTCAAATATTGTCATTGTGTTCAAAATTTAATTATGAACTTATAAATGCAACTCATAAATGCTTTATATGAGAGTTATACTATTTTGAACATTCAAGGATCAATTTTTGATAATAAAAATTGAGGGTCTTCTATGAAAAATTACCCACCTCTCGCAAAACCTTAGCTTCCATTCATAGAATCTTCCATGAATTATCAAAGTTGCTATAGTTAATCGGAGGAGTCACCGCCAACTCCATCGTATTCCTAGCATCATTCTAAGCATGACCATACCCTTCATGTCAAGCTTAATGCCATTTCCTAAAACCATAATTCCAGTCCGACTCTGTTGTTTCCACCGTCGATCTCGCTTCTATCAATGCCCTTGTTTGATGTTGTGACGATGATGTACTAGTGAACTTCTAGACTACGATGTATTGGTATCGATGACGTACACTTTAGATTGTGCATAGATGTGCACATACCGTAACACTAAAATTGTTTTTTATAAAATTTATAAATCTAATTTAAATTATTAATTTTTAAATATAAATTAATTTAGAAAAATAATTTGAGATATCTTTTCTGATAATCCTACTAGTGGAATACACCTTGAAATATTAGCTTCGCCTTTGAGAGAAACTATCTCTAACTCAGTGGTAGAGTTGCGAAGTCCACTATTAAGATATAACTTATTTTGGATATAGATAATAAAATTATATTTCTCTAAATGGAGCTCTATGGATCTATTTATAATATTAGATGCTCAAAATCTCTATTAATTAAGTTTTAAGCCATCTAATAATGTTAAAAACAATAATAAATTAATTAATATAACCATTACATTAATTTCCCCATAGAAATAATTTATAACTTAAATCATTCTAATAATTTATTTTTGATTGGAAAACAGAGTTGTAGTTGTATGACTTCCAAGTATGAAGTAATCCCTCTGTAATATCTAAACAGTTTAAACATTAAAGCACAGTTTAAACATTAAAGCATGTACAAACTTTGTTGAAGTACAGTACTTGACATGAGTTCAGTTGCTTACAGATTATCTAGAAGAAATCCCATTTCTTATCTTTTAAAGTGGCACCCTTAAGCAATGATATATTACACACATTTTCTGTTCTTCATCACTACATCACTTGGATATATATACCTTGGTCAATGGTCAGAACTCTATTAATATCTGTAGCTAATTGTGAAGTTCAACATTAAAGTCCATGATTCAATCCGATAAAAATTATCGATTAATTGATTTTCTTTGTCCAAAGTCTTTGACTTTACGTTGACTACTAATTGCGATGGCACTAACCCTCTATTCGAAGGAGGCTAATCCTCTCTTGAATAGCATTTCACTTCACTTGGTTCAGCTTATACCCAACTATGGCCAAAAGACTATTGCACATATCTTGTGCGATCTTTTATTTGACTTCTAACATGTAAAAAGCACTCGTCGAGTCATTCTGTAATTGTTCCAAACAACTACACATTCGTAACCCCTTGGTGCCTCTAACAGTCATGAGAAATTCATTGTCCATCTTATAAAGATTGTTACATACACTAGTCTTTATGGATATATTGATATCCTATTCTCGATACATCTTGATCAGAAACATATAAGGATAAATATTTATTATATATAATTCAATACCTATAATTTGTAATTATAATCGATTAAATACTTTTCCCAAGGATTTTCTACTTGTATATATTTAATATTTTTAAAACATTAATTATATCTAAGTATATACAAATGAAAATTATGGTTTCTCATAACCATAAGCTTGACCAGCATTCCTAAACAAAACTAAGAAAGGGCCTAAGTGAGTGGTCTGTAGTAATTATTATTTCATGTCTACCTTTTGATTATATTCTCCATTACTAGTAACTATTTTATCACGTGGTGACTACGATAACATATCTTAAGCTATATTAGGCCATCAATTCCTATTGCAACCTATATTACATTACTTATCACAATATATTATAGGATTCCTAATGGTGGGAACAATCCTTGGCTTTTTTATAAATTTATGCACATATACTGTTTTCATCGCGGTAGTATTCAAGACGATGTACTTAGCCTTTATAGTTGAATCCGCCACAAATTCCCATTTGAAACATTTCCAACATAAAGTCTCTTTGTCATGGGTAAAAAAAACACGATTGACTTAATATTTTTTAAACCATTTATGAAGTTCAAGTTTGAATACTCCTTTATAAGGAGTTTGTTGCTTTTATAAACTATTCTTTTGTATTTTATAAATATTCGAGAATACACTTAACTACCATTTAGTGATTTGAACTCAAATTTGATATTTGTCCAATCTAGTACTTAACATAACATATATAATGATTTCTACCACTGATGCATAAGGAATCTATCTCGTATGCTCCATATTAAATATTTTAATATGGTGCATATGTATATTGATTGGCATAATCCTAACATCCTCTTATACAAAGCATAAAGGACACCTCTTTCAAATCCTTTATCAAGAATTAAACAACTAAACTTTTGTTAGATCAAGTGCATCATGCAACGAGTTAAAATAGGCAAATTCCAAAAATTCCTTTTTTTGTTCATTATGCACTAGGTTTTTTATGGTTCTGTTATGGATATTGTTGTTTGACATTAACTCATATTTAATGTTTGATGGTCGAAAAGAAGAGCTCAAATTTTATTTAAACGAATATTCATTCTATTTAAATTAACTAATTCAATAATAGTGATGATGATGTTGATTTAATTAATAAGGTGTCAAGAATATCAAATATTCAACGACTAATAAGGGATGTGCATATAAAATATATTATATCTGTGTCTAATATATAAGAAGTTATATGCGTATGCATATGTGAAAAATGTAAAAAATACATGTTGGTGTTTGTATTCAAACACATGTTGTAATATACATGTGTGTGTGTATCCTTATAAGTGCATTTATATATAAAAGGGGTTTAACATATAAATAACTGATAATTCGTTTAATTTCAAATGAAGCTAAATTTAATCTATTTTTATAGGAAATGATTGATCCTCCAAGGAGGAGAGCACTCGCATTGTATTCTACACTTAAATAAAGGAGCTGCCTAAAAGTCTAGTAGGTAGCAAATATGCCTCCCCCCTCATACAATGAAGAAAAAGAAAAGACCCCGCATGAATCCTAAGAGTAGAAAGGAACAATAAACTAAAGTATCGAAAGCACTAAGCGAACCAATAGAGATGCCACCAAAAACTATATTGTCTAATAAAAGAAAAAAAAGCATGACTGTAGTTAATAACAACACAACATCCCTAAATACCAGAGCTATAAGAAAGCCCAAAAGCATGATAAGCCCATTAATGGAAATCTATAAATATAATCCAGCGTCCATTCTCAGCCAGCATAAGCAGTTCACTCCACAACAACCATTAAAATTGAAAAAATCAACAAAAACGGAAGACCAGCACACACATATTATATATATATAAGTAAATGTGTATATATATATACATATATATGAGAAAGGAACAAGACTAAAAAGTACTAAGGAATTAGTTATCAACCAATAGTATAACATTCGTAGAGTTACCTACATTAAAAGCATATGCTAGGTCGTTTCTAAAGGCCATATTGTGTCCCCCGTTGCTATAATTAATTTTAACCTTTAAGATTTTGATGCATCTTTTTAGTTTTTGAATAAATTCCCTAAAGGAAACATT
Source organism: Allium fistulosum (assembly GCA_030737815.1). Taxonomy (NCBI): domain Eukaryota; kingdom Viridiplantae; phylum Streptophyta; class Magnoliopsida; order Asparagales; family Amaryllidaceae; genus Allium; species Allium fistulosum. Next base: position 1,293,470,729 of record CM060902.1, read on the forward strand.
TTAGCTAATTTATCGCTTAGATTTGAAACCTAATTATAACTGAAATGAGCAATAGTGTAAATTAGGTTTTAAGATGGAACATTAACATTATTAATAATTCGTTCATTCCATTCAAACCATAGAGACCAACATGTAATCGTGAAGATAATATCAAGTCAAATTTTATAACTTCCAGCATATTGAATTCTACAATTATTCCAGTGAAAGTCATAGTTAAAGTCAAAGTTGGTCATATTAAAATCGAAAATATTAAGAGTGTTTACAAGGATAGAGTTAGATAAGGGACACTTATAATATAGGTATGTTACGTTTTCTTTATTTAAGTTGCAAAAAACATATTTTTTATCTATAAGAAAATTCTTTTTCTTTAAATTCAGTTGTGTTTAGTTTCTTATGTTGACTTAACAAAATGTGTAGCTTAGTTTTTGTGGACTCTTGACTTATCGGATACATTTGAAAATATTTGGTTTAGTCCCTGAGAAATTTAAAATTTTGCAAACTAAGTTTGAGTAGTGTTTTACTTTTATCGAAACACCAAATTTTAGTGTCTCTCTCATCATCTAAGTTATAATATTCTAGTTTGGTACAAGTTAAACAAATTAGGTTAAGGTATTACATTCATCAGCACTACTAAAATTAAAGTTTAATGGATATTCATTATGAAAACTATAGACCTTTGAAATTAAGGCATTTTAGCATTTTAGATACAAAAACCCAAAAGCTCTTTGTATTCCGCTTCTAAAAGGTATAGTACATGCCAAAATGACATGTTATTGCCTAAATGAACTACACTGTTTGTCCCAAGGTTAAAAATATTAAAGTTTTTTAAGATGGATTTCCAAAATTGAAATATGTTGTTGGGATTAGAAGTGATATGATGGAGGTTACATGATCTACCATAAAATAGATTCAAAACAATTTCTTTCCAAATAAGGTTTTCATTATTGTCATTAAACATACAAAAGGGTTAGACATAGTAGAAGGGGAAAGTGATGGTGCTAATAAAGAGAGAGACATCAAATAAAATATAGTAGAGAAGGAAGAGACTAGCGAATGTGTGTGGGCACGAATTCAAATCACTAATATAAAAGTGATAAATTAGGTTCATAGAGATGGTTCTGGACATTGATGAAGCAAATCTATAGCTAAAGATCCAATAGATAATGTCCTTAGGAAAAGGCAAGGAGGGTTAGATAAACGTCATGGTAAGATGGAATTCGGGAATAATCAACATACAAGTAGAAAGGAAATGCAGAGAATTTTTGGACAACACTTTAAAGTGATGATGGTAAGGAGATAAATAGAGGGGAAACAGTAGGTGATGTGGATGTCATGATGGAGAAGTTAAAAGATAAAGAAGTGCTAGACAACTAGAAGGGTGAGGAGAGTAATAAGTTGATCACTCAATGTGAACAACTCTCTAAAGAGATACCTATAAATATGATTGTGGAGGGAGGTTGTAGCCTAAAAACCTGGATGAAACACATTCCACTTTGACCTCCATAGATGGATCATTTGAGAAAGAAGCTACGATCTCACCAAAGCTTCTATCCATAACAATCGCCCCAACAATAGCTCGAAGTCATCATTGGGCTTAGTGATAGATATTCCCACAAACACCTCTATTCCCTTTCCATAACTTATTAATTTGATTAAATCTGATGATATAAATTTGGATCTAATGAATATTAAAACCATGCAGGTCCCTAAGGAATTGATATAGGAGCAAGTAGCAGAAAGAAAATCTAACATCCCAATTAGCCAATATGATTGTATTTAAAATCTAGATTTATCTAGTAATGCTTGGGTGCAGCCTAAGAGCCCTACCAAGAAAAGTAAGAAACTGGATTCTATGAAAGTTGACCTTATAGTAAAAAAGAATCCTGAGTGGGAGGATTTGGAGAAACAAAAAGTTGGTGAGAATAAAGGAGGTACTAACATAGGCAGAGAGTTAATGAGTAGGAGTAAATCAAACATCAATAAATGAAGATATTGTGCTGGAATATGAGAGGGCTTCAGAACCGTCTTGAAAGTTGGATGAAAAATCATATAACTAGATGAAAAGCTAGTTGCATGGGTTTGTAAGAGAATAAGTTACTAGTTGAGGAGATTGAAACATGGAAGAGGTCTTTTGACATTGGACATGATATTATCAGCAATGCATAATGCTATTACAAATGCAGCAGTATTAGTTGAAAGTGAGGCATGGGAATGCCAAGTGACTAGCATCAATGACTAACATATTCCTATGAACTAAAAAGGTACTACGACATAAACTTTTTATTGTTCATTAATTTATGGGCATAATTTTGAGTATCTTCGAGAGAGGTTATGGTTTAAGATTGAAAGTGATGCTCAATATATCTCAACCTTGGCTACTCTTAGGTGAATTTAATTCCATAAGACATGATATTGAGAAGCTAAGGGGCAAAGTTCCATTTTGCAAGACAACTGAAAAAGATATGTGCATGGCTAGGGTTGGACCAACAGATTTAGATATTGTGGGGTACAAATTTTCCTGATGGTTGAGGTTAGATAAGAATATCCTAACAAAAATAGATAGAGTGTTGTCTAACATGCATTGGGTGTGATCTTTCCCCGCATCTGAAATCTCATATCTCCCCACTAGTAGTAGAGATCATTCTCCGATTCTAGCGAGTCTTGAATGTGATGTACAGACATATGCATGGACCTTTAGGTACATGAACTATTTGCATTTATATAAAGACCATTATAGTCTAGTTGCAAATGGTTTGAACTTGTAGATTGGTGGAAGGCCTTTATACTATCGATTGAAAAAACAAAAAAAAACATGAAGGAGGCTTTGAGAGAGTGCAGTAAAAATAAAAGATACATTGATAAGGAGGAAGAAGATTTAAGAAACAAATGTGGGGTGTTACAGAAACTGCTGGAAGAGAATCATGATACTAAAACTGCTAATGAGCTACAAAAGGTGAAATTAGAGTTAGACACGGCTTTGCAGCAACAATATATAGATGTATCTCAAAAATCAAAATGTGAGTGGCTCAACAATAGTGATGAAACTTTGGTGTATTTCTATGAAAAGATGTCTAATAGGAGGCATTGGAATCTTGGGGCAACGAAGTAACAGTAAATGATATCAAGTGCAAAGTTGTGATTGATTTTTGAAAACATTCAGTAGAGTTCTATTAGACATTATATAATCAAAATAAACAGCCTTTGTAAATTCCTACTTCGATGTACAAGTATACTATAACTCACTACAGTCGAAATTATCTCAATGACCAAGAGGAGACAAGGGATGTTATGTTTGGTGTAAGAGATAGTGACCAGATTGCTCCAATGCTAAGTTCTTTGAATTCCATTGGAATGATATTAAAGACTAAATAATGAATACAATCAAAGAAGTTTTCCATATAGGAGAATAGTTAAGGAAGTGAATCATACAAATATTTGCTTGACGCCCGGTGAAATCTCTAAAAGACATCATGGTCTTATGTCCTATATCTTATTGCATTACATAAGAGGATTGCAATGGTACTGAGTTATAGAATGAGACTAATTTTGAGTTCACTCATAGCAGAGAATCAATGTGCCTTTATTCAAGGAAGAAATGTTTAAAATATTGATTGTGCATGTATATGTATTAAAGTTGATATTCGTAAAGCATATGATTTGGTTAATATATACTTTATCATACATATGATGAGAAACATGGGATTCATGGAACAATGGTCGAGTTTGATTCAGGAGTTAATAGAATCACCTTCCTTATCGATTCTGCACCAAGGTAGTACTTTTAGGTTCTTTAGTAGCTCCAATGGTCTGGAGCAAAGCAATCCACTCTCTCTACTTCTCTTCGCAATCGTAATGGCGTTCGTCTCTTTACAAATGGACAATAAGACGAATGAAGGGAGAATTAGATGAGTCATGAAGGATGGTTCCAGGATTAATCATATAATTTATGTTGACGATATTCTTATATTTGTGAAAGTAGACATGGAAGGTGGATGGCAATAAAGGAAGTGTTCTCATTTTCTTTTTTTAGGAGGAGGCGGGGGTGGGGAAAGTTAGATATACACCAGAAGTTGTGCAGCTAAAGCGCTTATCAGTTCTATAGCAATGGAGGTGTAAAAAGTTATAGCGGAGATAGAGCGAAAATAGTGAAAGGTGCAAAAAGCTTCATTAGATATAAAACCAAATATTTAAAGTTATTTTATTCTCACTCTCACATCATTTGTGTAGGAAAAAGAAATGTTGTTTAATCGTATATAACAAAACTGAATAATATCATGATTTATGTAGAGTAGATTTGGTAACTATAATAGATTTCTAACTTATAGTGAGTACTTATGCCTTATAATTAGGTCTTTACCCTAACTTTTTTGATTTGGTTTAAAAGAGAACCAGTCAAATTAGCCTTTATATTTTAATGCCGTTGAAGCGGATACAAAAAGCCGTGATTTAGTGGGTGTAGCGGAAAAATAGTAGGGCTTAAAGCTGATTTACTATTTAATAGCGCAAAATTGGAATAACAAAGCGGTCGAAGAGTGCTGTGCGATATAGCGGGGAGTTTGCGGGGCTTTAGTGGGGAATTAACTGGGCAGACCGGAAGTTTGTGATGTACTGAATATAAATAAAGGTTGCTACCAATAAATATCTTGGTATTCCACTGCCTAGTGCTAACTTAAAGAAAGAAGATTTTTGGTATCTAATGGAAAACATCAAAAATAGAATTTAAGGATGTGAGTGTCGAATGCTAAGTCTTGCAGTAAGAATTGAGCTTATAAGTGGACAATGTGTCCAATGATACCATACCGGATGAAATGCTTTAGGTTTCCAACAGCAAAAATTTGTTGAAACACATTTGTAGAAAATTTCTTTGGACAGAACGAATGAGCATGATTTCATAGAATGTAATGTGCAGGCCGAAAAATGAGGGTGGAATGGTTTGAGGCTATTTAAAGAATTGCAAGTTACAACATGTATTAAATTGCCATGGATAACTATTAATGGAGAGGTGTTATGGGCATATTAAAATTTGCCCCCTACAGTGGCTAGGCAGGTTTGTGGCTAATGAATAAGTTACTGCGCATTTGGTATTTGGTTAGTTCACCACTAACTGCTCCGGTGAGGTATTTTCTAACTTTGCATGAATATTTCTTTGTTCATATCATGATTTTTATCACAAGTAAGCTGCAATCAACGAGATATTATTGATCTTATATGGAAGCTGATTAATTGTAATATCATTGTTAGCATTAGGAGTGAAGTTATGAAGTGTATTGGGAAAAAAATAGTGGAAGGGAAAAGTAATTCACTTTGGTTCGATAGTAACTAAATTATTAAATTAAGGGGATACTATGGTCAGAGTGAGGGGGAAGATTTTAGTTGAGGACATAACAAAAAATGGGGAGTGGAGAGTCAACAAAGTTAGCTTGATGGGTTCCTCAAGAAGTGAAATAGAAAGTATATAATATATGAAGACAAGAATGAAGATTATTGGTCATGTCTAGTACATAACAAAGGCATATATAATTTCAAAGCAGTGTGTGTAGAGATAAGGTGAAAATACAATAAGGTATTGTGGTGCAAATGGGTTTGAGGTAGGATCTCCTACCCCAAAGCTGTTGTCTGTTTATTAACAATCCTTTGCCAACAAAAATAGGTTAATTCAAAAGTTTCCTAGTAGTAAACCCAATTTATGTTTTTTTGTAATTTTACTGTATATACTTATAAGTGATACCGTATCAAACTTAATTTACCAGCTAGTCAAACAGAAGTTATATCACTCAACAATGAAAATAAATGCATTAGAGAAAAGTTCAATAACAAATGGTGAGGTCAAGACATAGCTATAATTATGTTAGCAACATGTGTATGGGTGGTTTGGAGAGAAAGGAACAATAGATTTTTTTTCTTAGTCTAAACTGCAATCGGAAAGGATGGCGTGTGAGCAAATAGCGTGTTTAAGTAAAATTCAAAATCCAAATCAAAACAAAACAACAATTTCATCATTGTAGAAGATGAAACCATTTTCTATAATTGGGCATACTAAAATTTGCCCCTTACAGTGGTTGGGAAAGGTTTGTGGCTAATGAATAAGTTATTACACCTTGGGTATTTGGTTAATTCACTACTTACTGCTCTTGTCAGGTATTTTCTGACTTTGCATGAATATTTCTTTGTTTATATCATGATTTGTATCACATGTAAGCTGCCATCAACGAGACATTATTGATCTTATATAGAAGGTGATTAATCGCATTAGCATGTATATAATGGTTGGATTTATCTTAACAAATTATGGCTCTAGTTTAGGAGAACTTCATCAATTCACATCCAAAATAGATCCAACAGAGATGAACCTATGACGCTAAAAGCCCTGCTCTAACACTCCGTAAAAATTAATAATAAATATATATAAGGATAAATTAATTAAATAAGATAAGGCTAAAAATGAAAATTTTGCAAAAGTAAGAATTTGACCAAGGAAGTTATGCCGTTGGGTTTATGACGAAATTCTGATCAATTTTCATATATAATGTTCTAATAACGGAGCTTAAACAAAAATGTTATAGTCTTTTGAAGATTTCAAATTTAAAATAATTTAAATAGAATTTAAATTCAAATAATTCTTAAATTTGAAATTTGAAAGTTAATAGTGATTAGCCTTAGGGGTTAAGTAAATGTTAAAAATAATGTTAACGATAAATAAATTAAGCAAGAAAATAAATTAAAAAGCAACGACACCAAATCTTCCCAACATAGCACGTATATGTCGACCGGTCCCCTTGGACCGGTTGACCGCTGGCGATCGACCGGTGGGTAGCGACGATCGACCTATGCTGTTGAGCGGTGGCTACGGTTTTCATGTATTTAACGTACTAGATTTTATTATTTTTAAATGACCTTAATCCAATGTTTTTTGGTGCATTTCAACCATTATAAATAGAAGCCCAGCTCCCTCACTTTTATTCACAAAATATTGGGACTCTAGCGAAGCTCTGCCAGTTCGTCTTTTCATAGATTCGAAAAAACCTCATTTGGGTTTCAGGTACGAAATCCTATATATCTATTTTGTTTTCTATTTATTTTCCAGCCTATACTTCTCCTATTTTTTTGATCTAACGTCTATATATATATATATATATATATATATATATATATATAAATCCCTTGCTGTGTATAAATATATCAAAAAGAAGAGATCTGGTAGAGATTGTTAAAGACATGTCAAATCCGAAGGAGGCAGAGCTAACGATACGATGGAGTGGAAATCTTAGCCTTTCTATTTTAGTAATTGATTAGTGTAGTTTGGGTTTGAATATGCCTTGGGGTTTTGTGGTTTGCGAAAATATCATATTATAAACCTCCAAAACTCCTACAATGTGAATGTTAATTCTATATTGAAATCTCAATTGTTTATGTCAAAATAATGAAAATAGTATAGATTTGCATTATTGATAATTTTACCTTCTATTCCACTCCTTATTCTTTTTCTTTCAATTTTGTTAAAGGATTTTGATTAAGGAATAATGTGTAAGGTATGATTTTTATTCGTGGTTTGCAATTCTTATTCCCATAAATTAAATAGAAATTCTCTTGTTTATTTTTATGTGAAAAAGAGTTGAATAGAGTGTGAAAATTAAAATTGTAATAGAAATTCCTTTGTTTATTTTTATGCTAAAAAGAGTTGAATAGAGCATACAAATTGGAATTGTAAGTTTCTAGTATCAATATATTCCATTATTTTGATGTAATAAGTTTGGTTTAAATTTTAAGTATATACAAGTCTGTTGATTGGAACTTTTGATATAAATATTGAGATTTTGGATATTGTTGGTAATATGGAATGAGACTTGTATAATTGTTTAAGGAGTTGACATTTAAACGCTAGTTTAAAGCATATATTATGCACGCTTAGAAATTACAAGGCACGCGCACACGCGCGCACACACATATCATTTTCAATATAGATATATATATATATATATATATATATGTGTGTGTGTGTAAATATGTATATATATGTGTATATATATGTATGTATGTATGTATATATGTATGTATGTGTGTGTGTTAGCGTAAGTAACGTATAGTCATAATGTATAATTGCATAGTTAAATAGGCTATTAAATTTATTAAAATCCCCCTTATGAAGGTAATTAATGTTAAAGGAAAATAAGAAAGTTCTCTTATAAGGCCTTGATTATGGAAACAGTGAGACGTGTGATAATATATGTAGAGAGTAATATAGATTATGACTAAGTTATAGGGATGGGAGGTCAGTCTAAAGCACAAGGAAGTCTACCAAGCTAATCTGGTTGCCAACAGTATGACTTTGGGTTGATGTGAGACATCCCTTATAATAAGTAACTACGATGACACGAGGTCAGTCCCAAATTCTGTAGGATAAATCTGTCCAACTAATCTAGCTGCCAGTATCTACAAATAGTCAAGTTAATGTAAGACCTCACCGTGGGATACGGGTCATAATACAAAGGACATGCTTCAAATATTAAAGGTAATAAGTGGTGTGTGAGGGTCCACCTCTTCTCTATGTAAGAAGTTGTAAATGGTCAGGATTATGGGTTAGGTGCATTAAAGGATATATCGGGAAAAGGCCTGCTTCAATAGGAAGTATTAAGTGGTTGAAGAGATTTCGTGCAATGCCAGCTAGATAGTTACTAGTACGAAGTCCGCCTTAGGATTATAGGTAGTAAATGACGTAGACCTACCTTAAATAAAGGTATTAAACTGTCGGAGTGTGCATAATTCCATTTGAAAGGTATTAAGTGACTTGAGTGCTAACTTTTACATTGATAGGACATCATGGATGATAGATATTGGTTATTGGGTTGATAGCAAGTTGGCTATGGGCCTGTATTTGGAAATCCTTTTATTTAAGTTTGAGAAAAGCCCTCGAGCTTATATTTGAAAAGACTTATGATGTAGGTAGAAATAGTAAGACATATTCCTATTTAAGTTATACTGCCGAAGTACTAATATAATAAGGCTCAATCTTTTCATCCACCAGATGTCGTTGCTTGTTGATGCAACGTGATAGAGGGTTCTCACACTATGAACTGTAGCGAATCTTTGTCTCTTACCCCTACAGGTCCCAACAATGTGGGTTGGCAGCGAATGGCCTAGGATGTCGAGAGGCTTATATATACACTTATTTTAAAGGTACGCAAAAACACCAGGCAAATCTTTACTTCATTATATAATACTATCTTAGGAAATGTAGAAGGAAAAGATTTTAACTCCAAAATGAAAAAGGCAATAAATGTGCAATAAATAGGGAGTTATAAGAATTTAATAAGGATATAAGCAAACCTATTAAAGAGATTATTAGAGTAATTATAGAGGGATAAGGAAGGCATAATAGGAAAAAAAAATTGAATGACTTGTTACGGACAATTGATAATTACAAAAACAGCAAATAAACATGTTAAATAGTAATTAAATATTACAAGGCAGTATAATTGTCATTAGGGTAAATTAGATAGCCTTAATTATATAGATGAAGGTTAGTGGGCCTAGCATAATACATAAAAATAGATGGGAGATCAGAATCTATGTGTTGTAAAAAAACGGAAGTAAGGAATGAAGCAAGATTTGAAGAGGAGTGGAGCAAGTTGTCACAAGAAGGTGTACATTAATCGCCCCAAGGAGATAATTAGGTTTTTATGAAGATTGAGTAAGAAAGATGTTCAAAACAAAGGACAATTAAAATCAATTTATAAACACCTCGTGTGAAAATATTTGACAAAAAAAGTTTTTGGAAAATTCCTTGAAACATTTTGCATAAGTTTTTCAAAGGATTTATTGGGAAGTTGTTTTGAAAAAGCAAGAAAATTTGGGAACTCATAATTTAAAAATTGTTGAGTCAAAAGGCTCTGATTAAAATGTTTTATTGTAAAAAAATATTTTTCATTTTTGAAATTCATGTTTAAAATTTGTCGAGTCAAAGATTTTTCGATTTTTGGAGAAAGGATTCTTCGTTTTTAAATAAATATAAAATAGAGCATATGCTGGACTTGATGATTTTTTTATCTATTTCATTAATTTGGATGTTCTTTTTTCATAAAATTCTTTCTAAAAAAGGAAATAAATGGAAATGGAACTTATTAAGAAATAGAGAATAGAAGGATAAGAATAACTAGGATAGGAGGAACATTTCCGTATAAGAAAAATACGGAGAATAATAGCTGAAGTAGGAGCTGATTAGTTAAGAGAATATAAATAGAGGCAGTATTGGGAGATTTGGATAGAAATAGCATTAGAAATTAATATAAAACAAGATCAGTAATCTAGTTGGAAATTAATAGGATAGAAGTTATCCTTGTCTACTCCACTTTTCATTGTTTAAGGTTTTGGAAGATGTTTTTGAGAAAAAATTACAATTTATGGAATTAAATGATGATAATTAAATGAGTTGGGATAATTTTGTGAATGATATAAAGAAAAGCATTTATAAGGACGAAAAATTTTATGTATACATTTTTCTAGAATTTGTTTGAATAAGAATAAAATATTATTGGATTTAAAATGACAATAAAAGAGAAATAAATTGGGATGATAAGGAAAGGACTGGGAAAAATATAAGAGTTTAAATAAGACTTAAACAAAGTTAAAGTGTTTAGTTAAGTAATAATACATTTTGAGTAATAAAGAAATAGATGTTGATGTATTTTTGGGATAATGTAACAACTTGAAATTAGAAATTTGACACGCATGTGAATAGATTGAGGTTTAAAGTCTACTAAAATAATTGTCTTATAAGTAGAAATATCTTTGAAATAATGAACTTTTCATAGGTATATGCCATAAAGTAATGGACTAGTAAGTGTTGATTTCAATTTTAGTGAAATAAGTTTATTTGTACAAAAGCAATTTATTGAAAATTATTTTGTATGTTGTAGAAGGTTTTTGAGAAGGGAAATTATTTTGTTCCTTTATGAAATTAACCAATTTTTGATTTAATAATAGTTTGGTTTATTAATTGAGTTTTAATTGTTTTTTGAATTAAAAGTCCAACTTTTAAAGACAGAAATCTCTGCTGTAGAAAGTCCTTAAAAAGGAAAAGTTGGCTAGAAAAGGATTTTTTTATGGCATAGATAGGGACCACTACCTTGGTAAGGCAGTGCAAAGGTTTTAAGATATGAATAAAATAGGAACAGTATGTACAACCTGATCTAGAAATCAGTTCCAGATATTTAATTGTAGAATATTGGTAAAGTGTTAAGATATTCCAGATTAATAATTGGGTAGTAAGCTAGGTTGCCCTAGTTGACTTGGAATATGAATTTCTATGTTTAATTTATTTGGAGCCAGTTCGTTGTAAATTCCATAAATTATCTAACTCTAAATATGTATAAAAGCATGTCGTTTGAATTAACAAGGGATGTACTAAAAAGGAAAGCGATGTGTCAGATATGGTACTCTTTTCCATTACATTGTCTAATTTATTAAAAAAGAAAAGAAATAATTCCTTTTAGTTTCGAACAAAGCAAAGATCTCACTTTGGTTCATTTATAGAAAAATTATTGTTTGCACAAAAAATGGACAAACACCTCAAAGTCGTATGATTTAGTAGATTTTATGTTGTTCGTAGTGATTTGGGTGATTTATGCAAATATATGAAAAGCAAGGGCTAAATTGTAAAAGACACGCAGATTTATAGTGGTTCAGCCAGATTGTGCCTACATCCACTTTATATGTTATTTCTCTTCTCTTGTTTTGATTACAAGTACAAAGCTTTGATACAAGTAAAAGAAAGTTGTTTGAAAGTTCTCTCCGTGCTTGAGCTCTCAAACTTGTCCCCCATTGTTGTATCCCTGCCCCTCTATTTATAGAGTGAGGCTGGGGGTAGGGGTCTTGGATGTATATAGCAGCTGGCGGGCCTGGGCTGATGTAATCTGGCCTGGTGGAGCTGGTCCGGTTTTCCTTGGTTCGGTGGTAGGAGATGAGTGGACCGGTGAAGCTTGGTTCGGTGGTAGGAGATGAGTGGACCGGTGAAGCTTGGTTCGGTGGTAGGGGATGAGTGGACCGGTGAAGCTTGGTTCGGTGGTAGGGGATGAGTGGACCGGTGAAGCTTGGTTCGGTGGTAGGAGATGAGTGGACCGGTAAAGCTTGGTTCGGTGGTAGGGGATGAGTGGACCGGTGAAGCTTGGTTTGGTGGTAGGAGATGAATGGACCGGTGTACTTGGTTCGGTGGAAGGAGACGAGTGGACCGGTGGTCTACTCTTCCTAGATCGGCGGTGTGTAGGAAATGCACCCAACACTTGCCCCCCAAAGTAGGGCATATTCCTGTATATGGCGTGCTTTGTTTTAACGTGGTCATTTTCATCCGGTCTCCGACGCCGAGCCATCCGGTTTGCTTATAAATAGGGACCACATGCCTTCGTTATTTCTCACTAACCGAGCCAAACCTTTTGCCGAATCAAACTCTCGTTTTCGCATAATCGAAGCGCTAGCCGAACCAGGTGAGACCTCTTGCCGCCGAATGAATTTTTTTATTGTACTAACGAATGGGCTTTAGGGCTCTGAGTACCGAATGACACTTGTGCCGAATGGAGATGGGTGTTTTGGATGCCGAATGAAACTGAGAGTTGGAACACCGAAAGGGTTTTAGGGCTCTGAGTATCGAATGACACTCGTGCCGAATGGAGATGGGTGTTTTGGATGCCGAATGAAATTGAGAGTTGGAACACCGAAAGGGTTTTAGGGCTCTGAGTACCGAATGACACTCATGCCGAATGGAGATGGGTGTTTTGGATGCCGAATGAAACTGAGAGTTGGAACACCGAAAGGGTTTTAGGGCTCTGAGTATCGAATGACACTCGTGCCGAATAGAGATGAGTGTTTTGGATGCCGAATGAAACTGAGAGTTGGAATTACAAGTGAGATTCCAAACTATACTGTTCGTACGTTTTAACGATGTACTTTCTCGTGCTTGCAGATAAATGTCTCAAAGAGTGGAAACCCGATCAGAGAAGAAAAGATCTCAGGATAGAGAAGAGCCTTCCTCAGTGCCCCCGGCTCAACCAGGACCTGCCCGCCATGGGCCCGCCCCGAGATCATTGGTGGATGGATACGGTCCTCAGGAACTTCTTAACTAGCCTCCTGATTGCTTCCTTAGCTTACTCAAGGGCGAGCAACTCGATGTTATATCTCGCTCTTTCGGGATCGACCGAGCACGTATGTTATTGCCGGATGCGGGAGTGATCCCGTATGATCCTCCCGAAGGATATTTTGCCTACAGCAGATACCATTGCATGTGTGGTGCCATCCCGCCTCTCAACGCCTGGGTAATCGGCTTTCTCACATATCTAAAGGTAGCTCCATTCCAGCTTCAGCCCAACTCTTATGCCATTCTGGTGAGTCTCTTCGTTATCTTCCAGAGGAGATATGGGCGTCCTCCTTCCAACCGGGAGATCCGTTATTTGTACAACTTGAGAGGCTACAAGAAAGGGTCTCCCTACATCAGCTTGGAATCGGCCGTAACCTTTAAGCCGGTCCTGGATTTATACTCCAAGTACAGCATGTTTAAGAAGGAATGGTTCTTTGTCAAGGATGATTCCGTTTCTATTCGACGCTTCACCTCCGGATGTAAGTCAAAGCTTTATTTTTAATTCCCGTTCTGGTTGTAATACTCTTTCTTATGTGTTTTTATTTTTTGCTAGCGACAGGTGGTTTTGCGGTCGTGGAGAATGACCGCCTGGTTCAGACGGCAGCAGAAATAGAAGCTATTACTGGGAGAGATAGGTCGGCTGCCTACCTGATCAGGAACTCTACACTCTTGGAGTACAACTTGATCCTTCCACAGTAGTCCGTGGTCAAGCAGAGGGACACGGCTGAAGAGAAGGCTGCCCAAGCTAAAGAAGGGGCCGAGTCGAAGAGCAGTAAAAGGAGGCCCTTTCCGAAACATCCGGTTGCTGGGGGGAAGAAGCTCAAAAAGTCTGACGGTCCCTCTCCCAGCACATGTCCAGATATCCCAGAGAAGGGAGAGGTGGAGGAGGAGCAAGGCGAAGATGGAGGAGAAGGCGCTGGAGGTGGCGACGGTGTCGGGGCTTTGTCTTCTGGGCAAGTAGGTGAGATGCAAGAGTGGACGGATGATGCTTTCCGCCAAGCCTTCGAAGGTTTGGAGGGGACGGAGAAGTCTAAGAGAGCCGATAAAGTTGGGACCGGCGTTGATTTATCTTCCGGGAGCGCTTCTACTGAAGCAACTTCGATGGTTCAAGGTGAATTTCTCTTTACTCTTTTAATCCTTGAATGATGGCTTAATACATATTGGTGACACTTTGGTTTTCATATCAGGAGCGGGTAAAACGGCCAAGACCTCGGATCTTCGGCACAGGCTTGAACAATACAAGCTCTCCAAAGCTTCCGCCAAGCCGAAGCCTTCTACTAACCACCTGGGAGACATAGTCGGCTATCGTCCTCTTCTCGGAGTTATCGAAGAAGATATACAGAAGAGGAAGAGGAGTCGATCTTCGTCTGAACCTCTTCTTGAACCCCTGGCCCCACTCCAGCCTATTCACGACATTACAGAGGAGAATACCGAGCTTATGCCCTCTCCTCATCCGTTTGAGAACCCAACCGTCATCCCAATAGATCATCCTGGCTTAGCACGCAATCCGTTTGCGGGTCATCCAGACCTGGACCCGGCATCTCATGACATCTCTTTTGATGAGGTTACTGGCGAGCACCTTCTTCCTCGCAATCCTATGGTAAGGGTGCTCGATGAGGCCAAGTCCCTGGACCTTGATTTGCTTACTACTCGGGTTGTCGCTATGGGGAACGAAGCTAAAGCGAATATCGACCGAGTTGCTGAGGAGACCAGGAAGTTGATGGGGCATCATGCCCGATTGGTCAAGGCCGGGGAGGAAATTGGGAGTGCCAACATAAGACTGCGGTTAGTGGTTTCCGACCAGGCCAAACAACTCGCTGATCAGGCCATCCAGATCTCTCAGCACGAGGCCGCCTCCGGACGTCTAAAGAAAACTATGGAAGAGGCCAACCGGGCCGAACTGTGGAAAATGGAGGCTACTTGCAAGGAACGGATCGATATGGCCATTGCCACGGTGGACGAGGTTCGGAAAGCGGATCTTGAGCAGATAGAGGAGTTATCTGGGAAGCTTGAGGCTGCAGAGCTTGCTCAAGCCAAGTTGAGGGAGGAGATGGAGGCGATGCGGAAATTCCTTCAGGCTGACTGCTCGAGATACCAATTGGAGAGAGATGCCACCGTCGTAAGGTTGTCGGATTCCGAGGCCCGAGCGAGGGAGTTTGAAGAGAACGAGGGGCTGATGGAGGGGATGCTCCAGGATATGTACTTCCGTACTTGGAGGCAGGGTAATTTGTCCTGGATGGATGATTACCCCTGGGTTATGGCTAGGATCTATCTCAGGGCTCTAGAGGAGGCCCAGGCTGAGGCAGATAAGGAGGGTGGCGTGGCCTTTAGGATGGATGCTGTTACCGCCCAGTTTACCAAGGAGGAGAAGGTGGCGGTGAAGGAGGGCATGCGGTTGCTTGCAGCTGAGGAGACAGGTGTGAAAGCGGAGGATGATGATCAAGTTGATCAAGGAGCAGATGCTGGTAAGTCTTCCTTTCTAGTCTTTCCGTTAACTATGTTGCTTATCACTAACGAATTCTTTTTCTGACCGGACAGGTGGGCAACAGGACAAGGATAAGACTCCGACGCAGCCGACTCCTTGATTAGACCTGGAAAATTCTTTTTGTGGACTTGACATGGTTGTATATGTTAGTCTTAAAACAGTAAAGTAACTCTTAGGTTGTAATTTTTGCTACTTGTAATAAATAGCTCTATTCTTGACGTGTAATTCTTTAACTTAAGCTGATTTTGTCGTCTTTTGAATGTTTTTTGCTATTTTGACATGTTGTATGAGAAATATAGCTATGCATATTCTTGTAATCAAATTGTGTTTGATGTCAGGCTCTTGTTTAAAACATAATTTCATGACTTGCAATGTTAGCGTGAGGTGTGAATAAATTATAGTCATGTGTTTACATATGAAAGAAGGAAATACCGCCCTTTATATTTTGCTTGTAGATGGCAACTTTGAATATCCTGTGTGACCGAGTAAGGGATGCGGTCCAGTACCTTGTTGTGAGTATCCGCTTCTATTAGTGAGTGTCTCCTATTCTGTGTCCTGTACTTCAGGGATTGTTACAGAGGATAGGAGAAAAGTTTCTTAAGTAAAATTGAAATATGTGAAAAAGTAAAACTTCCAATCACGGAAGGCCTTCGATGTGCTTAAGTTCGTGGCAAACGGGCTTTGTAGTCACTTTCCCTAGCTGTGGGTCTTGGAGACATTTGTCACCCATCTTACGCCTCCGCGGGGAGTTAATTCTTTTTTACCACAGCCGTACTTAAGACACATCGGAGCCGAGATCGCGCACAGTAACTACCCGGGCCATTATGGCCCGTAATCGTGGGTAATATTCGATTTACTGTGGCCGGCTAGCGTGGGTGCCGATCATCAACCGTGAACTGCCCCTGGCTGGCCACACCTTATGTTGGGACTTATAGTCGGTTCACAGTTGCCGGCGAGCCGAACGCCGTAATGAGCTGCCTCGGCTATAGTCGGCCTTCTCGGTGGCTTATAATCGGCTCATTACAGTTGGCTTTAAGGGCCGTCGCGAGCAATGATTTAACCCGCAGCAGAGGGATGTCGGAGCAAAAGTGTCTCATTGGCGAGGGCATAGATTCGCATAGTACATGTTAGGTCTTGTCCAGGTGAAGTTGCACTGTGGAGTGCTTTAAGTGGAAATGCTATACGCATAGGATTTTGTTCAACAGAAAAGGATAAAGTTAACAAGCAGCCAAGATATAAAGGAACAAGTTAAAAAAGAGACAAGGTTTTTTTAAAGTGGTTCGGCACGAAAAGGCCTACGTCCACTGATTCTCTTTGTTAATTCACTTCATATGGGAAGTACAAGTTAAGAAAAGTATCGACGGAGGTGTTGGATGTTCCATGCCCTCTGGAACACCTCTCCGTCCACTGTTGACAAAATATAAGCTCCATTTGGAGATCTTTATGAATTACATATGGTCCATCCCAGATTGGGTCTAGTGCTCCGGGCCGAGGGAAGATTCGCTTGAGGACAAGATCTCCTTCTTGTAAGGTACGATGCTTGACTTTGGAGTTGTATTGTACTGCCACTTTTTGCTTGTGGGCTGCTGCTTTAAGGATTGCATCATTTCTTCTCTCCTCAACTAGATCAAAAGACATGTGAAGGAGTTCTTCGTTCTCTTCTGGGTTATAGTGAATCCTACGGTGGGAAGGCACAATGGTTTCAACTGGGAGCATAGCCTCCGATCCGTATGCCAAAGAGAAAGGAGTATGCCCAGTTGACGTTTTGAAAGATGTGCGATAGGCCTACAGTGCCGTAGGGAGTTCATCCACCCAAGCGCCCTTTGACTTTTCGAGTTTCTTTTTTATTAGAGTTTTCAGAATTTTGTTGACGGCTTCGACTTGTCCGTTTGCCTAGGGATACGCTACGGATGAGAAGCTTTTGTGAATTCCGTGCTCTCGGCACCAGTTGGCGAATTCCTCGCTGTCAAACTGAAGTCCATTGTCTGATATGATTTTGAGTGGGACTCCGTACCTGCACAGAACATTTTTGATCAAGAAGTTAATAACTTTTGCTGAAGATACTTTATTCAGAGGTTCTGCTTCCACCCATTTGGTGAAATAGTCGACTGCCACTATAGCATATTTGGCCCCGCCTCGGCCCATTGGTAGTTCGCCGATTAAGTCAATTCCCCATACTGCAAAAGGCCAAGGGCTGGTCATTTGAGTAATCTCAGTTGTTGGTAGCCGTGGAATCTTAGCAAACTTCTGGCATCTGTCACACTTTTTGACGAAATCCAAGGCGTCCTTGCTTAAGGTGGGCCAGAAATATCCATATCGGAGTGTCATTTTGCTAATGTTTGCCCTCCGGTGTGATCTCCGCAGCTTCCTTGATGAATGTTGGATAAGATTTCCTTGGCTTCCCTCCCAGCGACACACCTTAATAACGGGTTAGAGAATCCACGCTGATAGAGGATGTCTTCTTGTATTGTGTAGCGGGAAGCTTTCCTCAAGATTTTCTTGACTTCGTTACGCCCGTTGGGTAGTGTGCCACTTTGTAAGTAGTCTCGGATGGGAGTCATCCAAGTTGCTTCTTCGGTTGCAGCTATCAGATTCACTTGCTCAAAACTTGGGGTCAGTTGCTTTGAGATGGTTACTGCCCCGAAGATGGCGCTGTCTCTCATACTTGCTTGCTTTGCCAATTCGTCGGCCTCTTGGTTCTCTTCCCGAGGGATGTGTTTGACTAAGTAGTGGTCCAACCGGCTGAGAAGTAACTTGGTCTTCTTTAAATATGCTATGAGTCGTTCTTCTCGGGCTTGGAATTCTCCTAGTATTTGATTAACAATAAGTTGAGAATCGCTATGAAGACACAAAGAATTGGCCCCGATTTCTAAGGCAAGTTCTAATCCAGCTATCACTGCTTCATACTCCGCATCGTTGTTGGTGGCAGCGAACTCCAAACTTATAGCATAGTGCAGCCTATTTCCCCTGGGAGTGATTATTACCACACCTGCCCCCGAGCCTTGTTCGTTTGATGCACCATCCACAAAGAGATTCCACTTGATGTCTTTTGCTGTTTCCAATTGCTCCTTATCTTCGTTGGTAGTGAATTCCGCAATGAAATCAGCCATGGCTTGTCCCTTGATGGCGGTGCGAGGGTGATAGGTGATATCATACTGACTTAGTTCAATGCACCATTTAAGTAGTCGCCCAGAAGTGTCGGGACGATGGAGTACCTGCCTTAGTGGTTGATCGGTCAAAACTTTGATGGAATGGGACTGGAAGTAGTGACGCAGTTTCCGTGATGTGATTAGTAAACAGTAGGCTAACTTCTCAAGTTTAGGATATCTGACTTCTGCCCCCGTAAACCTCTTACTTACGAAGTAAACTGGCTGCTGCGTGCGGTTGTCTTCTCTTACCAAGGCAGCGCTTAGGGCGTGGGATGACACAGCAAGGTATAGGTATAACTCTTCGCCTTCGCTCGGAGTCGAGAGCACCGGTGGTTTCTGGAGGTGTTCGATTAAGTTAAGGAAAGCGGTTAAGCATTCGTTAGTCCACTCGAACTTTCCTTTGTCTTTCTTTAGAGCTTCGAAAAAGGGGACGCACTTGTCCGTTGCTTTGGAGATGAATCGGCTTAGGGCGGCCACTTTTCCATTCAGGCTTTACATTTCCTTTCGAGTGGAAGGTATCTTGATATCCCTTAGCGCTCGGACTTGTTCAGGGTTTGCTTCAATCCCTCTGGCATGGACGATGAATCCTAAGAACTTTCCTAATGATACTCCGAAGGAGCATTTTAGAGGATTCAACTTCATTCCATACTGGCGAAGTACTTGAAACATCTCGCCTAGGTGGCTTACGTGATCGTCGGCTTTCCTTGACTTTACCAGCATGTCATCCACGTATACTTCCATAGTTTGCCCTATTAGCCCTGCAAACATCTTGTTGACGAGGCGTTGGTAGGTGGCTCCTGCATTTTTAAGTCCGAAAGGCATTACCTTATAGCAGTATAAACCCCGGTCAGTGATGAAACTAGTGTGGTCTTGATCGGGAGCATGCATAGGAATTTGATTATATCCTGAGTATGCGTCCATAAAAGATAAGAGCTCATGCCCAGCTGTGCTGTCTACAAGTTGGTCGATCCGGGGAAGTGGGAAGCAATCCTTTCATCAGAATTTGGAGCAGATAGAAACGAGTTTGGTTCTGTTCTGTGGGATTGATTCCGTCCAGATGATCTGTAGGGATGGTATCGTCTATCATTCCTCATATTTTCCGGTGGCTGCCTCTGGTCTTCTGGGAGCATGCTAGGGTCAGCCATAGTTGGCCCTTGCCTTGATCTTCCCCTGCTGGGTTCCGATCTAAGCACTTCCTCGGGTCCAACTTCGGGCTGGACTCTAGCTCGGCCCCGCTCACTGGCGTTTCCGTGGTTAGGTAGTATGACAGGCTCAGCTACAGTTGACCTTCGCCCGGTACCTCCCCCGTGGGGTTCGGTTCCAAGCGTTTCCTCAGGCCTAACTTCGGGCTGTGCTCGATCTCGGCTCCTACCATGGCTGCTTCTGCCGTTAGCTCCTTCGAAGAAGGAAGATCTTTGTTGTCTCTGAGATCCTCCAGACTGGGACTCGCCCCATGATTCAGTGTTGCGGTTGGACTCTTCAGCATCCCTTAAGCGTGACATGAGATGGTCCACCAAGGCTTCCTGCTGGGACGCGAAGCGGTTAGTTACTTCAACCACAACCCTGTCTAGATCTGCCCTAGTAATTGCTGCGGGCTGTTCTGCGGTAGGAGTGGTCGGATTAGCCTGTCCTTCATTCGGTACTACTGCTAGAGGAGGACGATTTACTTGATCCGTGACCGTTGGATCTGGAAGACTGCTGGAAGCGATGTTTTTTCCTTTGTTAACATCTTTTTTCTGCTTGGGAGGCATGTTTTCCAAGCGGCGAACGATGCTGTTAGGAAAAACGTTGAGTGGATGAAGCTGAAGCTTCGAGCTTCTAGTTCTCAGTGAAAGCACCAAAAATGTTTGCACAAAAAATGGACAAACACCTCAAAGTCATATGATTTAGTAGATTTTATGTTGTTCGTAGTGATTTGGGTGATTTATGCAAATATATGAAAAGCAAGGGCTAAATTGTAAAAGACACGCAGATTTATAGTGGTTCAGCCAGAATGTGCCTACATCCACTTTATATGTTATTTCTCTTCTCTTGTTTTGATTACAAGTACAAAGCTTTGATACAAGTAAAAGAAAGTTGTTTGAAATTTCTCTCCGTGCTTGAGCTCTCAAACTTATCCCCCATTGTTGTACCCCTGCCCCTCTATTTATAGAGTGAGGCTGGGGGTAGGGGTCTTGGATGTATATAGCAGCTGGCGGGCCTGGGATGATGTAATCTGGCCTGGTGGAGCTGGTCCGGTTTTCTTTGGTTCGGTGGTAGGAGATGAGTGGACCGGTGAAGCTTGGTTCGGTGGTAGGGGATGAGTTGACCGGTGAAGCTTGGTTCGGTGGTAGGAGATGAGTGGACCGGTGAAGCTTGGTTCGGTGGTAGGAGATGAGTGGACCGGTGTACTTGGTTCGGTGGAAGGAGACGAGTGGACCGGTGGTCTACTCTTCCTAGATCGACGGTGTGTAGGAAATGCACCCAACAATTATAACCCTGATCCTTTTTGGTAGCTTTGATAAATTAAAATATAGGAAGGAATGTTATAGTTTAGAAATTAGAAATAAGAAATACACACACACACGTATAACCGCGCTTAAACGTATAAAAATAGAAATATATAAATAGCGTAATTTACGACTATATACGTATTAGTTAGTAATTAACAAATTAGAAGTTATGACACTAATTACAAATTTAATGGACAATCAATTTGTAATTAATGGGAGTTAAAAAGAATTAAATGAACGAATTTAATATGACATTGATGGAGGAAATGATTCAACATAATAAATGGATTTTAAAACCGATAAAAAGATTAAAGGGATTTAAATGAGTATTGATTAGAGATGGTCCAACTTTGACATTAATGATCAATTATTAAGGGTATATTAACTGAAGTAATGAATGGACCACATTTATTAGAAATCAAGAAGGAAAATTATGGAAGTAGGTGATAGTGGAATACCATATTAGAATTGTCCATCTTAATTGAGTAAGGAATGTTAAACCATAACATTATTTACACCAGTTAATGATAAATGACAACTTCCAACAAAGTTTTCTTTTAGAATCCTAAGGATTGTTATCGCTAGTTGTCTCCTTAGGTTATTGGAAAAGAGTATGATATGGTATAAGAAATGTTCCTATTTATCACTGTGTTGATTTAATGAATGAGACTAGACCACTAGGTAAATATATACATATTAAGAAAAATAGTGTAAATAAGGAAATTTCATAAGGACACTTAACTAGCGATAAACTATAGGCATGGAAGTTAATGAGGAAATTATGTTAGTAACTAGGAATAAAGGATGCTTTAATCCTAAAATTTTAGGGTTTTGGGGAAAATAAAATTTCGCTTATGGAGAGACACCATTCAAGGATGACCCTTCACCTCGGAGGGGATAAGACGAATAGGAATATTAAGAGAATTTTCTATTGGACAGAGATGAAGAAAAATGTGATATAATTTGCCAATAGGTGGTTGATGTGCCAAAACGAAAATGATATAATTGATTAGGCAGTGAATAAAGGCTGCACAAGATCGCCAGAAATCCTATGCGGACAAGTGAAGAAAAGAGTTAGAGTTTGAAGTAAGGGACATTGTCTTTGTTAAAGTTTCCCCTCTTAGATAGGTCATGAGATTTAGAAAGTCAGGAAAGTTAGCACCAAAATTTATTGGGCCTTTCCTAATTTTAGAAAGAATAGGAAGACTTACTGTGTGGAGCTACCAAATAAATTAATTAGCAGGAGTCCATGATGTTTTTTTCTTTTTGTTTCACATTTGAGGAAATGCCTTCATGGAAAAGCTACTATGATAGAGCATGATATATTAGGGAATATGAGATGGAGCCAATTGCATCTCGTGCTACCACAAGCAGTGTGGAGCATGGAACTAGGAAACTTCACAACAATGAAATTAGGCTGGTTCGAGTGCAATGAGTGAAGAATCTGGTGGAAAGCACGAGGATTTATCATCCTAAGATTTTCACCGGCAAACTTTTCTCTCCAAAATTAGGTATTGGTTGCTTCATGGTTGCTAGATTGGATGGTAGGAAATGGTTGTTACACTTTTATTATCACTTTTGTACTCATATAGAACACTTTTGCATGTTTAGGGTGTTTGCATACATACCTGTCTGTTACGATCATACACTCATGCTAGGATTAAACTCATTTATAGTATGTCTGTAGTACATAATCAAATTGCACTTTTGGTTGCGTAATAGTTCTGTAGATAACTTGGTTGTTTAACATGGATGTTTATTGCGCATTACGCTTTTCGCCCCTTGGAAAGATTTTGGGGATGAAATCCTTTTAAGAGGGGTGTAACGACCGCTATTTCAAACCATTCAAATTGACAATAATCCACACATGTCAGACTTGAATCGCTCAAAACAACAGATTGTTAATTTATATTTGGCAAAATTAGCATATATAGTAAATAAATGAATCACAGAATCACAAACACAGAGTAATATAACAATAAGCAGCAGAATAGATAAATAGTAGTTCATAAAGCTACTATATAAGCAACAGAGTCTAAATAAAAGACAACAAAAATTTCAAATACAAAGTAGTCTCAAATATACAAGCAGATGACAAATCAGAACATGAACAACTGGAAATAACTAAAAGCTGAATAGATAAGGATAGATCTCCAAGCGAAGCTCCAAGCTCCAAAGGTGAGTCTCAAATGTAGTGACACTCAGTCTGACCCGAGCATAAAGCAAAATACAAAACACTCGAGTCATGATTAACATTCTTATACCAGTAAATCAACTCAAGTGAAATGTCAAGTGAAATACAAAGTAACTCAAAGGATGTTTGGGATTCCATCCTTTAAAGATCCGTTAATCTATCTACATACATAGTACAATACACTACATAGATAATGTCTATAGTAAAGTAAACTATTAAAATAGCGTTAAGGCGTTACCCATATCCCCCTTAACACATTTTATATATTCCCGTAATCTATATAGATACTGTAAGCTCCACCAAACCGGTGGTTTACTCAGGGAGCACTCCATAAGTGCGGTGCAGAACAAACTCGTAGAAGGCGCGATAAGGCATGTGACAAGGCACGCAAGGCAATGCCTATGGTAGGATTCTACCGTTTTGTAGAACCGGGCTGGTGGTAACGCATAGCAGCTACTACCGCCCACATCGAGACACACTCCCAAAATCAATCGAAGGTGCACCCAATCAAATCACAAAGTAATAGAATGGTATCGAAGAAATGTGCCCGATCGGAGGTGTGGTCTCACTTGGCCCAGGTATAGCTCCTATTTTAGCCACATCAAGCTGACCCGCGGGAGTCATGGCTGTGTTAATACCTCATACAGAATCATCGCCAAAGTATCCTACTTTGTTTTGGAATCTCCGCCATGTGCTTAGTTGTTAAAGTGGTTTTCGGTATTGGGAGAGAGTATGACAATATCCGATCCCGGTCTCTTTAACAACCAAACACTTATTTCACACTGTGGTCATTTTATATTTCAAACAGTTTATACTTCATATCAAAATATCATAATCCTTTCAAAATATCACTTTCGAAATCGTATTCACTTTCGAAATCATAACTACAAAATAGTTTAAACCATCTTATTAAATATTTGCATTTAAATCCATTAAATCTAAATCATAATAGTTCCCACTTAAACAATTTGAATATTTAAAGGTAGTTTTTATATATATATTAAAATAGTTTATATTTAAAATAGGTTATAGATAAAATAGTTTATATTAAAATAGCAAAAATAGTTTCAAATTAGAATTGTTTCGTCCAATTCCACAAATCAATTCAAATCACTTTAGTTCCAAAATTCAATTTAAATCAATCTCAGTTCAACAATTACAATTTAATTCAAATTCTCAATAAAACCATTTTTAATTTATATCAATTTCAAATACAGATTTGAACTACAAATTAAACCATTTCAATTTCAATAGGTTTCAAAGTTTTAAATATTCGAACATTTACACTAACTCAATTTGATAAATTTCATTTATATTCCAAATTCAACTTTAATTTTATTTTAATTTTGAAATATTCACTTATTCAATTTAATAAGCATTTAAATAAAATCCTCGATTTCAAATTTAAATCAAAATTAAATATTCGATTTCAATTTTATCTAAATTTAAAATATTCATTAAGTCCTTTTTAATCAAAATCAAGTTACCAAGTTATAAAACATATCTTTAAAATCTCAAAATCAATAAGTTCAAATCAAACCTTATTTAAATTCAATTCTAAACAAATTTAATTATAGATCAATTCTTATTTAAATTCAATTCTTAACAAATAAATTACAAGTTAATTCTTATTTAATTTATCTTTCCAACCTCCTTTTACTTAAAGTTATTACAAAATCTATTTTATAATATTAATAAAATTATAAATAAATACTTAACATATTATATATTATTAGTTAAATTAAATTCTTGATAATTTTTTTATTAATTAATATTAAATTAAATTTTATTATTATTAAATCCATTTTTAAAATCTTATTATATATATATTAAAACAATAAAGTTATAAATAAAATTTTATAATTTACATTTTAAAACTAAACTTATAACCTTAAAATTTCCAAGACATGTAATTTAAAAATCTAAATTTTACCCATATATTAAAATTAAAATATCTTTATATTATATTCAAAAATAAATATTTATTAAAAGCCATATATTTCCTTCCAAACTTTGGAAATCATTTTCAAAATAGACCAACAGTGTCTATATATAGTTTTCTATCCTATGTCCAAGTGATATGGATATTTATCATTTTAATCCACAAATTAAATTTTATATTTACGGGTATATATCATTTCAACCCGTAATCCTAAGATTTGATTCAATAAAATCGCTTGGGTCTATCATTTCAACTCATAACGATTTTCCCTTAATCTATAATATCGTTCGGGTATGTATCATTTCAACCCATAAGGAATTCTAAACTAAAAGGGAACTTGTAGAGTGAGAACAAATATGATAATAATATAACATATCAACAACATTCATATAACATCAGTAACAAATTTAAATATAATATATACAACAGGTTATGGTGTCATACGTCATAGGTAAACAACTGCAAATAATGGCATATCCTATTTAACAATTAAATAGCTTAACAATTCAAATTTAACAGCATATTTCAATCGTCATTTCATGTGAATTAAATTTACTAAATATAAGAATGTTAATCGTGAGTGATTGCTCACCTTTCAAGGTTGGAGAGATTAGACAACACAACAAGGTACGAACTGAATCATGAACTCTACGATAAACCCAAAGCAAAGCAAAGTGAAGTTGGCACGATCTTGACCTCGATGAATCCGATGAAACAAATATATACAGCTATATATTTTAAAAATCTAAAATTTAAAGCATGCATAAAAAAAATCTTTATAATATATATATATATATATTTGAAAATCAATATTATTTTTTAAAACACATATATATTGAAATTAAAATCTTTCTATTATATTTAAAAATCAATATTTAATAAAACCCTATTAAAAATAAAATCTCTATATATTATATTTAAGAAAAGAAAAATCAATATATATGCAGACTATATATATAAGTGTAAACAAATGTATGATGCTATTCTAAATATATATATATACAGACTATAGATATATTGTGTAGACTAAAGATGTATAAACGAAATCTATGCAGACTTGATGTATAACAAAATCTATGCAGACTTGATGTATAACAAAATACATGCCGACTGAAGATGTATAAACAACATATATGCAGACTGAAGATGTATAAACAACATATATGCATACTATACATATATAGGCAACAAAATATATATAAGCTACTCAAAATCATATACAGACTACATATATATAAATGCAAACAAACACACACACACACACATATATATAACATATGCAAATAATATGTATATGAAAATAAATGTATATGAGGCTACTTAACCAATATACGCAGCCTGTATGAATATATATAAACCAATATCATATTCTTAAAAACGCAATATTTAAAAATGTATTAAAAAACTGAGATGGGAAGAGAAGGTCGTTGAAGCTTCGGCGTTGTGGGTGAGCAGTGCTTCAAGGAGGAAGCAGGCTGGCATGTCGTTGGGCTCGGGTTGACGCAGGTTCGCCGACAATAGGGCGGAAGGCTGGAGGGTTCAAAAGAATGTGAGGGGAAGAAGGCAAGGCGGTGGTCAGAGGCCTGATGCGGAGGGGTTTGTGACGGGGTTAAGGCTGCGGCTATTGAATGGAGGAGTGGCGTGGGATGGTGGCTCTGCTAGGTGATGAGGCAGAGAAGGTTTTGTTTGGTTGTCACGGTGATGGACGTGGAAGAGCTGTTGGTGGCGGAGGGTTTGTACTTGCCTTCGGTAGTGTTGTAGGGGAGGCTTGGGTGGTGTGTGCTCGGTTGATGGCTGCTTGGGTTGGCTGGTGTTCTGTGGTGAGTGGAATGGGATGGTGAGCGAGGGCGGATGTTGTCAACGTTTGGAGAAGGGAAGTATCGGCATAGAAGAGGTAGACGGGCAGGTTATCAGGAAAATAATATGCAAACGATATATATATGGGCACGAGCAGGCAGTGGGCATTGGAGTGTATCAGCTGCTATAAGGTGGCGGGCGAAGCTATGGTGAAGCGGTGTGTATGTGGTGCACAAGGCGGGGAAGGGCTGGTCGAGAAAACTGGGTGAGAGGGAAGGAGTCGTGGATCATGGTGGGTTTCGGAGGAGAAGTAACATGGAGAAGACAGGCAGTTATGCTTCAGGAAATATACTCAAACATTGTATTGTATTATATATTAATTTTTTTTCTATATAAGAAGAACGAACATAATGAAGGGGAAGAGAAAGGTCGAACCGAAATGGGAAGAGGAAAGGCTATAGGGATATGAGCTTATAAATATGAGAACAATATTATATATATATATATATATATTTCCTTTCAGACAAATGAATAGAACAAAAAGAAGAGAAAGGGGCAGAAAAGAAAACGAAACAGTATATTATTGAATAGGTGGGGAAAGCAAGAGTCAAATTATTAAATTCAGGAATATTAAAAGATGATGGCTATTTGATTCACACGGTGGACAATGAAGGGACACGAAACCAAAAAGGCTTGACTGCGAAACCGATACGACTAACCGTTTCGTAGATTTCACTGTATACCGGATGCCAAAACACACAAATGAATATACTGCGGAGATTAGCATGAGAAGACGAACAGAATGGTACACAGATATAAGTGACACGGTCATCTTATCAAAAGTCGATATTCGCTGTCAAACTGCTGCTCATTCGCCGAAAATAAGATAAACGGGGCTAGAGGAGTTCAAATTTGACGAAACGAAATACGATGCCTCACTCGAAAAATGATCTACATTTTTATTATATAAAAATATTTAGATTTCAAAAACATTTTATTTTCATTAAATTAACTGATTTTAAATTGAAATTGAAAATTACAACAGAACTAACTTTCATATTTTCCAATGAAAATATGCCATTTGCTATGTTTAAATAGACGCATATCAAATATCAAATTTTTATTGCCAAATTTTATTGTTTAATTTCAAGCAAAATTTCAGTTAATTATTTTATTAAAAATCGTTAAATTTACGGGTCGTTACAAGGGGAGAATGTAACACCACGTAAGATTTAATAAGAAATAAATAAAATGGATAAATTAATTAAATAAGATAAGGCTAATAATGGAAATTTTACAAAAGTTGGAATTTGACCACGGTAGTTAAGTTGCTGCGTTCGTGGCAAAAGTTTTATCAATTTCCATACATATTGTTCTGAAAACCGAGCTCAAACAAAGAAGTCATGGACGTTTGAAGTTCTTTGATTTAAAATAATTAAAATAGAATTAAAATTCAAATAATTCAAAATATTTAAATTTGAAAGTTAACAGTGATTAGACTTAGGGGTTAAGTAAACGTTTAAAATAACGTTAATGGTAATAACTAAGGAAGAAAATAAACTAAAAGCAACAGTACAAAATCTTTCCAAAATAGCACGTATAGGTCGATCGCTCCCCTTGGACCGATTAACCACTGGCGGTCGACCAATGGGTAGCGACGGTCGACCTGTTCTGTTGAGTGGCGGCTAGGGTTTTTTGATGTTTAACGTATCAGATTCTATTATTTTTAACCGACCTTAATCCAACGGTTCTGGTGCATTTCAACCACTATAAATAGAAGCCTAGCCCCCTCACTTTTATTCAAAAAATATTTTGGGACTCTAGCAAAGCTCCATTAGTTCATCTCTTCGTAGATTCATAAAAACTTTATTAGGGTTTCATGTAAGAAATCTTATATATCTATTTTGTTTTATTTTTATTTTCCCAACCTATTCTTCTTCAATTTTTTGAATCTAACATATATGCACAAATCCATTGCTACATACATACATACATACATATATATATATATATATCAAAAAGAAGATATCTAGTAGAGATTGTTAAAGGCATGTCTCAAATCCAATGGAGGAAAAGCTAATGATATACTGCGAGTGGAAATCTTAGCTTTTCTACTTTAGTAATTGATTAGTATAGTTTGGGTTTGAATATGCCTTGTGGAGTTTTGGTTCATGAAAACATCATATTTTAAACCCCCAAGACCCCTTCAATATGAAATGTCAATTCTATGTTGGAATCTCAATTGTTTGTTTCAAAATAATAGGATTAGTTTACCTTCTATTCAACTCTTTATTCTTTTTCTGTGAATTCTTTTAAAGGATTTTGATTGAGGAATAATGTGTAAGGTACGAATTTTATTCGTAGTTTTCATTGCTTATTCCCATGAATTGAATAGAAATCCTCTTGTTTATTTTTATGTGAAAAAGGGATTGAATAGAGCATAATAATTGGAATTGTGTGTTACTAGTACAAATATATTCCATTATTTTGATGTAATAAGTTGGGTTTAAATTTTAATTGTATATAAGTTTGTTTATTGGAAATTTTGATATGAATATTGGAATTTTGAGTACTGTTGTTAATATGGAATGAGACTTGTATAATTGTTTAAGGAGTTGACATTTAAACGCTAGTTTAGAACATATATTCCGCATGCCTATAAATTACTAGGCGCGCACACACACATGTATGTATGAGTGTGTGTCTATATATATATATCATTTTCAATACACACACACACACATGTGCGTGTTTATTAGCATAAGTAACGTATGGTAATAGTGTATGATTGCGTAGTTAAATAGGTTATTAATTTTATCAAAATCCCCCTTAGGAAGGTAATTAATGTTAAAGACGAAATAGAAAAGATCTCTTATAAGGCCTTAATTATGGAAATGATGAGATGTGTGATAATATATGTAACGATCCAGAATTTCAGTCATTTGAATTTGAAATATTTAATTGTTTTTTAATATTGTAAAGTTAATTTTATAAGTTAAATATATTAGATTTCATATATAATGGTTATTTGAAATATTTGGAATTGTTTAAATTATTAAATCTTGAATTTAATGTGAATAAAAATAGTTTCGAAGAACAATTTAAATTCAATTTAAATAAGAATAAAGTTAGTAAACTTTTAAATTTGAGTTAAACATGATTAAATTGATTTTTTAATAATCGTTTTAATTTACGTGTGAAAATGGCCTTCTGGGACACTGTCTTAGATTTGGATAAAACCAGTTCCATTGGATCCATAATAGTGAATTATCATATGCCATCGAATTTCATGGCGATCAGACTTATCATTTGGTCGTGCGAGCTTGAAACACGTATAAATTAATTAAAGAAATTTAATTTAATATTATTCAAGTTTGAAAGCTAACTTCTGTATATGATGGATTTGGGTCCCGATACTAATTCCATTGCGTTCTAAATAGGCATGTTTAGTATAAAATAACAGTTGGCACACCACCATTGGCGTTCAGAAATTTTCAACATGAATAGTGTTTAGATATCTGTTTTAGGGGCATTTCACCAGAAGGACAAACTTTGCAGTCCAATTAGTTTTTAGGACACACATTCAAAGAAATTACTTTCAAGACCAAAGTCAGCAGAATAATTACTTTCAAGGACAAAGTCGGTAGTCCAATTACTTTCAAGGACATAATTTCATAGGTTTTTAGGCCCTAGAAACTAATTATTTTGCGTTTTGTCCTTGAAAGTAATTATTTCAGTTGTGTGTCCTAGAAACTAATTCCACCTGCTAAAGAGGCCCTTGTGGCAAATTTCCACTCTGTTTTATATAAGGACCTCAGGTTCACCACTTTTCATAAAACCCGAAAAATATAAATGCACCCTCCATTAACGTTACCTCCATCCTACGGTCGAGATTGCACCCAATGATCGGGGCCAAACTAGGGGAAACATTCAACATGTAACTTGTGGAGCTCGTCACCACGAGTTCATCCATACCAGCTAATCGACGAACGACGAGTTGTGTCGCCATGGATCTAAGTGCAACATCGCGTGACGCTTTTTTGGTTTTGGTAGCGGTGACGGTGTTTCAAGGCTCGAGGTCGGGATCGTTAGGTCGGGGACGGAGAGGCGGAGCTTCAATGGAGTTGCGGTGGGCTACGACCTCATGTGGAAGGGTCTGTGACGATGGAAAATGCGCTCGAAGTTTGGCTTATGGGCCTAGAAATTGAACGAAGAGAAGAGCGGGATTAGCAGTTTGATTAGCGCTAAGTAATTAA
Source organism: Allium fistulosum (assembly GCA_030737815.1). NCBI lineage: Eukaryota > Viridiplantae > Streptophyta > Magnoliopsida > Asparagales > Amaryllidaceae > Allium > Allium fistulosum. The sequence continues at coordinate 1,293,502,167 of CM060902.1, forward strand.
GTAAGTAACTTTGTAATTAGAGAAATAAATTATATTATTTAATTTTGAAATTTGTAAACTAAATATTTAATTTATATGAGGTGGGAATTGGGCACGGGAAGTTGTGTTGCGCTCGTATCAACGTTAGCTATGTTCTGGAATTGAATTGATGGAAATTGAAGCTTGTAGGAATTTGTGTTAAAATCGAATGCCCGTTCGAATTTAATTCAAACCGGAATGCTTCAGCGATAACTACAATCAAAGTGAGTTAAACTCACCTCTTTGGCCCACTTATATTTTATATAAGTATGGATATTTTTATTGTTGCTATTTATTGCTTGTTTGGATGATTTATTGTTTATTAGGTTGTTTGGATATATTTCCACTATTGGAGCGTATGAGACCTATTACGTTGCCGTGTAAGAGCGGATGATCCTTTGTACATGATCCCGCCTCAATGCAGTTGATTTATATTTTATGATTATATAGTGCATGTGATTCAGGGGGACATGTTAGAGGGATCCAATAGGATTCCACACCACTGTTAATTTTACTTTTCATATATATTATGATTTATGATTTGTTGGATGCCATATTTGATGACATGGATATGATTTTTCTTTTTTATGAATGAAAAATCATAGATCGAACTGGCGATGAAAAAATTGGTAGCCCTTGGCCTTATTTTTGGTATTTAGAAATAATAAAGTAAAGATTTTGATTTTAAAAGGACTTTTAAAAAGATTTTGATTTTAAAAGGATTTTTAAAGAGATTTTGATATAAAGGGATTAAAATGATTTTGAAATAATATATGTTTTTAATAATTATTCTTGAATTATTAAAATAAGGAGTTTATTTTAAATAAAATAAAAAGTATGATTTTTGGTATTATAAACTGATAGTTTGTAAATATGCTAAATAGAGATTTTTGAACTGTATTATAAAGGTTTTCAAAGACCTTAATAAATAAGTCCATCTTTTATTATAAAGGAAATACAGTTTTAAAGAATACAGAAATAGTTTGAAACAAATATTTCTGAAATGGTTTATATAAAAGATTTATAAAACTAATATTTTATAATTAAAGTAATAGATTTATAGGAGTTTTATACATATTAGAAATGGATTTGTAATTGATATTTGGTAAATAGATTTATAAATGGGATTTTATAAATAAATGAGATTTATAAAGGAATGGATTTATGAATAGAATTTTATAAATAAAGAGATTTTATAAGGATAAGTTTTATAAAATAGAATGGAGATTTACAATCATAATTTTATAAATATGTAAATGATTTATGTTGAGATTTGAATATGGTTTTTATAGAGGAAATGTATTCACGTTTTAAAAGTTACAATAATCTTTTAAAGGAATGTTCTGAAAGTGATATTTTTAGATGAAGTTTAAATGGTATTAAAAAGCGATTTAAACAGTATTAAGTGATGAAAACATAGATTTCAACATTTATTGTTGTAGTAAACATTTTTAAGGAAAGTGAGGAAGGCATGGACTATAACACCGTCATTATACTAAATGATTTCTGAAAGGAAATGTTTTATATAGTATATGGGATATATATATATATATATATACATATATATATCCTACATTCGATGTTAATATTCAAGGTGTGTAACTTATATCTAATTAGAAGTTAAAAATGTTGTTCAATCAAGGTTTGAGAGGTAATGCTACCCCTACTTGAATGGCTTCATTGTTAACTAATAAATAGTTGAAGTTCGACATCGAAGATTAATGTTAAGTTTAATTAGTCGAATCTCTATACTAATGTTTTTGGGGTTGTCGTGACGATGTTTTACGCAACATTCATTTTGATCGAAATAAAGTGTTGTTTGAAGAATCCTTTCCTCAAGATTCATATATATATATATATATACACTTATTTCCATTTTAAGTATATATAGATATTTTCTAAGTGTTGGAAATTAGATCGTTTGTGAATATACTTATACCGTTGATATAAGTGTATGGAAATGTTTTCCAATATCAAAAGATTAAAGTGGTTTTTTGAATATATCTTTTTAAAGATAATTTGAAGTAAATATTTGGAAAGTGATAAGTAATAAAAGATTAATTAAATGGGCCTAGTGACTTCTTATGTGCTAGATTTTATTTGTTCTTTGATAGTTAAATAACTGACCAATAGAATTTGGCCAATTTTAGTTCCTTGACTTGAAGTGGGAACTGATTAGTCGTGCACTTAGCATGAAGCCGACCGAGTAGGCTTGATTATCGTTCGATGTTAAGAATGATGATTTGAGTAGGGCGGAGTGAATATGGTACTCCAATCTACCGGGCTTCTTTCTTGGCCGAAGGATAGCAAGTTGAGAGTTTGGAAACGTGATAAGTTCACGAGGCTGGGTTTCCGTATAAGGTCCTCTTATCGTTATTGGTCCGGAGAGACCGGGATCAGATTTATCCGAAAACCACTTCGGACCAATGTATGCATTTGAAAGTGCAGGGTTATGATGATGATTTTTGAAGACAGAGATCTTCATGATGCAAGGCTACTTGCCACTAGACCTGCGATGCATATTATATATATGGTAGCAGTAGTGCTTCGTTGTGAAAATCTTCGATATGCAAGGACTTCTCGCTACTAATCCTAGGGATGATTCTCGACAGGATGTAGTAGGAGAGTACCTTCGGTTTGTCCTGTTCCTGGACAACTTGCATGGACGAATGTATGATGTTACATGTCTAGATCATATTGATTGATCTCTATAAATGTATCATCTGTTTGGTGGCGAAGAAGAAAACTTCTCTTAGTTTAACACCCTTTCCCGAGACATACGAGCTCAGGAGTTATACGTTTGTAGAAATAAGTTGTGTGATTATGGAATGGCAATGCGGCATTCATAGTAGAATGTGCTATGTGAAAGGTAAACATTATCTTAAGCCTCACACCCGGAAATGGCTTAAACATGGTATGCCTTAAGCTTAAGTGGATCGCTCTCAAGGGTTTGGTCATTACCTTTCTAGATTACCATATATATTTCGGGTTTGTTATGTATGCTTGTGGCCACGGATAGGTTAGGAACGACCGGGGTGATCTCATATTCGGTTCTATCCACCACCAGATGGGTCTGCAGGTAGTCCGGTCTTGCCAAATGCTGAGGTTTCAAAGTTGTTGATCCTCGATACATTCCTCTAGAAATGTACTATATGGAAGGTAGTCCCTTACCTGCTATGGTATGATCGATTCTCCAATACGTGTCTGCCATTTTTTTTGTAGAATCAACTTTGTAGCTAGTATGCTAGAATTTAATCGATGTAACAATTTTGGCTATGGTTAATATTATTTGTATACTAGACACTAGTATAATAAAGCAGAACTTGTTATGAAATGTTTTGGTTATCATAAGTAAAAAACCCATCCATGTTATGTGCGGCGTGGTCTTATGAGATACCTTCGTCTTTGGAAAGTTTTTTATGACTTTAAAATTCAATCAAGATGTGTTTTCTCACGTTGGTTTATCAGACTGATCCGGGCGCTATTCCCTTTCAATGCTCAGGTCAGACCGATTCGATGCTTTGGAACTTCAACATACAAGTTGAAGGTCTTCAGGTCGTATTCACGTATATGTTTATTCACCGCTGCATTGCTGTTGTATCAGCATTTGTGAGGACAGGTTGTTATAACTGTCCAGGTTGATGATTTGTTATTTGTGTACTCTGATTTGATGTATGTATATTATAGTTTCTCTTTTGTAAAGATCGTTGGTTTATATTATATGTTGTTCCGCTGAGATTGTGAGATTCTGTGTTGTTTTAGTTTCTTCTTCTGTTCTTCTTTCTTCTTTCTTTCCCATAACTATTTGCCTTTCCGTACAATTTGGATTGGACATTTTTGGTTTATTGTCAGCTTGAATTGTGTGGATTTGTGGGTCGTTACAATTGGTATCAGAGCTTAGGTTGTGTGAACACCAAGGCTTTGTTGGGTTACTCATTACAGATAGGGTCAGTAGCACCTTAGAATGAGTTGAGTGTGTAATATATATGAACGCGTCTTTGTTAGTGGTATAAAAATGTTTTATACTGTGTTGACCTATCGGTTAAGTAATTTATGAATTCTGGTCAGTACCGAGTGTACAACTGTATCGATAAGAGATTCTAAACTCTTAAACAAGGTAAACCGACATTGTATTGTTTTGAAATTGGATAAATGAAATAATTTTACCTTGATTATATTTTATGTATAAAAGAATAGTTTTTTAGAAATTATTATAGTCATATATGGATTGTTTGGTTGTTTGTGAATGATAATATTCGTTTACAAAAAAATTTAAGTTTAATAAAGTTGTTTATTATAAACTAAACAAAGATAAGCAATTGTAAAATGAGTTATAATAGAAAGTAAATTTATAAAAGTGAAGTGATAATAAAAAGAGTAATCTAGAAAGGTGATGACCATCTTATAATGGACCCGACCCATATAGCTCTGCCGCATCTACCCTGCTTTAGCCATTTCCGGTTGATGAGGCCTAAGGTAACGTTTTACCTTTCACATAGCACATTCCACCTTGAATGCCATACTTCCATTCCATGATCACACAACTGATTTCTACAAACATATAACTCCTGAGCTCATACGTCTCAGGAAAGGGTGTTAAGCTAAGAGAAGTTGCCTTCTCCTTCACCAAACAGATGATACGTTCATAGAGATCAATCAACGTAATTAGCTATGCAACGATAGACATTTGTCCATACAAGTTTTCTAGGAACAGGACAAACTGAAGGTACTCTCTTACCATATCCTATCAGGGATTACCCCTAGGATTAGTAGCTAGAAGTCCTTGCAAGATCTCAAATGAAGAACTACTGTCACATAATATAATATGGGAAATTTCCCTCAAGGGTTAGTGACAAGCAGCCCTACATTCCATCTTTCAAATCATTTCCTTGTCTTCGCTTTGAATACGTAAGTTGGTTCGAAGTGGTTTTCGGATAAGAATTAGTCAAATTCGACCCCAGTTCCTTCGAACCAATCATTGATAAAAAGATGTTAGGTGAATAGGAAATTGTTCTTTGATCGATTAATTTCTTTTTATCAAAATATCTTCTGGAGATATATATTTTTAAAACATTCTTTCATGTATATACGGAATCATTAAACCTCTATTTGGAAAATTATTTATTTAAATCTTAAGTAAGATTTCTTAATTCAAAAATCAAAATTTTGATTGAGTTGAAACCATGTTATCTAGGATGTTAATCCAAAACCAATAAATATTAAGTTAGCAGAATCTATAGAAATCATATAATTCTACTCAATATCAATTCCCGTATTCAACAAGTACCATGGGCGGAATAATGGCGGAATAACCTTTTAAATTCCCCGAATAGTACAGTTCCCTCTTCAGGCTTTAACACAAGTATAAGAAGATTATCTCTATAAAATCCAAGTTGTTTAAATTTGGAAAATTACATCTTTTATACTTAACTCGTTTTCGACATTTCGACCTTATCTGTCCCTCACCCAGGAGAGGCTAGGTGAGCCAGGGCACTAATTGCTCCTGAACATCTCCTTAGTTTAAGCACCTCACTCATATCTCACGAATAGAAAAATCCAGTCTACTCATCGGCTTTTAGAGCCAAGATTAAATCATTTGATTTTTGACAGCTTTTCTTTAAATCATTTATTTAAACATTTTAAATAAATTATAAAATTTCCATATCATCATTAAAACACTAAATTATTTATTTGAAAAAATTTATACAAGATTTGGAAAAGAATCGTTAAGTTAAAACCATATTTCAAAAGTTAGCGAAAAGTGCTGCGCAAAGTGCTTTTTAAGCTATATTGCTCAAAACGATTTTCTATCACTTGGAAATTCATTTTTATAACTCAAATAAATTTTAAAAGATTTTTAGAACTTATTTTATATTTTTAAACAATTTTAATATATCATTTTTAAAGAAATCCTTTTATGGATTCCGAACTGTAAAAACTGCGATTTTTCCAAAAACTTGTTTTTACTCATATTTCAAAATCTACTTATCAAAATCTTGATTTCCTTTCTTTTTTTGAAAACTGTGGATATAGTAGTTCAGAAAATTCTTATCTCCCTGAATTCCAAGCTATATTCCATTCCATATATCTGTTTGACTTTTACGGCTCGAAATCGCGAACTACGGGTACGCGAAGCGCCTATTTTTGACTCAATTTTCAATATTCATTTAAACTTTGCAAAAACACTTTTAAATATTTATAAAACATTTCTAAATCATATTAAACCATTTTAAAGAGGTTTAAACATTCCATATACACCATTCCATTCAATAAAGGAAAGTGATTTCCTTTGTGCTTATCGATGTGTACTTACATGACTTATATATATTCAACAACCATATAAAACAATCATTATTAACAATCATATCCAAACATATATATATATATATCATCCAATAACATATATAATTATACTTTAGGAGTTTCTCATCTTAGGTTAAACGACTAAATAAAAATTCGCTATAGCTTCGCTAACTCGAACTTTTAGCTCACGATCATTTGGGCTCTTTCCTTTGGAGGCCTCGGCCTTGGCTGGGGGCTCGTGCTTGGTTGGAGGGCAAGGAAGGCTCGGATATGGTGGTGTGTGGTGGTGACTGTGGGTAAAGAGAGAGAAGAGGAGTGAATTTAGGTTGGTTTTGATATGTATTTCATATGTTTATAATATTTGCACTATTTCGGCATAACCTTCTTACTATGTTTTTTATATGAAGAGAAACCATTAGAGAGGCCATTAGAGTTTGAAAAGAAGTGGAATGGTGTTAGGAAATGAGAGGATGGAGGGTGTGTATTTATAGGAATAAAACTTGGAAAAATATCATGATATTTTTTGTGTAATACATCACCACTTCTCTCCCCCCTTACCTCATCCTTACACATGTTAGTCCTTCTCCCCATGTGCTCCATCACTTCATTTCACTTCCAAGCCATGTGCATTGACTTAAGGAAGCTTAAGGATGAAGTTTGTGAAAATATCTTAAATATTTTGTTATACATGTTTATATATAAATGTATATATGTTATATGTAAGTATATATATGTTCATGAGTGCATGTGACATGTATATACATGTGCATGTATGTGCATAAGAGAATAAACAACGTTTCAACGACTTTGAACAACTTCTGTTAGTCAAACTGTTGAAAATCGGGAAACCGATTCGCGATCACATTTTTACTTATAAATTAATTTACATATAAATGTAAAAAAAATTTGAAATAAATTTCTCAATACTATTAATTAATTAAAATGATCTCATTTGAATAATAAAACAATATAAATCAATATTAAGCCGCTGTTTATAAAAGGTGTTATTATACCGATAACCTAGTATCGATTGTCCTTATAATTTCCAATTAATTTTATAACTTTATAAACCATCATAAACCATTCATTCTTACTTCATAACTAGTTGAATTATAAACATTTTAAATCCATTATTTAAATAATTTAATAATTATTAAATCATTATTTATCAATTTAATTTAATAAATCAATTATTAAATATAAAGGTGTCACTGATGATGTCATATATTTTTATTTCAAAAATAAAATAAATAATTTTATTTCATATTCTTGTTCGAAAATAAAAATAAGTTTATGTATCCAGTTGCGTGCACGACGTTTTACGATTTTAGAGCTGTTTATCGATAAAATGGTTTCTGATCATTTTATCGATATCTACTAAAGTATACATAAATTTTATATATATATTTCTTCAAAATTAGATTACCAACACTATTTATTATTTAAAACATCATCAATTATGTTTAAAAATCTTATTTTTGAATATTTTGAAATTTTTCGGAAGTGATGAATTTACGGGTCGTTACATATATCATATATTTGATGTTGATGTTCGAGGTGTGTAACTTCTATCTAATTGGAAATTAAGAATGCTGTTCAATCAAGGTCTGAGAGGTAATGATACCCCAACTTGAATGGCTTTATTGTTAACTAATAAATAGTTGAAGTTCGACATCAAAGATTAATGTTAAGTATAATTGGTCAGATCCCTATACTAATGTTTTTGGGGTTGTCGTAACGATGTTTTACGCAACATTCATTTTGACCCAAATAAAGTGTGTTTCGAAGAATGCTTTTCTCAAGATTTGTATATATATACATATTTTCCTTTTAAGTATATAGAGATATTTTCTAAGTGTTGAAAACGAGATGGTTTGTGAATATACTTATACCGTTGATATAAGTATTTGGAAATGTTTTCCAATATCGAAAGATTAAAGTAGTTTTGAGAATATATATTTTAAAGATAATTTGAAGTAAATATTTGAAAAGTAATTAAATTAATAAAAGATTAATTAAATGGGAATATTGATTGCTTATGTGCTAGATTTTGTTTGTTCTTTGATAGCTAAATAATCGATTATCAAATTTGGCCAATTTTAGTTCCTTAACTTGATGTGGGAACTGATTAGTCGTGCACTTAGCACGAAGCCGACTGAGTAGGCTTGATTATCCTTCGGTGTTAAGAATGATTATTCGAGTAGGGTGAAGTGACTATGGTACTCCAATCTACCGGGCTTACTTCTTGGCCGATGGATAGCAAGTTAAGAGTTGGAAACGTGATAAGTCTACGAGACTTGGTTTCCATATGAGGTTGAGGGCCTCTTATCGTTGTTGGTCTGGAGAGACCGGGATTAGATTTATTCGAAAACCACTTCGGATCAATGTATGCGTTCGAAAGTGCAGGGTTGTGATGATGATTTTTGGAGATGGAGATCTTCATGACGTAGAGCTACTTGCCACTAGACCTGCAATGCATTATATATATGGTGGCGGTAGTGCTTCATTATGAAAATCTTTGATATGCAATGACTTCTCGCTACTAATCATTGGGATGATTCCCAACAAGATGTAGTAGGAGAGTACCTTTGGTTTGTCCTGTTCCTGAGTAACTTGTATGGACGAATGTATGACGTTGCATGTTTAGATCACACTGATTGATCTCTATAAATGTATCATCTGTTTGGTGGTGGAGAAGGAAACTTTTCTTAGCTTAACACCCTTTCTTGAGACATATGAGATTAGGAGTTATATCTTTGTACAAATCAGTTATGTGTTTGTGGAATGGAAATGTAGAATTCAAAGTAGAATGTGCTATATGAAAGGTAAACGTTACCTTAAGCCTCACACATAGAAATGGGTTAAACAGGGTATGTCGTAAGGCTAAGTGGGTCGCTTCCATTAGGGTATGGTCATCACCTTTCTAGATTATCCTATATATTTTGGATATGTTGTGTATGCTTGTGGCCACGGATAGGTCGGGAATGACTGGGGTGATGTCATATTCGGTTCTATCCACCACTAGAGGCATCTACTGGTACACCGGTCTTGCTTGGTGCCGATGTTTCAAAGTTGTTGATCCTTAGTACATTTCTCTTAAAATGTACTATACGAATTACCTGCCATTGTATGGAATCCATTCTCCAATACATGCCTGCCATTTTGTTTGTAGAACCTACTTTGTAGCTAGCATGCTGGAATTTAATCAATGTAACAATTTCGACTATGATTAATATTATTTGTGTACTAGACACTAGTATAATATAACAGAATTTGATATGAAATGTTTTGGTTATCGTAAGGTAAAAAACCCGTCCATGTTTATGTGCGGTGTGGTCTTACGAGATACCTTTGTCTTTGAAAAGTTTTTTTATGACTTTAAAATTCAACTGAGATGTTCTTTCTCAAGCTGGTTTACCAGACTGATCCGGGCATTATTCCTTTCAATGCTCGGGTTAGACCGAGCATATTTACAGATCTAGATTTGGATGCTTTAGAACTTCAGCATATGAGCTGGAGGCCTTCAGGTCATATTCATGCATATGTTTATTTTCCGCTGTATTGTTGTTGAAATTATCAGCATTTGTGAGGACAGGTTGTTATAACTATCCAGGCTGATGATTTTTATTCGTATACTCTGATTTGATGTATGTATATTATAGTTTCTCTTTTGTAAAGATCATTGGTTTATATTATATGTTGTTCCACTGTAATTGTGAGATTTTGTGTTGTTTTATTTTCTTCTTCTCTTCTTCTTTCTTCTTTCTTTCCCATAACTATTTGTCTTTCCATTCAATTTGTGTTGTACAAGTGTGGTTTATTGTCAGCTTGAATTATGCGAATTTGCAGATCGTTTCAATATTTGTAAGGAGTGATATAGATTATGACTAAGTTATAAGGATGCGAGATCAGTCAAAAACACATGAAGTCTGCCCACTAATCTGCCTACCGGCAATGTGTCTTTGAGGCTAATATGAGACACCGGCTATAATAAGTAACTACGATGACACGAGGTTAGTCCCAAATTCTATATGGTAAATCTACCCAGCTAATCTGGCTACCAGTACCTACGAATAATATGGCTAATGTGAGATGTCACCGTTGGCTACGGGTCATAACACGAAGGACCTGCTTCAGAGAGTGAAAGTAATAAGTGGTTGTCTGAGGACCCGCTTCTTCTCTATATAGGAAATAATAAATGGTTAGGATTATGGATTAGGCACGGTAGAGGATATCTCGAGAAATGACCCGCTTCAATAGAAAGTATTAAGTGAATGAAGAGATTCCATGCAATGTCAGCTAGTAGTTACTAGTGAGCGGTCTGCCTTGGGATTATAGGTAATAAATGACGTGGACCTGCCTTTAAATAATGGTATTAATTGGTCGGAGTCTGCCTAATTCCATTTAAAAGGTATTACATGATTTGAGTACTATCTCTTACATTGATAGGACATTATGGATGATAGATATGTGTTATTGGGTTGATAGCAAGTTGGCTATAGGAATATATTTGGAAAGCTTTGTATTTATGTCTGAGAAAAGCTCTTGGGCTTATATTTGAAAACACTTATGATGTAGGTAGAAAACATAAGACATATTCCTATTTAAATTAAACCGCCCAAGTACTAATATAGTAAGACTCGAGAATTTTATTCACCAGACATATGTTGTTCTAACTCCCTGCTCATTACAACACAGGTTAGGAAGGAAAATGCTGAAGGTGGCTACGTTGATGAGACTTGTGGCAGTATTCTATTTATTCACTTGTTATTTTCTATAGTTTTGAATGTAACCATGAAATAAAAAAAATGTTGTAGTTTTAGAATATTGTATTACAAATATATTATGGTTATTGTCGGGTTTTGGTATTGTGGATATTGTTATGGTTTTAAATGAAATTTGAATAAAATGGGTACTGTTGTTGTTATTATATTTTATCCTTCCACCGTGAGATCTGAAACTTTAGATAAATAGCTTTGTATTGTTCTTTTTAACCAACCAACATACAACTTTGAAATGGTTCTAAATTTCAATAGGCCTTTTCTAGATCGGAATTTAGGTCCATTTTAGGGCAGGTTGTTACATTACTTATCTGTCATTAAATTATATCGATCCATTTACATTAACTAAATTGTTGTTTAGATTAAAAAATATTTTTTTTCGACCATGTATGTTATGTATAATTTATTTGACATCTAAAATATTAAAAATAATATTTTTAATTATTTGAAATTGTTATAACTAATATTAATCATGTATATATATATATATCTTATTTTTAATTTTTTTGTAAAATTTAATTCTATTAAATTAAGTCTTGGTTTTCCTTAAAAAATTAAATTATTTCTAAAAGATTATTTTAATTATATATTTATTTATATTTAGTAATTTTAACAATGTTTATACTAGTATATACACACATATAAATGTATACATTTAACTTATTGAAAATAAATATTAAATGGTTTTGAATTTTTTATTCAAAAAAATTTACGGTTGAAAGAAATAAAGTAGTATAAAATATTTTAATATTTTTTTTTGAAAATTACATACTTTTATTATTTATGAATTATAAATAGTTGTATATTTAAATTTTTTTATTCGACGATCATAGAATATTATATATATTATATAATATTTATTTTAATTAATTAAAAGATTTTTGAATAATTTTTATGGATCAAAATTGGAATTTTAAAATAGTTTACCAAGTTAAAATCAGTTATTCAATTTTAATTTAAATTCTAATGCCTTGGTCAAAATCTAATTAAATATTTTTAATTTATTTTATCAATATATGTAAATTTCATAAATATACATATATATATATATGTATGTATGTATTTATGTGTTTTTAAATAATATTTTGAGACAACGAATGTGCATATGAATGGAAAATGTATACATTGTAGATGTAGCTCCCAACATCTATTTACATATACATTAACAATGTACACATTATTATGTTGCACACGCACGTTATACATATTTGCGTAATTAATGATATAATCATAAAATATATACAAATCAATTTTAATTAACTCGTTAATTAATTGAATAAGAAAATTAAATGAAATTGGATTTTATTTAAATTAACTAGATTGAATCTAGTACAACCATTAGACTTCATAGGCCCACTATGACCCAAATATGATTTTTTTTTAAATCTACTTATTTCTACCACTGTAGACTGGCCCGGTTCTAACAAAGCTATCGCATGTCTAAGATTGGAAGCTATTGCATGTTTAAGGATGGGATATCACATGTATGAGATTAGAGGCTATCACAAGTCTAAGAAAAGGCTTACGCATGTCTAAGATTGGAAGCTATGCAAATATAAGGATCTAAGATTAGAAGTTATTGCAAGTCAAAGGTAGGGCTATTACTTATCTAAAATTGGAAGCTATCACAAATTTAAGAAGGGTATATCGCATGTCTAAGATAGAGAAGTTGTTGCAAGTCTAAGATAGAGAAGCTATCACATATCTAAGATTGATAAGCTACACATGTCTATGGTAGAGAATTTATCAAATGTCTAAGATTGGAAAGTTGTTGCATGTCCAATAATAAGAAGCCATCACATGTCTAATATTGGAAAGCTATCGCTTGTCTAACATAGAGGAGTTATAGCATATCTAAGATTGGAAAGCTATTGCATGTCTAAGATAGAGGAGCTACCATATGTCCAAGATAGGAAAGTTATCGCATGTCTAAGATAGAGAAGCTATCTTAAGATTGAAAGTGATCACATGCTTAGAATTGAAGAGCTATCACATGCCTAGAATTAAAGAGCTATTGCACATCTAAAATACCATCGTAACCATCCATGTGTCAACTTCTTATTAGTCCAGTTGTGCCATGTTAGCATTGAAAGAGGAAAAAGAAACTCGTGCCATGTGTTATTTTGATAACATGCCACATCATCAACTAAATAAAAGATCTTAACTGTCCAGGGATATGATCTGCTATGAATCAAGAATCTAATGATGTAATTTTCATGTAAACATGCATGTACCTCCTCTTAAATAGGGGCGTATTCCCAAGTTCTCCTCTTCCTCCTTTTCATTTGTAATCAAATCATAAAAAAATAACTCGAATTAGCACTTTAACAGTCATTAAGTTCAATAGAAATTGAAAATTTATGACAAAGGACTTCCTTATTTGCATATTTGCATACTGGCCCAAGAGACAACTCTCTTGCTCAAGTATGACCTTCTTGCATAAGCATTTGAGTTAAGCTAAATCTAGGATAAACACATATCATGCAAAACAATTAAAACAAATCAATTTGATCGAGTATTTGAGTATCTTGGATAAGACTTCCTAGAGTACCTAAATGAGAATAAGATTCACTCTCAAAGTCACACCTCACTCTATATAATGGTGTATCGATAAGGAGTAATCGGACTCTATTGGAAAAAGTATGACTCACAATGAGTGAAGTTGAGTTACTTCTTTCTATAAGGATGTGTACTTAAGACTAAGCACATGTGTTGGATTTGGTATCATCATAAGCTAAGATTACATTCCTATATAAGACATGAATTGAGAAGAAACCCCATCGTAAATAGTTAAGGTATATGGTTATTCGATCTACATTATGAATGTATGTTTCTTAAACTCAAGGCAAAAATTTATTTTATGTAAGTCTATAGGTAGTTCATAAAATGTTTTGAATGCCTTCGTCGAAGTGATAAATAATTTATTGTTTTGAGATAGATCACCTTCTTACAAATGGAATTTCTTTCTAGATAAATTAATAGTAATGCGATAGACTTAGATACACTCCAAGATTCTAACATGAAAATAGATTACATAGCTGACAAAAATTTAACCGCATCCAAAAGAATACAACTCGTTAGAATATCTAATAGGAAATATCGCACATTGAAGAGAAACCTTGAGTTTCTTATCGCCATCAAGAAAATGGATTTTGGGTAATGAAAATATCCTCAGTTTTTGAAAAGCCATGGAGAATATAGATTCTACCACTTGGCATAATGCTTTAAATAAGAAATGGATTCCAGGTACATTGACAAAATTTGATTTTTTAAACTGCACTTAAAGCATACATTCCATCAGCTATCAGTGAATCATTAAGAAAAAGATCAATGCGGTTGTGTAACGTCCCCTATCTGGAGGCCTAAAACTAACTGCTACAGATGTTGCGGTCATCTATAGTTATTATTTCTCGGTAACCTAATGTGGTAATGTTAGATACATTGATATAACAGAAACACATGGATATGAAATTTTTTAAAGTCATAAAACAAATTTCTCATTCAACTTCAAATCACATTCAAATTCATTACATAATCCCAAATTCGTAAACCATGTCCAGAGAAATATATTTATTGCAAAATATGCCAAGAGTGACATATGAAGATGCCCCATTGGTTGATCAGAGTCTAAATATAGGTAATTAAACAACTTTTCCATTACATCTAAACACAGCGAAATCAAACAGAAAGAACTCCTAATAGCTAGCTTGCCTCTTGCATATCTCCGGAAGCTTATTCGTCTAATGGAGAACCTGAAGACCCTAACTCTCAAATTACTCAAAATCCGTTGAGCACCTCGAGGATTTAAGGGGAAAACATAAACTTTGAGTCAGACAAAAAACCTGGTATGAATAATAACCTACCATCTCGAACCATATAGATATCTAGTGAGACCACGCAGCTTAGCGGAATGGGTTTTCCCCTCACTAGTATCCTAACTCAATTTATGATAACCATATACTATGCTCATGCATACACAATGGTTAAGACATAACATAATAAAATATATCATGATGATACGCAAACATGCAATACATTCCGAATTTCCCATCCCCATTTATCCGAATATCTTTCTTAAGTCATATTTTCTAAGGTCACTATTAACCTATTAGTTTTCATGGGATGACAAATAAACTGTTCGAAGCTTATGGACTATCTGCCCGGTTTCATATTTTTCATGGGTTCACTAATAACCTATTGGTATCTACTTATAACTTCATCCGGTTATAGTTTTAATGGTTTCACTATGAACTTATTGGCTTCTCCAATAACTTCTCTCATGGCATAGTTTTCATGGGTTGACTATGAACCTATTGATCTTTGCCAATAAATTAATCTAGATATAGTCTTCAAGGGATCACTAAGAACCTATTGGCCCTGCCAATAACAATTTCCATACATAGTTTTCATGGATTTACTATGAACCTATCTAAACTAACAACTCTTTGATCTGTCTTCAGGCATCCTACCTTCTGGTCTACCTGACCTCTTGGATGCAATTCTACTCATACATGAGTTGACTCAATATGTATTCACTACTGGATCAACCTAGCTGGTTATTCTGCCCTTAATACCCCAAAATGCAGATATGGGTCAATTATAAAGTAACTACGTTTACAAAAAAAGTGCACCTGATAACTGATCATAACATAATAATATAAATATTTCTGGTTTAATTTCCTTGAAATCATTTTTCAAATGAATTATGTTCAATAACTTTAACCTATTATCTTTAGCAAGTAAAGCTTCTTCAAAAACACCAAAGTTAAATGCCATTTCAAAACTCTTACATATTTCCATGTGTTCTTCTTTAAAAATTGAGATTGAGTTTCTTGTTTGAAAACTAAGGCTTTCGAAACCTTAGACATTATCTTTCCAAACCATTAAAATATATCCTTGGAAAGTATTCAAACCTTCTCTTCAAAATTCTTAAACATATGCCTTTCAAAACACTTAAAACATCCCTTTCGAAAGCATCAAAACCTTCCTTTTGAAACCATAAGAACATTCCTTTCGAAAGTATTAAAGCTTATCTTTCAGAACCACTTAGTTCAAGTTGAATTTATAGAAGCATGGCTTCGAAACCATATGAATGTATCTCTTCAAAATCATTGGGTTTATCATTAAACATACTTCTGGGTCAAAGTGAATGTAAGCAAAAGTAACTCCTTTCGAAAACATTAATCTCCACGTACAAGAATTTAGGGAACAGATGGCTTCGAAACCACCCTTTTGAAAGCAATGATCTTTAAGTAGAATAATTGGGGGAAAATGATAGCTTCGAAACGACCTTTCAACGCCATTGCCTTCGAAATCTTTAATATAAGTGACTACAGGGATCCTTTCAAAAGCATTGGGATGTGGCACAATATTAATAAACAAAAGCTTCCCTTTCGAACTCATTGTATAAGGCTATAAAGAAAAGTAGCCTTTAACCAACTCGAAAGGTATGAAGACGGCAGCTAGGTTTCGACTAGGTTCAAAAGCAACTACCCTTTCGATAGCTCCTTTTCAAAACATAAAAGTGTGGCAACTCAATCGAAAGCTACTTTTAAAACAAAGGTAGGCGGCAATCCCTTCGAAAGCTATTTACAAGTAACTTCAACCCTTTCGAAAGCGTCTTTTTTTAAAAAAGGCAAGTAACATATTCGTAAGCATATAAAAATGGCCTCTACCACTTTGAAATCTAGGTTTCGACACTGTACCTTCCGCCTTTCTTCAATGCACTATGTATCAATTGGTGGAGCCATGGTGTCGAAAGCCATCAGATGAAGTGGTGAAGTAGGAAATCCAAGAAAAACCGATTTTTAGCCTTTAAAAGAAATTTCTTTTCACCTACTTGCCTTATTTGTTAAAATATTATTAGTTGCCAAATCCTTTACCAAAATCTTTTTCTAAAAAGCCTGCTGAATTCATCAATTAATAACTAAATTTTTTAAGGAAAGAAGCCCTTCCCCTTAACAAAACAATTAAGACATTTAAGTCCTCAATTTAATTTAGTTTCCATAGTAAATCACTTAGAAAAAATCCCCAAAAATCATCTTAATTTGTTTTTAATTTATTTTCTAACATATGTAAATTTCAGACCTAAAATCCTTTATATAATTGCCGTAATTAATTTTGAACCCAAATTATCTATTTCTTTCATTCAAAATTCATAATTAATTTTTCATAGCTTAGAATATTATGAAAATTTATACCCCTCTGAAATAATGTTCACATAACATATTCAATCCTTATGGCATTCGAAAACCATTTTACATTATTTTAGCCTTAAAATCGAATCAAACTATTTAAAAACATGCTTGTTTAAATAAAACATGGCATATAATCAAAGCATATCATCATTCAAATCATCCAAATGGTTTTTTAAACCTTAAACCCAAAATTAAGATGTTTATTAAAACATATATGTGATGGTTTAGGTTATTATTCACCTTGTTTGGATAAGGAACTTGAGATTTGATCTTGCTTAATTCTTCCTTGCTTGAATCCTTAGCCTCTAGTTGATTTTGATCCCCTTTTCTCCTAGGGTTATGCCCGACCTTGGCCTCCTTTGTTTTTGTTTTATGAAAGTATGATAATAAAGTAAGGGTTTAGGGGTTATGGGATTATATACGGCTATTCCCATAATACCCTTGCCTTATTCTCTTGAGTAGTTAACTTATAAAGTCATTTTATAAACTCGTTCTTATATTTTCATTTAGTTAAGGCACAACCTTCATTTAGTTTTCAAATCTCGATCCCCTTATCACTCTAGTCTTTACATTATTCTATTTAATTTACCTAATTAAATCTCCTGAATAATGTTATTTAAAATTAGGGGTGTTACAGGCTCCCATCCTTAAAGAATTTCGTCCTCAAAATTCAATAAGGACTAAATACTAATCATAACAATCATCTGTAACATCTCCTAACTACAATACTAGCCTACCTGACTAGAAAACAGTCTATATAAATCAAATATAGAACATACCCCTGCAGCAGATCAGGATAAGTATCTCTAATCCTGTCTTCTGTCTCCCAAGTGCAGTCCTTCTCGTTGTCGCTCCACTGAACTTTCACCAACTTAACTATCTTGTTTCTTAACTTCTTCTCATCTCTCGCTATAACCCAAACTGGTTGTCTAAGAAAAGTCAAATTTGGTTCTACTATTAAATCTTCCAACGCAGTCAGAGGAATAGTTGTCTCTGGATCATGCACACACTTACGAAGATGAGACACATGAAACACATTATGCACACCTGCCAAACTGCTCGGCAACTCTACTCTGTATTCGAGCTTTCCGATCCTTTCTATAACTGGGAATGGTCCAACATATCTCGGTGCCAATTTCCCTGTCTTTCCGAATCGTGCCACACCCTTTATTGGTGATATTTTAATGAAAACCTTGTCTCCAACTGAGAACTCTAGATCCTTACGCCTTTTATTTGCATAACACTTTGTTCTAAACTGAGCTTCCCTCTTCCTTCCTCGGATCAACTTAATCTTCTCTGTTGCCTCTCTTACTAGATCTGGTCCTAAGGCTACCTGTCTCCAGTTTCCAACGAACATTCTGGTGATTTGCATGGCCTTCCATACAAAGCTTCGAAAGGTGCCATTCTTATACTAGTTTGATAACTATTATAATAGGAAAACTCATCTAAGTGTAGGTGATCTTCCCAAGATCCACCAAAGTCTAGCACACAAGATCTTAACAAATCCTCGAGTACCTTGTTGACTCTCTTTGTCTACCCGTCTGTCTGAGGGTGATAAGCAGTACTCATCTTGAGCTTGGTACCTAAAACATCCTATAGACTCTTTCAGAACTCACTAGTAAACAAAGTATCTCTATTACTTACTATATTACTAGGAATTCCATGCAGTATAACTTTGTTCTTCATAAACAATTTAGCTAAAACAGGTGCCGTCCTGGTTGACTTACCTATAATGAAATGGGTGCTCTTGGTCAACCTGTACACTATGATCCATATACTTTCATTTTTATGACTCGACCTTGGCAACCCGTCTATAAAATCTATGGATATCGAATCCCATTTCCAAACTGGTATCTCCAAAGGATGAAGCAATCCACTTGGCTTCTGATGCTTGGCCTTCAGTTGTTGATTGTTCACACACTGCCTTACCTATATGCCAAAATCCTTCTTCATACATTCTCAATAGAAATTCCTCTTCATATCATGATACATCTTGGATCCCCCAGGATGAATCTTAAATTTGGATCGATGACATTCCGTAGGAACTTCGTTCCTTAAGTCCTCAACATTCGGAACACACAACCGTCCCTTCTTTCTCAACCGTCCCCTCAACAATCTCTGACCCAACCTCAAGCCTTCTAATCTTCTCGGCTAACAATGGGTCTTCTTTCTGTTTAGAAGCAATCCTTTCAATCGGTACTGGTCGAACTTCCAAGCAAGATACCATGACAGTGCTCTGACTAGGACTAGCAGTCAATCTTAACTGCACACTACAAGTAGTCAAAGCCTCTAGACCCACACCCATCCATTCCATTAACATTGCTAACATCACATTCTGATGTTTTCTGCTAAGAGCATCTGCTGCCTTATTTCCTTTTCCAAGTGTATACTCTATACCAAAATCATAAGCCGCTAAAAACTCCAGCCATCTCTGCTATCTCATATTCATCTCCTTCTGAGAGAATAAATACCTTAAGGACTTATGATCTGTGTATAACTTAAATCTCTCCCCTAAGAGATAATGTCTTCATACTTTCAATCCGAAGATCACCACTGCTAATTCTAAATCATGAGTAGGATATCTCACTTCATGTGGTCTAATCTATCGTGAAGCGTAGGTAATAACTTTACCTTTCTACATCTACACAGCCCCTAATTCGATTCCACATGCATTTGTATACACTATTAATCCTTGGTTTCCATCTGGAACTACTAACACGGATGCATTGGTTAACAAACTCTTTAACTTATGGAATGCTTCCTCACATTTGTCAGACCAAATAAACTTCATGTTCTTCCTACTTAGCTTAGTCAAATGCACTGCTATCCACGAGAAAACCTTAATAAATCTCCGGTAGTTGCCAGCGAGTCCAAGAAAACTTCTGATCTTAATCACTGTCTCTAGTCTTTTCCAGTTGTTAACAGCCTCAATCTTATCCGGATCAACTGACAAACCCTTCTCTAAAACCACGTGACCAAGAAATTTAACCTCTTTCTTTTAGAAATAACACTTGGAAAACTTCGCTTTCATTTGATGTTGCCTTAGCATCTCAAGCACTATTCTAATATGAACTTCATGCTCTTTTTCATCCTTAGAGTATATGTAACACCCCTAATTTTTGATAACATTATTCAGGAGAGTTAATTAGATAAATTAAATAGAATAATGTAAATGTTAAGTGATAAGGAAGTTGAGATTTGAATAAATTTAATTAAGGCTTTGCCTAATAAAATAATTAATGGGCTTAAGAATGGTTTATAGTTAATCAAATTACATAAGGGTATATTAGGAATTTGCCGACCATAACACTTACCCTTATATATTTTCGTTCCTACCATTTCATTCCCATTCAAGTCATTTTGAAAAATGAAAACCAAAAGCTTAAGGAAGGGCTGGCCATTAAGAGAAAAGGTATTCAATTAAAAGCTAGAAATTCTAGCTTAGGGGAAATCAATCTCAATCCAATCTCCTTATCTAAATCGAGGTGAATAATAATTCCATCTCTATTTTGTTTTGAATCATATGTTTTCGGATTTAAGGGTAAATTCGTTTTTATGATGAATTAGATGATGATATGTTAGAATATTGATTTGTTTAATTTAAACAAGATTGTTTAAATGGGATTATACACGGTTTTAGGGTAAAACCAATATATGTTGATGTTTAAATGCCATGGAAAAAATTTATGTTATGTAAAACAAGATTTTGGAGTTGGGTTTCAGTTTTGTTAATTTTCCAAGCTATGGAAAGATTGATACGAATTTTCAAAGGAAAATATAGTTATTTGAGTTTATAAGTTTATTTCGGAAATTATTAAGAATTTGGGTCTGGAATTTTGATATGTTAGAAAACATGATTAAAGTGAATTTTTGGAATTTTTGGGGATTTTTCCAAGGTGATTTGCTATGCAAATTAAATTATTTTAGAAGAGGAACTTCTTTGCAAAAATTGGTTTTGCTTAATGGAAGGGCTTATTTGATTAACTTAACCATGGTTTAGATCTGAAATTAGCGGTAGTTATTTTAGTAAATAATTTGGAAAAGTTAAGGCAATTAATTTGGTGTTGGCACGTGGCAGGTTAGTTAGAAAAAGGTTAACTTTAAGTAGTATTAAACCAGGTTTACTCAGAAAATATGGTTTGACCTACTTTGGAAGTACCTTTCGACACGAAGCTTACACCTTCAACCCAGTTGAAACCTTCTAAGCCGAAACCAATACACAAGGTTCACAAAGATGGTACGCAGTGGATTGGAGAAAGGTGAAAGGTTAGGCGTCGAAAGCATAGCTTCTAAAGGGGTCGCTACATTGGTTTGTTTTTAAAAGAGAAGTACCTGCCTTTGTTTTGTTTAAGCCTTCGAAGGAGTCGAAGCATAGGGTTTCGAAAGAGGTTTTAAAAGGTTTAGAGAGGATTTCCATTAACATAATTTGCTTTCGAATGGGTCCTTTACTTATGAAAGAATTTTCTGGAAAGAAGGGATTCTGACCTAGTCGAAACCATGCTGCCGTTATTTTGCCTTTCGAAGGCATTGAAGTCATCAATGCTTTCGAAAGGTAGTGTTTGTTTTAAAGATGTTTTAAGTCACTTCCTAAAGGCTTTTGAAACGGTCCAAGGGTTTTAAAGGCAATGGCTTCGAAAGGGGTTTCGACGCTATCCTTCAATGTTTGGTTTAGATGGTTTAAAGCTTTCGAAAAAGATGGTGCCGATGCCATCATGTTTTCCCAATATTTTTATATGATAAAGGACGGTTTCAAAAGAGATTCTTTTGACTATATTCACTTTGACCCAGATAATATTTTAAGTGTAAACCCAATGCATTCGAAATGGGGACTTTTAATGGTTTCAGAAGGGTTACTTCCAATGGTTTCGAAAGGGGTACTTTCTAATGGTTCCGAAGCTATGCTTCCAAAGTTATATATTAATACTTTAATATAATCGAAAGGTTTCGAAAGGGATGTTTTAATGTATTATAAAGGCAAGAGCCTAATGTTTTGTAGATAGATTTTAATGCTTTCGAAGGAGGTCATCCTATGAAGTCGTAAGCAAGGTTTCTAAGGTGTCGAAAGGTTTTATAACCCAAACTCGTTTTTAAAGGAAAAACCCATGGATAAATTAAAGGAGTATTTCAAATGATTTTAAGAAGAAGCTTTCCTTGATAAAAAATTTAGGTTAAGGGATTAACCATATTTTATATGAAAAGTGTTTCAAGGACATTAAACCCACAGGAGTGGTATTCTTTTGTAATTATGTTTGCTTCTTCAAATATGAATGTATTCACATTATAATAGACCCATAACTGTATTTTGGGGATAAAGGGTAGAAGAACCAGCTAGGTCAACCCAGTAGTGAATATATATTGATCAAACTCCTGGATGAATAGAATTGCATCCAAGAGATCAGGGACACCTGAATATAGGATGCCAAAATATGGAAGTTGTCTGGGAGACAGGTTCATAGTGATCCCATGAAAACTATAATTAGGAAGTTATTGGAGTTACCAATAGGTTCATATTGATCCCATGAAAACTATGTTAGAAAGAGTGGTTGGCAGGGGCCAATTGGTTCATAGTGATCCCATGGAAACTATGTCCGGTTTAAGTTATTGACAGATGTCAATAGGTTCCTAGTCAACTCATGAAAACTAGAATAAGAAGAAAAGATATTGGCAAGGTCCAATAGGTTCCTAGTCAACCCATGAAAACTAGGATAAGGGAGAAGTTATTGGAGTAACCAATAGGTTCAGGGGAACCCATGAATCAACTAAACCCACAGGAGTGGTAGTGTTAAGTTAATTGGTAGGGGCCAATAGTTCATAGTGCACCAATGAAAACTATGAAATAGGATAGGGAGTCCATATATTATATAAAGGTTATTAGTAAGCCCATGAAAACTAATAGGTTAATAATGACCCTAGAAACTATAAATATGACAGGGAGTCATTTAAACAAAGGATGGGAAATCCAGTATGTTTTAATATGTGTGCAATCATCATAATATTTTGAAATGACTATGTTTTAACCATTGTGGATGCATGAGTAAAGTATATGATTTTATAAAGGTTTTAGGATATTAGTGAGGGGAAAACCCATTCCGCTAAGCGACGTGGTCTCACTAAATATCTAAATGATTTGAGATGGTAGATTATTATTCATACCATGCTTTATGTTTGACTCGAAGTTAATGTTTTCCCCTTAAACTCTCGGGTACTCAATTGATTTTGAGTAGTTTGAGAGTTGAGGTTTTCAGGTACCTTATTAGACGAATAAATCTTCCGGAGATGTGCAGGAGGCATGATAGCTATTTAGAGTTCTCTTTTATTTGATTCTGCGGTGTTGTTTGTAATGGCAAAGTTGTTATATTGCCTATATATACTCTGATCATCCAAGGGGGCATCATCATATGTCGCTCTTGTCGTGTGTTGTAGTAAATATATTTTCTCTTAATGTGATTTGCAATTGTGGGATTATGTAATGAATTGGAAATATTTTGAAATAGAATGTGATTTTGTTTGAAGTTTAAATTTTTCCATATTCATGTGTTTCTGTGTATCAATGAATCTGACACCACCGTATTTGGTCGCCGAGAATTAATAACTATGGATGACTGCAACATCCGTAGCCATTAGTTTTGGGCCTCCAAGTAGGGGGATGTTACAATATATTAAAATATCATCTATGAATACCAATACAAACCTATCCAAGTGCTTTTGGAAAATTCAGTTCATCAAATCCACAAAGAAAGCTGGTGCATTCATTAACCCGAACGACATTACTAACCACTCGTACGAACCATATCTAGTATGAAATGCCATCAATGGAATACTATCCTCTTCCACTCTTAGTTGATGGAAAGTTGTTGCCA
Organism: Allium fistulosum; assembly: GCA_030737815.1. NCBI lineage: Eukaryota > Viridiplantae > Streptophyta > Magnoliopsida > Asparagales > Amaryllidaceae > Allium > Allium fistulosum. Next base: position 1,293,526,326 of record CM060902.1, read on the forward strand.
AATCCAATTGGGAAATACTCTGGCTCCATACAACTGATTGAACAAATCATCGATTCTCAGCAAAGGATACTTATTCTTGATTGTCTTCTCGTTTAACCTACGATAGTCGATACACATCCTTAACGACCCATTCGGTTTCTTCACGAACACCGTGGTTGCTCCCCAAGGTGAACTGCTTGGTCTAATGAAAATTTTACCTTCTAAATCCACTAGCTGCACCTTCAATTCCTTCATCTTGGTCAGTGTCATCCTGCTAGGTGGTCTACTCACAAGTTCTGCTCCTTGCATAAGATCTATCTGAAACTCAATGACTCATTTCGGTGGTAGTCCTATGAGTAGCTCAATAAAATCTGCAAACTCACTTGCAACCAAAACCTAATTCAACTCTTTTTCTAGTTCCATAGCACTCAACAAAGCACATGTACTCCGATCTAAATTCTCCACTGAGAATATAATTTGGTTATGACTATTAGGGTGTCTTAGCGATATTTCCCTATCTTGGAAAAATATCCTAGCATCATATTTATATAACCAATCCATAGCCAAAATGATTCCGAAGTCTACGAAATCAAAAACATACAAACTGCATGCAAACTTATGACCTAACAAATCATATTCGAACTAGTCACATATCATTCCTAGACTTGCATACCCTCCTATCGGATGCACAACCCTTAAGGATGTAACAAGGTATGAGGGTTCTAAACATAACCTACCAACCATACACTGAGATATAAATGAATGTGATTGCAACGGTATCAAATAGTACCCTAACTGGTATACTTTGAATCAAAAGCGTACCTTCAATCATAGTCTTTCCTTTCTCAACAGTAGTTGGCCTAGCAAACGATGATCCTAAAGTGAAAACTTTTCCCTTGTTTGCTCTGACCGTTTCTGGACATTGATTCTTATAATGCCCAATCTGGTCGCAGTTAAAGCACTTTACTCCTTATGATCTATAGCCTTCTTCCCTTTTCCAGTTCGACATTCATGAGCATAATGTCCCTTCTTATCACACTTAAAGCAAACTAGATTAGCCTTTGCCTTCTTGGTAGCTTTCCCTTTTAGGTTCCTTTCTTCGTAAAGAATTTCCTCTTCTTGCCTTGAAAACCTTGGGTTCCAACCTGCTTCTCCTTTCCATAAGTAGAAAGCATCTCTTCATTCCGAATCGCCATCTCGACAACAACAGTACTTGGATCATGGAGATGTGGCATTGCTGCCCTAGAAACCTCAGTCTTAACTCTCAAATAAACTTCTCTTTTCTTTTGATGACGGTGTCAATGGTAGCATATCCGTATCTGGATAGCTCAACAAACTTCGTAGCATACTCTATCACTGACATCTCACCCTGCACTAAGTCCATGAACTTTCTAAGTAATATTGACTTGGTAGCTTCAGACAAAAACCTCTCTTTAAATCTCCTTTGAAATCCCGCCCAAGTCAACTCTTCCTCGGGAACTCCCGCGGTAACACTGTTACCCCCAATGAAGTGCTGCTCCCTGCAACTGTCTAGACGCAAGTCTCCTCTTTTGCTCACCGTTTAATCCCAAGTCAGCGAAGATCCTTTCACAATGAAAAAGCCAATTCTTTACTTCTATAGCATCCTCTGTTCCAAAAAATGGCTTCCCACCAAGACTAGTATAATCCCTGCTCAGCTTAGCATAGTTGTTACCAACTAGGGCTATGGGATTAGCTCCTCCAACAATCCCAGCATTTCCCTTAGCTACTCCTGCAGCTGCTCTAGCTTGCATCAAATTGACAAAGAACTGATACATCATCCTCATATCTACTGGCGGAATTCCAACACCTATGTTGGCATTTGCATTTGGATTAGCATTTGCTTGTCGACCAGGGTTTCTCCTAGTGTTGGGTCAAGCATTTCCATTGGTTGTGGTGATTCCTCCACCTAGATTTCCTCTTCCGTTTCCTGCCTCCATATCTTCCTTTCACATAAATCTGCATACGAGCCTTAGTAAAATACAGAAAAATGGTATAAGAAAAAGGGGAGTACAAACTTATAGATATAAATATTTAGCAAATACAAGTACATTACTATAGCGTTAAACCAAACCCCGATCTCATTTTCTGATTCATTAGATTATGTTTCGAATATATTTAAGGTTTAAATTTTGTTTTTTTTTAATTTTACATAAACCTATGCTCTGATACCAACTTGTAACACCCTCATCTGGAGGTCCAAAACTAATCGTTATAGATGCTGCAGTCATCTGTAGTTATTAATTCTTGGTGACCAAATGAGGTAATGTTAGATACATTGATATAACAGAAACACATGGATATGAAAAAATTTAAAATCATAAAAGAAATTTCTCATTCAACTTCAAATCGCATTTCAAATTCATTTATAATACCAAATCCTTAAACCATGTTCAGAGAAATATATTTATCACAAAATACGCCAAGAGTGACATATGAAGATGCCCCCTTGGTTGATCAGAGTCTAAATATAGGCAATTAAACAACTTTACCATTACATTCAAACACAGCAGAATCAAATAGAAAGAACTCCCAATAGCTAGCTTGCCTCTTGCACATCTCCGGGAGCTTATCCATCTAACGGAGAACCTGAAAACCCTAACTCTCAAACTACTCAAACTAAGTTGAGAACCCGAGAGCTTAAGGAGAAAACATAAACTTCAAGTCAGACAAAAAGCTTGGTGTTAATAATAACCTACCATCTCGAACCATATAGATATCTAGTGAGACTACGCCTCTTAAGGGAACGAGTTTTCTCCTCAATAGTATCCTAACTCAATTTATGATAACCATATACTATGATCCTACATCCACAATGGTTAAGATATAACATAATAAAATATATAATGATGATATGCAAACATGCAATACATTCTGGATTTTCCATCCCCATTTATCTAACTATCTGTCTCAAGTCATAGTTTCTAGGGTCAGTATTAACCTATTAGTTTTCATGGGCTGACTAATAACCTGTTCGAAGCTTACGGACTATCTGCCTGATTCTATAGATTTAATGAGTTCACTAAGAACCTATCGGTATCTACCTATAACTTCATCCAACTATAGTTTTCATGGGTTCACTATGAACCTATTGGGTTCTCCAATAACTTCTCTCATGTCATAGTTTTCATGGGTTGACTATAAACCTATTGATCTCTGCCAATAACCTAATTCGAATATAGTTTTCAAGGGATTACTAAGAACCTATTGGCCCCTGCCAATAACAATTTCCATACATAGTTTTCATGGGTTTACTATAAACCTGTCTAACAACTCTTTGATCGATCATTGGGCATCCTACCTTCTGGTCTACCTGACCTCTTGGATGCAATTCTACTCACACAGGAGTTAACTCAATATGTTTTTACTACCGGGTTAACCTAGTTGGTTATTCTGCCCTTAATACCCCAAAATGCAGATATGGGTTAACTATGAAGTAACTATGTTTACAGAAGGAGCGCACATGATAACTGATCATAACATAATAATATAAATATTTCTAGTTTAATTTCCTTGAAATCATTTTTCAAATGAAATATGGTTAATACATTTAACCTATCATTTTTAGCAAGTAAAGCTTCTTCAAAAACACCAAAGTTAAATGCCATTTCAAAACTCTTTCATATTGCTATGGGTTCTTCTTTAAAAATTAAGATTGGGTTTCTTGATTGAAAACTAAGGCTTTCAAAACCTTAAGCCGTATCTTTCAAAACCATTAAAATATATCCTTCAAAAGTATTCAAACCTTCTCTTCAAAACACTTAAATATATGCCTTTCGAAACACTCAAAACATCTCTTTCGAAAGCATTAAAACCTTCCTTTCGAAACCATTGAAATATTCCTTTCGAAAGTATTAAAGCTTAGCTTTTAGAACCACTTAGTTTAAGTAGAATTTATAGAAGCATAGCTTCAAAACCATATGAGAGCATCTCTTTCAATATCATTGGGTTTAACTTTAAACATAACTTCTGGATCAAAGTGAACATAAGCGAAAGTAACCTCTTTCGAAAACATTAATCTCCATGTAAAATAATTTGGGGAACAGATGGCTTCGAAACCACTCTTTTGAGAGCAATGATCTCTAAGTAAAATAATTAAGGGAAAAAATAGCTTCGAAACGACCTTTCGACGCCATTGCCATCGAAACCTTTAATATAAGTGACTACATGGACTCTTTCGAAAGCATTGGGATATGGCTTCAATATTAATAAAACAAAAGCTTCCCTTTTGAACCCATTGTTATAAGGTTATAAAGAAAAGTGGCCTTTAACCAACTCGAAAGGTATGAAGGCGGCAATTGGGTTTCGACTAGGTTCAAAAGCAACTACCCTTTCGAAAGCTCCTTTTCAAAACTTAATATGCGGCAACTCAATCGAATGCTACTTTTAAAAGAAAGGTAGGTGGCAATCCCTTCAAAATCTATTTACAAGTAGCTTCAACCCTTTCGAAAGCATCTTTTTTAAAAGCAAAGGCAGTAACATATTTGAAAGCTAATAAAAAATGACCTCTAACTCTTCGAAAGCTAGGTTTCGACACTGTACCTTCCCCCTTTCTCCAATGCACTATGTACCAATTTCTTGATACCATGTGTATTATTTTCAAATGGGTTCTTTGGTGGAGGCATGGTGTCGAAAGCCATCAAATGGAAGTGGGGAAGAGGCAAATCCAAGCAAAACTGATTTTTAGCCTTTAAAAGAAATTTCTATTCACTTACTTGCCTTATTTGTCAAAGTATGATTAGTTGCCATATCCTTTACCAAAATCTTTTTCTAAAAAGGCTGCCGAATTCATCAATTAATAATTAAAATTATTTTAGCAAAGAAGCCCTTACCCTTAACAAAACAATTAAGACATTTAAGTCTTCAAACTTAATTAATTTAATTTCCATAGTAAATCACTTAGGAAAAATTCCCAAAAATCATCTTAATTCACTTTTAATATGTTTTCTAACATATATAAATTTTGGACCCAAAATCCTTTATATAATTGCCATAATTAATTTTAAACCCAAATTATCTATTTCTTCCATTCAAAATTCATAATAAATTATCTATAGCTTAGAATATTATAAAAATTTAAACCCATTTCCAAAATAATGTTTCACATAACATATTCAATCCTCATGGCATTCAAAACACATTTTACATGATTTTAGCCTTAAAATCGAATCAAAACTTTTACAAACATAACTTTTTAAATCAAACATGGCATATAATCAAAGCATATCATCATTCAAATCATCCAAATGGTTTTTAAAACCTTAAAGCCAAAATTAAGATGTTCATCAAAACATATAAGAGATGGTTTAGATTATTATTCACCTTCTCTGGATAAGGAACTTGAGATTTCATCTTGCTTAATTCTTCCTTGCTTGAATCCTTAGCTTCAAGTTGATTTTGATCCCCTTTTATCCTAGGGTTATGGCCAGCCTTGGTATCCTTTGTTTTTGTTTTATGAAAGTATGATAATTAGAATGAGGTAAGGGTTTAGGGGTTATGGGTCATATACGGCTATTCCCATAATACCATTGCCTTATTCTCTTGAGTAGTTAACTTATAAAGTCATTTATAAACTCATGATTTCATTTAGTTAAGGCACGACCTCTGTTTAGTTTTCAAATCTCAATCCCCTTATCACTCTACTCGTTACATTGTTCAATTTAATATATCTAGTTAAATCTCCTAAATAATGTTATTTAAAAATTAGGGGTGTTATAAGTTGAAAATGTATAAAGCTTTGTTGAGAGGAAATGACCTCATCAATTTTAAATGTAGAAATTAGTAGAACAATTTCACCAGTCAACATGCTTATGTCCAATTTCGATTCTACTTGCAAATTATCTCATGGTATGACTATGAGTTTTGGCACATTAACGTTGAAATAGAACTTTTAATAATGAATTATAGGAGACTTTTCGGAAACCACAGCTAAAGTGTCTCGAAGTTAGTGGGAGCAATAAAAAAGCTTATGGAGTTATAAGACATGATCTTAAACTAGCATTTGGAGATTGAGCAAGTATTTCGATAAAATAGCCAAATAGTCTTATCCAAATGCAGAGGAAGCCCGTGTCTACAAGAAAGTAAACAAAAGGAACTAGAAAATTTCTACTACTATATGTAAACAAGATACTACTGATTGGTAAAGATGTACCCTTGTTAAATTAGTTAAAGTTGATAGAGTTAAGGGTATATCTTAGGGGAAATTAAGTAATTTGATTATATAAATTAACCCTTACAGTGAATCTTATTGTTACCTGGTACATTGGCCCGGCTACGTAAAGTTGATCATGAAGTCCAAACTTGACTATTGATGGGAAAGATGGCCATGAGGTGACATCTATATGACCAAAGTGTGATTTTCGAACAGTTATATCCAGCCCAGGGTAAATAAGGTGGACAAATGGATAGCACTGGATGTCGAAGTCTTAGAATTTGGTTTAGTTGGATTAGGCAAATTGAATAAAGCCCAGGAGGTTCTACATGGTAGAGGTTGGATTGCAAAGTGTATGATATGGTGGGCTCGGCATAGCCTATGAAATGGCCTAGGTCGACAAAATGTATGGTGTAACATGGATCGGGTTTGTAACGACCCGTTATTTTGGACCATTCAAATCGACAATAAATCCACACATGTCTGACTTGAATAATTCAAAACAATAGATTGTTAATTTAAAGTTGGCAAAACTTAACATATACAGTAAATAAATCAATCACAGAATCACAGACACAGAGTAATACAATAATACGTAGCGGAATAGATAAAATAGTAGTTCATGAAGCTACTATAAAAACATCGGAGTTAAAAATAAAATACAACAGAATATCTCAAATACAGTGAAGTCTTCAGTACGAATAGATGACCTCTCTGAACAAATCAACTGGAAAAGCTGAAAGCTGAAACGATAGTTTGATCTCCAAATGAAGCTCCAAACTCCAAGAGTGAGTCTCAAATGCTGTATCACTCGGTCTGACCCGAGCGTAAAGCAAAACACAAAACACTCGAGTCAGGATTAACATTCTTATATCAATAAATCCAACTCAAGTGAAATATCAACTGAAATACAAGTAACTTAAAGGATGTTTGGGATAACCATCCTCTAAGGATCTGCGGAACTATCTACAAGGTAGAAATATACACTATAACACCGTGGTCATTTTAAATAAATTTATACTTCAAAACCAAAATATCATTTTCATTTCAAAAATATCTATTTTCCAAAATAGTGTGTATACATTAAATAATTTATAAAGTAAAGTATTTATAATTTCCTCAAGTCTCACAAATCGATTCAAATTAACTCAAATTCCAAATTCAAATTTATTCAAAGCTCAATTCATCAATTCAATTCAGTTCTCAATAGACCATTTAAATTTTTAATATATTTCAAGGCTTTCATATTCAATATTTTCAAAGTTAAATTTAACAGTTTCATATAGCTCTTGATTTAACTTCATTATTATTTAATCAGGGAATATTCACTTAATAAATTCAATATCATTTAACTAGCCTTAAATTTCATTTTTACTAAATATTTCCTTAAATTTATTTAAACAAGAATTATTCATTAAATTATTTAAATCAAACCCGAGTTATAAATCCTATCTTAAATCTCCATTTCAATAAGTTTCAAATCGGTTTAATTAAATAAAATTCTTAAATGAATACAATTTCAACTAAATTAAAATTATCTTCCCAACCTTAACTTATTCAAATTATTGCCAAAATCTATTTTGAAATATAAATTTTTTTTACTTAACATATTATATGCATTAAATCCATCTTAATTAAATTAAATATCATTATTAAATATATATATATATATATATATCATTACCATTTATATAAAAATTTAAGAATCAACATTTATTAAAACCATATATTTCTTTCCAAAACCATAGAATTTATTTTCAAAATATTTATATATGGACCAACGGTGTCTGTATATAAAATTTCCTATCTATGGTCAAGTGATACGGATATTTATCATTTCAATCCGTAAATTTAAATACATACGGGTAGATATCATTTCGACCCGTAATCCTAAATTTAATTCAAATAAAAATCGCTTGGGTCTATCATTTCAACCCATAACGAAATTCTCCTATTCTAAAGTCCATTCGGGTATGTATCATTTCAACCCATAGTGATTTCTAAACTACAGGGAACTTGCAGAGTGATAACAGATAATACAATAAAATAACAGGCATATATCATCAATAACAATATAATATAAACAACATGATATGGTGTCATATCCCGTAGGTGAACAGTTACAGATAATAGCATATATAACAAATTTAAATAACTACAGCAGCATATTTCAATTGTCGTTTCAATTGAAATCAAATTTAATGAATAAAAGAATGTTAATCGTGAGTGATTGCTCACCTTTCGAGGCTAGAGAATATAGAAGGAGACAGGGATACGCACACTGATACAGACACTGAAATTAAATTTCAAATCCAAGCAAAGCAAAATCGGCACGAATTCAACGATCAAAGCTGATTGGCTCGAATTGATGAAACGGATCAGATCAGAACCGGAACGATGAAGGTAAATGGTATAAGCGAACTTTTATAACCACCTATAACTATATATACACATATGAAATTTATATTCTAAGTTCAAACATCACAAATTTAATTTACATGTTTTTCAAACATATAAATAAATAAATAAATCAAGCTTACATTTTTTTTAAAATCAACATACACTTAAAATAATATATATATATACTAACACCTTTATACTAAACTTATATAACTAGTATATATATATTCTCAAACGGATAAAATAAATGTTTAAATATGAATACCTAAAAGAAAACTTTTTTATATATAACTATTTCTATATATATATATATTAAATGTTATATATATATAATTTAAATCCATCCATATTTTTACATTCAATAACATATTATATTCAACCTATATAAATTTCCAAATTATATATGTGTATTAAAATAATTTATAAAGTAGAGTATTTATAAAATCATCTTAAATCTAAAATAGTATAAATATAATACTGTAACAAAATATATACAATCATCAACTAAATAAGTCAGTATCACATAGAAACCCATATGGTAACAAACCGCATAATATACATATATCAAAGTATTTTATATAGTCTATAACAAAACAAATATATGACTTACATAAGCGAATAACCATATTATAGGAAACCTGATATCAACAAATAGAAGCTGACCCATATTAAAATATAAAACACAATATATATATATATATTCTTATTAAAAATGAAAGATACTTATTTTATAGTATGTTCCCTTCAAAATGTCGCATACATAATTCAAAATATTAACATGACTTATAAGCTGTGAGGAAGATCAAATAGAAACTATATATAAATATACATTGTCATGTTATGAAAATAAACTTTTGAAAAAAATAGTATTCAATACTTATATAAATAGTATGTATATCACAACTAACAAAACAAAAAAGCAAAAAAAACATATAATTACGAATATAAATCAAAACATATATATGCTTACACGCCCATACCTCACTGATCAAACAGAAGCAACCGGAAGGCGAGGTGATGGGTTTCATTTGATGAGGAGGTTTGGAAGAAAGGTGAAGTGGCGGATGCAAATAATGGTGACAGCCGCATGCTTCAGTTTGCTTTTTTTTCATCAAAGAAAAGTAGGGAGGGGAACGGACAGATCTAGAGAAAAGAGAAGTGAAAGCGAAAATAAATAGGGATGAACCGCATGTTTTCAGGCAAATAACGGAAGAAAATGAATAGGCAACCAAATTTTAAGTGAATAAATAAATAAAAGTGATTGTAACGGTCAACCCTTGATTTGGTGAAAATAATTGTAGCAATTAATAAAAGAAATAAATAGCAACGGTCACGTTGCTTTGATTCAGCTGACCCATAAAAGCAAATTATTTATAATTTAAACGGTAGGAAACGTAAAGAAACGTACCACCATAAAATGAAATTGATAACGTCTGTGCATTGATTCTGCAATATTTATTAAAGAAATTGATTGATGCGCGTTTAAATTTGAACGGAAGGAAAGAGAAAAGTCACAGTTAAAGGTAAGCTTTAAATTTTTAAAAAATACAAAACGTATCTAAGTTTATACGTTTATAACTTTCCAGCTGTAGTGTATATATATAATGAATGGTCATAAAGAAAGAAGTGGAAACAGGGAGCGTAGGAAAGGAAAGGTTAGAAAAATAAAATTTTGTTGAGAAATGAATATTTGCGTGAGTTATATAGGTTTGATCAGAGAGGTAGCGTGATTTAAGGAGAAGAAAGAACGGCAATAAATCAACTTGCTTTGAAACGGAAAGGAAATTAAACTAGCGTTGATTTTTTTATGAGCAATTATAGGCAAGAAATAAGATATTGATTTTTAAAAAAAAGGCCACGATTTTGATTGAGCACTGATTTTTCTTGTTATACACGGTTACTAGATTTTTAACAAATTTTAAGCAAATGGGTTACGAAATTAAAGCAGAAGAAACGGTCAGCTAAGATTAGATTTTGGAATAAGATTTTTAAACAATATTGAATGCGTTTAAAATTCAAAGCTCGCGTTGATGGGAACAATGGCAAGAAATTAAAAATGTGAACTGTTATAAAATTTGTAAATAACGTTCCTATTAAATAAGGAGAGTAAAAGGAAAGTGAATAAAATTAGAATGCATACAACAGACGCAGTGATTTTTGTCCAAAAAAATAAAAATAAAATGAAAATAACGGATTTAAATTCTATACGTTTTCTTGTATGTATATATACACTATTTATTCCATCAAATAACGCGCCTTTTAAACGCGTAATTAAACAGTTTATTTATACACAAAGTTTTGGAAATTTATTACTTATATAAAAATATGATTTGTTTATACATTTACTAAGAAATTTATTTCAAAAATGTATATAAGTAAAATATAAAATATTATATTTTAAAAGTAAAAAATCATTTTTTTAAAGAACAAAAGGTGAAATAAACGTTGTTACGAATATATTAAATTAAACCAAAAGATTAAAAATTAAAAATTTAAAGATTTATAACTTCAATAAATGTAAAGTTTTAACCAAAATAAGAATTTTAGAATTTTCACACTAATAAAAATCTTGGGTGATTATTTATAATTAAATTTAGACAGTCAAATTTTTCGAAAAATAAAACCCCAGAGTTATAAATAAAGAATAAAATATTGCTAAAATTTGGGCTGTTACAGGGTTGGCATAGCACATGTTGTAGATGGATATGTAATGGGGCGATATGGCTAGGTAGTGTTGTTGGGGTCGGTATAGAGTATGAAGACCATCGGGTTGACATAGAATATGAAGACCATCGGGTCGGCATAGAGTACGAAGACCATTAGTAGGCACAATGTGGCTCGGGTCGGCATAGTACATAACATTGTTCGGATCGGCATAGTACATAACATTATCAGGTTGGCACAATGTATGATGTTGTTCGGGTCGGCATAGCATGTGATGGTAGGATCGGCATAGAGCTTGGAAACAAGGTGGTCGGCATGACATCGGGTTGGCACAACATGACATCGGGTCGGCATGATAATTTGGTTCGGCATAGTATGTTGGGCTGAGCTTTTCCTTATGGTGGGCCCAAGTGGTCAAGGGGGTCCAGGCTTTGAGATGTCAGTCAGGTTGAAAGCTGCCTTCACCTATAAATACACGGGCAGGGGGCCACTTTTAGGGACCTCTCTTTTCGGCTGACAAGTGAAACTCTGCCATTTTGGTAATCAATTTACTTTTGTTCTAACTTGTTCTCAAGCTCTTTCTTGTGGGTTGTAACTGCAATCAACTGGTTGATAAAGCAATAAAGAAAGTATTCAAAGTGGACGTAGACAATCAACATCGAACCACTATAAATCTTGTTATTTCTATTTTTCTGTTGCATTTTTCTGTTGCATTTTTCTTGATATTTAGTGTTATTCCTTTGTTCTCATTTAATTTCTTCATTTATTTCACTACCTAAACCTATTCTTAGGTGTTTGTGACCAATTTGGTTACAAACATTTTGGTGCTTTCATTGAGAAACTCGATTCTCAGGCTATAAGATCACCTTTATTGCTAATGGATTGCAGAAATCCCCCCAAGAAGATCCAGATTCACTTTCAGAAGCTTTCAGATACTATTCAGATTGCTCAAGATCTAAGCAAAGGAATTCAAGATGGTAAGGCGCAACAGATATGCTTCCCATAATGTTAATGCCAACGAAACTGCTAGTGTTCAACAAGGGGGGCCAAGCAACCAGCCTGCTAATGCAAATGTGGAGCTTACTGTAGCCCAGAACCCCGCCGATTCCGTTACTAGAGCTGAATTTAATGACTTTATGAGGGAGCTGATGGAGAGCCATAGGCAGCTAAACGAGCAAATCCAGGTTAATGCCAACCTGATGAACCAGATTGCTCAACAGCAACACTAAAGCACCGGAGGAGGTCTCACTTCATACACAGCATCAGATAGCTCAACCTCATCGAATGAGCACCACAAGAGAAGGCGTCGCAGAATTGAAACGACATGAGCTGGAGCGATGGAGCAACATGGGGAAGACCACCATGGGCAAAAAAATTGGGTCAGTGCCTAACCCTCCCTAGGGGTCAGTATCGATCCCTCAACCATGAGGATGGCTCCTCGACTGCACCTGGGGGGTCATGCTTGCCCTGGAACCGAAAAATTAGGCATTGGAGCACACTTGGATGCCGATCAATTACCTCCCCAAAATGATAATGGGGTGAATCCTCAAGATACGCATCTAGAGTACAATAGACTAAGAAGGCATGAGATGCCCCGAGACACCGGCCAGAACATTTACATAGGATGGAGCCTGACCTAGCACCCCTTATCCATACACCGTACTTGTCCGCAATGGTCAGGCAATTGATGAGGGAGAACCGGGGCTTGACTAACGATGATTGGGGAGTGTCTAGGAGTCATACTCCATTTATCGACAACATTTTACAGGCGGAGTATCCCAGGAGGTTTAACATGCCTACGATGCATGCTTATGAAGGGAAGACTGACCCCCGACAGCATGTCATGAGGTAAGAATGGTTGATGGACTCAGCAAGAGCGAATGATGCAACCAAATGTAGATGCTTCCCTATAACTCTATCCGGGATTTCTATAATATGGTTCACGAGGTTACCCCCACGATCGATCTCAAGATTTGATGAGCTGGCTATGAGATTTGTGGAGCAGTTCTAGATTCATGCCACCGCCCGAAAGATGTCATGTTGTTATCTGGTGCAATCCAGGCTCCGGGGGAATCACCGAAGGATTTCTTGCAAAGATCTCATGTTGCCGCTACTAAGGTTAGTAATCCAAATGACCATGCCATACTTATGGCTGTGACAAGGGGGGTTGACCCAGAATCCGAGTTCAGTGATTGGCTAGCTGGAAAGCCACCGGCCACATTGGAACATTTCTATACGAAGGCAAACCAGTTCATGGGAAAGGAGGAGGCCAGATTGTCTAGAAGGAGCAATGCTACAGGACCAAGTAAAGAAGCGGTACAAAGCAACATCGCAGTAAAGTAATCTGGCGAAAGCTCTGGAAAGGTTCGGGTCAATGTTAAAAACAAGCCAGGTCAACTGAAACAGGGCGAAGAAGGAAATTTTGATCGGAAGAGGGAGCCCAAAAAATGGATGCCACGGATTCCTACTTATAACGACTATACACCTCTAAATGCATCTCTGGAGAATATATATATCTGTCGACCTGTAACACTTTCCAGTATAGGAAGCCGCGTTCGAAAGAATCGACTGAGGAACAAAAGCAGACCGGGAAGTACTGTCGGTTTCATGAATGCTACGGGCACAATACTGATGAATGTAGGCATCTTCACAATGCCATTGAGAAATTGATTCGCCAGAAAAAGTTGTAGCAGTTTGTCAAGAATCCGTAAGATGGCGGACAAGGAACGTCTGATCCAAATTGAGGACAAGCTCCGCACATGCCTGAGGAACCCGCTCAGACCGGTGGGAGGTTGGTGATAAACACAATAGTTGGTGGACCGCATCCTACAGATAAAAGTTGGCAGGAAATGGAGCATTATGCTAGTTCAATGAAACATGTGGACTTTGAATGTTGTTCGAATACAGAGGATGGAACTTCGGCTAAGCAACAACATACAATGACAGATGATATAGTGTTCAGAAGTAGAGATGCTGATAGAGTGGAGGCCCCTACTATTGATCCAATGGTTATCTCTCTCATGATTGGCCTCGCTCTGGTGCACTACAAGAAAAGTTGTTTTTGACAGCCATGGAACACATCGTTGGGATGGGTATTGCTATTGTTGATCCTTACGTAAACAGTAAACACAAAAGACAGCGTAACATAATGTGGTGTGTCGGATCCACTCTTCTAAAATTAAGCCTGCCTAACTTCCCTCTATAATTTTCATTCACCACGTAAACTTATTTTCCCCTTCTTCACTGAAATAAGCAACCCTAAATCTCAAAGCGCCCACTCCTGCAAACCTAAATTTGCTATGCCTCCGTTATTCTAATCCTTAAATGACGCCTCTCTGTTATGCCCAATATCGTTAAAGAAGAGGTCCTCATGGCTCCGCTGCGCTCTGGTGCTTGCATTAGAGAGTTAGCATCCATTGAGTCAACTCGCCACTGCTATGGAGGAACACTCGCATCCTTTTCTAAAATAGATCCTGCAATCCAAGCCCTAAATTTTTGTGAAGCTTCAACATTTCTCAGGTTAGAATTTTTTCCCTAATAATTTTCAACCCAGAATTTTAATTTTAGAGATCATATGATTCTTCCTTTAAGTATTTTATGATACCATGGTATGAATTTTTCAAATTAAAATGTTTGGACATGCATTATCATCGTTAAATTTACTGACTTTAGATTAGACAGTAATCATGTTGGTAATGGAACTATTCATATGGATAATGATACGATTGGTTAAATAATAAATTTAAAGGTATTTGAAATAAGTAGAGGCCAAATGGGTATACAAATATATTTGGATGTACTTATTGCTCGAGTGAATTGCATCGACTTGTAGTCAGTCCATCGTCAG
The DNA here is from genome assembly GCA_030737815.1 of Allium fistulosum. Lineage (NCBI taxonomy): Eukaryota > Viridiplantae > Streptophyta > Magnoliopsida > Asparagales > Amaryllidaceae > Allium > Allium fistulosum. The sequence continues at coordinate 1,293,541,385 of CM060902.1, forward strand.
GCAATCCGATGTCTGAATGTTCATTCTTTTATGTAATAAAATAATTATATTAGTACTGTACCTGCCATTTATTCATCTAAAACAGGATACACACACATATACATACATACATACATATATATATATATACACACACATATGTATGTATGTATATGTATATTACTCTGAGTTCTTCTAGAGATTTTGGATGGTCATGGAGATACTTAACGGCCATCATTGAAGTAGTAGAAAGTGTTTCATAACTCGAGTATATTAATGCAATTATCAAATCAATGATTTTCTCATTGTTTAATTTTATCTTTCCTTCTTCATTGTTTTTTAGCAAGCAATCAAGCATGTCATCATTGCTTAAACTTGCACTAGATATTCTCTCAATAATGAGCTTTGTTAGCAGGCTTATAATTTTCTTTCTTGCCTAAAATAATGTATGTATATATAAAATTCATTTAGTTAGTAACTATGTGTTTTCTGTATCATTAACCATCACAAATACATTTTTAATTACCTGAAAGACACGTCTATAGTTTGTGGCAGGAAGATTAATTGGAAAATCAAGTGTGCTATGAAAAAAATGATATATCTCTTCTTTAATAGCTTCAGCAAATTGGCCATCAACATGTCTCATATGATGTGTATACTATCACAATATTTTTCTATAACAAAAGCCATCAGCACGTTTGATAGCTGATAGTACGATTTACGAATATTTATACAAAATGTGAGATCATCAAATGTATGATCAACATAAGCGATAAAAATGAAAAGGAAATAAGCCGAAAGTTATTAATATACAAAATAGAATACAAAAATAATGCGGGAATTCATTGCTGTTTGAAGTATGTTAGGTAGGAGGACCATCAGACGAAAGCTCTAGAACTGAATAAGTACTGCATGGTATGTGAAAAGTTGAGACTAGTGATAGCAAGTGGACAAGGTAAGCTGACTGAATTGCATGGAGAGTGATGCGTGATGTGAGATGAGAAGCTTATGGATAGGGCCTTGTATCTGAAATGAGCAGAGTGGAATATGAGATACATCAACTAAGTAATGAACTGGGAAGCGCATGAAGCCTGCAAACGTGATAGAGACAGAAATATGAAATAGTAGCATGAGTAATAAAAGATGAGCAAATGCATGAAAGTTGCCAGGCAGGAAGGAGGCAAGTGAGTGCGGTAATTAATAGATGAGCCCGTGCATGAGTAGATAGGAAGGGAACTGCTCCCATTGCTTAAAGAGCATTGTTGAGCCTGGACTTAACTATATCTCGAGCGTGCATTTCATAGAAAATGAGCATAACTAAAATGAATATTGAGCGAAATGCCAATTGAAACAAAGGAGCTGAAGCGAGCTGAGATTAAACAGGCTTGAAGCTTAATTTAATCTATATTGAAACAATTGCTGAATGCAAGATGACACACTTGTGTTGAAACGCAAAGCTGAAATAAAGAGATTCCACTAAGACAATTACTGAACCAAATTGCATGGGCTGTTATTCAATTGAATCCCAAAACTGTAGCGTTGATGCAAGCCCGAGAACGGAGGTTGAAACATGACCGAGGCTTATTTTCCTATTTGAAATTGTGTTTTCTTGTTCATGTTTTTAGCAAACGTTATATTTATTTTGCCAACATACTTATTATTTCGTATAGTTGGTTGTGTTTCAAGTTAATAGTAGGACAGTGACATTCACTTTACTATCTACTACTGCCAATATTTTATCCTAAAATAGTATGGTGTGTACTTCTTAACCACTTAATGACTGATTAAACTAATATCTACATCACCTTTTTTACTGCTTGAAGCTAGTTTTGTGACAGCAAACTCACTGGAATTTCTACTCTTTCCTCTGCAAACATTGTAAAAATCAAACGGATAGTTAGAGTAACACTTTTTTAGCTTAGATCTTTATTCACTTACTAGCATTTCAAGTTCTAGCTAGAGTAAATATGTTTTGTTTTACTATGCAACATAAAGTATAAACAAACTTTACCAAGTTATATTCATCTATTAATAACATTATAATTGGCATCTACCCAAAGATTTTAGTTGTCTAACTTTGAATGTGACAAACTTAAAATATTATATACATTTTTTAATTTCTATAAATATTTTAAATTAATTTGAACACGGATAGCAGGATAGGTGAGTGCAAATTTCATCCATTCAACTATTCTCATTTAGCTGCATATGCTCCCTTGCTTTAAATTGAGAAGGAAAACTAATAGCTTATTTGGTGGAAATAGAACTGAATAAGAGGATGGTAGACATTATTTATTTAATTTCAAACATACCATGAACTACCTTACTGTCATATTTACTTATAATATATCATTTTAAGAATGTGCCTATATAATCATTCCCCTATTAACTTTCAATTTCTTATAAGACTTTTTTTTCACTTTTTAGAAAGAAGGGACATACAAGGTAAAGAAATTTAAGGTTGTATGTCATTTCTTTGGCTATCAATCTAGGAGGGCTTTACGATTAAGTTTGACTACGATTCTTATATAAGTATAAACGCATGTATACTTCTCTACTTTATTTACCCCTATGTCTTAATTAACCAAGGAATTTCACGTATTCAGGTCTTGGGAGGCATCTGTTATCTTATGTTAGCTACTAGTTTGAATGGTTACTAGCTACAATTACAAACTTAAAACAACCTATAAAAAAATGGAAATGTGGCGCTACTCCAATAATAGTAAGTCTTATGCAGCTGTCATTACTCATCCTGATAGCATTATTCCAAACATCTAAATATACCTTATCCAATAAACTAAAATGAATGAAATCAGTGTATAACTTTCTATTTTTGATACCAACCAATGATGATTATGAAGCAACACCCGCACTGGAGCCGTTCCTATTGGAAACCTACTCTTCATCCTGCAATTATTACTGAATCCATAATCCATATATTTTGGTTAGTGTTTTATTCAAATTAGCAGTTTTGTTATGAACATGTAACCCCACCATATTTCGAAAAATGTTAGTTAAGTTATAAATGGTTTGATAATATGCTAAACCATACACCTCACTATCTACAAACATACATATACATACATACATATACATATATTATTAAATTCAAAATTCCTCATTTTTTTAAACATTAACCAATCTACTACGATAATATAAATTAGAGATATTCACAGCTATCATGTTCTTATGTACTCTCATAACCGTTTCTAGCTCGAATATGTCAGGTTCTCTCATTAACATAGTTTTGTGTTACTCCGGTAAATTTATCTTATATACATAGGATATTTGAGCCTTTTCTGTTTTATATTAATTCAAGTTATATTAATAAACTAATTACTATATTTTTCTATCATTCTTACTCCATAATAAAAATACTTCAGTGAATAAATTACAATACTGTATAAAAAATTTATAATGTTCTATAAGTTGCATTTGGAGTATTATACAAAGTGGGCAACAAATATATATACATCATAATATAAATCACAAAAATAAATTTCATTATAAATTAATTCAAATGCATAGATTCATCGATAAAATGTATATTGGATATTACAATAGAAAATAAAATAATGAAATGTAATTTGGTCCGAAGTATTGTCTACACAAGATTAAGAAAAAGTAAGCAAGTATGAGTGTGGGATATTAAAATATTCAAACAGTGGTCATTTATGCGGCTTAGATTAAATAGTGAAATTTATATTCTGATGTGGATATGAATTACAGTGCATTCATTGTTTTCTAGTTGTATAAGTTATAGGCATGAATTTTTGTTAGCATAATGCTTGAAAATTAAGTTACAAATCAATGAAGGTATTTACATGATTCATTTCTTTTCAACACAACCAGAGTTATCATGTTGTGGTTTGTGATGTTTTGTGGGATGATATTTGGATCTTGGGTGATGGATTAGGAATTTCATGGTATTAGCAGATTATTGTTTGTATGGAATTTGTATGATGACCCATTACATGTTATTAGCAGATTATTGATTCTGAACAAAATAGCAATGTGCGTGAGATGTGAATCAAGCCTACAAAGAGAATTATCATCTTCCAAGAAAGGGCACCTCACGACTTTCAATGCAAGTGCAGCCTACTTTTGGTGACAGGACTACCATCCCTTCTGCATGTCTTTCTTACATCACTAAATACATGAATGGTAAGAAATATTAATGGGATTCTGAAATGCTTACAACTAAAGAAATCGATTTTGTTCTGAAGGTCGAGGTCGATTTGGATGGAAAAGACATTTGGGTGTTTAATGTTGATGAAAACATCTTTCTAATCTGCCTTATTACAGAGGCAGCGGATTTGGGTATGTCTTATGATTATACATCTGATTGATTTCTTGTTACTTGCAGAACACTTATAATCACTTGACTTTCATCATAAATTGATCAAGAGCATTCAATGAAATGTCATTCAATACATTGGTTGACTTAGCAAAGGCATCAACAGTGCCTGCAAGTTTAAAATTGTACAGAGAGCTTCAAGGTCTTGGGTTTTAAATATTGCTTTTGATAGGAAGGGATGAAGAGCATAGACTGGTTACTGAGCATAATCTCTTATTTGTTGGTTATTACTCTGAGGAAAGGCTCCTCTTGAGGTATATATTATTTTCTATCAGAGAGTTCTCCTTTTGCAAAGGCATTAAAAATTTCTTATTCATTACTCAAATTTGAACTTTATAACAGAGGTCCATCCGACCGTAAATGTTGTGGCATTTAAGTCAAAGAATAAAGTTTTCTGAAATTAACTAAAGTTTTTTTAATTAAATTAACTAAAGTTTATGAAAATTAATTTAGTTTTATAAAAATCATGTTCTCTATTTTGAAATCTTTGTTAAATTGTTATAAAAATTGACTAAGGTTTATAAAAATTATCTAATTTTTATAAAACTTAACTAAGTTAACTAAGTTTATATAAATTAATTAAATTTATAAAAATTAAGTAAATTTAAAAGAAGAATAATAATATAATAATAGCAGTAATAAAATAATATAATAATAACAATAACAAATTAACTAAGTTTAAAATAAGTAACTAAGTTGATTAAGTTTTATAATAATTAAATAAGCCAACCATTTTTTTAAAATTAAATAAGTATATAAAATTTAATTAAGTTTGATAAAAACTAATAAGGTTATAACAGTATATACATGCAACTGTTGAACAAAGTATTTAAAAAAAACTTACATCCATTTTAGGAAATTCCATATGTTATTGAATTTACATTGCATTTATAGTAAACAACAGAAATGAAGGTCACAGTAGAAATGGCCAAAGCTAGCAATTTTGATTATTGAATATGTTATCCTAAATAATCGTATTCATATTAATGTGAAACATATAGCCCCGATTAGCGCAATGGCACAAAAGACATACAAGACAAAAAGTCTCTTTCAAATTCAACAAATGTTGGTATCCATTTGATTTCTAAAAAGGCTTACTAATCCTTAACTTTTCGAGGAATCTTTTGCCCATATCAATGGAACGGGTGACTCATTATTTCGATGAATCATTTCTTCGGACAGAAGAACTAATTGTACAGACAATATACATCAATCGCTATACAATAAATATGGTTCTAGCCAATTACAATTTAGTCTAACTGAATTTACATTGCATTTATAGTTGAATGCAAGTATTTATCAGATTTGAATATTGGAAATGAGCTTGAATGCAAGTATTTAGTCTAACTTTGTGTATACTTTTTTGATGAATTGATTCTCAAGCATTACTTTTTCTTTACAGGTAGATAAATGACTGTGATGCAAAAAAGGTTGCAACGAGTTATGGATCAAAGTTATTTTTGCTGCTAGAACTACTTTTTGGTTTTAACGTATGTACTACTTGCTTTTGTTTTTCTATTGATACTTGTTCTATATTTTGTTTTTGAACTATTGATGATAAACTATTTATGTTTGGTGTAAGAATATTGTGTATTTTGATTATGAAATTTCATACGTTGGTTATCAAATATGTGTCCAAAATGTGGTATTGATACAATATGTTGATTTTGAAATGTGATATTGATATAATATGCTAATTTTGAAATGTGGTATATATACACATTGTGGCGGATGTTTACTGAAATGGAATTAAAACATTCCACAGCGTTTTTAAAACGATGTTAAAACATTCCACAGCGTTTTTAAAATGCTTGTAAAACATTCCACAATGTTTTTAAAACGCCGTTGAAAGTTTTAACAGCGTTTTAAAAATGCCGTTAAATTGTATCTAAAAAGATAAAGCATGATTTATTGCAACAAGGAAACGCTGTAAATAAATATCACAGCATTGAAAAAACGCTATAAAATCTTATCTTAGCACGAAACAAACGATAAAAAAGATCTCTTACTGCACCCAACTAAACGCTGTTAAATGATTTCATGACACTAGGGAAACGCTGTTAAAAAGGACATTTAACGGCGTTTATTTCTTGTCATTGTATTTCTCTGACATATAACTGCATGTCGATATACAGCGTATGTAAAAACGCTGTTAATAGCTTTTATAGCATTTTTAAAACGTTGTTAAAGGTCCTGTTTGTTGTAGTGGTGAGAAGAATTTTGGTTGATTGTGGAAGTTCTGTGAACATCATCTTTAAGAAAGCTTATGATCAAATGAGGATGGAGGCTAAGGATTTGAACGTAGGAGGGTGCATATCCTACAATTCATTGTCTTGGATGTTGATTCACCGTACAATGTTTTTCTAGGCCATCCAGCCCTGCTGAATTGTGGGCAGCCCTTGCCCCATTGTGTCTGACGTTGAAATTCCCGACTAATAATGGAGTGGGTGTTGTGCATGGCGATCATGCAAATGGCCATGCTTGTTATGTTGCTGAGTTAAGAGAGGCTCAGTGAAAAGTGAAGGGAAAGGGTGTGGACAAGTTTGTCAGCATCCAGGTCACTGAAGATTGACAAATAGTGCCGAAGCCTTGGCTTGGGCACCATAGTCAGTTCTATAGGGATATAGATCTAAGGGATGACGAGGAGGAACCCAAGGAGGCCAAGGCAGCTCCAGCTGAACTGATGATTGATATCTCAGTCAGCCATAATGACCCATCGTAGGTATTAAAGATTGGATTACAACTTAGCCTTTCAATGATGAGAGAACTTAACGATTTCCTCTAAGCGAATCTGGATGTATTCGCTTGGACTCATTCTGACATGTGTGGGATCTCGCCTGACATCAAGAGTCATGCATTGAATATTGATCCGAAGTACGTTCCTGTGAAGCAGAAGAGACGAGTCATGGATCCGGAGAGATCCATGGCTCTTAAAGAGGAGGTGGATAAGCTTAAAGCCAACGAGTTTATTCATGACGCCCTCTACCCTGAATGGATATCTAACCCCGTACTGGTGAAGAAGGCTAATGGGAAGTGGAAAACGTGTATTGACTATTCAGACCTGAACAAGGCATGCCCAAAGGATGGTTTTCCCTGCCTAGAATTGACCATCTAGTTGATTCAACTGCAGGGCATGAATTATTGTCATTTATGGATGCGTACTCGGGGTACAACCAAATCCCAGTGCACTTCACAGATCAGGATCATACCAGTTTTGTTATGGATGTTGGATTATACTATTATCTAGTAATGCCATTCGGATTAAATAACGCATGGGCTACCTATCAGCGTTTGGTTAACCGCATGTTCAAAGATCAGAATGGGAAGACGATGGAAGTCTCTATGGATGATATGCCCATGAAGTCATGGCAATCAAACGACCACATTTGAGCCTTATCAGAGATGTTCAATATCCTCCGATTTTATAGCATGAAAATCAACCTTTGAAGTGCTCATTCGTTGTTGCATCAGGAAAACTTTTGGGCTTTATTGTCAATGCGCGAGGAATTAAAGTGAATCCAGAAAAAATTCAAGCCATTCGGGATATACAAGTACCCAAAACTATTAAGCAAGTGCAGAGCTTGAACGGGAAGGTCGTTGCCTTGAGTCATTTCATCTCCAGGGCGACCGATAAATGGGTTCCTTTCTTCAATTTGATAAGGAAGGGAAAGAGGAATTTCGAGTGGACACATGACTGTGAAAGCACGTTCCAAGCTTTGGTGAGTTATTTGGAGAGACCACCTGTTTTGTCAAAGCCAGTAGATGAGGAGTTGTACATTTACTTAGCAGTATCGCCACATGCCATAAGTGTCGCACTGATTCGTGAGGATAACCGGATCTAGAGACTGGTGTGCTATGTTAGTAAACAGTTGACGGGGGCAGAGAGAAATGACCCGAAGGTAGCGAAATTGGCATACCACATTGCTCAAACTTCGCCCGAATTTCCAGGCACATCCAATCAACTTATACACCGATCAAACTTTACGACAGGTCTTACAACGACCCGAGACATTTGGGAGGCTGCTTAAGTGGAACATCGAGCTTAGTTAGTTCGAAATCACATATCTGCCTCGAAGGGCTATCCAGGGACAAGCACTGGATGCCATTATAGCGGAGTTTACCATGCAGGATGAGCCCCTGGAGAGCTGCGTAATCCCTACTATACGATGGAAGTTATATACCGATGGAGCATCCAATGATCATAGTTCCGGTGTAGGCGTCATTCTTGTAACCCCCAAGAATCGGTCAATTTGCTATGCTCTGAAGCTTGATTTCCCTGCTACGAACAACAAAGCCGAGTATAAGGCATTAACTGCTGGACTTAAGCTTGCTAGAGAACTCGGGGTGAAATCTATCGAAATCTTTTGTGACTCGCAGCTGGTGATGTACCAAGTTAGAGGGGACTACCGGGCAAAGGGACAACGGCTTGCCCCATATCTTACCTGAGTTCAGGAGTTGTTAGCGGATATGGAATACTATGACATTTCACATATCCTGCGTGAGTAAAACGGAGAAGCCGACTCGCTGGCAAAGTTTGCAAGCACTGGTGATGTACAACAGATGGGCTTGGTTCCAGTCGAGACCATACACACCCCAAGTATAAATGTGATGGAAGTTGATCAAGTACCGAAAATAGAATCATGGATGTCCCCATTTAAAGAATACTTGTTGCATGGAATCTTACCTGAGAAAAGGAACGAAAAGTGACAAGTCCTTCATAAAGCCTCACGGTATATTATGCGAGATGGAATTATGTATCGAAAGGGATTCTCTGTTCCCTTACTCAGGTGTATCGCCCATGACGAGATAAAGCGGGTCTTGAAAGAAGTCCATGAAGGAGAGTGTGGTGACCACATTGGGGGGAAATTGTTAGCTAAAAAGATACTCTGTTATGGGTACTACTGGCCGACCGTGAATCAGGACGCCACAGATCATGTGGGACGATGTGAAAAATGCCAGATATATGCAAAAGTCCCAAGAGCGCCACCGACATAAATCATGCAAATGGTTAGTCCATGGCCGTTTGTGGTATGTGGAATCGATATTGTCGGCTCGTTGTCGATTTCCAAAGATGGTGCGAGATATGCAATTGTCATGGTTGACTACTTCACCAAATGTGCCGAAGCAGAGCCGTTAGCTATGATCACAACCAAGAAGGTCATTAACTTTGTTGTTTGAAACATTGTATGCCATTTCGTTCTTCCGTGAATTATCGTAACTGATAACGGAACTCAATTTGATAGTGCCGAGTTCAAGGAGTTTTGTCAGGGGAATCATATTGAGAAAACATTTGCAGTAGTCGCTCACCCTTAGGTGAATGGACAAGTTGAAGCTATAAATAAGATTATAAAGTCCATCTTGAAAAAGCGTTTGGAAAAGGATAAAGGCAAGTGGGTGGATGAACTTCCTACGGTCCTCTAGGCCTACAAGACCACTTATAAGTCTGCTACTGGCCACACTCCATTCGCCCTGGCTTACGGAGCCAAAGCAGTCATTCTCGTGGAACTCAAAGTCCCTTCCCATGACTTACTACGATCCCAGAACAAACCAAGATCTCTTATTGGAGTCGTTGGACTTTATTGACGAGAAGCATGAGGAGGCCGATTTGAGAGCGGCTGCACATCATCGAGTCGCCCGGTACTATAATATGAAAGTCCGATCAAGAACCTTTGATGTTGCCGACCTTGTCGTGAAGCGATTCTTTCCGGTCCCATTGCACATGAACCCAATATGGGAATGGCCGTACGTCATCGAACAGAGGCTTGGAGAAGGAACTTTCAAGCTAGAGACAGTTGATGGTGTAACGCTTCCTAGAGCATGGAATAGCGAACATTTACGTCACTATTCACCTAGATTGTTTTTTTCACATTCCAGTAGTATTTGCTTTCAGTTTTTGCTTTGGTGTTTGATTTTGTTCTTAATATGTCATAAGACAAGTTATTTTGTCCCTATTTTTATGATAAATAGAAGCTTGAAGCTTCTTTTCAATGGAGTACTGTTATTTCATATTATGATAATTATGTGTTGGAATTGATTAATACTAACATCTGTGGTGTATGAACACACACATAGAACTAAATATCGACCAGTTACACTGACCCCCGATGAAAATGAACAAGGGGGATTGCTTGGTGAGTTTGGTCGGCTGGCGATTTCCATGAGCGTATCGAAAAGGAAATTTTCGCGATGAGAAAAATCTTTAAGTCCTCGGAGTGCGGGTTAGAGTACTCTGAGTGCCCGAAGCATGGGTTAGAGTATAAACGACTTGAGAATAATATCTAAGTCCCCGGAGTGCGGATTAAAGTACTCTGAGTCCCCAGAGAACGGGCTAGAGTATAAATGACTTGAGAAAAATCTCTAGGTCCTCGGAGTGTGGATTAGAGTACTCTGAGTGCCCGGAGCATGAGCTAGAGTATAAAAGATTTGAAAAAAATCTCTATGTCCATGGAGTGCGGATTAGAGTACTCTGTCCCGGAGTGCGGACTAGAGTATAAACGATTTGAGAAAATCTCTAAATCCCCGGAGTGCGGATTAGAGTACCCCGAGTCCCTAGAGGATGGACTAGAGTATAAACGATTTGAGAAAAATCTCTAAGTCCCTGAAGTGCGGATTAGAGTACTTCAAATTGATGATACTTAAGTTAAGTATGAGAAAATTATGGGACACAATTCCTAAAAGGAGGGGTATATGTGATAACCCTGATTTTGTGAGCAATTTCATGATTTAAATTAGTATATGTTTGTTTAAAAAAATTTGCATTGAGAAAGATAGGAATGGAAACTGATTGGAAATGTATGGCTAAAAACATGTACATGTGCACAAGACAGTGCACACACATGCACACAGTTTTTCTGTATAATAAAATAGGCAGAAATCTATATATGAATTAGAATAAATAATTTAGAAATACATATGTATGAAAATAGGATTATGTCTTTAATAAATCTGGCACAAAGAAAATAAATGTTAGGCAAAAATAAACTTAAAAATTATTTAAAGAAAGAAAATAAGGACTTAGGCAAAATAGGCATACATATATTATATATGTGCACAAGCAAACACTTGCTGGAAGAAAACAGAAATTGCATGGAAATGGCATGAACCCTTAAACAAACACTTTATCCATTTCCAGTAATTTCTTTAATTTGGAAAATGAGAGTCATGCATATAACATGACCGGGATAAAGGGATAAGGATTATTTCTGAAAATAAAAACAAGGACCACATACCCTTTTTCTCTTGAATCAAATGAGAGGCAGACCATGTTTTGTATAGGGTAAAAATGACATTGGGTAATTTTGTTAAACCCTAGTAGCAGCCAGGGATTGTGTATAAGGAGGCTTAGTGTAGTGAGAGCTTACAGAATTTGTTCTTCATCATTTAAAGAAAAATAAAACATAAGCAAGAGAAAAATAGAAGAAGGCAGAAGACTAAAAAGGGTTCATAAAGCTTAGGAAAAAGAAGGATTAAGGTGAGTAACCTCACTGACTTTGGCAATAAGTCCTGAATATTGAGGCAGCCTAATTAGATTTATATTTCACTTTTGCAAGCTATGTTCATTTTATGACTTGATAACTTTGGCTTGTTAATGATATGCTCATGTGTAAAACTCCTTTACAGTGACATTATCCAGTATAAAAGAGTCATGGATTTCATGTTTGAATATGGTTATCTGTGCTGTGATTTAACTTTGAGATGAAGTAGAATTTTATGGGTTTTCTTTATACATTTATTTACTTAAAAACCCAGGATTGATGTTGTAGATATATGGTCTAAAAATGAAAGGAAATGAGGGGCTACAACATTGTGTTGTTGCTTATGTCTCACATCAACTAAAATAAAGATAAATGTAGAGGTGCAATGTTATACATGTGCTGAGCTTCTATGTTTTATGAACTCTCCAAATCAAAGCATATACTTGTGGTTTAGCCAGATCTTAAAGATTAACAGGAGTCTGATTGAACCAGAGGTAAAAGGAGACAACCAGAAAACTATCTATGACCATATGTTTGTAACTTGATCCATTGAAACCCATGGACAAAATAATATGCTTAAAAATCACATCTGATTGCATGTATAAATGCTTGCTTATGAGAACATGACTTACAAATCTCTGGATGAATACATGTTGGTTGGATGTTTATTTCTCTGATTGAAATATGATATGCAGAAGGGATTAGCATAGGAATGAGAAAAGGAAAATAACACTTAGTAATTTAACTAAGGACTTTTGGATCTTAGGGCTACAAAATATGGCTTGGCAAGGTGAACATTGCAAGCTCACACATGGTATGCTTATACCCAAGGGCCTGAGTGTGCTGGGTTAACAGTGATATGTCCCAGGCAGTGTGTGATTTAATAAGAGAAAGTATCTAAAGACCATCACATACTTGATAGTGAACAATAGAAATAGGTTCATGAGAGGGCTTGGGTAAAATCCCTGATGGCCAGTAATCTGGTAGAAAAGACTTGATGATTGAATTGATGAATATGTGGATTGGTTTATAATGTTTTATGGATGAATCCTATGATTGCTATCACTGAGCTAAACCATTGAATCACATATAATTTGTTGTGCATTGATGTATATACACATGTATCACAGAAACATGCACAAGAGTGATATTGAATTCCTTTATCCATTTTGAAGTTATTTGAATATGAATAAGTGTCATATAAATCATGTTTTCAGTTAGATTGCTCATACCAGACTTTAGTCTGACCCTTGTGTGTTTTATGCACCATTGGGTGTCTCATATTCATATGGGGCAGTTCATGGTGATTTTGCAGGAAAGTAGGAATTTCTTTGATCAAGCTTTGGATGTTTAACCGCTTAAGGAATTGGATGCTATATTCAATGATTTGCTGAAGTTAAAATAGATGTTTATGCTGAATTATGTTAAGTTTTTTTGTTTAAATTTTCTAAGAAAACTAATGTATTGTTAGAACTTCTATTTTGCAAGGGTTGAACTCATATGTGTATCAGTTGAAACTTATGTGTTTTGTTTTGCAAAATGTTTTGCCAAGAAATGGAATTTTAAGATTTAAGAACAATTAGTTTATAATGATAGAAAATCTGAGATTAAAAGGATTTATGGATTGAATGTATGTCCAAGTATTTAACATAAGAGAATCCATGTTTAAGTTAATATAAAATCTGACAGAAAAGGTTTTGAGTTACTTTGAAAAGAAAACAGATTGACATGTATTCTTGCCTAAGAATAAGTGCAAGTGAATATGGCTAACATGACCACTTCATAGAGCCTGGGTTAAGCCAGCATTAAAAAAAAGTTTTAAGCTAAATTTTCAGTAAAGCTTTACAACCCAAATATAGGGTAGACTCAGTCACTTTTGATAACAAGAAGAAGTAGAAATTAAACACTTAAAGCTTCCTCTGACACACACATGCACAGGAACATGCACACATATGCACAAGCAAGAGCATAGTTCATACAATAACAAAATTATGGAAATACATGCAAAATGCTAAGTCTTGAGACATGAAACCAATAGATATGCAATGATTTAAGCATACTTGGAAAATCTGGTTTTTAGGAACACCATTGCTATGTAGGGATTGTTTCTTTTAAATAATTCCCAAATAGATTTTACTTCCAAACTTTTATACTCTGATTCAAGTAGAAAGTAGCTTATATATCTTCATATATGTAATTTGGAGATGATCTAAGCAAACCAATATTCTTATTGGCATAAAGATCCTGGATAGAAGAAAATATTAGAGTGTAATATTTTCTTGATTAAATGGCCACTGTATAAAAAGAAAAAAAAAATTTAGGAAATAAAAGGTGGGTCATTTCATTTGGTATCGGAGCTATGTTGTTAAATAACATAGCAAAAATTTTGTATGAACTTATTTGCATTGGATGTATGGAAGTGTTGACTGCCTTGGATGCTTTTTTTTGTTTGTGCTTATACTACTAATATCTATTATAACTGAATAGGGATAAATTGAAATGAATTTATCTACAGAGTATCAGGCAAAATGGACTAACCTAAGTGTTATATCCATAGAGCTATGGTAGGACCCAAACATCAAAATGTAGGAACAAGTGAACCACCCTTAGTGAACGTGCAAGAATTCATAAGAGCCATAAGGGATGGAGTAGGCAATAGGCAGGAAAATCCACATGAGGAGCTTTCCAAACTACTCAAGACTTTTACCAACCTTGGAGGCAAAACTTTTGATGGCACAGAAGGAGTTATGGGAGTTCAAAATTGGCTCAGGATTTTGGAAAGGATCTTTGTAGACATGCAAGTTGAAGACCAAAGGAAGAGGCAAATTGCATCCAAGCAATTGAGAGGAGCAGCTTTAGATTGGTGGGAGATTATCATAACTGGAAGACCTGAAGGAGAAGTGACATGGGATCAATTTAAAGCAATGCTGGAAGGTAGGTTTGTCCCTGCATCAGCCAAGGAGTCTTTGCTAGAGGAATTCATCAAATTTAGGCAAGGGACTATGAGTGTCACTGAGTACACTCAGAGGTTTGAATCATTGGAAAAGTATGGTGTAGTACTCATCACCACTGAGTAGGCTAAGAATGGCAGATATATTCAAGGGCTAAACCCTAGCCTTAGTAGAGCCATGCTACCATACAAGGATAGGACTTTTGATCAAGTTTTGGACTTGACTTTGAGCATTGAACAACATGATAAGGCTAGAGAGAATTTTAGGGAATTCAAGAATGGCCAAAACAATAAAGGAAAGGGCAAATTTCACCCTTATGATAAGAAGAAAGTAGACACAGCTTCCACCAAGAAACCAAAAGAAGCCAGTGCTGTTGAAATTAAGAAGAATATTACTTGTTATAACTGTGGCCAAGAGGGGCATATGAAAAACATGTGCACAAATGTTAGGCCAGCATCCTTCAAATGTCACCATTGTGGGAAGGAAGGTCACATAAAGATGAATTGTCCAGATTTTAAGCAAGGAAAGTTAGGGGCTTTGGAAGGAAAAGGCAAGGCAACTGAGGGATCAAATGTTGAGAAACATGTCCAACTTGAAGGTACTTTGTTTATTCACTCAATACCTTTTGTAGTAGTGTATGATACTGGGGCTACACACTCATTGATTTCCCATGATATTGCACAACAATTAAAATTGAATTGTATGATTGTTGATAAGCCACTGTTTATTAGAAGCCCTATAGGTAGCTCATGTGTTCTAGGCATGATGTGTATGCAACTGGGGTTAGGTATAGGGGGACATGAGTTTAACTCAGACCTATATGTGTTGCAATATCCGGGCATAGGGGTTATTCTAGGAGTTGATTGGTTGAGTAAACATAAGGCTATCATAAATATGGAAACATCCACCATATCATTGAGAATTCTGATGGACAAAGGGTAGTTGTTCTTTGTGAGGTAGACAAGAATAGAAATGTAGCCAACCTTTTTGCATTTTCTAGTGAAAAACCCATTCCTGCGTTGGAAGAAATCCCCATAGTGAATCAATATATTGATGTGTTTTAGGGGAGTTCCAAACCACAGACCAGTTAAGTTTTCAATCAGAATAATTCCAGGAGCTAGCCCAGTGGTTAAAAGACCAACCAGAATGGGGCCTAAGGAGTTGATAGAATTGAAAAAGCAATTGGTTGAATTAGAGGAAAGAGGCTTTATTATACCCAGTAGCTCATCATGGGGAGCACCATTAGTCTTTGTTAAGAAACAAGATGGATCCTTTAGGTTATGTATTGACTATAGGGAATTAAATAAAGTCATAATTAAAAATAAATATCCTTTACCAAGAATTGATGATCTCTTTGATCAATTGAGTGGTGCAAAAATATTTTCTAGGCTTGATTTAGCTTCAGGCTTTCATCAGATGAAAGTAGAAGCGGAAAGCATTAAGTATACAGCCTTTAACACAAGATATGGACTTTATGAATTTTTAGTAATGCCATTTGGCTTGACAAATGCTCCTTCCTATTTTGTTGATTTGATGAATAGGATTTTTAGAGAATACTTGGATAAATTTGTATTGATATTTATTGATGACATACTAATTTATTCTAAGTCAATTAGAGAGCATGAAAATCATTTGCATATGGTATTTGAGAAATTAAGACAGGAAGACTTGAAAGCAAAGTTTTCAAAATGCACTTTTTGGCAAAATGAAGTGAATTTTCTAGGCCACATTGTATCAGAAAAAGGAATATCTGTGGATCCCAATAAGGTCATTGCAGTGCAAGCTTGGAAAAGGCCCACCAATGTCACTGAGGTCAGATCATTCATGGGAATGGCTGGTTACTACAGAAGGTTTATAAAAGATTTTGCAAAAATTTCTATCCCATTAACCAGATTGACTAGGAAAAATCAAGTGTTTACTTGGACTGAAGAGTGTGAGAAAGCCTTTGGGAAATTAAAGGAAGCACTAGTGCAAGCTCCAATCCTCAAAGTACCTGAAGGGAATGAAAACTTGGTGGTATATACTGATGCAAGTGGACAAGGGCTTGGGGAAGTATTGATGCAACAACATCAAGTGATAGCTTATGCTTCTAGGCAATTGAAACCAAGTGAGGTAAGATATGCTACTCATGACCTTGAATTAGCTGCTATAGTGTATGCTCTTAAGCTATGGAGACACTACTTGTTAGGGGAAAAATTTGAAGTTTACACAGACCATAAGTCACTTAAATATTTATTTTCACAAAGAGAATTGAATATGAGGCAACAAAGGTGGATTGAACTCCTAGCCTCATATGACTTTGAAATATTATATACCCCTGGTAAGGCTAATAAAGTAGCAGATGCCCTAAGTAGACAACATGCTAAAGTAGCTAGATTAATGATAGAAGAGTTTAACACTTTATCGTTGTTAACTGATTTAGAGATAGAAAGTGATAATGTAGAAAACATGAGCCTATGCAGTGAGCATGTAGAAATGGGAAAGTTAAGCTTTATCACTCTGGAGTCAGAATTGAAAAACAAAGTTATAAAGTTACAAGGCCAAGATCCATTTTTATTTGAAAAGAAAACTCGGATATTAAATGGTGAGGCAGTGGAAGGTTTTCAGTTGAATGGTCAAGGCCATTTGAAGAAAGGAAAAAGAATATGTGTTCCAGCAATTGATGAGTTGAAGCAAGAAATCTTGGATGCTTACCACAAAAGCAAATACACTATACACCCAGGAAGCACAAGGATGTATCACAACCTCAAGAGGGATTATTGGTGGAGTGGTATGAAGAGTGCGGTGGCAACCTATGTATCTAAATGTATGGTTTGCCAACAAGTGAAGGCTGAGTATCAAAAACCCTAAGGAATGCTTCAACCTTTGCAAATACCACAGTGGAAATGGGAGGATATATCAATGGATTTCATTGATGGTTTGCCTAGAACTAGGAGGGGAAATGATAGCATTTGGGTAATGGTTGATAGGTTAACCAAGTCAGCCCACTTTATACCAGTAAAGTCAGAGAGAAATGCATGTACACTAGCTCAGTTGTTTATCAAGGAGGTGGTTAGACTACATGGTATACCAAAGACCATAGTAAGTGATAGAGATACCATCTTCACTTCAAAATTTTGGCAGAGTTTTCACAAGGCAATGGGGACTGATTTATGCTTAAGCACAGCATACCACCCTCAATTTGATGGTCAAACAGAAATTGTGAACAAATTGCTTGAAGACATGTTGAGAACTTGTGTGTTGGATTGGGGAGGAAGTTGGGAGGATCATATCTTTTTAGCTGAATTTGCATACAACAATAGCCATCATAGTAGCATAGGCATGGCACCCTTTGAAGCTCTCTATGGGAGACCATGTTTATCACCCTCAAGTTGGCTTGAATCTGGGAAAAAAGTGGTCTTAGGGCCAGAGAGTGTGAAGGAAACTTCAGAGAAAATAGCTTTGATCAGAAAAAGAATTGCTTCTGCCCATGATAGGCAAAAGAAATATGCAGATCAAAGAAGGAAGGTAGTACAATATGGTGTTGGGGATTATGTATTTATCAAAATATCACCCATGAAGAAGGTTCTAAGGTTTGGGAAACAAGGAAAGTTGATTCCTAGGTACATAGGGCCAAATAAAATTCTAGAGAAAATATGAACTGTAGCTTATAAGCTGGAATTGCCAGAAGAAATGAGAGCAATGCATGATGTTTTTCATGTGTCTCAGCTAAGAAGGTGGGTTCATGATAAGGAGGCAATCCTAGAATCCCCTAAGGATGTGCAGATTGACCCCAGGATGATCTATGAAAAGGAGCCAGTAGGCATAGTTGCTAGAGAGATCAAGAAATTGAGAAACAAAGAAATTAAATTAGTAAAAATGCAATGGAGTCTTGACCCAAATGATTGCACATGGGAAGTGGAGGATAAAATCAGAAATGATTATCCACAACTGTTTGATTGAATGAAAGGTAAATTTATATATACTGATGAATGTTTTGATTGAATATGCATTGTGATTTTTGTTTTAATATGCATAGAGTTTAATCAAGTGATTGGCTTGAGAATGGTTTGAGATCAGAAAAGTTGCTTTTTCTGAATTGATGATACTTAAGTTAAGTATGAGAAAATTGTGGGACACAATTCCTAAAAGGAGGGGTATATGTGATAACCCTGATTTTGTGAGCAATTTCATGATTTAAATTAGTATATGTTTGTTTAAAAAAATTTGCATTGAGAAAGATAGGAATGGAAACTGATTGGAAATGTATGGCTAAAAACATGTACATGTGCACAAGACAGTGCACACACATGCACATAGTTTTTCTGTATAATAAAATAGGCAGAAATCTATATATGAATTAGAATAAATAATTTAGAAATGCATATGTATGAAAATAGGATTATGCCTTTAATAAATCTGGCACAAAGAAAATAAATGTTAGGCAAAAATAAACTTAAAATTATTTAGAGAAAGAAAATAAGGACTTAGGCAAAATAGGCATACATATATTATATATGTGCACAAGCAAACACTTGCTGGAAGAAAACAGAAATTGCATGGAAATGACATGAACCCTTAAACAAACACTTTATCCATTTCCAGTAATTTCTTTAATTTGGAAAATGAGAGTCATGCATATAACATGACCGGGATAAAGGGATAAGGATTATTTCTGAAAATAAAAATAAGGACCACATACCCTTTTTCTCTTGAATCAAATGAGAGGCAGACCATGTTTTGTATAGGGTAAAAATGACATTGGGTAATTTTGTTAAACCCTAGTAGCAGCCAGGGATTGTGTATAAGGAGGCTTAGTGTAGTGAGACCTTACAGAATTTGTTCTTCATCATTTAAAGAAAAATAAAACATAAGCCAGGAAAAATAGAAGAAGGTAGAAGACTAAAAAGGGTTCATAAAGCTTAGGAAAAAGAAGGATTAAGGTGAGTAACCTCACTGGAAACTTTGGCAATAAGTCCTGAATATTGAGGCAGCCTAATTAGATTTCACTTTTGCAAGCTATGTTCATTTTATGACTTGATAACTTTGGCTTATTAATGATCTGCTCATGTGTAAAACTCCTTTACAGTGACATTATCCAGTATAAAAGAGTCATGGATTTCATGATTGAATATGGTTATATGTGTTGTGATTTAACTTTGAGATGAAGTAGATTTTTATGGGTTTTCTTTATACATTTATTTACTTAAAAACCCAGGATTGATGTTATAGATATATGGTCTAAAAATGAAAGGAAATGTGGGGCTGCAACATTGTGTTGTTGCTTATGTCTCACATCAACTAAAATAAAGATAAATGTAGAGGTGCAATGTTATACATGTGCTGAGCTTCTATGTTTTATGAACTCTCCAAATCAAAGCATATACTTGTGGTTTAGCCAGATCTTAAAGATTAACAGGAGTCTGATTGAACCAGAGGTAAAAGGAGACAACCAGAAAACTATCTATGACCATATGTTTGTAACTTGATCCATTGAAACCTATAGACAAAATAATATGCTTAAAAATCACATCTGATTGCATGTATAAATGCTTGCTTATGAGAACATGACTTACAAATCTATGGATGAATACATGTTGGTTGGATGTTTATTTCTCTGATTGAAATATGATATGCAGAAGGGATTAGCATAGGAATGAGAAAAGGAAAATAACACTTAGTAATTTAACTAAGGACTTTTGGATCTTAGGGCTACAAAATATGGCTTGGCAAGGTGAACATTGCAAGCTCACACATGGTATGCTTATACCCAGGGGCCTGAGTGTGCTGGGTTAACAGTGATATGTCCCAGGCAGTGTGTGATTTAATAAGAGAAAGTAGCTAAAGACCATCACATACTTGATAGTGAACAATAGAAATAGGTTCATGAGAGGGCTTGGGTAAAATCCCTGATGGCCAGTAATCTGGTAGAAAAGACTTGATGATTGAATTGATGAATATGTGGATTGGTTTATAATGTTTTATGGATGAATCCTATGATTGCTATCACTGAACTAAACCATTGAATCACATATAATTTGTTGTGCACTGATGTATATACACATGTATCACTGAAACATGCACAAGAGTGATATTGAATTCCTTTATCCATTTTGAAGTTATTTGAATATGAATAAGTGTCATATAAATCATGTTTTCAGTTAGATTGCTCATACCAGACTTTAGTCTGACCCTTGTGTGTTTTATGCACCATTGGGTGTCTCATATTCATATGGGGCAGTTCATGGTGATTTTGCAGGAAAGTAGGAATTTCTTTGATCAAGCTTTGGATGTTTAACCGCTTAAGGAATTGGATGCTATATTCAATGATTTGCTGAAGTTAAAATAGATGTTTATGCTGAATTATGTTAAGTTATTTTGTTTAAATTTGCTTAGAAAACTAATGTATTGTTAGAACTTCTATTTTGCAAGGGTTGAACTCATATGTGTATCAGCTGAAACTTATGTGTTTTGTTTTGCAAAATGTTTTGCCAAGAAATGGAATTTTAAGATTTAAGAACAATTAGTTTATAATGATAGAAAATCTGAGATTAAAAGGATTTATGGATTGAATGTATGTCCAAGTATTTAACATAAGAGAATCCATGTTTAAGTTAATATAAAATCTGACAAAAAAGGTTTTGAGTTACTTTGAAAAGAAAACAGATTGACATGTATTCTTGCCTAATAATAAGTGCAAGTGAATATGGCTAACATGACCACTTCATAGAGCCTGGGTTAAGCCAGCATTAAAAAAAGTTTTATGCTAAATTTTCAGTAAAGCTTTACAACCCAAATATAGGGTAGACTCAGTCACTTTTGATAACAAGAAGAAGTAGAAATTAAACACTTAAAGCTTCCTTTGACACACACATGCACAGGAACATGCACACATATGCACAAGCAAGAGCACAGTTCATATAGTAACAAAATTATGGAAATACGTGCAAAATTCTAAGTCATGAGACATGAAACTAATAGATATGCAATGATCTAAGCATACTTGGAAAATCTGGTTTTTAGGAACACCATTGCTATGTAGGGATTGTTTCTTTTAAATAATTCCCAAACAAATTTTACTTCCAAACTTTTATACTCTGATTCAAGTAAAAAGTAGCTTATATATCTTCATATATGTAAGTTTGAGATGATCTAAGCAAACCAATATTCTGATTGGCATAAAAATCCTGGATAGAAGAAAATATTAGAGTGTAATATTTTCTTGATTAAATGGCCACTGTATAAAAAGAAAAAAAAATTTAGGAAATAAAAGGTGGGTCATTTCATTGGGCCTCGACTTTCTCCTCCCTCTCCTTGAACAACAGTTTTTCTAACTCCTCCACGTGGTGGGCTAAAATGTCTTTCTCCTTTTGTAAGGAGTCCTTTTCCAAAGCCAAGGTACCGCTTTGGTGGAGTGCATCATCCAGTTCCTTTTTATGAGAAGCCTCTAGGCGAATAACTGCCTCAGCCGTCTCCTTTGCATTCTTCTTCGCGTCATCAAGTTGAGCTTTGAATGTGAGCAGCTTAGTATCTTGATGCCTAATAATGTCCTTATCGTGAATGGCCTCCAGCTTAAGGCGATCAATCTCATGTTGACGTTCAATAGAAACCTCTGATACTTTTTTGACTAAATGAATGAATGCTTCATGTTGTACATACACATCATTCACACACGCTAGTGAGCTCTCTTTGGAAGTTCCAGGGATAGTATGTATAGAAGGGAGGAATTTGAGCCCATCAAAACACATCTTTGGAAAGGTAGCTTTAAGCTCAACCAGTTTCTCCACCATAGTCGGATCGTGGGTTGGAACAAGGGGAATTTGTTCAGATGTGACCAACGTTTGTTTATGGTGCTCACGGGACTGCCTGGTGCTTGATGATCTGGAATGTTGGTCATGAGGAGCGTTAGATTGAGAGCGTCGGTGCGTGGACTTATCTCCACTGTGTGCAGGAGGGTTAGTTGGGTCACTTTGACGTGAAGCATGTGCTATGGACTTCCTTCTGGATGATGAAGATGATTCTCGAGAATGATAATCTTTCTTCCGTCCTTCGTCTCTCTCTCAGCGTCTTTCGGACTCGGAATCCCAACTCGAATGATGGAAGGTGGAAGAACCACGAAGGTGATCGAAAGCGTGTGAGTAAGAAATTGCACCTGTAAAAGAACCAAACGGACCAGTAAGACGTGTCAAGAGTTAATTACAAGTGACTGGTAGGGTGCGAGTGCTTGTGTGTGTCCTAGTGTGTCCCCCCGATGGATCAGTAACATTTGCTTTACTCACAGGAGTTCCTTCTCCTCGATTGGAAGTTTGCTTGCCTTTACCGCTTCTCGCGGGTGAGTTAGGCCCTTCAATGCCAAGGTTAGTAAAGTCATAATTCAACAAATCATCCGGAATCGAGATGTAAGAAAGTCCCTTCAACGCGCTCTCCATTCGTTGAGAAGACGAACCCTTTTCGACCGGAGTTACGAAAAATTTTAGGGCTTCCTCGGCTTTCTTTTTCTTAATCCTTTACGCCAGGCTTTTTCACTTTTTCGGGGGAGGTTGCGATTTACTAGTATGTGTCACATCAACTATTGGCACTTATCTAAGGCCTGCATTTTCATTTCTTAGCCTTGCATCTTCTGATTCCTTTATCTCCCCTTCTTCGGTGCCCTCTTGGATTCCCTCGGCATGGGGCACTACGGGGTCGTTTAGTTCTCCCCTTCTCTCGGTGACAATCTTCGAGATCGCTCTACTTCCCGGGAGACCGATTCTGCAGCCGTTTTTTAATAGCCCGAATAGCGAGAGCAGTTCGTCGGTGACGAGGAGTTTTATCTCCCTATCCTCCATCGGAGTAGCATGGATAGCCGCAACGGCCCTAGAATATCTAACGCCTTCGGGCTGAGAGCGAACACCCGAAAAAGTTGAAAGAATTCATACGATTAAGGTAGAAGATGCGATTTGAATTCTTGAACTAAAGGCAAAGGCGAGAATAGTACTTACGTCCTTCCAACAACCTTTTCGCGAAGCCGGGAGGATATCGTACTAAGAACCATTCTTGGTTGAACAAGGAGAGTTTGTTCCATGTGCTAATTAAGACTTGACATTTGGGTATGGGCTCAAGGAAGACATACGAAGGACTGTCAGTTCATCTTTTGAAGTTATAAATGTACCTGAAGTCCTCGGGAGTTGGCGGACGAAATAAGACATTCATGAAGAGAAGGAAGGTATAGTGGATAAAAGCATAGCTGTTGGGGTGCATTTGAGTGGGAGCGATTCTTATGTACCTCGGCATTTCTCAAATTGCATGCGGTATATCCAGCTGGGAGCAAGTAAGGCCTATCTTGCCATGACGGAACCAAAACGTCTTCAAAAGAAATCCCGTGGATAGAACACAATCAACGAAGCGCAGATTCACCGATTTTTGAAGCTTGTGAGTCAGCCGGATTATTTAAGACGATGGCATTCTCCGCAACATTAGAGCTGGGCCTATAACTTCTGCAGAAAGAGTCAGGATATCAGAAAAAAGATTTGCCCGTGGATCAGATGTCTCTACTTCTTCTTTTTGCTGGCTTGGTATAGGCTTGTCAAACAAAGTAGTAGAGCTTGATTTCATATCCGATCTAGAAGACATTGCGATTGAACGCTTTGTATAACTCGAGATCTATGTCAGTTATACTCAGTAGACAATGAATATTAGAAATAATAACCTATCTCCTCGTGCTATGTGTGAACTAGTGCAATGCAACATTAAACGAATGTGAACAGTTTAAAATCAGAAAAGCGAATGTAAAACGTCGAAGCTTAGAGATTTCGTTTGGAGAGACCGTCATCGCTGACCGTCTCAAACGACTTAAAAGGTGATCGGCAACAAAAGATTTAGGATCGAATGTTGACATTCTGAATTATGAAGTCCATTGTTTGAATATGTTGGGCCCGTTTTCTACTTAACTCACTTTGAGTAGATTGGGAATTTTTTGCTCAAGTTTAAGTCCATTGGTCCGTGTATGCTAGATGTGTTGTTATCAGTCACTTTATGCTTGGGCAAGGCAGTACGCAATCATATGTTTGAATAACTCGAGTTAAGATGGTTTTAATTTTGTCAACACCGATCCCAGCCATGTAGGACGATCCTTCATCCTAACCCTATGACCGACCCCTGGACTTAGACTTATATAGGAATCTCGAACCCTATCCACAGCCGAGTACCGACCCCTTTCCTCTTTACCTTTATACTGATCCCTCCTTTCATCCTGACATATACCGACCACTTCCTCTCCAGCCTCTATTTCGATCCAAACCTATACCAACCTCTACACTTAATGCACAATACCGAACCCTCCTAAAATCTTAATGTTCAATGACCCCTTGTTTAAACAACATGTACCGAACACCACGCCTAAGCTAGAATGATGGTTCCTAATCCTACCGATCCCATCTTCTACATATTCTTCACCGAACCCTCTCCAACCAACTCTAGCTCATCCGAACTCATTTTCTTCTCCTTCAACTTCCTTCTCTTTCTCCTATTCCTCCTTCTTCTCCATCCCTAATATGCATCTCGCTGAAACACATCTACTTATGCACCTAAACGTCACTCAAATTCGCCCAAACTCAAGGATTACAACCCAACAACGCAAGTAAAGGAAGGATTTGTACCTATATGTTTGTATCGGGTTGAGTTAGAGGGCGAGCGTTTGGGTTTTAGGATTGAAGATTAATAGGAAGCAACCGTGGGGAAGAAGCTCGAATTTGTGCTCGATTTTAAGGTTGAAAATTGAAGAAGCTAAATTTGTTAGAATGGGAGTTTTTGTTGTAATGGGGGGTTCGGTTAAAGGAGGCTAAACAGTGCAAAGGAAGGAATAAAACTGAGAGAAATAGAAGTGAAAGGAAATAGAAAAAAGATATGAGTTTATATATGGGAGAGGTAGTAGGAATGTGAACCGGTCTTAACCAAGAGACCCGGTCACAATACTGGAAGGGGTCGGCCTTAAGGTATGCCGACCCCTATCCATGAAGCTCCATTGAGGGATCGACATATCGATTGCCGACTCCTCTCACTAAAAAAATGGGAGAGAGGAGAGAAATTTTATTAAAATTAAAGTGATGAAATATGAAGTGATGATGATATATGATGAGCAATGAAATAAGAGGGGAGATATGCATGAGATAAGAAAAGGTACAGAAGGCAACGAGAAATGTTTGGAAAATCCAAATGACAACCGATACCGTGAAGGTTAAGATACAACAGGAATATATGTATGAGCATGCATGGAAGGGGTTAATCAATTCGACCTTTTGAAAGATTAAATCAGAAAGAAGCCTAGAAACTCCATATGACAAAATATATGAATTTGATGGAACGAGACATCATACCTGCTTTATCAAAAGTTATTGAGAGAACAATAACCAACCAGTGACTTGGATGAGCATGTTTTTGGGAATCTGGGTTTCTTCGACTCAAAGCACGTCATGTTATCCGCAAGACGTACTTTGGGGGGAAAGTGTTACCCGATACATTGGCCCTGCTACGTAAAGTTGATCATGAAGTCCAAACTTGACTGTTGGTAGGAAAGATGGCCATGAGTCGACATTTATGTGACAAGAATATGATTTCCGAACAGTTATATCCAGCCTAGGGTAAATAAGGTGGACAAATGACTGGATGTCGAAGTCTTAGAATTTGGTTTAGTTGGATTAGCTAAATTTAATAAAGCCCAGGATATTCTACATGGTAGAGGTTGGATTGGCAGAGTGTATGATATGGTGGGTTCAGCATAGCCTATGAAATTGCCTGGGTCGGCAAAATGTATGGTGTAATATGGGTCGGGTCTGCATAGCACATGTTGTAGATGGATCAGAATAATATGTAATGGGGCGATATGGCTAGGTAGTGTTGTTGGGGTCGGCATAGAGTATGAAGACCATTGGGTCGGTATACAGTATGAAGACCATTGGGTCGACATAGAGTACGAAGACCACTAGTTCGACACAATGTGGCTCGAGTCGGCATAGTGCATGACATTGTTCGGATCGGCATAGTACATAACATTATCAAGTCGGCATAATGTATGATGTTATTTGGGTCAGCATAGCGTGTGATGATAGGATCGACATAGAGCTTGGAGACAAGGTGGTCGGCACGACATCGGGTCGGCACAACATGACATCGGGCCGGCATGATAATTTGGTTCGGCATAGTATGTTAGGCTGAGCTTTTCCTTATGGTGGTCCTAAGTGGTCAGGGTGGTACAGGCTTTGATATGTTAGTCAGGTTGAAAGCTGCCTTTACCTATAAATATAGGGGCAGGGGGCCACTTTTGGGGACCTCTCTTTTCGACTAACAAGTGAAACTCTGCCATTTTGGTAATCAATTTCCTTTTGTTCTAACTTGTTCTCAAGCTCTTTCTTATGAATTGTAACTGTAATCAACGGGTTGATAAAGCAATAAAGAAAGTAATCAAAGTGGACATAGGCAATCAACGTCGAACCACTATAAATCTTGTTGTTTCTATTTTTAGCTACATTTTTCTTGATATTCAATGTTATTCCTCTGTTCTCATTTAATTTCTTCATTTATTTCACTACCTAAACCTATTCTCGGGTATTTGTGACCAATTTGGTTACAAACACTTATTCACAACAAAGTATGCATTTGGTTTTATTTTTTATTTTTTATAATAGAATTAGGAATATGCCTTAGGGGCAATTCTGTAATTTATTGTAAATTATTAACTCTATAATAAAATCTTGTTCGAAATTAAAGATATTTTTCTTTCTATTATATACTTGATACAATGTGCTTATATTAATTAGTTGTTTAATTTAAGTGTATATAAAAGAAAATCCATAAATGGTATGTTTTGTGATAGTAATTATAATGTGTTATAATTATGAGCAATTTGTCACAATATAACAAACACATCATTTTTAATATTCCTAGTTAAAATATATCGAGACTGGTTATTAATACATCCATTGAGACTAGAGGATATAACGCTTTACAAATGTTTGGAAGTGCAATACTCATGGCACTAGGGGCACTAAGGGGTTACGTACTGATAGTTACTAGATGACTATGGAATGACTCGCTTAAGATTTTTTTTTATTAATATAACTAAGGTCAAACAAAGAATCTTGAAGTGACGATGTTATACATTTCTCTCGACTTGAGAATATTATTGAACTTCAATATGGACACTTCACTTTGATTATAGTTAAATTGTGGCATGACGTCTATTAAATGCCTATATTTGGGTCTGAGTTGAAGTTTTGGAAGTGAAACACTATTCAATAGAGAATTCGTCTCCTTGTAAATAAAGGGTTAGTATCATGGTCAACTGTAATCAATTCAAAATCAAAATCTTTAGTTAGAGTAGCACAGTTAATAATAAATATTATTGTTGAACCGAGGACTTTATTTTAGACTTACAAAGTTGAATGTGAATGATGTTGTAATTTTGACCAAAATCAAATTCCGTTAGTCCTATGTTATCACCGGGTACCACTTATAGTAAGTAAAATAAGATTTACCAAAAGAAGTGTAAGCGATAAATTTAGCCAAAATGTCACACTACTAGCTAAGGTGATATAAACGTTAATATTTGAATTTTTCAGCATTAATTACTAACTTAATTTACACCTTTGAGTCACACAACCGAAATGATAAATATTCTGAATGAACCCCACAATTTAATTAATTTTTAATCACTTAAAAATAATTAAATTAATTAATATTTATGAAACATTAATTACTATTTTTTTGTTTGTTTGAATTCCATTAGCATTTAAAGAGTACGTATATAAAAGTTATAAATGTGCGTATATCGGTATACGATATTGATAGAAATTTATACTAGATTTAAATAAGATTGATAAAAATTGAGTTTTTGAAATTTTTTGGGTGCAAACCCCCATGCATTGGCCGGCCATAACATGTGAAAGAGGAGGAGTTTTTGAATTTATAATGAAAGGGCAATCTTAATTAAAGGGAGAGGAATCACCATATCTTTCAACAAACATTTATTTCCTTTCTTTAATTGATTTTGCTACCATTATTTTATCTACTCTTAACACCAAACTAGACTTGAATTTTCATGGAGGCCAGGGTTTCAAAATTGTGATAGTTACTAGATGACTATGGAATGACTCGCTTAAGATTTTTTTTATTAATATAACTAAGGTCAAACAAAGAATCTTGAAGTGACGATGTTATACATTTCTCTCGACTTGAGAATATTATTGAACTTCAATATGGACACTTCACTTTGATTATAGTTAAATTGTGGCATGACGTCCATTAAATGCCTATATTTGGGTCTGAGTTGAAGTTTTGGAAGTGAAACACTATTCAATAGAGAATTCGTCTCCTCGTAAATAAAGGGTTAGTATCATGGTCAACTGTAATCAATTCAAAATCAAAATCTTTAGTTAGAGTAGCACGGTTAATAATAAATATTATTGTTGAACCGAGGACTTTATTTTAGACTTACAAAGTTGAATGTGAATGATGTTGTAATTTTGACCAAAATCAAATTCTGTTAGTCCTATGTTATCACCGGGTACCGCTTATAGTAAGTAAAATAAGATTTACCAAAAGAAGTGTAAGCGATAAATTTAGCCAAAATGTCACACTACTAGCTAAGGTGATATAAACGTTAATATTTGAATTTTTCAGCATTAATTACTAACTTAATTTACACCTTTGAGTCACACAACCGAAATGATAAATATTCTGAATGAACCCCACAATTTAATTAATTTTTAATCACTTAAAAATAATTAAATTAATTAATATTTATGAAACATTAATTACTATTTTTTTGTTTGTTTGAATTCCATTAGCATTTAAAGAGTACGTATATAAAAGTTATAAATGTGCGTGTATCGGTATACGATATTGATAGAAAATTTATACTAGATTTAAATAAGATTGATAAAAATTGAGTTTTTGAAATTTTTGGGGTGCAAACCCCCATGCATTGGCCGGCCATAACATGTGAAAGAGGAGGAGTTTTTGAATTTGTAATGAAAGGGCAATCTTAATTAAAGGGAGAGGAATCACCATATCTTTCAACAAACATTTATTTCCTTTCTTTAATTGATTTTGCTACCATTATTTTATCTACTCTTAACACCAAACTAGACTTGAATTTTCATGGAGGCCAGGGTTTCAAAATTCTACAACTAAATTCAAACAAAATTATGCAAATAAGAGGAAGAAAAGGTGGTTATCTCTAAGTTTTTGCAATCTAGAACCGATCAATTGTATCTAGGAATCTTTTACATCTTCAAGGTGTTTCTCTTAGTTGCATCTCAAAAGGTAATAATATTCTATTTGTTTATATATAATTTCATCATGTTCATATGTTTCTATTCCTCACTTATTATACTTATTTAGTTGTATGTATTTGGATAATGTTTTGTATATTTCGTTTATTCCCTTGAACTAGTTTTATCCTCATTAGGTTAATATGATTCAAATCGCCTTGTTTTTATTCTATGTTATTCACATGTCACCAATGTTAATAATTTTGGATTTATCACTGTTTTGTTTGGTTGTTTATATTGTGTATTTAACTTGGATCTGCATATTATTTCCACGAACTTATATGTGCCTATGTCGTCAAATTCTTTCATATATAAACTGTTGTTTGAATAAAACTTTGAATTATATTTGTTAACAAATTTAGTTTCATACAATAAGATTGAAATTGAATGTTTTCCTTCAAGTTGTTTTGATACAATTTTGTTTGGTGTTTACATAAAAATTTAGTTTCATATTATAAGATTCAAAATTGAAGGTTCTCTTTTAAGTTGTTTTGAAACAATTTTGTTTATTGTTTACATAAAATCGTAGGTGGATTTAAAATTCATAAGTTGATTCAGAAAAGGAAAAAGGAGAAAATCTTTAGATCCTTTGATTTGTTTCTTAAAAGAACTTAAATCTAAGGTATATTAATTTCATTGTTTAAAAAGTATGTCTTCTTAAATTACAAATAGTTGAATAATTTTTGTATTGCTGTTATGTTTTAAAATATTGATTTAGTTGTGTGTATACATATGTGTGTATGGATATATGTGTGTGTTTGTCTACATACATACATATATACATACATACAAACATACATACATACATACATACATACATATATATATATATATATATATATATATATATAAACATTGAAAATTTGGTTAATATATCCCTAATGGGCTTTGTGGCCCAAAACAATACAGCTACAAAATCAGCAGATGAACTAAAGGCTAATATACAAAATTGCCTTTACAACTGAACACCAAACATTCCAACTTTAGAACTAAACTTTCCATTTAGGGCTCCAGATCTACGACGGCTGTAAATCTACTCTTCGAGCTTCTGAGTTCCATCCCCTCTAGTCCTAATTCTCCAATAATTGTCGTTCTACTTCCAATAAATAGGTGAATTTCTTCTCTGGAATTCTTTGTATAATAATAGCTACATCTCTAGCAATCATTCTCGACAATTCTAACTCGATTTTTCTGTATTTTCGAAAGCTCTAGCATTACGTTCCCTCCAAATATGGCACACGCAACATGTCGGTCTAATCTTGAAGACTTCCTCCTTCAAGTACGATCCATGGCTCCACTAGTTTAGGTAAGAGTTCATCACTAAGATTTTTAATAGTATCATAATTTTTACATTTAAGTTTTTTGTATTGCCCAAACTTTGCCGCTGTAGTTACAACCAAAGAATAAATGCAAATGCTTTTCAGTTGATTCTTACAAAGATAACATCTATCCTCCTGTATAATTCCCTAATTTAGAAGTCTATCTTTCTTAGGAAGTCAAAAACCAAGAGCATTATATGAAGTGTGCACAATTTTGGGATTATTGCTCCTACTCCATATAGATTTATACCACCGAATAGTAGGATAGCATGTTGGAGTCTCTTCCCAAACTTCATGCAAGGTGAACCGACCTTTACCGTTACCTAACCAAGTCCAAATATCTTGTTCCCTTCTAGAATAATGTAGGGTAGCTTCTATTTGTGTTTGTCTATATACATATATGCATATACATATGTATGTATGTATGTATTTATTTTAGGGTTTACAAAACATACCTTTTGATGTAAAGTGTTGTAATATTGTTTTAAATTGTCTTTTAATAAAAACCAACTTTGAATTGACCGCTTTAACTTTAATATATGTTATATATAAAAGTCAATTCTAATGTATACAACTATGTATATATATATAATATAAATCTTATAATTTTTTTATGGACGATAAAGTCATGTATAAAGGGGAAGTGTGTCAATTATAGTGTGAATCCGAACACCTAAACAACGTTCACATTAACTTTGTGCACTTTCCATATGTTGCACTTGCATTTTCACACAGGAGCACATTTGACGTGCTCATTGATATTCATACAAACTTAAAATAAATTCAAAATAATTTTTACCTAAGAAATTAAAGGAATATTTTATTCAAAATTTTAGATTAGATTTAAAAGTCAATTTAGGCTTTATAGGCTTAATCAAGATCAGAATCGAAAAAAATTTGAAATTCACCACTTTAACCCGCTTCTGACTAGCCCTATTCCATCAGTATATAATGTTATATTGAGATATGGATAATGTTTTAAATAGATTAAATAAATATAGGTAGAAAATCCCTAAGAAGAGTGTCTAATCGATTACAGCTATCAATATATTTGTAACTATGTGTAATGAATCGTTGAAATAAATACCTAATGGCATCCCATACCACTACATGATCTTTGAGTGTTTATTCAATGCTCATTAATTCCATTCAATCCATACTAAGTATTCCTATGCAACGAGTCCAATGAATAACTACAAAAGTGATATTGAAAGTCCCATACCAAACTGTATCACTAAACTGTTTATTCAAATTTCTCATCACATAGAAATGAAAGCACATAAATAATAATATTCAAAGTAATTAATAAATATATTATATTTAAAAACATAATAATAACTTTACAATATATAGCAAACATTGTTTAATTGATTAATATAAGGTAATATCTGATTAAATTGATGTATACACCTTAGAATTCTTTTAAAAGTCTATAATATAAGTCATATAATCTTTACAAATTATTATAAGTACATTTGATATTTATAGCTAAGAATTTATTAGCCTATATAATTTTCCATTCAATAATGCTATTATATATAATATATAAGTATATATTAGATTTTAAGTATTTTTATTATGTATACTTATTTTTGTTTATTATATGTGTGTGTGTGTGCGTGCGCGCATGTAGATTTCAATTTCAGTATATGTAACTAATTTTTGCACCCACTCACGCACAAGATTTCACACATATATGCATAAACCTATAAAGTGCAGAATACAAGAGTGCCATAACTATTACCATCTTCAGTTCCACAAATAAATATACATCTCTATTGCAATAATAGCTTTCACTACATTGTGTTGTTTGACCTGCACATACTCATGCACAAATTTACTTACATACACACGCACAGATAATACACACATCCGTAGACTTGCATAAACACATGCACACAGGATCATACATACATACACACTGAATTAACACACACAGAGTATTACACATATACACATACATAGAATCACATATACACACGCACTAATTACACATACATACATAGAGACCTACACCAACCCACGTACAGACCTGTACACACATAGAGAACTGCATACACACAATACACTGGATTTCGTACATACACAAAAACCTGCACACGCACACATAGAGACCCACTGGCATACATACATGCTCAAACTTGCACAAACTTGCACAAACTTGCACAAACATAAGCATAAACCTGCCCACACACTCACTCTCTGCCTTGCTCACACACACGCACAAACCTGCTCAAACACAGCCAGGAGCTTGGGATAACTCCATGTGCTTCACCAACAAACAATATTAATAAAATTTTGCACGTATGGTTTATATTATGCTAATGTGTGCAAAACTGTAATGCTTCAACTTCAACTTGTCACTAATTGATCAAACTTAAACATAGTTGTGAATGTCAAAACACTCACCTTGATTGAAGGATTCTACTTACAAAGCTAGCTTCACTCTCTTCTTCTTTGCTTCTCTTTTCCCTTCAGTGTAATTCACTTCCACCTTAGATTGATGATTAACATCTTGATTGCTAATTGGTGTAGAGCTAACAAGCGGCTAAAAATTAATTTTTTGTAATTTATAGGTTTTTTACTTTGAATTTTATTTAAGATTTTGGAGAGGTAAGGCGTAAGTATGTAATGATTTTCTCTCGTGATAAAACGTATGCATTGATGTTATATTTGTAGATAGGGAAAAAGTCTGGAAATTGAATTGTCTAGAAATGGGGAAGTAAGGATATTTGATTTTTTTGGGTTTGGGATGTTGGGCTTGAATTGTTAGGCCTTGGTTGATTCATTCTCTCTTCCTTTTCTTTTCTATCTTCTTTTTTTCTTCTCATGAAACAAATTTTATCTAAGCCCAAATACACAATCACTTCTGTTACTAAATTACTTTCTAATAAATTACAACATTGTTTATTTTATAAAATCATTTTCTATAATTTTATTTAATTAATTATTTTATTTAAGTCATTTACAAATAAATTTCTAAACTATATTAATAAATTTATTCTCTAATCAAAATAAACTTTATATTTACAAAAAATTAATTTATCATCATTTTCAAATAATTAATTCATATTTTCAAATTCCAAAATAATTAAATAATTTATTAAATCATTATTCTTTTTATATTCAATTCTCGCTATTTTAATAAAATATTCCTTATCATATTCTAAATGATCACTATAATTCCAAATAAATAATTCAAATCTCAATTAGTTTGTTATTTATTATCATTTAATCATTATTTAATTGCTTCTCAATGACGGGTTATTACAGACTCCTCCTTAAGAAAATTGCATCCTCGTAATTCCTACTTAGGGAAAATTTATAACTAGCTTGTTAAATTTTAGCTATCAACGCCATTAATTAATAGCTGATAAGGAACAATTCATATACTGGACTCGTGCACATATGAAAATAACTCAAGATGGGATCGTTCCATGTGCTCTTAGGTCTCTCGGGTACAGTTTAGTGGATTATCAGACCATTGCACCTTTACTAAAGGAACTCTTTTACTCTTGAGTTGTCTAATCTCAGAGTTAACTATCCTATCTGGATGTTGCACTATTAAATTTCGTGACAGTTTGATCCCTTGAATATCTCTAGGCTCAAAAATAAACTTTATGTCTAACACTTCCTTAATTGAGACGTGTGAAAGAAATTATGAATCCCAGAGAAATGATTAGGCAAAGCTAATCTATATGGCACTTGCCCAACACAATCAGTAATTGGATACGGACCTACATAATGTGGTGCTAACTTCCCCGACTTACTGAATCTCATAACACCATTTAGTGGAGATATCTTTACATATACCAAATCTCCATCTTTAAATGTTAATTCCTTCCTTCTTCGGCCAATAAATGATTTTTTTCGATCCTGTGCTTCTTTTATTGTTCTTCTGATTAACTCAATCTTCCCTATTACTTCTCTAATATAATCAGGACACAAAACAAACTTATCACCAGTTTCTAACTAACAGGAAGGTGATCGACAAGGCGTACCATATGGGGCTTCAAACAGAGCCATTCAAATACTTAACCGATAGCTATTGTTATAAGCAAACTCAACTAAACAAAGGTGATCCTCCAAATTACCACCAAAGTCCAGCACGTGAGCTTGAAGTAAGTCTTCAAGAATCTAATTCTCCCCCTTAATTTGACAATTGGTCTGTGGGTGATATGATGTACTAAAATTCAGCTTTGTTCCCAAAGCTAGTTGAAGACTTCTCTAGAATCTACTAGAAAACAGGGTATCACGATCGCAAACAATAGAACTAGGCACTCCATGAAGTCTAACCATTTCTTTCACGTATAATTTTGCCAAATATAGTGCGGACTAATTTGACTTCTCCATTATGAAATGAGCCGATTTAGTCAATCGATCAACTATCACCCGTATATTATTATGACCTCTTTGTAAATGAGGTAACCCATCAATAAAATCCATGGATACCTAGATACACAAAATATTTTCGTAGGAATTCATATAAATAAACTATATTTATCTAAGTTGAATTCACTCGTACTTGATCCTATTTCCATTGGAGAACTTCTAGTGTTTGAAGTAAGCCATTGGGTTTTTATGTTCAGCTTTTACTAGTTGACAGGTATTACATTCTATCACATATCTTCCAATATCATGTTTCATTCCATCCTAATAGTAGAGATGTTTCATATCCATATACATTTTAGTACTGCTTGGGTGAATGGTATAACGTGATCGATAACAGTTATCCATTACCTCTCAACGAAGATCATCTACATCAAGTACTACTAGTCTGTTTCTCTTTAGTAAACAACCATGTGAATCAAGAGAATTCTTATCCAAATCTTTACCCTCATCTCCACTTTCCACCTTTTGAATTAATTTATGTATTGCTTGATCTTTTCTTTGAGCTTCAACAATTCGATCAACAAAGATAGCCCAACCATAAGGCTCACCAGCATTGCTCTCGAATACATTATAGAATCTTTAGCTTGTATTTAACACATAGAAAGTGTCTCAAGATCCTTCAATTCGGCAATCATCATCGAAACTATAGCTTGATGCTTCCTACTTAGTGCATCAGCTATGCAATTACCTTTCCCAGGCGTATATTGGATCTCAAAATCATATGCTGCTAGAAATTCCAGCCACCGTTGTTGGCTCATATTAAGATCTTTCTGGGTGAATAAGTACTTCAAGACTTATGATCTGTGTACAATAAAAATTGTTCACCAAGAAAATAGTGTTGCCAAATCTTCAACGCGAACATTACAATTGATAATTCCAAGTTGTGTGTAGCATGTCTAATCCCATTAGGTCTTAGTTGTCTCGATGCATAAGCCACAACTCTCCATTTCTGCATTAGCACCACGCCTAAGCCTAAACCACAAGTGTTTGTATATACTTCCAAATCTTGTTTTCTTCAAGTATTAGCAGCATATGTGCAAGCAACTCTTCCAACTTCTTATAGGTTTCCTCACACTTATCTATCCATATAAATTTTACACCTTTTCTGATGAAGTTGGTCAAATGGTGCACTATCTTTGAGAAGTCCTTGATGAATTGTTGAAAATAGCCGGCCAATCCCAAGAAACTTCTTTTCTCCAAAACTATCTTCGACCATTTTCGATTCTAGATCGCCTCTACCTTGGTAGGGTCAGCTGAGATACTTGCTTTAGAAGTGACATAGCCAAAGAAATTTAATTGTCTGTGCCAGAAGTGGCATTTAGAGAACTTAACATTAAATTGTTCTACCTTAGAGTCTTTAACACTGTCCTAAGGTGCTTCTCATGCTCCTCCTAAGATTTAGAATATACCAGCATATCGTCAAAGAAGACTAGCATGAACTTATCCAAGTAGTCTATAAAGACCATGTTCATCAAATCCACAAAATAGGCTGGAGCGTTCATCAAGCCAAATAGCATCACAGCCGATCATATGAGCTATATCTTGTTCTAATGCTATTAGAGGGATTCCATCTTCAGCAATTCTAAGTTGATGGAATCCTGTAGCTAAGTCCAATTGTGAGAAAATCTCAGCTCCACTCAGTTGATCGAACATATCGTCGATCTTAGAAAGGGGATATTTATTCTTAATAGTCAGCTCATTCAGCTTTCTATAATCAATACACAACCTAAGGGATCCATATGCATTCTTTATAAATACTTCTGCTGCTCCTAGGGTGAACTACTCGATCTAATAAAATGCTTTGACACCACTTTAGACGGTTGCTTCTTAAGTATTTATTCTCTTTTATGGACATTCTAGTAAGAGTTTAACTAATAGGTTGATATCCTGGAACAAGATCGATTTGAAACTCGATCTCTCGCTTAAGGCGTAAGTCTATTATAGGTTCAAAGATGTCCAGGTATTCCTTAACTACTGGAATTTGAGAAATTTCATCCTCGATTTAAGCTTTAATAGCAAAAAGAGTTCCACTCGAATCTTTACTAATCCTTCCAAGAGCTTTGCTAACTCTTTCCTCGAAATCTAGATGGTAGAGAGTCACAATCTTTCGGGACATAAAAGATGTGCCTCGTAACGATCCAACCAATCCATTCCAAGGATAATGCCAGATCCTATGTATGGAAATACATGTAAGTCACAGCGAAAAGAATAGCCACCCAAAAGCATTTCAATGTCCATGCATAACATATTAAGAGTTGCGTA
This sequence comes from Allium fistulosum, assembly GCA_030737815.1. Classification (NCBI taxonomy): domain Eukaryota; kingdom Viridiplantae; phylum Streptophyta; class Magnoliopsida; order Asparagales; family Amaryllidaceae; genus Allium; species Allium fistulosum. Next base: position 1,293,579,407 of record CM060902.1, read on the forward strand.
TCCCCCAATAGGATTCGTAGTCCTTAATGATGTGACTAAATATACCACATCTAAACTAAATTTATCCACTAGTTCTTTTGATATGAATGAGTGTGACGCCCCCTTATAAATCAAAATTCTAATAGGAAAACCTCTAAGTAGAATCGTACCTTCAAGAACTGCTGGTGATTTCCCTTTAGCTTGCGATGTACTGCCAACTGTCTCAAGAGCATTAAGCTTCCCAGTCTTCTTCTTGGCCGAGGGGCAAGTATAGCTAAGGCATCCTTCAATATTGCACTCCTACACTTCTTCTAAGATGGAAATGATAGAGTTAGGGATATGCACTAGGGGCAATTATGTAATTTGTTATATATATCTAATTCGTTGACCAATCTTATTCGAAATAAAGGTGTTTTATTTCGATTATATATTTGATATAATGTAATATATTAATTAATTAAATTATAAGTATATTAAATAGAAAATCCATAAATGGTGTGTTTTGTGATAATAGTTACAAAGTGTTGTGGTTGTGAGTAATTTATCAGAATGAAAATAAATGTCATTTTAAATATTCCAAGTCAAGATGTGTCGAGATAGGATATCGATATATCCATTAAGACTAAAGTACATATGCTCTCCAAATGTTGGATAGTGTATTACTCATGATTGTTGGAGACACCTAGAGGTTATGAACTGATAATTATTGGATAACTATGGAATGACTCACTTGATAGTTTTTTGTTAGTTAATATAACTAAGGTCAAATAGAAAATACCGATATGATTAATTTACACAATTCTATCGATTTGAAAATACTATTGATCTTCAATATGGAAGCTTCACTTTGATTATAGTCAACTCATGACACAGTGCCCAATCAACGACTAAAGTTAGGTCAAGTGGAAGCATTAGAAGTGAAATACTATTCAAGAAAGGATTTGTCTCCTCAGTTATATGAGGTCAATAAAATGGTCAACTGAAGTCAACTCAAAGTCAAATTCTCTAGCCAGAGAATTTAGGTTAATAATAATTGTCATTATTGAACAAAAGACTTTGTGTTTGGGCTATAAAGTTGAATATGGATGATACTGGAATTTTGACCATTACCAAATTGCATAAGTCCAAAGCGATATAGTTTTGACAAAGAGAATTATCGTAAATAATTGTCACCATCATGTAACACTTAAATAAGTAATATTGGATTTTACCAAATGATGTATAAGTGATAAATCAATATTAATCATTGATTGAATTTACACCATAAGTCGCACAACTGTAATGATGAATTCTAAAAATAACCACATGATTTAATTAATTTATAAGTTGTTGTAAACTAATTATATTAATTAATGTTTGAGATATATTAATTGTTGTTTAATTTATTTGATGTTTGGGGGTTGTTTGTGATTATTTGAATGCATTTATAATAGTTATAATTGTGTGCATTGATATACGATATCGATGTAATTTTAAACGTGTTTAAATAAAATATAATTACATTTACAATTTATGAAAATTTTATGTCATTTGATGGCATGTAATATCAACCATTCCATGTAAAGAAGTAAGAGTGGAGAAGAAAGATAATCAAGGGAATAAATTAGGGAAGTTTTAACCAGAGAATGAGAAAGGTTTCATTCTTTCAATTAAAACATATCCACTAATTTGTTTTCTATAGACAACTTACTCTTTCTCTTTCATTCTTTTCCTTCTCTCCTCATAACTTTTCCTAACAAAAAACAAAATAAAATTTCCAAAATCTTTCAACTCCAAATTAAAAAACATCAAACGAAACAAAACAAAAGTGGTTCATCCATATCTTGCAAGGATAAGATGTGGATCTTGAAGATCTAAGGAGATATCATAATTAATGATGTGATTTCTAGGCAATATCCTAAGGTGATTCGTTGATTTTTTTAATCCTTCTTATGTTTGGATATGAATGGTCCATTATGTGCTTAATTGATTAATTTTAAGCATATGAATCGAAACCCTTTTATCTCAATTAAAGGCATGTCTATTATTTGATTCAACTTAGATCTGCACATGTATTTCCCTTATTTATTTTTGTTAATTATTATTAATATTGTTAGATCCATTACCTCATTTGCTCTTTTGTTCATATTGTACTCAGTTCAAATTTGAATCTTATTACCATGAATTTATATATGCCTCAGTTGTCTAATTCTTTTTAGTTTTAGAAATTATTGTTTGAACAATATTTTGTTTTGAAAATTGTTTCGATTAATTAGTTTACTTTTATGTTACAACTTTGGGGAATGGCAAGTTATTTTGGAACAAATTTAGTCATTATTTACATTAGAATAAAAGTTAATTCATTCTAAGATTTACACATGGTCTTTTCTGTTTAATCATAAAATTTCATTTTAAGTTAACAAGTAGATCTAATATTGTAATTTTGACTATATGTATATGTATTTTAAACTACATATTAACTGAATACATATGTTACACTCCGTTTTGAATTTAAAACTTTTATTCAATTATTATGTACATATATGTGCGCACGCACACACACATTTTTCTTAATTTAAGTTTTACAAATTGGACTTTTATGAAAATTACAATTTTGGTTTCAAACGTTAATTAAAAGTAATTTTAAATTGTTGTTTTAGTTTAAAACATGTCAAAAAACCAAAATCAACTTTGGTGTAAACAAGAATATATATATATATGTATGTATGTATGTATGTATGTGTGTTCATATATATACATATAATAAAAGTTGTTTTGTTTAAAAAATTGAACAAGAGAGGAATATATATATAAAGCCTATCACTGATTATGTACACTTCTTATATGTTGCACTTGCACAATGTTCACTGTGAATATATTTGGATATACTTACATTTCATGTCATATTTAAATTGATCATTAATGTGATTTAATTAATCAATCAATCAATTTAATTAAAGGGAAAGAAATAAAATGTTTTCTCTCTCCAATTAAAATCATATGCCCCCCTTATTAATTGAATAAGTTAAGAGAAAGAAATGAAAACTTTCATTCACTAAATTAAATTTTATAAGTAACCATCACACACAAATATGTATATAAGAGTACATTTGATATTCTCTAATTTACATACACATTAAATTATAGCAAAACATTACTTATGAAATAAATAAAATATTAATTTTATTAAAAAGAAACTTAGAAAGGTTCTAAATGAATTTAGACTTCATAGGCCCATTAAAGATCCAAAAAGATAATTTTTTTGAAATTTACCCTTTAACTCCGCTGCGGGCTGGCCCAGTCAAACAATGGTATTGGAGCCTAATAGCCATTGTGGTCTAAATTAGTCATGTTAGGACCCACTAATTAAGCTTACCCACTTAGTAAGGTGTCAATAAAGGTATTGTCTTGAATTTGAATTAGATGTTTGAACTAAAAATGGAATAGACACCCAATAGAAAGTAGAAGAGAATAAAAAGTGAAGAAAATAAATTAACAACAAGAAGGAAATGAACACACAAGATTTTATAGTGGCTCAATGTACTTCGGCCTACGTCCACTCTAAAGATTTTGTTTATTTATATTGTAGACTACAAATACAATTTGCTTGGATTTGTATAAATCCACAAAGTTATGAAAAATGCAGAGCGTAGGTAGGGAAGAAGAGAAAGAAAATCCTTAGAATGGACCATGCCTTCTGTATTTATAGATGTAGATGATCAAATATTTTGTTGAAACTTCTCCTGCAGAATCTCACCGCCAAACCAAGTCCTCCAAAAAATCTCGGCTTCGAATCCCCTAGGGTCGGGGTTCGGTACCAATCTCTATAGGGGGACCAATACCGATCCCTAAATGCATTTGTAGTGGTCTTTCAATTTTTTGTGTTGGATTGTCTTATTGTTAGCTTCGTATTTCCAAGGTTGTTTTGCATAGTCCCCTATGTGTTTTTTGGCCCAAGCGATGGATCTACAAAATGTTGAATTGCTGCAGTAGACTGTATATGGAGATTGCCAATATGATGCATATGAACTCTGGAATAACACTTGAATCAGGCTCAATGTAGCTAGAGAAGAGTGTCATAGAAGTGGGGGGCCACTCTACATGTACCCTTGGGGATCGATACATATCCACTATTTAGGGTGAAGCACTTAGTGAATTATAGCACGTGTGATTGGTACTCCCTAGGTGACGGATCAGTACCTATCCACACTTAGTCAAATTAAGCATGTGGGATTGGTAGCCCCTAGGTAAGGGATTGGTACCTATCCCATACTTAGTCAAATTCAGCATGTGGGATCGGTACCACCTAGGTGAGGGATCAATACCTATCCCACACTTAGTCAAATTTGGCGTATGGGATCGATATCGCCTAGGTGAGGAATCAGTACCTATCCCACACTTAGTCAAGTTTAGCATGTAGGATAGATACCCCCTAGGTGAGGGATCGGTACCTATCCCACACTTAGTCAAATTCAGCATGTGGGATCGGTAACCCCTAGGTAGGGGATCGGTACATATGCCATACTTAGTGATTTTATGACTTTGTGATGGTTTGCCTTCATTTTGAGTTTTTAGCTTTGTAGTCATCTCTCTGGGCTTCTTGCCTTGATAACCTCGAAGTTTGACTTATTGGGTTTGTCCGTATACTGGCTGGTCAAGGGGCAGGATAAGACTTGCCCCCTAAAGATGCCTTGCGAATGGAGGGTGTGCTTTGGTCAAGAACATATATAATGCCAATCTTCGATGGTTGAGCTCTCTGGCTACTTCAATTTTGGTGAATCATTAAGTTCCTTCGGATTCTCTTATCAATCATGGGTCGTTCCAGACCTGCTATAGCCTAAGACTCTAAGTTATGTCTAAGTGTAACCTATACATCTTCATCATTTCGATTTCATTCGGAGTTATTACATCACATATCAAAATCGTCCCATGTTCATAGATGATTTATCAGTTTATTCTAATTACAAGGCGTTCATATCCTTTTATCAAATCTGTATTTGTTAAAAGGTTTGATCTCTCTGGATCGTTTTATATTTAATTTAATGTGCGATCTCTTTGGATCGTCTAGCGTTTAAGCTAAGGGGATGATCTTTCAGGACTATTGTTTAAATCAATAGTCGCTCAAGGCCAATAATTAAGTCTACAGCCTTTCGGGATTGTTTAATTGAATCAATGGCCGTTCGAGGCTGATATTTAAGTTCGCAATCTCTTCGGATCCTAAATAGAATTCATGGTTGTTCAGGACTGATAGTTAAATTCATGGTCTCTCTCGACCATTAATCTAGGTAATCTCCTTCAAGGATGGTAATCAAATCCATGGCTGTATAGGGCTGATAATCAAATCCATGGCCGTTCGGGGGTTGATAATCCAATCCATGGCCATTCGGGGCCAATAATCCAATCCATAGCCATTCAGGACCGATAATCTAGGTTCATGGTCTCTCCAGACTGATCTATGGCCTCTCCGAGCCCTTGTTAAGCCCAATCCACTTGCTCTCTCGTGAGGGGACTTAACGATGAGCAAGCCCATCCACTCGCTCTCTAATGAAGTGACCTACTTCCTACACTTCGGTCCTGACTCTCTGGTCAGGACTTAACGCGATCAAATTCCATGGTCTCTTCGAACCCTTGCTGAGCCCAATCCACTCGCTCTTCGATGAGGGGACTCAATGACAAGTAAGCCCATCCACTCACACTCTGATAAGGTGACTTCTTGCACTCTGGTCCCGTCTCTCTAGATGGAACATAACACGATCCTTGTTGAGTCCAATTATCTCGCTCTTCAGCGAGGGGACTCAACGACAAGTAAGCCCATTGACTCACTCGGCAAGGTCACTTACTCCTTGTACTTCGGTCCTGCACGACTTAACATGATCAATATCGTACAAGTCCATTCCGCTCGCTCTTTGACAATGGGGACTTGCACCTTGCACACCGGCCCTGCCTTTCCAAATAGGACTTACAGTGATTAATATTCAATCATCACGTTCAAGTGGTTTATAAAATCCTAATCAATTCCTGGGGGGTCATTAATCTCCGTTAGTCTTTCCTAATCAGTTTCTGTCATCACTCATGGGGTCTAAGTCAAGACATCTAGTAGATATATAATCCTATCAAGGTCACGTTTAGACTTCCCACTCAGGATGTGCCTATGGATCGATCAGGATCTCTTAAACATGTAAGCAGTCAGAGGTTAATATTATGAAAATATTCAAAATAGATGCCTTAGGCATCCAACTTAGAGCGTGCTTAGGGACCATTCGGGATCCCATACGCATGTAAGCGAATTGAGTGATGTTGAAGCATTTATTGAGAAGAAAAGGTGGGATAAACGATTTGAACCTAACCCCAAGCCATCCCAAACATAGGGTATCATCCAATCAAAGTCTCTAATTCATAACTTCATCCTGCCCCTCGTTCCAATGGGGAAAATTTTGTTACATACTTTTCCGGGAGCACATTCGTATTTTGATTTAGATTCCAGTGTTCAACATTATTCACAAACTTAAAGCATTCCTTCTAAGGTTGACCTGGGCCATGCCTCGAGGCCTTGGGGATCAGTACCAAACTATTGGGGGCTGGTACCGACCCTTAGCATTGGCTCAGGGTTTGGCCCCAGTTGCTTCACTCTGTCTCCTAGCACATTTGCTCATATTCCTTGTCTTTGTTTTTGAGTTATAGCTAAATGTGCTCCTACTTCTTGTCCTTGATTCAGATTTGCAGCTACTCCAGCTGTACCTACTTGGCACATTCTTCTGAAAAAGTTTTCCATCTTCTCCTCCGGACAAGCAATCATCCTAGCCTGCATCCCATTCATCGTAGTCTCCATCTCATCCCTAGATATGTAGATTGTGTGGGGTTATCTCTTGAGGATGCCTTTTGGCTGCCCCCTTGTTGATTTCCAATAGCAACAGCCCTTCGTAGTTGATTGTCTAGCCATTTAGAATCCTTTTCAAATCTTTGATCAGCGGATTTAGGTGTTTCTCAGTGATAACACCAAAATATTTGAACCAAAAGTGGCATAAACACCCAATAGAAAGCAAAAAGTGAAGAAAGCAAATTAAAAACAAGAAGGATATGAACACATAAGATTTTATAGTGGTTCGGCGTACTCCGGCTTACGTCCACTACAAAGATTTAGTTTAATTAAACTGTAGATTACAAGTACAATTTGCTTGGATTTTTATAAGTCTGTGAAGTTATGTAAAAAAAGGCAGAGCGTAGGCTGGGAAGAAGAGAAAGAAAATCCTTAGAATGAACCATGCCTTCTATATTTATAGGGGTAGATGTCGAGATATCTTGCTAAAACTTCTCTTGCAGAATCTTGCCGCTAAGACCAAGTTCTCCAAAAAATCTCGTCCCTAGATCCCTTATGGTTAGGGATCAATACCGATCCCTATGGGGGGATCAGTACTGATCCCTAAATACATAGGTAAGAGTCCTGCAACGTTTTGTGTTGGCTTGTCTTATTGTTGGCTTCGTGTCTCCAAGGTTGTTTTGCATAATCATTTAGGTATTTTTTGGCCCAAATGATGGATCTACAAAATGTTGAATTACTGCTTTAGACTGTATATGGAGATTGCGAATACAATGCATGGAAACTCTGGAACAACACTTGAATCAGGCTCCATGTAACTAGAGAAGAGTGTCATAGAAGTGGGGGCCACTTTGGATGTAACCTTAAGGATCGGTACCGACCCCTATGTAGGGTGAAGCACTTAGTGAATTCTAGCATGTGGAATTGGTACTCCCTAGGTGAGGGATCGATACCTATCCCACACTTACTCAAATTCAGCATGCAGGATCGATATCCCCTAAGTGAGGGATTGGTACTTATCCCACACTTAGTCAAATTCAACATGTGGGATTGGTACCCCTAGGTGAGGGATCGGTACCTATCCACACTTAATCAAATTTAGCATGTACGATCAGTACCCACTATGTGAGGGATTGGTACCTATCCCACACTTAGTCAATATCAACATGTGGGATCGATACTCTCTTGGTGAGGGATCAGTACCTATCCTACACTTAGTCAAATTCAACATATGGGATCAGTACATATCCCATACTTAGTGATTTTCTAACTTTGGGATTTTTAGGATGGTTTGCCTCCACTTTGTAGTCTTGATTGTACTTCAGGTTTAAGCTTTGTAGTCATCTCTCTAGGCTTCTTGCCTCGATAACCTCGAAGTCTGAATTGTTAGGCTTGTCTGTATACTGCCTGATCGAAAGATGGGATAACAGTAATCAAGTACAACGTCCTACTTAGTTACCTGCATGGCCTAAAAGGTGAAGTGTGTCAAAGGTTGCCTTTAATAGAAAAGGCCCAATTTGAATTGGGCATTGGGCTAATTTTCAAAATTGTTTTGAAAATTAAAATAAAATATTTTAAATTTAAAATGAAAACATATTTATTATAAAAGCTATAATACAACATATATTTTCAAAATGTTTGAAAAGATAATGATATTTTAAAAATGTTTGAAAATTTAAATATTACTTTCAAAATTTAAAATTTATTAATAAGATTAATAAAATGAATTCATTAAATTGGTTAATTAATTAAAACTTACATACATGTACTATATATATTGATATATGTTATGTTATTTTAAAGGTGTTTAAGATAACATAAGTATACGTGTGCGTATATAACTTTTTTAGATATAAATGTAATTTAATTAAAACCATTTAATTAAATAAATTAATTAAAGGTTAATTAATTTACAAATTAATTAAAGGTTAATTATTTAAATAAAAATACACATATATGAGATATATGTGTTATACTATAAAGGTTATTGTATGTGTGTATGTACATGTATTATTATAAAGATTATAGTAGACATGTCCAATATAGAAGTTGTATTGGAATACTAATATAAAATTAATTAAATAAGATTTAATTAATATAATATTAAACATAAGACTATTACATAAGTAATATGAAATATATAAGTTATATAATAATAAAATTATATGATATGAATCTATAAACTAAATGTGAAACATAAAAGAAACCCAAACGGAATTAAGGAATAAATACATACGTAAAAGCACATATACCGTGATTTTTGATTTGTCCGACACTTGAATCATGAGGGTATTTCAAAAGAAATACATTATTTCGTAAGTTGATATCAGTCAATTTAATATATTGAATATTTTGGATCATCAGTATAATATTGTCCTCTACCATATATATTAATAAATTACTTGCATACTCCTTAATTGTTGAGAAAACTCAAGCTAAGGATGTTATGTGTAGTATTATAGATGTATTGGTCAAATGACGTTTGAGTTTAAATTAATGTGGATGTATGCTACGGGGATACTCGGATAGGTCGGTAACGACTGGGGTGATGACATACTCGGTACTATCGAGTGAGAAAGGTTGGCGATCTTGTGTTGGTAGTGGTGCAAATGTTCTATTGACCTCGGTACATCCCCTAGAGATGTACTGCCGGAAGGTAGTCCCTTCACTAGGTCATTTGTATAGAATCCATTCTCCAATTTCATGGCAATCAGATGTATCGTTTGGTCGTGCGAGATCGAAACGCGTTGAAATTAATAATGAAAATTTAATATAATAATTGGGTTCAAAAAGCTATCTTCTGCATACGGTAGAATTAAGCCTCGAAACAAGTTCCATTGCGTTCGGAATAGGGGTATAACATATAGAACGCTCGGCAGAATGTCTCGATTGGGGTTGAAAATTATAGCTAATTTTTTTTTTGAATTTAAATATATACACACATAAATTAATGTGACCATACATCAGCCCATGACCCATCACCTCAGCCCATGACCTATCACCTCAGCCCATGCCCATCACCTCACCTCAGCCCATGACACATCACCTCAGCCCATGACCCATTACCACAGCCATGTCATGACCATACACCAATGCCCCGTTAACTCAACCACACCCTACCATACTAGCACTAGGCTATACCTCCCTCCTTTATATATGCTTCAGACATTCCAATTGCATGATTTAAAAAAAAAGGAACGAACTTCTCCAACAAATCCAATGGCTGCTATCGAATTAGACCACCCAAGGCCTCATCAAGGGAAAGTGCTAACTGGAGGAATGTTCGCGGTGGGATGAGGAGGTGGATGGATAGTGGTGATCGTCGCTGATGGTCGGGGGCAGCGGTAGTTTATAATGAACGTTAAAGGGAATGGGTGACCTCGGCAGGCTGCTACAAGGGACAAGGGAGGTTAATGTCTGTGTCGTTAGAAAGGTGGTGATATGGGCAAGCTTCGACGTGAGTGTGGTGGAGGCTGATGGCCTGTGGCGGCGACAGGGGGTGGATGAACGGCAAATCTAGTTTGGATTCATGGCGGAGCTACAGGGCAGGGATGGCGATGAGACATGTGGCGTTCGATTGATGGAGTTGCGGTGGCTGTTGGGTGGCTGTGGTGACGTAGGGATGCGGTTAAAGAGGGGCGTGAGTGTGGTCAACACGAGAAGATAAAGGGGAGGATTAGAGCGGGATTTAAATTTAAGATAGGTAATTATAATTAAGGATTTATATTATTTAAAATTGTAAAACTTGTTAATTCTATAACTTCTTCATATGAGGTCGAAATCAAGCGCAACGAGTTGCGTTGTACTCGTATAAGCGAATAATTTGATATGGAATTGGTTTGGCAACAAATGGAGCTTGTTGAATTTTACGCCGAATTCGAACGACGTTCGAATTCAGACGAAACTAGAATGAGCAAGCGACAACTGGAATAATGGTGAGTTAATCCCACCTTTTTGGTTAACTAGTATGATATATAGTTAATAAAAATTGTTGAGTTATTGTTTGGATGAATTATTATATTTATTAGTTGATTTGGATATATTCCCGCCTATTGGAGCGGATGAGACCCTATTACGCTCCCGTGTAAAAGCGAATGACCATTTGCATACGAATCCGGCCTCGAAGTGGTTGATTATATTTTATGATTATATAACATTTGTGATGCAGAGGAAAACAGGTTGGAAGGATCCAACCAGATTCTTCGATGTTGTTGAATTGTTTCAATAGTATATTTTATATGGATTATTGAAAATGAACCTGGTTATGAACATTGTGGTTATAACTTTGTTATATGTTGAAAAACTAAAACCAGCAAAGATAGAAAATCGATACGGATATTGGTTTAAGTGTTGATTGGCTATTGGCCTCAAATTAGTATTTTGAAAATACTATAAATTGCCGTTTAAGTCGGAATTGGGTTTTGAGATAAGAAACGATTTTTAAATCCAAAACATGTTATTTAAGGATTATTTAAGTTAATTAAATATACTAGTACTGTTTTTAAGTTAATTAAATATATCAATATTTTAAGTTATTAAATTATAAATATTAATTTAAGGTTATTTAATTATAATAATATTCTTTTAAAGTTATTTGATTATATTAAAAAAAATTAAAGTTATATAATCATATTAATATTATTTTAAAGTTATTTAATTAATTTAGTATTGTTTAAAAAGTTATTTTTTATAGTTAATATGTTTTAAGAATTTATAAAAAGGTTAATAAATTGAAAGATTAATTATTTTAAGAATAATTATGGTTTTGAAATTAATATATAAGATTATTAATAAGGTTTTAAAATAAATAATTATTATTTATAAAATGGTAAAGATTAATTACTATTATTATTTCTTAAAAAATATTTTGGAATGATTAATTATTACTTTAAGATATTTAAAATTAATGATTTCCATTTATTTATAATGATCATGTTAATAATTATTATTATATGATAATGCTATGAAGTAAATGATTTTAATTATTTATAAATGTTTCCGAGACTATAAATAGAATTGAGAGACTTGCATTTTATAAAGAAATTTATAAAATGGATTGAGGACTTAAGGAAAGGTTATTTGCAAGGGGAAAGAGTTTATAAATAGTTAGATATTTATAAACGAATTTTAGAACAGGTTTATAGATTTATAAAAGAAGTTTTTATAAATGGGTTATGGATTCATAAAGGGTTTATAAGTGATATTTGAAATGTATAAGAAACTTATAAGGGATTGAATTTTTATAAAGGAATTATAAATGGATTTTTGGGAGGTTTATAAAATGATTTATAAATGGTTTGGAGAATTGTAAGGAAATTTATAAATGATTTGAGAATCGAATGAATAGAGAATCTTTCTCTGTTTTGTAAATATACTTATACTGTTCAGAAAAATATATAGATATTTTCTAAGTATTGAAAATATAGGAATAAGTGGATATATCTTGTAAAAGTATTCATATACAAGAAATTTACAAGTGGTTTGTATTGATAAAAGGTTTATAAAACGGGGCTAGTGGTCGCTTATATGCTTAACCAATGTTGGTTTTCCTTATGAAATAAATTCCTGATTGAATGTTTGTTGTTTGATAGTTAAATAACCGACTATCGAGAATGGACCCAAACGTAACTTTGGAAATATCTAGGAGAAACACGTGAGTTATATGGCACAGTCATCTCCGATGATGTTGTACTATGCGTATAAATCTTGGTTCGTCCTTCTAGGACAATGATAAGGGAATCCGTCTACTAACGGTTAGGAGATGATATCCGATCTTATCTTTGACTATTTATTTCTTGAAGAACCGAGGTTGAGTTTTCTGGAAATTATCGAAAGTTGTTTCGAAGAGATCGGGATCGGATATGTTATCTGAAAACCACTTCGATCCAACTCAACGTTTCATGATGAAGACGTCTGAAGAGCATGGAATCGAAGATGGAGTTTGAAGTGCAAGGGCGATTCTCTATAAATCCTTGGGAGGGATTCCCAGTAATGGACGTAATAGGAGTAGTGCCTTCAGTTTCGTTCTATCCCAGAACGAACTTGTATGGATGAATGCTAGCATTGCATTGATGCCAGGAGGGCAGTGTTAGCATTCCAAGAGGGAATGCTATATGTGAAGGGTAAAACATAGCCTCAAGCCTCATCAACTAGAAATGACTAAAACAGGGGAGATGTAGTAGGGCAAGGTGTGGGTAGCTCCAACAAAGGGTATGTTATCACCTTTCTAGATGACCATTCATATTTTCAGATTCAGTTGTGCATGAGGGAGCTCCATAAAAGGTTGAGAACAACCAGGGTGATGATATATTCGGTACTATCCAGCAAGGGGTAGGTCGGTCCTGTGTTGGCAGTGGTCGTTAGGTACGATCTCGATACAATGTTCTAGAGGTGTACTATGATGGACGGTACCCTAGTAGCCCAGTCATTCGTTGGAATCCATTCTCCAATACGAGCTCTACGGTTTTAGTTGTAAACCAACTATGCTGAAAAGTGAGATGCAAGCATTTCAGTTATATTCTTATTTTACTTTGACCCCTAGACATTATAATAATATAAATGGGTTTTCTATAGAAACGATTTTGGTTATCGTAAGGTAAAAACCCGTCCATGTTTATGTGCGATGTGGTCTTACGAGATACCTTTGATTTTAAAGATTTTTATATAACTTAAAATCCAATTGGGTGTGTTTTTCTCACGTTGGTTTTCCAGACTGACTCGAGTGTTATTTTATTATAATGCTCGTGTCAGACCGAGTATATTACAAATTGGTTTGGATGCTTGGAGCTTCAAGAGACGAGTTGGAGGCTTAGAGATGTATTCACGTAAATGGTTATTTTTCCGCTGTATTCATTGTTGTGTTATCAGCAATTGTAAGGACAGGCTGTTATAACCGTCCAGGCTGAAATAGGTTAGTATACTCTGACTGATGTCTGTATATACATATATTACATTTTTGTTTTGTGTAAAGATTTATGGTATATTATAGATTATTTGTTCCACTGTGAGATTCTGTGTTGTTTGGTTTTCTTCTTTCTTCTATCTTCTTCCCTAACAAATCGAGTTTTCCAGCATTCAATTGCTCGACATGTGATACAGTGAACGTATTAGTGTCGATTTTCGATGGTCGAAAGCCCGGTTCATTACATTTGGTATCAGAGCTGAAGGTTAAGTGAGAACCTTGGCTTCGGTGGGGTAACTCATTAGAGATGGGGTCAGTAGCACCCTAGAATGAGTTTGAGTGTATATATATGAGCGCGTATTTGTTAATGATATAAAAAAAATTATATTGTGTTGGTTGATTTGTTGAGTGGCTTATGGATTCTGGTCAATACGAATAATTAACGTTATTGATAGGGATCTCTAAACTCTTGAACAGAGCAATTTGACATAGTATTGGTTTGAAATCAGGGTAAATGAAATAATTTTACCTTGATTATATTTTATATATAAAGGAATAATTTTTCATAAATTATTATAGTTATATATGGTGTGTTTGGTTGTTAGAGAATGATAATATTTTATTATTATCATTTGTTGTGGTTGTGATCGAATAAAAGTGTTATTATTAAAATGTAAGCAAGATTAACAACAATGAAATGATTTTATTATAACCCAAGTTAGATTATATAAATATATGGTTTATAAATGTGATTTATAAATTGAAAGGAAATGAAATTTCAGAAGTATATTATAAATATGGTTTGTAAGTAAAAAGGCTTTAAAAGGTTGGGAATATAGGAATTTAAATCCCATTGGTTTTGAAAATGATTTCTCAAAAATTTGGAAAATAATAATAATAGGATTATTTGGAAAGTATTTTTGAATGGAAATATTTTTAAAAGAATTTTAAAAGGAATAAAAGCACTGAACTCACTTCGGTCGCTGGAAAATAATTTCGATGATGAGTGCATCATCATCGACGTTCATTTTTGGGTCTCAAAGAGAAGATTGCTACCATTTGTTTTGGTAAAACTAGTTTTGGTAAAACTAGTTTTGATTTTGAAAATTCAAAAGAACGATTTGATATACCAATGGGATTTTGTATATATATAATATTTCAAAATGATTTGGAAAAAATAACAATAGGATGTTTAGGCACTGGAAATTTTCAATTAAGTGTTTATTGAAAGGTGAGAAAATAAGTTCTAAACTTATAAATTTTGAGAATTAATAAGTAAAATAATGTTTGGAATTCTTGAATATGGATGTTGGGAAAAGTAAATTTGAATTGGAACTATGGAATGAAATTTACTTACGATAAGTTAAACAAAATGAATATTTCAAAAAGGATTGACCTAAGTAAGGTTAATAAAATAATTTTTGGAAATAAAATTGATTGGGATTTGAAATGAATTAGTGAATGAACTAATTAAATTAATTAGTGGGTTGAATATGGTTTTAGGATGTTGGTCGATAAAATTGAATATTAAAATTGAACAATGGAGTTGAGTTAAATAAAAATTTATTTGATTTAAAACGAATATGACTTAAGTTGTGAAATTGTTGAATGAAATGTTTATAAACTTAAGTAGAATTTTATGAAATGATTCATAAATGAAATTAATATGGAATGAAATGTTGTTAAACATAATTTGATGAAAGGGTTCTTAAATGATATTGGAATTAAAAGGATATACTAAGTAATAAATGAAATGAATGTGAACAGAAGGATTTGATATAGGTAAGAAATCAATTGAAATAAATACGTAAGTGGTACGTATATTATTTTATTCGCATGATGGTTTGATCCAGATTCGAGTAAATGATTTTGAGATGATTTATATCGATCCGAGTTGGGATTTTTCACTCGATTCTCAACGGCGAACACTAGATATGGATTTTTGGTTGATTCTGGAATTCTCTATCATAGTATTTGGCTATGCAAGGAGAATGACGGTTTCTAATCAAGGAACCGGATCTGAGTCCGCCCTAGGATGGTCGTGTGAACTATACTAGTTTGGAAATGAAATTGTGTGATCGAGCGAGCGATCAGATTTGATATTGCGTGCATATGATATATGTACATCATACGGGTTTAAATAATGGAAATGTTGGAAATTGAGAATGCAAAATGATATGGTTGTGAACTATATGATTAGACATCATGGGTAAATAAGATGCAGGTATATAAAAGCAAGAACTAACTTGATGCTTTTGATTTCATAAGAAAAATTGGGCTACCCAACAAAAAGGTACACGTTTAAATTATTGTTTGAATTTGATGGTTTTATGATTGAGCCACTTGGCTTTTGTTTTCTTTTGCTTGTTTGGGCCCGTAGTGGTGACTGGTGGTTGTTCAGATCTAGCCATGCAAAGAAGACACTGGCAAATTTTTCCGAAAATTTAGAGAGTTAGAAATTTTGAAGAAATTTTTTATAACTAAAATTTGATTTTGAGTTATAACTTGAAATGATTTAATGTGATAATATTAGTTGGAATTTATGAACTCGAAAACTTAGTAAAAGTAATAACAATATTTAAATAAGTTGATTTTGGAATGTTAAAGACTTAAAAGGATTTGGAAAGTTATTTCAACTAATTGGTTTTAGAAAAGTAATGGGTTTGGGCATTTTTCCTACCTTGGCAATTTCGAGGACAAAATTCTTTTAAAGGGGGGGGGGAATGCAACGACCTAGAATTTTAGTTATTTGAAATTGGAATATTTAATTAATTTTAAATATTGAAAAGTAATTTTATAGATTAAATAACTTGAATTTCAAGTATAGCGATTTATTGGATAATTTAATTATTGAATTTAATAATTGAAAACCGTTTAAATAATTGAATCTTGGATTTTTTGTTGGATAAAAATGATTCGATGGCTTATTAAATTTCTATTTAATAAAAATAAAGATAATAAACTTTTAAGTTGAATTTGAAAGTGATTTAATTGATTTTGAAAATTGCTCGTTTTAGATAACATATAAAAATAGCCTTTTGGGGCACTGTCTCGGATTTCGACGAAATCAGTGTCATTAGGTCCATAATAATGAATTATATTACGCCGTCAAATTTCATGGCAATCAGATGTATCGTTTGGTCATGCGAGATTGAAACGCATTGAAACTAATATTGAAAATTTAATATAATAATTGGGTTCAAAAAACTATCTTCTGCATACGATCGAATAAGGCCTCAAAACAAGTTTCATTGCGTTCGGAATAGGGGTATAACATATCGAACGCCAGGCGCACGTCACAATTAGGGTTCAAAAATTATAGCTAGATATTTTTTGAATTTAAATATATATATATATACACACACATATATATATATTGATGTGACCATACATCAGCCCATGACCCATCACCTCAGCAATTGACCCATCACCACATCCATGTCATGACCATACACTCATGCCCCGTCAACTCAACCACACCCCATCATGCTAGCACTAGGCTATACCTCCCTCCTTTATATATGCTTCAACCATTCCAATTGCGTGATGCAAAAAAAAGGAACGAACTTCTCCAACAAATCCAACGGTTGCTATCGAATTAGACCACCCAAGGCCTCATCGAGGGAAAGTGCCAACTGGAGGAATGTTCGTGGTGGGATGAGGAGGTGGATGGACGGTGGTGATCGTCGCTGATGGTCGGGGGTGACGGCAGTTTGTAGTTGAACGTTGAAGGGAATGGGTGACCTCGGCAGGCTGCAGCAGGGGACGAAGGAGGTTAATGTTGGCGTCGTTGGAAAGTTGGTGATGTGGGCAAGCTTCGAAGTGAGTGTGGTGGAGGCTGATGGCCTTTGGCGGTGACAGGGGGGTGGATGAACGGTGAATCTAGTTTGGATTAGTGGCGGAGCTACAGGGCAGGGATAGCGATGGGACTGGTGGCGTTAGGGGCGTGGTGGATGGGGAGTTCAATTGATGGGGTCGTGGTGGATGTTGGGTGGCTATGGCAGCAGAGGGATGCGGTCAAAGGGGGGCGTGGGTGTGGTCAACACGAGAAGATATAGGGGAGGATTAGTGCAGGATTTAAATTTAAGATAGGTAATTATAATTAAGGATTTATATTATTTAAAATTGTAAAACTTGTTGATGCTATAACTTCTTCATACGAGGTCGAAATCAAGCGCAACGAGTTGCGTTGTACTCGTATGGGCGAATACTTTGATATGGAATTGGTTTGGCAACAAATGGAGCTTGTTGAAATTTACGCCGAATCCGAATGACGTTCGAATTCAGACGAAACCAGAATGAGCAAGCGACAACTAGAATAATGGTGAGTTAATCTCACATTTTTGGTTAACTAGTATGATATACAGTTAATAAAAATTGTTGAATGATTGTTTGGATGAATTATTATATTTATTAGTTGATTTGGATATATTCCCGCCTATTGGAGCGGGTGAGACCCTATTACGGTCCTATGTAAGAGCATATGACTACTTGCATACGAATCCTGCCTCGAAGTGGTTGATTATATTTTATGATTATATAACATTTGTGATGCGGGGGAAAACAGGTTGGAGGGATCCAATTGGATTCCTCGATATTGTTGAATTGTTTCAATAGTATTTTTTATATGGATTATTGAAAATGAACCTGGTTGTGGACATTGTGGTTATAACTTTGTTATATGTTGAAAAACTAAAACCAGCAAAGATAGAAAATTGATACTGATATTGGTTAAGTGTTGATTGGCTATTGGCCTCAAATTAGTATTTTGAAAATACTATAAATTGCTGTTTAAGTCGGAATTGAGTTTTGAGATAAGAAACGATTTTTAAATCTGAAACATGTTGTTTAAGGATTATTAAAGTTAATTAAATATATTAGTACTGTTTTTAAGTTAATTAAATATATCAATATTTTTAGTTATTAAATTATAAATATTAATTTAGGTTATTAAATTATAATAATATTCTTTTAAAGTTATTTGATTATATTAAAATTGTTTTAAAGTTATGTAATCATATTAATATTATTTTAAAGTTATTTAATTAATTTAGTATTGTTTAAAAAGTTATTTTTATAGTTAATATGTTTTAAGAATTTATAAAAAGGTTAATAAATTTAAAGATTAATTATTTAAGAATAATTATGGTTTTCAAATTAATAATTAAGATTATTAATAGGGTTTTAAAATAAATTGTTATTATTTATAATATGCTAAAGATTAATTATTATTATTATTTCTTAAACAATATTTTGGAATGATTAATTATTACTTTAAGATATTTAAAATTAATTATTTCCATTTATTTATTAGGATCATGTTAATAATTATTATTATATGATAATGTTATGAAGTAAATGATTTTAATTATTTATAAATGTTTCCGAGACAATAAATAGAATTGAAAGACTTGCATTTTATAAAGAAATTTATAAAATGGATTGAGGACTTAAGGAAAGGTTATTTGCAAGGGGAAAGAGTTTATAAATAGTTAGATATTTATAAACGAATTTTAGAAATAGGTTTATAGATTTATAAAAGAAGTTTTTATAAATGGGTTATGGATTCATAAAGGGTTTGTAAGTGATATTTGAAATGTATAAGAAACTTATAAGGGATTGAATTTTTATAAAGGAATTATAAATGGATTTTTGGGAGGTTTATAAAATGATTTATAAATGGTTTGGAGAATTGTAAGGAAATTTATAAATGATTTGAGAATGGAATGAAAAGAGAACCTTTCTTAGTTTTGTAAATATACTTATACTGTTGAGATAAATATATAGATATTTTCTAAGTATTGAAAATATAGGAATCAGTGGATATATCTTGTAGAAGTATCCATATACAAGACATTTACAAGTGGTTTTTATTGATAAAAGGTTTATAAAACGGGGCTAGTGGTCGCTTATATGCTTAACCAATGTTGGTTTTCCTTATGAAATAAATTCCTGATTGAATGTTTGTTGTTCGATAGTTAAATAACCGACTATCAAGATTGGACCCAAACGTAACTTTAGAAATATCTAGGAGAAACACGTGAGTTATTTGGCACGGTCATCTCCGATGATGTTGTACTGTGCGTATAAATCTCGTTTCGTCCTTCTAGGACAATGATAAGGGAATCCGTCTACTAACGGTTAGGAGATGATCTCCGATCTTATCTTTGACTATTTATTTTCTGAAAAACCGGGGTTGAGTTTATTGGAAATTATCGGAAGTTGTTTCGAAGAGACCAGGATCGTATATGTTATCCGAAAACTACTTCGATCCAACTCAACGTTTCATGATGAAGACATATGAAGAGCATGGAATCAAAGATGGAGTTTAAAGTGCAAGGGTTATTCTCTATTAATCCTTGGGAGGGATTCCTAGTAATGGACGTAACAGAAGTAGTTTCTTCGGTTTCGTTTAGTCCTAGAACGAACTTGTATGGATGAATGCTTCCATTGCATTGATGCCAGGAGGGCAGTGTTAGCATTCCAAGAGGGAATGTTATATGTGAAAGGTAAAACGTAGCCTCAAGCTTCATCAACCGAAAATGACTAAAACAGGGGAGATGCAGCAGGGCAAGGTGTGGGTAGCTCCCATAAAGAGTATGTTATCGCCTTTCTAGATGACCATTCATATTTCAGATTCAGTTGTGCATGAGGGAGCTCCATAAAGTTGGGAACAACCGAGGTGATGACATATTCGGTACTATCCAGCAAGGGGTATGCCTGTCCTGTGTTGGCACGGGTCGTTAGGTACGATCTCGGTATATTGTTTTAGAGGTGTACTATGACGGCGGTCCCCCAGTAGCCCAGTAATTAGTTGGAACCATTCTACAATACGAGCTCCACGGTTTTAGTTTTATACCAACTATGCTGAATTGTGAGATGCAAGCATTTCAGCTATATTCATATTTTACTTTGACCCTTATACATTATTATAATATAAATGGATTTTTATAAAACGGTTTTGGTTATCGTAAGGTAAAAACCCGTCCGTCTTTATGTGCTGCGTGGTCTTACGAGATACCTTTGATTTTAAATTTTTTTATATAACTTAAAATCCAGTTAGGTGTGTTTTTCTCCCGTTGGTTTTCCAGACTTACTCGAGTGTTATTTTATTATAATACTCGGGTTAGACCGAGTATATTACAGATTGGTTTGGATGCTTGGAGCTATAAGAGACGAGTTGGAGAATTAGAGACGTATTCACGTAAATGGTTATTTTTCAGCTGTATTCATTGTTGTGGTATCAGCAAATGTGAGGACAGGCTGTTATAACTATCCAGGATGAAATAGGTTAGTACACTTTGATTGATGTTTGTATATACATATATTACAGTTTTGTTTTGTGTAAAGATTTATGGTATATTATAGATTATTCATTCCATTGTGAGATTCTGTATTGTTTCGTTTTCTTCCTTCTTCTATCTTCTTCCCTAACAAATCCGGTTTTTCGGCATTTAATTGCTCGGCTTGTGATACAGTAGACATATTAGTGTCGATTTTCAATGGTCAAAAGCCCGGTTCGTTACAGAAAGACTCATCGGAGTTAAGGATAGTAATACCCTAGGATGAGTAACTCATTAGAGATAGGGTTAGTAGCACCCTAGAATAAGTTTGAGAGTAATATATATGAGTGCATATTTTTTAATAAAATATACAAACACATTTAGTTATATATATGTATCTTAAAAGAAAATAATATTTTGGTATAATTTTCATAGAGTTTTCTTGAAATAATTAAATATTTTATACAAAGAATTTTAAAAGTTATCTTTAGAAATAAATCTTGAAACATTTTTTGAGTATTGACCAAACCTCTCTACCTAAGAATACACTCGCAATTACCTACTACTTATGTCTAAAAGGATAATTGTTTGCCTTGTAGAAACCATATGGGGATAGTTATGTGAAAGGGGAATCCTCTAGAGCGAATTAGGGCGATTAGGATAGCCTTATAGTTCTCTCCAGCGACGAAGAGGAATAGCCAGAACATCCGCCTAGCAATGGTGGATCTCCGATTAGGGAAAACTATGCCGCATATACACGTGGGGATGAAGATGGATACCCTATTGCCGAAATGCTTGTACCACCCCCAGCTCCAGAAATTATTATGATCACTAGCAATGACAAACCCAGGCAAGCCTCGGAGGGAAATTTGGTAGTGGATTCCGCTAGTTCCATTTTGGAACCAATAGATGAGGATGAGCCAATGGAAGAGGAATCAGAACCAGCAGAAGAAGAGGTAGAACCAATGGAGGAGGAATCAAAGCCGATGGAAGATCCTGATGTTATCATATCGAGCGAGTGCAGCAATGTAATATGGAATATGAACGAGGAAAATGTTATATGCTGGAGGGATCGTCCAACTCACCTATAGACTGGAGTGCAATAGAAAGCAACAATAAGGAGACGGCAGAAGAAGAGGAGGAGGAGGAGGGAGTCAGAAAATTTGAAAATCCTTGGGAGGAAAACGTGCAAGGATTAGAGGAGTTAGAAAAAGAAGGAATCATACCTGGAATACCAGTTGGCATGGGATATGTCCCATGGAATCAGTCATGGTTACACCAGGTAATTGAAGAGGCACAAGAGGAAGACGACAACGAGGCCGATGACGAGCTAGATAGTGAGGAAGAGGGAGAAAGGGAGGTGATGATTGATTTGAGATGTTGGAGTCCACCTTTATCTTTAGACTCAGAAGAATAGTAATAGAATATGAGGAGTTGAGTATGTATGAGTGTGATATTTGTTTTGGATGTAATGTTTTGAATTGTAATAGTTTAAGGAGGGGAATCTTCTTTTTTTGAACCCTTGTGTTGGAAGGTTTAAATGGTGTAAGAGTGCAAATATTTATATAATGATGATTGTCCCAACTTTTCATTAGTACCAATCTTTAAGTAAATAATTAAAGTTAAATGGTTTTGGGTTTGTAGTAAACAATGTTTTAGCAACATTTGTTTTAGACCCTTGAAAACACTTTGGAAGAAATCTTATGGGTATATTTTAATAAAAGTATTTTAAAAGATAATAACGAGTATTAGAGTCTTTTATAAAAAAAATAGAAAATATTATGATTAACAGGTTATAAAAAGAGAAGTTCATTATAACAATGTTTTGGTAGTAATTGTTTTAATCTCTTTGATTATAATTTAAAGGTAAAAAAACATGTTAAATATACTTATAACATTTGAGTAAGTATATAAATACATTTTAAGTGTTAAAACTAATATAAGTAAAGAGAATATATATATATATATATATATATATATAAAGGAAATTTTAATTAATAAAGGAGTGTTAATTGATAAAGTAAGTTTAACTAAATAAAGAATGTTTTCGCATTTGATATTAGCTAAAGGAAGTTTATGGTGATTATCAATCTAATGAATTATTTTGAAATTAAGTTTTTCCGAAACCATTAAGAAGGGTTTAGAGATGTGTTATAATGAAAATATATTTATCTTTTGAAAAGAAATATGTTTTTAAGTAGACAATTTTGAAAAAATGAAAAATGATTCTTTATAAAGAAGTATCTTTATAAAGGTTTGAATAGAGGATGAAATTTTTATGAAATGTTTTCATAAATTTTTTTTGAAAGGTTAATAAATACATATGAAGTATATGGATTATTTCATCGCACGATTTAATCTCATATTCGAGTACAAAACTTTGATGTGTTTTGACACTTATCCGAAAGAGGGTTTATCACTCGATTCTTGGCAATGAAAATTGATGAGGGTTATGGTTGGATACTAGAGTTTTCTATCATAGTTGAGAGCTATGCAAGGAGAACTAAATTTCTGATTAGGAAGCCTGGGTAGAGTCCGCACTAAAGGATCGAGGGATCAATACCAGTTCGAAAGTAAAGTTGTGAATTCGAATAGAAGATCGAATCAGATATTGTGTATAGATGATCTATATACATCGTACGGGTATAATTTTAAAAATAAATATTTTGGGCAAAACCTCTGTGTCTTTATTTTGGGTAATTCGGGGGACGAAATTATTTTAAGAGGGGGAGTCTGTTACGACCCGCCAATTTATCACATTGATAAATTGAATTTATTTTTAAAAATATGATAATACAGATAATATCGCTTTAAGTGATAATAAATAATAGTAAATTTATTTTGAATAAATATTTACGAGAATATTTTCCTCAAAATTTATATCGATAAGTGGCATCGTATTTTAATATAGATTTATTTAAATTAAATCAAGGTTTATTGATTTAATGATTATTTTAATTATTCAAATAAATATTTTAAATAACAATAATTCATTTTAAATAGTTATAAATTGATAATGAATCATTTATAATAATTTTATAAAGGGATATATTTAATTTGAAAATATAAGAAAAAAACGATATCACTTTATCGGTATAATAGCGATTTTTGTAAATAATTTTAATATGAGTTTATTTGGTTTTATAATTCAAATATGATCATTTTATTCATCTAAATTGATAAGAAATTTAATTTTTAATTTTTTTACAGATATACGTACGTTAAATTATAAGTGAAAATGTGACCGATAATCGGTTCTTCGGATTTGAACGATTTAATGAACGAAAGTTATTCGAAGACATTCGAAGTGTTATACACCTACATATACATACATATATATGTTACACACACATGATAATATGCATATAAACATACATATATAAATATAATTAAGTATAAGAAATATAATATAAAATACATAATATATTTTAAAGCTTTCTTACTCCTTAAGCTTAAATAAGTCAACATATGCATACATGAGATGATGGAAGTGATGTGCACATGGGAAGGGGAGGTTCTAGCCATGCATATGGCGGGGGGAAGTGTGTTGGAGAAGCTTGAAATGGTGATAAAGTGATGATGTATGTATGGATACTTTTACTCTTCCTTTCCTATAAATACCCTACCATCTTCTCTTCATTTTCATTCATCTTCTTCTTCGTATTATCAAGCTTTTGCTTCCACTTTAATGGCTTCCATCCTAAGAGAAATAATATCCAAATTTATTTCAAAAAGAAATTAAATCATAATATATAGTTATATATAGTTAAAAACTTCAAAACAAGCTCAAATCTCCCCTCTCCACCTCCCAAACCCAAGGCACCACCTTCCACCACCCTTTGCCATGAGCTCCACCCCCTTCCCAACCTAGGTCGTGGGCACCAAGCCTAGGACGAGCCTCTTCAAGGCCCAAAGCTCGATTTCGTGGAGTTTAATTTCGAGATAGCGAAGCTATAACCATTTTAAATCTAGTTCGGGTGAAAATTAAGGTGAGAACTCCTAAACTATTACACTATATGTTGGATGATGATATGATTTTTGCAAATGGATGTTTAATATGCTTTGATCATCAAGTTTGGTTGTTTCCATATGAATATTGAAAATATATGCAAGTCAAGAATAAACACGTCGATAAGCACAAAGGAAATCACTTTCCTTGAATTAATGAAATGGTGTGTATGGATGTTAAACCTCTTTAAAAATGGTTTAAAATGATTTATAAATATTTAAAAGTGTTTTGGTGAAGTTTGAAACGAAATGGAAAATTTAGTCAAAAATAATAGCGTCGCGTAACGGCAATTCGCAATTTCACGCTATAAAAGTCAAACTAGTGTAAAAGTTGGAAAATAGCTCGGAATTCTTTGAGATAAGAATTTTCCAAGCAATTATATCCATAGTTTTCCAACAAAGAAAGAAAATCAAGATTTCGACAAGTGGATTTTGAAATATGAGTAAAACAAGTTTTGGAAAAATCTCGATTTTGCAGTTCGAAATACGAAACTGGATTTCTTTGAAAATGATGTTTTTTAAATGTTTAAAAAATGTGGAATAAATCTTATAAAATGTTTTAAAAGTGATTTGAGTAATAAAAATTAATTTTCAAATAATAAAAAGTCGTTCTGATCAATGTAGCTAAAAAAAGCACTTTCCGTAGCACTTTTCTTTAACTTTTGAAATATGGTTTTAAACTCAACGATTCTTTTCCAAATCTTTTATAAATGTTATCAAATGGATAATTAAGAGTTTTAATAATGATTTGCAGGTTTTCTAGCTTATTGAAGAGAGTTCAAATAAATGATTTAAAGAAAAAGTCATTATAAGGTTTAGTCTTGACTCTAAAAGCCGACGAGTAGACTGGATTTTTCAATTCATGAGATCCGGATGTGAGGTGCTTAAACTAAGGAGATGTTTAGGAGCAACCAGTGCCCTGGCTCACCTGGCCTCTTCTCTGGGCGAGGGATAGATAAGGTCGAAATGTTGGAAACGAGTTAAGTATAAAAAGATTTAAATTTTCCAAATTTAAATACAACTTTGATTTTATGGAGATGATCTTCTTGTGCTTGGTGTTAAATCCCAAAGAGGGAACTCGTATTATTCGTGGAATTTAAAAGGCAATTTCGTCGTTATTCCGCCCATAGTATTTATTGAATATGGGGATTGATATTGAGTAGAATTAGACGATATCTACAGATTATGAATATTTGATATTTACTGGATTTAGGATTTACATCCTGGATAACATGGTTTTAACTCAATCAAAATTATGAGTTTTGAATTAACAAATCTTTGTTAAGATTTATATGAAATGATTTTGGGAATGTTTTCCTAAGTGTAAAATGAAATGATTTTGAATTATTCAAATTAAGAAGGTTTCAAGCAATCAAAGGTTTTGATAAGAGAGGTTTAATATTTCCGTATATACTGGAGAAAATGTTTTGGAAATATATATCTCTAAAAGATATTTTGAAAAAAAGAACTTAATCAACTAAAGAATGATTTCCTATTCACAACCCTCTTTTTATCGATGATTGGATCGAAGGAACCGGGGTCGGATCTGGGAAATTCCTATCTGAAAACCACTTCGAACCAATGTATGCGTTCGAAAAATGAAGTCCTAATAGAGAGAATGAAGGATGAAGACCAAAGATCTTTGGGATGAAAGGACTGCTTGTTGGAAATCTTGGTTAGCTCCCAAATACTAAAGTAGTAGTGGTCCCTTCATTTCTGAAATTCTTTGGGTTGCAAGGACTTCTCGCTACTAATCATAGGGATAATTTCTGACAGGATGTGGTAGGAGGGTGCCTTCGGTTTCATTAAGTCCCATAACGAACTTGTATGGATGGATGTTTGGCATCGCATTCTTGAGATTTCATCATTGAATTTTATAAATATACATCTATTTGGTGGCGGAGAAGGCAACTTCTTTTAGCTTAACACCCTTCTCTGAGACGTAAGAGCTCGGAGGTTATATGTTTGTGGAAGTCAATAGAGATCGATGGAAGGGCAGTGTGGCATTTAAAGAAAGATGATGTGCTATGAGAAAGGAAATCGCTACCTCAAGCCACCTAGGAAATGACTGAAACAGGGTAGATGCAGCAAGGCTATATGGTTCGCAACCATTATGGTATGATCATCCCCTTCTAGATATATTTCTACCTGCTATGACGTTCGGGTTTAAATTAATGTGGATGTATGCTACGAGGATCCTTGGATAGGTCGGTAACGACTGGAGTGATGACATATTCGGTACTATCTAGTGAGAAGGTAGGCCCGTCTTGTGTTGGTAGAGGTGCAGATGTTCTGTTGACCTCGGTACATTCCTCTAGAGATGTACTGCAGGAAGGTTGTCCCTTCACCTGGTCATTTGTATGGAATCCATTCTCCAATAAGTGCCTGCAATTTTGTTTATAGAGCCTAGTATGCTGGAATTTAAAAATGGTAACAATTTTGGCTAAGATAAATAAGTTTACTTGAAAATGTTTTCAAATATATGTCATTAAAAATAATATCAAGTATTTTGATGTAAATTGTTTTGGTTATCATAAGGTAGAAACATGTTCTGTGTTTATGTGCGGCGTGGTCTTACGATATACCTTTTTGTTTTCAAAACGCATATTTTGAGTTCTCACACCAGTCCCATGACTGACCTGGAGTTTATTTTTCCTTTTCCTTAAACTCTGGGTGCCCTAATTTTCCTCAGGCAGCCTGGTAGTCAGGTTTAGTTTAGAAGAAAGCTGAAGGGAGCTCGAAGCATGGAGACAGAAGATTTTTCTGAAGATTTTTGTCTATTTCCACCACACTCTTGTACTATAGTATTCCGCAAATTTGTAAGGACAAGAATTTATAACCGTCTATGTTAACTCTGATAACTATATTTTAATTTCCATTGTAAAGATTATTTGTTGAAATAACATATGTGAGATTCTGTTCTGTCTTATTTTTCTTTCTTACCCTTGAGAATCCACTTCTCCGATATTTTGATTTACGGCACGTGAATACCGAGGATGTATTAATGTCAATTTCCGGGAGTCGAAGAAATGAGTCCTCACATAAATAATAACTAATGATAAGAAATACATTTTTGAAATTTTTTCACAAAAATAAATAGTTTGAAGAAATATTGATAATGTAACCGAAAAACTTTTTATTGGTAAATGACCTTTTATTCAATAAAAGTTGTTCCAATGTAATGAACTTCCTTTCTTACTACCAAAGACAATAATTAATACATTCTCGATATTCGTGTGCTGAGCATTTAATCGTCTGAAAGACAGGTCATTAGGGGTGAAAGAAAGAAAAGATATAAGAGGAAAAAAACTAAACAACATAGAATCTCACATGCAACGGAACAATATATTTCTAAACATAATATATTACAAAGTCATTTCAAAATGTTGCATTAGAGTCATACTAACACAAATTCTAACTTAGGATGGTTATAACAGTTTGTCCATACCTAACAGATAAAATATACATATAATACAGCAGAAAACAAGGTAATAAGTAGCAATCGATGACCTGCTCCAAGCTCCTCCAAAATGAATCTGCGGAAAAACCTGAACTACTTGGCTGCCCATTAAAATTTGAGCACCTAAGAGTTTAGGAAAAGAAAAAAAATAACTCCAGGTCAGACATGGATCTGGTGTGAGTAAAACATAAGTCTTTAATATTATAAAAACCTTATAATCAAAGGCATCTCGTAAGACCACACCAGACATAAACACAGATGAGTTTTTACCTTACGATAACCAAGCCACTTCTATATAAAATCCAGTGATATTATAATAATGTCCAGGTTTAAAGTAAATAAAGAAAATAGCTAAAATGCTTGCATCTGACGTTTTAACATAGTTGGGTACATCTAAAACGGTAAAGACGTGTATTGGAGAATGGATTCCATACTTTGATAAGATAAGGAACTACCTTCCGATGGTGCATCTCTAGATAAAATGCACCGGGGTCTGACAAGAACATTTTGTACCCCTGCCACACAGGACTGGCCTACCACTTGACTAGTAGTATCGAATATGATCATCCCACTTTTGGCCCCGAAGCATACATGAGTAGATACTAATCGATCTAGATTTGGAATGACCATACCTTAATGGGAGCGACCCACATGGCCCTGCTACATGCCCAATTTTTGTCATTTACCAATTGATGAGGCTTGAGGCTAAGTTTTACCCTTTTTGTATAGTACTTCCCACTTGGAATGCTAAAACTACCCTCCAGGCAACAATGCAATGCCAGCATTCATCCATACAAGTTGTCCAAGAGATGGACAAACGGAAGGCATGACTTCTACTACATCCATTTTGGGATCACCCTCATAATTAGTAGCAACCAGCCCTTGCACTTCAAAGAGCTCTGTCTTTAATTCCATATTCTTCAAGATGTCTTCACTTCGAAACACTTGAGTTGTATTGAAGTGGTTTTCGGATAACATATCTGATACCGGTCTCTTCGAAACAACATTCGATAGTTTTCGGTAAACTTAACCCCGATTCTCTTGAAAATAACTAGACAATATATAAGAGCGGAGATCACCTCCTAACTCTTAGTGGACGGATTTCCTTATCATTTGTCCTAGGAGAACGAAACGAGATTTATACGCATAGTACAACATCATCGGAGATGACTGTGCCATATAACTCGCATGTTTCTCCAAGATATTTTCAAAATCTGATAGTCGATTATTTAACTATCAGATAAATAAACTAAAACCAATTCCATTTGAGATTTATTTATCCATAGCAACCATTAAGCCTCAAAACAAATCTTTATTTAACAAATCTCTTTCAAAACCGTTTGTCTAAAACATTCATATACTTATCTCTCGGATACAAGTATATTCACAAAACATCTACGAATAACTTCATACTTCCAAATCATGTTAAAAAGAATTAAACAAATGTTGTTTAAATTGAAGGTAAGGACAACCCTAAACACTATCCCTCGGTGTTAAGTGTAGAACGGATGTTTCATACCACCATTTTTAAAAGGTCAGTTTAGAGAAACCCAGATCTCAAATTCTTTTTATACTTCTTTCGATAAATTATTTTTAATCAAATCTATTTCATTCATGAAATCTCTTTTACTAGAAATCCAAATCCATTTTAGAATACTTTCCAAACTTCTAAATTCATTTATAATACCCTTTTATAAATAATCAAAATAATTTATATAAATTGCTTTTTTAGATATCCAACTTTTCATATAAATTTCTTATAAATATCCAAATCTTTTTATAAACTCCCTTTATGAATATCCAAAACATTTTTTAAAACTTCTTTTATAATTATGCCAAAATCATTTATAAAACTTCTTTATAAACCTTTCCTATTTAAACAACTTCTTAAATAACCTTAAATCAATTCAGCTTTCTTTAATAAGCACATCCATTTTATAAATCTTCCTTATTTATGAAATCTTATTTGCTTAAAAACTCAAAACCATTTATCCAAAAACACCTTATAAATTTCCAAATTTCTTTATAATACTCTATATAAAAACTACTTTTTATAACATGGAAAACCATTCCCATTAGTTAAAAGCATCTTTAGTAAAACCATTTTTCAAATCATTCTTTAAAATCTTGTTCAAAATGCAATAACTTTGAAACCATTTCAAAAAGAAAATGAAATATTTATCCTTACAAAATCAAACGGAGGCTTAATGACCACAATGGTGCTTTTAATTTTGTTTTACTTTTCCAGTTTAACATGGCATTACATAACAACGGGTATATAAGGGATCAACACATAATAATCAATCAAGTTAAGTAAATGCCCAAGTTAATTGTAATAGCGGAAAGGTGTTTTGTTCTACTAGAAGATGTTATTTAGTTTTTCTAATCATATGGGGTTACTTAGAGTAAGTGACACAAAAATCCCTGATTTAAACCAAATTTGAAAAGAAATAGTTTAAAATAAAACTGATTACTTAAACTCAAAGCAATTTTAAAATAAATTAAAACCCTTGTAAATGAGAATCAAATCCTTGTTAAATAGTAATCAAACTCTAATTAAAGATAATTAATCCTTAATTAAACCTTATTAAAACATAATTAACTTTAATCAAAGATTTATTAAACAAAACCCTTTTTAAAATAGAAATAATTAATAATCATCTTAAATAATTAATTAAATAATAATTAATTAATCCTTAATTAAAAATTAAATAATAATTTATTTTAATTAGTAGCAAATCATGATTAACTTAATTGATTAACATTTAAGTATAAATACCATTATTAACAAATGATTAAGTACTAATTAACTTAATTAATTAATCGTTAAAAAAAAAATTAAATAATTCTTCTCTAGTTTCTTAATTAAAGTTCGAAAACATTTCCAAAAAGATTTCTAAGTGAAAACAAGTTTAGATTAGAAAAATAGTAAGATTTTCCTAACTGCGCATAACGACTATCACTATACGTACCCGTAAGTTTCAAAACTTGAAATTTTAGTTTTCTAATTTTTAAAACTTCACTTTGAATTCTTGTCTTCTTTAAAACAAGAAAAAAAATTTGAAATCAAAATCAAAGATTTAAACTTAAAAACATTTCGCTTTGAAACAAAAACAACTTTTCGACAAAAAGAGGGATTTCATAGTCGCTTTTAGTTAGCGAATCGCAATCTTCATGTCATGAACCCATATACAACACATAGAACATTCAATCACAATACCACATCATAACATTTAGCACAATAATAAGCAAGAATATTACTTCGCAAATACCTACCGACTTTTCCAATATTCAAGGTATAATCTTTATCGCCTACTCAAACTTCGGCATAAGCAATCAACTCCAAATCAACATATATGCATGCATACGCAACATAAAATATTACTACATAATTAAGCAACATTTTAACTCATAAAATTTACAACTTTAAAAAGTTAGTAACTTGAGTTTTAAAAACATGAACTTTACTCACCAAACGTGTTTTAAATCGAACCAAAGTTCGCTATGACTTAGCTAGAATGCCTTAGCCTCAAAATGTGGTGCGTTGGCTGGGTTTAGTAAGCAAAAAAGACTGGCCGAGGTTATGTTTGGCTTGGCCTTGCATGTCTTGGGTGGTTTTGGGCTTGCTTTGTGAAAAGAAGAGGTTTGGAAGTGAATGGAATGTAACGACCCAGATTTTTCGTTGTTTAATTTGGAATATTTAAATGGTTTTAAATATTTAATTTGAATTATAAATTGATTTTTGGATATGAAAGAGTTGGTTTTCATTTATAAAATAAATTCAGAATTTAAATATAGCGGGTTATTGGATAATTGAATTTAATAACGAAGGATTAGTTAAGATATTTAATCTTGAGTTTTTAGCTTGTTAAAAATATTTTAAAGGACTGTAAAATTTATATTGATAATAATAAAGGTAATAAAAGTTTTAAGTTTGAATTTAAAGATGATCTATTCAGTTTTAAAAAATATATCGTTTAAATCGACATTTAAAAATAGCCTTCCGAGGCACAGTCTCGGAATTCGACGAAACCAGTTTCATTGGATCCGTAATAGTGTATTATTATCTGGTTCCAAATTTTGTAGCGTTTGGAGTTGTCGTCTGGTCATACAGGATGTTAACGCGCTGAAATCTATATCGAAAATTTAACATAATAACTGGGTCCAAAAAGCTATCTTCTCTATACGATCGAATTAGGACCCGAAACCTTTTCATTTCGTTCGGAATGGGGGTATAACATTATAAATGCCTAGCGGCACGTCTCGATAGGAGGTCGAGATTTTGAATTGCAAATTCACGACGATTTGAATTTAAACACATATATATATTTCAACATTCAAATCTGTATTCTCATCAGCCTACTTTCTTTCACCATCAGACCTTTTTCCTTTCTCTTCAAATTACTATAGCAAGCCTATTCTAACACGCAAAGTACCTTCCTTCTTCATTTTATATCCACGCTTCAGTTCATAAAAAAGCAAGAAACGAAAGAAATTTCTACCAAAAACTCATAACTAGGATTTCAAAATTTATATCTTCCATCCACTATCCTTTTTTCCCTAAACCCATTTGAAACCAATCCTCTAACGCATTCGAACAAAAATGAATTAGTTCGTTTCTTTAAAAAAAACCAATCTCGAAATCGCGATCGATTAATACCGTGAGAAGGAACGATGGAAGGAGCGGAGCGATCGTTGTGGTTTGTTGTTGAGCAAGAGAACGCGAGAAGGGTTTCGCGGCCTTCTTCGCGAGGTCAGAAATCATCGGGTCGTTGTGAATGGAGCTCCGAGGTCGTGCAGGGGTACGAAGGTGGCACTTGTCTTTCGAGCGGTAGGGTTTTAGGGGTTCGAGGAGAGCAGTTGCCACAGGGGAGTTTGTCAGTTCGACGCTGGGATATAAGGTGCGATTTCAAATCGGCGCTGTTAGGGTTTCAACGAAGGTGGAGGCAGTGACTTTCGGTGGTCTCAAGCCGGGTAGCGTGGTGAGGTATAAGGCTGATTTGTTTTTTTATTTAATTTAACATACATACATATATATATATATATGTAGAGAAAATATCTATATACTGAAGAAGAAAATTTATAGTAAAGAAATGACTATTTATGTTATTTACAGAAAACAAAATATACATACTGTGACTTACCATTAAATTTCGATAAATACACACACACACACACACACATATATGTATAGGAAACGGTAGAAATATATATAGGTAAGGTTTGGAAAATATAGGAATTTTAAAATGTTGTAAAGTTTATATAAAAAAATTAGATTTTTTTAAACCTCTACAGACTATTTTTATAAGTATTTATGTCGCTTCAAAAGAAAAATAAATATACATATACATATTTTAATTTACTAGTTTATTTTAAAATAATGGATTTGGTGATTAATTTGTTCAATTAACTTATTTAATTTATTTTAGTTACTAAAAGATTTTTAAAGGAAAATTATTAGTTTAGAACTAAATCATTAGTTAATTAAATTTATCAAATTGTAATTAATTGTTCGGTTATCTCAAATGTTAATAAACCGTATAATGTTATACAAGGTCAAAAATCGTGAAATCAAGTCGAGATTGAAGTGGATTGCAAACGAAAATAAAGGTGAGAATTTCTCACTCATTCGGACTTACTTGTTAACATCAAATGTTAAATTTAAATTATTGGATGCCTGACTTGATTGATAAATTTGTAAATTATCTGTTGGATGATATTATATATATAATAGTATATATATATATATATTGGAGTGATTGATATTCCCGCATTATATAGCGGATGAGACCCTATGCGCCCCGCATAATAGCAGATGACCCTATATACCGCGATATCCCCCTCGAAGTGGGATTAGTATTTTATTTGTTGACTAATATCTGTGGATGCAGGGAAAAACAGGTTGGAGGGATCCAACAGGATTCCTCAAAAATATTTATTGTTCATATATATATTGATATATGTTATGATGGATAGATTGATATGGTTTGTGTGTGAATTGAATTATTAAATGTTAAATAGCATGGGAATTAAAATAGGCATTTTGAATACCAGAAATAATTAAATTTAAGGAATTTAAAAAGGGAATTTGAATAGTAAGTATTTATATTGTAAACTGGATTTATTCTGAAGGGAACTAAGTAGAATAAAAATATATTAACTAACTTGAGTTATACTTAACTATTTGAAAATTGGTTTAAGTATAGATTTGAAATTAAATTATATATTAAGGGCTTGACGAGATATTGGAATCGATAAATAGATTTGAAATAAAGTGGAATTTTATTAAAGGGTAATTTTTTTAAAATGAAATCATAAATAGAATTGGTTTTTATAAATAGATGGAAAACTCAAGGGAGTTTATAAATTTATAAATGGGGTTTATAAATGAGATAGATCGATAACAGTGGATATGTTAAAAATATAAGTTACGGTGTGAAACTTATATCGAGTTATGAAAATTGTTTTGAAAAGAAATAGTGGAATATATTTCGAATGTGAGAAATGTTGATATGGTCAATGTGATATGAATCAAGAGGAACCTATGAATTGAATTGGTAAATATCTGATTTTCTAAAAATAGATTTTTGTTGAGTAAATTGAAATTGTTTTAAAGCGAGATTTTAAGTTACCATACTATATAACTTTTAAAACTATTATCTGGATTTAGAATATCCCGAAGTTAGTTATTTTAATACTTAATATTTATTTAAATAAATTCTAATTTTATAATCAGCTTTGTAAATTAATTAGTAACTGGATATGAATTTTTAATGCTTTTAAGAAGTTGATATTTTAATTTACCTAAAACCATATTTTTAAAGGTAAACCATTATTCTTATTTCATACATATAATTTTAAATGTCTTAAAATTCAATTATGAATCCTCTCGAGATGGGAAGCAAAGTTAATTAAAATTGAATAAGATTTTAGGGGAAAGATCTTATAATGGTATTATGGAATTTAAATAAATTTCTAAAGCATAAGATAAGCAAACTTCGAAAGGTGAAATAAAATTCACAAGGGAAGAAGAAGTGAAACTGGAATTTTAAATAAGCATAAATGGCTTTGGAAATATTAAAGGAAATTAACTAAGGAGTTCTGGAGTTTATGGAATTCGTGTGAAATGAGTTTGAAAATTTACAAATAAAGTTGTAAATGATTTTTGAGAAAAGAAATAGGGAATAAAATGAATATTTTCCATGTGTTGAGTAACTAATGAAGTGGGAAAAGTATTCTAAATATTGGGCAAGGGTTGAAATTTGTTTCGTGAGAAAAAAAAGGATTTGAAAACTATTTTCCAAGTGTTGAAGTATGGAAATAATATCTTGTATAAATATTTTGAAATAAATTTTGGGGAATTTGTTTAAGGCCCGATGATTGCTTGTGGATGTTATATGATAGTTAAATAACCAACTATTAATATTGGCCAATGCGTTGATCATTTCGAAGAGACCGGGATCGGATTTAATTATCCAAAAACCACTTCGATTCGGTTTGAACGTTACGAAGGAATACCGTGAAGATGGTGATTCAGTTTGTCCAGACCCAGGGCAACTTGTATGGACGAATTCTATCAGACCATCGTCATTGGAGGACGGTGAGCATTCTAAGTGGATGTGTGCCAAAAAGGTAATCGTAGCCTCAAGCCTCATCAACCGGGAATGGCTAAAACAGGGGAAGTGCAGCAAGGCTAAGTGGGTAGCACCCAATTAGGGTAAGATTTCCCCTCTCTAGAGTCCCTTTATTTCGGTTGTGTAGCGGTTGTTAGCTCCAACGACGGGGTGATCTTATTTCGACTATCCAGTAAGGGGTAGCTTCGGTCTTATGTTGCAGGGGATTGGGAGTGGTCCTCGGTATGCTGATCTAGGCCAGGTACCGTGACGGGCGATACCCCAGTAGCCCTGCCATTGTATGGAATCCAATCTCCAATAAGCACCCGTACGGTTTTGATTGTGCCCAACTATGCTGGAACATGAGATGCAAGCATTTTAGCTATATTCTACTTACTTTCTATAGACACTATTATAATATCAGAGGATTTGATAAAAATCGTTTTGGTTATCGTAAGGTAAAAACCCGACATATTTATTTGTGGCGTGGTCTTACGAGATACCTTTTTTCAAAGGGTTTTCAAAACAAAATATAATAATCCAATTGAACGTGATTTTCTCACGCTGGTTTTCCAAACTGACTCGGGTATTGTTTTATTATGATGCTCGGGTCAAACCGAGTTGAACACATCCAGGATAATGTGCTATGGAGCTCAAGGGACGAGTTGGATGACAGAGACGTATCTTTGTACTTGAATTATTATTTCCGCTGTGTAAGGACAGATAATAAGCTGTCCAAAGTGATAGATGATTGTTGTATTCTGATAATGGTATGTATAAATAACAGTACAGATTTCTTTGTATTTAAAAGTTGTTATTATATATTGTATTTTGTTCCGCTGCGATTGTGAGACTCTGATGTTGTTATTTTCTTCTTCTTCTACCTCCTTCTTCTTTAACCCTGAAGACTCGTATTTCCATCCACTTTGAGTTGAATTGATATGGAATATTGTCGGCTCAAAGGGGTACGGATTTGCGGGCCTTGATATGGAAGGTGTTTAGGTATGTTTTTACACTACTTTCTCTATCTTTTCACTTAGAAAATTTAATTTGGAAGCCATTGAAGTGGACATGAAGAAGAAGCAAGCAAGTGAAGAAATGGAGTGGGATTTGTGTAACGAACCGTAAATTAATGGCTTTGTATTTGAATATTTAAATCATTTTTTAATATTTAAATAATGGATTTTAATAACCAAATAAAAAAAATTTAATTTTAATTAATGATATTAAAATCATTTTCAAATTTTATTTACCAAAATAATTAGTTCAAATAAAAATAGAAAATGTGACCAAAGAACGTTTTCCAAAATTTCAACTTTTCGGCCTTGGAAAGTCGTCGTAAAGGCTGTGCACATTTTTGGATAACTCATATACACATACACACATGCACATATGTCATGTGATAGATTAATGATAGTGTTAAAATAAATAAACCATGCTTAGAATAAAAGAAAACAAGATTTGACCTAAAAAAATAAAATAAAACCTAAATAACATAACAGAGTACTTTATCATAACCTAAGCTACCTAGGTTAGTACACAAATCATGGTGGAATATGGACAAGTGAGGGGTGCATGTGCACCTAGGGAGAGGGAAGAGGCATGGATGCATGCACATGACAACATTTAATATATTTAAAATGTTAAAGTTAATTTAATTTATAACTTCATTTCCTTCACCTATAAATACTCCTTATCCCAC
The DNA here is from genome assembly GCA_030737815.1 of Allium fistulosum. NCBI lineage: Eukaryota > Viridiplantae > Streptophyta > Magnoliopsida > Asparagales > Amaryllidaceae > Allium > Allium fistulosum. The sequence continues at coordinate 1,293,617,149 of CM060902.1, forward strand.
ACTTTTTCCACTTTACATATTCATTTCTATCTTCATTTCTCTTCTCTTCATATGCATGAATACTTCCATGGCTTAAAAGAGAAATTCCCAAGCCAAAAACTAGTGAATACACTTCCAAAAATCAATTTAAACTCCATATATTCATCTACAAAAACTCCTCTATAAAAAAAACCATTCCCACCTCAAAATCCAAGGCCGAGCCCCATATTGCGTAGGTCGAACCATAACCCAGCCTATTAAGGGGCTAAAAGTCCAAGTTAAGGTGTCGTGAAGATTGTTCGTGAATTCAGCAACTTGTTGTGGTGATCTGGTTAAGTTAGAGGTGTTTTTGTGAGTATAGCTTCCACCTTTAAAAGATAAAATTTTAAACTATATTTGTGCTCATATTTGTAGCTATTGAATGCTTATTGTATAGTTGTGATAATGGTTTGGTTTGTTGCTTGGAAGTTAGTCACTTTGGAAAATTAGTAAGTGAATCAATAGTTATATGAAAATCTAGTAGTTAAACTAATTCCGTTGTTAATAAATGCTTGATATATGTGGTATTATTGTAAATTACCATGTATATATGCTCATGCCTTTGTTTTGTGATGTGTGGTTATGTTGCGAATGCCATATTCTTGAATTCTGAAATGTCCATATAACGATAATCGCTATGTCGGCACTTTCAGAAAATCACATTTTATCGAAACCATTTGGTTTCATTATCGTGCTTGGAATTATTTTACAAGTTAAGCAAGTTTTTGATTAATGACATTTTCAAAAATATTTAATTATTTTAATAATGATTATTTAATTTAATTAATTATTTAATTAATAAAGATTAAAGTTAAACTTAATAACGATGTATTTAAAATTTAACTAATTTCTCAGTTAATGATGTTTTAAATTTAATTAATTATTTTATTTAATGATGTTTAAGGTTACTTAATCTTCTAATAATGATGGACTAAAGTTAAATAATCAACTTACTAATGATGTTTTTTAAATTAATTAAACTTTTAATTGATGACTTTTAAAAATTAATAAATCTATTTAACCTTAAATAAATCTTTTCTTAAATAAAGTTCTAAATTTATTAATCACTTTTAAATAATGATATTTAATTAGTATTTAATTTATTTAACCAATTGTATTATTAATTAATTGAATTAAAGATGTTTTAAAGGAGATTTACCCTTTTTAACTAAAGGTTATTGAAGTAAATTAATCAGCTTAGTTAACGAAATTTTAAAGTTAATTAATCAATGTAATAAGGATGTTTTAAGTTGTTAAATCCTTTTTATAATGATGTTTCAAATTTAGTAAACCCTTTAACAAAGGGTTTTAAAGCTAGTACTTGTAATGTGGGGCCAACTACGAATTCAGGTTTTTAGAAGAGAAGGTTTAATTCATTTATGGAAATGAATTAATTTCCGTAAAGCAATTCACTTGTATGGAAACGGTTTATTTGTATAATTAGCACTAAACATCGAATAAGTAGACTTATCGCAATTTCGAAAGTTAAGAATAATCGTGGGACATGACTTTGAGGTAACACTACCTTGACTTGTTCGGTATTATTGTTAACCAAGAAATAGTACGAGTTTGAATTCGATGTGTGGTGGTAAGTATAAAAAACTTAATTTCCATATATGATCGTTTTATATCCTCGATAGTTGGTTTCTTAGCTATCGGTTACTTCAGCTTCTCTATTATCGTAGTTCTAAGATGATTTGTTGCCCCGTTGAGCTTTGTTATCCTTTGTCGGTAAATGGCTGAACCCAAAGCGCGAAAGTACGTTGAACTATATGGGGTTGCTCCCATTAAAAGGGTATTTCACATCTCATCTAGATCAGATTCATTTGCGCATTTAGATGAGAAATATTTGGATACTCGGTAAGGTTTGGAGGGGTCCAGCTGGTACATTTTCGAGAAATGTCGTGGAATATATGAGCTTCTTAGAAGTATGTTACTAGAGGTATATTTCAAGGGTGGTGCACCTTCCTAGTCATTTGTTGGAGACTTTCTTTTCTTATTTGATTTGAAACTTCAAATTTATTTCCTTATTTGCACCGGGAAGATTCAATCACTCGTTAAGTTTAATTATTTATCCATTCTTTATGTTTGGATGCTGATTTATGTGAGAGTAAATCTATTTCGTGTTCAGCAGCGTGGTCTCACATGTTTTTGTTTAATTTCACACGTATTGTTTAAAGTTTTGCTCATACCAGACCTATCATTTAACCTGAGTTGTTTATTTTCCCTAAACTCTCAAGTATTCTGTTTGAGTAGTCCGAGAGTAGTAGGTCTTTATGGGCTCATTTGAAGACGGCATCCGAGCAGGAGGCTTTTATCTACTTAGTTATCTATTCCGCTGTGTTTTCCGGTTTGTGTAAGTGTATTTTGTTTTAGCAGTTGTAAAGGTAGGATGTTATAACTGCCTAAGCTGATTTGTATTACTTTTGTGTAACTCTGATAACTCACTGTTAAGGATTAACCCTATGTACTATTGACTGTTATGTTTTATTTAGCAGTTTCGTTGTGAGGTTTTCTATTCTGTTCTTTATTTCACCCCATGATGATTCATCTTTCCGATGCTTTACCAATAGTACATGGACACTGAGGATGTGTTAAGTGTCATTCCTAGGGGTTAGAAAGGTGGGTCATCACAGTTGGTATTAGAGCTTCGGTTGAGCAAATACCTTAGGCTGATTGGGGTACAACTCATTAAAGATAGGGTAAGTCGAGCCTTAGATTGAGTTAAACTTGAGAGAGCGTTTCATTTTCTCCCATAAGTGTCTAGTTTTAGATCCTTTGATGCAGTTTCCCTTTTGTTCATCTTTGACTCTATCTTTGTATTCTATAAATGGCAGAGCTCCTAGAAATGGGCCAATTGTAGAGCCGGTAGTAGAAGCAGTGATGCAAGTTCAGCCGTCTCAGAATTTTGCGACCTTGTGCAAGAATTACACTGCTTTAGGTGGTAAGCCTTTTTATGGAACATAAGATATTTTGGGAGTTCTGACATGGCTCCACTCTTGTGAAAGGATATTCGGGGACCTTCAGTTGGGATATGCCAGAAAGAGACTGTTGGCATTGCGTCAGCTTAAGAAAGTAGCAATGGATTGGTGGAATTCAGTCACCATGAATACACTAGAAGAAGATTTCTCTTAGGCGAAGTTTAAAGAGGTTTTTGATGCTCAGTTTATCCAGAGTTAGGAAGGACTCAGTTGTTCTGAAGTTTCGTGGATTTGAAACAAGGTGAGATGTCAATGGCGCTGTTTGAGCATAGATTCAATGCATTATCCTACGTCGAACCAGGATTGATTGATATGCCACTAAAAAAGAATGAAATGTTTGTGAAAGGAATACAACAAGAATTCCATCAGGAAATGAACAATCATCTCAACGGTATTATTTGTACCAAAAATGGGCACAACACTCTTCGGAAGTTTTTGAAGAGATAAAAATGAAGAAACTAAATGGAAAAAGAGGATTATCTAACAAAAACTCCAAAAACAAACATGTAAACAATAAAAATGCACAGAAACACAAGAATTTAGAGTGGTTCGGCGTATTTCCTATGTCCACTATGAAGTTGATCACTTTATTGATGTTTCTTTGATGATTACAATTGATTGCAGCCAATTACAGCGAATTAAAGTTATGAAATTCGAGTACAATAGCAGAAATGGAGATTAGAATTGAATCCGATAGAGTCTGGGCATTGGAGCATCAAAAAGATCCTTTCTCTATAGGCCCTGGGGCTCTATTTATAGGTGAAGGAGGCTGATATTTCGCTCAGATTTCGGGAGACTTCTTCTGGCACGTGAGTAGGCCCACGCGATCGAGCCCATGAAGTTTCGGCTTGATCCACGATCGATACGAATGAATTTCATATCGATCAAGATTTCATCCAATGGAGTTGAAACTTGGTGTGAACATTCATTATCTTGTACGTCAGCTCCAGTGAAAATTTCATAGCATTTGGACTGGTGGATCGCGAGATATGATCGATACGAATTGGTGTTATTCGGCAGGCTGTTTCGTTCGAATCGATCATTTCGACTCGATCATTTCGAATCGATGGTTGCATGTGCCTCGGTGATGACCTGGCGCACACTCTTCAGATCGATCCACTTTTTATTCCGAGTTGATCGAGTCGCCCCATTGTTCGTATCGATGCAATTGTCTTGTTCGAATCGATCATTAGCGCGCTCTTCATATAGATCTGCAGTATGCTCTGTTCGAATCGATGGAGACGGTCTAGTTCGTATCGATGAAGACGACGTAGTTCGCATCGATGGAGGTGGTCCTTATTCGTATCGATCAAGGTTGCTTCCACTTGATGGATACGAACAAGCAATATCATGATGGATACGAATAGTGTTTGTTCAATGGATACGAACTAATGATTCTCTGATGGATACGAACAAGCGTGAGTCGATGGATTCGAACAAGGCTCTCCTGATGGATGTGAAGTAGCGCATCTTAATGGATTCGAACAGATGTTCGTCGATGGACGCGAAGTGGACATTGGACGAACGATGTAAACTAGGGTTTGACGATGGATACGAATCTGATCGATTTGAAATGTGGCCTGCTGATGGATACAAAATTAAGGCTATTTCCTCCAACTTGCATCGATCATAACTCGAGCATATGAACTCGGATTGACTTGAAATTTGGAATTTTGACTTTCATGGCTTCACTTGTCGTGTCATATCAATTGTAGCTTGATCTGGACTCAGATAAAATTCATCGATATCCATAGTGAGCCTGCGCATAACCGATCTCCAAAACGAGCCGTCATTGGTTTCTAGTCAAGTTCTTGGTGCCACGGCCTTGCCAAAAGGCGGGATAACATTTGCCCCCCAAAGCAAGTCTCTTGTAAACATGACGTGCTTTGAAAAGCTGCAACCTTCACTTTGAACAGTTACCATCTTTTCGTTGAAAGTTGTAATCTTTGATTGATTTCCCCAGTAATGCGAACTGTTGATTGTCAATCGTTGTACCCTGTATTGTTGTAACCGATTGCTGTATGACAGGGATTAGCTGTTTGTTGTCGTAATCGTTATCAGGTAAATATCCAATTCCTGTGAATGTTGAAAATTGAATGTTAGTTCGATATATATGCATATATGTTAATCTGACTCTTGCTGACATTGCTCGTTCATGAGTCGTTGTCAGTTTATCTCATATCGAATCCCGTATCGATCCTCTCCTGAATTGATGTGAAATTCGAATTGTAACAACACTTGATGGTTGTTTTTGAATGTTCCTTCGTATCGATCCTCTCCTAGATCGATGTAAAAGGTTGAAATGTGGTTATTCGCATCGGTATACTTCGCATTGATGGATACGAAATGAACAGTTCGTATCGATGATATGAACATTGATGGATATAAAATGATCGATCGCATTGATGGTTACGAACTTTGTTGGACTCCATTGCAGTGGTCTTCATTTTCGTATCGATGGACATTGGCCTCTGGGGGCGGTGATTTGATGGATTCGAACTGCGTAGTTCGCATCGATGCACTGTGGATGGAGTCGAAAATGATCGACACGAACAGAAGTCTCAAATCGATGGACCTTGGTGATAATTTCGCTTCGATTAAGGCTCGTATTTATGGACTCGAACGGCTTGTTCGAATCGATCTGGTGGAACCATTGTAACTGGTCGAGTTTACCAGGAGGCGAAACATTTTTTCTTCCACATTTTGAGTCCATATAAATACTTTTGGACTTGGCCATTTTCTCTCTACTTGCTCATTTCTTCTGCGGCCCTTCGATCAGATTTCGAAAGCAAAAAAGACCGCGTTCGCCTTCAAATCAACCCAAGTCCTAATCCCCAAACTTATCACTCGAACTAGGTAATTAATCAACGAATCCATATAGACATCGACAAGACTCGAGTGTTGACGCCATCTCGCCCTGGATAACGGCCAGTTTCGACGTCGTCGACGTTGGAATGGGAATGGAGTGAGGTCAAGGAGGTATTCCAATGGTGCCATGGCTGTTTGGGGAAGAAGAAGAGTAAATGATGGAGACGTGGGAGTCACTGGCTTTCGCTCTCTAGCTTCAAACTCGTATCGATACGAGGTGGAGGAAGCTGCTTAGCATCGATCTGGAATTATGGGAATTTCACATCGATTTAAGATGATGAACACGAAATCATAGATTTTGGAATCGATACGAAGCGCATTGGTCTCCAACGATCGATACGACGCCAAGAATTTGGCATCGGTTCGAAGGGCAGTGACTTTTTGTCTGATCGATACGAAACTACCGAGCTTCGATCGATACGAAGTTAATGGGCTTTGATCGATACGAAACCAGGGTTTCGAATCGATACGAAATTAAGGCTCTGGTCAATGCGAACTGAGCATTCTGAGACCGGTGTCGAGCTAAGGCCTTTGCAATGAATGATCTGAGTTTTGGCTTTAACGAACACGAACTTCATACAAATTTGAACACTTGATTCCGACGAGCTTCGGCCTTGCATAATTGGACGTAATTGCGGAACATCATATTTGACTGCTCTTCGAAGCTCGTCGATGGAACTGCAATTTGAAAAAATCCCTAACAAACTTTAACTCGGATCGGTCTCTAAAGTCTGGATGGCACGGTTGTGACGGTCAGCGGTGACGGTCACTTCCAGTATTGCAACACCGCACTTGCATAACACATTCACACACTTTACACTGGGGGAAGCACGAGTGTTATTGTCGTCTAATGATGATTTCTCATAAGCTAGTTAGTAATGGAATCTTCAAGCTCACAGCAACAGGAAGTTCAGAGTTTAATTCCTCCAATAATCGAGATACCGGCCATCGAGGCCGAAGTCATTGATCCAGCTCCGGACGAGTTTCTAGGTGCCCGGTTCCTTTGCCGTCCACAAGACTCTGTGCCGTCCGGCATTTTCGAAGATATGCTGGGACGGATATGCTCAAGACATGGCTTGTCGCTCGATGACGTATTACTGCCAAGGCCAGATGATAGACCGCATGCTCCCCCGGAGGGGTTTACCGCTTTCAATCGTCATGCTTGCACAGCAGGGACACTTCCTCCATTTAATCAGTATATAAGGGAATGCTGTCATTCCTTGGAATCGCTCCATCCCAGCTACACCCCAACGGATATGCCTTGCTGAATAGCACTTTCATTGTTTTTATGGAAATTCTTTTTCGACCACCAAACCCGATCGAGATTAGATACCTTTTTAACTTCAAAAGTAGGGGAGATGGCCCATCTTTCACTTTCCTGGAGTCAGTCAGGAACTGCCAAGTAGTAACCGGATCCTGGGGAAGGCTGAGTTACTTTAAAACAGAATGGTTCTACGTTCGATGCCCCCCTGGATTCGCTAGGCGATGGTTGGATAGACGTAAGCATTGCAGTCTTTCTCAAGAATTACCGATATAATAATAATCGTTCTTAAAACTAACATACTTCTCTTCTTTTACAGCCGCAATCTCACAACCTGAAGGTGGGTATTTCAAAGAGTTAGTACGGATCCTCCAAGCAGTTCCAGGTGAAGAGAGGAACATTGACTTGGTTCTAACCGACAGAAACTTGAGAATTGTCGGGCTGAATGAACGGAAGCAAAGCATAAGGCTGGAAGGGACACTTAGGGCGGTCTCGAAGAAGCAGGTGAAACGCAAAGCGCCCGGTGTCGTGACAACCGAAGGGGTTGATCCGGAGAGAACACCCACTGATGATGAACTTATAGCTGGGCCTTTTGGCATTTTTCAGGACTCAGAATGAAGGAGAAAAGGCAAGGCAGTTGCTCATAAGCGTTCTAAATCCATGAGATTGAAATCCGTGGTTGTGTCTTTGCCTGTTCCTGGAATTAGAATTTCGGAGGCTCCTCCCCTGCAAGTAGAGAATCCTTTCGAAGGGCTTGCTGATTTTCCGATTCCGAATTATGTGTCATTTCAACATGACACAGGGATGGAGGAGCTTGACAGTGCTCTTGATCTGAGCGAGTCGCTTGCAATGAGTGCTTCCGACATTTCCGGTTGGTCGGGGAGTTTCATATATATACAACTCATTGCACTACATGATTCATAATCGTAAATCGTCCAATCCAACAGATCACTAACTTTTCTTTTGTTTCGCACTCACAGGTACGATGTCTGGGAGCGGATCGATGTTAGGGAACCTTTGCTCGGCTCGAAAGTCTTCTTCTTATTATGATTGCCGCAGGAGAGATTCGGATAGAGACCGCGATCGCGAGTACTCCAATCAGGACAAATACGAACGAGATAGGGATAGAGACTATAGACACCGATCTAGGTCCCGTTCTCCACCTCTTAGAATTCCATCTCCACCTCCTGTTCAGACTTCATATCCACCAGAGCCTCCACGACACATATCATCTTCTCACACTTCTAGACCCGAAACTCATCTCCAGAGAGTCGAAAACATGGCCCTCATAATTGCAGAGCAGGTCACAACTGAGCCCATGGGGGAAGGGGCTATTAAAATCGCTCAGCTGAGGAAGGAGTTCCCGAACATATGCTTCGAAGGCTACGTCTTTCCTCCTCATTTAAAGAGAATTCCATTGGGGGCGGAGAACATGATGCATGATTACATTCATGACATCTATGCCCCGTATAGAGAGTGGGCGAAGGCAGCAGAAAAAGCTTCCAAGGTGGCCTTTGAGTGAGCCAAAGCGATTGAAAAGATGGAGTCCAAACTCGCTCAAAAAGACCGAATCATCCAAGCGCTCAATACCGAGGCCGAGTCTTCTAAGAAATCTGAAATTGAGGCCACCAAAAAAGCTGATGAAGCGAATGTGGCGATGGAGAGGTTGAGGCAGACACACGTTGCCTTGGTGGAGGAGATGGGCCACCGAAATACTACAGTCACCCCCGAATGGGATGCGGCGGTCATGGAACTCAACGAGCTTAAGGCCAAATTCTCTGACATGGCCAAGGAAAGGGATGATGTGAACAACGCAGCCCAGGAGGCATGCGAATAGGCTGTCTTGCTCCGTGGTGAACGGGATGCGGCTGTGGCTAAGGTCCGTGAGGTGGAGAATAAGGTTTAGGAGGAGGTGAAATCGGCCGAGTCCAGGCTAGAAGCCGATATTGAAGATCTTCTTGTCGTTTACAACGCCAACGTGTTGAGGCATAGAGGTCTAGCCTGGCTCGATGATTACCCGGCACATCTATATAACGCCTGGGCCGATTGGTTGAGGAGGAGAAGGCGGTGCATTTGGGAGTCTGTCGATGAGTTTGAGCTCGAGAATCGTCTACTGAATGAAGATGAAAGGAAGATTCTCCACGAGTCAATGATTTCTTATGAGAAGGGGAGACTCGGCACCCAGTACTTGGAAGTAGGAGAAGGTTCAGGGGTTGACCATCATGATGCAAGTCTTGAAGTTCCAGCGTCAACTCAACCTGAACCCTTATCTACGGTGGATCCCCAAACTGTTCCTGCCTACAATCCAGATCAGCAGCAGATATCTCCGGCTATAGAGCAAGTTGTTTAAGCCGCTCAGCCATCTAAGAACCAAACTGAGGAAGGTACTCTGAACATTCTTCATACTTGTTCGAGATCGATAGCTTTATTTGATTTGTTTACTAACAGTCCCTTTTCCTTTGTCCAGTGATTGATGCTGCACCGATCGTGCTTCCTGCAGCCCAAGGATCACATCAAACGCAGGAGGCCGTCATCACTGAAGCGACCACCATAACTACAACTGCGTCACTCGATGAAATGCAGGGAAGCACGCTTGTTTTGATGATCTGATGATGGAGGAACTCTTTCGTTGTCATAGCGATCCTTTTGCCGACCTGCCATTTGTTATGTGTGGAGGCGCTCCTGCTACAAGCTCTTTAATGCCAACCACTGATGCTCCCAGCGAGGCCCGAGCGATTAATGAGGAGGAAATATTGGCCGAGATCGACGTTGAGATGGAAGCAGCGGCTCATAGTGGCAGTTTTGGAGGTGGGATGGCGGCACCTGGTCCAGCTCCGCTCAAAATGATATCTCCTGGTGGTACAATTTTCGACACTAGTGTGCCCATTCCACCTTCTACACTTGATCATGTTCCTCCGACTCCGCCCGCACGAAGCATCCCTATTCATTCGAGCTCGGAGGAGGATGTCGAGATCATGCCCTCGCTTGGAGACTGACCACCAAAGAGTAAGGGTTCAAAGAGGAAAGTTAGTGGTGGCTCCAGCAGGTTTACACCGAGGAAGAAGTCGAGAGAGAAGAATAAATAGATAGGCCTCTTCAATTTGTTCTAAGTATATAGGGATTTATTTTTGGTTTTTCTTTTGTAGGTCGTGTATAGATGCGGGTTCGGCCCCTGCTAGAAGGAATTTCTTGGAACAAACTTGTACATGAATTTCTTTCACAAACAGTAGAAATGAAACTTTCTTTTTTGGCTTCTTCTCAGTTATTGTGTATTCGCCTAAGTGTTTCAATATCTGAAGTGCGCTTGTGAAGTTTCAGCTTTCGAGTCAAGTTTGTTTTTGTTCGCTAGGTTCAAAAACTGCGGACACGGTTCATGACCGCGAAGCGAGTTGAATTTTGACGTCGCACTGCCTCAGTCAATGGTTGATACTCAAGTTTTGCCCCCCAATCTTGGGGATGAGTTGTAGAACATCAGCCAACGATTGCATCTCACTTATATCACGTTGAGTCTAGTGCCACTGAACAGATGTTTGAGACAGGTGGAGATTGGGTGGTTCAACCACACTTGCTTGATTATCAATGATCATACCCGCACTTCGGGGATTTTTATTTGTTTACTGGCGGTTGGTTACGCCGATTTAGATTTTAACTATATGTCCGCGCTCTGGGGACTCGGAGTCGACATTTATACTCCGAGTCACACTCTGGGAGTTCGAAGTTGGTATTTATACTCCAATTCACGCTCTGGGAATTTGGAGTTGATATTTATACTCCGTTTCGCACTCTGCGAATCCAGAGTTGATGTTTATACTCCGTTTCGCACTTTGGGAATCTAGAGTTGGCGTTTATACTTCAATTCGCACTCTGGAATTTGGAGTTAATGTTTATACTCCGACTCGCACTCTGGGAGTTCGGAGTTGGTAAACAGATGGTCGGTCACATCTGCTGCATGTTTTTGGATTTCGCTCGCACTCTGGGAACGAAAGGTGTATCAGGATCGTGGATGGTCGGATCACATCCACCCTGAGTTAACAAGTGAGGTCGTTAGATGGACAGGTCCATCCTCCTTAAACTTGGTTCAGATACGGACGAGGTCGCTAGGTGGATGGATCCACCCTCCTCGCATTTGTAAATTTATACTCCAGTTCGCACTCTGGGAATCTGGAGTTAAGTGAAGGATTGTCGTGTATCAATCCTTTTTTGACTTTGGTGTGATGGCTTGCCCCCGAGCTCGGGTTTCACTTAGGGAGTGACGGGTTGCATCACAGTCACTCCCTATTTGAATAAATCCCACCGTATGGTGGAACTTAGCTCACTGTGCATGGTGATGATCATATGAAGTATTTCAAGTAAATCACGCCTCTGGCTCAAAGAGATTGCATTTTATTACTGAAATAAGAAAATATGGTAAAGTCAGTTGCCTTATTACCAATTCTAATTTCGAAATGCAGAAACAAATTGCAAATGGAAAATAAACTAAATGAATAAACATAGCCTGTTATGTGTAGTAGCGACGAAGACTCTCGCTGTTCCAGGCTCTTGGCAAAGTAAGACCGTCGACGGTCGATAATTTGAATGTGCCATCTCCGAGCCTTCGTTCAATAACATACGGTCCTTCCCATGTTGGCTTCATATGTGAAGGGACCGGATAGATTCTTTTCAGGACGAGATCGCCTAGTTCAAAGGTTCGCGGGCGGACCTTGGCGTTGTACAATCGGGCGACTCGACTTCGATACGCGGCTGCCCTCAAATCAGCCTCTTCACGCTTCTCATCTAGTAAATTGAGAGATTCATCAAGTAATATAGCATTTGTCTTCGGATCATAGTATGTCACACGATGAGAAGGTACTTCTAGCTCGACTGGAATATTAGCTTCTGAACCATAAGAGAGAGAATGGAGTGTGACCGGTCGCGGACTTGTGGGTTGTTTTGTAAGCCCATAAAGCCATAGGAAGTTCATCGACCCACTTGCCCTTGACCTTTTCCGGTCGTTTTTTCAGAATGGACTTTATAACTTTATTGACCACTTCGACCTGTCCGTTCGCTTGAGGGTGTGCAACTGCAGAGAATTTCTTTTGAATGTGAAACTATTTGCAGAAATCTTTAAATTCAACACTGTCGAATTGGGTTTCGTTATCAGTAATAATGGTGTGTGGGAGACCGAATCGACAGATAATGTTGCGTACTACAAAATTGATCACATTTTTAATCATTATGGTAGAAAGAGGTTCAACTTCAGCCCACTTTGTAAAGTAATCAACTGCGACGATGGCGTACTTCACACCACTTTTTGCCAGAGGTAGAGTACCAATGATGTCGATGCCCCATATTGCAAACGGCCATGGGTGACCATTTGCGTTATCTCGGTAGGTGGGGCTATAGGAATTCGAGCATGCTTCTGACATTTACCACACTTCTTTTCATAATCCGACGCATCGCGATTCACAGTCGGCCAATAATATCTGTATCGAAGTATTTTCTTGGCAAGTGCTTGCTCCCCAGTGTGATCGCCACATTCTCCCTCGTGTACATCGCGTAATACTCGTTTAATTTCATCGTAAGCGATACACCGGAGTAAAGGAACAGAGTACCCTCTTATGTACATGACTCCATTCTGGATGGTGAATCGCGAGGCCTTCCGGAGGACTTGTCTTTTTTCACTTCTGAGCTCCGACAGGATTCCGTGCTCAAGGTAACTTCTGAATGGAGTCATCCATGACTCTTTATCGAGAACGGTTTCACATACCCGATCTGTTTCTGCAAGGTCAATACTTGGGGAAGGTAACGTCTCTACGGGAACGAGTCCCATTTGTTGAGCTTCACCTGTGCTGGATAACTTCACCAATGAATCGGCTTTTTGATTGCGTTCTCGAGGTATGCAATAAATGGCATAGTAATCAAACTGATCCAGTATTTCCTGAACTCGAGCTAAGTAGGCAGCCAGCCTTCGATCCCTCGCTTGATATTCTCCCCGAATTTGACACACAACTAATTGTGAATCACAATAATATTCCACAGTGATGATTCTCAAATCTCTGGCAAGTTTCAATCCAGCTAAGAGGGCTTCATATTCAGCTTCATTATTGGTTGCATGAAAATCGAACTTTAAAGCATAACATATAGATCGACCTTCGGGGGTTTCAAGTACAACCCCAGAGCCCGAACACCGGTCGTTTGATGCACCATCAGTGTACAGCTTCCAGACGTATTCGGGAGATTCACTGGTTTCGGGCAAGTCCTCTGGAATGGTAAATTCAGCTATGAAATCGGCTAGGACTTGTCCTTGAATGGCTCGTCTTGGAGTAAAGTAATATCAAACTGACTCAGTTCGATGTTCCACTTGAGTAACCTACCAAACGTCTCAGGCCGCGTAAGGACCTATCGTAACGGCTGGTCGGTGTAAACAATAATAGGATGTGCCTGGAAATACGGACGGAGCTTCCTTGATGCAATAACAAGGCAATAAGCCAACTTCTCTAGTTTAGGATAATTCCTTTCAACTCCAGTCAATCGTTTACTGATGTAGTATATTGGCTTCTGTATCCTGTCTTCTTCTCGAATTAAGGTAGCGCTGATAGCGTTTTCTGATATCGCCAAGTGAACGTACAACTTCTCATGATCAATGGGCTTTGACAGGATAGGTGGTGTGGATAGATGCTGAATTAGTGCTTGGAAAGCGCCCTCACACTCCATGGTCGACTCAAAGTTCCGTTTTCCTTTCCGGATCAGATCGAAGAAGGGAATGCATTTGTCAGTGGACTTTGAAATGAACCTGCTCAGTGCTGCTACTTTACCATTAAGACTCTAGACTTGCTTTATAGTTTTCGGAGTTTCAAGATTTCTGATTGCCCAGATCTTTTCAGGATTAGCTTCGATTCCTCGAGCATTGACGATAAACCCAAGGAATTTCCCGGATGCAACTCCAAAATGACATTTCAGTGGGTTGAGCTTCATTCTGTATTCTTGAAGTATGTTAAACATAGTTTCTAGGTCTTTAATATGGTCAATGGAAAATCGTGACTTCATAAGCATGTCGTCTACATATACTTCCATGGTTTTCCCAATCTGATTGGCAAACATCTGATTGACCAATCGTTGATGAGTAGCCTTGGCATTCTTGAGTCCGACTGGTATAACTTTGTAGCAATAAAGTCCCAGATTGGTTACGAAGCTGGTATGTTCTTGATCATGTAAATGCATTGGTATCTGATTGTATCCAGAATACGCATCCATGAAGGATAAGAGTTCATGTACAGCTGTTGAGTCTACTAGCTGATCAATTCTGGGAAGCGGAAAACTGTCTTTAGGACAAGCTTTATTCAGATCGGAGTAATCGACACATGTTCTTTATTTACCGTTTGACTTTCGAACAAGCACGGGATTTGACGCCCATTTGGGATATAGCGCATCTCGAATGAACCCGTTTGCTTTAAGCTTTTCTACCTCTTCTTTAAGGGCGGCAGATCTCTCTTGATCCATACCACGTCTTTTCTGTTTGACCGGGACATGCCACGGGTCAATATTCAGAGTGTGGCTCGCGATGTCTGGCGAGATCCCACACATATCAGAATGCGTCCAGGCGAATACGTCAAGATTCGCCCGTAGAAACTCAACCAATTCCACTTAAGTTTGCTGGCTTAGCTGAGACCCAATCTTTATCATCTTCTAATCATCATCATCGTCAATTGGGACATCAATCGTCAGTTCGGCCGGGGATGCTTGACTTTCTTTAGATTCTCCTTCATCTTCGGTTTCTCTTGGGTCAAGATCCCTTTGGAATTGGCTGGGGTGCCCGGGCCTAGGCCCAGGCACTAATTGTCAATTATCGGCAAAACGGACGCAGAGAGATTCCTCTACGCCCTTTCCTTTCTCCTTTCGCTGTGCCTCCCGCAGCTCGGCAATGTAACAGGCTCTCCCAGCAGCCTGATCTCCTTGAATGATTCCCACTCCATGATCAGTGGGAAACTTCAGAGTCAAACACCATGGGGCAATGGTTGCCCTGAATTCGGCGAGGGCCGGTTCGCCCAAGAAGGCATTATAAGGGGAGTCTGTCCAACACAACGAACTGTAATATCCGTACTCTCCGGCGTTCTCCAACTCCTAACTCCACTGGTAGTTTCACTACTCCAGTGGGTATAGTAGCGCTCCCATTGAAACCATGGATTCGAGATTGGCAAGGCTTTAAATCTTTGGCCTCCATCCTCATCTGATCATAAGCTCGTTTAAACAGAATATTCACTGAGCTCCCACTGTCAACTAAGATCCTCTTCATCCAAGCAGGACCTACTTGAGCAGAATGACCAGTGGATCGATAGTGAGGGCTTCGACTTTATCAGCATCTCTGTTTCTGAACACAATGTCATCAGTCATCGTCTTCTGTTGTTTGGCCGGAGCCCCTTCATCAAAACTGCTATAACACTCGAAGTTCGCATGCCTAATAGAGCTGGCATACGACTCCATTCCCTTCCAACTTCGGTCTACTGGATGAGGACCACCGCTTATTATATTAATAACCAATCTCCCGCCAGTACGAACGGGTTCCTCCTGCCTTTCCTGGTTTGGTGCACGATTCTGATTTGATGGGCCCGCACCTCCAGACTGCGGCGCCCGCACATACTGATCCAACTTTCGTTCACGTATCAGCTTTTCAATGAGATCTTGCAAATGACGACACTCATTTGTATTATGGCCATAACTTTCATGGAATCTGCAAAACTTCCCTGTTTGGATTTGTCTTTCTATTGACGGCTTTGCGGAAGGTTTCTTGTATTGCATGGTATTACAGGCCTGCAAATACACATTCTCCAGTGACGTATTCAATGGAGTATAATTGTCGAACATGGGAGCTCTACGTCGTGGACCACGATTTTGATCTCGTTTATTACCTTGATTTCCACTGTCCCTCTGCTGGTTCTGTTTGTTTTGTCTATTCAACTGAACTTTTCCGGAACTCTCCCCGGATTGTTTAACTGCAATGTTACTTTGAATTCCTTCCATGTTGAGCCCTGCATCATCCTGCTTCCTAGACTGTTTCGCATCCTCCCTCCTCAAGAACTGGGCTGCCTTGGAATAGAAATGGTCCAATGACGCAGGTGGTTTCCCAGCTACCCAATTTCCGAATTCGGAATCAGGATCAATCCCCTTAGTTAATGCCTTCAAGATAGAGTTGTCATTAGGATTTCTTATTTCCACACATGCAGCATGAAATCTCTCCAAGTAACGTCTGAGTGTCTCTCCGAGAGCTTGAGTGACGCTAGACATAGTATTAACATATTTAGGCCTCGCTACATGCATACGAAATTGTTCAACAAACTTGGTGGCCATCTGGTCAAAGTTGGAAATACATCGTGGCGGTAAATGAGTAAACCACATAGTAGCAATGCCCCCTAAAGAAATGGGGAAACTACGGCATTTTACTGCATCATCAGCTCTCGCAGCATTCATTAGCCATTCATACTTCAGGATGTATTGATTTGGATCAGAATTCCCTTCATAAACTGGAAAAGTCGGCATCCTGAAGTACCAATGTGGTTCAGCATACAATATGTCATCAGTGAAAGGGGTATGACTTCGAGAAATCCCCCAGTCGTCATTAGTGAGACCTTGACTTTCACGGATCATCTGACGAATCATCGTCGGTATATCTAGCATCTGGATATTTGGAGCATGTTGTGCCAAGGTATGGTCGGGTTCCATAGCGCGAGTCTGGACCGAACGCGGTCGACGTTCCATGCCTCGCCTCCTTGGTTCAAAGTTTTTAGGGACATAAGGTTTTGGAGTGTGTTCTCGTCGGTGACGATGCGGGTCAGCTTGATTTCTAGCATCAACTCCCTATTCGGTAGTGGTGGTGGTAGCTAGGTTGCCTGTGACATGGTAAGGAGTGGCACCCCCTCGAGACGAGGGTCCGGTCTGATGGCTGGTCCAGTCTTGGTTTGTCCAAGATTTAGGGCAGTTTGGTGTCCTGTGGCCTGGGTGTAGCTTACATCCAGCCGTGGGTGTGTGGATCAGTGATGATCATCAGACGAGACTGAACTCTCCGTGGAAAAATAAGAAGCTTGATCCCTTCTGGATCTTCCGCGCCTTTGGCGATTTAGCCGGTTGGTCAACTCTGTGTTGGCACGCAGTTGTTCAGTAAGTTGTTGCCGACTCTGGGTCAACTCTTGAAGCAGCATCTGAAATTCTTATCTGGTGACCGGGCCTGATGGATCTGAAGGTCCGGCGGCATCTTGGTTGGATGGAGGCAATTGTATGGGATTCTATCTATCCCGTCCTTCCTGATCAGCAGTTGTAGAAGCAGTTCGTGTACTCACCATGATGAATTGACGAAGTCCTTTCCTAGATCTGATGCAAATCTAAATAGAATGGAAGGGCTTCAAGGTTTGAGATCTGGATCTTCTTCTTGGATTTATGCAATCCGGTATCGATAGCAGATCAAAAGAGCAGGAGGAAAACTAGATTTCTTCTCAGTGAAAGCACCAAAGTGTTTGTACCAAAAATGGGCACAACACTCTTCGGAAGTTTTTGAAGAGATAAAAATGAAGAAACTAAATGGAAAAGGAGGATTATCTAACAAAAACTCCAAAAAAAACATGTAAACAATAAAAATGCATAGAAACACAAGAATTTAGAGTGGTTCGGCGTATTGCCTACGTCCACTATGAAGTTGATCACTTTATTGATGTTTCTTTGATGATTACAATTGATTGCATCTAATTACAACGAATTAAAGTTATGAAATTCGAGTACAACAGCAGCAATGGAGATTAGAATTGAATCTGGTAGAGTCTGGGCGTTGGAGCGTCAAAAAGATCCTTTCTCTATAGGCCTTGGGGCTCTATTATTGGTGTTAGAGGCTGATATTTCGCTCAGATTTCGGGAGACTTCTTCTGGCACGTGAGTGGGCCCACGCGATCGAGTCCATGAAGTTTCGGCTCGATCCGTGATCGATACAAACGAATTTCGTATCGATCAAGATTTCGTCCAATGGAGTCGAAACTTGGTGTGAACATTCATTATCTTGTACGTCGGCTCCTGGGAAAATTTCATAGCATTTGGACTAGTGGATCGCGAGATATGATCGATACGAACTAGTGTTATTCGGTAGGCTATTTCGTTCGAATCAATCGTTTCGACTCGATCATTTTGAATCGATGGTTGCATGTGCCTCGGTGATGACATGGCGCGCACTCTTTGGATCGATCCACTTTTTATTCCGAGTTGATCGAGTCACCCCAGGATTCTCGCCTTGTTCGTATCGATGCAATTGTCTTGTTCGAATCGATCATTAGCGCGCTCTTCGTATAGATCTGCAGTATGCTCAGTTCGAATCGATGGAGACGGTCTAGTTCATATCGATGAAGAGGGCGTAGTTCGCATCGATGGAGGTGGTCCTTATTCGTATCGATCAAGGTTGCTTCCACTTGATGGATACGAACAAGCAATATCGTGATGGATACGAATAGTGTTTGTTCAATGGATACGAACTAATGATTCTCTGATGGATACGAACAAGCGTGAGTCGATGGATTCGAACAAGGCTCTCCTGATGGATGCGCGCGTCCTAATGGATTCGAACAGATGTTCGTCGATGGACGCGAAGTGGACATTGGACGAACGATGCGAACTAGGGCTTGACAATGGATACGAATCTGATCGATTCGAAATGTGGCCTGCTGATGGATACGAAATTAAGGTTATTTCCTCCAAATTACATCAATCATAACTCGAGCATTTGAACTCGGATTGACTTGAAATTTGGAATGTTGACTTTCATGGCTTCACTTGTCGTGTCATATCAATTATAGCTTGATCCGGACTCGGACAAAATTCATCGATATCCATAGTGAGCCTGCGCATAACCGATCTACAAGACGAACCGTCATTGGTTTCTAGTCAAGTTCTTGGTGTCACGGCCTTGCCAAAAGGCGGGATAACAGGTACCTTTACCAATCTGATAAGTATATGCTTTGAGGTTTAAAGCTCTTGATATTGAGTAAGGAGTTCGGAAGGGAGTAGTTCCAATAGTTAATGCCCAATCTTTATCAGTGATACATGTTGTTATTAAGCCATTTTTCAAGCGCAAAGGGAAAAAGAAGTGGTCGGGAAAGAAACCTGGAGAGGGAGCTCCAGCGTCAAAAAAGCATATCGACTTCTCCAAGATTCTCTGTTATAAGTGCGATAAGATGGGACACTTTGCAAATAGTTGCCCGAAGACTAATCTACAGTTATGCTACAATTGTCACAAACCTGGAAATATGATTAACAAGTTTCCAAAGAAAGGGGCTCAAGAGAAAGCTTTTACTATTGAAGAGATACCTTCTACTTCTACGGGTCCAAAAGGAAAGCAGGTGTTGCAAGGTACATTATCCATCTCTGATATTCCTGTTAGAGAATTCTTCGATACCGATGCATCCCATATTTTTATTTCATATGACCCAGTGAACCAGTTAAACCTTAAATATGTTATTCTTCATAATTCTCTTTGTGTGTCAAACCCATTGGTGGTCCGACCAATCTTGACACTATGTGTCTGAATGTGCCTATTTCTTATCGAGATTGGCATTTCTTGTTCGACTTATTCGTTCTTGGGTTCATGGGTTTTGGGTTACTTTTGGAGATGGATTGGTTATCTAAGTTCAATGTCATCCTAGATTATAATAGAAGAATCGTTGTGATAAAAGATGCAAGCAGAAGCATTGATATCTGTTGCGGAGAGCCTAATAAGTTGATGAGTAGTTTTCTTTATTCCCTTGAAGTACCTAAAGAGGAGATAAAGAATATACCAATTTTTCAGGATTTCAAGGATATTTTTAAAGAAGTGCAAGGTTTACCTCCTCACCGAGAAGTGGAGTTCTACACTGATTTGACTCCAGGAACTATACCTATTGTACAACCTCCTCGAAGGTTGGCTCCAAAGGAAAGAAGAGAGTTAGAGAAGTATACGTTTGATTTATTGCATAAGGGTTTGATCAGACGTAGCACATCGAGTTAGGGATTGCCGGTTGTTTTCGTTACTAAGGCAAGGCATATGATTCTCCTAGATTATGTGTAGATTGCCGAGAGTTAAATAAGAATACTACCAAGAATAAGTATCCTTTACCTAGGATTGACGACAAGTTTGACCATCTCCACGGAACTCGGATATTTTCTCAATTGGATCTTGTCATTGGTTTTCACCAATTAAGGGTAACAGAGGAGAGTGTACCCTTAACAGCATTTTGAACCTCTGATAGTTTTTATGAGTTGTTAGTCATGCCATTCGGATTAACTAATGCACCCACTCATTTCATGGATTTGATGAATAGAGTATTTCGGGATTTTCTTAACAAGTTTGTCCTAATCTTTATAGATGATATTCTCGTTTGTTCTAAAATGGAGGAAGAGCACAAGTACCATCTTCATGTTGTTCTAAGTACTTTAAGAAGTTATGTTTTAAAGGCAAAGTTTCCTAAATGCTATTTCTGGAAATCTGAAGTTAGATTTCTAGGGTATGTAGTTTTGGGAGAAGGTATATCAACGAACCCAGCTAAAGTAGTTGCGGTTCAAGATTGGAAGAAACCTGAAAATGCAACGTAGGTCAGGAGTTTCTTGGGATTGGTGGGTTTCTATAAAAGATTTATTAAAGATTTCTCGAAGATTGCTTCTCATCTAACAAAGCTGACGAAGAAAGATGCTAAGTTTATTTGGATACCCAAGTGCGATCAAGCATTCAATGAGTTAAAGGAGAAATTAACTAGCACTGCTATGTTGACTATTCCAGATGGGAGTGAAGGATTAACGGTTTACACAGATTCTTGTCGGACCGGATTGGGAGCAATTTTGATGCAGAATGGAAAAGTAATAGCGTACGTGAGTCGACAATTGAAACCTCATAAGAAGAATTACGCTACACACGATTTGAAGCTGTTTGCGGATGTCTTCGCATTGAAGGTGATGAGGCACTATCTTTTGGGTGCAAATTTTGAGTCATATATGGATCACAAGTCATTAAAGTATCTCTTTACCCAAAAGGAATTGAACTTAGGGCAGCAAAGATGGCTAGAATTTCTTGTGTCTTATAACCTGGAGATACTTTATACCCCAGGGAAAGAAATGCCGTTGCAGATGCGTTGAGTAGTAATGTGGCGACGATTGCGAATTTAGAAGTTAAGCTAGCACTAATGGAGAGTATTACATATTTCCAAGAAGAATACCCTATTTTAGCTCGGCTTAAGAAGAATGTTAAAGATGGAATTGTTTCTAGTTTATAGATTGACCCTTGAGGCATTTTCAGAATGAATGGACGGATTTGTGTGCCTGATGTTAATGGAATTAGACGGGATGTGTTGAGAGAGTGCCATCGGTCAAAGTTATCTATCCACCTAGGATTAACTAAAATGTTTCAGAATATGAAGAAGACCTTTTGGTGGAAAGGTATGAAGAGAGACATTTCGATCTTCGTGAGCCGGTATGCAAATTATCAACGGTCAAGTGTGACTAGCAGAAGACTACTAGGTTACTCCAACCATTGGAGATAACAATTAGAAGTGGGAGCAAGAATCCATGGACTTTATCGATGGGTTGCCCAGAACAGGAAGAGGTAATGAAGGCATCTGGGTAATTGTATATCAATTAACGAAGGGTGCCCACTTTATTCGGGTGAAGTCAACTAGAACTGCAGCTTATTTGGTAGGGATTTATTTGAGGGAGATCATTCGACTGCATGGATTTCCAGTAAGCATAGTTAGTGATCAAGACCCCATCTTCACCAGTCGATTTTGGGGATCATTGCAAGCTGCTTTAGGGACAGAGTTTAATTTGAGCACAACCTATTGCCCGTAGACAAATGGACAAACTGAAAGGGTGAACCGGATTTTGGAGGATCTCTTGAGAGCATGCATTTTGGATTTTGGAGGTTCTTGGGAATATCATCCACATTTGGTAAAGTTCTCTTATAGTAATAGTTACCAAGCTAGCATTGGCATGGTGCCCTATGAAGCTTTGTATGGACAGCCATGTAAATCACCTTCATGTTGGGTAGAGATTGGAGACCGTTTAGTTCTTGGATCAGAGATAATTCGAGAAGCATAAGAGAACGTGGCTATGATCAAGGAAAGAATGAAAGAAGCCCAGGATCAGCAAAAAAGTTATGCCGATCAATGGAGAAGGGACTTAGAGGTTGCGGTCAGTGGTTTGGTATTTATGAAAGTTTCCATGAATAAAGGAGGTGTAAGATTCAGGAAAATAGGAAATCTAGCACCCAAATTCATTGAACCATTTAGAATCCTTGAGATAATTGGATCGTTGGCCTATAGAGTAGAATTGCCCGAAAGATTGTCTGAAGTGCATAATTTTTTTCATGTATCTCATTTGAGAAAGCATGTTCATGATCTATCTTTAATTGTTGAGACGTTTGTTCAGGAGGACCTGGAGATAGAACCGAACTTGACGGTAGTCCGAAACTAATTCATATTGTAGATCGGGATGAAAGGAGATAAAAACAATTTTATTAAATTGGTAAATTAACTTTAAACATCATTAATAAATTTATTAACTAACATTATTATAATTAAATAAAAGTTAATAATACATTTAAACCTCCAATTCTTTTTAAATATTTATACAATCCTTACAAACCAATCTGGAAAGAATTTACAAGATATTTAAGGTAAATAACCTTTATTAGTTTAACAACATTACTTATCCCGAAAGTTAATTAAATCCAATATATACTCTTTTATAATTTAAATCGACATTAATCATCTCGAAAGATAGTTAATCAAATTTATAATCTCTTTATAAATTAAAACAGTGTTAATTATCCTGAAAGATGATTAATTAAATTTATAGCTCCATTTATAAATTTGAAATCAACATTTATTCTTTATTTTCAAAATTCTCAGAATATCTAAAAATATAGTTTAACTAACTTTCAAAGTGCAACACACGACTAAACATTTGTTTTGTGAAAATACAAGCTCATATTCCATACACAAAAAGGAATAAGGAGATGATATTTCATAAGTAAATAAATATTGGCAAGAAACCTCTTAGGGCCTCTTTACAAAAGTCCCCTATAAATCACACAGATGTAGGTGTGTTTTCGAAGTGTTCCGTAGTAACCTATTCCTTACGTACTCTTCGACTTTTGTTTTGTTTTTATTCCCTACAACACAAGAGTTATTTATGCTATCCGCTTTTCAAGAGGGAATTTAAATCCAAACAAATAACCAAACAATAGTATAAACTATCATCCAAGCATTAAACAATAATCTATAGCAACACGATATCATATAATTTATTTAAAGGCGAGTAAACTCATAGAAATTCCAGTTGGCGCTTTCACATTCCATTCTGGTCTAAAATCAAACGACGTTAGATTTTAGCCCAAAATTCCACTTGCTCCAAATTCGACGAACCAGTTCCAACTTATAGCTAACATTCCTATGAGTCCAACGCAACTGATCATGTTAAGTTGGAGATTAATTAAGTCAATTAGGTAGCTTAATCAATCACTTAAATAATCACCCAGCCTTAATCTATTTCTTCCCCAAATCAAAACTTCTTCCCACTCAAAGCATGTAGTAACTGCCTCCACTTCTCACCACCATACCTTGAGCTAAAGCCGACAATATCGCACATAACCATCGCCATTCATCATGTGGAGCAATGATGAACATGCATGCACCCATTCTTTCTCCTTCACATGCCTCCTTTGATCGTGATATCTACCACTCCCTCCATACCGTACAAAGTCGCAATTCTCAACAGATGGTTAGAGTCCAAATCATTGGTGTAAGCAGAAGCATGATGCAAGGAGAAACCCATCTATAACCACTACATCGCCTAACTCCAACTTCAAAGCTTGAAACGGGAACTAAACTAGCCAAGATCTCAACTAATACAGACTTCTACCAAAGCATGACCGCACCCTTCCATATACACATGGATATGTAGATATGCTCAACACGATTTCAAAGGTCCTAACTTTATAATATTTAGTTAAGTATATGAATCGATATTAATTTTTAAAGAGGTGGGCAAAAATTTTCTTTGGTTACATGAAGTGAAAAAGGAAAGAGAATCGGAAAAAAGAAAATTAAGCTTGTTGAAAAATCTAAGTGTTGACCTTTAGTTTATTTAGTAGTTTCTTGCACATCGTCGCATAGAATTCCATTCGCGTACAAGTCATGAAAGACAAAACAAAAATACGATCATGCACAAAATAGTGATACGATCCTAAAACAATAATAATAAACACTGGTTATCATATTCTGTAAAACCACAAATATACTATCATTTTCTGAAATATCTTCAAATGAAAATTTAAATATTTTTACAAATTAAAAATTATGGAAAATCAAATAAATTGAAATAAAAATACGTCACTAAAAATCCAGTTGTTTTATTAATAATTGATTTTCCTGTTATTATTCGAACTATTGAAGTAAATAAATTTACAAAATGGGTTACCATTATTATTTATTAATTAGACGGACTTAAATAAGGCTATTAAATGCACTTAATTAATATTTAATCCACAATTCAAATATTTAAATAATCTCTATTTTTGAATTCAAGTTATTACAAACTTTTAAAAAAACAATTACTTAAATATATAAAATTAATTAAATATTCAGAATCCAAACGATAAAATTATGGGATGTTACAAGAATCATACATGACCTATCTCTGCATCAAATTGTTAGCACATGACAACTAATATATGCTACTCTACATCATAGTCAACATGAGTGTATTTACATCAAAGTAATAGGGGTTTCTATATATCAACATCGACAATATCTACATCGTGTGACATCCCTAAGGTGATAACAATCAAGAAAATATAGCATCCATCATACATCCTCACATTCTCTCACTCAGTGCGTTGGATATTTGATACTCGTATGACCCCATCGCAATAGTCAGGGACTACTCAACATCCTCGATTTCTTAGTACTCGGATCCATGCCACTCAGAAGGCAAGAACTAGACTACCATCGCACTCAGTCCAAGGTAAATAGATCGAAACATCATGTGATATGAGGCAACATTGCCAACCCAAGTGAGCATCCTCATATACCCCTGCTTTATGAGTACACATCAAAACACTATGAATATCAATGATCCCTTTGCACACGCCATTATTAGTCATAGAATGTCATCGTGCGTCCCATAAACTTCCTCCGTAGTCCCTTCAATCTAACTACTATGCATCTCAAAGTGCAGCTATCCGTCATCAAATCCATCACTCCCCATCATGGAATCATCATTGTCGAATTGTGAAGTCATCGCGTCGAAGCGCCCCATCTTCGCTTTACCGCCAAAACCACTCGCCGATGAGCAGTAACACCAAAACCGAACGTCGAACGAACGAACGAACCATCACATCGTGCTCCTCAAAGCCTCTCCATTGTCCATGTCATAATTGGCCAAATCGGCCATCATCAATAGTGGTAGATATCCGCCACTCTAGAGTGGTCGATAAAGACCACTTTGGTCGTGTACTTAGCCAAAATAGCTAAGTACAAACCAGATGAAAACATTTGACATCTATCCCGTAATCTGAAGCACATCCCCATATCCAACTTTCATCTTCAGTTCAATTGGCATATACAAAATTTTGTGCATGAAATCCTATCATGTGAGATATTTTCTAATACTATATCGCATTTGATTGACATTTTCTACCAACTAAGCAAACAAGCATACATGCAACCAACATGCATAGAAACATTTATAATAGCCTACATACATTTATAATAAAACAATACAATACATCCAAGCAACCAATATGGAATTAATATCAAAAATGGCCTAAGTCTAGCAATATCGTCAAAATAGTGAGTCAATAGGTAAATGTGATATTTAATTGAAAACCATTTTGAAATACTTTCAATTCTTTTATAAAATAAGATATAGGTTTAAGTATTCTATAAATCACATTTTAAAGTTAGCAATCATTTCAGAACAACGTTTTAATACTATTCTAACAATCATAGTATGGTGAGAGACAATATCATACCACAATGTGGATATTCATACGTTAAATGTCAAATAGAAGATCTCATGATGATGTGCAGTAATCTTTTGACTTGAGAATACTATGAATTTTAATTATCTAAAATATATTTTGGTTATGGCAAATCACACCGCAACATAGATCGCGTTAGGACCATAGTTGGGTATAAGTTGAACCACTTGAAGTGAAACACTATTCAGAAGTGGATTCTTTTCCTTCCAATAGAAGGTCAATATCGCTGTATTTGGTAGTCAAAGTATTTGGCAAAAGAAAATCGGTTAATTGATAGTCATTATCGGATTGAAACATGGACTTTATTGTTGGACTTTGGAATTAACTATAGATATTAATATACTTTTTACCATTGACCAAGCTTTGGATATCTAGGTGATATAGCGATGACAAAGAGAAAATGTGTACAATATATCTTTGCTTAAAGGTGTCACTTCAAAAGATAAGAAATTGGATTTCAACTAGATAATATGTAAACAACTGAATTAGTGTCCACTACCATCCATGAGCAATGTCCATACATGCTTTAATATTTGAATTCTTTAAATATTACGGAGGGCTAAGTTTGCACTTAGGAGTCACACAACTCTCCTTTTTCGACCAAAAGTAATTTACTGAAATAATTTATAAAATCAATAAATTATTATTACATAGAAATTAACATAATGGTCAAATTAATTAATTTATTAATTTATTAATTATTATTAGAGGGTCGACATTAATAAATAAAATATATAATTGTTATGTATTTATTTAATTATTTTTAGGTTAATATATGTGTGTGTAATTTTGGTAGCCAAAATACTGAAATTGTTTGAAAATAAGCCAGGCAAAAATATATGTAGGTAGAATTTAAATAAATGGGTTTAACAATTAAATGAGATATGATCTAAATTATAATTGGTCATATCTTGACTAGTCGATGTAGGTAAGATATTTTATATATCTCATTAGTGTTATAAATATACCAAGATAGCTCATTCCACACACACAAAATTTCATTCTCTTTCCATGAAAATATATTACATCTTAATAGTGGACTTTGCAACTCCATTATTAAGTTAGAAAACATGTATCTTAAAGGAGAAGCTGATGATTTGAGGTGTGATTAACCAGCAGGATCATCGAAAACTTTAGATTTTTTTTTAAATTGTTTTAAAATACAATTCATTCATTTATATATATATATACAATTAAAAAGGTAATTTTGTGCATGTGCACACATACCACCGTACACACACTTTCCATCAATATTCACCATTGATGATCCGCATTGGCAACTACTCTGATCATTGCTTGGAGATCAAGTAGTGTCGCTTCAGTCGGCTCGATGAGCTGAGAATTAAGAAATTAATAGAGATGACTCTAGCATCTTTTCGGCTACAACAGATGCCAACGGCGACAAGTTTAGGGATTTAAGGCATGACGTCGATGATCGGTCCGTTGGTATCGATTGACAAATCTTGGGGAAAGGAACGCAGCACTGGGTATGGCATGGTGCTCCAAATTGGTTGAATGTTTTATTTGTGGCGAATAGGGCTTACGCAAGAAGGAAGGTAAAATTTAAACCTTTAAAGTCTATAAATTACAAGCTAGTAATTCAAACTAGTTTAACTTTCACATATAAACTCCTTTTCACATAACTTGCATTGGTGAGTTCATAATTAAATTGAAAACATGTTGAGATTATCTCATAATAAATTATACACTTATTTTTATTATGCAAATTAAACATTGTAATATTAATATTGCCATTAAAAATTTACATATCAACACCATTAATCATAATTAATTTATCAAGACATTATTCGTCTGATTCAAACATGGTATTTGAATTAAGATGAATTATAATTATTAAATTTATAATGTTAAATTATAAAACATTTAAATTTGAATGTGTAATTTGAATACTTATTAAAAACTATTTTAGTAGTTACTATTATTCAGAAGAACAAAAAGAACAGGAAAATAGGCACACGGACAAAGTTTAAATAAAAATTAGGATGAAGGACAACAAATGTTCTTTTTAGGCTGAAGGACAATCCTAGATTTTTATAGTGTTAAATTGAATATAATGCCAAAAATTAAAAACTAGTGTTTTTCTTTCAGCCTGATTTTTTTCAAAGTTTATCCTTAAGACTAAATTATAACTAACATTTGTCCTTCAGCCTAAAAAGAAAACTTGATGTCCTTCAGCCTAATTTTTTTTTAAAGTTTGTCCTTTTTCCTAATTGACCCTTTTGCATTTGTGATTATATATGAAAATTATTTTTTATTAAATTTATCATTTAGCAAATATAATATAATCTGATAATAAATTTCTCATTAAATAAATTGAATAAATAATAACTTTACGGATCACATTATAATATTAATACAGTGATAATATAATATAACTCAAAATTCAAATAAAATTCATCTAATAAAACATTATATATGGTTTAATGTTAACAACATTATTTACGGTAACACTATTAAAGTCCTAGTGCATAATGAATTAAAAGGATTTTTTATTTATCCCTTTTAACTAGCTTTCCAGTTCAGTTGATCCAACAATGTTATCATGAATGGCATAAAAACATTAAGTCATATTTAATGCTGTTTGGACATGAAAGTAGTTTTTGTGTATAATGTTAACTTTATTAAAGATCCTTTCAACATATTCAATGGGTTATGTATAATTTCGTAACATATGAAGCTGACCCAAATATAAGTTCATATGTAAACTATATTTAAGGATTATTTAATCATAATATTATGGGATAATTAGAAAAGAAGTTGTATAAAAATTACCTTAATTAATTAACCATAAATATGAATCCTTAACTGACAAAATTTGTCAAGACATATATTAACAACTATTTAGAGTTTACCTACTCATATTATAAACTCAATTGGGTCGTTAATTATAATATATAAAGTTTTAAAGGGATTATTCACATTTATTTTCTTCAAACATTTCAAAATAGATTGTACAAAATTCCCTTAATAGTTTGTTAACAAAAGATGACATAATTGTCTATTATCAATTTTCTAAGGATTATTTTAATATAATATTTAAAGGATATAATTTATAATTATATTTTCCATAATTAGTTACAATTTAAAATCTTTAGTTTAACAAAAAAAATTTAATTATACTTCAGTCATTTCAAGGTTTATAACTCATGATTATATAACTAATGGACTGCTACTTGTAATTATATCATCAAAATGGTTTTTAAAATACCATTTAAGGATTTAACTAAAATTAATATTATTTTATATTATAATTTCTACTTCTTTAAATGGGTAAATAATCTTCATTGAAATGTTATAAATTTAATAATACTGACCTGAACCATGTCTCAAGTAGATATCGTACAAAGGAGTTATTCATTTATAAAATTTGAGGGCTAAACGGTAATTATTTAAATTGAGAAATAATAAATATTATATTAAACCTCTACAATTAATAAAGGTCCAAGAGCTTGTCGATAATTTTCCGTTTCTTATTCTTTTCCCCACTTATGTTTTTGGAATTGAATTTGACGTCGAAATTCACCATTACAGCTGCCACATCTAACCAAAATGGGTTTTGCTACCACCAACAATGCGATCAGCATTACGAGATGTTTTCATTTATACCATTCTCACCAAGTCTGGTGCTTCTAAACAACTCCTACTCAACCTTGATGAAACTTCTGTTCAACACTATTACCTCTACGATCCATCGAGACTTGAGCAACAACCACCTAAAGGATCGACGATTCAGGTAAACTAAATAGTGCGACCATTGCCTACTTCGGTTGCCATATTTCGATGGTCAACATTATAACCCAACACCAATGACCACTGATAACCTCTGCCATATACCACTTCAGACAACGAGATCATTACCAATCATTTTCTCCTTTTAAGAAGAGCTCCACCGTACCGATATCATCAATTTTGGTGCAATCAAAAACTCGACCTCGATGATCCGTCCTCGCCATTTTCGGTTTCCTCAAGCGATCTTCACTCAAGTGAAGTTTACTATAACTCCCCATAAATTAATAAATAATTAATTAGGAAATTAATTATGAGAATGAAGAAAATTGAAATAATGAAAAAATATATTCATGGGACATATGTTTACTCATTATGCTTGGGTGAATCAAGTCATACCAAGAAAGCCTAGTTGAAAATCTAAGTTAATGGGAATTAAATGTACCTGTTAGAGCTAATCTGTAACGACAAATAATTTTTAACGGTTTAAATAACGTAATGAACTAAATTTTTCATGAAAATAAACAATAAAATTTGGTAATGAAAATTTGATATTTGTAATGCGTCTATTTAAACATAGCAATTTGCAGATTTTCATTAAAAAAATATGAAAGTTAGTTCTGTCGTGTAATTTCCAATTTCAATTTAAAATCGGTTGAAATTAGATGAAAATAAAATGTTTTCAAAATCTGAATATTTTTATATAATAAAAATGTAAATCATTTTCTAAGTAAGACGTCGTATTTCGTTTTGCCAAATTTGGATTGATCTAGCTCCGTTTATATTATTTTCGGCGTTTTAGCAGCAGTTTTGGCAACGATTATCGACTTTTGATAGATGATTGGATCGTTGATACCTGTGTACCATTCTGTTCGTCTCATCGTGCTGATCTCCACAGTATATTCATTTGTGCATTTCGGAGTCCCATACGCAACGAAATCCATGAAAATGGTCAACCGTATCGGTACCCGTTTGGTGCCTTTTGGTTTTGTGTCCATTCAATTTCCTAGGGGTGGGCGCGGGTCGGTTTGGTGCGGTTTGAAGTCCAAACCTCTTCCGCACCGCATCAAACGGTTAATCAATAATACAAACCATTATACTAATCTTTTGAACGGTTCGGTTTCGGTTCGGATTGAATGTACTACGGTTCGGTTTCGGTCCGGTCTGGTTTGAACCCGTATTAAAAATAAAATAAGAGAATTACTTCCATCAAAAATCAATTTACGAAGGAAACTGTGTGAAACTTTTACACTTAAAGGTTAAAACACACAATGTTATACTGAAATGAAAGATTAGTTCTTAACTGTATAAATATTTCAATTTGACATTTAGCTACAAGAGAGATTTTTTTGGTAGATTAACCAAACTTCAACATTAATTAAAGCATAATCATCAAAGAAAATGACTAGAATAAGATTATAATTAGCATTTATCCAAAAAAAATGAGATGAAAAATATTATACCAAAACTATAACTTCTTCCTTTATGATAGCGAATATTATTAATATAATAACATACGCTAAAAATTGAATATACATCGTTAGAATTTAAAATAAGATAGGAGTTGCTTATATTTTTATCATAAGATTAGTAGTGTAAATATTCGGTTCGGTCCGGTTTAATATGGTTGGTTCAATCGTCCAAACCGCAACTGAACCGTATCGATGCGGGTCGGTCCGGTTTGGGGTATTTGCTTTGGTTAGAAGATTCAGTGCAGGTTTCCGCACCGTTTTTGCGGTTCGGTGTGGGCGGTTTCCGTATAGCAGTGCGGTTTATGCCCACCCCTACAATTTCCAGCGTGTATTAACTCAACAGCCATTAGCATTATATTTCCTAAAATGTAGCTATTGACTGATGTTGTTCTCTAGATTTGATATATATATATTGTTGTGTCCCTTCATTCTCTTCTTGTCCTGTTCAATTCATAAGAGAAAAATAATAATATAAAAACAGTTACGTATATAATTCTTGAAAAACTGTTCATACTCTCGCCCACATTTCTCTCTCTCTCTGTTCTTCATAACATCTGCTCCTCTCCATGCCGAACTTTGTTCACCCACACCCCACTTCGCACGCCATCCCTGAACCTCCTCGCCCACTCATACTCTGCCACCTCAGCCCCTAACCACCACGCCTTCCGCTGCCATAGCAGCTCACCCACCATCTCCCTCAACCACACGTGCAACAAACCTCCTCCTATGAATATATATATATCTTATATATAAAGCAAATACTTGATCAAACCGGTCAAAGTGAAGCCTTTTTCAGGATACCTAAATTGCCATTATTAAAATTCAACTGACATGCTAACACAAGGACACTTTTGTCATTCCCCTTGCGAGCTACGGCTTCTCATTTTAAAATACCCGAATATTGTTCCATAACTTTTTTACTTTAAACCGCCTTCGTTCGCATATCCCCACATAATTTCTCCATCTCTCCCTCAACTCCACATCCCCCAAAACTGTTTCTCCACCTCCCTCCCTGTTTCAACCCATCCCATTTTAGTTTCACAAAAATCGCCTTACTCAAATTATTGATACTCAATATTGTCAACAACCCTTACCGTTCAATGGACTAGATGGACATATAACAGACGTCGATTTTTCACAGTGGTTTGTGGATTTGGCTCAGTAGGTACTAATTTTTTATAGAAATTACTTTTATTCTACATCATTCATGATTTCATTCATATTTTTTCAGTTTTGTTGGTACGTAACCTTGCTTCCCCTTAAATTGGGTATCATGCGTTCTTTATATCCCTAAAATTGAGAAGAATCATAGGTTGTTATTGCTATTATTATTGTTACTGTTATTATTTGACTTTTTCATCATTAGTGGTCTGTCTTGAGAAATTTTTTGCTTTCAAAATTTTCTTAAAAAATATTGGCTCTTCATTTGAGTTTGCATAACCAATGAACTACTGAATGAGCTTGCATATTTATTCGACTCTGTAGCTACAAATGCAATATTTATTCAAGTTTTTCTAACAGTGTAAGTTATGCATGTCTTGGATAAGTTTCAGTGCCTGTATTAATTCTTTTTATGTCAAATTTATTTTTGAATGATGATACAAATATCAATTACAGGGCCTGCATGCAGATATCAGAGGGATATTCTCATAAACTATATGCTATCTTCATAGATTTCCTTGAAAATGTTTACGTGAGCAGTAAACAAAACGTTTTGCTAACCATAGAATATATTGATATATTAATTAAACTCAAAAACAGGAACCAATGTTCGCTTACATGTTAGTGGCATTATTGATGAAATTTAGTATAAAAAACTAAAATTTGCAGGACATATGTGACGTAGTACTATATCCGCTTTGGTGATTTGTTTATATTTTATTTTTCATTTTGCCTTCTTCTGAAAAGAAATATGTATGATGACTACTGTATATGATTTGTTTCAGATAAGGGAGTTTGGAGGTTTGCAGTATATGTCAAACCACATTAGCACACACCTTTTTGTTACACCTGATGATGCTTGCTTTTCAATAGTTATTCTGTTTTCTTAAGCTTACCTATTTATTGTTTTGTACAATAGGTTATATAGAATATACAACAAATTCACCATAGTGTATATGTTTGTGATTCTCTTAGTAATGAATGTAATTGTTATTTTTGAAATGGGATGCTATAAATATATTTTGTTCCTTGACTATTTAATGTGTTCGGTTTAGTACATTCAAATATGTATGAATTATTATTCACAGTTATTTATAAAATGGCATCAATTTAGTTTTGTTGAAACGACCTGAAATACATTGCTTCTTAGTGTAAGGTTATCCATTTCTACTTTATATGCTATTGTTTTGTCTGTAAATAGGAATATTTAATCAATATTGTTTTTCCTATACTATTTTGTTCGTTCAAACAAAAGATTAACTCAGATTAATACTAACTGTCTTTTATTTATTCTTTACAGTTGCGATCTCAGTACAAGTTACGATGTTAATAAATGCATGTTCTTGATGGATGTGGAAAGCCAATTGTAGACAAGATTAAGCATATTCAACTCGACAAGTCGCCGTGATGGTTATATTGAAACTATGTCTTCTCATGGTTCACTAAATTTCTTTAAAATTTTGCTTTCATAATTAGTTTTCTCTACCTAGCCCAGGATTTTTATTTTTGGGTTTTGCATTATCACTACTAGCTACCAAAACCTTATTCAAATTATCCTTCAGTAAGTAATGATTGCTTAGTTTGATTGGCCAAATGTGCATACCAATATATGTCTTCAGATGTTTTACTTTATCATACAATTTTTTCGTGAGGTTAGCTATTTCTGCCACTGAAAGCAAACTAATTCATGCAAAGTCTTTACTTTTGACCATAAGATTTGTAAATGTATATTTTTCGGAGAGAAGACTTAGCAACACAATGCTTAATTTATTAGTTTCATGTATTAGTATTCAATCCACTAACGCTAACATGAGTATTTGGCTTATCAAAACCTTAACATATATGTTTCCAAAACCTTAATTTTATGTATTATCAAAACCTTAAGATATGTTTTCTTCCATTATTTGTTTGTTGCTTGATTTAGATGTATTACCAGTTATCAGTTTGGATGTTTTATTACTCCATCCGCTTGATTTAAATATCAATCAACAAGTTACTATGCCTACAAATCAACTTGAGTATAAAACTAATAAAAGTTTGATTAGACTCTCATTTTGTTGGCAGATTAGGTGTCTACTGTTATTCATTAATGAAAATGAGACAATGACCAAGTTAATTTCTGAAAGTGTTAAGCTGCAGGTAATCTATTACTTTATGAAAACATTATCTATTTTCACAATGCATTAGAAGTTTGTTTAATTCAGTTTAATCTATAACAAAATAAAATTATTTTCCAGACCTAATGTAAACCAACCTAGGCCTTTTGTATGCGAAAACCTTTTGAGAAAACCTTTTACACAAGATATCGGGCAAAATAAAGGGAACCAAATGAAGTTCTTGACATGGAAGTTTGTGAATAACAAAGATATTTGAGTCTTATTGCAAATCATACTACATCTCTAAACAGACTATTTTTATGTCGAGATGAATATTAGCCAATATCTACCTCAACGGTATGGGAAAATAGGGGGTTGGAAGAAGTGCTGCAAAGTGAAAGAAAGTTTGGCAACCACATATTGCTAGGTGAGTTTTTCCTTTCTCTTTTATTGATTCTACATAGCAGTTGGTCTTCCTCTCAACATTTTTCATTTGAAATAGTAAAAAATATCAGTGGTGTCAAGTACGTGATTAGCAAAATAGTTAACCTGAATGACTTCATATGGTTTTCAATTTGCAATTATCTTAAAGCTGTATGTACATTTTTGGACTTCGCAAACATAAGTATTTCTTAAAGTGACCTCTGCTTTTTTCTTCTATTTTTAATTAGACAAACAAACGTTCAATCCAATGAGTATTTCCCATCATTTTTCTTTATGTACATATATAAATGGAAATAACTGAAAGTCCCTTTATTAAGCATTTAGTTAGATGAAATGATGAGGCTTGGTAGAGAAAGTGTAATAGAGTGTCAACTAAAAGCATATTTGAAATGCTTTGTCAAATGGGTATATAGTTGAGCTGATTGGTTAATGCAAACACTGAAGAAGGTAAAATTCAAAGGCATAAGTTGACTGAATTGCATGGCATGAAGTGATGATTTAAGGTGTGCATGATTGTAGTGCACCATGACTTTGAATGTTATAATAGACTTAAAGTGAGGGAAATATGTGGCTATAACTAATTACATAAGAAGCTACCACTGCTGAAATGAGGATCTATACTATTGTTGCAGCAAAGACAGGTATCACTGCACTGAAGCAAGTATCACTGCACGCTGCGATGGATGTAACCAAATCACCAAGCTGTTGATGATGAGAAGCTATAATCACTACTCTGAGACATGGAGTAGTTTGCTAGATAGACTAAAACAGGGTGAAAATGGAAGAACCGATGCTTTGATCTGAAGCTAGGAAGTACATATTTCATGTGGACCTACTATAACAACAATACTTAGAAGCTACAGAAATGTCTTCACAATAAATGGAGGAAAAGTAGGAGAATTGATGCTGAGGGAACTGAGAACCAAGGTTGAAATAAAAATATATTTGATTGGACATTGGTAGCTTGCAAGCGACTTAGGTGCCAATCCCTCATAATATACACTGAAGAGGCTTGCATATGCTGTGGTGACTTGCCGTTGACAACTGGCTTGCGAAGGCGGAGGTGCCAGAATGTACAAAACTGCCACATATTTGGCAAGACTTGCACAGAGTGAACTGCTGGAGTGTGTTGTTGATACTGGAGTTGCATATGAGAACTGCAATTGAAACTACGGGCATCTCTAAAGCTGGGGCAAGTTGTACCGAGCATAGTTTGTAGAGAGTAGGAATACGTGTTAAGAGCAAAGGTGGCATAACCGAGAGCCCTATGAAAGATCACAGCACAGTTTTGAAGATTCAACTTCTATAATTTATGTCCAGATACCATTACATATTTCACCCATATTAAGCATTCACTGAGTTATTTGGATGTATATCTTTTTTTAATTTGAGTAAATAAAAAAGAAATGGCTTCACAGTTAGGCGTCTTTTGAACTTGAGAAATTATGAAGCCGGGCTACAACAAAATTATTTGTAACAGATAACAAACATGCACACATAAATATATTCACATATATATATTCCCAGCAAATTCATATTATATATTCATTTCTAATTAAAAGCATGAAAACAACTTTCACCTACTTAAATTTTTTAAAAGTTGAGTTACTCACCTGTTAAAAAGAAAACAGAGAACAGACTTCCTCTTATGATCTGGAACCGTTCTGTTTTTGAACTGATCTTTGAAACTGAAGTTGATAGTTGATGATTTATTTACTTGTTGAGTTGATCCTGAATCTACTATGTTGCTTTAGCTCAGAAGAAATTTGAAAGAGTTGAACTTGAAAACTGGAAGTTTTTGAATCTGATCTGAATTTGATTCACTGCTGGATATGTTGATCCTTGAACTGAAATACTTTGGGTTGATTCTTGGCTTGCTTAAAATTTTACTTGAGCTTTTAAAAATTGTCTCAGATTTGCATTTATTTGTATTTGTATCTGAACTTGTTTCAGATTTCTTTTTCTGGTTTTTGTTTATTTTTTTCTTAGTTTCCAGGTCTTAGTTTTGTGAAAGAAAATGAGAAAGAGTTTTTAGAGTAAGGTATATGTAATCTTGTTTTAATTCTATTTATTATTTTCGAAAATAAAAGACAAAAGACACTTGTCATTCTCCTTATCTATTTTGTTAACACATATGCTTAGATAATATTGATAGCTTACACTTGTATTTTATATGTAAATGATATCTTTATATTTTTTTTCAATTGGTATATTTGGTGCCCTCCCTAACTACAACAAAATTAACTATTTCTCTTTCGAATTCCCTATCCATGCAGATCAATTAGGATACTGCCTTAAACATTCTACGTACGTGATTATTTTATTTACAATTATTATTGTTTAAATATGCACATTTGATTTATCATTGTTTCCATTATTGTTTTAATTAATAATTGTACAGAAATGCATTAAAATAATTTCAAAAAGTATTAGTGTTAATAGTTTTTCATGCATTAGCATATTCATTTTCATAATTTTCATGAGTTATAAACTGTAAGCTTTTATTATCAAAACTACCAGCAGGTCGATGGCTGTAAGATTTTTTAATTTCCTGCAGGTCAAAGACTATTACTAACAATTACTAACAATGAATTATATGTAGCTTTGACATGGCTGCAAAAAAAAATTTTCGGCTGTAACCTTTGATAAAACCTGTAATATATTATTAGGCTCTAACCTCTTCTGTTTCTATTATTTGTATAGAGAAAGATGATATGTGATTGTTCATTCAACAAAGACTTATTTCCTTTCTTTTTATATATAATTCACAAGGATTATGTGCTTACGTTTCCTGTATTTTTGCGTTTCTACATTATTTTTACGAACTTCTTTGAATAATGCAATTCTTAATATAACACTACTGACTTCTGGACTTTGCCTATTTAATGTGTTGTAAACTGTACAGAAGATAAAAAGTGTAACAGAAGAAAGTAGCAAGATCCTTATCTGGAAGAGACAGGAATAAATATCCAACAAATCCAAATCATTTACTATTCTGGATGCTTATCTAAGTTATCACGCTTTCAAAATTTGAAATGATTATGCATGCATGCGAGTGTGAGCAGGCATGGAGCAAACCAACTTTAACTTCAAGGAATCAAGCGGCAAAAATTAATGAATTTGGAATTAGAGCACGTGTTGCAATGCTGTAGGGAGTTCAGGAGCTAGCTGATGCTGTTAAGGTCACCATGGGGTCGAAGGTAATATTTCTAACTCATTTTTTTAATTCATTGATTGAATGGTTGTGTATGTGTTTATTGGTGAGTAGAGTAATCAAGTGAGATTTTTAGGAAACTCTAGAAATCAACCTAGAATTCTTTTTATTTATTGTTATAATATGACTAATAAATACCCTTTTCTTAAATGACAATATTTTTGGAATGAAGGAACAATGAACTGAACCCTTTTCTCTACACTTTATCCTTCAGTTGAACAATGTACCTTATATATAAAGTAAACACTTGGGAAGTGAAGCATTTTTTGAATCGCCAAAAATATCCCTTTTCAAATTATTTCACCATATATGTCAAATAAAGGTATGTTTGTCTTGGTGGTCTCCACCATACTCCAAATTAAGTTTGCAGACCCATTTTCTCAAATTGGGAAATCCAAAGCCTTTCCCCAAAATATACATATGATTACCTAACTAATACGTTATATGGAGAACAAGTTTGACATCTTTTCACCCATATTTTCATTTACTGAAAGGAGAAATGCTTTTCTTCTCTTTTCAACACACATTAAAATTTAAGATGGAGAACTCCTCCATTTGTTGATTTCAATTTCTAATTGTTGCCTTTCTAAAATGTACATAAATGAAAGACTTTAGAATTAAGAGCATTGGAGGAGGATATGTGGATGGCGACTGATTTTGATAGATAATTTAAGGTTTTGATAATTGAAGCCATTGCATCATCTTTAGTTCTGTGAGAATTCGTTATCTCTTTCCTTGCTTCGTTTTTTTGCTCATGTTGATTTACTATTACTTTTGCTGACTGCTTTCGTTTGCCGACTGCTTTCATTATGAAGGGCTCAAGCATGTAACTGTTTATGCTTTAGGTTTGGTACTCATCTGTTTGGTGAAATGGGTAATAAGTATTTGAAAATCATAGTAATATAAAGAATAAATGGATGTTTTGATACTGTTAACAAAGGAGCTGCAAATATTAGAACTGAATGGTTTCAAACTAAGTTTTATAAATGATCATTTTCTTCGATGTTTCTTGAAGATCAAAAATAATTTGTTGAAATTGGGTGTGCTTCGAGTCACTCTTATTTTCCAATGTTAGTGGAATGAATCTTAGATAATGGTGCAAGTGCTTACATAATTTTCTTCTTCTATCTCATTACGATAGTTTTTTTTAGCATAACTCCACATATATATTAAAACTGTTTTTGTTCTTATCAATAGCTGATGCGCTTCATCATGTTTCTTTCTTTTGAATGTCTTGATCTTCTAGACATTTTAACCTATCAAGTCCTAAACTATATAAGTTCTGAGTATGATTGCGTTTTGATATTGCTTCATAAGTACATTTTGAAGTATTTAAAAAACACATTGTTTTCTGTAAATATTTTATGTTTTATGGTTATATGATTTCATTTCAGTAAACATTATTTTAATAATCTTATACTAATGACCTTTACCGTCCACTACAATAAGGTGGTGTCTGTAAGCTCAGTACATCAGTTTTTCCATGTTTTATAGTTTTGTTTCCAATACAATGTTTTATTGATATTTAACTATTTTTAGATTTTACTGTTTAAGCTAGATGTATTTCATATTTTAAATTATAAACTAGCAATGTATTTAGATCATTAACATATAATAAAACGATGTCCAACACAACAGTCAATCAGATTGATTTTTTTTCTGCTTTATGAATTACTTATTTATTCCATCAGTTTTTATGCACACATACTAAAAAAAGAATTAGTTATTATTTGCAAATTTAAGTTATGATCAACAAATATGGTCATGTTTATTGCTATTATTGTTCTTGCTTTTGAAAAATTTGCATGATTTGTCACCATATAATTGAAAAAGCCTACACTGTTCTCTATCCATGTAAGCCTAACTGAGTCGTTGTGTAGTAGCATCATAATCGAGGTCAAGCATGCAAAGACGATGTTTATAGCTTCATTCAAACTGATCTCATGCCATTTAAAGTGTGTGTATAGCATAAATGTATAAGGTAAGGGAGAGGAAGAAGTTTTGTTTAAAAAGACTGACATGGGAAGAAAACGAAGAGGTTAGGCTTTATGAAATGATGCTTAACTTAACCAAAGTGCGTTCTTGAAATAAGAATTTATTTTATGAGTCAGATATAATTTATCAAACGGGGTTCTATTTTATTAAAGTAAATTAAACAAATATGATACATAAACCTGGCTCCCTAGCAGCTGGGCCCTAGGTTATTGCCCATGTGGCCCAGCCCAAAGTCCAGCTCTATTTATCGTATACACCCAAACCGGTCAGATGTCCTTCCCTTGACGACCCATACTTTCAACTACTCGGTACATTGAGTACTATTTTGAGTCAAATACAAACAATGTTTCTTGGTATTTATATATGTCTAATGTATGATATATATGATTCTGTATTGGTTATATTGTATTGAAGAGCTGAATGATTGATATTGTATTTGATTTCGGGCATGTGGAGCACTAGAATGTGCCTAAAATGGCATTGCCTACGAAAATATCCTAGCCAACTAGATGGCACTGCGGTTGATTTATATATGTCATATCTACATCTTCAATAAATATGGGTATCATACTGAGGGTTTTACTACTGTAACAATCCTAAGTTTCATACATGTTTGACTGTTCTTTTTCAAACAGTGTACGCATTCCCAAACTGTTATCAAAAAAGCAATAAAGCTCCATACATATGCAGAGATTATATGAATATTATATTATTTAGTGTGTGTGCATTGTTTAGAACTAATTAATAGTGAAAAATTCACCTATTTACCAATGGCAGGTATATTTTATTATGGAAATGTTTTTCTATGATAATATTGATATTTGTGGCATGCAAATAATATATACTATCAACTTGATTCCAGATTCAGCAAAAGTGGTGATGAGAGTTTGGGGATGCAGCTTAATTCAGGGGCAGTACCAACTCAGTAATGGTGAGTTAATGCATCATCCATCGACAACAACCGTTGACAATCCTACCAACAACTACCATCGGTATCCAAATCTACCTAAGCCGGCAATAGTCAATCCAGGGAAAAGGGAGTGGATGTGGGAAAAGAATGGAAATTGCTAACGCACGGATGATTATTAAGGGATTCAAAGCAGTTTTCTACTTTTCATTAGTGTCATGGTACAAAGTAGAAATATAAACTCAAGTGTACAAAGTGGAAAACGTAAACTAATTTGTCTTTAATTAATCCAACGTTGATTATGTGATAAAAAAATTATAACTATTCGGTTTTCTACGTATTTTATTTTCAATTATACATATTAACGTTTACTTGCAAAATCATGTACCGATGTATAATTAAATGTGTAGGTTGATACATGCAAATTGATAAATTATATAATATGGAGAGTCAAAATAGTATAATACTTGATTGTCATTCTTTCTCTCTTCTATTGAGTATGAGCATGGAACACTGCTCACTTTTACACTTTTATATTGTTACTTGAGTATCGCTTTCAACGGAATTGTGTTACCATGGGTAGAGGAATGGTAGATCTATTTTTTATTCACATTTATTAAACTACTTAAAAAACCCATAGTTGAATACTTTTCTATTTAATTATTTACTAAAATAACTTAGTTTCATGTCTGATATGTGTGTCATTTCCCCCATGAAACTCCGACCACCATCACCTTCCATACTCCGGCGAAGACTTCCCCAAACCACCATCTACCAATACGCAAATCATGGTTGAACTCGATCAACCGAGGAGACCACATTAGAACAAAAACAGTGACCCAATAAAACTAGGGTTCTACACTGCAAATCACAACCACCATCGCCACAACCCTCTGATCAACTTCGCACTAATTTTTCCACCCTCTCTGATAGCTCCTCCACCTACAGAATCAAACTCGGCACCTCCAAACATTTGTGGCAACAGAGATGCCTCACAATGCACAAAACAGTCAATAGAGAACTGCTCTTTGACTCTAGCTTTAAAAATTGTAATCTTGCTTTTAAAAACATAATTTTGTATGATATTTTGATTAATAAACCTGAAACTTCAAATCATTGTACTTGAAATTCCACTAATTAATGTTTGTTCATCAGATTATACATTCCAGAGATATATAGAGTTGTCTAAGCTTAAGTAAAGTTTCTGACCAAAGTCTATGATGAAATAAACATAATTGTTTAAGCCTTAAATCTAAATCAAGATTTAATCAAGAGAAAATTTATTTTAAAATCAAACAGAAGTTTGATTTTGAGGAATAGAATGTAACAGATAACAAACATGCACACATAAATATATTCACATATATATATTCCCAGCAAATTCATATTATATATTCATTTCTAATTAAAAGCATGAAAACAACTTTCACCTACTTAAATTTTTTAAAAGTTGAGTTACTCACCTGTTAAAAAGAAAACAGAGAACAGACTTCCTCTTATGATCTGGAACCGTTCTGTTTTTGAACTGATCTTTGAAACTGAAGTTGATAGTTGATGATTTATTTACTTGTTGAGTTGATCCTGAATCTACTATGTTGCTTTAGCTCAGAAGAAATTTGAAAGAGTTGAACTTGAAAACTGGAAGTTTTTGAATCTGATCTGAATTTGATTCACTGCTGGATATGTTGATCCTTGAACTGAAATACTTTGGGTTGATTCTTGGCTTGCTTAAAATTTTACTTGAGCTTTTAAAAATTGTCTCAGATTTGCATTTATTTGTATTTGTATCTGAACTTGTTTCAGATTTCTTTTTCTGGTTTTTGTTTATTTTTTTCTTAGTTTCCAGGTCTTAGTTTTGTGAAAGAAAATGAGAAAGAGTTTTTAGAGTAAGGTATATGTAATCTTGTTTTAATTCTATTTATTATTTTCGAAAATAAAAGACAAAAGACACTTGTCATTCTCCTTATCTATTTTGTTAACACATATGCTTAGATAATATTGATAGCTTACACTTGTATTTTATATGTAAATGATATCTTTATATGTTTTCATCTTATATTTCCATAAATAAGTTTCTCTTATGTTTATATTACTTAAAGAAAATGTTATATAAGATTTAATTATATACTAAGTAACCATATATATATATATTAGCATTAAAATGTAGAGTTTATTTAAATAGCTTTTGGAAATCATCATGTTGAACTCAAAACAATAGCTTCCTAATCATAATATAAATATATATATATACACTTGTATATATGTACAAGTATACACTTAAAATTCTCAATATTATAAAGTTTGTACATGTCTATTTCAAATTTGTTAATTTACTATAAGATATATCATTTCCAAATATTCATAATTCAATATTATTATAGCTCAAATCCATTTAGATATCTTTATATTATCACCTTTTCATTTGTTCATTTATAAATCGGTATTTTATTAATTCAATCCAGCTAATTATCAATTAATAGATGTCCGAAAAATCCGGGTTATCACATTCCTCCCCCCCTTTAAATCTTTTCGTCCCGAAAAGGAACGAAACCAGAATTTTATTAAAATACTTAATATCAGTTAAATTACTCTTTGAACACTTTTATAATACTTTTAAAATCTATATATAATATTACTAAATTAGTTTTTATAAAAATACTTTTTATAACTCGGTGTTTCAACAGATCCATCCTTGTTCTCATAGAAATTCGGTCATACGTTGATCAGGCGTATGACTGAAAATCTATAAGTACTCGGTAAACCCGTTTTCAACACCCAGTGAAAATATTTGAAAAATAATTTTATTGAAAATATCGAAAACGTTTTTGAAAATAGAGGAAATATTTTTGGTGAGAATGCTCTGGAAATCATCACCCCCATCCATGGTCACAGTTACATCACGGGTTACGTTGCCATCGCAGCAAAAGTCCATGTAACTGATAACAGCATGGAACCCACAACAGATCGCAGTTACATTCCAGGGTTACGTTGCCGTCGCAGCAAAAGTCCATGTAACTGTTGGCTCTCAGCGGCACACACGATTTCGCTGTTTAAATGAAAATTCTCCACATAGGTCGCAGTCTACCGATATAAAATCAAACGCAGACTGTTGGCTCTCAGCGGCACAAACGACTTTCGCTATGTTACCATAGTGTTGCAGTCTACCGATGTAAAATCAAACGTAGACTGATGGCTCTCAGCGGCACACACGACTTTCGTATGGTCTGCAATAGATCGTAGTGACATCGAGTTACACTGTCGTCACAGCATAACCCAAATGCCTCTGTGGGCACCAGCCCCTCGACTTTCGCTACACAAATAATCCTCAGGAACTAGTTTATTCCGGACTCCTCACAGGATTAACTTTAGAATCCCCCTTGGGGTTCAAGGCAGTACCACCCAGTGGCACTCCTGAGAAGTTCATTTCAAGGGAGCGCCTTTTTCCCCAGAGCTATTTTCAAAACATTTTATACTATACACTTATAGTATCTTCAAATCATACCCTTTATGATTTATATCAAAATCTCCTTTACACAAAATCGATATCCAAAATCGATAGTTCCAAACTTGGCTTTCCAAAATCCAAAACTGATTTTTCTCAAAATCAAAAGCCTTTTCCAAATTCATAGGTTCCCAAAACCTTTTCTAAATCATTCCCATAAAATCCCTTATATATATATATAGATATATAAAATCTTTGAAAATCTTTGGATCATTTCAAACTTGTATAAAACCTCTTTTATACTTCAAATATTTCAAAACCCTTTTTATTCTGGCTAGATTCAATAAG
This sequence comes from Allium fistulosum, assembly GCA_030737815.1. Taxonomy (NCBI): domain Eukaryota; kingdom Viridiplantae; phylum Streptophyta; class Magnoliopsida; order Asparagales; family Amaryllidaceae; genus Allium; species Allium fistulosum. The sequence continues at coordinate 1,293,662,118 of CM060902.1, forward strand.
GGAAGTTTATCGTATTACAAAATATAACTTTATTTATTGTCAATCAAATATTCAAGTTTGATTTCTTTATAAAGTTATTTATCATTTACTTACCCCCATAAAGTAAATTTCAACCAATGAAATATCCAATTCCATTATATTTCACAAATATACTTTTCATTTCAAAGACCATTTTACAATCCTTATCCACAAATTTCAATATCAATTTCATCCAAACTCGTACGATGTACACATATCATCCGTACGCAATATCAGTCTGATCGCTCAATCGATCACACAATTTCACTTCCGAACTAGTATCGTCCACCCGACTTTCTAGTGCGGACTCAGATCTGATTTCTTGATCAGAAACCGTCATTCTCCTTGCATAGTCGTAGCTATGATAGAGAATATCCAGAACCAATCAACAACCCATATCCAGGTTCGCCGTCGAAAATCGAGCGAAAAATTCCAACTCGGATCGATAATACTATCTCGAAATTCTGTGTTCGAATCTAGATCAAATCACTATGCGAATAGAATAATATACGTATATCCTACGTATTTATCTTTGTTGGTTATTAGCCAAATCAATTCTCTTTTCTATTCACATTTCCTTGAATTCCATTCACTTATTCTCAATTGCTTCCATTTCCAATTGAGTTATTACTTCAATTACAAACAGTCTGAACTCTGACCTATTTAAATTTAAAAATAACTTGAAAAAGTTTAAAATAGCTAAGCAGTTGAAAAATAGTTATTAGTTTGTAAAATAGCTGTAATATAGTTAAGTAGGTATAAAATAGTTAGATAATTGCAAAATAGTTTTTAAAATAGTGATTAGATATAAGTAACTGAAAAATAGTAATTAGTTTATAAGACAGTTTCAAAATAGTTAAATAGTTCCAAAATAATTGTAAAATAAGTATAAGATAGTTTGGGGTTTAAGAAGAAAGATTGTATAGTAAATAGTTTGAAAAAATAGGTTTATATTAAAACAAATTACTTTGAAAATAGTCCAGAGTCAAACCGTTCAATTCCCCATCAATTCAATTTAAATTTCTACTTCCATTTAAATTGACTCAATACTTCAATTTCCACTGAAATTGATTTAATCCCAATTCAAGTTGAATTAACCTTAATTCCTTTCCAAATTTAAATCAATTTTTATTTGATTTTTAAACTTATTCAACTTTAATCAAATTCCAAATTAATTCAAATCAAATCCAATTTGAACTAATTAAATTTAAATCTCGAATTATATAAATTCGAGTTAAATATTTTAAATATTGATTTAATCACTTAAGTCAAATTAACCCTTACCTTTAAATCAAATCAACCTTTAAACCAATTAATTCTGGATCCAAAATCCAAAATTCCATTTTAAATTATCATTACTCAACTTATTTTAAAGTTCAAATTAAAAGTTCAAAGAAATTTTATCTTCAAAATTCAATTTATTGCCCAATTTTATCTTCCAACTTTGAAACTGATTCTTAAACAATTTTAAGTTACAAATTCAATTCTTAATATTCAAATCTTAAGTTTAAAAGGGATTCCATATCCTTAATTTCAAATTAAGGTTTAATTTTCATTTATCTCTATAATGGATATAATATCACAATCAATTTCTTCATTCATTCAAACTAATCAAATTCACCATTTTAACTTTCCAAGTTAAATTTCAATTTCATCTTAAAATTTCCAATTCAAGTTGTTCATTCTAAACTCATTTAACTTTCCTTAAGTTAAATACAATTTAACTTTACCCAAATTGAATTCCCATTCAAATTTTAAACTTCTTATTAAAAATCTTCCCACTTAAGTTTAAAAACTTATCCACTTTGGGTTTTCACATCACATTCCAAGGATAATTTAAAATTCAATACTTAGAGTTTATTTCAAACATCTTTAATATAATGTATATCCTCATTTATACATATTTATTCCATTTGCACTTCAATCATACATTAAATTTTAAACCATTCTTGGTTTTTAAATTTCAAAACAAATTCTTTTAAAACAATTCCAAGTTTTTCTGGACTTAGATTTAAAATTTCACAAATTTAAACTATCTTCAATTCAAATTTATAAGTCATACTCACCTAAAAGTTTACTTTCCCAAAACATTTCATTTTTTTCTTAATCATTTACACGTTTCATTATTAAACACAACAACCATTTATGATAATAACCAAGATTATCATATCTGGAAACCAATTCATTTTTATCTTTATTCTGATAACACTTCTATAAATTCAAGATTTTATTTTCAGTTTGGATCCATTTCAACTTATCTTCATTCAATTTCAATTTGGTTGTTTACCACTTAATTCTTATTATTTTATTTAATTCCAATGATTCAACAACCAATTTCTTTAATATATTTAATAATTAGAAAATTATTTCTATATATATCAAAAGATAAACTTATATAAAAATCATTTATTTTTAAAACCATTTTAAAACCTTTATATAAGAAAATAACAAATACGCTCTCATATATATATATACACTCAGCTCATCTTAGGGTACTATTGACCCTATCCTTAATGAGTAATCCCAACAGAGCCAAGGTTCTCGCTTAAGCTAGCTCTGATACCAAATGTAACGGTCTAGGCTTTTCAACCATCGACAACGGCCTCAACTGGTAGGCTTTTCAACCATCCCAGCCCCACCGTGGCTTACATTGGTACCTCGAATTTGCTTTTACGGCCAGCCTCTCGACTCGCAACCAACCCCTCAATGGGACATGTAGGGGTAAGAGTCTCCCGTTCGCCACCAAACCGCGAAGCGAGAACCCCCTATCACGCTGTAATGTAGCAAACCCGATCCCGGTCTCTTCGAATCCAAAGTTATTCATTAAACCAAGTGTGTAAGTTAAACAATAGAATTTATATTCAGGATTTCATATTCACACAACAATTTATCTCAGATAGATAAACCATAATATCACAGTTCAACCAAAATATCTCATATCTCAAAGCATCACATATCAGAGATATCAACCAATTCAAGTCATCCAATATCATTCAACCATCCATAAGCAAGATTTATAAGATATATAATTCTTAATTAATTTAATTAATCTCCAATTAATTTAATCACCAACTTAAATCACTTGGATCACCTTAATCCTGCTTACTTAACATTAATTAATTACAACTCAATTAATTAATCATTCTTTAATCATCCATCTTAATTAATCCTCCTTGACTAATTATTCTTTAATTACATGTAATTAACCTTTAATTAATCACATAGATTAATTATCCTTAACCATTCACATTAATTAATCTTTAATTAATTAATGACATTCATTTATGATCCTTTAATCACTTCTAGTAATTAATTATTCTTTTAATTAATTACATTTAACAAGTAATTTTTAAATTAATCACATTCATTAATTTACCTTAATTAATCTCATTCAGTAATTAATTATTCCTTAATCATTAATTTATAAACCTTAATTATCAATTAATAAACTTAATTACAAATTAATTAATCCTTAATTATTTGCTAATCAATCTTTAATTATTTAATTAATTAATCCCTAATAAATTTTAAGATAAAACATTTACCTTATTAACTACTAAATTATCATTAACATATAATTTGTTCTTTTAATCAACACTTAATTACATTTCTAAATTAGGTTTTAAAATAACTACAGAATTTAACTTTAACAAGTTTAAGTTAAATAACCACATAACTTTCTTAAACCAATCATTAAAACATTTATTATATAAAGAAATTGATTTAAAAACTTGCTTTATTTAAATTTAAAACTGTTATAAAACATTTACTTTGGGTTCAACCGGTATGTATTTGAATCAAAACCCGAGTATTCTTCTTCCTTCTTTATATATATATTAAAAGAAAAACTAGTTTAGTTGAAATTAAAAAAAACTGTTAAAACCTTAACAGTTTGGACTTAAATTTCTCTCTCCAACTTGAAGACGAAACCCGAGCCAAAACATAACTTACGCGAGTCCAAACCCGAGACAACTGCTCTATATTACTTCGAGTCAAAACAAATCAGCTTCGAGTCACCCTCTAATTTACCCGAGACCACCTCGAGAAACCACCCTGCAACCCACGAATCATCACCAACATGCTCACACTTCACTGTGCACCCATACATCAACTCCGGCCATCTCTGACCATCATCAATGGCCATCTCCCATCGGCCAGTAACCCCACATCACCCTTCAAAGCTCAGGTTCCCCAGAATTTAACTCGAATTCAAATTCAAGTTTAAGATCAAAACCTGGAACTGCAGACAGCATACACATCCCCAATCTGTCAACATCATTTCCCCCATGAAACTCCGACCACCATCACCTTCCATACTCCGGCGAAGACTTCCCCAAACCACCATCTACCAATACGCAAATCATGGTTGAACTCGATCAACCGAGGAGACCACATTAGAACAAAAACAGTGACCCAATAAAACTAGGGTTCTACACTGCAAATCACAACCACCATCGCCACAACCCTCTGATCAACTTCGCACTAATTTTTCCACCCTCTCTAATAGCTCCTCCACCTACAGAATCAAACTCGGCACCTCCAAACATTTGTGGCAACAGAGATGCCTCACAATGCACAAAACAGTCAATAGAGAACTGCTCTTTGACTCTAGCTTTAAAAATTGTAATCTTGCTTTTAAAAATCATAATTTTGTATGATATTTTGATTAATAAACCTGAAACTTCAAATCATTGTACTTGAAATTCCACTAATTAATGTTTGTTCATCAGATTATACATTCCAGAGATATATAGAGTTGTCTACGCTTAAGTAAAGTTTCTGACCAAAGTCTATGATGAAATAAACATAATTGTTTAAGCCTTAAATCTAAATCAAGATTTAATCAAGAGAAAATTTATTTTAAAATCAAACAGAAGTTTGATTTTGAGGAACAGAATGTAACAGATAACAAACATGCACACATAAATATATTCACATATATATATTCCCAGCAAATTCATATTATATATTCATTTCTAATTAAAAGCATGAAAACAACTTTCACCTACTTAAATTTTTTAAAAGTTGAGTTACTCACCTGTTAAAAAGAAAACAGAGAACAGACTTCCTCTTATGATCTGGAACCGTTCTGTTTTTGAACTGATCTTTGAAACTGAAGTTGATAGTTGATGATTTATTTACTTGTTGAGTTGATCCTGAATCTACTATGTTGCTTTAGCTCAGAAGAAATTTGAAAGAGATGAACTTGAAAACTAGAAGTTTTTGAATCTGATCTGATTTTGATTCACTGCTGGATATGTTGATCCTTGAACTGAAATACTTTGGGTTGATTCTTGGCTTGCTTAAAATTTTACTTGAGCTTTTAAAAATTGTCTCAGATTTGCATTTATTTGTATTTGTATCTGAACTTGTTTCAGATTTCTTTTTCTGGTTTTTGTTTATTTTTTTCTTAGTTTCCAGGTCTTAGTTTTGTGAAAGAAAATGAGAAAGAGTTTTTAGAGTAAGGTATATGTAATCTTGTTTTAATTCTATTTATTATTTTCGAAAATAAAAGACAAAAGACACTTGTCATTCTCCTTATCTATTTTGTTAACACATATGCTTAGATAATATTGATAGCTTACACTTGTATTTTATATGTAAATGATATCTTTATATGTTTTCATCTTATATTTCCATAAATAAGTTTCTCTTATGTTTATATTACTTAAAGAAAATGTTATATAAGATTTAATTATATACTAAGTAACCATATATATATATATATATTAGCATTAAAATGTAGAGTTTATTTAAATAGCTTTTGGAAATCATCATGTTGAACTCAAAACAATAGCTTCCTAATTATAATATAAATATATATATACACTTGTATATATGTACAAGTATACACTTAAAATTCTCAATATTATAAAGTTTGTACATGTCTATTTCAAATTTGTTAATTTACTATAAGATATATCATTTCCAAATATTCATAATTCAATATTATTATAGCTCAAATCCATTTAGATATCTTTATATTATCACCTTTTCATTTGTTCATTTATAAATCGGTATTTTATTAATTCAATCCAGCTAATTATCAATTAATAGATGTCCGAAAAATCCGGGTTATCACATTAATGCAACACCCCATAAACTAATAATAGTTAATTAAGAAATTAATTATGAGAATAAATAAAATTGAATCAATGGAAAAGGAGTAAATATTCATGGTATGCTTGTTTACTCATTATGCTTGGGGTGAACCAAGTGACACTAGGAAAATTATAGTTGAAAATGTAAGTTAATGAGAATTAAATTCAACCGTTGGGGCTAATTAATTTATAAGAAAATGGGATAGCGGATCGGCGGTCCAGTTATCCTTCTAAAGTGAAGATAACCACCTCCCTCTTTTCATCTCGTTACAGTCAAAACTTAAAACAAAAGCTTGGGCTCTTTAATGGTGCTTGCTACCTAAACAATAAGAAGAAGAAAAAGAAAATATTAATGCTAAGGGAACTAGAGACCTCATCAACTAAAGAGTATAGGCAAGTAATATATTTTTCTAATCCTTTTATTTCCATGAATTTCTCATGGTCGTTTAAAAATTTGTCCATTCCTTTGATTTTGCTTATTTAATGGATATGGAGATCAAATATAAGGATAAGAACATCATGCTAAAAAACAAGTTTGGATTAATATAATTTTTACCTTGAGTAGATAAATTGTTATGAATTAATTAAGATCTGTTTGTTGGGAAAATTGGTTAGTTATGAGGAAAACCAAACATGATTAATTTTACTAAAGAAATTCTGGAATAAATCGAGTTAATTTCGAAATAAAATAAGCATAGCCGTAGGATTATAATAGGGGGCTGGACTGCAAATAATTCTTGCCGATAGGTACTTTAATGAGAACAAATATTTTATGTTGGGTTAATTGACCGGATCAACTTTTTACGTAGAGTGTGTCGGCTAAGTACTAAATAACGGTAAAAAATACCAAGTCAAATAAATCAAAAGTCAACACGTAAAAAGTTAGTGGCAGATGTGTAGGAATGGTTCCCAACGTATATGGAAGGGAAATGCCAAAGGAGGTTATGCCAAACTGCAACTTAAATAAACCGGGACCTTAAGTTTAAAGACTTAAGTAGAAATGCTAGGAAAAGTTAATTTTAAGGTTAGGGTTGGTGAACTGAATGTATTAATTGAGGACTGAAGGCGGTCGACGGTTAAGGAGGAAATATGGGTACGGAAGGTGATTTCAGATACGTTAAAAGATCAATTTCATAAATCATGAAAACTTAACTATAATGGCTTCCCTAGATGATAAAATGATGGATTTTCTATCGATTAGAAAACCCTCGTTAAAATTATTATCGTTAAAAACCGCAAGCGCATGGTGTACAATTGTAGTATGTATGCGAGTACGAGTCGATCCTTAGGGAATGAATTAAATTTCAATAATACTCAATCAAATTAGCCCAAATTTTATAAGTGGTTTTAAAGTAATAAAAATTATAAAAAAATACACTAGAGCAAGGACGAAGAAAACTATGTGATTAAGAACAATTTAGAGGCAAATCCTCTTTCAATCATTCATATAAATCAATACAAAATTCACTTATAATCTCTCATTAAAATATGAAGTAGAAAATGTTAGATGTGCTTATTATAAGTATGATTTATTTGTCCTATTAATTAGCACAACTTATATCATTAGACTCTAACACACCTTTCAAACCTACTTATCAAAGCTCTTGAAATTGACATGAAATTAAAAATAAAATCTATTTTAAGTATGATCTATTTACTATAAATTAGTAACATAGACCTTCAAATTTTGATTCTAGTTTGACTTTCATTATCAAAATCACTTAGGCAAATGATCAAATAATTTATGTTTAAAAAGGAGTTAAGCATAGCCTATTTGAGAAGTCAACATAGGCTATAAAAATTCACAAAGAAAGAAACATAAACCACCAATCATTTATAATTTAATTAAGCACATAACAGAGATCACAAATGAAACCTTTATGTTAATTTAATATGTTTCATGAGAGCTTCATTACCCCTAAATTGAAGGGGTTTAGCTACTCATATTTGAAAACATGTTAACATACAATGATTTTAACATTAAAAACAAGGATAGCTTACTATAATTAAAGAAAGCTAACCACTTGCTTGAAATAAAACTATACTAATTACAAGAATTAAATCTATGCTACTAACATGAAATAAAAGGATCATAAACTAAGAAAGAGAGAGCATGAAACAAAAAGAGCATGAAAAGAAAGCATAAATAAAAAGTGCATGATAGTAAAAAAACAAGGCTAAGAAGCCATGAAAGAAAATTTTATTTATCTTTGATTTTGTGGCTACAATATTGCATGAAGGAAGAAGATAATTACATGAGACATAAGGGGTATTTATACATGCTTTAAACCCTAATTCATATTTTAGGGGGCTACCTAAAATACCCTTGAGAAAGTGTAACCTCCAAGTAGTCATTTGGAAATTAATTAATCCCCACTAACATGCCTTTAAGCCTCCATTAACATATGCATGTGCTTTTAATTATGGACCATATGGTAGTGGGTATGTGGGCTCCTCCATGTTGCATGAATTCATTTATTTCCATTCTTCATTTATCTTCAACATATGTGCATGCATTCATCCATGAACCCTCTTCATATTTTCACTTCATTTCCTACAAATAAAAATGTGCAAACAAATTTTCTCAAATTAAATCAAACACAAAATTACCATTTTACCCCCCAAATGAAGATGAATGAGGTATGCTAATGAGGTATGAGGTATGCTAATTGCGCAGCTCGTGGAAGAATGTGTAAACCAAAGCCAGTAATTTCTAGAGACAATGAGGTATGATAATGCTTAAGACGGCCAAGCTAAAACCCGATATTTTGGTGATAATGTAATAAGTAATATTAATAACAGAATAGTAGTTATTCGAAGTGTTAGCTTAATAAATAACTAAGTAAAAAGCCGTGTAGTGAATGGTTAGGTAGAATATTCGATAGTCAACATAAGGCCTAAGGTGGCCGTTGAGGAACTAAAAGTGTAGGTGTAAGGCTTGTGTGGCAACCAAAACTGAAGGCATAGGTGTACGATTTATGTTGCAATAGAAATGAGATATGTTGATTTAAGGCCTTAAGAGGCGGCTATATAGACTACAAAAGCAATTAGTGGAAGGCTTAAGGTGGTAACCAATGGAACGATAGATGATGCAAGGCCTGAGGTGGCAGTCTAGAAACTGAAAGAGTAGGTACAAGACCTGTATGGCAATCAAAACTGAAAGGAATGTAGGTACAAGGCCTATGTGGCAATCTAAATACAAAAGCATGGATGTATAGCCTGAGTGGCAACCAAGAACGATGAGGCATGATGCCTCAGTGGCAGCCGAAAGCTAAATTTAAAATCATGTATAGAAGAAAGGCATAAAGCCTATGTGGCTATCGAAGGATAGTTTTGAATATTTTGTTCTTTAAAAGGCATAAGGTCTTAGTGGCAGCTTTGGAATAAGTGTAAATGTATATAGTTTATAGGCGTAAGGCCTTAGTGGCACGCGAACGGTAGAACTTAGTGATACACACACACGTGTGTGTGTCTATGTGTGTGTGTGTATGTTGTAGAAGTATGTAAAGCCTTAGAGGTAGTCGAGAGCAAGGTATCTTAGTTATATTGAAATATTGTGGCACTTTGTGAAATAAACTGAGAGATTGCTTTCGATTGTGGCCTCACAGTCTTTCTTTGACATTTAATTAAATAAGCAAATGATTTAGGTTTACTTGTAAGTTAGATAATTTATTGCTTTAGTACTGTAATGGGGGAAACCCATCCCGCCTATTAGCAGAGCGGTCTCCCTACTTCTTATATAGGGTAACATGTTACTCATACCAAACTTTATGTATGGCTTCTACTTTTATTCTTGTTTTCCCTATAACCAACGGGTATAACATTCGAGTAGGATGAGCTTGTAGGCATAGATAGGTTGCTTTGGGATGGTTGAAAAATGCAAGCGGAAGACGAAGCAGGGAGCTTGGGTGTTATACTTTTAAGGGAATTAAGCGATCCTTCATAAAAGGAGAGCACTCATGTAATTTTATTCTCTACTTAAAAATGGAGCCGCCAACAAGCCTGGTAGGTAGCAAATACCCCACATATGAAAAAAAAAACCTCTCAACTGAAGAAGTAGAGTCCTTATTAAGACTCTAAGACCTATATCAACGACTAAAACCCAAAAGCAGATGAGTTTAAAAGAAAAGATACAATAAAAAGCCAAAGACGTCATAGCCACTAGACAGGTCATGACTTCTAATGAAGGACATGAAGCATAGTCATGAATCCGCTTATAGAAGCAGCACTGGTAGGTGCAAGCTAGGCAATAGAAGTACAACAGCTATAATCTCCCCCGGCTATAATCGGGTCCAAAAGGCTGAACCATATAGTTAAGCAGTCCATTCCACCAAAACTACTAATACTGGAAATCTTGAGAGTTTTGTTAGTCTAATACATACATACATATATGTATGTATGTACATATGTATGTGTATATATACACACACATGTGTATACATGTATGTATGTGTGTATATATATATGTAAATAGTTAAATGATTATTCACATATATATATGAAGAAGAAAAAGTCAATATATAAGGAAAGAGAAATTAGTTATCTATCAATAATATATCGTTCGATGAGTTTTCTACGGTAGAAGTGTCAACTAGGCTGTTATTTAAGGCCATATTATGTCACACATTCTTATGAACAACCTTAACCTATAAGATATCAATGCATCTTTTTACATTTTAAGGAATTCCTTGGGTGATGTAACGACCCACTATTTTGGACCATTCAACTCGACAATAATCCACACATGTCAGACTTGAATAATGCAAAATAACAGATTGTAATAAAATTTGGAGCAAATAAAACAAATCAAAGAATCACAGACACAGAATATCAGAATAACTCGCAGTGGAAAATAAAATAAGTAGTGGTTCATGAAGCCACTACAATACATAGTCTCAAAACAGATTCAAAATACATAGTCTGAAAACAAATACAATAGAAATCCCAAATACATAGAAGTCCACTAATACAAAGGCTGAAATAGAACAACTGAAACTGAAATAGATAAATAACTAGATAAGCAGAATCTCCAGCGATTCCTAGCTGCAGAAAGTGAAGTCCAAAGCTGTGAATACTCAGGCTGACCCGAGCGTAAATAAAACACAAACACTCGAGTCAGGACATACATACTTATACAATGTAAACCAACTCAAGTGAACTGTAATAAAATGCACAAGTAACTTAAAGAATGCTTGGGATCGCCCATTCTTTAAGGATCCGTTAAACTATCTACTATGTAGTAATATTCGCTATTATAATAATGTCTAATTATAAAATAAACATACTTTTAAATAGCGTTAAGGGGTTACCCATATAGCCTTTAACACGTAATAGTGCCAATAGTCTATACAGTACCTGCATACCTCGAGAGTCTACGAGAAGATACTCCATAGGTACAACAAAAATAGAAACTCGTACAAGGCGCGCTAGGGTATGTGACACGGCACAACTAGGCAATGCAAGGGTAGATATACCAATTACGCATCCGGGCCGGTGGAAACGCATAGCAGCCACTACCGCCCACCTTGAGCCACACTCCCAAATCAAAGGGTGCACCAAATCAATCACAAAAGTAATAGAATGGTATCAAAGAAGTGTGTCCGATCAGAGGTGCTACCTTATTGGCTCGAGAATCGCTCCTGTTTTAGCCACCTTATGCCAACTCACGGAAGTTGGGTCCACGCAAATATACCTTTAGGATCGTCGCCACCATCCTACTTCATTCTGGAATCTCCACCGCGTACACAGTTGTTAAAGTGGTTTTCGATATCGACAGAGAGTATGTCCATATCCGATCCCGGTCTCTTTAACAACCAATCGTTATTATAACCTGTGGTTATAATTTCAAAAATAGTTTATATTCCAAATCAAAATACTTCATTTAAACCATTTAAAAGTAAAGTCAATGTGCTTTCAAATCAAATATTCAATTCCCAAAAATTTAGCACTTTTGAAGCTTGTTTATTTAGTTAAATACTTCAAAACATTGAAATTTCAGCATTCGCAGCACTTAGAAAAATGTTGTGGTAAGTTATATTTGAAAACAATTCATTTCAGCAAAGACAGCATTTAAAACTGTTGTAGTAGTTCAGTTACATTTGAAAACAAGTTCAGTTCAAAAAATTCAGCATTTCAAAACTGCTGTAGTAGTTTAGGGTTCAATTACATTTGAAAATCTCATTTCAGCAAAGTGCAGCACTTATCAAGTGCTACTGTAGCTCTTTTATTAGTTTCAGGTCTTAGTTTTTATTCAGCAACCACAGCACTTACCAAGTGCTGCAGTAGCCCTTAGTTAATTTTAGCCTTTAGTTCATTTGCATCAACCATAGCACTTACAAAGTGCTGCAGTATCCTTTACTTTAGATTTTATGTTAATTCCAGAAACGATAGCATTTCTGAAGTGCTACTAAATGAATTTTCAGATTTTCAATAGAATTCCAGCCACAAATAAACTTCAATTTAAATCATTTTAACTTATAAAAATCACATTTTCCACTTCAAAAATGTTCATTTAAATACCCTTTAACTTAAGATTTTTATAAAGTAATTTTTTTTTCCAATAAAATCCAATTTCCCAATAATTTCACTTATTAAATTCAAGTGTATAATTTTCCTATTCTTTGCATTTTTAACAATTTACTTTAACACTTATATATAAATTTCCATTTCATAAACAAACTTAATTTCCATTTTTATTTAATTAACTTAAGCTTCCATATAAAAATCAAATCACAAATTTCCAAATTAAGTTATGTTTCAAATCAAAATTTTCCATTCATTTATTTAACATTTTAATACATAGAAAAATCATTATCACTTTATTTAATCATTTTAAATTCAATTTAAATCAAATTATCATATTTTTACATTTTAAAAATACTTATATTTTTTTTCGGAAAACTTTATAAAATAACCACGGGTCTGTATAATATTTTCTAACCTAAGTCAAGTGATACGGATAATATATCATTTCAATCCGTAATTTACAAAGAAAAATCCGTGTTCTATTATTTCAAACCCGCAATCCCAAGTTAATAAAAATAAATAAAAATCGCTCAGGCTTATTATTTCAGCCCATAATGATTTTTCCCTATTCTAAAGTCCGTTCGGGTATGTATCATTTCAACCCATAGTGATTCTATTCTACAGGGAACTTTCAGTGTGATTAACAGAAATAAATAAACAGTATAACAGAATATAACATAGCAGATGATGTGACAAGTTTATAACAAAGTTTAACATCACATAATTCACATCACAGGCATGCATAACATGATATAATAGTTTCTACACATTCACTTGTTGTCACTTCACAAATTATATAAGTATAAATGTCATGTGTGAATACTCACCTCTTTACGCTGGAGTTAGCAAATAAAACACACAAACAAAAATCTAGAAAGCACGATAACACGACTTGATTCAAGTGGATAGAGAGCCAAGATGTTAATCTTGTATTCACCAACAAAAAAAAGCAAAATATAAATATATATTTATAATACAAAGATTAAATTGAAACAAAAGGAAATAGAATTAGACAAATGACTTAACCAAGCATTTAAATCAAATTTGCTGGACCCTAACTCAACATTTGCTCGACCACAATGCTATATTGGTTCGGTCATGGTGGGTTTATAGGTTGAAATGGATCTGGTTTGGACTCATATAGGCATGGTTAGGCAAGAATGTGAAGGGGTAGGAGTTTGCAAGAAAGGAAGGCAAAGAGACAAGGTTAACAAGTGGAGTTTTGGTGCATCTAGGCTCGGCTTATGGGTCCATATGGCTCGGCCAGGGGCGGCTACAAGTCAGGTGATGGACTGATGTGATGGCCAGAGGTGATGTCATCAGGTGGTGGTGGTTCTAGGGTAGTCGCCGACGTGAAAATGTGAAGGGGATGGTGGAAAACATGCTCGGCTATGCATAGTTTGGGTTTAGGCAAAGTTTTGAGGTGATGGCTTCATAGGGTGGTCACGGCCACTACAGGTCAGTGGAGATGGTGATGTTTGAAGCCGTGGATGATGAGGAGGAAGGTGATGTGGTGGTCGGTGGAGATGGTGGAGGGTTAGGCCGAGCAAAGCTAGAGAGGAATCAAGGCAAAAACATTGAAAAATGAAGAGAAAAAAGTAGAAAATGGAAGCCATTGCTTACCAAAATTTCAGAAATGATGATGGCCGAAAATTGTGATGGAAATGAGAAAGTTTTCACGTGAAATACAAAATAAAACTCATGGCCACAATCAAGTTTTGAACGGCCAAAGAAATGAAGAGTCTAGACAATGAAAAGTCATAAGTTTTAAAAGCTTTTTGTCTCTTAGAATTTCCACTTTTTTTTAATTCAATATAAACAAATAAAATCAGTAAATAAAATAAAAGGCAAACAAAATAAAGTGAAAATGAAAATAAACAATTATTCTTAGGAAAATAAAAAGTAAATAAAGAAAATAGTTTATTATATTGAAACTAGGATTAAAAATTGCAAAAAAAATACAATTAACTTTGGAAAATTATAACTTTACTTCTAAAATGTTTTAAAAATAAATTATTGAAATAAAATTTAATTTAAAATAATTTAAAAAATATTTGCAAAAATATTGGGTTGTTACACTCTCTCTCACTCAAATCTTTTCGTCCTCGAAAAGAACGAAACAAGGAAAATAAAGAAAAAGCAAGATAGAAAAGCAAATAGTACCTGAAATAAACAATTCCGGATTCGAAGCACGAATGCTTTCCTCCATCTCTCAAGTACAATCTCGATCATCAGTACTCCACTGTACTTTGACCAGATTAATAGATTTCCTTCTTAGCTGCTTCGTACCTCTGTCGACAATACGAAGTGGCTTCCTCTCGACAGTCAGATTAGGCTCAATATCCAAACTATCAAGAGCAGAAGGCTGAACAATAAGAGATGGATCATGCAGATAGCGACGAAGATGCGAAACGTGGAATACATTATGCACTCCAGAGAACTTCTTGGGCAAATCGAGACGATAAGCCAAAGAACCAACTCTTTCCACAATGCAGAAAGGACCAATGAATCTAGGAGAAAGCTTCCCTCTACGACCAAAGCGAATAACATTCCTTAAGGGAGAGACCTTAAGGAAAACCAAATCACCAACAGCAAACTCCGCATACGCCTATCAGCATACTTCTTCTTCCTATGCTGAGCAATCCTCATCTTCCTCCTAATCTCCTCAACTCTCTCAGAAGCCTCTAAAATCATCTCAGGACCAAGAACCAAACAATTACCGGATTCAATCCAGCAAGATGGAGATCTACAAGGTCGTCCGTAAAGAGCAGCAAACAGACACGTCCTAATGCTAGCCTGAATTCGAAGATAGAAATGAGATAGATAAAGGATTAAGATAAGATTAAAATAGAAGATTAGATTATACCTGATAGCTATTGTTATAGGTAAATTCGACAAGATGGAGATGATCTTCCCAAGATCCTACATAATTAAGCACACAAGCACGAAGAAGATCCTCTAGAATCTGATTCACCCTTTCCGTTTGACCGTCGGTCTGTGGATGGTAAGCAGTGCTCAGATTCAGATGAGTACCTAAAGATTCCTGAAAAGCTTTCCAAAACTGACTAGTAAAGATAGGATCACGATCACAAACGATACTGAGAGGAACACCATGGAGACGAACAATCTCCCTCATGTAGATCTCAGACAAACCAAAAGCAGAACGGGTAGACTTGACCGGAATGAAATGAGCTGATTTGGTCAATCTATCCACAATAACCCAGATACTATCATTACCCCTCCTAGTCATCGGTAATCCATCAATAAAATCCATAGAAACCTGTTCCCATTTCTAGTTGGGAATCTCAAGGGGCTGCAACAAACCAGGGGTCTTCTAATGATCGACCTTGACTTGTTGACAAGTCGCACACCTACTAACAAAAATGGAGATATCTCGCCTCATATCCTTCCACCAATACAACTTCTGCATATCCTGATACAACTTGGTCACTCCCGGATGAATAGAAAGTCTGGACTGATGATTCTCCCGAAGTATCTCTTGTCTCAATCCATCAACATTTGGGACACAAATCCTATTATTAATCCTCAAAATACCTCTATCATCGATTTGAGCACCACTGCCATCCAGACTACTTCCACCAACCCTACTATGAACATTCTCCTTCATCAATCTAAGCTTCTATTCCTCATCCTGCTTAGCCATAATACGATCCAAAAGAGGAGAAGAAACAACCAGCTGACACAACATCGCCTTCTTCCGACTCAAAGCATCCGCTAAAACATTAGATTTCCCAGGGGTATAGTTGATGTCGAGGTCATAAGAAGCAAGAAACTCTAACCACCTAACTTGTCTCTGATTCAAATCCTTCTGAGTGAAAATATACTTCAAAGACTGATGATCTGTGAAAAGCTCAAACTTAGTACCCAAAAGATGATGCCTCCAAAGCTTCAAAGCAAAAACAACAGCAAGCAACTCTAAATCATAAGAAGCATAATTGGCTTCATGGGTCTTCAACCGATGACTAGCATAAGCAATGACCTTCCCATCCTGCATCAGAACAGCTCCCAAACCTTCACGACAAGCATTAGTGTATACCGTTAATCCCTCATTTCCATTTCGAACGGTAAGAACTAGTGCGGAAGTAAGCTTGTGCTTTAACTCACTGAATGTGGCTTTACACTCATCACTCCAAATAAACTTAGCATTCTTTCGAGTCAAAGCGGTGAGAGGTGTAGCAATCCGAGCAAAATTCTCAATGAATCTCCGATAATAACCGGCAAGGTCCAGAAAACTACGGATATCAGTTGGAGTCCTAGGAGTTTCCCAATCCTGTAACAGAATAGGGAAAAATAAGAACCACAGAAAAGATGGAAAAAATTTGAATGAAACAAGGAAAGAAAGACTTACATTGATCGCAGCGATCTTGGCTGGATCAACAGAAACTCCATTACCAGAAACAATATGCGTGAGGAATCGGACTTCATAGCCTTCAACTGATGATTTCTAAGAGTTTCAAGAACAGATTTCAAATGTGACTCATGCTCTTTCTTGGACTTAGAGAAAACAAGGATATCATCAATAAAGACTAGAAAAAATTTATTAAGCACATCATGAAAAACACGATTCATCAAATCAACAAAGAAAGCAGGAGCATTAGTCAAACCGAAAGGCATGACTAACCATTCAAAAAATCCATTCTCGGTACGGAAAGTGGTCTTGGGAATACTTTCCTCAGCAACTCTGAGCTGGTGGAAACCTGTGGCAAGATCAAGCTGAGAGAAAACAGTAGCACCATAAAGCTAATCAAACATATCATTGATGCGAGGCATTGGATATCTGTTTTTCATAGTGAGCTTGTTCAGCTCCCTATAATCAACACACATCCGAAGAGAACCATCAGACTTAGTGACGAAAACCACCGCTGCTCCCAATTCTGAATAGCTAGGTCTGATCAGACCCTTAGAGAACAAGTCCTCAATTTTCTTTCCCAACTCAACCTTCTCGCGGGGTGTCATTCTTCTAGGAGGAAGAACTACAGGTCGAGCTCGAGGAATAAGATCAATACAGAAATCAATTTCCCGCTTAGGGGGTAAAGCAGTGACTTCACCAAATACATCGGGATAAAGTTTGACTACACGAGTCAACTGAAGATCAATAGGAGAAGAATCCAGAGAGTAAATAAAACTGCCGGCACAATCATGAGGCATACGACACTGAATAACCAAAGAATTACCCCGATCATCAACAAGAGAAACAGTTTGGGATTTACAAGAGATGTGAGCATCATGATTCCTTAACCAATCATCTCCAAGCAATAAATCAAAAGTATCAAAACCAAGAACATAGAAATCGCCAATAAAGCGATGATCAGAATGGAGAAGTTTCACTCCTCTACAAATCCTACTAAGGTTCGCGGGACCCCCAATAGGATTAGAAACCCATAAAGGAACAGAAGCATACTCAGGAGAGAGGCGATGCTCAAACTTATCACAAAAAGCCAGAGAAATAAAACTATGCGAAGCTCCAGTATTAAATAAAACATGAACATGATGCTTAAATAAAGAAAAGGTGCCTGAAGAATACCTTGATTATCACTAGGAGCAGGAGCAAGTGCTGGTGGAGCAGGTGAAGAAGCAGATGGAACAGCAAAAATACCAGATGGCTTGCCCTTCTGATACAAAGGACAATCATTCTTGAAATGACCAGGCTGTAGACAGACATGACAGAGATTGTTCCTGGTACCCTGAGGTGGAGGAACAGCAGCACCAACTGAAGTAGGGAAACTATTAGCATAGTGTCCCTTCTGATCACACTTGAAACATGTAATGGTAGATAGGTCGATAGGGTGCCTCTGAGAAGGAGAAGATGAAGATCCCAAACCCGGATTCTTGAGCCAATTCTTCTTCTACTGGTGGAAATTTAGCTTTCTCTTCTTAGAGTTAGCAGAGGAAGACTGAGATGCAGGAGCACTAACAACAGCAAGACCCTTAGAAGTTGGGTTCTCATAACGAATAGCCATATCCATAAGCTCGGTGAAAGTGCCATGAACATGAGAAATGAGACAATCATAGAACTCTGGGCGAGCTCCAGCTATGAACTTTTCATTCTTCTTAAGTTGAGTGTCAATAATGCCAGGACCAAACTTGGAAAGTTCGTTGAACTTCCGCTCATACTCAGAAAAGGACATGGTACCCTGCTTGAGATCCATGAATTCACGATAAAGCTGAGATTTCCCGACTTCTGGCATCCATTTTGCCATAAAGCCTCCCTGGAAAGAAGGTACAGAAACAAAACTTAAGATAGATTCAAAAGAAAGGAAATGGGAACAAAATTCAAGATAACACAAAGGATACCTAAACTGCTCCCACGAAATATCACCCTCGTTAGTGTGAGTTGTAACAGACTCCCACCAATCCAAGGCTGACTCTTGCAGCTGCCAAGCTGCTAACTGACGCTTCTGGGCATCAGTAATCTCGAGACCGGTAAAGATCCTCTCTAAACTCCATAACCATTGCTGGTCTTCGATAATGCTCTCTGAACCGGTAAACTTAGTTCCACCAAGTTGAGAGAATTCCTTACAGAGAACAGTAAACCTAACAAGTGCAGCAGGTTGAGGAGCTGGGGCGATACCACAACCCCTACCTCTGGCATTTCCACGATTCATCCTGAAAAATCAAGAATGAATTTTAGGACAAAGGTAACGAGAAGACAAAGATAAGATAAGACAAGATAAAATCACTTGGATGAATATCCTAATTAAAGAAATTTCTAACAAGGTAGATACGAGAAGAAGGAAGTTTAGAAAATTTGCTTTTAAAACAAGAAAATTTTATATCAAAAAAATCTTTGGAAAATACTTTGAAAAATCATTTTAAAATCATTTTATACTTTGAAAATATGTTCTCTCACAAAGAAATGATTCTGAGGTTGATTTCACTCATTCTAGGGTATTTCTACCCCATTTCTAATGAGTTTTTGCTCCTTAGGCTAAGGTTTGCCTAAAAACCAAATCTATGATACCAAATGTAACGACCCACTATTTTGGACCATTCAACTCGACAATAATCCACACATGTCAGACTTGAATAATGCAAAATAATAGATTGTAATAAAATTTGGAGCAAATAAAACTAATCCAGAATCACAAACATAGAATATCAGAATAACTCGCAGCGGAAAATAAAATAAATAGTGGTTCATGAAGCCACTACAATACATAGTCTCAAAACAGATTCAAAATACATAGTCTGAAAACAAATACAATAGAAATCCCAAATACATAGAAGTCCACTAATACAAAGGCTAAAATAGAACAACTGAAACCGAAATAGATAAATAACTAGATAAGCAGAATCTCCAGCGATTCCTAGCTCCAGAAAGTGAAGTCCAAAGCTGTGAATACTCAGGCTGACCTGAGCATAAATAAAACACAAACACTCGAGTCAGGACATACATACTAATACAATGTAAACCAACTCAAGTGAACTGTAATAAAATGCACAGGTAACTTAAAGAATGCTTGGGATCGCCCATTCTTTAAGGATCCGTTAAACTATCTACTATGTAGTAATATTCGCTATTATAATAATGTCTAATTATAAAATAAACATACTTTTAAATAGCATTAAGGGGTTACCCATATAGCCTTAACCCGTAATAGTGCCAATAGTCTATACAGTACCTTCATACCTCGAGAGGCTACGAGAAGATACTCCATAGGTACGACTCTAATAGAAACTCGTACAAGGCGCGCTAGGGTAGGTGACACGGCACAACTAGGCAATGCCAGGGTAGATATACCAATTACACATCCGGGCTGGTGGAAACGCATAGCAGCCACTACCGCCCACCTCGAGCCACACTCCCAAATCAAAGGGTGCACCCAATCAATCACAAAAGTAATAGAATGGTATCGAAGAAGTGTGTCCGATCAGAGGTGCTACCTCATTGGCCCGAGAATCGCTCCTGTTTTAGCCACCTTGTTAGCACCAAAATTGGTCACTAACCTCATTGAGAAAGATTGTGTAGAGATATAAGTGATGAAGATAAATTAAACAAGGAAGAATATGCTAACTTGAATGCAAAAAGTAAGAACACCGGATTTATAGTGGTTCAGCGTAATTGCCTACGTCCACTTTGAGGTTAAACTTTATTGCTTTACTTGATGATTGATTACAGATATAATCCGTAGATCAAATACTTGAATACAATTGATGAGTAAAGAAGACGAGTCTTGAAAGCGGCAGAGTTTCCCTAGTGTTCCCCAAAAAAGGTCAATTTCACTGTGCCCCTGCCTCTCTATTTATAGACAAAGGTGGGTTGGACTCCTCTGGTGGGCCTGGTAGCTGAATAACTCAGTCCAGATTGACTGGTCCATATATACCGAACCGAATAGGCCAAACAGTCGGATGCCGAACCATCTTCCTCATGCCGAACGATGCTTGTTATGTTGGAAGAGTGGGCCGAGCAGTAATTGTAGCCGGACAAGCTGGGAAGAATGCCGAACAATCTTCTTATGCCGAACAGAAGTGAGATGCCATGTGGGTAGTGTATGCCGAGTTATGATTGAAGTTGACTAAGGTTAGATGAATGCTGAACAATCTTTGGATGCCGGACGAACCTGGAAGCCGATCACTCCCAGATGCCGAGCGCTACGTGGATGCCGAGCACTCCTGGATGCCGAGGACTCCTGGATGCCGAGTACCCCTGGATGCCGAGTACCCCTGCATGCCGAGTACCCCTGCATGCCGAGTACCCCTGGATGCCGAGTACTCCTGGATGCCGAGTACCCCTGGATGTCGAGTACCCCTGGATGCCGAGTACCCCTGGATGCCGAGTACTTAGTTGCCTGGTCAAATCTCCAGGAAACACTTGCCCACTAAAGTGTATTACGTGACTGAACGTGATACGCTTTGAACTATGTATCCTCCATGTCTCGTTTCAAATCCTTGACCAAATCCTAATGGAGATGCCTTCTTGAGAATATCAGTGGTTGTGGTGTGCGCCTAACGTGGTATAAATGCCGAACGATACGTTCGAAGCCGAACGTTCCTCATGTGCCGAGCGACTTTATGTTTCGAAGCCGAACGCTACGGCTTTGACCGGTTCTACCGGGTATAGCCTTTTCGACTTCTTCTTCCTCCCTATAAAACCAGGCATCCTCCCTCTTCTCTCCTTTTACACTTTTATTTCTGTCACACTCTAAAGACTTGCAATCCTCGCCAGTCAATCAGACTTAAAGCCTAATCAATCCTTCCTAAGCTTCGATCTACGAACGAGGTATTATCCCTTCGATGATTAAATAGTTTCAATACGAGACTTAGGTTTGCGCTTAGCCGAGAGGGTCATGTGGAAAACTGGATGTCTTTACGTCTGAATGATGTGTGGCGAGAAGAAATGGCTTGCACATTGGAGTTGTTGGATGGTGTATGGTAGTTAGGCCTAGCTCCTTCATGCCGAACGAGACTAGAAGAAAAGAAAGAATAGAAAGAGTGTTGGTGGTGATTGGGGTGTCGAACGGCATAATCTTCGCCGAGCGACCTGTTCTTGTTGTTCGGTGTAGATGGAGAAGGAGAGGAGTGGAACTATAGTAAAGGGTGGAGTGCCGAACGTTAAGGCTCGGCATAACACTGGTTCGGCTTATCTTACCATATGCCGAATAGTGAAATGGGAGGCAAAGGTGAAGGCATGAGTTAGTAGGGATGCCGAACGATCACGACTGCCGAACAATATTTCAGCCGAACAACACTCGGGCCGAACAAACTTAAATGCCGAACCATATCAAGGCCGACCATAACCTAAATGCCGAACCATATCATGGCCGAACACAACTTAGATGTCGAACCACATCAAGGCCGAACATAACTTAGATGCCGAACCATATCAAGGCCGAACATAACTTAAATGCCGAACTATATCATGGCCGATCATAACTTAAACGCCGAACCATACATAGGCCGATCATAACTTAAACGCCGAACCATACATAGGCCGAACAAACATAAATGCCGAACAGACAATTGCCTTGCCTAATCACACAACAAAACAAGTACGAGGACTTTAGCATACCAGCGTATGAAACTGACCCGAATCCTTAACTCCCTAGCTTTAGCAGACATAAGTCTGAACTTAGATTAACATACGTTTTCGGAATCTGCAACTGTAATCACCTCAAGGCAGGCTTTTGGGGACGGTCAGCGATGACGGTCTTTGAAGGCGACGATTTGAAGCTCAGCTTGATACCAGTAACTTTGTGACCTTCAAATTCTCAACGCTTATACACGATTGCTTGCACTAGTTCACACACCACGTGGGGGGAATATTCATGTTGTTAATTCTAACGTTGAACATTTTTCAAGTATAGTTTTCACAGGTGCTTAGCCAGACTCGCTATTTATTGGAGATGTCTAGAAAATCTAGCTCCGCCACTATATCTGATAGGCCTGGGCCGTCTTCAAGGAAAGAAGTCGTGGACACTTCAAATCCGTCGACTTCCCCTGCTCATAACTTAGCTCCTGATGCCCTGGAGGCAATGATTCTCTTGGACAATCTGATCGACTCGCAGGCTTCGAAGATTAACGAAGTCGCGCTTCGGCGAATATGTTCCATCCACGGAATCCCCTTTTCCGATGTGTTGGTCCCGTCGAGGCATAATTGTCCTCATCTGCCCCCAGTCGGATATACTGCTTGTAATAAGTTCATGTGCTGGATGGGCAGCGTGCCTCCATTCATTCTATTTCTTCGGGACATGTTGCAATACATAGACATCGCCCCATCGCAGCTGCATCCAAACGGTCACGCATTCATATACGGGACCTACCTACTTTTCATGGCTGTCTTTTCTAGGCCTCCAACTTCTGGCGACATCAGATATATTTATATGATTAAGAAGCGGAAAGATAGCCCCTCCTTCATGTTCCTCGAGCCGTACCACAAATGCCAGATCTTAACCGGAGCATGTAGCAAATTTGCCCTGTATAAACAAGAATGGTTCTATGTGCGTTGCCCTCCTGGTTTCGCGAGGAGATGGGTTGAAGGCAATAAGTCTCTTCCCTGAGTCATCATTCGCGCTCAATCGAAGCTATGCTTTTTCTAACTCCTTGTTTCATCTTTTCAGGTATTAACCCGCGTCCTGAGGGCCGAGGATATTCTGAGGCCGTCGAAGCCATTAGAGCTCTTCCAGCCGAGGATTGGGACATCCGAACCATCATTTCAAATGAATCATTGTCGCGGTTCGGTTTGTTAGCAGGAGGTCACCGGATTAGCCTTCTGGAGGGCGTTTCCATTCCCAAATCCGCTCCCGCTAAAGGGAAAAAACAAGCTGGATCGCCATCACGCCATACCCCCGATGCACACGAAGGGGGAGAACACAAGGGGGATGAAGCTCCTGAGACACAAGGCGAAAATGTGGGTCCTGCTTGGAACCTGGCGGTCGAAGTGCACGATATTGAAACGTCATCTTCCCCTTCGAAGGGGAAAAAGAGATTGACGTACAAGATACGGAAGGAGAAAGTCGGCGGAGCTTCCAAAGTTACGCTCATCCCGTCAGAGAAAGAGGCTTCTTCACAGCATATGGAAAGTTCTTTAAAGGGTCTGTCGAACCTTACCATCCCCGACGATATACTCAATTATGGTTTCGACGATCCGGAAGCCTTTAAATTTCATTCGCCCGCTAGAGGCAACGCGGGAGTTCAACCTCCAGTTCAGGGAGATAACACTCCAATCAGTAAAGATAAAGGAACCGGTCCGTCGGGGGGAACACTAGGACACACACGCACACACGCACTTCACCATACACTTCAAGTTTTTCCATTACCCCAATTTTTCCTACCTCGTTGCTATTTTTATTCTTTGCAGGTGATATGGGGCGCTCCCACGGACTTGATCGCCTCAATGGTTCTTCTATATTTCACCATCCCGGACGGGACTCAGGCTCAGGTAGACGGAGGGACAAAGATGATTACGAGGATCGAGACAACCGTCCTCGTGATTCGTCTTATCGAAAGAAAACATATTCCCAGTCTTCATATTCTCGTGATCCTCCTCCTCAAACTGAGCCAGATAGAGAGAAGCTTTCGCAGAAGGGGTCCCAACCCGATGTCTCCCGAGAACAACATTCCGGCTCGTCGAGCACAAGGCAAACTTGGGAGAATCGGAAAAGAGCAGAACTTCCAAAGCCTCCTCCCCCTACTCTTGCGGCTGACCCAACTATAGCAGATAAGATGGTCGATCTTAAGGCCAAATTCCAAAAAATATGCTTTGATGGCCTGAAATTCCTCCCGGCTATTCATCATATCCCAGGGCACGTCAAGCAGAGTGTCATCGCCTGCAACAACGACGTCTATGTTCAACATGACGCGTTTGTACACTTGGTCGAAAAGGTCTCGGAGGTATCTGTTGAGCGCCAACAGGAGATTGACCGTTTGAAGTTGGAAGCTGGCTTTGACAAGGACATCATCAAGAGCCAAGATGAAGAGCTTGCTTCGTACAAGTCGAAACTTGAAGCCGCAGAGCAAAGTGCAAAAGACACTGCCGAGGCCGTCACTCGTCTAGAGGCGACCCACAAAAGGGAACTTGATGAAGCAGTCCAGCGCAGCGGAGCCCTTGCCTTAGAAAAAGATTCTATCCAGAAAGAAAGGGACGCGCTCGCCTTGCAAGTCAGAGAGTTGAAAGAATTGCTCTCTAAGGAGAAAGAGGAGAAAACAGCCGCTCAAGAAGAGTCCCAACGATACTGCGACGAAATTGTCGCTACACGGCTCTTAAAAACAAAGCTTGATGATGAACTTGCTAGGGTTGAGATAGTGAAAGACGAAGCCCGTGAGGAGGGCAAGAGGAAAGCTTCTGAGGAGATTGACTCTCGCCTCGAAGCAGCTGCAGAGGCCGATAGGGAAGAGGTCAAGTGCATGTTTGACCCGCTGATCGTCGAGTACGGTGCCCGCGTCCTTATGCATCGTGACTTGACATTCCTAGTTGAGGGCTATATTGAATCCCTAGCCGAGGCCTGGGAAACTTTAGTAAAGATCAGAAAGATCGAGTCGGGCTCTGAGGAAGTTGATGAGGATGCTCTGGTGAAAGAATTTCTCATGGGGAACGAGCCAGCGGACTTATCTGCAGCTATGGCGCTTTATAGCAAAGGCTCTCCCCTACCAAAAGAGAAAAACGACGAAGCTGGTCCATCTGGGGCTAAGACTGCAGCTCCTCATTCAGATGCTCCTCCTTCTGCTCAATCGGCCGGTCGGCCAACACTTGACCCATTCGAGCAGCATGCCGGCTATGATCCAGAAGATCCCGGGCTTGGCGTTCATTTGCTATCCCCTATTCTAGAGGATGAAACTCCACACGCAACTGATAGCCAGCCAGAACCCGGTACAAAATTCTTCTTTTAGAAGTTAAAAGATCTGTCACTTTCTGGTAGCGATTATTTGTCCTAATGTTCATTCTTTATGTTTTCATGCAGGCTGCTCTGATCCTGAACCAACTCCGAGGAGCGACGATGCCAAGGAGGAGGCAGAGAAAACAAGCGATGTTGCTCATGCGGGAGTAACCCCTGGCCCTGACGCTCAAGTGATCGGGGCGCTAGATAATGATAAGTCTGACACTTCATCTCCCGCCGAAGGGAGTGATGAAATCGAGATCACTGGCGCCTCCGAACATACTTCGAAGATGAGCATGAAAGAGCGACTCGTCGAAGAGGAGAAAAAGAAGGTCGAGATCAAAGTTGAGCCTCAAATACTGGAACTTACCGACCCGTGGAATAGACCTTTGAAAATCATTCTCCCTGGCAAATCCAAACCGCTGGATGTTCCTTCTCCCGCTCCTGACTCTGCTTCCTTGGTAAGCAAAAAATCCAAGAAGAAACGCGAAGGAGAGGAGTCATCTGAGAAAACCAAAGAAGACAAGAAGAAGAAACCAAAGAAATAGTCGCTATACTCGTTCAACGAGATTTTGCTTAAGTCTTGTAACTACTTTTATTTTTCGTTTCCGTAGTTTGTGTAGATAGGTTTTTGACTCCAAGTTTTGGAGAAATAACTGTGTAACCCCATTTTGGACTATTAAATAAAGTTTTAGTTCCTTAGTCATTTGAATGATTCTTTTGCTTCTTTAGCTTTCTGAATAACTATGGTCAAAACTCAAGGTCCTATGAGTTGCATAATTTCCCAATCCATCCTTACGTTGTTCGAACATTCTTGAGTACTTAGAATTTTTTTTCTAAATCCGCGCTCCAGGGATTTAGGGTAAGTTGATCCGCACTCAGGGGATTCGGAGATTCGAATTGCCTACATTCTAGTCCGCATTCCGGGGACTTAGAGTACTCCTATCCGCACTCAGGGGACTCGGAGATTAGAGTCGTTTACGCTCTAGTCCGCGCTCTGGGGACTTAGAGTACTCCGGTCCGCACTCAGGTTACTCGGAGATTAAAGTCGTTTATACTCTAGTCCGCGCTCTGGGGACTTAGAGTACTCTGGTCCGCACTCAGGGGACTCGGAGATTAAAGTCATTTATACTCTAGTCCACGTTCTGGGGACTTAGAGTACTCCGGTTCGCACTCAGGGGACTCTGAGATTGGTGTCGTTTATACTCTAGTCCGCGCTCTGGGGACTTAGAGTACTCCGGTCCGCACTCAGGGGACTTGGAGATTGGTGTCGTTTATACTCTAGTCCGCGCTCTGGGGACTTAGAGTACTCCGGTCCGCACTCAGGGGACTCGGAGATTGATGTCGTTTATACTCTAGTCCGCGCTCAGGGGACTCGGAGATTGATGTCGTTTATACTCTAGTCCGCGCTCTGGGGACTAGAGTACTCCGGTCCGCACTCAGGGGACTCGGAGATTGGTGTCGTTTATACTCTAGTCCATGCTCTGTGGACTTAGAGTATTCCGGTCCGCACTCAGGGAACTCGGAGATTGAAGTTGTTTATATGAGTTCGTACATCGTACAGAATAATGTAACTCTAGTAATTCATCACCCGACTGTGGGATGTAGAAACAGTAGTAATTTATGGGAAAGACGGCTTCAAGCCTTTATTAATGAAAACCAACTAAATTGCCTGATTACATGGTCAAAAAGAAACTAAGTGATAACGGAACGAAAACATACAGGAAATAACTATGCCTAAAACAGGAAAGAAACATGTTAAACGTAATAATGTCGCAAATGTTCACTGTTCCACGCTCGGGGGAGTGTCACGCCATCAACAGTCGCTAGCTTGAATGTTCCCTCTCCAAGCTTCCGTTCAACGACGTATGGACCTTCCTAGCTGGGATTCATACGTGATGGTACCATGAAAACTCGTTTCAAAACGAGATCACCCACATCAAAAATCCTTGGGCGGACTCTACCGTCGTAATAACGCTTGACTCGGTGCCTATGTGCTGCCGCCCTTAATTCAGCCTCTTCGCGTTTTTCATCGATGCAGTCCAGTGATTCCAACAAGAGATTCTGATTCATCTTGGGATCGTAATATGTCACTCGATGCAATGGAACTTCGAGTTCCACGGGTATAACGGCTTCCGAGCCATAAGCCAAGGCGAATGGAGTGTGGCCGGTGGCGGACTTGTGGGTAGTTCTATAAGCCCATAATGCTGTCGGGAGTTCATCTTCCTACTTGCCTCCGGCTTTCTCCAAACGCTTCTTCAGTATGGACTTGATTATTTTGTTTACGGCCTCGACTTGTCCGTTAGCTTTCGGATGTGCAACGGCGGCGAACTTCTTCTCAACGCCATACTTAAAACAGAACTCTTTGAACTCTCTGCTTTCAAACTGCGTTCCGTTGTCCGTAATGATGGTTCGAGGGAGGCCAAATCGGCATATAATGTTTCGTACAATGAAATTAATGACCTTCTTAGAGGTGATTGTGGCTAAAGGTTCTGCCTCGGCCCATTTTGTGAAATAGTCGACTGCAACTATCGTGTATTTCGCACCACCTTTGGATATAGGCAAAGAGCCGATTATGTCGATTTCCCGGATTGCAAATGGGCAGGGACTAACCATTTGTGTGAGTTCCGTTGGTGGGGCTCTCGGGATTTTTGCATATCTTTGACACTTGTCACATTTCCTTGCGTAGTCTGCAGCGTCCAGATTTACGGTTGGCCAATAGTATCCATAGCGGAGGATCTTTTTTGCTAGTGTTTGCCCCCCAGTATGGTCACCACATTCTCCTTCGTGAACCTCCTTCAAGACCCGCTTTGTCTCATTATGTGCGATGCATCGTAATAAGGGGACCGAGAACCCCTTTTGATACATTAGTCCATCCTATATCACATATCGCGCGGCCTTTCGAATGACCTGTCGTCTTTCGCTCCTTTTTTCTGGTAAAACCCCGGTCGTTAGGTATAGTTTGAATGGGGTTATCCACGATTCCCTCTCGATTCCTGTTTTCAACACAAAATCAACTTTCATCGCGTCTATGCTTGGAGCATGTAAGGCCTCAGTGGGAAACAATCCCATTTGCTGCGCATCGCCAATGCTTGCGAATTTGGCCAATGAGTCGGCTTCTTTGTTCTGTTCATGCGGGACATGCGAAATGTCATAACGCTCAAGGTTCGACAGTAGTTCTTGAACCAGAACAAGGTACGGAGCGAGCTTCTGTTCCTTTGCTTGGTAATCTCCCCGCACTTGGTAGACCACCAACTACGAGTCACAAAAGATTTCAACTGATTTGACCCCGAGTTATCCAATGAGTTTTAAGCCAGCAATCAGTGCTTTATATTCTGCTTCATTATTCGTGGCCGGGAAATAGAGCTTCAAAGCATAACAAATCGATCGATTTTCCGGAGTTACAAGAACTACGCCAGCGCTGGAGCAACGGTCGTTTGATGCCCCATCGGTGTACAATTTCCATCGAACGGGGGGAATGACATTGTGATTATCTGGTTTGTCAAATACAGTAAACTCAGCAATGAAATCTGCTAATGCTTGCCCTTGTATGGATCTCCGTGGCAAGTAGGCGATATCGAACTGGCTCAACTCGATATTCCATTTTAACAACCTCCCAGAAGTTTCTGGTCGTTGGAGTACCTGCCGTAGGGGTTGATCGGTATAGACACGACTGAGTGTGCTTGAAAGTATGGGCGCAGCTTACGTGATGCAATCACCAAGCAATAGGCCAATTTCTCAATTTTAGGGTAATTTCTTTCTGCCCCTGTTAGACGCTTACTAACGTAATATACCGGCTCTTGGACTCGGTCCTCCTCGCGGACCAAAGCTGCACTTATAGCATGTGGGGATACGGCCAAGTATAATGTACAACATCTCGTGGTCTACTGGTTTTGACAGCACTGGAGGACTCTCCAGATGCCTCACCAGATCCCGAAATGCTTCCTCACAGTTAGATGTCCATTCGAAATTCCTCTTCCCTTTCTTTGTTATATCAAAGAAAGGAATGCACTTGTCCGTGGCTCTGGATATGAATCGACTCAGCACAGCTACTTTTCCATTCAAGCTTTGCACCTATTTTATATTTCTGGGCACTTGCATATCTCGAATGGCTTGAATCTTTTCTGGGTTAGCTTCAATTCCCCTAGCATTGACAATGAATCCCAAAAACTTCCTCGACGCAACGCCGAAGGAACACTTCAGAGGGTTGATCTTCATCCCATAATATTTGAGTATATCGAACATCTCTGCCAAGTCTCGAATGTGGTCGTTTGACTGTCGTGACTTCACGAGCATTCATCCACATAGACTTCCATCGTTCTACCAAGCTGGTATTTGAACATTCGATTCACTAAACCCTGATAAGTCGCTCTTGCGTTTTTCAATCCGAAGGGCATTACTACATAGCAATATAGCCCAACGCCTGTGACGAAACTGGCGTGTTCTTGGTCCGAAATATGCATCGGGATTTGATTGTAGCTCGAGTATGCATCCATGAATGATAACAGCTCGTGTCCTGCAGTGGAGTCAACCAACTGATCAATCCTAGGCAATGGGAAACTGTCCTTGGGGTATGCCTTGTTCAAATCGGAATAATCTACGCAAGTTCTCCATTTCCCATTCGCCTTTTTCACCAGCACGGGGTTCGATACCCATTCAGGGTAGAGGGCGTCGCGGACGAATCCATTGGCTTTGAGTTTGTCCACCTCCTCTCTGAGAGCAGCGGACCTCTCTGGGTCCATTCCTCTCCTCTTTTGTATGACCGGGACGTATTTCGGGTCTATGTTCAACATATGACTCGTAATGGCGGGAGAAATCCCACACATATCAGAATGCATCCAGGCGAAAACATCAAGATTCGCCCGGAGGAAATCACTAAGGTCTTCAGTCATTGCGGGGCCGAGTTGTGATCCAATCTTCAGTATTCGCGATGGGTCGTCTCGGCTGACTGAAATGTCAACTGTTAATTCAGCCAGCGCTGCCTTTTCTTCCCTGGGTTTCTCATCGTCGTCTCTCGGATCTATGTCTTTGAAGATCCGAGAATTATGCCCGAGCCAGGGCTCGGGCACTACTTGTAAATTATCAGTATTAAGGATGCGGACGGGATTGTCCGCAACCTTTCCTTTCTCCCTTCGATGGGTCTCTCGGAGCTCAGCTACATAACAGGCACGACCAATCGCCTGGTCGCCATGAACAACACCTACTCCTTTGTCAGTTGGGAACTTCAAAGTCAAGCACCACGGGGCTAATGCTGCCCTAAACTCAGCCAGGGCCGGTCGGCCCAAGAACACATTGTACGGAGAATCCACATCCAAAACTACGAAGGGTAGGAATCGCACCCTCCGACGTTCGCCTTGTCCCAGTTCAACTGGTAACTCAACATACCCTAATGCATCGGTCGCTGCGCCATTAAAGCCGTGTATACGAGCTTTAGACGGTTTCAAATCCTTTGTTTCCATCTTCATCTGGTCATAAGCCTTCTTGAAGATGATGTTGACAGAACTTCCACAATCAATCAAAATTCTTTTCACATAAGCCGGTCCGATCGTCGCAGATATGACCATCGGATCGATGGTTGGAGCCTCCACTTGGTCAGCATCTCTGTTTTTGAACACTATATCGTCTGTCATCACGCGCAGCTGCTTAGTAGGGGTCCCATCCTCCACGTTGGAACAACACTCAAAATCTGCGTGATTCAGGGAACTAGTATACCGCTCCATCTCTTGCCAATTCTTATCCGCGGGGTGAGGCCCGCCGATGATCGTGTTTATGACTAGTCTACCAACAGTCCAAGCAGGCTCCTCGGGATGACGCGGACCTGGTGCACGACCTGGGTTGGATGTTCCCTGTCCTCCTTCCTGTGGATCCTTCACAAACTCCTGTAATTTTTTCTGCCTGATCAACTTCTCTATAGCGTCGTGTAGGTGTCTGCACTCTTCCGTATTATGCTCGTAAGTCTCATGGAAGCGGCAGTATTTCCCAGTCCGCTTCTGTTCCTCGGTTGACTCCTTGGGTCGTGGCTTTTTGTACTGAAAGGTATTGCAGGTTGATATGTAAATGTTCTCAAGAGACGCATTCAGCGGGGTATACTCGTTGTAGCTTGGAATTCTCGGCTTCCACTTCCCCGCTTCTCTCTTCTTCCCTTGACTTCTTCCTCCGGATTCCTTTGGCTGCCCGGGCTTGTTCTGGACATTGACTTGGATTTTTCCCAAGTTGTCTCCGGACTGCTTCACAGCAACGTTGCTTTTCACGGACTCTGGACAAGTCCAGGTGCCTTATCTCGCCTTACCCACCTAGCTTCCTCTCTTCTTATGAACTGGTGTGCGTTTGAGTAAAAACGCTCTAGCGTAGTCGGAGGTTTTCCTGCCAGCCAGTCTCCAAACTCGGAATCTGGCTCCACACCTCGCATCACAGCCATTAGAATTGTATGATCATTGGGATTACTGACTTTAGTCGCCACAACATGGAATCTTTGCAAATACTCCTTCAATGACACGCCAACAGTCTGGATTACACTTGATAGAGACATCACGTCCTTTGGACGAGTAGTGTGTATCCTGAACTGTTCTATAAACTTCTTCGCCAACTCCTCGAAACTGGATACGGACCGCGGAGGAAGTCGGGTGAACCACATAGTAGCGATCCCAGATAGAGTAATTGGAAAGCATCTACACTTGGTTGCATCATTTTCTCTAGCTGAATCCATCATCCACTCGTACCTCA
Source organism: Allium fistulosum (assembly GCA_030737815.1). Lineage (NCBI taxonomy): Eukaryota > Viridiplantae > Streptophyta > Magnoliopsida > Asparagales > Amaryllidaceae > Allium > Allium fistulosum. Next base: position 1,293,694,819 of record CM060902.1, read on the forward strand.
TGACATGCTGTCTGGGATCAGTCTTTCCTTCATAAGTCGGGATAGTTGGCATACTAAACTTTCTGGGGTACGCTGCCTGTAGAACAATGTCCATGAACGGAGTATGACTTCTCATCACTCCCCAATCGTCATTCGATAAGCCTTGATTCTCTTTCATCAATTGTTTGATCATGGCTGTCGGGTCTGGTGTTTGTATGGAAGGTGGAAGGTTGGAGTCTGTTCTATGTGATTGTCCATGCTGATGCCTCCTCTCCTGGCGATCTGCCAAACGTACATCTTGAGGTTCAACATCGTTAGCGTTTTGATGGTCCGGGGCTCCAGCCTCCACCTGCACTTCGGCTCCTAAGTTCCCGGCTCCGGCTTGGTCACGGTCTCCAGCTGTTCGAACAGCAGCACCTACCCGCGTAGTTTCAGTCTTACGGCGTCTACGCCTGGGAGGTTCATCGGAGGAAGTTGAGCTGTAGGATGAGGAATAAGGAGCGGGATCGCCCCCAGCATTATGTTGCTGTTGTTGAGTGAGTTGTGCCATGAGGTTGGCGTTAGCTTGCATCTGCTCTCCTAGTTGTCTCCTGCTTTCCCTGAGTTCTCTCATCAAGTCGTTGAACTCTATTCTGGTGACAACCGACATTTGGTCGTGGGTAGTAGTCCCTGCACCTGGAATCGCTTGCTGATTGCTAGGTCCTACTTGTTGCACGCTAGCAGTCTCGTGGGCGTCCGCATTATGAGAAGCTGACCTGGTACGTGGTCCCGCCATTGTAGAGTTATTGATATGAACTCTGAGTAGAATCAATGGACGTCCTATCAATGAGTCGGATCTTCTTTGGGGGATTTGTTCAATCCAGTAGCTTCAAAGCAGATCCTTGAGGTCTGATAATTCAATTCTCAGTGAAAGCATCAAAGTGTTAGCACCAAAATTGGTCACTAACCTCGTTGAGAAAGATTGTGTAGAGATATAAGTGATGAAGATAAATTAAACAAGGAAGAATATGCTAATTTGAATGCAAAAAGTAAGAACACCGGATTTATAGTGGTTCAGCGTAATTGCCTACGTCCACTTTGAGGTTAAACTTTATTGCTTTACTTGATAATTGATTAGAGATACAATCCGTAGATCAAATACTTGAATACAATTGATGAGTAAAGAAGATGAGTCTTGAAAGCGGCAGAGTTTCCCCAGTGTTCCCCAAAAAGGTCAATTTCACTGTGCCCCTGCCTCACTATTTATAGACAAAGGTGGGTTGGACTCCTCTGGTGGGCCTGGTAGCTGAATAACTCGGTCCAGATGGACTGGTCCATATATGCCGAACCAAATAGGCCGAACGGTCGGATGCCGAACCATCTTCCTCATGCCGAACGATGCTTGTTATGTGGGAAGAGTGGGCCGAGCAGTAATTGTAGCCGGACAAGCTGGGAAGAATGCCGAACAATCTTCTTATGCCGAACAGAAGTGAGATGCCGTGTGGGGAGTGTATGCCGAGCCATGATTGAAGTTGACTAAGGTTAGATGAATGCCGAACAATCTTTGGATGTCGGACGAACCTGGAAGCCGATCACTCCCAGATGTCGAGCGCTACATGGATGCCGAGTACCCCTGGATGCCGAGTACCACTGGATGCCGAGTACCCCTGGACGCCGAGTACTCCTAGATGTCGAGTACTTAGTTGCCTGGTCAAATCTCCAGGAAACACACCTTATGCCAACTCACGGAAGTAGGGTCCACGCAAATATACCTTTAGGATCGTCGCCACCATCCTACTTCATTCTGGAATCTCCACCGCGTACACGGTTGTTAAATGGTTTTCGGTATCGACCGAGAGTATGTCCATATCCGATCCCGGTCTCTTTAACAACCAATCGTTATTATAACCTGTGGTTATAATTTCAAAAATAGTTTATATTCCAAATCAAAATACTTCATTTAAACCATTTAAAAGTAAAGTCAATGTTCTTTCAAATCAAATATTCAATTCCAAAAAATTTAGCACTTTTGAAGCTTGTTTATTTAGTTAAATACTTCAAAACATTGAAATTTCAGCATTCGCTGCACTTAGAAAAATGCTGCGGTAAGTTATATTTGAAATCAATTCATTTCAGCAAAGACAGCATTTAAAACTGCTGTAGTAGTTCAGTTACATTTGAAAACAAGTTCAGTTCAGAAAAGACAGCATTTCAAAACTGCTGTAGTAGTTCAGGGTTCAATTACATTTGAAAATCTCATTTCAGCAAACTACAGCACTTATCAAGTGCTACTGTATCTCTTTTATTAGTTTCGGGTCTTAGTTTTTATTCAGCAACCACAGAACTTACCAAGTGCTGCAGTAGCCCTTAGTTAATTTTAGCCTTTAGTTCGTTTGCATCAACCACAGCACTTACAAAGTGCTGCAGTATCCTTTACTTCACATTTTAAGTTAATTCCAGAAACGATAGCATTTCTGAAGTGCTACTAAATGAATTTCCAGATTTTCAGTAGAATTCCAACCACAAATAAACTTCAATTTAAATCATTTTAACTTATAAAAATCACATTTTCCCACTTCAAAAATGTTCATTTAAATACCCTTTAACTTAAGATTTTTATAAAGTAAATTTTTTTTTCAATAAAATCCAATTTCCCAATAATTTCACTTATTAAATTCAAGTGTATAATTTTCCTATTCTTTGCATTTTTAACAATTTACTTTAACACTTAAATTTAAATTTCCATTTCATAAACAAACTTAATTTCCATTTTTATTTAATTAACTTAAACTTCCATTTAAAAATCAAATCATAAATTTCCAAATTAAGTTATGTTTCAAATCAAAATTTTCCATTCATTTATTTAACATTTTAGTACATAGAAAAATCATTATCACTTTATTTAATCATTTTAAATTCAATTTAAATCAAATTATCATATTTTAAAATTTTAAAAATACTTAAAATTTTCCAGAAAACTTTATAAAATAACCACGGGTCTGTATAATATTTTCTAACCTATGTCAAGTGATACGGATAATATATCATTTCAATCCGTAATTTACAAAGAAAAATCCGGGTTCTATCATTTCAAACCCGCAATCCCAAGTTAATAAAAATAAATAAAAATCGCTCAGGCTTATCATTTTAGCCCATAACGACTTTTCCCTATTCTAAAGTCCGTTTGGGTATGTATCATTTCAACCCATAGTGATTCTATTCTACAGGGAACTTGTAGTGTGATTAACAGAAATAAATAAACAGTATAACAGAATATAACATAGCAGATGATGTGACAAGTTTATAACAAAGTTTAACATCATATAATTCACATCATAGGCAGGTATAACATGATATAATAGTTTCTACACATACACTTGTTGTCACTTCACAAATTATATAAGTATAAATGTCATTTGTGAATACTCACCTCTTTACGCTGGAGTTAGCAAATAAAACACACAAACAAAAATCCAGAAAGCACGCTAGCACGACTTGATTCGAGTGGAGAGAGAGCCAAGATGTTAATCTTGTATTCACCAACAAAACAAAGCAAAATATAAATATATATTTATAATACAAAGATTAAATTGAAACAAAAGGAAATAGAATTAGACAAATGACTTAACCAAGCATTTAAATCAAATTTGCTTGACCCTAACTCAACATTTGCTCGCCCACGGTGCTATATTGGTTCGGCCATGGTGGGTTTATAGGTTGAAATGGATCTGGTTTAGACTCATATAGGCATGGTTAGGCAAGAATGTGAAGGGGTTGGAGTTTGCAAGCAAGGAAGGCAAAGAGATAAGGTTAACAAGTGGAGTTTTGGTGCATCTAGGCTCGGCCTATGGGTCCATATGGCTCGGCCAGGGGCGGCTACAGGTCAGGTGATGGACTGATGTGATGGCCAAAGGTGATGTCATCAGGTGGTGGTGGTTCTAGGGTAGTGGCCGAGGTGAAAATGTGAAGGGGATGGTGGAAAACATGCCCGGCTATGCATAGTTTGGGTTTAGGCAAAGTTTTGAGGTGATGGCTTCATAGGGTGGTCACGGCCACTACAGGTCAGAGGAGATGGTGATGTTTGAAGCCGTGGATGATGAGGAGGAAGGTGATGTGGTGGTCGGTGGAGATGGTGGAGGGTTAGGCCGAGCAAAGCTAGAGAGGAATCAAGGCAAAAACATAGAAAAATGAAAAGGAAAAGGTAGAAAATGGAAGCCATTGCTTTCCAAAATTTCAGAAATGATGATGGCCGAAAATTGTGATGGAAATGAGAAAGTTTTCATGTGAAATACAAAACAAAACTCACGGCCACAATCAAGTTTTGAAAGGCCAAAGAAATGAAGAGTCTAGACAATGAAAAGTCATAAGTTTTAAAAGCTTTTTGTCTCTTAGAATTTCCACTTCTTTTTTAATTCAATATAAACAAATAAAATCAGTAAATAAAATAAAAGACAAACAAAAATGAAGTGAAAATGAAAATAAACAATTATTCTTAGGAAAAATAAAAAGAAAATAAATAAAATAGTTTATTATATTGAAATTAGGATTAAAAATTGCAAACAAAAACAATTAACTTTGGAAAATTATAATTTACTTCTAAAATGTTTTAAAAATAAAATATTGAAACAAAATTTAATTTAAAATAATTTAAAAAATATTTGCAAAAATATTGGGTTGTTACAGGTGAAACATTTTTGACTAATTTATAACTAGGACCCGTTTAAAACTGAATATCACGATAGCATAAATCGAGTTGTCGAAAGGGCTATTATCATGATTAAACATTCTTTCGTTCCTTTCGAATCACAAGTACTAACAAGTAACAGCAAATATAGTGTCAAATTAAGTTCTATAGCCTTTAATGTATTGAAATCTGAAGTAGGTTTGTTAATGTTCGCAAATGAAGTTAGTATTGTTCATATTAAAGTCAAAAATATTTAGAGTTAGCGAGAATGAAATATGTTAATGGTAGTTGAAGAATAGATGTGCTATGTTTTCTATGTCTATATTACAAAAAAACACATTTCTTATATGTATCGAAATTCTTCTTCTTTAAAAATAGGATCGTTCTTAATTTATTGTGAAGAGTTAGCCATATGTGTAACTTTGTTTTGGGGGTAGCATTAGTTTTCCAAATAAATTTGAAAATAAAAAGTTTAGCCCTAGAGAAATTTAGGAACTTGTAGACCGCGTTTAAGGAGTATGTTTTTCTTTTATCCCAGCACCTGGTTCTAGAATCACTCTCGTTATCTAAGTTATAATGTTATAATGTTCTAATTTGGTGCACATTGAAAACTATTTAGATTAAAGTAATAGCTTCTAGAATTCGGTTGAAATTAAAATTCCAAGGAAATTCATTTTAAGATGTAAAGACCTCTGAAACTAATGCATTTTTGAAATCACAATGTCAAATGGCTCTTTATATTCAACTGTAAGAGGTATAGCTAAAATCCATCTATCATGCCAAAAATATATGTTATTGTCCGAATGAACTATATTATTAATCCCAAGGTTAAGAATATTAAATTTATTTTGATAAAAATGAGTGATCCTCTATTCGAGGATGAGAGCACTCACTGCAATATTAAAGTGTTTTAAGATGGATTTCCAAAAGTGATACATATTGTAGGAATTTGAGATAAATTGTGAAGGTTATATGTTCTATTACAAAATTCAATTAAAATCATTTCTTCAAATAAGGTTCTCATTACTATTATTAAATTTCCAAATCCATTTTCCTAATAATAACATGCTATGATTATGTGAATTTATAATTCATAATCCCCCATCCTCCCTGGATTTGCAACCCATTTCCTAGTTAATCAGACAGTTAATACTACTACAAGTATTATCGCCACTCCAAAGGAAGTTTATTCTAATTTTATCTATATTATTATAACCCATATAGGGAAGAGGTAGTAAGACATCCAGTAAATTGACAATGCAGATAAAAATAAGTTAATTAAAATGATTCTACATGTTGATTGTATTAGCAACTAAATTTTCAATGTTATCTATGTCATTGAAGACTAAAACTAAACTCTTATCCAAATTAATCGTTAGCCCCGAAAGCATTTAAAAACTATATCAAAAATTTTAAGTGCTAAATTATAATGAGGTAGTTGTGGTGTCATTGGCAAATTGTAATATCGATAGACCATCACTAGTGATATCATTACATAAACTATTGAGGACACTATTTGAAATAGATAACTTTATTATACTAGTGGATACGTCAGCTTCTAAGTTGAACAGTAAGGGTGATAATGGGTCATCCTATCTATGTCCACATTTAGCTTGAATGTTGTTTCTTAGAATACCATTAACCATAATATTTAAGATCCAAATTTTTAGCAAAGTCTTGATCCAACCTACCCATCTAGCATTAAATCCTCTAGCTAGAAGCAAATTCTTAAAAAAGACCCAATCAATAGAGTCAAATGCTTTAGAAAAATAATGTTTTAGAAGGGCACAATAGATACTATTTTTACAACAGCAATCAACAAATTCTTGGACTATTGCAACCCCTTCCATGATATTTCTACTCTTAATAAAAACAGATTTTGTTATATTGATTATTCATTTTAGCACTTGACCTATTAGCTAAGACTTTTGATATGATTTTAATAGAACAATTTATTAATGAGATAGGTTTAAAATCTTTAGGCTCTATCGCATCCACTTTCTTACGAAGAAGAATCATGTTAGCAAAGTTAAATCTTTCTAGTTGTAAATTACCATTATAAAACTCATTAGACATGTTAATTAGTCATACTCTAGAATGTGAAAAAGTTTTTTTCATAAAACAACATAGGAAAACCATCCGGCCCGTACGATTTATCACCAGGCATATCGTTGATGGTTTCAAAGATTTCCTTATTCGAGAACGGAGAGTCTAAATCATCTATAGCAGTCTTGGTATTTTTAGGATATAAGTCATTCCACCTAGCTTTAATTTAATGACCTTTGTTGGTTCCAAAAATATCTTTACAGTAGTTAGCAAAGGCGGCGTTATGTATTTTTGTTCAAACGTCTCTATATTGCTTAAAATTAGAGAGTTAATCGTCTTACCGCGCTTGCAACCATTAGGTATTTTGTGAAAAAACTTGATATTCTTATCACCCTCTTCCATCCATTTGACCCTAGACCTTTGCTTCAACATTATTTCCTCTTGAGTGTTGACTCTATCAAGTTCTTCTTTAAGATTAAAAAGTATATTTTGTTTAGATATGCTTAATATTCTAGATTCTTCTCATTTGTTTAATTTTAAAATTTCAGATAGTAATTTTTCTATTTTTTTCTAAATGTTGCCAAAAACATATTTATTCCATTTTCTAAGAAATAATCTTAGGTCCTTGATCTTTCGAATAATACCTTTAGCAATGTTTCTCAAATGTTAATATTATTGTTACTTACAAAAAGTCATTTATAAGTGACTAGGTTAGTAAAATTATTTTCTAAGAACCACACTTTTCGAATCTAAAAATTATATGGATTAGTCAAATTTTTTTGCAAAGTAAAATAATGAGATAGTGATCAAAGTAAAAAGACGGAAGCCCATTAACATTTAAAAAGGAAATTTATCTTCCATATCTTTACTAATGAAGAACGGTCGAGGAGAGCCATCGATGGGATTTCCCTTCAGTTCAACTATGTAAATCATCTATTTCTAATTAACAATTCAATTAACTTGCTATTAGTATTAAACTGGTCGAAGTCATCCATAGCAGAAATGTCACCTTCTGTTGGTGAGCGCTCGCCTAGTGTAACGACCTGTAATTTACTTATCGAAGAATCATAAAATATTATTTTTAAATTCATATGAGGTTATATGACTCTATAACTTCGGCAAATGTAAAAAAGTGACCTTTTCCATCCTTGAATTTTTATTGGACGGTTTTAACCCAGAAAATCTTATAAGGCCTATAAGTTTTGATATGACTCGAATTAGGGTCTAAAACCACTTCCATTAGAAATGGTTGATAGTTTTCCTTTCCACAGACTGGTCAAAATAGGATTTTGGGCATATCATTTAGAAGTTATGGCTTTTGAAGTTCTGACCCATTTTAGGTAGATTAGCAAGTAATTAGTAGGTTATTAGTGTAGCCGTTAACTTAACTCGGGATTAGAGTTAATACGACCTTCCTCTAGTCACCACTAATCACTTTTCTTTAGTTCTAATTACCTCCTAAACTTTATTAATTTGAATTAGACCTAAAAACATCATTTCTTTAAGTTAATAAGCGTAACTAGTAGATTTAAGAGAGATTAGCAAAGAGGAATAGTAGATCTACTGTTTAGAGACCTGGGAATCCGAAGGGTTGCTATTCTACATCAGTTTTTGCTTTGGAATTCGTGTACTTTGATGAAAGGTAGGTGATTTTACTTCTCTCACTATCCTACGCTTATTGATATGGTAAAAATGAGATTTTTAATATGAATTTTAAAATTTAAAAGTTTTGAAACTTTGATGTAGTACACTTTATAATTGATTTAAAAATGATAGATTTGCATTTTAATTCGTTTTATACCATTTACCGACCATGTTTTCATTTTCATACAAAATCATATCTAGGAAGATGTTTCCTGGAGATTTGACCAGGCAACTAGTGCTCGACATCAGGTAGCACTCGGCATCAGAGAGTGTTCGGCATCTAGGAGTGACCAGGCAACTAGTGCTCGGCATCAGGTAGCACTCGGCATCAGAGAGTGTTCGGCATCTAGGAGTGATCAGCGAAGTACTCGGCATCCATGATACTCGGCATCAGATAGTACTCGGCGTAGTACTCGGCGTCAACTAGTGCTCGGCATCAGCTGGAACTCGGCGTCAATTAGTATTCGGCGCCCAGTAGAACTCGGTGACAGAAGTGCTCGGCATCCAGAAGACGTTCAGTGTGCATAACTACTCAACGTGACAGTATCGTTCGGCTTGCGTGCATTGTTCGGTCAAGAGCTTCGGACAGAAATACGTTCGGCTTCAACTGCAACCATCCTGCACTTCCCACACATCAAACGTACCATTCGGCATAGAAAGGACCGTTCGGCATGGAAAGGACCGTTCGGCATTTTGGCGTTCGGCATGCCTGGTTCGGCAAGCAGCAACCACTATACTCGGGCTAGAGTGTTCGACCACCAAGCCCACTTGGGAAGTCCAACCCATATTTGCCTATAAGTACAGGGGCAGGGTCATAGTGAAAGGGGATCCTTTTTTGGGAGAGAACACCGGGGAGACTCTGCCATTTTCAAGACTCATCATTTCTACTTAAAAACTTCATTCAAGCATTTGATTCACGAATTGTATTTGTAATCATCTATTAAGAAGATCAATAAAGCTTAACCTCAAAGTGGACGTAGGCAATTACGCTGAACCACTATAAATTTGGTGTTCTTACTTTCTGCATTAAAATTAGCATTATCTTCTCTGTTTAATTTATTTTCATCACTTATATCTCTACACAATCTTTCTCTAAGAGGTTAGTGACCAATTTTGGTGCTAACACTTTGGTGCTCTCACCGAGAATTGAATTCTCAGACCTCAAGGATCTGCTTTGAAGCTACTGGATTGAACAAATCCCCCAAAGAAGATCCGACTCCTTAATAGGACATCCATTGGTTCTACTCAGAGTTCATACCGATAACTCTACAATGGCAGGACCATGTACCAGGTCAGCTTCTCATAATGCGGATGCCCACGAGACTGCTAGCGTGCAACAAGCCTGGCCTAGCAATCAACCAGCAATTTCGAGTGCAGGAATTTCCACTCAGGACCAGGCTCCGGTTGTCACCAGGATAGAGTTCAACGACTTGATGAGAGAACTCAGAGAAAGCAGGAGACAACTAGGAGAGCAGATGCAAGCTAACGCCAACCTGATGGCACAGCTCACTCAACAACATCAACAGAATGCTGGGGGCAATCCTGCTCCTTATTCCTCATCTGACAGCTCTACTTCCTCTGATGAACCTCCCAGGCGCAGACGCTGCAAGACTGAAGCTGCACGAGCAGAAGCTGCTGTTCACACAGCTGGAGACCGTGACCAAGCAAGAGCTGGAAACTTTAGGACCGGAGTGCAAATGGAGGATGGAGGCCCAGACCATCAAAACGCTAACGATGTCGAACCTCAAGACGCACGACTGGCAGATCGCCAGGAGAGGAGGCATCAGCATGGACAGGCGCGTAGAACAGACTCTAACCTTCCGCCTTCCATACAGACACCAGATCTGACAGCCATGATCAGGCAACTGATGAAAGAAAATCAGGGCTTATCGAATGATGATTGGGGAGTGTCAAGAAGTCATACTCCATTCACGGATGTTGTGTTACAGGCGGCGTACCCCAAGAAGTTTAGTATGCCTACCATCCCTGCGTATGAGGGAAAGACTGACCCCAAACAGTATGTCATGAGATACGAATGGATGATGGATTCAGCTAGAGCAAATGATGCCACCAAGTGTAGATGCTTTTCGATTACTCTATCTGGGATCGATACTATGTGGTTCACCCGACTTCCTCCGCGGTCCGTATCAAATTTTGAGGAGTTGGCAAAGAAGTTTATTGAGCAGTTCAGGATACACACTACACGCCCAAAGGACGTAATGTCTCTGTCAAGTGTAATCCAAAATCCTGGGGAGTCGTTGAAGGAATATTTACAAAGATTCCATGTTGCGGCAACTGAAGTCAGTAATCCCAATGATCATGCAATTCTGATGGCTGTAATGAGAGGTGTGGATCCAGATTCTGAGTTTGGAGACTGGTTGGCAGGAAAACCTCCGACTACGCTAGAGCGTTTCTACTCAAAGGCACACCAGTTCATAAGAAGAGAGGAAGCTAGGTGGGTACGATGAGATAAGGCACCAGGACCTGTCCAAGAGTCTATGAAGAGCAACATTGCTGTGAAGCAGTCCGAAGACAGCTCGGGAAAGGTCCAAGTCAATGTCCAGAACAAGCCTGGGCAGCCTAAGGAGTCCGGAGGAAGAAATCAAGGGAAGAAGAGAGAAGCGGGGAAGTGGAAATCGAGAATTCCAAGCTACAGCGAGTATACTCCGCTGAACGCGCCGCTTGAGAACATTTACCTATCCACCTGCAATACTTTTGAATACAGAAAGCCACGTCCAAAAGAATCAATCGAGGAACAAAAGCGGACCGGGAAATATTGTCGCTTCCATGAGACTTATGGACACAATACGGAAGAGTGCAGACACCTGCACGACGCTATCGAGAAGTTGATCAGGCAAAAGAAGTTGCAAGAATTTGTGAAGGATCCACAGGAAGGAGGACAGGGAACGTCCAACCCAGGTCGTGCACCAGCTTCGCGTCATCCCGAGGAGCCTGCCCGAACCGTAGGTAGACTAGTCATAAATACAATTATCGGCGGACCTCACCCCGCAGATAAGAATTGGCAAGAGATGGAGCGATGTGCAAGTTCCCTGAAGCATGCAGATTTTGAGTGTTGTTCCAACGTGGAGGATGGGACCCCTGCTAAGCAGCAGCGCGTAATGACAGACGATATAGTATTCAGAAACAGAGACGCTGATCAGGTAGAGGCTCCGACCATCGACCCGATGGTCATATCTGCGACGATCGGACCAGCATATGTAAAAAGAATTCTGATTGATTGCGGAAGTTCTGTCAACGTAATCTTCAAGAAGGCTTACGACCAAATGAAAATGGAAACAAAAGGCTTGAAACCATCCAAAGCTCGTATTCACGGCTTTAACGGCACTGCGACCGATGCAGTGGGGTATGTCGAGTTACCAGTCGAACTGGGACAAGGCGAGCGTCGGAGAGTGCAAATTCTACCCTTTGTAGTTTTGGATGTGGATTCTCCATATAATGTTTTCTTGGGCCGGCCGGCCCTGGCTGAGTTTAGGGAAGCGTTAGCCCCGTGGTGTTTAACTTTGAAGTTCCCAACTGACAAAGGAGTAGGTGTTGTTCATGGTGATCAAGCAGCTGGTCGTTCCTGTTATGTGGCTGAGCTCCGAGAGGCCCATCGGAGGGAGAAGGGAAAGGTTGCGGACAATCCCGTCCGCATCCTTAATACGGATAATTGACAAGTAGCGCCTGAGCCCTGGCTCGGGCACAGTTCTCGGATCTTCAGAGACATAGATCCGAGAGACGACGATGAGAAACCCAGGGAAGAGAAGGCAGCACCGGCCGAGTTAACGATTGACATCTCAGTTAGCCGAGACAACCCTTCGCGAATACTAAAGATCGGATCACAGCTTGGCCCCGCGATGACTGAAGACCTTAGCGACTTCCTCCGGGCGAATCTTGATGTTTTCGCCTGGACGCATTCTGATATGTGTGAGATTTCTCCCGCCATAACGAGTCATATGTTGAACATAGACCCGAAATAAGTTCTAGTTAAACAAAAAAGGAGAGGAATGGATCCGGAGAGGTCCGCCGCTCTCGGAGATGAGGTGGACAAACTCAAAGCAAATGGGTTCGTCCACGATGCCCTCTACCCTGAATGGGTATCCAACCCCGTGCTGGTAAAAAAGGCGAATGGGAAATGGAGGACTTGCGTAGATTATTCCGACTTGAACAAAGCATGCCCAAAGGATAGTTTCCCGTTGCCTAGGATCGATCAGTTGTTCGACTCCACCGCAGGACACGAGCTGTTATCATTCATGGATGCATACTCAGGGTACAACCAAATCCCGATGCATATTCCAGACCAAGAACACACCAGCTTCGTTACAAATGTCGGACTATATTGCTATGTAGTGATGCCCTTTGGATTGAAGAACGCAGGAGCGACTTACCAGCGTTTAGTGAATCGAATGTTCAAGGACCAACTGGGTAGAACGATGGAAGTCTATGTGGATGACATGCTCGTGAAGTCACGACGGTCAAACGACCACATTCGAGACTTGGCTGAAATGTTCGACATACTCAGGTTTTATGGGATGAAGATCAACCCTCTGAAGTGTTCCTTCGGCGTTGCATCGGGGAAGTTTTTGGGATTCATCGTCAATGCTAGAGGAATCGAAGCTAACCCAAAAAAGATCCAAGCTATTCGAGATGTGCAAGTGCCCAGGGCTATAAAGCAGGTACAGAGCTTGAATGGAAAAGTAGCTGCGTTAAGTCGATTCATATCCAAGGCAACTGACAAGTGCATCCCATTCTTTGATATAATAAAGAAAGGAAAGAGGTATTTTGAATGGACGCCTAGTTGTGAGGAAGCATTCCGAGATCTGGTGAGGCATATGGAGAGTCCACCAATGCTGTCAAAACCAGTAAACCACGAGATGTTGTACGTGTACTTGGCTGTATCCCCGCATGCGATAAGTGCGGCTTTAGTTCGTGAGGAGGATCGAGTCCAGAGACCGGTGTATTATGTTAGCAAGCTTCTAACGGGGGCAGAGAGAAATTACCCTAACATCGAGAAATTGGCTTATTGCTTGGTGATTGCGTCACGTAAGCTGCGCCCATACTTTCAAGCACACTCAATCAGTGTTTATACCGATCAACCCCTGCGGCAGGTACTCATCCGACCAGAAACTTCTGGAAGGTTGCTAAAATGGAACATCGAGTTGAGCCAATTCGATATCGCCTACTTACCATGGAGAGCCGTACAAGGGCAAGCATTAGCAGACTTTATCGCTGAGTTTACCATACCCGTCGAACCGGGTAGTCACGACGTCATTCCCCCCGTTCGATGGAAATTATACACTGATGGGGGCATCAAATGACTGTTGCTCTGGCGCGGGCGTAGTTCTTATAACTCCGGAAAATCGATCAATCTGTTATGCTTTGAAGCTCGATTTCCCAGCCACAAATAACGAAGCAGAATATGAAGCACTCATCGCTGGCTTGAAGCTCATCGGGGAACTCGGGATCAGATCAGTTGAAATCTTTTGTGACTCACAGTTGGTGGTTAACCAAGTGCGGGGAGACTACCAAGCAAAGGGACGAAAGCTTGCTCCGTACCTTGTTCAGATCCAAGAACTACTATCAAATCTTGAGCGTTATGACATTTCGCATGTCCCGCGCGAACAGAACAAAGAAGCCGACTTATTGGCTAAGTTTGCGAGTACCGGTGATGCACAGCAAATGGGATTGTATCCCGTTGAAGTCTTGCATACCCCGAGCATAGACGAGATGAAAGTCGATCGCGTGTTGGAAACAGAAATCGAGAAGGAATCGTGGATAACCGCATTCAAACTGTACCTGACGACCGGGGCTTTACCAGAAAAAAGAAGCGAAAGACGGCAGGTCCTTCGAAAGGCCGCGCGATACGTAATGCAGGATGGATCAATGTATCGAAAAGGATTCTCAGTCCCATTATTACGATGCATCGCTCATGATGAGACAAAGCGGGTCTTAAGAGAGGTTCACGAAGGGGAATGTGGCGACCATACTGGGGGGCAAACGCTAGCAAAGAAGATCCTCCGCTATGGATATTACTGGCCAACCGTAAACCGGGACGCCGCAGACTATGCAAGAAAGTGTGACAAGTGTCAAAGATATGCGAAAATCCCGAGGACTCCATCAACGGAACTCACACAAATGGTTAGTCCCTGGCCATTTGCAATCTGGGGAATCGACATAATCGGCTCTTTGCCTATATCCAGAGGTGGCGCGAAATACACGATAGTTGCAGTCGACTATTTCACAAAATGGGCTGAGGCAGAACCTTTGGCCACAATCACCTCTAAGAAGGTCGTTAACTTCATTGTACGAAACATTATATGCCGCTTTGGCCTTCCTCGCACCATCATTACGGACAATGGGACGCAATTTGAAAGTAGAGAGTTCAAAGAGTTCTGTTTAAAGTATGGCATCGAGAAAAAGTTCGCCGCCGTTGCACACCCGAAAGCCAACGGACAAGTCGAGGCCGTTAACAAAATAATCAAGTCCATACTGAAGAAGCGTCTGGAGAAGGTTGGAGGCAAGTGGGTAGATGAACTCCCGACAGCATTATGGCATATAGAACTACCCACAAGTCCGCGACCGGCCACACTCCATTCGCCTTGGCATACGGCTCTGAAGCCGTTATACCCGTGGAACTTGAAGTTCCATCGCATCGAGTGACATACTATGATCCCAAGACGAACCAGAATCTCTTGTTGGAATCACTGGACTGCATCGATGAAAAGCGTGAAGAAGCCGAATTGAGGGCGGCAGCGCATAGACACCGAGTCAAGCGTTACTACGACGGCAGAGTCTGCCCAAGGATCTTTGATGTGGGTGATCTCGTTCTGAAACGAGTTTTCCCGGTACCATCACGTATGAATCCCAGCTGGGAAGGTCTGTACGCCATTGAACGGAAGCTTGGAGAGGGAACATTCAAGCTAGCGACCGTTGATGGCACGACACTCCCTCGAGCATGGAACAGTGAACATCTGCGGCACTATTACATTTAACATGTTCTCTTTCTTGTTTTAGGCACTGTTATTTCCTACATGTTTCCGTTCAGTCATAACTTAGTTTCTTTTTAAAGTTGTAATCGAGCAGTTTAGTTGATTTTCATTAATAAAGGCTTGAAGCCGTATTTTCCATGAATCACTAACGTTTCTATAACTCATAATTGGATGACGAACTACATTATCCTGTACGACGTACGGACTCGTGTGAACAACTTCAAATCTCCGAATCCCCAGAGCGCGGAGCGGAGTACTCAAAGTCCCCGGAGCGCGGACTAGAGTATAAACGATTTCAAATCTCCGAATCCCAGAGCGCGGAGCGGAGTACTCTAAGTCCCCGGAGCGCGAACTAGAGTATAACGATTTCAAATCTCCGAATCCCCAGAGCGCGGAGCAGAGTACTCTAAGTCCCCGGAGCGCGGACTAGAGTATAAACAATTTCAAATCTCCGAATCCCCAGAGCGCAGAGCGGAGTACTCAAAGTCCCCGGAGCGCGGACTAGAGTATAAACGATTTCAAATCTCCGAATCCCCAGAGCGCGGAGCGGAGTACTCTAAGTCCCCGGAGCGCGGACTAGAGTATAAACAATTTCAAATCTCCGAATCCCCAGAGCGCGGAGCGGAGTACTCAAAGTCCCCGGAGCACGGACTAGAGTATAAACGATTTCAAATCTCCGAATCCCCAGAGCGCGGAGCGGAGTACCCTAAGTCCCCGGAGCGTGGACTAGAGTATAAACAATTTCAAATCTCCGAATCCCCAGAGTGCGGAGCGGAGTACTCAAAGTCCCCGGAGCGCGGACTAGAGTATAAATGATTTCAAATCTCCGAATCCCCAGAGCACGGAGCGGAGTACTCTAAGTCCCCGGAGCACGGACTAGAGTATAAACGATTTCAAATCTCCGAGTCCCCAGAGTGCGGATCGCAGTACTCTAAGTCTCTAGATTGCGGACTAGAGTATGAACGATACGAACCTCCGAATCCCCAGAGCGCGGAGCGGAGTACTCTAAGTCCCCGGAGCGCGGACTAGAGTATAAACGATTTCAAATCTTTGAATCCCCAGAGCGCGGAGCGGAGTACTCTAAGTCCCCGGAGCGCGAACTAGAGTATAAACGATTGCAAATCTCTAAATCCCCAGAGCGCGGATCGGAGTACTCTAAATCCCCAGAGCGCGGACTAGAGTATAAACGATTTCAAATCTCCGAGTCCCCAGAGCGCGGATCGCAGTACTCTAAGTCCCTAGATTGCGGACTAGAGTATGAACGATACGAACCTCCGAATCCCCTGAACGCGGATCAACTTACTCTAAATCCCCGGAGAGCAGATTTAGAAAAAAGTCCAAGTACTCGAGAGATGTGGAACAAGAAATATGCCACGTTCGGAGATGTTTGAACAACACAAAAATGGACTGCGAGATAATGCAACTCATAAGAATTCGAGTTATGACAACAGTCAGTCAGCAAATCAAAGAAAAACAAGGGAATCATTCAAACAAAAAAGAAACTAAACTTCCTTCAATAGTTCAAAATGGGGTTACACAGTTACTCCTACAAAACTCAGACCTGTCTATACAAACTACAAGCTACGGAAGGTAAAAGCAACTACAAGACTTAAGCAAGAAGCTCGTTGAATGAGTGTATCGATTATTTCTTCGATTTCTTCTTCTTGTCTTCTTTTGTTTTTTTCGATGACTCCTCTCCCTCACGCTTTTTCTTGGATTTCTTGCTTGCTAAAGAAGCGGAGTCAAGAGTAGGAGACGGAACATCCAGTTGTTTGAACTTGCCCGGGAGAATGATTTTCAAAGGTCTGTTCCGCGGGTCGGTCAGTTCCAGTATTCCAGGTTCAACTTTGACCTCAACCTTTTTCTTCTCCTCTTCGGCAAGGCGGTCCTTCATGCTCATCTTTGAGGTATGCTCAGAGGTGCCAGTGATTTTGATTTCATCACTCCCTTCGGCAGGAGATGAAGTGTCAAGCTTATCATCATCTAGCGCCCCAATCACTTGAGCATCGGGACCAGGAATTACTCCCGCGTGGACAACGTCGCTTGTTTTCTCTGCCTCCTCCTTGGTGTCATCGCTCCTCAGAGTTGGCTCGGCGTCAGAACAGCCTACATGAAAACATAAAGAATGAGCGTTAGAACGAGTAACCACTGCTGAAAAATGACGGGATCTCTCAACCTCTAGAAAAGAAGAGTTTCCTACCGGGTTGTGGTTGGCTATCGGTTGCGCGCGGGGTTTCACCCTCCAGAATAGGAGATAACACGTGAGTGCCAAGCCCGGGATCTTCAGGATCGTAGCCGGCGTGCTGTTCGAACGGGTCAAGTGTCGGCCGACCGGCCGGTTGAGCAGCGGGAGAAGCAGCAGTATGAGGAGCCATGGTCTCAGCCCCAGACAGGCCAGCTTCATCATTTTTCTCTTTTGGAAGGGGAGAGCCTTTGCTATAAAGCGTCAATGCTGCGGATAAATCCGTTGGCTCATTCCCCCTAAGGAACTCCTTCACCAAAGCATCCTCATCGACCTCTTCAGAGCCCGACTCGATTTTCCTGATCTTTATTAAGGTTTCCCAGGCCTCAGCTAGGGATTCGAGATAGCCATTGCCCAAGAATGTTAAGTCACGATGCATAAGGACGCGGGCTCCGTACTCAGCAATCAACGGGTCAAACAAGCATTTGACCTCTTCCCTGCCGGGTTCTGCGGCCGCCTCGAGGCGAGAGTCGATCTCCTCCGCAGCTTTTCTTTTGCCCTCCTCACGGGCTTCGTCCTTCATTCTTTCGACCCCAGCGAGTTCACCATCGAGCTTTGTTTTCAGGAGCCGAGTAGCAACAATTTCATCACAATATTGTTGTGATTCTTCTTGAGCAGCTATTTTGTCCTCCTTCTCTTTGGAAAGTAATTCTTTCAGCTCTTTGACTTGTGTGGCGAGCGCGTCCCTTTCTTTTTGGACAGAGTCTTTTTCTAGGGCGAGGGCACCGCTGCGCTGGACTGCTTCATCAAGCTCCTTCTTGTGAGCCATCTCTAAACGAGTAACCGCCTCAGCAGTATCTTTTGCGCTTTGTTCAGAGGCTTCCAGCTTCGACTTGTACGAAGCGAGCTCTTCGTCTTGGTGCTTGATGATGTTCTTGTCGCAGCCAGCTTCCAATTTCAGGCGATCAATCTCATATTGACGCTCAACGGACACCTCCGAGATCTTTTCGACCAAGTGTACAAACGCGTCATGTTGAACATAGACGTCGTTATTGCAGGCAATGGCACTCTGCTTCACGTGCCCGGGAATATGGTGAATGGCCGGGAGGAACTTTAGACCGTCAAAGCAAATTTTTGGAAACTTGGCCTTAAGATCGACCATCTTTTCCGCAACAGTTGGGTCCACCACCGGAGTAGGAGGAGGAGGCTTTGAAAGTTCCGCTCTTTTTCGTTGCTCCCGAACTTGCCTTGTACTCGATGAATCGGAGTGTTGTTCTCGAGGAGCATCAGATTGGTAACCCTTCTGTGAAGACTTCTCTTTATCCGGCTCAGTTGGAGGAAGAGGATCGCGGAACTGTGAAGATTGAGAATATGCCTTCTTACGGTGAGACGAATCGCGGGGATGATTGTCTCTATCTTCATAATCGTCTTTGTCCCTACGTCTGCCTGAACCTGAGTCCCGTCCGGAGTGATGAAATATGGAAGAGCCATGAAGGCGATCGAGTCCGTGAGAGCGCCCCATGTCACCTGCACAGAACGGAGAAAACAACGAGTTAAGAAAAATCCGGGAAATAAAAAAAACTTGAAGTGTATGATGGAATGCATATGTGCGTGTGTGTCCTAGTGTCCCCCCCGACGGACCCGTTCGTTTATCTTTACTGATCGGAGTGTTGTCTCCTTGGACCAGGAGTTGAACTCCCACATTGCCTCTAGCGGGTGAAGAAAATTTGAGGGCTTCAGGATCATCAAACCCGTAATTAAGTATATCATCCGGAATAGAAAGGTTCGATAGACCCCTCAGGGAACTTTCCAGGTGCTGCGAGGAAGCCTCTTTCTCAGGCGGGATAGGCATGACTTTTGAAGTGCCACCAACTTTCTCCTTCTGAACTTCATATTTTAACTTCTTCTTTCCCTTCGAAGGGGAGGATGACGTTTCAATGTCTTGAACTTCGACCGCCGGATTCCAAGTGAGACCCACATTCTTGCCTTGAGTCTCAGGAGCTTCATCTTCTTTGCGCTCACCTTCTTTGTGCGTATCGGGAGTGCGGCGCGACGATGATCCGGCCTGTTTTTTCCCTTTACCGGACGGAGGTTTGGGAATGGTGACACCTTCTGGAAGGCTGATCCGACGACCAGGGGCTAACAAGCCAAACCCCGACAGTGATTCATTTGAAACGATAGTTTGGATGTCTCGTTCCTCGGCAGGAAGAGCTCTAATGGCTTCAACAGCCTCAGAATATCCTCGGCCTTCCGGACGCAGGTTGATACCTGAAAAGATGAAACAAAGAGTTAGGAAAAACATGACTCCGGTTAAATGCGAATAGTGACTCAGCAGAGAGACTTACTGCCTTCAACCCATCTCCTCGCAAAACCAAGAGGGCAACGCACATAGAACCATTCCTGTTTGTACAGGGCGAATTTACTACATGCTCCTGTCAAGATTTGGCATTTGTGGTACGGCTCGAGGAACATAAAGGAAGGACTGTCTTTCCGTCTCTTGATCATATAGATGTATCTGATATCGCCAGCGGTTGGAGGTCTGGAGAAGACGGCCATGAAAAGTAAGTAGGTCCCATATAGAAACGCATGGCCGTTCGGGTGCAGCTGCGACGGAGCTATGTCGATATACTGCAATACATCCCGGAGAAATAAATTAAACGGAGGCACGCTGCCCATCCAACACATGAACTTGTTACAGGCGGTATACCCGACTAGGGGCAGATGAGGACGATCGTGTCACGAAGGGTCTAGCACGTCGGCGAAAGGGATCCCATGAATGGAGCATATCCGTCGGTGAGAGGCTTCGTTGATCTTCGAAGCTTGTGAATCGATCGGATTGTCTAGTAGGATTGTTGCCTCCAGGGCGTCAGGTGCTAAGTTATGAGCAGGAGAATTCGATGGATTAGAAGTATCAATGGCTTCTTGCCTTGATGACGGCCCAGGCCTGTCGGATATAGTGGTGGAACTAGACTTTCTTGACATCCCCAATAAATAACGAACCTGGCTAAGTGCTTGAGAAAACTATACTTAAAAAACGTTGAACGTTAGAATTAGCAACACGAGTTTTCCCCCCACGTGGTGTGTGAACTAGTGCAAGCAATTGTGTACAAGCAATAAGAATCTAAAGATTTCAAAGATATAAAAATGAGCTTCGAATCGTCGCCTTCGAAGACCGTCATCGCTGACCGTCTCAAAAAGCCCGCCTTGAGGTGATTACAGTTTCAAATTCAGAAAACAAATGTTAATCAAAGTCCAGATTTAAGTCTACTAAAGCTAGGGAGTTAATGATCCGGGTCAGTTTCATATGATGGTGTGCTTAGATCTTTGTCCTTGTATTGATTAGGCAAGGCAATTGTTCGTTCGGCATTTACAGTGTTCGGCCTAAGTATGGTTCAACATTTATCATTGGTCGGCATTTATAATTGTCCGGCATTTGCATTGCTCGGCCTTGATATTGTTCGGCCTAGGTATAGTATTCGGCATGTATGTTTGTTCGACGGGTCAGTTGTTCAAAACGTATACTGGTCGGCATTTAAATGGTGTTCGACAATTGTATTGTTCGGTCTAAGTTCTGTTCGGCATGTGTGTTTGTTCGGCATGTCAGTTGCTCGGCACATATACTGTTCGACATTTGGGTAGTGTTCGGCCTGTTCGGCTAAAGTAGCACTCCACCCTTGATTACAGTTCCACCCTACTCCTTCTCCATCTGCGCCGAACAACAAGAGCAGATCGCTCGGCGAAGACTATGCCGTTCGACACCCCATCTTTCTTTTTCTTCCAGTCTTGTTCGGCATGAAGGAACTAGGCCTAACTACCATGCATCGTTTGACAACTCCAATATGCGAGCCATTCCTACTCACCACACATCATACAACCGTAGAGATATCCAGTTTTCCACGTGACCCTCTCGGCTGCACATAAACCTAAATCTCGTGTTGAAGTAATTTAATCGTGGAAGGGATAATACCTAGTTCGAAGATCGAAGCTGAGGAAAGATCGATTAGGCTTTAGATCTGATAGGCTGGTGAGAATTGCAAGTCTTTAGGGAGTGACAGAAATGAAGGTGTAAAAGGAAAATAGTGGAAGGATGCCTAGTTTTTATAGGGAGAAGATAGAAGTTGAAAAGGCTATATCCGGTAGAACCGGTCAAAGTCGTAGCATTCGGCTTCAAAGAGAAGTGTCACTCGGCACATGTGGATTGTTCGGCTTCGAACGCATCGTTCAGCGTCCATACCACGCTCGTCACACACCTCCGTCACTAATATTCTCGAGAAGGCATCTCCGAGGTAAGCTAAACTAGATTCAAAGCGCATCATGTTCAGTCACATAATACACTTTGGGGGGCAAGTGTTTCCTGGAGATTTGACCAGGCAACTAGTGCTTGACATCAGGTAGCACTCGGCATCAGAGAGTGTTTGGCATCTAGGAGTGACCAGGCAACTAGTGCTCGGCATCAGGTAGCACTCGGCATTAGAGAGTGTTCGGCATCTAGGAGTGATCGGCGAAGTACTCGGCATCCATGATACTCGGCATCAGATAGTACTCGGCGTAGTATTCGGCGTCAACTAGTGCTCGGCATCAGCTGGAACTCGGCGTCAATTAGTATTCGGCACCCAGTAGAACTCGGCTATAGAAGTGCTCGGCATCCAGAAGACGTTCAGTGTGCATAACTACTCAACGTGACAGTATCGTTCGGCCTGTGCGCATTGTTCAGTCAAGAGCTTCAGACAGAAATACGTTCGGCTTCAACTGCAACCATCCTGCACTTCCCACACATCAAACGTACCATTCGGCATGGAAAGGATCGTTCGGCATTATGGCGTTCGGCATGCCTGGTTCGGCAAGCAGCAACCACTGTACTCGGGCTAGAGTGTTCGGCCACCAAGCCCACTTGGGAAGTCCAGCCCATATTTGCCTATAAATAGAGGGGCGGGGTCACAGTGAAAGGGGATCCTTTTTTGGGAGAGAACACCGGGGAGACTCTGCCATTTTCAAGAGTCATCTTCTCTACTTAAAAACTTCATTCAAGCATTTGATTCACGAATTGTATTTGTAATCATCTATTAAGAAGATCAATAAAGCTTAACCTCAAAGTGGACGTAGGCAATTACGCTGAACCACTATAAATTTGGTGTTCTTACTTTCTGCATTTAAATTAGCATTGTCTTCTCTGTTTAATTTATTTTCATCACTTATATCTCTACACAATCTTTCTCTAAGAGGTTAGTGACCAATTTTGGTGCTAACAGAAGATATATGCTTTTAAATCATGGTTGGATTGATTTCATGTGTTGTTTAGATATTATGTTATGATGTATGATTTGTATGAACTATTTGAGATGTTTGCTAGTTAACTAGGATAGTTGGGAATATGGTCGTCATTTTGAACAAATCGATATCAAAAAATTTCAAAACATGATGCAATTGAAGTACGATATTATTTAAAGCCTATGAAGACACCAAAACAAGTCACATAGGATTTGGAGTTGATTTGAGGGGTTACACTCAGATCATCACGACGGTCAAATCAGGTCGGTGGTAACTTCAGTCTTCAAGTCATGTTGGAGATAGATGGTTTCAGGTTGGAGCTTGAAGTGTTTTGGGAAATTAGTGTTAGAGCTTAGGGCATGCAAGAGGATGCCGAGAAGTAAGGAGTTATGGACTTAGAAAATTTTGACTATGGAAACATGCTTGATACTGACTATATAGACCCAAGCTGATTTGGCAACTACTTCAAGGAAATGGGAGTAAAGCTTCAAGACGAGGTGAAGAAAGAAGTGCTTAGCCACTTTTGGTTATATAAATCATGTAATCATGTTGGCATCGACATGTCTAATCATGTCAGTACCGACATGATTGGAAGTTGACCAATTATAGTCAAACTTCCATGAGATGATGACGGTACCTCGGGGATCATGCTATATGCATTTGTTCGTTGATTCGGTGTTTGATTTCAACATTGTGGTGTGATGAAGAATGATGATTAACGATGGAGAAATGATGTGGCTCTTATATGTGGTGAGTTCTCGACTTTGATTTGAGGATCCTATGACTTATGAGGGATTTCTAGTAGTGTTCTGATGATAAGGACTCAATAGTGGGAGTCATTATAATGATCAAGAAGGATGAGTTCAAAGAGGAGAGTTCGTGAGTAGCATGATGATGTGTTCTATTATGGATGAATGGAACAAAATAGAATGATCATGGGTTTGGAAATGTGTTCAAAGGGATCATTGATACCCAAAGGTTTCTAAGAGTACTCGTAAAGAGGGAGTATGTGGGGACACCCACCTAGATTATGATGGTATTATGATCATTATGATGGTGGATTACCTCGGACTTTATGTGGGTGGTCTAGTTCCTAGCCATACGAATTGGCATGGATTTGAGTACTGAGAAAGCGAGACATTTCCATTCATCTTTGGCTTATGTGGGTGCTATTTGAGTTATCTTATATCCAAAGAATTGAGTGATGTGAGGATTATTTGATTGATATTATATTTGTCATATTTATTTATCACTCTAAGGATGTCATATGATGTAGTTATTGTGGATGTGGATACCTTGACACCCAATATTGTACTTAGGATGTAGTATGCCTTTATGATGATAGTAGATTAGCATATATTATTATTTGCTAACACTTTTGATCAAGTATGATTCTTCAAACAATATATCCTCTATCATATCAGTTTTCATAATATTTTGACATTGTTTATCGCTCACACCAGACTATTATGTGACTCGAGATTTTATGTTTTGCTTCTTCTTATTTCAGGTACTCCTAAATGATTAGACTAGACAGCAAGTGTGGCATAACACATAGCATAGTGCAGATGGACTAGTAGGAAGTTATGCTTTCATGTATACTATTTTATGGAGCTTTTATTGTTTCCACCATGCAACACTGTGAAGCTGTGATAGTGTTTGACTTATTTATTTAGAGATGGATATTTGGGTTTATTTATCAATTGAATGAGCTCTATTTTTTGGTTTGTAGAACCTCATTGAACCAACTCTATTTTTTGTGTTTGTGGAACCTCATTGATTACCTTTGAGATATATGATACGTTATGTATTTTTTCTTATTTATTTCAACCTGTGATAATCATCCTACATCGACATCATTATGGCATGCGTTATAGGTATGTTGGGTGCCAATGGTGTAGGGTGGTCATTGCATTTGGTATCAGAGCTAGGTTAAGCAATTTGACTTAGGTTAACTCGCCTAACTCTAAGTGGAAAAAAGTCAGCTGTAGTGGTCCAAGATTGGTTAATACTTGCCAAAGAACTTTTGAAGGCTTATAAGTTAAAGATGTTATGAAGAAGATGTTGGCCTCCAAACAGCTTCAAGGAAGAGAGATGGGGTGGTAGAATGCAATCAAGGTCACTACACTCGAGGATCATATCAACTAGGGGAAATTTAAGATAAAGTTTAAGGAGAAGTTCATACCTACTACTCAGAAGTCGGCATTATTTCGTAAATTTGCTGACTTAAGGCATGGAGATATGTCAGTGTCAAAGTATGTAGCTGAATTCAATATGCTATCAAAATATGGTATATCTTTCATTGATACTCCACTTAAGAAAATGTGAAGTTTATCATGGGATTGGATGATTATCTAGGAGGTAGGTTAGTGGGACATATCTATGAGTCCTTCGAGAAGCTGTTTGAGAAGGCTCTCTAACATGAGAGTTTGTATCCTAAATCTAAGTCCACTATTGTTATTTCCACCAAGGAGCTAAAACCACTAGCTAGAGGAGAAGGAAAAAGGAAGTAGAACAATAATAAGAAAAAGTGGTGTCAGATAGTGGTTAGAGGAAGGGCAAGTGGGAGCCTACTTGTTATAAATGAGATAAGAAGGGTCACTTAAAGAGGGACTGCAAAGTTGAAGACAAAAAGTGATATGGCTACAGTAAACATAGGCATATGCAGTATAATTGTCCCAAACCAGTTAAATAGAGGTAAGTGGTAAAGGCATAAGCTTTTGTTGTTGTTCCGACTTCGTTTAATGCTCCTTCAGCAAGGGAGAAGGGGAATGGCATCCCTTTTCAAGGTATGCTTTCTATTCATGATGTTCCTATATGTGCTTTATTTGATAGTGGGGCTTGACATTCATTTATATCTAGTGATTTGGTAGATAGATTAGGATTGTAACCCGAAATTGTTAGCTGACCTTTGGCAGTGACAAAACCAGCAGGAGGCTTCACTAGTCTATTATGGTTTGTCGTAGTTTGGTCTTACTGAGTCATGGATAATCTTTTGTCTGTGATTGCTTTGTTTTGGGTTTTTTGGGGTTTGGTGTTATTATGGGGATGGACTGGCTAAAAAGTTATATGGTAGTGGTGGATTAGGAGAATCTGTTGGTGATGATTAGGACTAAGATTGGGAGGAAGGTAGAGTTAGGCTGTCTATCGAAGGATGAGGTTATGGCTAGCTTTCTATATTCGCTAGAGGTCCCGTGGGATGAGTTGTCAAATGTTTGTAATGCTAGAGAGTACACAGACATATTCGAGGAGGTGACCAGACTACCGCCACACTAAAGATAGAGTTCCGCATAGATTTAGTAAAGTACGACATACCAGTAGTTATGCCTTTAAGGCGCATGGCACCTAATGAGCATAAGGAAATAGAGGTGCAAGTGAATGACCAGATGAGAAAGGAGTTCATCTACAAGAGTATATCTAAATGGGGTATACCTGTAATATTCTCCACTAAGGTGAATGCTCTTTGATGTTATATATTGATTACCTTGAGCAGAATAAGGTGACAAGGAAGAACAAGTATCCACTCTAGTGTATTAATGACTTGCTCAATCAGCTTCATGGTACAAAGGCGTTCTATCAGTTGGACGTTGCGATAGGGTTTCATCAATTAAGAGTAGCGAAGGAGAGTGTGCCGATTATAGCATTTCATATGCTATTTGGATTTTATGAGTGGTTGGTTATGTCGTTCGGGCTGACCAATTCGCCAACATACTTTGTTGATCTCATGAATTATGTCTTCAGGGATCAGTTGAATAAGTTTGTGCTCATGTTCATGGATGATTTTCTAGTCTATTCTCCGATGGAAGAGGAACACAAGACTTATTTGGAGATTGTGCTTGAGGTGTTGAGGAACCATAGATTGAAGGAAAAATTATAAAAGTGTCACTTTTGGAGGAGGGAAGTGAGATTATTGGGTCATGTGGTTTCAAAATAAGGCATTGCTATAGATCATGCAAAAGTAACAATGGTTCAAGATTGGAACCAACTCAAGAAAGCTACAGATCTAACTAGTTTCCTTAGAATGGTGGGTTATTATAGCCGTTTTATCGAGGACTTCTCTAAGGCAGTAGCATTGTTAACCAATTTGATGAGGAAGAACTAGACTTTTATTTGGGATGCAAAGTGCAAGCATACGTTTGTGGGTCTAAAAGAAAGGTTGATGAGTGCACCGGTGTCGGTCAGTCCGAGTGGAAATGAAAAATGATGGTATATAGAAATGCTTATAGTACTATATTGGGTGCACTACTGATGCAAGAAGGTAAGGTCGTCATATATACTAGTCGACAACTGAAGCCACATGAGAGGAAGTACCTGACCCATGATTTGGAATTGGCGGTGCTAGTTTTTTCTTTGAGGACTTAAAGGCACTATTTTCTTGGGGAGAGGTTTAAATTATTCATAGATCTCAAATCATTAAAATACCTTTTCTCCCAAATGGATCTCAACCTTCGTCAGCGGCGATGGTTGGAATTCTTGGCCTCATATGACTTTGTTGTTTCCTATATGCCTAGTAAAGGGAATGCAATTGCTGATACTTTGAGTAGAAGACATGCCAATTTGAGAACGAAATTCTTAGACTGGTCGCGGCTTTAATTTATTGTTGGTTATGACTTAAAACCTTAATGTGAGTTAAAGCCAGAGAAGTTGGCTAGTTTGACTGTCAGACCTACTTTAATTGAGAGGATTGGCTCTAGTCAAAAGTGTGACGCTGGACTAGCGAAGATCATAACAAAGATAGAGGAAGGAGTAGATGCTAATGAAATGAAGCGATACAGACTTGACAAGGATGGTTGACTAAGTAATGATGGGAGATTGTTTGTTCCCAATATCGATGGATCAAGGGATGAGGTGCTACGAGAGTGCTATCATTCGAGATTGAGTATACATCCCGGTGGTAACAAGATGTACCATGATATAAAGCAGACATATTAATGGAAAGGGATGAAGAAGGATGTCAAGGCATTCTTCTCGAGGTATATGAAATGTTAGTTAGTAAAGGCAAAGAAAAGGAAGTTATGTGGTTGTGCAACCACTTGAATTTCCCAAAAGGAACTGGGAACAAGATTCAAAGGATGTCATCGACTAATTGTGTAACATCCCGCCTTTTTGTATGTTTTAAGCAGACACACATGCCGACTCAAACCATACAGAAGGGCGGATTGTTATTGGGGTGAATAAGAAAAAGAAGAGAAAGAAAAAAACAAAACAGAATCTCGCAGCGGAATGACAAAATATAATAATCAAATAATAGTTCATGAAGCTGTATACAAAACATTTGATTATACTTATACAATACAAAATCAGAGTTACACATATCAGAGATAAATAAATAATGCAACGGAACAGTATGAATGCAGTGGAATAAATATAGTAAATAATAGTAGTACAAATCTTCGTCTTCGTCCTCTAGAAATAAGGTCTTCAAATCCTGAAATGCTCAGGCTGACCCGAGAAAATTGAAAAGACAAAACTCAGAACTAAAAGATCTTATGTAAGTCAAATCAACGGTAAATAAATATGAGTGTAAACGGCATCGGTGATGTTTATAGGGTTTGAATTTCTTATCCAGTGTCTAACGTGAGTGCGGTAAATTAAGAGATGTTCGGGATTCACATCTCCTAAGGATCCGTTAAACTATGTACTATGTAGTACAATACGCTATTATAATATGTCTACAGTAAAGTAAAAGTATTAAAATAGCGTTAAGGCATTACCCATATCCCCCTTAACACATTTTTATAATGCCAATAGTCTATACAGTACCGTAACTTCCCGTAAACTGGGGCTGCCAGAGGATACCCCATAGGTACGACATAAAACAAACTCGTAAAAGGCGCGCTAGGGTAGGTGACACGGCACAACTAGGCAATGCCAGGGTAGATATACCAATTACACTTCCGGACCGGTGGTAACGCAAAGCAGCTACTACCGCCCACCTTGAAACACACTCTCGAATCAAAAAATCTAGGGTGGCCACCAAATAAATCGCAAAGTCAGAATATAGTATCGATGGAAAGTGCCCGATCGGAGGAATGACATCACTTAGCCCGTCGATTGCTCCTGTTTTATCCACCTTATGCTAACTCACGGGAGTTAGGTTCACATATATACCTTAAAGGATTGTCGCCGCCATCCTACTTCATTTTGGAATCTCCACCGTGTACACGGTTGTCAAAGTGGTTTTCGGTATCGACAGAGAGTATGCCCATATCTGATCCCGGTCTCTTTAACAACCAATCGCTTATTACACACTGAATGGTTCTTTTACATTTTCAAAATCATTTCATAATTGATATCAAAATATCATATTCAATTCAAATCATATCATTTTCGAAATCATTACTTGCTTCCGAAATTATATCACACTGAAATCATAGTTTGAAATTATATTTCCTTTCAAAAGTCATATTTCCAAAATAGGTTAAATCCTTACTTCAAAATATCATATTAAGCCAAATATGCTATTTAAATCCCAACTTAGGTTATAATATCGCTTAACCACATTCACTTTAAAAATCAAGAATTTGAATATAAACCCATCCACTTTACTTAGTTTGGAATTTAGAAGAAAATAGTTTAAATAGTTATAAATGGTTAATATAGATTTAAAATAGATTAAATATAGTTAAATAGATTAAATAGCTTTAAAATAGATTAATTAGATTTAAAATAGGTTAAAACAGATTAATTAGTTTAAATACATTAAATGGTTTAAAATAGGTTAAAATGATTTAATATAATTAATTCAGGATAAAATAGTTTAATACTTTGAAAATCTTAATAATTAGAAATTTTGAAATATTTTTTTTTAAATAGTTTATATTAAAACATGAATTAGGAATTAATATCAATTTAAACTATGCATTTCATTTCAACACATTTGGACCAATTTCAATGTCGCAAAACCAAATTTCAAATCTTCCAATTCAAATTCTCAATAAAATATTCAATTAAATATCGCTTCAAATCAATGTTGAAACATCAGTTTAATTACTCTAGTTTCAATATATTTTAAAGTTATACTTCAACGATTTTAATAACTCAATTTCGATAAACTTCACTTATATTTCAAATTCATTATAAAATTTCAATTTTATTCCTTTAACAATTCTTTTAAAACAATTCAATTTTAGTATAAACTCGAAATTCGATAGGAATTCAATTTATATAAATCAAAAATTTTATTTCAAAAATATCATTTAACTCAAAGAAAAATTTAAGGATTCAAGGTCATTTAAATTTAACCAATCCGGTGTCCGTATATAATTCTCTACCCTAGGGTCAAATGATACGGATATTTATCATTTCAATCCGCGATTTTAAAATTTTATATTTACGGATATATATCATTTCAATCTGCAATCCCGAAAATATCAAATCCATAAAATCGCTCGAGTCTATCATTCCAACCCATAACGATTTTTCCTTAATCTACTGATCATTCGGGTATGTATCATTTCAACCCATAGTGAACTTGCAGTTTGTAATGATATAAAATAAAACATTCATTCATCGAATATCAACAATCAACATCCATTACAAACATCATCCAAATCAATCAATAAATATCAATATAGAACTGATAATCAATAACAGGTATTGAACTGGCAATTTATATTCAATAATAAATTAAATAACGATTTAATTCAAATAAATTCAAATTAACTGAGATGATGATTTAAAATATACCAAACAGTCATAAATAAATTTCTAATCAGATCAAAAACTAATTTAACTAACATAAGAAATTTTAGAAGTTGTGAGTGGGTAAAAACACTCACCTTTGAATTTAAATCGAATTTAAATCCAATTTAAACCCAAAATTTGAACAGTCTCAGAATTCGTCAAAATCAGCATCAAAACGTCCAGAATTTCAATACGATCCCAATGAAACAAACCGCGTGTTAGCACCAAAATTGGTCACTAACCTCGTTGAGAAAGATTGTGTAGAGATATAAGTGATGAAGTTAAATTAAACAAGGAAGAATATGCTAATTTAAATGCAGAAAGTAAGAACACCAAATATATAGTGGTTCAGCATAATTGCCTACATCCACTTTGAGATTAAACTTTATTGATCTTCTTAATAATTGATTACAAATACAATTTGTAGATCAAATGCTTGAATGAAGTTGTTAAGTAGAGAAGATGAGTCTCAAAAATGGCAGAGTCTCCCCAGTGTTCTCCAAAAAAGATCCCTTTTCACTGTGACCCTGCCCCTCTATTTATAGACAAATATGGGCTGGACTTCCCAGGTGGGCTTGGTGGTCGAACACTCTAGCCCAAGTGTAGTGGTCGCTGTATGCCGAACCAAGTAGACTGAACACGTTGACGCCGAACCACCTTCTCAATGCCGAACGGTACGTTTGATGGGTGGGAAGTGCAGAATAGTTGTCAGTCGAAGCCGAACGTGCCTTCTGGCTGAATGATGCTTCTTACCCGAACGATCCTTTGGCCGAACGATGCTGCCATGTAGAGTAGTTATATACGCCGAACGTCTTCTAACGCCGAGTACCACTGGATGCCGAGTACTATGCCGAGTACTCCTTGATGACAGGTACCATGGATGCCGAGCACTACGCCGAGTACTATGAGATGCCGAGTGCTACCTGATGTCGAGTACAATGGATGCCGAGTACTTCGTCGAGTACTCCTAGATGACGGGTACCATGGATGCCGAGTACTTCGCCGAGTACTCGGCGAAGTACTCGGCATCCATTGTACTCAGATAGTGAATTCAAAACTCAACTTAATAAAGGAACATTCTATCCACTTCCCTGACATCCCATGATCGACCAGGGCATAGAGGATCTAGCGGCAGCTTATGAACGGCATCAAGGGAACAGACAAACAAACGGTACTCCCAAAGGTTGGAGAAATAGATGATATGACTCTAACAAACTCCAAGATGACTCCAAGCACCATTCTTCGCTGACCCAGCACTTCGAATTTAGTGACTCCAAGCAAACCAATGCTCTAAGCAATTTATTCCAAATAATAACAAGGGTGTCATACTGATCGCGTTTGAGGAAAGTCGACCTCCAGATATATCCGAGTACAATGGATGCCGAGTACTTCGCCGAGTACTCGACGAAGTACTCGGCATCCATGGTACCCGTCATCTAGGAGTACTCGGCGAAGTACTCGGCATCCATTGTACTCGGCATCAGGTAGCACTCGGCATCTCATAGTACTCGGCGTAGTGCTCGGCATCCATGGTACTCGGCATCCATGGTACCTGTCATCAAGGAGTACTCGGCGTAGTACTCGGCATCCAATGGTACTCGGCGTTAGAAGATGTTCGGCGTATATAACTACTCTACATGGCAGCATCATTCGGCCAAAGGATCGTTCGGCTAAGAAGCATCGTTCAGCCAGAAGGCATGTTCGGCTTCGACTGACAACTATTATGCACTTCCCACCCATCAAACGTACCGTTCGGCATTGAGAAGGTGGTTCGGCGTCAACGTGTTCGGTCTACTTGGTTCGGCATACAGCGACCACTACACTTGGGCTAGAGTGTTCGGCCACCAAGCCCACCTTGGAAGTCCAGCCCATATTTGTCTATAAATAGAGGGGCAGGGTCACAGTGAAAAGGGATCTTTTTTGGAGAACACTGGGGAGACTCTGCCATTTTTGAGACTCATCTTCTCTACTTAACAACTTCATTCAAGCATTTGATCTATGAATTGTATTTGTAATTAATTATTAAGAAGATCAATAAAGTTTAATCTCAAAGTGGACGTAGGCAATTACGCTGAACCACTATATATTTGGTGTTCTTACTTTCTGCATTTAAATTAGCATATTTTTCCTTGTTTAATTTAACTTCATCACTTACATCTCTACACAATCTTTCTCAACGAGGTTAGTGACCAATTTTGGTGCTAACACCGCGCGTGAATTGGACCTCGTATGTGAAAGTTATACGCGTTAGAACACTGAAATTCAAATTAAAATATATAAAAAAGGGACGAACCACAGCTAGCCATGTCATCGCCAGCTCAACGCCTACCCTCTCTCGTTCGAAACCAGGTACGTGCGTGGTCAACCATTTTGACCCTTCGATCCACCGTGCCATCGGCCACCAGAGCATCGCCGATCGCCTCCATCGCACTCCCCCTCGAACGCCGCACACCCCCACCTAGGTCTGGTCCCACCTAACGCCGCCGGCCGCCGCTTGCAGTTAGAGTTTTGTAACCCTAAATCATCAATTCCGGTCACCTCAGGCCGATTTAGGCCAAACGATCACCAGCCCCGACCTCCTGGAGCCAAGCACTACAAAACCCCTATATCAATTCCGTCGATTGGTATCGAAATCGAAAACCCCCAATTTCACAATTTCGTGCCTTTGACCATGATTTCTGAGTGACTAAAGTATCATTTACAAAAACAGATACTAGACGCAGATTCGTATCGATGACATCTTCGATTTACATATTTTTTTGATTTTTTTGAGGAGTTTGATTTTTGGATTTGAATTTGATTTGCAATTGGATCTAGAATTTGTTTGTCTGCCATTGGAAAGAGGAGATGGGAAGGATATGTACGTACAGACAAATGAGAATAAGAAGTTGCTAGGGTTTATAATGAGATATTTATAGGTATAGCTGAAATAGAAAAGAATGGACCAGATTTGATTTGAATTGGAACGATAAACGACCCGAAAAGCCCGTTTCGTTCCCAAAGCGGAAATGGGTCATCTCATATATCAAAACAAATGTTATCGATATTTTTAAATTCAATAAAACAGGTTTCAAGTTCAAATTCCATCGTACGAAGAAGTTATGTTGAAATCAGCTTATTTCAAATCGATTTCAATTTATTTTAATTAAATTGATTTCTAGGCGTTTCGAGCCCGTACGATCAAATGCCAAGTCCGATCGTTACGAAACTTGAAATCCTACAATAATTCACCGTTATGGATCCGATGAAACTGGTTTCGTCGAAATCTGAGTCAGTGGCCAAGATGGCTATTTTTACGTTAATTAATTAAATTAGTAATTAATTAATTAAATCACTTTTTCAATTCTGATTCTATAATTAACAAATTTTATCACTTTTGGTTACTTAGACATTTATAACAATTTAAAACAAATTTTCAGGTTAATTCAATGTTAATTATTTCAATAATTTCCATCTTTACTTCCAATTTCAATAAATTTAGAAATTATAAATTTAGTTTCCAATAATTCCATTTAATTGACCTTTCATCCTATTATTCAATCCATTATTATCAAATGGGTGAAATTAACATTAGTTCATGATTTATTACACTAATATTCTCAAATTTAATCTTAATCTCCATTAACGTAATATATTTAAATATTTAATTTCCTTTATTTGCAATTAATCCAATTACTATAATTTAAATTCAAATATATTAATAAATCTTGATTTCCATTCTTTTTATTCCCAATTATCATATTATGAATAAAATTAACATTATTTCCAAATATTACCTTAATTTACATCAACATAATATTTAATTACATTTATTGAAATTTATTTCCAATTTAAATTAACAGGCTAAATAGATAGGTAACATACAATAATTGTTACCGTTAACTTTTAATTACACCTATAAGTTATTATTAACAAACAAATGTTACAATTGCTTACATAACACTGTTTTTATCCAATTATCATTAATTATATACTAATTCATCAATTAGTTCAATATCTACACGTGTTTCCTTATATTCACTTTATAACCAAATAAACATTCTAAATTATTTCATTAATTGGAGTTTCATTCACGTTGTTAATGATTGACTTAGATTAACATTGTTACTTTTCATTTTAGTTGTTATTTCATAAATAAATTACAAATTTTTATTTCTTTCAATATTAAATTGCCAAAATCTTATTAAATTAACCAAATTTAATTGTCAAAAATTACGGGTCATTACAAATTGCCAATGACCAGAGGATCGTATGATAGCATTTGGGTCGTAGTCGATAGATTGACAATGAGTGCTTGACTCATATCAGTAAAGTCTAATAGAATGGCATCTAAGTTGGCTGAGTAGTATGTGAAGTGAATTGTGCGTTTATTCACTAGCGGGTATTGAAAAAGCTTATAGGAGGCGTTGGGGGCCGAGATGCATCTTAGTTTATCTTATCACCTACAAACTGATGGACAAACTTTGTAACACCCCGTATTTTTATATAATTAAATAATCAAATAATTATGAACAGTGAAAATAATTTTTTTTGGAATTCTTAGAATTTGGCCTTGAAACTTATTCCATTTTGTTCATGGCAATTTTCTGATTAATTTACATATATAATATGTCTTGAACGGAGTTCGTATGAAAAAGTTATGAACGTTCGAAGTTTTGTATCGAGAAATAATTATACATGTAAATGTACGTAAATATATTTGTTATAAATAAATATATGTACATATGAAATTCCAGAAATAACATGCATTTGAATTTGTGACGCCCCACCTCTATACCCACGCTAACCAAGAACACTACGAGGTAGTGCTGTCAATTAGCACGGAGAATAAGGCTGTTGAGGAGCGACCATCCATGTAACTTCTTTGTGCGAGCACCGATATGTCAGATAGTATAGAATGCATATCATTTAAGGAGGAATTCCGACATACCGATACAAACTCAAAGCTATCACACGGTGGCTATATATAATCTTCGGAAACAAATATAGAAATAAACGTAACACAAATCAGTCACAGACAATTCATATCACAAAGGCGGAAATAGATATGAATATAACACATGAAAGTGTACATCAGAGTAGTGGTCAAATAAGATCCACAATATCACAAATGAATAGATACAAGTGCAAGATAATAGAATATGTATACATCAAGGAGTCTAATCTCAAATGTATACAAACAAAAACAACTAAACTAGAGTAGTTAGCCAAAAGTCAGATGATGGTTCCAGATAGGAAGTCATGAGGAAGCACCTGTAAAATCTCAGTCTGACCCGAGTATTATTTAAGAAGAAAATAATAAACGGATCAGTCTAGCTATAATTATCAGATAAAATGAGATAGAATATGAGATATGATAATAAAACGTATGATAACAATAAAGTCATACTGTGATAAGTATACATTATAAAATCACGAAAGTCATACAATATCTCAAGAATCTCATAGCATAAAAAGAATGTCATATTCTTTATTTAATTCACCAAGCCACAATAAATGACATACATATCAATGCCAACTGAAAAGGTGGTGAAACATAAAATTCCAGAAATCACAACGAGAAATCCAGAAATCACAAGAAAAGGATGGCCAATCCCAAACAGGAGCATGAAAGCCGGTACATTGACGCAGTGCAAACGGTACATCAGATGAATCGAAACACATTAAAAGTACTTGGATTGCCAGCCCACAAAGAAATGAGACGAAGCTCAATAAAATGAAGTACAGTCCTTCATACGGACAAAGAAATCATAAAAATGATCGTCATCGATCATAAGGTAGTGTCGATTACACTAAGCTAGTAAATATAAGAGTTTAGCTTCATGTCCCATAACCACTTGCTTAACTCAAATATTTACGAACAGATTGTAGATCTGCACTAGAAAATTATCACAAGAGTTTCTGTAACGACCCAGAATTTTGAACGAATTAAATTAAGAATATTTAATTAATTTTAAATATTTGAACGACGATTTAATTTGAATCCCCGATATAACTTTGAATTTGACGATTAAATTATAAAATTTAATCTATTGAATACTGAATAAAAAAATTGAATCTTCAATTTTTAGCTGA
This sequence comes from Allium fistulosum, assembly GCA_030737815.1. Lineage (NCBI taxonomy): Eukaryota > Viridiplantae > Streptophyta > Magnoliopsida > Asparagales > Amaryllidaceae > Allium > Allium fistulosum. The sequence continues at coordinate 1,293,731,351 of CM060902.1, forward strand.
AGAAAAATATTTCGAAAGCTTCTAAAATTCGTATTGATATTACTGAAGATAACAGAAGCTTCAGAATCGAATTTGGGAGTGAATTGTTCAGTTTGAAATTATATTGTTCGAATAGATATTTAAAAATAGTCTTTTTTCACACAGTCTCGGAATTCGACGAAACCAGTTCCATTGGGTCCGTAATATTGAATTATTACCGGATTTCCAATTTCGTATTTTTCGGAGTTATTATGTGAGCGTACGACACATAAACGCGTTGAAATTGAATCGGATTCAATTTAAATTTAAATTTAAATTTGGTCAAAAGTTAGCACGTCTGACTCAAATCAAAACACTGTAGAGTAAGGCAAACACGGTTCTTCTCTGCAAAGCCATGAACTTTTGTTCCCTTCGATTCCTTTTTATTATGTGAGCAACTTCCTCAGTTCGAAGAAAACAATCGAAAGAAAATTTATGCCGAGCTCTTCAAATCTTGTTCCTTCCCTCTTCTTGTAAAAACAACCACCGCAAACACATTTGAAATCAAAATCTCGTTCGTATGAAACAAAAGAAAAAAAAAACAAAATCAATTAAATGGCGACTGCGATTCGAACCGAGTCGAAGCTTCGATCGCGAGTTGCTCGCCTGGTCGCAAAATCGGTGGGGCCACGTCTTCATTCGAAGGCAAGGTCGTGGCGAGGCGTCGAGTTGGGGTTCTCAAGTTGGGGATAGTCGAAGGGACAGCGACAAAGGCAGCGATGGGCGACTCGGTGGGATTCGCGGCAGGTTCGAGTGGCGTGCGAGATGGCGACCTGGGCGATGTCGCGATCAACCTAGGGTGTCGCGATGGAGGAACTCGAAGTCGAGCAAGCAATCAGAGGCGATGGAAACATCGAGGCAACTGTCAAACTTGGTCATCTGGAGTCGCGATTTTGGGCACGGCGAGCAGGCAGGGGGATTGCGAAGTCAATTGCTGGGTCACGGGCAATGTCGAGATGGTTTAGATTCGGCGTTGGCAAGTGGATGGTCACGTGGTGGCCGGAGTTCATGTTCGACAGTGAAGGTATCATGTTATTTTAAATTAGTTAAACTAATGAATGTGTTAAATAAAGTTATCTGAATATAAAGTTTACTGTGAAAAAAAAAATGTTTATGAAAACAGGAAGTAAATTTAGCTTCGAATTTAATTTTTTGTTAAACAAAATTATATGTATTTAATTTACTGTAAATGATAAGGTTCTGTGAGGTTAAAAATAAATAAGTATATGTATATCACTTTAGGAATTTACAGTAAACAAAAGATTTGTTTATATGGATAAAATTTAATGATGGATAAATTACATAAAGATTCGATTTTTAAAATCTATCTAACGGGATAATAGTTTAGATTGAATTATTAGTTTAACTGAAAATTTTAGTTAAATTAAAATTGTAAATGGCAGATTTAATTATTCGATTATTTCGAATTTTAATAAATTGTATAATTGTTATACAAGGTTAAAAATCAAGAAGAAATGGTCAAAATGGAAATGGATGGCAAACTAAATGCTAAGGTGAGATTTTTCTCACTCAAAATGAAAGTGGAATTTTCAGTTATTTATTGAGTGATTTGATTGCTATTGGATGTGATATTAGATATAGTAGGATATATCTATATATATATAGCAATATATACATATTGGCATATGTATATATTGGATTGATTGATTTTCCCGCCTCGTATAGCGGATGAGACCCTATTGCGCCGTTAGTAAGCGGATATTTTTATAAAACCCATATACCGCGATATTCCACCTCGAAGTGGAATTGGTATTGTGCTAACGTCTTTGGATGCAGGGAAACAGGTTGGAGGGATCCAACTGGACCCCTCACATTGATTGAATTTATTTCTACTGTGATGTGATAATCTGTGAATGATTATTGATGTTATTGAATTGATGTCTGGAAATTGTTTGAAAGCTAAAATTTAGCTGAATGGATGTGTGATATCATTGGATTCCAAAAATAAACGAAATTGAATTTTTGAAATCAAAATAGAAATTTCTAAGTGAATTAATTTTAGAAATTGAATAAATTTTGAAGAAAGGAATTTTTAAAGTATAAAAAGTTAATTTTTATAATCTTATCGAATTAATTCCAGAATCAAGTGAAAATGTTAAATAAATGGATTCCGTAAAATAGTGATTGTAATTTGAAGAATTTAATTTAAGAATTTGGATTTTTAAATAGATTGAAAGAAACGATTGAAATTTATTTCCTTAAAAAGGAATTTATTAAAAGAAGATAATGTAATACCCCAAAATTTTGTGAAAAATCATTTTTGTAAAATGATTTAATTTTTGAAATATTAGATTTAAATATGGTGAGATTTTTTTTGGAATAAATAGTGTGCAAGTATATGTGTGCACGTGCACACTGAAATGGCACAAGGAAGGACTCCAGATTTCTTGGATTTAAAACAAGAATTAAAAAGCAATACAAAACATGATTTTGCAACATGGATATTAGATTTCTGGAATTATATGGATCATCTTAGAAAATAAGAAAAGTAAGTTTTACTTTAAATCAGTAAACAGATTTTATTTAAAACCCAGAAAAGAAAATTATACATATATATATATATTATAAGGATTTGTAAACCTGTATACATATAGGTGTATATGTTTCTGAAATTAAAGAGGAATTAAATAAGCCTAGATAAGATATGTATACAAATATACATTTTTAAATACTGAAAAGTATATATATATATAAGCAAGTGAAACCATAACATTAAAATGACATGAAATGTGATACAAGTCAATATGCTTGTGTAGGCAAAAATAGCAAAGGGGATTCTCAGAAATAATAAAAATATAAAATAGGATAGTCACACTTTTAACATGACTAGGTGAGTGGCCATTTTCTGAAAAGTAAAAGAAAGAAAATGCAGCCTTTAAATTGGTTAATATGACCGGGGTATTATGAATGAAAAATGCATGATGCTAGCCAGGACAGAAATGGAATTCTGTTTTAACAAAACCCTAGTGGAAAAATGCATATAAATAGGCAGTTTTAGCCAGTAGAATTATCTTTACCCCGAGCTGCACAAAAATAAGAAAGGAAGAAAAATATTGGAAGGAAGGAGAAAACACTCATACAAGGATTTTCTGGATTGATAAGAAGAAATATTTAGGTGAGTAACCTCATTGAGTTCATGGCATTAAGACCTGAGATGAGGCAGCCACTTTTTATATTGCCATTTATATATTTCTGGTTTTGATGTATATGATTTCATCAATGCTTTTTGGATGTCTTATTTTAAATCTGATATGATTTAATATGGATGACTTTGATGATCTTTGATTGGTTGAGACATTTGTCTTTGGATGTGTATCATACTGTTTTATTTATACTCATAAATGTTAAAATCTAGGATCTTAAAATTATATAGAGAATACTCTCAACTGTTATAGATCTATGGCATGGAAACTTTACAAAAAATGTTGGGAGCTGCATTATACTTGGTATAAGTGCTGAGGCTTGAGAAGAAAAATGTTAAGGGTGCAATAGAAATTTTCTAAGTGCTGAGCCCTTAATCAAATCAAAAAAAAAGGGAAGAAACCCACAAGCTAAAATTATGATTGAACCAGATCCTGAATCTGAATCAATCCTAAAGGCTTGCAGATCAATATAATAAGAACATGCCATGCCTCTTTTTTTTACAGTTGAAAATATTCTTATATTTTACTAAGATCAAGACATATTGACCCCATTTAGGAAATAACTGTCTGCTTATTTCTGAGGAGAATTATGCTAGGAAAGATTATGGATGTTTCCATGTTTGCAGTGACATGTTCACTTAGCATATTTGATGATAGGATTTAAGACAATACACTAGTAAATAAACTAGGGAAGGGAAGGCCAAGAAGGCTGCTGGAATGCTTGTCATATTTGAAGTATGCAAGTTGGCACATGGTTTGTTTAAGCCCTGAGATCTTTGTGCAATGATGTGAATTAGTTCATTGCAATGTGTCCCCGTGATTCCTTAATAGCAGATGAGGCAGGGATTTAAATTGAATTATACAACCTGTAAATGAAGAAATAGGAATATGGATATTTCTTAGGTTGAATGGTATGGAACCAAGATGGTTCCAGTGAATGCAATTGTTGCAAATAGATAATTATGTTTGCATGATTATGTATGCAAGTGTAAGAATGATAAATGAATATATCATACCTGAATCAACTTAATTATACTATGTTAAAGTAATTGGTTGCAGGAATTTGCTTAAATAACTAATTGGTGCTCTTATATTCTCTATTGCTTAATATCATGAATGTATTGATGTTACTCATACCAGATCATAGATCTGACCCTTGTTTGCTCATGGCATCTGGGGTGTCTCATTTTAAAATGAGGCAGCCACTCATGCTCTTTCAGGTAACCCAGGCACTAAGTAAAAATGAAGTTATGGCTATTATGGAGGAGTGAATGAACATGCTAGCTAGTTACAATAAGAGCTTAAATTGACTATATCTGCATGTATTCAGGAAAAATTTTATGTTTCTAAGATTTCCAGTCATGTAATGAATTCTATTATGGTTAGATGGACTAGTTGTATCATGTTAAATATATTGTTATGCACTAAGGATTAAAATCCAAAAGAAATATCTGAGGGGGGAACAAGGAAATGATTTTAAGTATTGATATGGATGCTTGGAAAAGAATTATGCATATGTAGGTGAGCTACTGTTTTGCATAATTTATATCATGTATTAGATAATCTTGAGACATAACAGAGCACTGAGTTTTAGAATAAAATCTGGATTTAGCTAGAAGTAAACTTATAAGGATTTTAGTTTCCTTTTTACTGAAATGCTTTGTAAATAAGTTTGAATTCATTTCTGAATCGTATTGAGAAAAGTAAAATGTTTTTAAAAGCTTCAGACAGAATGCAATGAATGGTATCTCCATTGCTTTGAACTAGTGTGTAGCAGATACAGGATATATGAGTTAACCAGCTTCAAATAAATGAAGTATTGGTTGATCATGATAGATTGTATTTTGAAAATAAAAATGCATTTCAAAAGCTTAGTACATTTAGCAATTGTTTCACCACAATCATCTTTAAAAGATTAAGACAGATAAGCAATGTAAACTGGTTTGAACAAACAAAACCTGGCAACACACCATATACTCTGAAGTTCAGGTAGATTCTGGTTTGTAAAATGCAAATAAAAGAATGGTCAGATTAACCATATGGTTAGACCATAGGTCAGGCAAATTGTTCACTTCAAATCAATGAAGTAAGGAACCATTTGAACCCAGTTTTCTGGAAAATGAGCAAAGATATTGACATGTACATGTATATCTGTGTACATGTTGATATTTGGGCAAAGATATAAATATAAATTCCTAGAACAGTTGTAGGAAAGGGTTTTTAAAAATAATAAAGCAAGAAATTTTGTTTTGTATGTTAGATTATAGGTAAAAATTAAATATATATGTGCAGATATAGGTAGATATCAGATTTCAAACTATTCAGGAGAAAAATAAAAAGAAAAACAAAAATTGGGTTTGAACCGACCAGCATAGCACTCGAACTCGTGACCTTTCATGTATAAGTTAGGTGCGTTTCCATTACGCCTAGATGTTGCTTGTGTTCACTTGGGATCCACTTTCTTTTAACCTGAGTTTGATATTATCCAGACTTTAAGACAATCATCTATATTATAAGCTTGCTTTCCACTGATTATTACTTGATCATTTCTTAATTATAATAACAAACTAAAGTACATATTTCCAGTGAATTCTATAGTCAAAAATCAGGATACAATAAGTAATCTTTTAAAAAGGGAATTATCACATTTTAATAGATTTAAAAGGATTTCTACTTACATATTATCATGCTCTGATTCAAGTAGAATATAACATAGATATCTTCATATATGTATGTTAGGAATGATTTAGATTTAAAACAATATTTTTATATTGTGAAAGATCCTGGATATATTTTGTTTATTGGAGAAAGAAAATGACCCTGGGAAATATATTTGTAATGAATGATATATTTATATATCATCTCTTAAAAAAAAATCCTTATGAAATTAGGGTGGAAATAGGAGGGTCATTTCAGTTGGTATCAGAGCACTTGGTTGCATTGATTGTTAAGTATTATAGAAATGTATTATGTCTGTTTGTTTTGGATGAAATAATTTAGATAAGAAAATAGAAATTATAGAAGTACTCATAATATACTAATACCATTTGCCCAGAATTTAGTTAGCAGACCATGGTAGGAAGAGGATCTCATCACAATGCAGGACCCAGTGCACCTCAAATGCTTGATATGCAAGAATTTGTGAGGGTTTTAAGAGATGGAATTGGGCATAGGCCTGAGAACCCACATGAAGAGCTTTCAAAACTACTGAAGACTTATTCCAATTTGGGAGGCAAGAGTTTTGAAGGAACTGAGAGTGTGATGGAAATTCAAGCATGGTTGAGAACACTTGATAGGATTTTCAATGACATGCAGTTGGATGACCAAAGGAAGAGGCAAGTAGCTTCTAGACAACTGAAAGGGGTAGCTTTAAGCTGGTGGGAGGTGATCATAGCTGGAAGAAATGAAAATGAAATCACTTGGAATCAGTTCAAGGAGATGTTGGAGGCAAGATTTGTACCAGCATCAGCCAAGACCATTTTGCTTGAAGAATTTATCAAACTTAGGCAGGGAACTTTGAATGTCACTGAATACACTCAAAAGTTTGAGGGGCTATCCAATTATGGAGCAATGCTAGTGGCAGATGAAGCATCCAAAAATGATAGGTATATAAAAGGACTGAACCCAGGACTTAGCAGAGCTATGCTACCATATGCAGATAGAACATTTGATCAAGTAATTGATCTGGCCTTGAAACTGGAACAACATGACAAGGAAAGAGAGAAATATAGGAATTTTAAGAGCAACAACAAGAAGGATAAGGGAAGATCTCACCCTTATGATAAAAAGAAGGAGGAGGCAGACAACAGGAAGAGTAAAGATACAAAAGCCAATGATACTAAGAAGAAATTGGTTTGCCATCATTGTGGAAAAGAAGGACACATCAAACCAAGGTGCCCAGAGTTAAAAGGAGGAGCCTTCAAATTAATGCTACCTATGTGGGAAAGAGGGGCATATGAAGAGGAACTGTCCTGAGAATAAACAGCAAGGGAAATTGGCAACTTTGGAAGGTAAAGGCAAATCTGCAGTGAAAATTGATGCTGAAAATCATGGCCAAGTGGAAGGTACATTACTCATTTGTGCCATACCCATACCAGTAGTATATGATACTGGGGCAACACACTCTTTGATTTCCTATGAATTAGTTAAAGTGTTAAAATTAAACTGCATATTGGTTGAAACCCCATTGCTTGTACAAAGTCCCCTAGGGAGTTCTAGTGTTTTGAACATGAATTGTGTGGATGTGGAGTTAAACATAGGAGGAAATATTTTTATTTCCAATTTATATGTTTTAAATTACCCAAATATAGGAGTTATATTGGGGGTAGATTGGTTAAGGCAATTTAAAGCCATAATTAATTTAGACTCATCCACCATATCATTGCAAAATTCTAGAGGCCAGAGGATCACAGTTCTATGTGAAGTAGCTAAGGAAGGGAAATTGTATCATTTAGTTGACTTAGAAGAAGATCTGAGTGAACTAACCATTGAAGAAATTCCCATAGTTAATGAATACTTGGATGTGTTTGGGGAGGTTAAGGGTGTTCCACACCACAGACCAGTTGAGTTCCAAATTAATCTCATTCCAGGAGCAAGTCCAATAATCAAGAAACCTTATAGAATGGGGCCAAGTGAACTGAAAGAATTGAAAAATCAGTTGGAAGAATTAGAAGGCAAGGGATTTATAAGGCCAAGCAATTCCTGCTGGGGTTCTCCAGTAGTGTTTGTAAGAAAACATGATGGTACCTTGAGAATGTGCATAGATTACAGGGAACTAAATAAAGTAACCATCAAGAATAAATACCCATTGCCTAGAATAGATGATCTCTTTGACCAACTCAGTGAAGCTAAAATATTTTCTAGGCTAGACTTAGCATCAGGATTCCATCAAATGAAGGTTGAAGACTCAAGTGTTAAGTATACTGCATTTAACACAAGATATGGCTTATATGAATTTTTGGTTATGCCATTTGGTTTGACAAATGCTCCTTCATATTTTGTTGATTTGATGAATAGAATATTTAGAGATTATTTAGACAAGTTTGTACTGATTTTTATTGATTACATTTTGATTTATTCCAAGACAGTGGAAGAGCATAAAAATCATTTGCATTTAGTTTTGTCAAGGCTAAGGGAAAATGATTTAAAGGCAAAATTTTCAAAATGTGCATTTTGGAAAGAAGAAGTGCATTTTCTTGGGCATGTTATCTCTGCCAAAGGAATATCAGTAAACCCTAATAAGGTAGTCGCAATCCAAGCATGGAAAAGGCCTAGCACCATCAGTGAGATTAGATCATTTATGGGGATGGCAGGATATTATAGGAGATTTATAAAAGATTTCTCAAAAATATCATCACCACTTACCAATTTAACTAGAAAGAACCAAGCCTTTGTATGGACAGAAAAATGTGAGCAAGCTTTTATCAAAATAAAAGAAGCCCTGATTAATGCACCAGTATTGAGAGTGCCAGAAGGAAATGAAAATTTGGTTGTGTACACTGATGCAAGTGGCTCTGGATTAGGGGCTGTGTTGATGCAGCAAGACCAGGTGGTAGCCTATGCATCTAGGCAATTAAAGCCACATGAAACCAGATATGCAACCCATGATCTTGAACTAGCAGCAGTTGTGTATGCTTTGAAACTTTGGAGACATTATTTGTTAGGTGCCAAGTTCATTTTGTACACTGATCATAAGGCACTGAAATATTTATTCTCACAAAAAGATTTGAATATGAGGCAACATAGATGGGTAGAGTTCCTAGCTGCCTATGATCTAGATATACTGTATACACCAGGCAAGGCAAATAAAGTTGCAGATGCCTTGAGTAGACAACATGCCAAAGTAGCCATGTTGATGATGGAAGAATTTAAGGATTTGTCTATACTTACTGATTTGGAAATTGAGGAAAACAGTGTGGTACAAATGATGTCCATTGAAGAAGGTGAAGGTAAAGGGAAATTAAGTATGATATCTCTGCAATCAGATTTACTTCTTAAGATTGGGAAAATGCAGGAACAAGACCTAAACATGGTGGAAAAGAAAATGCTCATATCAAAAGGGGAGGAAGTAATAAATTATCAAATTGATAAAAATGGTTATTTAAGGAATAAAAATAGGATATGTGTTCCAGAAAATATAGAATTGAAGGAGGAAATATTAAATGAATACCATAGGAGTAAGTACTCCCTACACCCAGGTAGCACCAAGATGTATCAAAATTTGAAAAGAAATCTTTGGTGGAAGGGGATGAAGTCAGATGTGGCCAGATATGTTGCAAGGTGCATGACTTGCCAACAAGTCAAGGCAGAGACACAAAGGCCATCAGGACTGTTGCAACCCCTTAGTATACCACAGTGGAAGTGGGAGGACATATCTATGGATTTCATAGATGGTCTGCCTAGATCTAAGAAGGGAAACACAAGTATATGGGTAATAGTGGATAGGCTAACTAAGGTAGCACATTTTATCCCAGTTAAAACAGAAAGAAATGCTCCAAAATTGGCTCAAATATTCATGAAAGAGGTAGTAAGGTTGCATGGCATACCCAAAACCATTGTGAGTGATAGGGATACCATCTTCACCTCAAGGTTTTGGAAAAGTTTTCAAGAGGCCATGGGGAGTGAATTGTGCTTAAGCACTGCCTACCATCCACAATCAGATGGTCAAACTGAGGTGGTGAACAAAGTCTTAGAGGATTTGTTGAGAGCATGCACACTAGACTTCGGAGGCAACTGGGAAGACCACCTCCATCTAGCTGAATTCACATACAATAACAGTTACCAAAGCACCATAGGGATGGCACCATTTGAAGCCTTATATGGCAAGCCATGTTTATCACCCATATGCTGCGTAGAGACTGGAGAAAGGGCTGTTCTTGGACCTGAATATGTTAAAGAAACTACAGAGAAAATTGGGTTAATAAGAAAAAGAATAGCAGCAGCTCAAGATAGGCAAAAGAAATTTGCAGATAGGAAGAGAAAGCAAGTGGAATATGAAGTGGGAGACTTTGTTTTCATCAAGATTTCACCTATGAAGAAAGTCATGAGATTTGGCAAGCAAGGTAAGCTTACACCAAGGTATGTTGGACCCTATAAAATTCTGGAAAGAATTGGTTCATTGGCATACAAATTAGAACTACCAGAGGAAATGAAAGCAATGCATAATGTTTTTCATGTGTCCCAACTTAGAAGATGGGTACATGATAAAGAAGACATTTTGGAAGAGCCTACCAGAATTCAAATAAATCCTGACTTGGTTTATGAAAAAGAACCAGTGGGGATTATAGCCAAGGAAGAAAAGAAATTAAGGAGCAAAACCTTGAAACTAGTTAAAATCCAGTGGAGTAGTGATCCTAATGACTGCACATGGGAGTTAGAGGATAAGATTAGAATGGATTATCCTAAGCTTTTTGCAAATTAAAAGGTAATTTTTTTTTCTGGAAATTTTTTTTGTTATGCATGGTTGATATGGTTGAATTTGTTTGCTTGTGCATATGTTTGATAAGATTTCAGAAAAGAAAATGATGCTTGCTATAAATGTTAGAAAATTGTGAGGACACAATTCCTAAAAGGAGGGGTGAATGTAATACCCCAAAATTTTGTGAAAAATCATTTTTGTAAAATGATTTAATTTTTGAAATATTTAGATTTAAATATGGTGAGATTTTTTTGGAATAAATAGTGTGCAAGTATATGTGTGCACGTGCACACTGAAATGGCACAAGGAAGGACTCCAGATTTCTTGGATTTAAAACAAGAATTAAAAAGCAATACAAAACATGATTTTGCAACATGGATATTAGATTTCTGGAATTATATGGATCATCTTAGAAAATAAGAAAAGTAAGTTTTACTTTAAATCAGTAAACAGATTTTATTTAAAACCCAGAAAAGAAAATTATACATATATATATATATTATAAGGATTTGTAAACCTGTATACATATAGGTGTATATGTTTCTGAAATTAAAGAGGAATTAAATAAGCCTAGATAAGATATGTATACAAATATACATTTTTAAATACTGAAAAGTATATATATATATAAGCAAGTGAAACCATAACATTAAAATGACATGAAATGTGATACAAGTCAATATGCTTGTGTAGGCAAAAATAGCAAAGGGGATTCTCAGAAATAATAAAAATATAAAATAGGATAGTCACACTTTTAACATGACTAGGTGAGTGGCCATTTTCTGAAAAGTAAAAGAAAGAAAATGCAGTCTTTAAATTGGTTAATATGGCCGGGGTATTATGAATGAAAAATGCATGATGCTAGCCAGGACAGAAATGGAATTCTGTTTTAACAAAACCCTAGTGGAAAAATGCATATAAATAGGCAGTTTTAGCCAGTAGAATTATCTTTACCCCGAGCTGCACAAAAATAAGAAAGGAAGAAAAATATTGGAAGGAAGGAGAAAACACTCATACAAGGATTTTCTGGATTGATAAGAAGAAATATTTAGGTGAGTAACCTCACTGAGTTCATGGCATTAAGACCTGAGATGAGGCAGCCACTTTTTATATTGCCATTTATATATTTCTGGTTTTGATGTATATGATTTCATCAATGCTTTTTGGATGTCTTATTTTAAATCTGATATGATTTAATATGGATGACTTTGATGATCTTTGATTGGTTGAGACATTTGTCTTTGGATGTGTATCATACTGTTTTATTTATACTCATAAATGTTAAAATCTAGGATCTTAAAATTATATAGAGAATACTCTCAACTGTTATAGATCTATGGCATGGAAACTTTACAAAAAATGTTGGGAGCTGCATTATACTTGGTATAAGTGCTGAGGCTTGAGAAGAAAAATGTTAAGGGTGCAATAGAAATTTTCTAAGTGCTGAGCCCTTAATCAAATCAAAAAAAAAAGGGAAGAAACCCACAAGCTAAAATTATGATTGAACCAGATCCTGAATCTGAATCAATCCTAAAGGCTTGCAGATCAATATAATAAGAACATGCCATGCCTCTTTTTTTTACAGTTGAAAATATTCTTATATTTTACTAAGATCAAGACATATTGACCCCATTTAGGAAATAACTGTCTGCTTATTTCTGAGGAGAATTATGCTAGGAAAGATTATGGATGTTTCCATGTTTGCAGTGACATGTTCACTTAGCATATTTGATGATAGGATTTAAGACAATACACTAGTAAATAAACTAGGGAAGGGAAGGCCAAGAAGGCTGGTGGAATGCTTGTCATATTTGAAGTATGCAAGTTGGCACATGGTTTGTTTAAGCCCTGAGATCTTTGTGCAATGATGTGAATTAGTTCATTGCAATGTGTCCCCGTGATTCCTTAATAGCAGATGAGGCAGGGATTTAAATTGAATTATACAACCTGTAAATGAAGAAATAGGAATATGGATATTTCTTAGGTTGAATGGTATGGAACCAAGATGGTTCCAGTGAATGCAATTGTTGCAAATAGATAATTATGTTTGCATGATTATGTATGCAAGTGTAAGAATGATAAATGAATATATCATACCTGAATCAACTTAATTATACTATGTTAAAGTAATTGGTTGCAGGAATTTGCTTAAATAACTAATTGGTGCTCTTATATTCTCTATTGCTTAATATCATGAATGTATTGATGTTACTCATACCAGATCATAGATCTGACCCTTGTTTGCTCATGGCATCTGGGGTGTCTCATTTTAAAATGAGGCAGCCACTCATGCTCTTTCAGGTAACCCAGGCACTAAGTAAAAATGAAGTTATGGCTATTATGGAGGAGTGAATGAACATGCTAGCTAGTTACAATAAGAGCTTAAATTGACTATATCTGCATGTATTCAGGAAAAATTTTATGTTTCTAAGATTTCCAGTCATGTAATGAATTCTATTATGGTTAGATGGACTAGTTGTATCATGTTAAATATATTGTTATGCACTAAGGATTAAAATCCAAAAGAAATATCTGAGGGGGGAACAAGGAAATGATTTTAAGTATTGATATGGATGCTTGGAAAAGAATTATGCATATGTAGGTGAGCTACTGTTTTGCATAATTTATATCATGTATTAGATAATCTTGAGACATAACAGAGCACTGAGTTTTAGAATAAAATCTGGATTTAGCTAGAAGTAAACTTATAAGGATTTTAGTTTCCTTTTTACTGAAATGCTTTGTAAATAAGTTTGAATTCATTTCTGAATCGTATTGAGAAAAGTAAAATGTTTTTAAAAGCTTCAGACAGAATGCAATGAATGGTATCTCCATTGCTTTGAACTAGTGTGTAGCAGATACAGGATATATGAGTTAACCAGCTTCAAATAAATGAAGTATTGGTTGATCATGATAGATTGTATTTTGAAAATAAAAATGCATTTCAAAAGCTTAGTACATTTAGCAATTGTTTCACCACAATCATCTTTAAAAGATTAAGACAGATAAGCAATGTAAACTGGTTTGAACAAACAAAACCTGGCAACACACCATATACTCTGAAGTTCAGGTAGATTCTGGTTTGTAAAATGCAAATAAAAGAATGGTCAGATTAACCATATGGTTAGACCATAGGTCAGGCAAATTGTTCACTTCAAATCAATGAAGTAAGGAACCATTTGAACCCAGTTTTCTGGAAAATGAGCAAAGATATTGACATGTACATGTATATCTGTGTACATGTTGATATTTGGGCAAAGATATAAATATAAATTCCTAGAACAGTGGTAGGAAAGGGTTTTTAAAAATAATAAAGCAAGAAATTTTGTTTTGTATGTTAGATTATAGGTAAAAATTAAATATATATGTGCAGATATAGGTAGATATCAGATTTCAAACTATTCAGGAGAAAAATAAAAAGAAAAACAAAAATTGGGTTTGAACCGACCAGCATAGCACTCGAACTCATGACCTTTCATGTATAAGTTAGGCGCGTTTCCATTACGCCTAGATGTTGCTTGTGTTCACTTGGGATCCACTTTCTTTTAACCTGAGTTTGATATTATCCAGACTTTAAGACAATCATCTATATTATAAGCTTGCTTTCCACTGATTATTACTTGATCATTTCTTAATTATAATAACAAACTAAAGTACATATTTCCAGTGAATTCTATAGTCAAAAATCAGGATACAATAAGTAATCTTTTAAAAAGGGAATTATCACATTTTAATAGATTTAAAAGGATTTCTACTTACATATTATCATGCTCTGATTCAAGTAGAATATAACATAGATATCTTCATATATGTATGTTAGGAATGATTTAGATTTAAAACAATATTTTTATATTGTGAAAGATCCTGGATATATTTTGTTTATTGGAGAAAGAAAATGACCCTGGGAAATATATTTGTAATGAATGATATATCTATATATCATCTCTTAAAAAAAATCCTTATGAAATTAGGGTGGAAATAGGAGGGTCATTTCAGATAAGTTGGAAATCCAACTAGAAATTTAATTGGTAAATTGAAATAAATTGGGAAATCAATGTAAAATGATTTCAATTTGAAGAATCCATTTTAAAATAGAATATTGAATAATTTGAGAAAAAATGAGGAATTTACTTAGTAGTGATAAATAAATTTTTAAATCAATATCGAAATTGATTTGGGATCGAAGTTTTTATAAATAGAATTGGAATTTATAAAAGTTGTTTATAAATCCGAAATCACTTATTTTGATAAGTAAAAATATAGAAGTTGATAAAAAGAAGATTTATAAGTCGAGGTTGTTATTAAAATAGAAATAGAATTTATAACCGTGTTTATAAATTCGAAATCGATTGAATTTGATAAATTAAATATAGAAGATTATTAAAGAAGATATATTCGCGATTTTGGATAGCGAATTATTCTTGAAATAAATGTGTAGAAAAGATTGAAATGTGGTTAGCGAAGTATATTCACGATTTTGGACAGTGAATATATTTTTTAAGTAAAATGGATATGGTTCTGGAGAAACGATATTATAAAATGAAGTAATTGTTTTAAAAGATGTTTTAAAACGTGTTAAGTATCGAAACCATAGATTTCAACATTTATTGTTGAAATAGACGTTTTCGAGAAATAGAAGGAAATGGTGGACTATAACACTGTTGTTATAGTAGATGATTTCCGAAAGGAAATGTTTTTATATAGTATTGGGATTTATATATCTATCTTCATTCCGAATCCCTATACTATTGATTTCGAGTCGTCGTAACGATGTTTTACGCAACATTTGTTTTGACTCACATAGATGTTAAAATTAATGATTTCCTAAAAGAATGAATATATACTTAATTTGATTTAAGTATATCGAATATTTTCAAATGTTGAAAATAAATAGATTTGTGAATTACTTATTTTTAAATAAGTATGGAAATGCTTTTCCAAAATGAAATGAACGTTTTGAGAATTTATCTTCTTAAAGATAAATCGAAAATGAATTTTTGAAATCGATTTGAAAATCGTATATCAGTAGATATTTTGAAAATATAAATTCATATGGAATTTATAAAGGAAATGGAAACTGTTTAGAAAAATAAACGTTGATTTATTTTTGAAGTGTGGAAATTTTATATCTAGTAAAAGATATTTTTGAAGATGAAATAAATTTGGAAAATTATTTGGAATCTGATGATGTTGCGCATCTTTATTGATAGTTAAATAACCGACTATCAATATTTACCTTTGAATAGGTATTTGTTGTGAATTGGATGAATTTGAATGCCACACCTATTTTTAAATAAGCGCTCACTATTCGGGTTAGCCGGGAAAGGACCATGGGGTCGTATAACCCATTCCGAATATGTGATACGTCGTTATGAATCGCATTTGAAGACCGGTGTTGAAGACTGGATATTTTTGAAAACGGAAGGATTACCGTCGAGTTACTCTACATCGGCTGATCTCCGGTTTAGAGGTTTTATCACCCTTAGTGACGGGAAGTCCGGACGTGATTAGAAAATTATCCGGATATGCAAGGGCTTCGTGAGAAGTGCCTTCGGTTCTGTTCGATCCCGGAACAGACTTGTATGGATTGTGTGTCTGACGTTACAATTTGAGACATAAAGCTGATTTCTTTCAAATACATTTCTGTTGGTGGCGGAGAATTTATTCTCTTAGCTTAACACCCTTCTCTGAAACGTACGAGCTCAGAGGTTTTGTAGTTGAAATTCATCAGCGATATATCCCAATTTGGTAACGTGGCATACTGAGTGTTGCTGTGAAATGATCAGTGTTTGATCATTTGTGATATGATCATTTGTTTGATCTTATATCTTTGTGATCATAGGTTGATCATTTGTTTGACCCAAAGCAGAGCTTTGTAGAAAGCGTAGCTTTGTGGACGAGTCTTCGTCGAGCCTCACACCCCGGAAATGGTCGAAACAGGAAGGATGCAGCAAGGTTTTAGGGAGTAGCGCCCCTTAGTGTATGTCATTCCTTCTGGATAAAGGTGGTATCATGGTATGGAGCCCAGATACTTAACCTCTGTGGTTGCTGCAAATTTATTACTTTGTGGTTGTTGCGAATCGGGGATCCTCGGGAAGATCGGTGACGATCGGGGGATGGCATACGCGTGTCAGTAGTTACCTATTTTTGCAGAGGTAACCCGGCCTTGTGTTGGCAGAGATCTAACCGTAATGTTAGGTTATTTCTCGGGTCGTCTATTCCAGGGACGTACCCATCGTGGAAAAGGAAGTTCCTTAGCCTGACCATTTGTTGGAAATCCAAAGAAACAATACGAGCCTTTACGATTTAAATTGTATAACCTGTCTCCTCAGGAGGCAGCTATAGCAGGCATAATATAATGGTACATATGCTGGCTAAGATTTATATTATACTTTCGAAATGTTTTCTACACTATGCACTAATAATAATATCAAAAAGAATTTGATTTTTTGCGTAGTAAGCATCTTTGACTATCATAAGAAGAAATCTCCTCAAATTCTGTGTTTGCATTGTGTGTGTGGTGGGAGGTCTTATGGTAGTTTCATTTTCCAAAAGCATTTCGAATTGACTTTAAAAATTATTTTGTTGTTATAAAGAATAACTGTTTTACGATCTCACACCAGTCACCATGACTGACTTGGAGTTTATTGTTTCCCTTCTAAACTCTGGGTGCCCACCAATTTCCACACGGGCAGCCTAGTGTTATGTTTTCAGGATATTCTGGAGCTTTGGAGATAAGCTGGATGACGAGACGTAGTATTTGTATCTGATGTTATTTATTCCGCTGTGTATTCTGTATGAGGACAAGTATAAAACTGTCCATTGTTGTACTGAGTTGTATATTGACTCTGATGATTGATGTATGTATAAAATGATATAGTTCTTTGTTTAAAGATTATTCATTTATCTATTATATGTTGTTCCGCTGCAATGTGTAAGATTCTGATATTGTTTTCTGTTCTGTGTGTTCTGTTGTTCTTCTTTCTTCTTCTTCTCTTTATTTTCTCTTCTTCTATCTTTTTCCTCTTTTCTTCTTCTTCTACCTTTTTCTTCTTTTTTAAAACCCTCACTATTGGAGTTTCCGGCACTCGATTTCTCGGCAGTCGATAGAGTGAGTATCGATGTCGAATTTTCGATAGTCGAAAATTTCCGTACGTGACAGCGTGGTATCAGAGATATGGTTAAGCGACAACCCTGCTCTGTTGGGTGTTACTCATTAGAGATAGAGTCAGCAGTACTCTAGAATGAGTTGAGTGTAATAATAGATATGAGCGCGTATTTGTTATTGAATATGAAATTGTTTTGTATTGTGTTGACTTATCGGTTGATTGTTTATGGATTCTGGTCGGTGCAGTCTAGCTAACTGTAATCGATAGGGGTTTCTAAACTCTAAACAAGATAAACCGACACAGTATTATTTTAAAATAGGGTGAATGAAATAATTTTGCCCAAAACTATTTTTGTATAGAAAAAAATCATTTTCTATGAATTATTATAGTATGTGGATGTTTGGTTGTTAGAAAGTGATAATATTGAAATGTTATCATTATTATATGAAATTGAATAAGAAATTGAAATCGTAACTCCAAATTTAAAAAAATGAATTCACATACAAATGAAATTAAAGAATGTAAATTATAAATGTGATTTGTAATTTGAAACGGAATTCCAGAGAAGTTTTTGGAAATGTTTTGAAAAGAATTTGAAAATTTTGGAGATTTGTAAAGTTTAAATTCCTTTTTGATTTGAAAATGAATTTCAAAGGATTTGAAAAGTATTTTAGAGAGATGAAAGCTCTAAACTCTTTTAGGTCGCTGGAAAATAATCCTGATGATGATGGCCACATCATTAGAATTCATTTTCGGGTTTCCAAAAGAGAAATTGCTGCCAAATTGTTTTAAATGAAAGTTGTTGGAAAAATTTGGATTTTGTTTTAGAAAATTCAAAAGATAAATTTGAATTGTTTTCAAAATGATTTTGAAATGTTGGTAAACTCTGGAATGCTATATAAAAATATTTATGAGAATAATAAATGAGTTGATAACTTATACAATTTGTTGTGAATTTAGATTGAATAAATTTAACTTAAGGAATTTTAAGTTGAATTAAAGTAAGTATAAGTGAATCAATAAAAATCCAAGTGGTAATTTTTGAATATAAGTTGTATAACTTATAAAATGAGAAAATGAAAGTGAAATAAATGATGTTTAATGGGAATATAACTTAAGAAATGATGAATGAATTTGATTTTGGGTATCAAAATTTATTACTGAAATGAATATGAACTTGAGTTATATAAGTGAAATTCAACTTGAAATGTTAAGTGAATTATCAATTGAATAAATAAATGTATTGGATGTTAATCAATCTAATTGAAAGTAAATTGAATTCAAATTTAGTTGAAATGGTAAACTAAATTCAAATGGAAATTGAAATGTAAAGTTGAATGAAAATAGATATATAACTTCAATAGTGAAGTAAAAATGTATAAGAAGTATATATTGAAAATTTTGTAATAGAATTTGCAAAATGATTTGAATGTGTAACTAGATATTATGGCTAGTAGGACATACAGGTGTTATAAAAGGAATTGGAATTTTGATTTC
This sequence comes from Allium fistulosum, assembly GCA_030737815.1. NCBI lineage: Eukaryota > Viridiplantae > Streptophyta > Magnoliopsida > Asparagales > Amaryllidaceae > Allium > Allium fistulosum. The sequence goes on from CM060902.1 coordinate 1,293,750,556, forward strand.
AAAGATAAGTTTGAATTGCTCGAAAAAGGTAAGTATTTGAATTTCGATATGAGTATTTGATGATTTCTTGTCTAGCCGCTTGGCTTTTTCTTTTTCTTTTTGAAATCTGAGAGTCCGTAGGGACGTTTTGTAGTCATGCCGTATTAGCCGCGCAAAGGAGACGCTGGCGAAATTTTTCGGAAATTTCGGGTGTTAGAAAATTTTAAGAAATTTTGAAAGTTTAAAATTTGAATTTAAACTTAAATTTGAATTTTGAAGTAAAACAATGTTTTTTGAAATCTGTAATTGAAGTTGAAAATTTAGATGAATTAATAACGAATCTTTAGTAGAGAGATTTGTTTTGATGAATTGATAAGACTATTTAGATTGTGAAAAATAGTAGACGAGTTAAGGACCATTTTTTTCCTAACTTGTAATTTCGAAGACGAAATTCTTTTAAGGAGGGAAGTCTGTAACGACCCAGAATTTTGAACGAATTAAATTGAGAATATTTAATTAATTTTAAATATTTGAACGACGATTTAATTTGAATCCCCGATATAACTTTGAATTTGACGATTAAATTATAAAATTTAATCTATTGAATACTGAATAAAAAAAATTGAATCTTCAATTTTTAGCTGAAGAAAAATATTTCGAAAGCTTCTAAAATTCGTATTGATATTACTGAAGATAACAGAAGCTTCAGAATCGAATTTGGGAGTGAATTGTTCAGTTTGAAATTATATTGTTCGAATAGATATTTAAAAATAGTCTTTTTTCACACAGTCTCGGAATTCGACGAAACCAGTTCCATTGGGTCCGTAATATTGAATTATTACCGGATTTCCAATTTCGTATTTTTCGGAGTTATTATGTGAGCGTACGACACATAAACGCGTTGAAATTGAATCGGATTCAATTTAAATTTAAATTTAAATTTGGTCAAAAGTTAGCACGTATGACTCAAATCAAAACACTGTAGAGTAAGGCAAACACGGTTCTTCTCTGCAAAGCCACGAACTTTTGTTCCCTTCGATTCCTTTTTATTACATGAGCAACTTCCTCAGTTCGAAGAAAACAATCGAAAGAAAATTTATGCCGAGCTCTTCAAATCTTGTTCCTTCCCTCTTCTTGTAAAAACAACCACCGCAAACACATTTGAAATCAAAATCTCGTTCGTATGAAACAAAAGAAAAAAAAACAAAATCAATTAAATGGCGACTGCGATTCGAACCGAGTCGAAGCTTCGATCGCGAGTTGCTCGCCTGGTCGCAAAATCGGTGGGGCCACGTCTTCATTCGAAGGCAAGGTCGTGGCGAGGCGTCAAGTTGGAGTTCTCAAGTTGGGGATAGTCGAAGGGACAGCGACAAAGGCAGCGATGGGCGACTCGGTGGGATTCGCGGCAGGTTCGAGTGGCATGCGAGATGGCGACCTGGGCTATGTCGCGATCAACCTAGGGTGTCGCGATGGAGGAACTCGAAGTCGAGCAAGCAATCAGAGGCGATGGCAACATCGAGGCAACTGTCAAACTTGGTCATCTGGAGTCGCGATTTTGGGCACGGCGAGCAGGCAGGGGGATTGCGAAGTCAATTGCTGGGTCACGGGCAATGTCGAGATGGTTTAGATTCGGCGTTGGCAAGTGGATGGTCGCGTGGTGGCCGGAGTTCATGTTCGACAGTGAAGGTATCATGTTATTTTAAATTAGTTAAACTAATGAATGTGTTAAATAAAGTTATCTGAATATAAAGTTTACTGTGAAAAAAAAATGTTTATGCAAACAGGAAGGAAATTTAGCTTCGAATTTAATTTTTTATTAAACAAAATTATATGTATTTAATTTACTGTAAATGATAAGGTTCTGTGAGGTTAAAAATAAATAAGTATATGTATATCACTTTAGGAATTTACAGTAAACAAAAGATTTGTTTATATGGATAAAATTTAATGATGGATAAATTACATAAAGATTCGATTTTTAAAATCTATCTAACGGGATAATAGTTTAGATTGAATTATTAGTTTAACTGAAAATTTTAGTTAAATTAAAATTGTAAATGGCAGATTTAATTATTCGATTATTTCGAATTTTAATAAATTGTATAATTGTTATACAAGGTTAAAAATCAAGAAGAAATGGTCAAAATGGAAATGGATGGCAAAATAAATGCTAAGGTGAGATTTTTCTCACTCAAAATGAAAGTGGAATTTTCAGTTATTTATTGAGTGATTTGATTGCTATTGGATGTGATATTAGATATAGTAGGATATATCTATATATATATAGCAATATATACATATTGGAATATGTATATATTGGATTGATTGATTTTCCCGCCTCGTATAGCGGATGAGACCCTATTGCGCCGTTAGTAAGCGGATATTTTTATAAAACCCATATACCGCGATATTCCACCTCGAAGTGGAATTGGTATTGTGCTAACGTCTTTGGATGCATGGAAACAGGTTGGAGGGATCCAACTGGACCCCTCACATTGATTGAATTTATTTCTACTGTGATGTGATAATCTGTGAATGATTATTGATGTTATTGAATTGATGTCTGGAAATTGTTTGAAAGCTAAAATTTAGCTGAATGGATGTGTGATATCATTGGATTCCAAAAATAAACGAAATTGAATTTTTGAAATCAAAATAGAAATTTCTAAGTGAATTAATTTTAGAAATTGAATAAATTTTGAAGAAAGGAATTTTTAAAGTATAAAAAGTTAATTTTTATAATCTTATCGAATTAATTCCAGAATCAAGTGAAAATGTTAAATAAATGGATTCCGTAAAATAGTGATTATAATTTGAAGAATTTAATTTAAGAATTTGGATTTTTAAATAGATTGAAAGAAACGATTGAAATTTATTTCCTTAAAATGGAATTTATTAAAAGAAGATAAGTTGGAAATCCAACTAGAAATTTAATTGGTAAATTGAAATAAATTGGGAAATCAATGTAAAATGATTTCAATTTGAAGAATCCATTTTAAAACAGAATATTGAATAATTTGAGAAAAAAATGAGGAATTTACTTAGTAGTGATAAATAAATTTTTAAATCAATATCGAAATTGATTAGGGATCGAAGTTTTTATAAATAGAATTGGAATTTATAAAAGTTGTTTATAAATCCGAAATCACTTATTTTGATAAGTAAAAATATAGAAGTTGATAAAAAGAAGATTTATAAGTCGAGGTTGTTATTAAAATAGAAATAGAATTTATAACCGTGTTTATAAATTCGAAATCGATTGAATTTGATAAATTAAATATAGAAGATTATTAAAGAAGATATATTCGCGATTTTGGATAGCGAATTATTCTTGAAATAAATGTGTAGAAAAGATTGAAATGTGGTTAGCGAAGTATATTCACGATTTTGGACAGTGAATATATTTTTTAAGTAAAATGGATATGGTTCTGGAGAAACGATATTATAAAATGAAGTAATTGTTTTAAAAGATGTTTTAAAACGTGTTAAGTATCGAAACCATAGATTTCAACATTTATTGTTGAAATAGACGTTTTCGAGAAATAGAAGGAAATGGTGGACTATAACACTGTTGTTATAGTAGATGATTTCCGAAAGGAAATGTTTTTATATAGTATTGGGATTTATATATATATTTTAATTCTGAATCCCTATACTATTGATTTCGAGTCGTCGTAACGATGTTTTACGCAACATTCGTTTTGACTCAAATAGATGTTAAAATTAATGATTTCCTTAAAGAATGAATATATACTTAATTTGATTTAAGTATATCGAATATTTTCAAATGTTGAAAATAAATAGATTTGTGAATTACTTATTTTTTAAATAAGTATGGAAATGCTTTTCCAAAATGAAATGAACGTTTTGAGAATTTATCTTCCGAAAGATAAATCGAAAATGAATTTTTGAAATTGATTTGAAAATCGTATATCAGTAGATATTTTGAAAATATAAATTCATATGGAATTTATAAAGGAAATGGAAACTGTTTAGAAAAATAAACGTTGATTTATTTTTGAAGTGTGGAAATTTTATATCTAGTAAAAGATATTTTTGAAGATGAAATAAATTTGGAAAATTATTTGGAATCTGATGATGTTGCGCATCTTTATTGATAGTTAAATAACCGACTATCAATATTTACCTTTGAATAGGTATTTGTTGTGAATTGGATGAATTTGAATGCCACACCTATTTTTAAATAAGCGCTCACTATTCGGGTTAGCCGGGAAAGGACCATGGGGTCGTATAACCCATTCCGAATATGTGATACGTCGTTATGAATCGCATTTGAAGACCGGTGTTGAAGACTGGATATTTTTGAAAACGGAAGGATTACCATCGAGTTACTCTACATCGGCTGATCTCCGGTTTAGAGGTTTTATCACCCTTAGTGACGGGAAGTCCGGACGTGATTAGAAAATTATCCGGATATGCAAGGGCTTCGTGAGAAGTGCCTTCGGTTCTGTTCGATCCCGGAACAGACTTGTATGGATTGTGTGTCTGACGTTACAATTTGAGACATAAAGCTGATTTCTTTCAAATACATTTCTGTTGGTGGCGGAGAATTTATTCTCTTAGCTTAACACCCTTCTCTGAGACGTACGAGCTCAGAGGTTATGTAGTTGAAATTCATCAGCGATATATCCCAATTTGGTAACGTGGCATACTGAGTGTTGCTGTGAAATGATCAGTGTTTGATCATTTGTGATATGATCATTTGTTTGATCTTATATCTTTGTGATCATAGGTTGATCATTTGTTTGACCCGAAGCAGGGCTTTGTAGAAAGCGTAGCTTTGTGGACGAGTCTTCGTCGAGCCTCACACCCCGGAAATGGTCGAAACAGGAAGGATGCAGCAAGGTTTTAGGGAGTAGCGCCCCTTAGTGTATGTCATTCCTTCTGGATAAAGGTGGTATCATGGTATGGAGCCCAGATACTTAACCTCTGTGGTTGCTGCAAATTTATTACTTTGTGGTTGTTGCGAATCGGGGATCCTCGGGAAGATCGGTGACGATCGGGGGATGGCATACGCGTGTCAGTAGTTACCTATTTTTGCAGAGGTAACCCGGCCTTGTGTTGGCAGAGATCTAACCGTAATGTTAGGTTATTTCTCGGGTCGTCTATTCCAGGGACGTACCCATCGTGGAAAAGGAAGTTCCTTAGCCTGACCATTTGTTGGAAATCCAAAGAAACAATACGAGCCTTTACGATTTAAATTGTATAACCTGTCTCCTCAGGAGGCAGCTATAGCAGGCATAATATAATGGTACCTATGCTGGCTAAGATTTATATTATACTTTCGAAATGTTTTCTACACTATGCACTAATAATAATATCAAAAAGAATTTGATTTTTTGCGTAGTAAGCATCTTTGACTATCATAAGAAGAAATCTCCTCCAATTCTGCGTTTGCATTGTGTGTGTGGTGGGAGGTCTTATGGTAGTTTCATTTTCCAAAAGCATTTCGAATTGACTTTAAAAATTATTTTGTTGTTATAAAGAATAACTGTTTTACGATCTCACACCAGTCACCATGACTGACTCGGAGTTTATTGTTTCCCTTCTAAACTCTGGGTGCCCACCAATTTCCACACGGGCAGCCTAGAGTTATGTTTTCAGGATATTCTGGAGCTTTGGAGATAAGCTGGATGACGAGACGTAGTATTTGTATCTGATGTTATTTATTCCGCTGTGTATTCTGTATGAGGACAAGTATAAAACTGTCCATTGTTGTACTGAGTTGTATATTGACTCTGATGATTGATGTATGTATAAAATGATATAGTTCTTTGTTTAAAGATTATTCATTTATCTATTATATGTTGTTCCGCTGCGATGTGTAAGATTCTGATATTGTTTTCTGTTCTGTGTGTTCTGTTGTTCTTCTTTCTTCTTCTTCTCTTTATTTTCTCTTCTTCTATCTTTTTCCTCTTTTCTTCTTCTTCTACCTTTTTCTTCTTTTTTAAAACCCTCACTATTGGAGTTTCCGGCACTCGATTTCTCGGCACTCGATAAAGTGAGTATCGATGTCGAATTTTCGAAAGTCGAAAATTTCCGTACGTGACAGTTTCAATATGTGTGAATCGAAATCACACCAATGAGGTATAGACTAACCTTGAAGATAAAGAGATATGTGAGAATCGAAATCACACAAATGGTGTCTAGTCTAACCTTGCAAACAAAGAGATATGTGTGGGTCGGAATCACACTACTGCGGTCTAGACTAACCTTGCGGACAAAGAGATATGTGTGAGTCGGAATCACACTACTGCGGTCTAGTCTAACCTTGCAAACAAAGAGATATGTGTGAGTCGGAATCACACTACTGCGGTCTAGACTAACCTTGCGAACAAAGAGATATGTGTGAGTCGGAATCACACTACTGCGGTCTAGTCTAACCTTGCAAACAAAGAGACATCGCTCAATCGCTAGTCTAAATCACAAGAATGATCATCATGATTGTAAGGAAGTGTCGATTACACTAAGCTAGTAAATATAAGAGTTTAGCTTCATGTCCCATAACCACTTACTTAACTCAAATATTTACGAACAAACTGTAGATCTCCACTAGAAAATTGTCACAAGAGTTTCAATCGAACAAGTCCATAAATTAACCGACGAAGTAAACGCAAGCGTTTCATACCACTTGTTTTGCTAAGCCGTTTAATTATATTTTCTCATACGAATGAGGTAAAGGTTTGTATATACTAGTAGATTGGAAAACAGTTTTATAACCGAGTTTGATATTGAAAATAGAGTTGAAATCCTTTTGATGAAAGAGTTTTGATATTTACTACTAGTATTGAAACCTTTATAATTTTAAAGTGACAAGTCATAGAAGTGATTGTAGAAATAATCAATTATAAAAGTTCACATTCGAAGACGTGAATAAAATCCAAAGAAATCAATTCCCAAAACCATCAAAGTAGGAAGTTCTGATAAATGTTTTTCAGATAAGATTGCCTACCCAGAGTAATACGGGGTTCGACTTAGTGAAGACAAGCGACCTAAGTTTAAAAAGGTGGGCGACTTAACAAAGTGGCCGATAATAAATGATAACAACAAAAAGGGAATCAACACGAATTGATTAGAGTTGGAAATTCAAGCACAATAGGGAAATAGGCAAAAGACTGCAGATTCAGACGTCTGGAATAATTGGTTCAGACGTCTGAATCTGGAAAATGAAATATTTTCCAGAACACAGATTCAGACGTTTGAACGAAATATTTCAGACGTCTGAAATAGGCAATTTAAGCCTATTTTCTTTCTGTTTGAAATCGAGCCAATTCAGACGTCTGGGGCCAAAGATTCACACGTCTGAATCTGGGAATAAAAATCTTCCCAATATAGTATTCAGACGTCTGAATCTAACGTTTCAGATGTCTGAAACTGGGTTCAGGGCATTCCCTGAACCTAGACCAAAAATGGCCAAATGAATACCGGAAGCGACCGATCGAGCGACAACGACTAAGGATTTACGCCAAGCGACAACCCAGCCTAAACGGCTCTTCGATACGCCTCAAATACCAATGTCCAAATATCCATAAAAGGATTTTCATAGATTTTGATTTCAAAACACCAAAAATTGGAATATACACCAAATCAATCCAAACCAAAATCAATTGCACAAGAATAAGTGTTAGGAATTCATACCTAACAATCGAAGATAATTAAAGACTTAGATGTGAGATAAAAATCTCACCTTTGAACCCAAACAAATGAAGAAGAAGCTTTGAAGCAATGTCAAGAGCAATTACTCTTCACTCTCAACACAAGAAGCTCCAACTAAGATCAAAACAAGCATTTCCCAAATTTAGGTTTAGGAAATAAACTGAAATTGGAAAGAGAAAGAGTTGGAGAAGAAGGAGATGAAGCTTACCAATGGGTTCTCTTTGAATTTGGAGTAAGAATTTGAGATTGCAAGAGAAACTAGGGCTTGGAGTTTTAATTCCTTTTCTTCTCCTCCATTAATCTTCTTAGAACTGAAAAGTGGAGGAAGAGGGAGTGAATGAAGAGGGGGGTTTCAGTTTGGGGTATTAAGTTGGCTAGTGGGCTGAACCCAAACTCAAAACCCAATAGAAAAAGTAGCAAAATTCGACTTACTCCAAACATATCGAAGTTTACACTCAAAAAGATCGCAAACGAAATTTTGGACTCAATGGGGGTGGTCTCGAGTCCCAATTCGACTGTTTGCAAAAAGTAGCTTTTCGGACTTCAATCCGACGAACAATGAAATATTTAAATATAAAATCGATAAATATGCGGGTTGTTACAGAATTTTAAAATAGACGCGCATTATAAAGGTAATTAATTAACATTGCCATCATAAAGGAAATTAATTGATATCAGTAATTAAAGACAATTAATTAAGATTAGCAGGCAATGTAATCAAATCAGCTATTGGAGGAAATTAATTTACATTAATTGGTCACATGTAAAATTCAAAATAGACAAGTTTTATATTGGGAAATTAATCAAGCAATTGATGGTGGTTAATTAGAATAAACAAGCAACAAAAACAAAAGTTAAACGTTTATAATTTATAACGTTTAAAAGTTAACGTTTATAAATAACATTTAATAAAACAAATAAGGCACGTTTAAAATCCAAAATAGACGTGCGTTATAAAGAGCATTAAATCAGAGAATTAATGAAAGTTAATTGGAATAGGAAACGTTTAAACGTTTATAATAAATAAAATGTTTAAAACAAATCAGGCGCGCTCATTCTGCACCCTTTTGAATGACCTGATTAGCATCGTTTTAAGCGGACGGACGAAACTGTTTTGACTCTCTATAAATAAAGAGGCAGGGCTAGCCTTCAAACTCATATTTTTCTAAATGGGTGCGGAAGCCCTGTCACTCTTCTTTCTCCTCCAATTCTTTAGAAATTAGCTAATTTAGATTTACGCCTTCTGAATTACAAGTTGGAGATAGAAATTATAGGTCTAAAATAGAGATGTTCAAATAAAGTTGTACGAATGAGGTAAAGTTCTCAAATGTGGTTCTCTAGTTTATTATTTTATTTTTCTTCAACTAGATCCAGATTTCTAAATCCATATAAATCCCAATTTGTGGATCCAAATAGGGTTGCAATAGGGAAGGCTATGGATAATAGAATTGGGTTAAAAATCAGATCTGGAACTTGAAGTGTTTTCTTTCCAAGTGAGTGAATTTAATTATATATCTTTTACGTTTACGATATATTATCGTTAGATTTTCGTTAAATAATTTTATTCAGTATTTATTTCGGTAATTAATTCTGTTAGTTAGTTATGCTGAGACTGTAAATTGTATAAAAGAGCTTATATGTAATTATTATTTATATGGAAAATAGTAATCAAATTAAATATGAATAATATTAGGTTTGATAGTTAGAGAAAGGCATAAGCCTAAAAATAAGAAATTTATAGTTATTTACATCTATTTTAAAAGTTGAAATTTAGCCTGTAAATGTTAGCTTATTTTTATTCCTTTTTACACGAATAAAATAGTAAAGAGAAGAATTCGCAAATACGGACTAAAATAGAAGAACACTAGATTTACAGAAATTAGATGTAAATGAGAAAAGCTGAAATAAAAAGAGAACAATAGAAATTAGCAGTGAATTATGCTCAAACGGGGAAAAATAAATTAAAAGGGAAAATTTAATAACTTGATAGGGAAGTTAGTGATAGATTAGTTGGTTGGTTTAGAAAAGAGAATGCATTTCCATAGTTTACTATTTAAAAGATAACGATAAACGCAATTGCAAGAATAAAACAAAGAAAAAGGGAATTAGTGTAAAATAGAGAAACTACTTATTTTGCACTATCCAAAGAGGAAAGAAATAAAAAATTAAATATCTTGCAATTACGGATTATTGCTTATAGCATTTCTTTTAGTATTCAGTATTAAAACATGGAAATGGATTTTTAGCACAGTTTTTGTAAGCAACCAAATAGAATAGAACTACTTCCTAGAACATAAGAAAATAAAGTGAAGAATTAAAGGAAGTAAAGAAGAAATCAAGTTAATAATTAAGACAAGACTAGAAGCAATTAACAGAAACGTATCTAGATCTGCATTTACTACGCAGATAATAGAATAAAAGCAAAGCAGTTATTATGATAAGTAAATTTGTGACAGTCAGACGTAGTCCCAAGCCAAGATTGTCATATAATAAGAGAATTAAAGAGAATTCAATATCATAATAAAAGAAGACAGACTATAATAGAAAAGTGATGCTTGTAATTATATTTAAAATATATAGATTATAAAAGAATACAGTAGTGACAATTGGAAGTAAAATTATAACATAAGTTATAAGTAAGTAGAAAGAACATAAAAGGCTTATTTTAAGACTTAAATTAAGTTAATAAGCAAATAGAGCAGAAATAACAGAAGAGGCTTATTTTAATAAACTTAGATCTTGGATTAAGTTAATAAGCAAGATAATAGAAGTGGCCCATACCAATAGCATTCCCTTTCAATTAGGAACTGTTGGTCTCACAATAGTTAGGTGAGGCTGGGACAAGCTTATGCTGATTAGGGTAAATCAATAGCCAACAGAATAAGAAAAGTAAAATAAACGCATAATAAAAGATTAGACGTAGGATCTAATAAGACAGTAAGATGCGTTTGGAGCAGCCCAAAGGATGAAGAGCCTAACAAAGCAGTTCATCATAGATTTCAGCACAGAAGGAGCATGTCCAACTTAGATATTTTGGGCTAGAGGAAGTACGAGACTTCAACGGGACATGAGGGTACTCTAGGATGGCCAACGGAGCAGTCCCTCGAAGACAGGTCTGTAGGTGTTCCATCAAAAGAGTATGCCTTGACTGCTTTTTTCATGGCAGGACCATTATAGGCAGTCAAAAGGGGTTGATGTTTGGAGTAAGATATTTGTATGTCACCATACTTGACTTGCAAGTAAGTTTTAGTGGGAAAGACCCAAAAGGATAGTCGCATGCGGATATCGGGCCAGCATCAAAACCAAGAAGCGAGTTCGGGAAAGACTAGAGTCAAACCAACAGTCCAATGATTCTTTCACTATTGAGACATTAGATGGGGGCGCAACCAATTGGATGTTTAGATTGATTATAGTAGGGCACAATCACTTAGCTCTTTAGAGGTCTTTCGATTAGTTGAGGGGTGGCTACATGGGGCCATAGCCACGATAAGGAAAGGGACAGACCAAGTAGAATATCTGTATTGTAGGCCTAACAAGGTAGTCCTTTACAAAAATAGAAAATCCACGATTGAGTTCCATACAAGGTAGACCTTGTTAAGCGGGATTCAGGGAGTAGACAGAACGATTACGTATAATCCTCAAGGTACGCACTAGGTGGTACATTATGGATGTCCGAGCATTAGTATAGGCTAGTGCGGACGCAGTTTTACGTTTTCATAGCAAATGACGGAACATCTGTATTGTAGGCCTTACGAGGCAGTCCTTTACAGATGTAGTCACAGCATGCCCTAGCAGCGAGACGATGGAGTCCTTTTCGAGGAGGATACGGAAGGTACTAAGGGTAGTACCTAGGACTGATACGGTCATTGGGCATATAGCTATATATATTAGTTATTAGGTTTTGATCTACTAGGGGTAGATGGGAACGATTCACGCATAGGGGCGAGAGTATTATACACCCTATAAACCTAATATAACAGAAAATGGAAGTAAAACGGTATATGTAGAATTAAACTTAGAAGTGTATATGATTTGACCATTCACCAGAACTTTAGGTCTGACCCCCACCTCATAACATCCTACAGGTTAGGTAGATGGCGGAGACTTTCCAGCTTTGAGACACTTGCTTAGAAAGTGTTATTATATTGGTGAGTATTTACTTACTATTATATTTTAGTCAGTTCCGCTGTGAGATATTTGTTTGAGCTCTGGTATATTTGTCTTTGCCTATTTGCAGGATACCAGATACCCAACTCGGGCTTTAGTGGGCTTGGGTTTTAGTATTTTTGCAAAAAATCCAGACCCACTGGAATTTGGGTTGTTACAAACTGAGAGAGTGAATTATATCTTGGTAGATTTCTTGCATGCTTGCATACTCAAATTTGGAGGCTCATGAGACAATCACTTGCATTGGGTGGAGTTTGCATACAACAATTATCAGTCTAGAATCGATATGGCACCATTTTAGGCATTATATGGTCAACCATGTAATGCTCCTTCATGCTAATGGGAAGCGAGTGAGAAGTTGATATTAGAGCCGGATATGATTAGGGATACTTCAGAGATGATCGAGATCATTTGACAACGAATGAAGATTGCACAAGATAGACAGAAGAGCTAAGCTGATAGGAGATGTACAGATTTAGAGTTCTCTATTGGCATTAGGGTATTTGTTAAGATCTATCCGTTGAAGAATGTAGTTTGATTCAGCACTAATGGGAAGTGGGGACCAAGGTTCGTAGGTCTTTTTTTGATATTAGAGAGGATTGTGAACCTAGATTACACGGTCGACTTACCTCAGAAGATGGTTACATGCACAATGTGTTCCACATTTCTCATTTGCAAAAGTTTGTGTGTAGCTCAAGCATGACTTTTTAACCAGATCACTTTTATGATATCAAAATTGAACCAGAAGCTTCGAGACCTTGTAGGCCCATTCGTATTGTCAGATGTGATACGAAGCAACTTAGGAGGAAGAAGGCAGAATTTGTAAAGGTTCAATTGAGTGAAAGTAAGAGTGATTGCACGTGGAAAACCGAGGAAAGCTTGAGGACTAATTATCCAGAGCTTTTACTTGGTAAGGATTTCCGTTTATTGCATTTACTTTCTCTTTTTGATATCCTGTACGATAGATTAGTATCTTTCATGCTAGGAAATGCATTGATATTATTTGATTGCTTGTGATTGCGTGGCTGAATGTTTAATGATTGAGATAATTACTTATGGTTGTTAGGTATGCAGGGTAACTATAGTTGACTTTTTCTTGTTCGGTTTGAGGATTACAGGGGCCAAAATCTAGGGGGTGAAATGACTTGAATTTTACGTATCAGAAGTTCGTAAAGTATTATATTTAAACTTATATGTGGTTGTATGACTCTATAACTTTGGAGTATGTTAAATAGTGACATTTTCCATCCTAGGAATTTTTATTTGATGATTTTGACTCTAATAATCTTGTAAGACCTATAACTTTTGATAGGAGGCGAACTAGAATCTGAAACCACTTCCATTAGAAAAGAGATGATGGTTTCTCTTTTTATAGAGTGGTCATAGTTGGATTTTGAACTTACCATTTATATGTTATGGCTGTTTATAGTTCTGACTTGTTTTAGATCGATTAGCAGGTAACTAGTGGATGATTGAAATGACCCTCTCTTCTCTACCTTCATTTTGTAAGGATTTTTTTTAGAGATGATATATGTATATATCATTTATTAACAAATATATTTTTCCAGGGTCATTTTTTTTCCAATAAACAAACTTTATCCAGGATCAAAATTTTTACCAATATAGATATATCACTGCAACCACAAAAATATGCACACACATATGAAGATGCATGTGCCCCTCTGGTTTAATCAGGTTATGGCAAACAAGAGGTTACAGTGATTGATTAAATTTAATCAATCCCCACATAGCTTAATTTCATTTTATTATTTAAGTAATGAAAATCTTATTCATATAGGTAATAGTATGGTTTTTTTTCTTTGATAGTTTGCTGGATTCTCCATGAAATATGATTCATAGAACCCAGATAATTATGTTATGATTATCTATAAAATCAATTGTATAGTGTCTGTGCTTTGAAAATGATATAAGCTTATATCATTTCCTATGTTTGCTTTCTTATAATATCTACCTTATATGCAAACTCATGTCTGGGATATTCTTAAGTGAATCATCATATTCCAGAAGCTTGATTCCTTGATACCAAGGTACTAGACTAAATGAAATGCAGTCCGGGGTGAGTTTCCTCACACATGGATACTTAGAAAATAAAATATGGATTAAACAGACTCTCTACTCAGACATATTTCAGAAGGTCTTAAAATGCATTTTGCCCAAAGCTTTAGTAAAGAGGGATTCAAATTTTATGTTAAAATTACTAAGGTACTGGTGTGACAGTGTCTGAGCAAATCATATCTGAACATGTAAATAATTTACTAATATGGATCTAACATCACTATCTTATAAAATCCCTACTGGTGATCTAACTTACAAAGTTATAGCTAAAACTTTTCAACATTCCAGATAATAAAACTCAGATATTTTAAATACCAGTTCCAAGTCAAATTCTCAAAATACTTAACCAAATATCCAACATCACTCTGTACTTAGTACAATGGAATTTTTTTTAAAATATCATACATGCAAATTTCATCTTGTAAGCTCTTATCTATCTAATTCTAGCATGCTATAATCTTCTTCTCAATGCTTTGCTTCTACTCCTATCTAGAGGCTGCTGTCCCTGAAAAAGCATTTGAAGTTGCCTCATTTTAAATGAGACACCCCAGATGCCATTAGCACACTAGGGTCAGACACATGTCTGGTATGAGAAAATTCACAAAAGCAATTAATTAATTAGGTTAAAATCAAGTTAAGTACATATACATAAAGTTCTGCCCTTTAGAAACAGGTAATACTTGTATGCATGCTCTGTGTCATTGTGCATGTGCATATTTTAATCTTTCTTTCCAAAGACTACATATATAAATATGGTACATACATTCAAGCATACAATTCAGTCATAGTCAAACAATCATTCACACCAAACAGGAAAATAACCAATATGAGTTAAATCATTTATTCCATCCTCATATTTCAATTCTGGGAAAAACTCTAGTTTCCTCATCATATCAAATATTTTTCCCTTGTTATATTTATCTATCCTGGTCTCATCTGCAATTTTATGAATCAATGGACACACTGTAATGAACTAATTCACTCCATTACACAAAGATCTCAGGACTTGAACAAGCCATGTGTCAACTTGCATTACTCGAGAACACAAGTCATTCCTGCAGTAATCTTGACCCCATTTCTTAATCAAATTCTTAGGTACTTTCTCTTTTTCAATTTTTCAGAGCAAACCCAATCAGTGAGTTATTTTACAAAAACAAGCATTCACCTCATAGCATTCCTTATCATTCTCATAAACAAACAGAGACAACCAAGCAATTTTAGTATTGGTACTTATTAAAACATGTTCTTGCAATTTTAAAGAGATATAGACAACTAACATTGGTTTATGGCTCTATGGGAAGATTTTATTGCAAACATCTGTGCTTTAGTTAACTCAGATTGACCAAGCTTCCTAAATCACAAAATCTATTTGCTGGATGGATATTGTATATTTTCTTTGAATCAGGAGTGTCAGCACATAGGCAAGCCTATTGCACTCCTAATTCCTTTTCATTTTAAGCCTCAGCACATATACATATGTATATTGCAGCCCATAAACTTATCAATTCTTCTAGGTTGAGCCAAAACCAACACTACTTGCTTATATCCAACATTTTATTTTTCTGGGTATTTATTTGTTTCTAACCAGTATCATATTAAAAAGAGATCTGGGTTTCAAAGATACTTATGTATGCATGCAGATCATATTTAGAATATTCACAAAATAAAACAACCAGAACAACCATTTAGCATTAAAGCATCCTTAACTTCTGAAGAACAATCACATATACTTTTAAGAAAAATTCATTTTTAAATGGCTGCCTTCATTAGGACTTAGTGCCTTAAGTTGTTGAGTGAGTTTTCTCACCTAGCTCTCTTCTTTGCTTCCTTAATTAATTGATGAACTTCTGCCTTTAGCCTCAAGCTCTTTTCCTTCCCTTGCCTTATGATTTCTATTGTGTTGTTTTTTTTTCAAAGTTCTTTTCTGAGAAGGAGAGGAGGCTGCTGCATATACATATATATATATACAGGGTCCTCCTTAGGGTTTTGGGTATTGGCTAAAGCCATTTTTGCCCACCAGAAAAATTATGTTATCTGCATTTTATTTGAACCCAAAATTCTACCCTTCCCGGCTTAATTTAGGTGAAGAGAAAAGTGGTTATATTCTTTTTGGTTAATTTCAGAAATTTGCTTTCAGAAAATACTTTTTCCTTTGTCTACAATCATGCTAAAAATGTGACTTGATTTGTTATTTATCAAATACTCTTCCTAATTCTGCCTATACCAAGCATTTCCCTGTTTTGTCTTATTTTTCCTATTTTTAGCTTTCATGTAAATGGTATGTACTTCCTTTATTTATTTACAAGAGGACTACTCCTTTTTATATCCTCATTTTTTTCTTTCTGCCTATATACTAAAATATGTCTGTATATTTTATTTTACTAATTTGAACTCTAGTATTTTATTAACATATATATATAAGTCTTACTGAAATAATTAGTACACCCATATATATATTTATACATCATTCTGTATTGACACACACATGCACATGTACACTCAAAAATATTCAGTAGCATCCATATATGTATATTTACTTATGCATACAGCTTTTAAGGATTTAATCTATCTATATATATATATATATTCCCATACATATCAATATGTATTTATTCTTAGAGTTCAGGGATTTTAGCTTTAGTTCATGTGCATTTCCTTTGCACACATGTACACACATACTGATACACTATCAAGCTATGTCAATTCCCTTTCAAAATTTATTTAAAAATTATTTTGAATTTATTTATATTTTTCAGAATAAATTCCTAAAATCTTGGGTCATTACATACACCCCTCCTTTTAGAAATTGTGTCCCACAATTTTCCTAAGCTTAAAATAAATTTTAAACTTAATTCAGAGAACAAGTACATTCTCAACCAAATAGATTTTTAGTTCTATAATAACTAAAAATATATGCATCTAAAACAATCAAAAATCAGAATTACCTTTAATCTGAAAATAGCTTAGGATAATTCATCCTAACTTTGTCTTCTAATTCCCATGTGCAATCACTAGGATCAAGACTCCACTGTACCTTTACAAGTTTCAGAGATTTATTCCTCAACTTCTTCACATCTTTTGCCAAAATTCCCACTGGATCCTTTTCATAAATCAAATTAGGATTTATCTGCACTTGGGTTGGGATCTCAAGAATTTCTGCCTTGTCATGGACCCATCTTCTCAATTGTGATACATGAAAAACATCATGTATACCTTGCATGTTTTCTGGTAATTCCAACTTATATGCCAAGGGACCAATTCTTTCCAGAATTTTGTATGGTCCAATATATCTTGGGGTTAACTTGCCTTGTTTCCCAAACCTCAGCACATTTTTCATAGGTGAGATTTTGATGAAAACAAAATTTCCCACTTCATATTCCACCTGCCTCCTTTTCATGTCTGCAAATTTCTTCTGCCTTTCTTGTGCTGCTGCCATTCTTCTTCTTATCAACTCAATTTTCTCCTTAGTTTCTTGTATGTACTCAGGTCCTAAAATAGACCTTTCTCCTGCTTCTACCCAACAAACAGGTGACAAACAGGGTTTACCATATAAGGCTTCAAATGGAGCCATTCCTATGGTGCTTTGATAGCTGTTGTTGTATGTAAATTCAACTAGATGAAGATAATCTTCCCAGTTGCCCCCAAAGTCCAGTACACATGCTCTCAACATGTCCTCCAAAACCTTGTTTACTACCTCGGTCTGCCCATCTGATTGAGGATGGTAGGCAGTACTTAGGCATAGTTCACTTCCCATTGCTTCTTGAAAGCTTCTCCAGAATTTTGAGGTGAAGATGGTATCCCTATCACTCACAATGGTTTTGGGAATGCCATGTAATTTTACCACTTCCTTTATAAAAATTTGAGCTAATTTTGGTGCTGTCCTTTCTGACTTGACTGGGATGAAGTGTGCTACCTTGGTTAGCCTATCAACTATCACCCATATGCTTGTATTGCCTCTCTTAGATCTAGGCAGTCCATCTATGAAGTCCATAGATATGTCTTCCCACTTCCACTGTGGTACACTAAGAGGCTGCATCAACCCTGATGGCCTTTGGGTTTCAGCCTTGACTTGTTGGCAAGTCATACATTTGGCAATGTATTTAGCTACATCAGATTTCATCCCCTTCCACCAGAAGTCTCTTTTCAAATTTTGGTACATTTTTGTGTTGCCTGGGTGTATGGAGTATTTACTTCTGTGATATTCATTCAATATCTCTTTCTTCAATTCTGTGTCCTCTGGTACACACATCTTAGTTTGGTATCTCATATAACCATTTTTATCAATATGGTGATTCATCACTTCCTCTCCTTTTGAGAGGAGCATTTTCTTCTCTAATAAGTTGGCATCCTGTTCTTGCATTTTTCCTACCTTCAGAATTAAATCTGGTTGAAGTGTCATTAAGCTTAACTTCCCTTTATCTTCTTGTGCACCATGCATCTGCTCATCAATGTGCACACAACCATTCTCCCCAATTTCTAACTCAGTTAGCAAAGACAAGTCCTTAAATTCTTCTATCATCATCATAGCCAATTTAGCATGCTGTCTACTTAGAGCATCTTCAACTTTGTTTGCTTTGCCTGGTGTATAGAGTATGTCAAAGTCATAGGCAGCTAAGAATTCCACCCATCTATGTTGCCTCATGTTCAAATCTTTTTGTGAAAATAAATATTTTAGAGACTTGTGGTCAGTGTAAAGTTCAAACTTAGTGCCTAACAAATAATGTCTCCAAAGTTTCAAAGCATAGATCACAGCTGCTAATTCAAGGTCATGTGTGGCATACCTTACTTCATGGGGTTTAAGTTGTCTGGATGCATATGCAATGACTTGGCCTTGTTGCATCAACACTGCACCCAAGCCAAATCCACTAGCATCAGTGTATACAACTAATTCTTCATTTCCATGAGGTACCTTTAAAATTGGAGCATTCACCAATGCCTCCTTCAACTGTTCAAAAGACTTTTCACATTTTTCTGACCAAACAAAAGCTTGGTTCTTCCTGGTTAGGTTAGTGAGTGGTGTAGAAATTTTTGAAAAATCTTTTATAAATCTCCTCTAATACCCTGCCATCCCCATAAATGACCTTACTTCACTCACAGTGCTTGGCCTCTTCCATGCTTGAATAGCCACTACTTTATTGGGGTTCACAGAAATTCCTTGGGCAGATATAACATGGCCAAGAAAATGCACTTCCTCTTTCCAAAATTCACATTTTGAGTATTTTGCCTTTAAGTCTTTTTCCCTTAGTCTAGACAAAACCATGTGCAGATGGCTTTCATGCTCTTCCATTGTTTTGGAATAAATTAAAATTTCATCTATAAAAATAAGCACAAACTTGTCTAAATAATCTCTAAAGGTTCTGTTCATTAAATCTACAAAGTATGATGGTGCATTGGTCAAGCCAAATGGCATAACCAAAAATTCATACAACCCATATCTAGTGTTAAAGGCAGTGTACTTGATGCTTGATTCTTCCACCTTCATTTGATGAAAAACAGATGCTAAATCTAGCCTAGAAAATACTCTTGCTCCAGCCAATTGATCAAAAAGATCATCTATTCTTGGCAGCGGGTATTTATTTTTAATGGTTACCTTGTTTAATTCCCTATAATCTATGCAGAGTCTCAAAGTACCATCTTGTTTCTTAACAAACACCACTGGTGCCCCCCAGCAAGAATTACTGGGTCTTATAAAACCCTTATTTTCTAATTCCTCTAATTGTTTCTTTAATTCTTTTAGTTCATTTGGCCCCATTCTTGTTGGCTTTTTAATCACTGGGCTTGCTCCTGGAACTAAATGAATTTGGAATTCCACTGGCCTATGGTTTGGAACACCATTAACCTCCTCAAAAACATCCAAGTATTCATTGACTATGGGAATTTCCTCAATAATATGTTTACTGGAATCTTTACCCAAATCAATCAAATGACACAATTTTCTTCCCTTGGACACTTCACACAAAATTGTGATCCTCTGGCTTCCATGGTTTTGCAATGATATGGTGGATGAGTCTAAGTTAATTATGGCCTTGAATTGCCTTAACCAGTCTACTCCCAAAATAACACCTATATTTGGGTAATTTAAAACATATAAATTGGAAATAAAAGTATCTCCTCCTATGTTTAATCCCACATCCACACAGATCATGTTTAAAACACTAGAACTTCCCAATGGACTTTGTATATGTAAAGGGGTTTCAACCAATATGCAACTTAATTTCAGCATTTTAACTAATTCATAGGAAATTAAAGAATGAGTTGCTCCTGTATCATGTACTACTGCTATGGGTACATTACAAATAAATAGTGTACCTTCCACTTGACTGTGCTTCTCAGCATTGATCTCCACTGTTTTGCCTTTTTCTTCCAAGTTTGCTAATTTTCCTTGCTGCCTATTCTCAGGACAATTTCTTTTCATGTGCCCTTCTTTCCCACATAAATAACACTTGAAAGCTCCTCCTTTCAATTCTGGACATCTTGGTTTGATATGTCCTTCTTTTCCACACTGATGGCACACAATCTTCTTGGTTTCCTTAGCTTTGACATCTCCAGTGCCTTTGTTACTGGCCTCTTCCTTCTTCTTATCATAAGGGTGATACCTCCCCTTACCTTTCTTGGTGTTATTGTTCTTAAAATTTCTGAACTTCTCCCTTTCCTTGTCATGCTGCTCCAACCTCAAAGCTAAGTCTATCACATGGTCAAAAGTCCTGTCAGCATAGGGTAACATGGCTCTGCTAAGTCCTGGGTTCAAACCTTTTATGTACCTATCATTTTTGGATGCCTCATCTGCCACAAGCATTGCTCCATATGTGGAAAGCCCCTCAAACTTTTGAGTGTACTCTGTGACAGTCATGGTTCCTTGTCTAAGTCTAATAAATTCTTCTAGCAAGGTAGTCTTAGCTGATGCTGGTACAAACCTTGCTTCCAACATCTCTTTGAATTGATTCCAAGTGATTTCATTCTCACCTCTCCCTGCAATGATTACTTCCCACCAGCTTAAAGCTACTCCTTTTAGCTGTCTTGAAGCCACTTGCCTCTTTCTTTGATCATCAAGTTGCATGTCATTGAAAATTCTTTCCAATGTTCTCAACCATGTTTGAATTTCCATGATACCCTCTGTCCCTTCAAAGCTTTTGCCTCCTAAATGAGTATATGTCTTAAGTAATTTTGAGAGTTCTTCATAGGGATTTTCTTGCCTTTGTCCTGCCCCATCCCTAAATGCTCTCACCAAGTCTTGCAGATTGACCATTGGTGGTGCATGGGAAGATCCTGCTCCCTGATTTGGTGGTATCCCTACCATAGTTTGCTAATAATAATTTACATAGCTGGTTAGTTTGATTGGTAATTATATTATTTCAGTGGTTTTTATTCACACTGAAAACATTGATATATATTTAGTTCCTTTAAATTTTATTTCTATCTAAGAACTTGATCTTTACTTCTACTATGTTGAATAACATAGCTCTGATACCAAATGAAATGACCCTCTCTTCTCTACCTTCATTTTGTAAGGATTTTTTTTTAGAGATGATATATGTACATATCATTTATTAACAAATATATTTTTCCAGGGTCATTTTTTTTCCAATAAACAAAATTTATCCAGGATCAAAAATTTTACCAATATAGATATATCAGTGCAACCACAAAAATATGCACACACATATGAAGATGCATGTGCCCCTCTGGTTTAATCAGGTTATGGCAAACAAGAGGTTACAGTGATTGATTAAATTTAATCAATCCCCACATAGCTTAATTTCATTTTATTATTTAAGTAATGAAAATCTTATTCATATAGGTAATAGTATGGTTTTTATTCTTTGATAGCTTGCTGGATTCTCCATGAAATATGATTCATAGAACCTAGATAATTATGTTATGATTATCTGTAAAATCAATTGTATAGTGTCTGTGCTTTGAAAATGATATAAGCTTATATCATTTCCTATGTTTGCTTTCTTATAATATCTACCTCATATGCAAACTCATGTCTGGGATATTCTTAAGTGAATCATCATATTCCAGAAGTTTGATTCCTTGATACCAAGGTACTAGACTAAATGAAATGCAGTCCGGGGTGAGTTTCCTCACACATGGATACTTAGCAAATAAAATATGGATTAAACAGACTCTCTACTCAGACATATTTCAAAAGGTCTTAAAATGCATTTTGCCCAAAGCTTTAGTAAAGAGGGATTCAGATTTTATGTTAAAATTACTAAGGTACTGGTGTGACAGTGTCTGAGCAAATCATATCTGAACATGTAAATAATTTACTAATATGGATCTAACATCACTATCTTATAAAATCCCTACTGGTGATCTAACTTACAAAATTATAGCTAAAACTTTTCAACATTCCAGATAATAAAATTCAGATATTTTAAATACCAGTTCCAAGTCAAATTCTCAAAATACTTAACCAAATATCCAACATCACTCTGTACTTAGTACAATGGAATTTTTTTTTAAAATATCATACATGCAAATTTCATCTTGTAAGCTCTTATCTATCTAATTCTAGCATGCTATACTTCTTCTCAATGCTTTGCTTCTACTCCTATCTAGAGGCTGCTGTCCCTGAAAAAGCATTTGAAGCTGCCTCATTTTAAATGAGACACCCTAGATGCCATTAGCACACTAGGGTCAGACACATGTCTGGTATGAGAAAATTCACAAAAGCAATTAATTAATTAGGTTAAAATCAAGTTAAGTACATATACATAAAGTTCTGCCCTTTGGAAACAGGTAATACTTGTGTGCATGCTCTGTGTCATTGTGCATGTGCATATTTTAATCTTTCTTTCCAAAGACTACATATATAAATATGGTACATACATTCAAGCATACAATTCAGTCATAGTCAAACAATCATTCACACCAAACAGGAAAATAACCAATATGAGTTAAATCATTTATTCCATCCTCATATTTCAATTCTGGGAAAAACTCTAGTTTCCTCATCATATCAAATATTTTTCCCTTGGTATATTTATCTATCCTGGTCTCATCTGCAATTTTATGAATCAATGGACACACTGTAATGAACTAATTCACTCCATTACACAAAGATCTCAGGACTTGAACAAGCCATGTGTCAACTTGCATTACTCAAGAACACAAGTCATTCCTGCAGTAATCTTGACCCCATTTCCTAATCAAATTCTTAGGTACTTTCTCTTTTTCAATTTTTCAGAGCAAACCCAATCAGTGAGTTATTTTACAAAAACAAGCATTCACCTCATAGCATTCCTTATCATTCTCATAAACAAACAGAGACAACCAAGCAATTTTAGTATTGGTACTTATTAAAACATGTTCTTGCAATTTTAAAGAGATATAGACAACTGACATTGGTTTATGGCTCTATGGGAAGATTTTATTGCAAACATCTGTGCTTTAGTTAACTCAGATTGACCAAGCTTCCTAAATCACAAAATCTATTTGCTCGGTGGATATTGTATATTTTCTTTGAATCAGGAGTGTCAGCACATAGGCAAGCCTATTGCACTCCTAATTCCTTTTCATTTTAAGCCTCAGCACATATACATATGTATATTGCAGCCCATAAACTTATCAATTCTTCTAGGTTGAGCCAAAACCAACACTACTTGCTTATATCCAACATTTTATTTTTCTAGGTATTTATTTGTTTCTAACCAGTATCATATTAAAAAGAGATCTGGGTTTCAAAGATACTTATGTATGCATGCAGATCATATTTAGAATATTCATAAAATAAAACAACCAGAACAACCATTTAGCATTAAAGCATCCTTAACTTCTGAAGAACAATCACATATACTTTTAAGAAAAATTCATTTATAACTGGCTGCCTTCATTAGGACTTAGTGCCTTAAGTTGTTAAGTGAGTTTTCTCACCTAGCTCTCTTCTTTGCTTCCTTAATTAATTGATGAACTTCTGCCTTTAGCCTCAAGCTCTTTTCCTTCCCTTGCCTTATGATTTCTATTGTGTTTTTTTTTTTTAAAGTTCTTTTCTGAGAAGGAGAGGAGGCTGCTGCATATACATATATATATATATACAGGGTCCTCCTTAGGGTTTTGGGTATTGGCTAAAGCCATTTTTGCCCACCAGAAAAATTATGTTATCTGCATTTTATTTGAACCCAAAATTCTACCCTTCCCGGCTTAATTTAGGTGAAGAGAAAAGTGGTTATATTCTTTTTGGTTAATTTCAGAAATTTGCTTTCAGAAAATACTTTTTCCTTTGTCTACAATCATGCTAAAAATGTGACTTGATTTGTTATTTATCAAATACTCTTCCTAATTCTGCCTATACCAAGCATTTCCCTGTTTTGTCTTATTTTTCCTATTTTTAGCTTTCATGTAAATGGTATGTACTTCCTTTATTTATTTACAAGAGGACTACTCCTTTTTATATCCTCATTTTTTTTCTTTCTGCCTATATACTAAAATATGTCTGTATATTTTATTTTACTAATTTGAACTCTAGTATTTTATTAACACATATATATATAAGTCTTATTGAAATAATTAGTACACCCATATATATTTATACATCATTCTGTATTGACACACACATGCACATGTACACTCAAAAATATTAAGTAGAATCCATATATGTATATTTACTTATGCATACAGCTTTTAAGGATTTAATCTATATATATATATATTCCCATACATATCAATATGTATTTATTCTTAGAGTTCAGGGATTTTAGCTTTAGTTCATGTGCATTTCCTGTGCACACATGTACACACATACTGATACACTATCAAGCTATATCAATTCCCTTTCAAAATTTATTTAAAAATTATTTTGAATTTATTTATATTTTTCAGAATAAATTCCTAAAATCTTGGGTCATTACAATGATAGTGTAGCCCATTAACCCAACTCGGGATTAAGGTTAATACCACCTTCCTTCAGCCGCTACTAGTCACTTTTCTTCATTTATAATTACCTCCTAATGTCTACATATTCGAATTAGACCTATAAACCATTATTTCTTCAAGTTTATTAGCATAATTAGTAAATTTAGGTGAGATTAGCATAGATAGCAGATCTACTGTTTAGAGACATTGGAATCCATGGAGTTGTTCTACATCAGTATTTGCTTTGGAATTTGTGTACATCGATGAAAGGTGGGTGATTTTACTTCTCTCACTATCTACGCTTACTGATGTAGTAATAATATGACTTTTAATACTTTTTAAAATTTAGATATAATATTAACAATACTTTAGAACCGAATTTAAGAAGATAGATTTACATATTAATTCATTTTACACCATTTATCAACTATGTTGTCATTTTCATACAAAATCAGATCTAGGAAGATATATGCTTTTAAAGCATGTTTGCATTGATTTCATGTGCCGTTTTGATGTTATGTTATGATGTATGATGATTGATGAATTGTTTGATATGTTTGCCAGTCGACTGGGGTAGTAATGAATATGTTCACTATTTTGAACAAATCGGTATAAAAAATATTCAAAACATGATGTAGTTGAAGTACGATGTTATTTGAAGCCTATGAAGACCCAAAAACAAGTCGCATAGTATTTGGAGTTGATTTGATGGGTTAAAGTCGGATTGACATAGGGAGAAAATCAGGTCGGTTGTAACTTCAAATCAAGTCGGTGGTAGATGGTTTCAGGTTGGAACTTGAAGTGCTTTGGGAAATTAACATTGGAGCTCTGGGCTTGCAAGAGGATGCTAAGAAGTAAGGAGGTATAGGCGTAGAAAATTTTGACTATGGAAATATGCTCAGTACTGGTCATATAGATCCGAGTTGATTTGGCAAATACTTTATGGAAATGGGAATAGTGCTTCGAGTCGAGGTGAAGAAAGTAGTACTTTGCCATTTTAGGCTAAGTAAATCATGTCATTACCAACATCATTTGAAATTGATCCAGCACGATTAGACATCTAGGAGATGATGATGGTGTCTTTGGGATTGTGCTAAGAGCATTTATTCATTCAGTTAACGTTTGATTTCAACTTTGTGGCACGATGAAGAATTATGATTGACAATGGAGCAATGATGTAACGCTTCGATGTGGTGACTTTTGGACTTTGATATGAGGATCCTACAACTCATAAGGGATGTCTTGAAGTGTTTCGATGATGATGACTCGACAGTGGAAGTCACGATGATGATCCAGAAGGGTGAGTTCAAAGTGGAGAGCTCGAGAGTAGGACTATGTTTTACTATGGATGAATGAAACAAAATAGAACAATGATGGGTTCAAAAATGTGTGCAAAGAGATCATTGATACTCGAAGGTTTCTAGGAGTACTCGTAAAGAGGGGGTATGTAGGGATCTCCACCCAGATTATGATGGTGTCCAGATCCTTATGATGGTGGATTACCCTGGACTTTATGTCGGTGGTCTATTTCCTGATCGTACGAATTGGGTGGATTTAAGTTCTGAGAAACCGAGACTTTTCCATTGGTCTTTAGCTTATGTGAATGACATTCGAGTTATCTTATATCCAAAGCACTGAGTGATGTGAGGATTGTTTGATGGATTCTATGTTTATCATGTTTGTTTATCACTCTAGGGATGTCATAGGATATAGTATTGTGGATGTGGATACCTTAACACCCAATATTGTACTTAGGACGTAGTACGCCTTTATAATGATAGTAGTTAAGCATATATCATAATGTGCTAACTCTTTGGATGCAGAGACAGGTCATGTATGATTCTTTTTACCATATGTTCTTTACTTTATCAATTTTCATATTATTTTAAAACTGTTTACCGCTCACATCAGATTGTTTTCTGACTCGAAGTTTTATGCTTTTCTTCATATTATCTCGGATACTTTTAAATGAGTATACTAGTTAGTATGTATGGCATAGCATGCAGCATGGTGCAGATGGACTAGTAGGAAGCTACACTTTCACATATATTATATTTATGGAGCTTTTACTATTTCTATTGAGCAACACTATGGAGTTGTGACAGTGTTTGACTTATTTATTTAAAGATGGGTATTTGGGTTATTTATTAATTGAATAAACTATACTTTTTTGGTTTTTACAACATTATTTAACCTGTTCTTTTTTTTGTGATGGTTCATTCAGTTATATTTATACCTCATTATTTCATATCTATTTTGATATTATATTGTATTCGATGCGCCATGAGATATACGATAGGTTTTGTGTTTGTTTTTATTTATTATACCCCTCAACAATTGTCCTACATCGGGTGAGCTCCATTGCGGAGTGCTATAGAGGTATGTTAAGTGTCGTAGGTGTAGAGTGATTGTTACACCTAGGAATCTAGTCATGTTAAAATCCCCCTCTTACTACCCAAGGACCTACAAAAAGGGATCTAAACTCTAAACATTTGCTCTGTAGAGCTCTCCTGTAAACCTTATTATGCGACCCATAAACATTAGTAACATATAATAAAGAATCTGTTTTTAGATTAGTAAAGATGAGGTGCATAAAGTATACATTAATAATGGATTGAATAAGCTTAAAATAGTTATTTTTCCATTCTACCATTAGACCTCCCAAACTACCCCTAGTGGGAAGGTAAACCCAGTACCTAAGGTAAAACCCTTACAGATTTCTATAGAGTCGATAATTGGGACGCTCTATTTTGTTTCTTGTAAAAGAACAATGCCAACTTTATTATCTTTCAAGAAAGACCAATTTTATTGCATTTATTTTAGTCATGTAGACCCATAATATTCCAACTGATGTATCTCATGATCTAAGTGTGCATACCCTCTCTAGCTTCTTGTTTCTGATATATTCTAAGTCAGAGTGATCTATATCAAACACAAAACCATCTTCATTGCTAAATTAAGCATAGAACTTGTCGATAAATCATTTGATATGGTAGAGTAATAAGTGCTACCTAAATAGTCAACCAAACCTAAACTAGAGCCAGAAACTCTATAAATCGAGCAGGTAGAAGCACTATGAATGCATGCACTCCTCCTTATCGAGCCGCTATGCTGGAAAGACTTGTGCCTAGGACCTCTTTTTGAGCCCATAGCTAGCTCTTCCATCGAAGTATGCATCCATTCCCCTACGGCAGAGTCCTATCCTATGGCCATATCCTGAATCATGGGTAAATTCAAATGATTATGCACTATAATTCCTGTATAAAGCTTCAATCTGAAGAGCCCTCCATTCATCACTCCCATAGGCATTCTTTAAACTTTAGCAAGTGCTCCAAAATAAGTATTTATTTGTTGTTATGAATTTCTACCCATATTCTATTTGCATACATAAGCTTCTCCTACATTCATATTCTCAACAGCCTCAACCAATTCAAACATTCCATTGGGTCCAACCTCAATCAATTCCACCAGTTCTGCCTATAGTGAATCCATGCACTCTCACTTTGCATTACAATTCACTGTGCACAACACGCTCACCCATTCTCTTTTTTTAAGAAAAAGTTTCATCTTCCTTAACCAGACTTTTTGCCATCCATGAACACCCACCATATGTTTTTCATCAATCCTTTTTTCTTCGCCAACATCCACCCTAACATGCCCTGTTTCAGTAGACAAACCACCATTCATTCCCGCTACCTGACCGTCATCCACCCTAACCATAAACGGCTCCCCAACCAAGTAATTACATATGTGCACCACTCCCTTATGTCGTGGAATAACTCACCTTCATCCGTCACTAATTCCAATAGTGTGAAGCTGTTGGCGGTTACAGTTACTTCAAAGCATCTTAAATTACTAGGAAAAATCTTAGAAGAGAGTCCAGAAATTGAGGAGAAGCGCTCAATGGTTATTGAACCAGGTTGGCCAAACTACCAATCGTAGGAACAGTTGCAACTTCAGCCATCATATTATTATCATTAACTGCGACGTTGCTTCCAAACACGGCAGCAACTATATTACTGACACAATTAATATCAACTGTGACTAGACATGATAGTTGAAGGAGAGTAGACTCTTTAATGATATCATGAGTTCATCTACAACATCACTGTCAATTGCAACGGTAGTGTAACGATCCGTATGTTACATATTAGAGGATCGTAAAATATTTTTTTTAATTCAAGCAAGGTCATATGACTCAAATTTTATGGAAAATGGCTCTTAGGGAAATTTTCTACATCTACGATTTGTTAGAATTTCTATATGTCCATTTAGACATTGAGAATCTTGCATGACTTTAACTTTTGATAGGAGCCGAGTTAGAATCTGAAACCTGTTCCAATGCTTTCGGATGGCAGTTTCCCATTTTGTAGGGTGGCCATAATAGAAAAACGGACATGTCATATGAAAGTTATGGCTATTATAAGTTTTGGCCGCTGCTGACCTGTAGTATTGGGTAATTAGACTAACCCACACTTAGGCCCACTGAACCATTTTTGTGACGACCCGTAAGTTTTCGATAATTAAATTTGTTAATTTAATAAGATTTTGGTAATATAATATTGAAGAAATAAAAATTGGGATTTATTAATGAAATAATAACTGAGATGATACGTAACAATGTTAATTAAAGTTAATTATTAGAGAATTGAATGAAGTTCCAATCAATTGAAATAATGTAGATGTTATACTTGGTTATAAAGTGAATATGAGAAAACGAATGTGAATATTTAATTAACTAATGAAGTAATATATTGTTAATGGTAATTGAATAATATCAGTATTATGAAAGAAATTGCAACCTTTGTATGAAAGTAATAAACTTATAGTGTAAATAAAAGCAAACGGTAACAATTATTGTACGTTACCTATTTATTTAGCCTGTTAGTTTAAATTGGAAATCAATTACAATAATTATAATTTAATATTATGTTAATGTAAATTAAATTAATATTTGGAAATAATGTTAATTTTATTCATAATAGGATAATTGGTTGAATAAAAAAATGGAAATCAAGATTTATTAATTTACTGGAATTTCAAATTATAAAAATTGGATTAATTGCAAATAAATGAAATTAAATATTTAAATATTACTTTAATGGAGATTAAGATGAAATTTGAGAATATTAATGTAATAAATCATGAACCAATGTTAATTGCATCCATTTGATGATAATGGATGGAATAATAGGATGAAAGGTCAATTAAATTGAATTATTGAAAATTTAATATATAATTTCTGAATTTAATGAAATTGAAATTAAACACTGAAATTGATGGATTAATCAACTTTAAATTGACATCTAAATTTGTTTAAACTATTGTAAGTGATTAAGAAATAAAAAATGATAGAAGTTGTAAATTATTAAAATTTAAACTGAAAATGTGATTTAATTAATTTAATATTAATTTATTTAATTAACTGAAATATAGCCATTTTGACCACTGACTCGGATTTCGACGAAACAAGTTTCATCGAATCTGTAACAGTGAATTATTGTAAGATTTCAAGTTTCGTAACGATCGGACTTGTCTTTGATCGTACAGACTCGAAACGCCTAGAAATTAATTTAAATTGAAATCAATTTGAAATAAGCTGATTTTAACTTAACTTCTTCATACGATGGAATTAGGACATGAAACCTGTTCCATTGAATTTGAAATCATCAAAAACATCTATTTTGATATATGGGTTGATCCATTTTCGTTCCGGTGACAGAACGGGTTTTTCGGATCGTTTATCGTTCAAAACCCATAATCGATAGAGTCCATTTGTTTTTATTATGATCTGCCTATATATATCTCACTATAAACCCTAGTGTTTCTCTACTCAGTTTGTCTGTACGTACAATTTCATTTGTTCCTCTCTTTCTAATGGCAGACAAACCCTAAATTATCCAATTCAATTTCAATTCAAAATTCAACTTCAAAATCAAATCTCCACAAACTATATCGAATTATATATTGATTTGAAGCTCTCGACGAGCGCAAGTGAAATATGTGATTCTTTTTTTGATCTGGATTTCCATGTGTCCGAAATTCAGGGAATCATTCTCGGTCGTTCATCACGCGACGATCAACTCCGATGGATCGCCAAATCAATGGTACCGTTGTGTGGAGAGGACTGAGGGGAGCTCATCGGCATAGTTTGTTGGACGAGATGACGGTCTGATCGAGGCAAATAATTCGTAGGGTTTAGGGGTTTCTCGACGGCTGCTGAAAATTTTTAAGGCGTTCGATCGCCTAAGGGGGTCGCCGTAGATGTGGCGGCGTGATTCTGGATGGGCGGCGCTTCGTGATAGCGCCCGCAATGGCCAGCGATGTGCGCGTGGGTGCGGTTAGTGGTGGCATTCGTGCGATTTGATCACGTATGGGAGAGAGCTACAGGGTTTCGATCTGGAAGACGTGCCTGATGACGTGGCCATTTGAGTGAGGGTAATGATTTTATTTTATTTTAATTTTGATTTCAAATGTTCTAATGACCATAACTTTTACACACGAGGTTGGATTTATGCGTGGTTTGTTCCGCTGGGATCATATTGGAATTTCAGACATTTTGACGCTTGTTTGGACGAATTCGGAGACAGTTTGAATTTTGGGTTTAAATTGGATTTAAATTCAATTTAAATTCAAAGGTGGGTGTTTTAACCCACTCACAACTTTTGAAATTTCTTATGTTTGTTAAATTAAATTTATGATGTGATTAGAAATTTATTTCCGACTGTTTGGTATATTTTAAATCATCATCTCAGTTAATTTGAATTTATTTGAATTAAATCGTTATTTAATTTATTATCGAATATAAATTGCCAGTTAAATACCTGTTATTGATTATCAGTTCTATATTAATATTTATTGATTGATTTGGATGATGATTATGATGAATGTTTGATTTGTTGTATTGGATGAATGGATGTTTTATTTTATATCGTTATAGACTACAAGTTCACTATGGGTTGAAATGATACATACCTGAATGATCAATAGATTAAGGAAAAATCATTAAGGGTTGAAATGATAGACTCGAGCGATTTTATGAATTTGATATTTTCAGGATTGCAGATTGAAATGATATATATTCGTAAATATAAAAATTTTAAAATCGCGGATTGAAATGATAAATATCTGTTTCACTTGACCCTAGGGTGGAGAATTATATACGGACACCGGATTGGTTAAATTTAAATGATTTTGAATCCTTAAATTTTACATTGAGTTAAAAGATATTTTGAAATAAAATTTAGGTTATATAAATCGAATTTTTATCGAACTTCGAGTTTTATATTAAAATCGAATTGTTTTGAAAGATTTGTTTAAGGAATAAAATTGAAATTTTATAGTGAATTTGAAATATAAGTGAAGTTTATCGAAATTGAGTTATTAAAAATCGTTGAAGTATAACTTTGAAATATATTGAAATTGGAGTAATTAAATCGATGTTTTAACATGGATTTAAGCGATATTGAATTAAATATTTTATTAGAATTTGAATTGGAAAATTGGAAATTGGGTTTTGGGATATTGAAATGGCCCAAATGTGTTGGAACGAAATAAATAGTTTAAATTGATATAAACTTCAAATTTATGTTTTTAATATAAATTGTTTTAAAAATATATTATTTTGAAAGACTTTAATTATTAAGATTTTCGAACCTTTAAACTAATTAACCTGTTTTAACTTATTTTAAATCTAATTAATCTATTTTAAAGCTATTTAATCTATTTTAATTATATTTAATCTATTTTAATTATATGTAATATATTTTAAATCTATATTAACTATTTATAACTATTTAAACTACTTTCTTTTAAATTCCAAACTAAGTAAAATGGATGAGTTATATTCAAATTCTCGATTTTTAAAGTGAATGTGGTCAAGCGACATTATATCCTAAGTTGGGAATTAAATAACATATTTGGTTTAATATGATAATTTTGAAATCAGAGTTTAACCTATTTTGGAAATATGACTTTTGAAAGGAAATATAATTTCGAAAGTAAATAATGATTTCGAAAATGATATGATTTGAATTGAATATGATATTTTGATTTCAATTATGAAATGATTTAGGAAATGTAAAAAAACCATCCGGTGTGTAATAAGAAATAGGTTGTTAAAGAGACCGGGATCGGATATTGTCATACTCTCTGCCAATACTGAAAAGCACTTTGACAACTATGTACGCAGTGGAGATTCCATAATGAAGTATGATGGTGGCGACGATCCTATAAGGTATATATGTGGACCTGACTCCCATGAGTTAGCATAAGGTGGCTAAAACAGGAGCGATTGACGGGCTAAGTGAGGTCATTCCTCCGATCGGGCACATTCCATCGATACTATATTCTGACTTTGCGATTTATTTGGTGGCCACCCTCGATTTTTTTTTGATTCGGGAGTGTGTTCCGAGGTGGGCGGTAGTAGCTGCTATGCGTTACCACCGGTCCGGAAGTGTAATTGGTATATCTACCCTTGCATTGCCTAGTTGTGCCGTGTCACCTACCCTAGCATGCCTTATACAAGTTTGGTTTGTACCATACCTATGGAGTGCCCTCTAACGACGTCCAGTACGGGCGGGATTACGGTAGTGTATAGACTATGGGAAATAAAAATGTGTTAAGGGGGAAAATGTAATGCCTTAACGCTATTTTAATAGTTTATATTACTGTAGACATATTATAATAGCGTATTGTATTACATAGTGGATAGTTTAACGGATCCTTAGGAGATGTGAATCTCGAATATCTCTTAAGTTACTACACTCACGTTAGACACTGGATAGGAGATGTCAAACCCCGTAAACATCTCCGACGTCGTTCTACTCATATTTATTTATTTACCGTTGATTTAACTCATATAAGATCTTTTAGTTTTGACTCGAGTGTTTTGTCTTTTCAATTCGCTTGGGTCAGCCTGAGCATTTCAGGATTTGAATACCTTATTTTTGGAGGACGAAGACGAAGATTTGTACTACTATTATATACTATATTTATTCCACTACATTCATACTGTTCTGTTGCATTGTTTTGTATTTATCTCTAATATGTGTAACTCTGATTTTGTATTGTATAAGTATAATCAAATGTTTTGTATACAGCTTCATGAACTGTTATTTGATTATTATATTTTGCATTCCGCTATGAGATTCTGTGTTGTTTTTTTCTCTGCTTTTTCTTAATCACCCTAATAACAATCCGCTCTTCTGTATGGTTTCAGTCGGCATGTGTGTCTGCTTATAGCGTCCAAAATGGCGAGATGTTACAGTTGGTATTAGAGCTTTGGTTTAGCGGTAACCTTAGCTTTGTGGGGGTCTGACTCAAATTTAATAGGGTAGTATTACCCTATGATGAGTCGCTGAGTGTATATATATGAGAGAGCGTATTTGTTAGTGTTATAAAAGGTTTTATACTATGTTAATTTGTTCCGTATTTATAAATTCTGGTTGGTGCATAGGACGCTATGACATCGATAGGGATTTCTAAACACTTAATAGGACTCACAGACACAATATTTGTTTTGAAATATAGGTAAATGAAATAATTTTGCCTATTATATTTTCTATATATAAAATAATAAATTTTATAAATTATATATTTGGTTGTAATATATTGGTTGTTAGTGAAATTTATAAATATAGGTTGGAAATAAGATTTGAAAATAAAATAAATGAAATTTGGAAATTTAGAACTTAAGTTCCGGGGTTTTTGAAAATTTATTTCGAATGATTTTGGGATATAATAATAATATTATTAGAAAAAATTTCTGATATAAATATTCAATATAATTTGAAATAATTGTTTTAACGAAATTTTGGAAAGAAATAAGTTCTGTACTCCCCTCTCTATCGCTGGAAAATAATTTCGGCGATGTGTGCACGCATCATCGATGTTCATTTTCGAGTTTCAAAGTGGGAAGACTGTTGTAGTGGTTTTACTACACAATTGTTTTGATAATCTTAATTTTGAATTCCAGTTTTGATTTGATATATATAAAAGATACGATTATATTTTTTTTTTGAAATAATTGAAATTGAACCCGGCATTTAGTTATTAAGTTTCTATAAATTAGGGATTTCAACTATTGTAATGGAATAAAATTTTAACTATTTAATAATTGAAACTTCTAAATGAAAATAAGAAATGATAAGCTAAGTTATAACTGAAATATACAAGGAATTTGAAATTTGTAACTTGTAAATGAAAAGAATATGAAAATAAGAAATGATAATTATTGAACCTTAAGTTAATTAGAATAAGTAAGTCAAACTTGTGTAACTTTCAATTGCATTCTTAAAGACATATATATATATATATAACTTACCAATTATAAAAAGTTGAAATGTTAAAAGAATATGTAATGGAAATTTTTACAAGTAAAACTTATGTAATGGAAGTTTCCAATGAAATTTACTTTTATAAATAAGAAATTTGATATGAAAATAGTTATAAACTTGAGTTAAAATTGTAATCCTACTAATTAAATGAAATAGAAATGAGTACTGTAAGTAAAGGATTTTGAACTAAGTTAATATTGAAACTATTTATAATTAAAGTAAATAATAAAATGAATGTAATGCAATAAAAAAAATTGATATGATATGAATAAATGAAAATGAATTTTTGTAAGTAATAAAGGAAAATAAATGAAATAAACACTGAATGAATGAATGGGAATAAAATTTTGTAAGAGATAAATGTAAGTTAAAGAAATAATCCTTGTATGAATGAAAAGAAAAATAAAAGCTGTAAATGTTGTGAAAAGAAATTAATAAGAATAAACTTAAATAATGTTAGAATCTGTTGTTTTTTTGGGTTTATGGGTTGTTTGGGATAGGATACTTTTAATTGTTTAAGATGTATGAATAATCTATTGAGTTCATCTAAGACTGTTGAGTAAATGGTGCACTCAGTAGTTTATTTGTCATTCTAGGCAGTTAAAAATTTCTGAACCCGAACAAACCATTTGTTTGTTTGCTATGGATGAATAATTAATTTTATTGATTTCATATGATGATTGTATGCCGTGGCTGCCAGTGATTGTTGTTTATATTGATTTGTTTGTAGTAGGTGAAACAACTTTGAATATTTCATTTTATATAATTATTAACTCTTTTAGATTATATAAGTGAAATACAGGTTAGGGAAGCAATTGCCACTTCTTTTGGTTTCATAAAAATAAGCGTTATTTGCCCGACAAATAGGTACGTTCTCGAATTACAGTTTTCTAGCGATATTATATTGTTTTCCCGCTGTTGGGATATATATTATTTTGAAAATTTTGATATATTATTGTTATGGATATTATTATTTTCTCCCGAGCCTCTCCGTAAAAAGGAGACTCTACCGTAATTTTTCGTGAATTTTTAGACTTAGAAATTTTTTAGAAATGTTTTCCAATTTTTATTAGTTTGAGTATGAAAGGATTTAATGGTTATAAATTGACATATTTTATTTAAATTAATTAATTTTGTAAATTGATTTGTTATCATTTAATATTTTAAATAAGGTATATTGATTCTTAATTCCTTCTTTTTCCTTTTCGGGGACGAAAAGTTTTGAGTGGGGGAGAGTGTGACGACCCGTAAATTTTCGATAATTAAATTTTTTAATTTAATAAGATTTTGGTAATATAATATTGAAGAAATAAAAATTGGGATTTATTAATGAAATAATAACTGAGATGAAACGTAACAATGTTAATTAAAGTTAATTATTAGAGAATTGAATGAAGTTCCAATCAATTGAAATAATGTAGATGTTATACTTGGTTATAAAGTGAATATGAGAAAACAAATGTGAATATTTAATTAACTAATGAAATAATATATTGTTAATGGTAATTGAATAATATCAGTATTATGAAAGCAATTGTAACCTTTGTTTGAAATTAATAAACTTATAGTGTAATTAAAAGCAAACGGTAACAATTATTGTATGTTACCTATTTATTTGGCCTGTTAGTTTAAATTGGAAATCAATTGCAATAATTATAATCTAATATTATGTTAATGTAAATTAAATTAATATTTGGAAATAATGTTAGTTTTATTCATAATAGGATTTCATTTCAAATTATAATAATTGGATTAATTGCAAATAAATGAAATTAAATAATTAAATATTACGTCAATGGAGATTAAGATGAAATTTGAGAATACTAATGTAATAAATCATGAACCAATGTTAATTTCATCAATTTGATAATAATGGATTGAATAATAGGATGAAAGGTCAATTAAATTGAATTATTGAAAATTTAATATATAATTTCTGAATTTAATGAAATTGAAATTAAACATTGAAATTGATGGATTAATCAACTTTAAATTGACATTTAAATTTGTTTAAACTATTGTAAGTGATTAAGAAATCAAAAATGATAGAAGTTGTAAATTATTAAAATTTAAAATGAAAATGTGATTTAATTAATTTAACATTAATTTATTTAATTAACTGAAATATAGCCATTTTGGCCACTGACACGGATTTCGACGAACCAGTTTCATCGGATCCATAACAGTGAATTATTGTAAGGTTTCAAGTTTCGTAACGATCGGACTTGTCGTTTGATCGTACAGACTCGAAACGCCTAGAAATTAATTTAAATTGAAATCAATTGAAATCAATTTGAAATAAGGTTATTTTAACTTTACTTCTTCATACGATGGAATTAGGACTTTAAACTTGTTCCATCGAATTTGAATCATCAAAAACATCTATTTTGATATATGGGTTGACCCATTTTCCTTCCGCCGACAGAACGTGTTTTTCGGATCGTTTATCGTTCAAAACCCATAATCGATAGAGTCCATATGGTTTTATTTTGATCTGCCTATATATATGTCGCTATAAACCATAGTGTTTCTCAACTCAGTTTGTCTGTACGTACAATTTCATTTGTTCCTCTCTTTCTAATGGCAGACAAACCCTAAATT
Organism: Allium fistulosum; assembly: GCA_030737815.1. Lineage (NCBI taxonomy): Eukaryota > Viridiplantae > Streptophyta > Magnoliopsida > Asparagales > Amaryllidaceae > Allium > Allium fistulosum. The sequence continues at coordinate 1,293,788,253 of CM060902.1, forward strand.
ATCCAATTCAATTTCAATTCAAAATTCAACTTCAAAATCAAATCTCCACAAATTATATCGAATTATATATCAAATCAATGGTACCGTTGTGTGGAGAGGACTGAGGGGAGCTCATCGGCATGGTTTGTTGGACGAGATGACGGTTTGATCGAGGCGAATAACTCGCTAGGGTTTTGGGGTTTCTCGGCGGTTGTTGCAAATTTTTGAGGCGTTCGATCGCCTGAGGGGCTCGCCGCAGATGTGGTGGCGTGATTCTGGATGGGCGGCACTTCGTGGTGGTGCCCGCGATGGCCAGCGACGTGCACGAGGGTGCGGTTAGTGGCGGCGTTCGTGCGATTTGATCATGTATGGGAGAGAGCTACAGGGTTTCGATCTGGAAGACGTGCCTGATGACGTAGCCATTTGAGTGAGGGTAATGATTTTATTTAATTTTATTTTAATTTTGATTTCAAATGTTCTAATGACCATAACTTTTACGCACGAGGTTGGATTTACGAGCGGTTTGTTCCGCGGGGATCATATTGGAATTCTAGACATTTTGACGCTGGTTTGGATGAATTCGGAGACAGTTTGAATTTTTATTTTAAATTGGATTTAAATTCAATTTAAATTCAAAGGTGAGTGACTCACAACTTCTAAAATTTCTTATGTTTGTTAAATTAAATTTGTGATGTGATTAGAAATTTATTGATGACTGTTTGGTATATTTTAAATCATCATCTCGGTTAATTTGAATTTATTTGAATTAAATCGTTATTTAATTTATTATTGAATATAAATTGTCAGTTAATCACCTGTTATTGATTATCAGTTCTATATTAATATTTATTGATTGATTTGGATGATGATTGTGATGAATGTTTGATTTGTTGTATTGGATGAATGGATGTTTTATTTTATATCGTTATTAACTGCAAGTTCACTATGGGCTGAAATGATACATACCCGAATGATCAATAGATTAAGGAAAAATCATTATGGGTTGAAATGATAGACTCGAGCGATTTTATGGATTTGATATTTTCTGGATTGCGAATTGAAATGATATATATCTGTAAATATAAAATTTTTAATATCGCGGATTGAAATGATAAATATCTGTTTCACTTGACCCTAGGGTAGAAAATTATATACGGACACCGGATTGGTTAAATTTAAATGATTTTGAATCCTTAAATTTTACATTGAGTTAAAAGATATTTTGAAATAAAATTTGGGTTATATAAATCGAATTTTTATCGAACTTCGAGTTTTATATTAAAATCTAATTGTTTTGAAAGATTTGTTGAAGGAATAAAATTGAAATTTTATGGTGAATTTGAAATATAAGTGAAGTTTATCGAAATTGAGTTATTAAAAATCGTTGAAGTATAACTTTGAAATATATTGAAATTGGAGTAATTAAATCGATGTTTTAACATGGATTTAAGCGATACTGAATTAAATATTTTATTAGAATTTGAATTGGAAAATTAGAAATTGGGTTTTGGGATATTGAAATGGCCCAAATGTGTTGGAATGAAATAAATAGTTTAAATTGATATAAACTTCAAATTTATGTTTTTAATATAAACTGTTTTAAAAATATATTATTTTGAAAGACTTTAATTATTAAGATTTTCAAACCTTTAAACTAATTAACCTGTTTTAACTTATTTTAAATCTAATTAATCTATTTTAAAGATATTTAATCTATTTTAATTATATTTAATTATCTTAAACCTATATAAACTATTTATAACTATTTATAACTATTTAAACTATTTTCTTCTAAATTCCAAACTAAGTAAAATGGATGGGTTATATTCAAATTCTCGATTTTTAAAGTGAATGTGGTCAAGCGACATTATATCCTAAGTTGGGAATTAAATAACTTATTTGGTTTAATATGATAATTTTGAAATGAGAGTTTAACCTATTCTGGAAATATGACTTTTGAAAGGAAATATAATTTCGAACTATGATTTCAATGTGATATAATTTCGGAAGTAAATAATGATTTCGAAAATGATATGATTTGAATTGAATATGATATTTTGATATCAATTATGAAATGATTTTGGAAATGTAAAAGAACCATCCAGTGTGTAATAAGCGATTGGTTGTTAAAGAGACCGGGTTCGAATATTGTCATACTCTTTGCCAATACTGAAAACAACTTTGACAACTATGTACGCAGTGGAGATTCCAGAATGAAGTAGGATGGTAGAGACGATCCTATAAGGTATATACGTGGACCTGACTCCCATGAGTTAGCATAAGGTGGCTAAAACAGGAGCAATTGACGAGCTAAGTGAGGTCATTCCTCCGATCGGGCACATTCCATAGATACTATATTCTGACTTTGCGATTTATTTGGTGGCCACCCTCGATTTTTTTTTATTCGGGAGTGTTTTCCGAGGTGGGCGGTAGTAGCTGCTATGCGTTACCACCGGTCCGGAAGTGTAATTGGTATATCTACCCTGGCATTGTCTAGTTGTGCCGTGTCACCTACCCTAGCATGCCTTCTACAAGTTTGGTTTGTACCATACCTATGGAGTGCCCTCTAACGACGTCCAGTACGGGCGGGATTACGGTAGTGTATAGACTATGGGAAATAAAAATGTGTTAAGGGGGAAAATGTAACGCCTTAATGCTATTTTAATAGTTTATATTACTGTAGACATATTATAATAGCGTATTGTATTACATAGTAGATAGTTTAACGGATCCTTAGGAGATGTGAATCTCGAATATCTCTTAAGTTACTACACTCACGTTAGACACTGGATAGGAGATGTCAAACCCCGTAAACATCTCCGACGTCGTTCTACTCATATTTATTTATTTACCGTTGATTTAACTCACATAAGATCTTTTAGTTCTGACTCGAGTGTTTTGTCTTTTCAATTCGCTTGGGTCAGCCTGAGCATTTCAGGATTTGAAGACCTTATTTCTGGAGGACGAAGACGAAGATTTGTACTACTATTATTTACTATATTTATTACACTACATTCATACTGTTCTGTTGCATTGTTTTGTATTTATCTCTAATATGTGTAACTCTGATTTTATATTGTATAAGTATAATCAAATGTTTTGTATACAGCTTCATGAACTGTTATTTGATTATTATATTTTGCATTCCGCTACGAGATTCTGTGTTGTTTTTTTCTCTGCTTTTTCTTAATCACCCTAATAACAATCCGCCCTTCTGTATGGTTTGAGTCGGCATGTGTGTCTGCTTATAGCGTCCAAAATGGCGAGATGTTACAGTTGGTATCAGAGCTTTGGTTTAGCGGTAACCTTAGCTTTGTGGGGGTCTGACTCAAATTTAATAGGGTAGTAATACCCTATGATGAGTCGCTGAGTGTATATATATGAGAGAGTGTATTTGTTAGTGTTATAAAAGGTTTTATACTATGTTAATTTGTTCTATATTTATAAATTCTGGTTGGTGCATAGGACGCTATGACATCGATAGGGATTTCTAAACACTTAATAGGACTCATGGACATAATATTTGTTTTGAAATATAGGTAAATGAAATAATTTTGCCTATTAAATTTTCTGTATATAAAATAATAAATTTTATAAATTATATATGTGGTTGTAATATATTGGTTGTTAGTCAAATTTTTAAATATAGGTTGGAAATAAGATTTGAAAATAAAATAAATGAAATTTGGAAATTTAGAACTTAAGTTCCATGGTTTTTGAAAATTTCTTTCGAATGATTTTGGGATATAATAATAATATTATTAGAAAAAATTTCTGATATAAATATTCAATATAATTTGAAAGAATTATTTTAACGAAATTTTGGAAAGAAATAAGTTCTGTACTCCCCTCTCTATCGCTGGAAAATAATTTCGGCGATGTGTACACGCATCATCGATGTTCATTTTCGTGTTTCAAAGTGGGAAGACTGTTGTAGTAGTTTTACTACACAATTGTTTTGATAATCTTAATTTTGAATTCCAGTTTTGATTTGATATATATAAAAGATACGATTATATATATATATTTTGAAATAATTGAAATTGAACCCGGCATTTAGTTATTAAGTTTCTATAAATTAGAGATTTCAACTATTGTAATGGAATAAAATTTTAACTATTTAATAATTGAAACTTCTAAATGAAAATAAGAAATGATAAGCTAAGTTATAACTGAAATATACAAGGAATTTGAAATTTGTAACTTGTCAATGAAAAGAATATGAAAATAAGAAATGATAATTATTGAACCTTAAGTTAATTAGAATAAGTAAGTCAAACTTGTGTAACTTTCAATTGCATTCTTAAAGACATATATATATATATATATAACTTACCAATTATAAAAAGTTGAAATGTTAAAAGAATATGTAATGGAAATTTTTACAAGTAAAACTTATGTAATGGAAGTTTCCAATGAAATTTACTTTTATAAATAAGAAATTTCATATGAAAATAGTTATAAACTTGAGTTAAAATTGTAATCCTACTACTTAAATGAAATAGAAATGAGTACTGTAAGTAAAGGATTTTGAACTAAGTTAATATTGAAACTATTTATAATTAAAGTAAATAATAAAATGAATGTAATGCAATAAAAAGAAATTGATATGATATGAATAAATGAAAATGAATTTTTGTAAGTAATAAAGGAAAATAAATGAAATAAACACTGAATGAATGAATGGGAATAAAATTTTGTAAGAGATAAATGTAAGTTAAAGAAATAATCCTTGTATGAATGAAAAGAAAAATAAAAGCTGTAAATGTTGTGAAAAGAAATTAATAAGAATAAACTTAAATAATGTTAGAATCTGTTGTTTTTTTGGGTTTATGGGTTGTTTGGGACAGGATACTTTTAATTGTTTAAGATGTATGAATAATCTATTGAGTTCATCTAAGACTGTTGAGTAAATGGTGCACTCAGTAGTTTATTTGTCATTCGAGGCAGTTAAAAATTTCTGAACCCGAACAAACCATTTGTTTGTTTGCTATGGATGAATAATTAATTTTATTGATTTCATATGATGATTGTATGCCGTGGCTGCCAGTGATTGTTGTTTATATTGATTTGTTTGTAGTAGGTGAAACAACTTTGAATATTTCATTTTATATAATTATTAACTCTTTTAGATTATATAAGTGAAATACAGGTTAGGGAAGCAATTGCCACTTCTTCTGGTTTCATAAAAATAAGTGTTATTTGCCCGACAAATAGGTACGTTCTCGAATTACGGTTTTCTAGCGATATTATATTGTTTTCCCGCTATTGGGACATATATTATTTTGAAATTTTTGATATATTATTATTATGGATATTATTATTTTCTCCCGAGCCTCTCCGTAAAAAGGAGACTCTGCCGTAATTTTTCGTGAATTTTTGGACTTAGAAATTTTTAGAAATGTTTTCCAATTTTTATTAGTTTGAGTATGAAAGGATTTAATGGTTATAAATTGACATATTTTATTTAAATTAATTAATTTTGTAAGTTGATTTGTTATAATTTAATATTTTAAATAAGGTATATTGATTCTTAATTCCTTCTTTTTCCTTTTCGGGGACGAAAATTTTTGAGTAGGGGAGAGTGTGACGACCCGTAAATTTTCGATAATTAAATTTGTTAATTTAATAAGATTTTGGTAATATAATATTGAAGAAATAAAAATTGGGATTTATTAATGAAATAATAACTGAGATGAAACGTAACAATGTTAATTAAAGTTAATTATTAGAGAATTGAATGAAGTTCCTATCAATTGAAATAATGTAGATGTTATACTTGGTTATAAAGTGAATATGAGAAAACAAATGTGAATATTTAATTAACTAATGAAATAATATATTGTTAATGGTAATTGAATAATATCAGTATTATGAAAGCAATTGTAACCTTTGTTTGAAATTAATAAACTTATAGTGTAATTAAAAGCAAACGGTAACAATTATTGTATGTTACCTATTTATTTAGCCTGTTAGTTTAAATTGGAAATCAATTGCAATAATTATAATTTAATATTATGTTAATGTAAATTAAATTAATTTTTGGAAATAATGTTAGTTTTATTCATAATAGGATTTCATTTCAAATTATAATAATCGGATTAATTGCAAATAAATGAAATTAAATAATTAAATATTACGTCAATGGAGATTAAGATGAAATTTGAGAATACTAATGTAATAAATCATGAACCAATGTTAATTTCATCAATTTGATGATAATGGATTGAATAATAGGATGAAAGGTCAATTAAATTGAATTATTGAAAATTTAATATACAATTTCTGAATTTAATGAAATTGAAATTAAACACTGAAATTGATGGATTAATCAACTTTAAATTGACATCTAAATTTGTTTAAACTATTGTAAGTGATTAAGAAATCAAAAATGATAGAAGTTGTAAATTATTAAAATTTAAAATGAAAATGTGATTTAATTAATTTAATATTAATTTATTTAATTAACTGAAATATAGCCATTTTGGCCACTGACTCGGATTTCGACGAACTAGTTTCATCGGATCCATAACAGTGAATTATTGTAAGGTTTCAAGTTTCGTAACGATTGGACTTGTCGTTTGATCGTACAGACTCGAAACGCCTAGAAATTAATTTAAATTGAAATCAATTGAAATCAATTTGAAATAAGGTTATTTTAACTTTACTTCTTCATACGATGGAATTAGGACTTTAAACTTGTTCCATCGAATTTGAATCATCAAAAACATCTATTTTGATATATGGGTTGACCCATTTTCCTTCCAGTGACAGAACGGGTTTTTCGGATCGTTTATTGTTCAAAACCCATAATCGATAGAGTCCATATATTTTTATTTTGATCTGCCTATATATATCTCACTATAAACCATACTGTTTCTCAACTCAGTTTGTCTGTACGTACAATTTCATTTGTTCCTCTCTTTCTAATGGCAGACAAACCCTAAATTATCCAATTCAATTTCAATTCAAAATTCAACTTCAAAATCAAATCTCCACAAATTATATCGAATTATATATCAAATCAATGGTACCGTTGTGTGGAGAGGACTGAGGGGAGCTCATCGGCATGGTTTGTTGGACGAGATGACGGTTTGATCGAGGCGAATAACTCGCTAGGGTTTTGGGGTTTCTCGGTGGTTGTTGCAAATTTTTGAGGCGTTCGATCGCTTGAGGGGCTCGCCGCAGATGTGGTGGCGTGATTCTGGATGGGCGGCACTTCGTGGTGGTGCCCGCGATGGCCAGCGACGTGCACGTGGGTGCGGTTAGTGGCGGCGTTCGTGCGATTTGATCACGTATGGGAGAGAGCTACAGGGTTTCGATCTGGAAGACGTGCCTGATGACGTAGCCATTTGAGTGAGGGTAATGATTTTATTTTATTTTATTTTAATTTTGATTTCAAATGTTCTAATGACCGTAACTTTTACACATGAGGTCGGATTTACGCGCGGTTTGTTCCGCTGGGATCATATTGGAATTCTAGACATTTTGACGCTGGTTTGGATGAATTCGGAGACAGTTTGAATTTTTGGTTTAAATTGGATTTAAATTCAATTTAATTCAAAGGTGAGTGACTCACAACTTCTAAAATTTCTTATGTTTGTTAAATTAAATTTGTGATGTGATTAGAAATTTATTTATGTCTGTTTGGTATATTTTAAATCATCATCTCGGTTAATTTGAATTTATTTGAATTAAATCGTTATTTAATTTATTATTGAATATAAATTGTCAGTTAAACAACTATTAATGATTATCAGTTCTATATTAATATTTATTGATTGATTTGGATGATGATTGTGATGAATGTTTGATTTGTTGTATTGGATGAATGGATGTTTTATTTTATATCGTTATAAACTGCAAGTTCACTGTGGGCTGAAATGATACATACCCGAATGATCAATAGATTAAGGAAAAATCATTATGGGTTGAAATGATAGACTCGAGCGATTTTATGGATTTGATATTTTCTGGATTGCGGATTGAAATGATATATATCCGTAAATATAAAAATTTTAAAATCGTGGATTGAAATGATAAATATCCGTATCATTTGACCCTAGGGTAGAGAATTATATACGGACACCAGATTGGTTAAATTTAAATGATTTTGAATCCTTAAATTTTACATTGAGTTAAAAGATATTTTGAAATAAAATTTGGGTTATATAAATCGAATTTTTATCGAACTTCGAGTTTTATATTAAAATCGAATTGTTTTGAAAGATTTGTTGAAGGAATAAAATTGAAATATTATAGTGAATTTGAATTATAAGTGAATTTTATCGAAATTGAGTTATTAAAAATTGTTGAAGTATAACTTTGAAATATATTGAAATTGGAGTAATTAAATTAATGTTTTAACATGGATTTAAGCGATATTGAATTAAATATTTTATTAGAATTTGAATTGGAAAATTGGAAATTGGGTTTTGGGATATTGAAATGGCCCAAATGTGTTGGAATGAAATAAATAGTTTAAATTGATATAAACTTCAAATTTATGTTTTAATATAAACTGTTTTAAAAATATATTATTTTGAAAGACTTTAATTATTAAGATTTTCAAACCTTTAAATTAATTAACCTGTTTTAACTTATTTTAAATCTAATTAATCTATTTTAAAGATATTTAATCTATTTTAATTATATTTAATATATCTTAAACCTATATAAACTATTTATAACTATTTAAACTATTTTCTTCTAAATTCCAAACTAAGTAAATGGATGGGTTATATTCAAATTCTCGATTTTTAAAGCGAATGTGATTAAGCGACATTATAACCTAAGTTGGGAATTAAATAACATATTTGGTTTAATATGATAATTTTGAAATGAGAGTTTAACCTATTTTGGAAATATGACTTTTGAAAGGATATATAATTTCGAACTATGATTTCAATGTGATATAATTTCGAAAGTAAATAATGATTTCGAAAATGATATGATTTGAATTGAATATGATATTTTGATATCAATTATGAAATGATTTTGGAAATGTAAAAGAACCATCCAGTGTGTAATAAGCGATTGGTTGTTAAAGAGACCGGGATCGAATATTGTCATACTCTCTGCCAATACTGAAAATAACTTTGACAACTGTGTACATGGTGGAGATTCCAGAATGAAGTAGGATGGTGGAGACGATCCTATAAGGTATATACGTGGACCTGACTACCATGAGTTAGCATAAGGTGGCTAAAATAGGAGCAATTGACGGGCTAAGTGAGGTCATTCCTCCGATCGGGCACATTTTATCGATACTATATTCTGACTTTGCGATTTATTTGGTGGCCACCCTCGAATTTTTTTATTCGGGAGTGTTTTCCGAGGTGGGCGGTAGTAGCTGCTATGCGTTACCACTGGTCCGGAAGTGTAATTGGTATATCCGCCCTGGCATTGCCTAGTTGTGTCGTGTCACCTACCTTAGCGCACCTTCTAAGAGTTTGGTTTGTACCATACCTATGGAGTGCCCTCTGACGACGTCCAGTGCGGGCGGGATTACGGTATTGTATAGACTATGGGAAATAAAAATGTGTTAAGGGGGAAAATGTAATGCCTTAATGCTATTTTAATAGTTTATATTACTATAGACTTAATATAATAGCGTATTGTATTACATAGTAGATAGTTTAACGGATCCTTAGAAGATGTGAATCCCGAACATCTCTTAAGTTACTACACTCATGTTAGACACTGAATAGGAGATGTCAAACCCCGTAAACTTATCTGATGTCGTTCCACTCATATTTATTTATTTACCGTTGATTTAACTCACATAAGATCTTTAAGTTCTGACTCGTGTGTTTTGTCTTTTCAATTCGCTCGGGTCAGCCTGAGCATTTTAGGATTTGAAGACCTTATTTCTGGTGGACGAAGACGAAGATTTGTACTACTATTATTTACTATATTTATTCCACTACATTCATAGTGTTCAGCTGCATTGTTATGTATTTATCTCTGATATGTGTAACTCTAATTTTGTATTGTATAAGTATAATCAAATGTTTTGTATACAGCTTCATGAACTGTTATTTGATTATTATATTTTGCCATTCCGCTGCGAGATTCTGTTTTGTTTTTTTCTCTGCTTTTTCTTATTCACCCCAATAACAATCCGCCCTTCTGTATGGTTTGAGTCGGCATGTGTGTCTGCTTAAAGCGTCCAAAATGGCGGGATGTTACAGTTGGTAACAGAGCTTTGGTTTAGCGATAACCTTAGCTTTGTGGGGGTCTGACTCATATTTAATAGGGTAGTAATACCCTATGATGAGTCGCTGAGTGTATATATATGAGAGAGAGTATTTGTTAGTGTTATAAAAGGTTTTATATTATGTTAATTTTTTCCGTATTTATAAATTTTGGTTGGTGCATAGGACGCTATGACATCGATAGGGATTTCTAAACACTTAATAGGACTCACAGACACAATATTTGTTTTGAAATATAGGTAAATGAAATCATTTTGCCTATTATATTTTCTGTATATCAAAATAATAAATTTTATACATTATATATTTGGTTGTAATATATTGGTTGTTAGGTAGTGAAATTTATAAATATAGGTTAGAAATAAGATTTGAAAATAAAATAAATGAAATTTGGAAATTTTGAACTTAAGTTCCGGGGTTTTTGAAAATTTCTTTCGAATGATTTTGGGATATAATAATAATATTATTAGAAGTATTTTTTGATATAAATATTTCAATATAATTTGAAAGAATTGTTTTAATGAAATTTTGGAAAGAAATAAGTTCTGTACTCCCCTCTCTATCGCTGGAAAATAATTTCGGCGATGAGTGCGCACATCATCGATGTTCATTTTCGAGTTTCAAAGTGGGAAGACTGTTGTAGTAGTTTTACTGCACAATTGTTTTGATAATCTTAATTTTGAATTCCAGTTTTGATTTGATATATATAAAAGATATGATTATATATATATTTTTAAATAATTGAAATTGAACCCGACATTTATTTCTTAAGTTTCTATTAATTAGAGATTTCAACTATTGTAATGGAATAAAATTTTAACTATTTAATAATTGAAACTTCTAAATGAAAATAAGAAATGATATGCTAAGTTATAACTGAAATATACAAGGAATTTGAAATTTGTAACTTGTAAACGAAAAGAATATGAAAATAAGAAATGATAATTATTGAACCTTATGTTAATTAGAATAAGTAAGTCAAACTTGTTTAACTTTCAATTGCATTCTTAAAGACATATATATATATAACTTACGAATTATAAAAAGTTGAAATGTTAAAAGAATATGTAATGGAAATTTTTACAAGTAAAACTTATGTATTGGAAGTTTTCTATGAAATTTACTTTTATAAATAAGAAATTTGATATGAAAATAGTTATAAACTTGAGTTACATTTGTAATACTACTAATTAAATGAAATAGAAAATGAGTACTATAAGTAAAGGATTTTGAACTAAGTTGATATTGGAACTATTTATAATTAAAGTAAATAATAAAATGAATGTAATGTAATAAAAAGAAATTGATATGATATGAATAACTGAAAATGAATTTTAGGAAGTAATAAAGGAAAATAAATGAAATAAACACTGAATGAATGAATGGGAATAAAATTTTGTAAGTGATAAATGTAAGTTAAAGAAATAATCCTTGTATGAATGAAAAGAAAAATAAAAACTGTAAAATGTTGTGGAAAGAAATTAATAAGAATAAACTTAAATAATGTTAGAATCTGTTGTTTGTTTTGGTTTATGGGCTGTTTGGGATAAGATACTTCTAATTCTTTAAGATGTATGAATAATCTATTGAGTTCATCTAAGACTGTTTAGTAAATGGTGCACTTAGTAGTTTATTTGTCATTCTAGGCAGTTAAAAATTTCTGAACCCAAACAAACCATTTGTTTGTTTGCTATGGATGAATAATTGATTTTATTGATTTCATATGATGATTGTATGCCGTGGTTGCCAGTGATTGTTGTTTATATTGATTTGTTTGTGGTAGGTGAAACAACTTTGAATATTTCATTTTATATAATTATTAACTCTTTTAGATTATATAAGTGAAATATAGGTTATGGAATCAATTGCCAGTTCTTTTAATTTCATAAAAATAAGCGTTATTTGCCCGACAAATAGGTGCGTTCTCGAATTACGGTTTTCTAGCGATATTATATTGTTTTCCCGCTGTTGGGATATATATTATTTTGAAATTTTTGGTATATTATATTATTGATATTATTATTTTCTCCTGAGCCTCTCCGTAAAAAGGAGACTCTGCCGTAATTTTTCGTGAATTTTTAGACTTAGAAAATTTTTAGAAATGTTTTGCAATTTTTATTAGTTTGAGTATGAAAGGATTTAATGGTTATAAATTGATATATTTTATTTAAATTAACTAATTTTGTAAATTGATTTGTTATAAATTTAATATTTTAAATAAGGTATATTTGTTAATTTTCGATAATTAAATTTGTTAATTTAATAAGATTTTGGTAATATAATATTGAAGAAATAAAAATTAGGATTTATTAATGAAATAATAACTGAGATGAAACGTAACAATGTTAATTAAAGTTAATTATTAGAGAATTGAATGAAGTTCCAATCAATTGAAATAATGTAGATGTTATACTTGGTTATAAAGTGAATATGAGAAAAAGATTGTGAATATTTAATTAACTAATGAAATAATATATTGTTAATGGTAATTGAATAATATCAGTATTATGTAAGCAATTGCAACCTTTGTTTGAAAGTAATAAACTTATAGTGTAATTAAAAGCAAATGGTAACAATTATTGTATGTTACCTATTTATTTGGCCTGGTAGTTTAAATTGGAAATCAATTGCAATAATTATAATTTAATATTATGTTAATGTAAATTAAATTAATATTTGGAAATAATGTTTGTTTTATTCATAATAGGATTTCATTTCAAATTATAATAATTGGATTAATTGCAAATAAATGAAATTAAATATTTAAATATTACGTCAATGGAGATTAAGATGAAATTTGAGAATACTAATGTAATAAATCATGAACCAATGTTAATTTCATCCATTTGATGATAATAGGATGAAAGGTCAATTAAATTGAATTATTGAAAATTTATTATAAAATTTCTGAATTTAATGAAATTGAAATTAAACACTGAAATTGATGGATTAATCAACTTTAAATTGACATCTAAATTTGTTTAAACTATTGTAAGTGATTAAGAAATCAAAAATGATAGAAGTTGTAAATTATTAAAATTTAAAATGAAAATGTGATTTAATTAATTTAATATTAATTTATTTAATCAACTGAAATATAGCCATTTTTGCCACTGACTCGGATTTCGACGAAACTAGTTTCATCGGATCCGTAACAGTGAATTATTGTAAGGTTTCAAGTTTTGTAACGATCGGACTTGTTGTTTGTTCGTACAGACTCGAAACGCCTAGAAATTAATTTAAATTGAAATCAATTGAAATCAATTTGAAATAAGCTGATTTTAACTTTACTTCTTCGTACGATGGAATTAGGACTAGAAACATGTTCCATCGAATTTGAAATCATCAAAAACATCTATTTTGATATATGGGTTGACCCATTTTCCTTCCGGTGACAGAACGGGTTTTTCGGATCGTTTATCGTTCAAAACCCATAATCGATAGTGTCCAAATGTTTTTATTTTGATCTGCCTATATATATCTCGCTATAAACCCTAGTGTTTCTCAACTCAGTTTGTCTATACATACAATTTCATTTGTTCCTCTCTTTCTAATGGCAGACAAACCCTAAATTATCCAATTCAATTGCAATTCAAAATTCAACTTCAAAATCAAATCTCCATAAATTATATCGAATTATATATCGATTTGAAGCTCTCGACGAGCGCAAGTCAAATATGTGATTCTTTTTTCGATCTGGGTTTCCATGTGTTCGGAATTCAAGGAATCGTTCTCGGTCGTTCATCACGCGATGATCAACTTCGATAGATCGCCAAATCAATGGTACCGTTGTGTGGAGAGGACTGAAGGGAGCTCATCGGCATGGTTTGTTGGAAGAGATGACGGTCTTATCGAGGCGAATAATTCTCTAGGGTTTTGGGGTTTCTAGGTGGTTGCTGCAAATTTTTGAGGCGTTCGATCGCCTGAGGGGGTCGCCGCAGATGTGGTGGCGTGATTTAGGATGGGCGGCGCTTCGTGGTGGCACTCGCGATGGCCAGCGACGTGCATGTGGGTGCAGTTAGTGGCGGCGTTCGTGCAATCACGTATGGGAGAGAGCTACAGGGTTTCGATCTGGAAGACGTGCCTGATGACGTAGCCATTTGAGTGAGGGTAATGATTTTATTTTATTTTATTTTGATTTTGATTTCAAATGTTCTAATGACCATAACTTTTACACACGAGGTCGGATTTACGCGCGGTTTGTTTTGCTGAGATCATATTGGAATTCCGGACATTTTAATGCTGGTTTGGATGAATCCAGAGATTGTTTGAAGTTTGTTGGATTTAAATTCGATTTAAATTCAAAGGTGAGTGACTCACAACTTCTAAAATTTCTTATGTTTGTTAAATTAAATTTATGATGTGATTAGAAATTTATTTATGACTGTTTGGTATATTTTAAATCATCATCTCAGTTAATTTGAATTAAATCGTTATTTAATTTATTATTGAATATAAATTGCCAGTTAAATACCTGTTATAGATTATCAGTTCTATATTAATATTTATTGATTGATTTGGATGATGATTATGATGAATGTTTGATTTGTTGTATAGGATGAATGGATGTTTTATTTTATATCGTTATAAACTGCAAGTTCACTATGGGTTGAAATGATACATACCCAAATGACCATTAGATTAAGGAAAAATCATTAAGGGTTGAAATGATAGACTCGAGCGATTTTATGAATTTGATATTTTTGGGATTGCGGATTGAAATGATATATATCCGTAAATATAAAAAATTTAAAATCGCGGATTGAAATGATAAATATCTGTATCACTTGACCCTAGGGTAGAGAATTATATACGGACACCGGATTGGTTAAATTTAAATGATTTTGAATCCTTAAATTTTACATTGAGTTAAAAGATATTTTGAAATAAAATTTAGGTTATATAAATCGAATTTTTATCGAACTTCGAGTTTTATATTAAAATCGAATTGTTTTGAAAGATTTGTTTAAGGAATAAAATTGAAATTTTATAGTGAATTTGAAATATAAGTGAAGTTTATCGAAATTGAGTTATTAAAAATCGTTGAAGTATAACTTTGAAATATATTGAAATTGGAGTAATTAAATCGATGTTTTAACATGGATTTAAGCGATATTGAATTAAATATTTTATTAGAATTTGAATTGGAAAATTGGAAATTGGGTTTTGGGATATTGAAATGGCCCAAATGTGTTGGAATGAAATAAATAGTTTAAATTGATATAAACTTCAAATTTATGTTTTTAATATAAATTGTTCTAAAAATATATTATTTGAAAGACTTTAATTATTAAGATTTTCAAACCATTAAACTAATTAACCTGTTTTAACTTATTTTAAATCTAATTAATCTATTTTAAGGCTATTTAATCTATTTTAATTATATTTAATCTATCTTAAACCTATATAAACTATTTATAACTATTTATAACTATTTAAACTATTTTCTTCTAAATTCCAAACTAAGTAAAATGGATGGGTTATATTCAAATTCTCGATTTTTAAAGTGAATGTGGTCAAGCGACATTATATCCTAAGTTGGGAATTAAATAACTTATTTGGTTTAATATGATAATTTTGAAATGAGAGTTTAACCTATTCTGGAAATATGACTTTTGAAAGGAAATATAATTTCGAACTATGATTTCAATGTGATATAATTTCGAAAGTAAATAATGATTTCGAAAATGATATGATTTGAATTGAATATGATATTTTGATATCAATTATGAAATGATTTTGGAAATGTAAAAAAACTATCCGTAGTGTAATAAGCAATAGGTTGTTAAAGAGACCGGGATCGGATATTGTCATACTCTTTGCCAATACCGAAAACCACTTTGACAACTGTGTACGCAGTGGAGATTCCAGAATGAAGTAGGATGGTGGCGACGATCCTATAAGGTATATACGTGGACCTGACTCCCATGAGTTAGCATAAGGTGGCTAAAACAGGAGCAATTGACAGGCTAAGTGAGGTCATTCCTCTGATCGGGCACATTCCATCGATACTATATGCTTACTTTGCGATTTATTTGGTGGCCACCCTCGATTTTTTTTGATTCGGGAGTGTGTTCCGAGGTGGGCGATAGTAGCTGCTATGCGTTACCACCGGTCCGGAAGTGTAATTGGTATATCTACCCTGGCATTGTCTAGTTGTGCCGTGTCACCTACCCTAGCATGCCTTCTACAAGTTTGGTTTGTACCATACCTATGGAGTGCCCTCTAACGACGTCCAGTACGGGCGGGATTACGGTACTGTATAGACTATGGGAAATAAAAATGTGTTAAGGGGGAAATGTAATGCCTTTACGCTGTTTTAATAGTTTATATTACTATAGACATATTATAATAGCGTATTGTATTACATAGTAGATAGTTTAACGGATCCTTAGGAGATGTGAATCCCGAATATCTCTTAAGTTACTACACTCACGTTAGACACTAGATAGGAGATGTCAAACCCCGTAAACATCTCCGACGCCGTTCCACTCATATTTATTTATTTACCGTTGATTTAACTCACATAAGATCTTTTAGTTCTGACTTGAGTGTTTTGTCTTTTCAATTCGCTTGGGTCAGCCTGAGCATTTCAGGATTTGAAGACCTTATTTCTGGAGGACGAAGACGAAGATTTGTACTACTATTATTTACTATATTTATTCCACTACATTCATACTGTTCCGCTGCATTGTTTTTTATTTATCTCTGATATGTGTAACTCTGATTTATTGTATAAGTATAATCAAATGTTTTGTATACAGCTTCATGAACTATTATTTGATTATTATATTTTGTCATTCCGCTACAAGATTCTATTTTGTTTTTTTCTCTGGTTTTTCTTATTCACCCCAATAACAATCCGCCCTTCTGTATGGTTTGAGTCGGCATGTTTGTCTGCTTAAAGCATCCAAAAAGGCGGGATGTTACAATTTTAGGATCGAAGCCTAAGGGGGACAAATGGGACTTTTATAAACCATTTCCATCTTCTCCAAAGTAGTGTTAAACCTCCATTAAGCCTAATTCTTCCAAAAAGCTTCTCCTTTTCTTTAACAATCTTAGCCAAAACATCATTAAAAGGATGATTAACATGAGGGATTAGAGATTATAAATTTTGGCTGATTTGAATTTGTTTTCCTTGCTGACCATTTCAAATCTAGAAGAATGATTGGTAATTTAGGTAAGTGGTGAGTGGTTCTTGACCTCTCATTATCCTATGCATGTTTATATAGTTAAAATTTAATGTTTTTAACATGAGTTTTATGATAAAACGTTTTTTTAACTTTGATCACACTTTTATACTTCTTTATGGCCGAAATAAAAATGATTTAAAATGGTTTTGCATTCCATTTTGATCATATCTACATGCTAGTGTATGATACTCATTTTTCAATGAATTGTATATGTGTATGGATGTATACAGATGATATCCTAGATTTGTATGTTGTGCTTTGATTGGTTCAAAAAAGATGGTCGAATTGGGCAAATTGAAAGCGAAAGTGGTTGGAATTTGTTGAAACTTGGAGGAGGGGCTCTGGAACATGGGAGGTGCCTATAATTGAAGTCGCATCAGATTCTGATCCATGGAAAGTGGTCGTGACGAGAAAATTTTTGTCGTTAATGGAGCTTTGGGTCGGTAGAAGTCTGCTTGGAGTTATGCTTTGAGTAATTAAGTGGAAGACTCAAGGTCGAATTTGGGTATGATTGAGAAAGCTCAAGGTTCAAATGATGGTCCAAAATTTAACTAAGTAAAGAACTTGGTACAAGCTAATCTACCCAGCACTAAGAACTTTCCTCAGAGGATGAAAGGACCGGGCCACTTGGAAGTTTGAGCTTTGGAGGAGAGGGACTTCACGAAAGAAGTAGGATCAGAATTTGATGAAGCAATCAACTCATAATCAAGTTGATTAGGTTGGCACCGACTATAATGTTTTGATCGGGCCAATGTGAAACTTCTAGGAGGTAAAGTACGTGGTCCTTGGGTCGTGCTGGAGGTGTTCGTTTGTTTGTTCATTGTTCAATGGTGATGTAATAGCACGATGAAGATGGATGGTTAAAGAATGAAGCGATATTGGAGTGCTTCGATGTGATAGCTTTAGAACTACGATGATAGTAACTCAACAGTGGATAGAGTTAGGTTCTGATGATAGTGGCTTAATGACTGGAGTCGAAATGATGATCCAAAGGGAGAGTTTAATGAGAACTCGTGAGCGAACTTATGACTATATTCCACTATGAATATATAAGTAGAGTGGAATTATGATTGTGTTTCACTATGAATATAGGTAGGATGGAATAATGACCATGTTCCATTATGAAGGCATGTGCGAAGGGATTGTAGACACTTGGACATCCACTTTGATTATGACTATGTTTAGATCTTATGACTGTAGGTTACCCTATACCTTATGATTGTGGGTCTATTTCCTGGCCTTATAAAGTGGCATGGATTGAGCACTACGGAACTGAGATTTTTTTGGGTCTCTGGATTATGATTGTATCATATGAGTTGTCTTATGTCTAAGCACTTTAAGTGATAATGGGGATCGTTTGATGGTTGCTATGTTTGTTTCATTGTTTTCCCTTAGTCTGTCACTCTAGGATGCCGCGAGAGGTGAGTATTATGGATAGGGATACCTAGGCACCCATTGTTGTACTTCCTTTGCACATCTTTATGATGTTTGTAAAGTGGCGTATTATGATTGTATGTGATAATTCTTTGGTTGTAGGGACAAGGCTCTTATGGTTCGTATACCCTTGTTCATTACTATGTTGACTTATATAGTATTTTGATATTCATTTATCACTCACAGCAGACTATTGTATGACTCGAGATTTTATGATTTGCTTCTTATTATCTCTAGTACTCTTAAATGAGTAGACTAAATAATAGGTCTACGTGTGCAGTGCAAGGGACGAGCATGATGGAGCTTCTTGTATTATATATGGATATCATGCTTATTCCACTGTGTAATACCGTGGAGCCTTGACAGTGTTTGCTTACTATTATGAAATAGTTATTTGAGTTTATTTTCACTTTGTACAAACTCTATTATTATGTAGTATAACTCTGTGGATCTATACTCTGATATTTGATCGCTTAGTTATTATTGTCTTTCTTGTTTTATCTCTGTGATGTATATCATATTTTATTCCATGCAGTGTGAGATATACAATAGGTTCTATGATATTTTATTCCTTTTCAACCCTTAATGATCATCATACATCACCCGGGCACCACAATAGTGCACTATTTAATTATATTGGGTGTCGGTGGTGTAGGGCGGTCGTCACGTTTGGTATCAAAGTTAAGGTTGCACGATTAATCTAAGTTGATACCATGGTCCAATAGCGATAGTGAAGGAGTTAACACCCTAGACTGGATCAAGAATATATGTATATATATATATATATATCAAAGAGTACGTACTTGTTACGTATTTTAGTTTTCAAAACTGTATAGTAGTGTATATATAGTATATAAGTCGCATGCACACATGAGTACCATTAACACAGTTTTCTTTATGAAAGACTGATATTTCTTATTATAGAACAAGATTGAGTTGAAAATAAAGAAACACTATAAGGAACTCCGTTTCTGGAGCCTAGGAAGGAGTGGGGTTAGGGGTTGCTAACTCTGATTTGCAAGTTATGTTCAATATGACGATGGTGAACATGCTGTAGAATGTCTAATTAGCCACTCTGAATGTTGCTATTGGTGGTGGTGCTTAGGTGCAAGCACCGAAGGCCGACTTTGAGAAACTATGTAAGATTAATCACTTTGGGAGGCATACCAATTCTTGGAAGGGAGTCAGCCATCGAAGTGTAAGATTGGTTGGAACCTTCAAACATATCTTTAGTGACATGAAAGTACATGATGCCATGAAGAGGAAGCTGGCCTTTAGAGAGCTTCAAGGGAGGGCCATAAACTGGTGGAACGACATTACTATTGCTACCCCCGAGGATCAATTTACTTGGGACCAGTTCAAGGCTAGGTTCGAGGAGATGTTCATTCCGACTGCACAGAAGTTGGTACTATTCAAGAAATTTGCTAATTTAAAGCAGGGAGATATGTCTATCTCCGAATATGTTGTTGAATATGACAAATTATCAAGATATGGGTTGCCTTTCATCGACACTCCATTGAGAATAATAAGAAGCTTCTTATGGGTTTGGACGACTATTTGGAGAAGAAGTTGGTGAGTCATATCGATGAGCTATTTGAGAGACTTATCAAGAAAGCTCTATGCCATGAGAGTTTATACCCAAAGTATAAATCAATTACTATAGTTAAAGAGGAGCCAAAACTACAACAAGGCGGTGTAGGCAAGAAGAAGAGGAGTGGAAAGTGAAAATAATTACAGGGCAAGGGTGGCCAAAAGAAGGGCAAGCGGAAGCCTACTTTCTATAGCTGCGGGGAGAAGGGTGACCTTATTAAACACTGTAAGTTTGAAGGAAGGAAGTGCTTTAACTGCAACAAGATGGGGTATATTCAGAAGAATTATTCTGAGCCAATGAAGTAGAAACATGTGCTGAAGGCATAAGCTTTGGATGTTGTCCCAACTTTGCCGAGTGCTCCCTCGATAAAGGAGAAGGGGTAGAGCATTGTTGTTCAAGGTATGCTTTTATTCATGATTTTTCCATTTGTGTTTTGTTCAGTATTTGGGCTTCACATTCCTTTATGTCTAGTGACCTGGTAGATAGAATGGGATTGAAATCTGAAATATTTGACTGACCTTTGATTATGACGAACCATGATAGAGACTCCACTAGCCTGTGTATGGTTTGTCGCGGTATGGTCTTATTGAGTCATAGTTGCCCTTTTTTGTGATTGCTTTGTTTTGAATTTCGTTGGGTTCTGGATTATATTGGGGATGGACTGGCTACACAAATACGGAGTAGTGGTAGATTATGAAAGGATGTTGATGATAATAGGGATGGAGGATGGGTGTAGGTTGAAGATATGTTGCATGCCTAATGATGAGGTGATGGTTAGTTTTCTGTACTCGACCGAGATCCCACACGACGAGTTGTCATATGTACCTACAATGAGGGAGTATTTAGACATCTTTAAGGAGATGACTAGATTACCACCACAAGGAGAGATTGAGTTCCTTATAGATTTGGTGAAGGATGCTAGATCAATAGTTATGCCTTTGAGGCATATGGCACCCAAAGAACAAATGGAGTTAGAGGTTCAAGTGAATGACTTGTTGAGGTGAGGGTTCATTCAGAGGCACATATTAAAGTAGGGCACAACTGTAGTATTCGCCACTAAGGCGGATGGCTCTCTGAGGTTGTGTGTAGATTACCGTGAGCTGAAAAGGTAACAAGGAAAAACGAGCATGACTCCCGTGTATTGATGACTTGTTCGATCAGCTCCATGATGCGAAGGTGTTCTCTCAGTTGGATCTTGTGATGGGTTTTCACTAGCTTAGAGTAGCAAAGGAGAGTGTGTTGATCACCATGTTTCGTACACCGTCTAGTTTCTATGAGTGGTTGCTTTTGCCATTTGGGAAAACCAATGCTTTGGCATACTTCGTTGATCTCATGAACCATGTCTTCATGGATCAGTTAAACAAATTCGTGTTTGTGTTCATGGATGATATTCTAGTATACTCTAGGATGGAGGAGGAATATAAGATGCACTAGAAGATTGCACTTGAAGTGTTGAAAGAGCACAAGTTGAGAGTGAAGTTCTCTAAGTGTCAAGGGAAGTGAGATTCTTGGGTCATGTCAACTCTTAGCAGGGCATTGCAGTAGATCCCGCTAAGGTGGCAGCGGTTCAGGATTGGAACCAACCTAAGAATGCTACTGATGTGAGGAGTTTCTTAGGGTTGGCGGGACACTATTGACGTTTTATCAACTACTTCTCTAAAGTAGTAGCATCGACGAAGAAAAATCAAACTATTATTTTGGATGCAAAGTGTAAGCATGCATTTATGAGTCTGAAGGTGAGGTTGATGAGTGCACCAATATTGACCGTTACGAGAGGGAATGAGGAGCTGACAATATATACATATGCATATGGTACTGAATTAGGTGTGGTATTGTTGCAGAGGGGAAAGGTTGTCCCCTATGCTGGTCGATAGCAAAAGCCACACGAGAGGAAGTATACAATTCATGATTTAGTATTGGCGGCAATAGTGTTTGCTTTAAAGATTAAGAGGCATTACTTATTAGGAAAAAGATTTGAGCTATTCATGGACTACAAATCCTTAAAGTACCTTTTCTCCCACAAGAATCTCAAACCTTCGCCAGAAGGGACGGTTGAAATTCTTGGCCTCCTATGAATTTGACATTTCCTATTCGTTTGTTAAGGAAAATGCAATCGCAGATGTGGTAAGTAGAAGACATGCTAGTTTGGGAGTGATGTTCCAAAAGTGGAAGCAGTGAGAGTATATCGCTGGATATGACTTCAGACCTCATTGCAAGTTAGAGCCATAGATATTGGTGAGTTTAATGATCAAACCTACTTTTGATTGAGCAGATTGGTACTTGTTAAAGGCAAGATGCTAGACTAGCGGAGACCATAACGAAATAGGAAGAGGAGTGGAGTCTGAAGGTATAAAGCAATATGGGCTCGACCGAGATGGTTGGCTCCATAAGGATGCGAGACTATTTGTTCTCGATATTGATGGATTATGAGCTAAGGTGCTATGAGAGTGCCACCATTCTAGGTTGACTATACATCCCGATGGTAATAAGATGTACCGTAATATGATGTTGACCTATTACTAGAAGGGGACGAAGAAGGATGTCAGGACATTCATCTCAATGTGTATGAACTACCAGAAGGTGAAGGCAAAGCAGAAGAAGCCAAGTGGATTATTGCGACCACTTGAAGTTCTCGAATGGAAATGGAACAGATATCGATGGATTTCATTAATGGATTATTGAGGACTATAGGAGGGTACGATATCATGTGGGTCATAGTTGATAGATTGATGAAGAGTGCCTGTTTCATACCCGTCAAGTCTAGAATAACAACATCCAAATTGGTTGAGCCATATGTGAAGTGGATAGTGCAATTCCTTGGTGTGTTGAAGAGCATTGTGAGTAACTGAGACTCTTTATTCACTAGTGGGTTTTGGAAGAGCTTACAAGAGGCGTTGGGGACTGAGCTGCATCTCAATATAGCCTATTATCCACAAACAGATGGGCAGACCAAGAAAGTGAATTGTATATTAGAGGATCTCTTGCAAATTGCATTCTTGATTTCAGAAGTTCGTGGGACGATCACTTGCATTTAGTAGAGTTTGCATACAACAATAGCCACCAGTCTAGTATCGGTATGGCATCGTACGAAGCATTGTACATCCAAACATGTAATGCACCTTCATGTTAGTGGGAAGCGAGCAAGAAACTGATACTTAAGCTAGATATGACTAGAGAAACCTCGGAGAAGATTAAGATCATTAGGCAATGAATGAAAGCTTCTCAGGATAGGCAGAAGAGTTACACTGATAGGAGATGTCGAGATTTAAAGTTCTCTATCAGCGATATGGTGTTTGTAAAGATTTCTCTATCGAATAATGTTATTTGATACCGGAGAGGATTAGGAACCCGACATATAGGGTGGAGTTGCCTAGGAAGATAGCAGGCATGCACAACATCTTCCACATCTCTCATTTGCAGGAAGTTTGTGCATGACTCAGGCGTAACAATTGCACCAAATCAACTTGGTGATATTAAGACTAAGCCAGAAGCTTCAAGACCTCGTAGGCTGGTTCATATTGTTGGACGTGATAAGAAATAGCTTAGGAGGAAGATGGTGGAGTTAGTGAAGATTTAATTAGGGCAAAAGTGAAGGCGGTTGTACGTGGGAAACCGAAGCATAAGGGCCACATATCTGGAGCTCTTTGTATGGTAAGGCCTACTGTTTATCATATTTACTTTCACCATTGATACCATATATGATAATTTAGTATCTCACATGCTAAGATAGGTTTATCTATACTATTGATTGCATGGTTGCATATTTGATATATTTGATGGTTGCATATGATTGTTAGGAATGCGGGGTAACTATTGTTGGTTATACTTTGATTTGTTTAGAGATTTTGGGGACAAAATTCTTAAACGAGGAGAGTGTAACGACCCGTAGCTTACGTATCAGAGAATTATAAAATATTTCTATTTAATTCATGCTAGGTCATATAACTCTAAGATTTTGGGTAATGACTCTTAGGGACATTTTTCAGATCTATTATTTTGGTCAAATATATATGTGACCATTTTAACCCAGAGAATATTGTGTGGACTATAACTTTTGACCGGAGCCGAGTTAGGGTCTGAAACCACTTTCGTTGCTTCAGGAAGGTGGTTTCTCGTTCATTAGATGGTAATAATAGAAAAAATGACCTACCGTTTGAAAGTTATGGCTATTTTAAGTTTTGGCCGCTGGCCTGCATTATTGGGTAATTATACTAACCTACACTTAGGCCCACTAAATCATTTCAACATCGGAGCCTAAGGGGGACTGATGGTACTTTTCTAAATCATTTCCATCTTCCCTAAAATAGTTGTAAATATCCATTAAGACTAATTCTATCAAAACGCTTCTCCTTTTCTTCACTAGTCTTAACCAAAACACCGGGAGAAGGGTGAGTAGCGTAAAGAAATTAGAGATTATCATTTTTGGTTAATTTGAATTCGTTCTCCTTACTGTCCATTTTAGTTCTAGAGGAAAGATTGGTAATTTGGATAATTGGTGAGTGCATCTTGACGTCTCACTATCTTATGCATGTTTATGTAGTTAAATTTGATGTCTTCAACATAATTTTTATGATAAAACATTTTCAAACTTTGATCGCACTTTTATACTTGTTTATGGCAAAAATTAAAATGATTTAAAATGATTTTTAAATGGTTTGTAACCCCTTTTAATCATATCTACATGCTAGTGTAAAAGTTAGATCTTGGATAGAATTTGTATTGATGAATTATATGTGTGTGTGGATGTATATGGATGATATCCCAGATTTGTATATTGTCCTTAGATATGGTTTGCTAGTGTTTTTAGGTAGTCAAGAAATAAGTGGTCGAATTGGACAAAGCGAAGGCAAAAGTTGTAGAAATTGGATGAAACTTAGAGGCTGGGCTTTGGAGCATGGGAGGAGCCTACGATTTAAGCCATGTTAGATTCCAATCGATGGAAAGTGGTCGTGAAGAGAAGATTTTGGTTAGTGATGGAGCTTTTTGTCGGTGGAGTTCTTCTTGGATTCTCGCTTTGAGTATTTAGGTGTAAGACTCTGGGTTGACTTAGGGTATGATGGAGAAAGCTTGGGGTTCAAGTAATGGCCAAAAATTTGGCCAAGTATAACTCGGTACCATCTAATCAACCCAGCATCAAGTACTTTCCTTGGGGAATGGAAGGACCGACCAATTAGAAGTTGGAGCAATGGAGGAGAGGGACTTCATGAAAGAAGAAGGACCAAAATTTTATGAAGTAATCAACTCACTATCGAGTTGATTAGGTCAGCACCGACTATATTATTTTGATTAGGCAAGTGTGAAACATCTGTGAGATGAAGTAAGTGGTTCTTGGGTTGTGCTGGAGGTGTTCGTTCATTTATTTATCATTCAATGGCGACGAAACAACATAATGAAAATGGATGGTTAAGGAACGAAGCAATATTAGAGTGCTTCGATGTGATAGCTTTGGAAATGTGATGATAGTAACTCTACAGTGAATGGAGTTAGGTTGTGATGATGGTGGCTTAATGACTAGAGCCGAAGTGATGATCCAAAGAGTGAGTTCAAGGAGGACAACTCATGAGTGGAATTATGACTGTATTCCACTATGGATATGAGCAGAGTGGAATTGTGATTGTACTCAACTATAGATATGGAAAAGATGGAATAATGACTATATTCCATTATGAAGTCATGTGTGAAGGGAACATAGACACTCGGAGGTTTGTTGTGTATTCATGTAGAGGGGGTACGTGGGGACGCCTACCTGGATTTTGACTATATCCAGATCTTATAACCATAGATTACCCTGGACCTAATGATTGTGGGTCTATTTCTTGGCCTTACGAATTTTCATAGTTGAGCACCATGGAACCGAGATTTAGTTAGGTCTTTGGTTTATGATCGTGTCATACGAGTTGCCTTATATCCAAGCACATTGACTGACAGTGAGGATCGTTTGGTGGATGCTATGTTTATTTGGTTATTTCATTTTAGTTTTCCAATCTAAAATGTCGTGTGAGGTGGGTATTATGGATACAGATGACTAGACACCCATCGTTGTGCTTAGTTCATAGTACATCTTTATGATGTCTGTAGATTGGCATATTATGATTATTAGGTGCTAACTCTTTAGTTGTAAAGACAGGTCAGTATGGTTCGCATACCCTTGTTCTTTATTAATATTTTGAGATTCATTTATCGCTCACACCAGACTATTGTATAACTTGAGGTTTTATGTATTACTTCTTTTTATCTCGGGTACTCTTAAATGAGTAGATTGGATAGCAAGTATACGTGTATGCAGTGTAGAGCAGAGGATAAGAGGGATAGAGCTTCTTGTATTATATATAGATATTATGTATATTCCACTGTGCAACACTGTGGAGCCTTGACAATGCTTTCTTATTATCTTACAGTTATTTGAGTTTATTCCCACTTTCTATAAACTCTATTATTATGTCATGTTACCGTGTGGATTTTTACTCTAATATTTGATTGCTTAGTTATTATTGTCTCTCCTATTTTACATCTGTGGTGTATGTTATATTTTATTTCATGTGTTGTGAAATATACGATAGATTTTGTGATGTTTTATTTCTTTTCCACCCTTGATGATTGTCCTACATCGGCCAGGCACTACAGCATCGCACTATTTAGTTATATTAGGTGCCGGTGGTTTAGACCGGTTGTCACAAGTAGCAAAAACATCATCTTCTTGGTAGTCATAATTTTATGGAGTGATCCCCTCACCACCAGCATGTAAGCTTGGTACTATTTTAGAGAGACATTCCAGCGGGTGACAGCACAAAAGAATATTGGGGTCTATGTGAAGAGCATCAAACTGTCTTTCTCTCGATCCAGTGATGGTTGCATTGTACTTTAGATTTTTCATCTCATACTCATATATTGTTTCATGATCAGTCATTATAGCATCCACTTTCAGATGAGCGTTACCTACAAGTAACTTTTTTTATACTATGAGACAAAGCTTCATAGGCATAGAGAATAGCATCTATTTGCCTGGGTGTTATAATTATGTTGTTTTAATTCCATTATATTTAGTGTTCATGTCTGCATCTTCATATGTGGGCATGATACTAATAGCTATGTTGTACTATATTTTTGATCCAGCATGGGCATGACTTTGGGATGTAAAAATAATTGTTGAACTAAATCTATAATGATGTGCTTTATTTGGTATATCTGCCCTTATGTAAGATTGTATAAAATAACTTATCTAATCTCTCTCGATAAAAGATAATTTCAATGTTACTACAGCACATTGGGGTTCGATCTTTGTGTTTCAGAATGGAGGATGTTACGGTTGGTATCAAAGCTTAGGTTAGGGGATACTTAAGTTAAATAGAGTTAAGTAACATTAGGAAATATAAGGAAAACACCATAGGGAGGGTATATGCTACTATATAACATACTCACATTTTACTATATGGAGATATAGATGAATGTGGTAGATAATGTCTGTTGCTAAATCACTTTCTTTCGTTCATTTTTTATGATGATTTTTTTTCTTAGCAGAAAATGGATTTAAGAAGTGGAAGAGTCAAATTTGCAGGTGTTAATACTAAAAGGGAGAATAATAGTACTCAGACCGTGGAAGGCAGTGGTAGGGAAGTGCCCCTAGCAGTGGTGAATGAGATAGTCCTACCTGTTGTAGGGATGGATGTAAATGTTTTGTTCTGTAATTTATGATGCAAATGACGCAAGAGGCTATGCCGGAAGCGATCGAGCTGAGACCAGTGGAATTCTCTAAGTTAAGTTAGGATTATAGGAGCCTTAAGGACAAAACATTTTCAGGTAAGGAGCCAGTTATGGAAGTGCTAAATTGTTTGAAAATTAGTGAGTGTATCTTTTATTGGGCCTGAGTGATGCACATAACTGGTGGCTAGCCTCTAGACAGCTGCATAAAGACACTTTAGATTAGTAGGAAATTGTGATCGTAGAAACTCTTGAGAAAAAAGACCACTTGGGAGCGGTTTCGGGAAAGGTTTGAGGCTTGATTCATTTCCGAGTCCTAAAAGTGTGTGTTGTTTAGAGAGTTTATCAATCTCAGGCAAAGTGGTCTTTCAGTTGAAGATTATTTTCACAAGTTTAATGTGTTGAAAAAAATGGCCGAGAAGTGATCAATACCCAGATAAAGAAGAATGGGAAGTTTATTTAGGGGCTGAAGCAAGGGTTGAATCATAAGGTGATGGCGCATCTAGTAGCTCCTTATGAGTTTGTAATGGATATGGCCTGAAGGTATGAAATATGCATCGAGAGGAGAGGAAAGCCGAGATGAAGCCGAAGGGAGAATAGAAGAAGAGATATTCTTCTTACCATAAAAGGATGAGCAGTCAAAAGGGAAGGCTTACAAAGAGAGTGGTGGAAAGAATGTTTCAGAAGTGGTTTGCTACATTTGCGAGTAGAAGGGTAACTATGCATTAAAGTGTTCACAACTAGCTACAATGGTCAGGGTCAAGTGCTTCAATTATGATTGACCAAACCATAAGAAGAAAGACTGTCGGAGCTAAAGCGGACAAGGTTATTTGCCTTGGAAGGACCTAGAGTAGGATCTTTTGTCGAGGAGATAGGAAAGAATGTTATGTTGAAAGGTTTATTTCCATTTCTAGTTTTTAAATTAAGTTCTCTTTTATATTCAGAGCTATGCGTTCCTTCATTTCTAAGGATGTAGTTGATAGAGTAGGAATAGATGTTTCCTACTTTGTTAGTTCATCGTGTAGTTAATCTGATTTGTGGGTATAACACTCTCGGATTAAGGTGCATTAATCTAAAATTTGTTATGTGTAGCCATTCGTTTGTGACCCATTTGTGTTTGACTTTGAGGAGTATATAGTGACTTTGGGTATGGATTGGTTAGTGCAGAATGATGCTAGGATCTTTTGCACTAAGAGAATCATTGCTCTTCAGAACCCAAAAGGAGTTGATAAGGTTCAGTACCTCTGGATTGAGATAAAGAGAAGATTTGGGGTTTTGTTATGTGCTTTAGAAAGTGTAGAATAGGTAGTGGAAAGAGTTTTAGTGGTTTGGGAATTTGCTGATGTTTTTGAGCCAGTGATGGGTTTACCTTCGAAAAGGGCGATCGAGTTTCACATTGATTTGTTGCCTAGGGCACAGCCTGTTAGTGGACCACCTAACAGAATGACACCTAAGGAGATGGAGGAATTGAAGAAGAAGTTAGTGGAATTTGAGCATCAAAGTTTCATTAGATTGAGTAGTTCACCATGGGGAGCTTCAGCGGTATTTGTGAAGACGTAGGATGGATCATTTCAGATATGTGTCGATTATAGGAAATTAATTAAGCTAACGGTGAAGAATCGTTACACATTGTCGAGGATTGATGATATATTTGATCGGTTGAGTGGAGATAATGTATTCTTGCAGTTAGATTTGGCTATTGGGATCCATCAGCTAAGAGTCACTAAGGAAATTATTCCTTTGACCGCATTTAGGACGAGGTATGGTTTATATGAGTGGTTGGTTTTAAGCTAACCATTGCTCTGACTTTCTTTGCAAATCTAACGAATTGAGTCTTTCACAATCAATTAGGTAGATTTTTTTGGTCTTTATAGATGATATTTTGGGATATTCTAAGGATGAGTAGGACCATGAAGTTCACCTTAGGTTGGTGTCAGAGCCCTTGAAATAATACAAGTTGAAGGCGAAGCTTTCCAAATGCCATTTTTAGAAATCGGAAGTGAGTTCTTTAGCTATGTATTTATGAATGAGGGTTAGTCATAGATCCTTCGAAAGATAAAACCGTAAATGATTGGAAGAGACTTGAGACAATTATTGGGATAATAAATTTTTTGGGATTTGCTAGATATTATCGAAGATTTATCAAGGACTTCTCTAGAATAAAACCGCCTTTGATCAGACTTACCTGGAAGAACGTAAAGTATGTTTGGACGAGGGAATGTGAAGTAGCAATTCCAAAAGCTGAAGCTTTGTGGATATAAGCTCTAGTGTTGTTTATGCCAGAAGGAAATAAGGATATGGGGGTGTATACAAATGCTTCAGGTTTAGGTTTAGGAGTAGGTTTTTGATGTGCACGTAAATGTGCATATTTTTACCACCATATTTAATCTATTTAAATTAAATAAATGATCATATTGGGTATTTTAACTTGTTTAAACCAAAATTCAAATTATTTCAAATCGTCACATATTCATCTTCATCCAGGGGCAAAATGGTCATTTCTGTGCATATATTAATTTTCTAAAATTTAATTAAATATTTCTATGTTATTTTGTAGGAATTTAAATTCAAATACAAGTGGCTTCACGAAGATATATGCATGCACAAGAGTGAATACAAAGGTATGGAGATGGAAATAATTCATTTCATGGGTCATGGAGGACCCCACTTACCCACCTACCTTAATGTACACTTTGGAGCTAATGCACATGCTAAAAGGCCATTAAATCTTCGTGCACACTTAATGGATGATTATTGGATGCTAATGATTACTTGGCCACCACACTTTATAAGAGGGTATTTTGGGAATTCCCCAAAAATATGGATTAGGGTTTCATACATGTATAAATACCCCTTATCTTCATGTAATTAGCTCCTCTCTTCTTTAGTCTCTTCTTTAGGCTCTCTTCTCTTAGTTAGTTTAGATCAAAAATAATATGAGAGCCCTTTTTCTTTTCATGGCTACACAGCCATTTCTTCTTTTATGTAATTCTTTTTTTATGCAATTTCAATACATGTTCTTCTCTTTTCTTGTTTATTTCCTTTCATGCTAGTAGTGTAGTTTCATTTATTCATGCAAGTAGATTAGTGTTTATTTCTTTACTTCACTTTTCTTTTCATTTTGCTCTCTTTTTCCTCTTGTTTTCATTTAATGTTGCAAGCTACATTTGTTGATTTGATAACCAATATGAGAGGCCAAGCCCCTTCAATTTAGGGATAATGAAGCTCTCTAATTATGTAGCTTCAATATAGTTTGATAATTAATGCTCTCTTTTTGTGCTTCATGGAAAAATGGTGTTTATGTAATTTTTTGTTTAGTATTGAGTTTGATAGCCTATGTTGTTCAAAACAAATAGGCTATGCTTAGTCATATGAACCACGAATTGCCTCTTCATCTACATATGATTATGGCAATGAAGTGAAATTAAATCAAAATTTGATGGTCTATATTTCTTATCAATAGTTAACATGCCATGTTTAAAATAGATTTCATTTTCAACTTCTTGTTATTTTTCATGAGAATTAAAAGTGGTTTAAGGGTTGTTTTATAGTTTGATGGCTTATGTTGAGCTAATTAATAGCACAAATAGGCTATACTTATGATAAACACATCATTTAAAATCACTTATGACCAAAAAAGAGAGATCATAATTTCATGTTTTATTGAACTATATGATCTAGAGAGTGAAACTATCTCTAAATTGTCATTTAACTTTCATATTTTTTATCTATTTTTCTTTTGCTAGTTTTTGTTAGTTTTCTTACATTTCTAGTTTAATTCACTCTCGACTTTGGTATAATTTGATTGAATAGAGATTTAAAATCAACAATTCCCTACGGATCGATCCGTACTCACTATGTACTACGATAGTATGCCGTGCGTTTGCGGTATAAACTTTATTATAAATTTTTCAACGGTTTTCTAACTCGATAGAAATTCCATCGTTAAACGGTTTTGATGCAGGTTATATAGCATATGCATCTAGGCAGTCATATGGTTCAGTATGTAACCCATGATTTAGAGTTAGTGGCAGTTATCTTTGACCTAAAGATTTGGAGGCATTTCCTTTTAGGGAAAAGGTTTGAGTTGTACACTGATCATAAGTTCTTGAGATACATGTTCTCTCGAAAGGAGTTGAACATGAGGTAACAAAGGTGGTTAAAGTTTTTGGCATCGTATGACTTTGTAATGGAGTATACCCAAGGGAAGGAAAATAATGCTGCTTATGCCTTAAGCCAATTGTAGTAGAATTATGTCTTGATTATAATTAAAGAGTGGAATGCCTTAGCGATGCTAGCCTCTTGTGATGTGCAGTTTCGATCGAAAGCTGGCCTGAGTTAAATTTAGGGATGTTGTCTTGCATAGAGATTCATCTAGTGCTTGTTAAGAGGATTGCCAAAGGGGAAAAGGAAGATTTGTTATGTGTCGAAAGGATTAATGGCTTGAAGAGTGATGCTGAGATAGAAGGGCTTCAGTATTGATAAGAACGGTTGGCTTTAGAAGAAATGGAGACTATATGTTTCGAATCATGGAGACCTCCAGAAGATGGTTTTGAATGGATGCCACCATTCCAAGTTTGCTATTCACCCAGGTGTTACCAAGATGTACCAAGACATTAAGCATAGCTTCCACTAGGAATGAATGTAGATAGATATTGGAGAATGTGTGAAGAGATGTCTTATATGTTGTTATCCAGCCTTTTGACCAGGCTATATTCGGGCAGATTAGATGAGTCTAACTTAGAGTTATCAAGGCATGAATTCCAGAGAGATAGCCCAATAGTCCAGAAACCAAGCACAAAGTCGCAAGGCCAATGCCAAAACAACCCAAGACCACAGCAACATGGGTCCACCCATATTATGGGTTGGTACCGACCCCTACCCATAAGTCGATACCGACCCCTATTTCCTCCACTTGGGGGACCCATCTTCGGCCTACTAGTCGTGCTTGATGCTAAGAGTCTATTTCCAATGTTGTTTTGTTGATTCAACAAAATTCTTCATCGATCTCCATGAACACCTGAAGCTGCAACTTTATTCTTCCATAACTCCATCATTTAGACCCAGAAGCAAGCTAATATTGGCGCAAACAACTATGGAATATCGAAGCTAACTACTAGACGAGCCAAGATGAAAGTTGAGGATAGCCATATTGGCCATTCTATGAGTCAATACCGACCCCTAACCTTGGAGTTGTACCAATGCATACAAACTGATGAGTTGGCACGTACTTTCTTAGGGGAATTGGCTAAATCATGGATAATGGCACAAAGATATTTTGTAGGAGATTTTAGGTCCCTACATCTATAAATAGGATGTTAGGGCACATTCTTTCTAAAAATCTAAGTGTTTGAGTTGTACTAACTCCTAAGAACTTCTGCCTTCAAGTCATACATAAGCAATAAAATTTTAAAGTGGACGTAGGCCTTGCTTTGCTGAACCACTATAAATGATTGTGTCTTGTTTATTTCTCATTTTCATTTACATTTCTTCATATTTTATTTTCTACATAAATTTTCCGATGTTTGTGCCATTTTTTATACAAGCATTTGATGCTTTCACTAAGAGATTTATTCTCAGGCTACTTGGACTCATCTTCTACTTTTGGATTTCTTAATTCCAAGAGATAGATCTAATTTTCCTACATTATTTCTACTACTTGGATTTTCAATAATCTAAGAGAAGCTATTTGCAATGGCCCCATCGAGAAGAGACTGTTCTATCAATCCCAGAGCTACTGCTGAAGCTGAGAACCAGAGTGTCGAGCATGTAGATAAAGCTACCCAACCTACTCAACCGAAGATCTAGAATCCAGTTGAAGTCATGACCAGAATGGAGATGGACTGGATAAGAAAGCAGATGGAAGATGGATTCAGGCTAGTCAGAATGAGATGAATCAAACGATGCAGCAGAGCCCAAGCTTGCTAAATGAACTAACTCAAAACAGGCGTAGAAGGAGTACAAGGGATTCTAGTTCTTCATCTCAAAGTTCCTTATCATCCGAGCAGAGACGGAGGGATAGGAAGTAGAAGAGGAATCATAATGTTGCTGAAATGTCATACTAGGGAGGAAGACGAGCCCCAAGCTCAAACTTGGGGATCAATACCGAACCACGATTAGGGGTCGGTACCGACCCCTCCAATGGTGGGCCTAGAGCCCATCCTCTGGAAGGCGACGTGGAATGGCTTCAAGATGCGCTGCTGGTGGTCAAAATTTGGAGAATCGTGCTATTGCTGATGATATTTCTCACACGAATCAAACATGGGGAGTGCTAGAGAATGGACTTCCCTGAGACTGGAGAACATAAATATCGAGAGCCAAACCGAGAGCATTCGCCAGGATGAACACTTGGGGCGGAGCCCGATTAACGCCGTTCATTCAAACCTTTTGACCTGGATACCTCAAGGATCAAGAGACTTGTTAGCAAGAATCATTTAAGGAGCAATGATGAATGGGTACCTCACCTAGTCAGAATCCGTTTACAAAAAACATTCTGTGCGGGAGATACCCATGGAGATTCGCAATGCCAACTATGCGGTTTTATGGAGGAATGATGGATCCTAGGCATCACTTGATGAGATATGAATGGCATATGGATTCAGCCAGAGTTTCCAATGCTATGAAATGCCGCTGTTTTCTGATTTTCTTAGAAGGAGTAGCTAAGATGTGGTTCACTCGACTTCCGCCGAGGTCCATATCATCTTTCACTGAGTTATCAAAGAAGTTTGTATAACAATTCAGTTTACATACTACACGTCTGAAATATGTGATGTCTTTATCAAACCTATTCCAAGCTAACGGAGAGTGATTGAATGACTTCTTGAATCAATTCCATATAGTTATGTAGAAGTTACAGATCCTAAAGGTGACATAGTGCTGATGGCGTTGATCAGGGGGATTCATCCCGATATGGAGTTTAGGGAATGGTTGGAAAGGAAGCCCCCATCGACAATGGATGCTTTCTATAGAAAAGCTGATGAGTACTTACGCTTGGAGGAAGCCTGCAAGCATCCACGAAGGAGTGGTAGTGGGAATTTAGGCAAAGTGATACAAAACAATGTTGCTATAAAGCAGTCCGAAGGAATCTCTGGAAATGTTGATGTGAATGTCGATAACCAAAACAATAATCGAAAACATAGCGATGATGGGGTTAACAAGAAGACGTCAGATAACATGAATCGTATTAGGACTCCTAAGTAAGATAGCTATACCGAACTGAATAACTCATTAGAGATCTATGTTATCGCTTAAGTGCTAAATGCATGTACGGCGCTTAATTTTTTAAAATGCAATAGAATTAAGTAATTAACGCTTAAGCGCGCTTATCTATGCTTTGCTTAAATTTAAGTGATGATTAAGTGCTACTAAGGAAAAAATATATTATTTCTAAAATAAGGAATGAGGTTATAACATAAAAGCGACATTGCCCAACAAAATTTCCTCATTTTCTATCATACAGGCTGATGGAGTGGGAGTAGTTTTTTACATTAAGATATGACTATTTATTAGACAAATGTGCACGGTTTGTACTTAATTCAAATACACTTAATTTTAATGAATAATGAAAGTCAAATCTTACTTTTGTAGCCTATGAATTTATAGGTTAATATAAAAGTAAAACTTTACTTCTTTATGATTAATTCATGCATACACGGACAACGATGCACTTAATATAGTCTCTTTGCATAAATTTATATTAATACGAATAATGTACACACAAAAATTAAGTAGCGCTTAGGTTCGATGCTTAAGCGATGCTTAAGCAACATTAAGAGAAGCGAGACTTCTATTGCCTCACCTCGCCTAGCGCTTAATATAACACAGTAGAGAATATCCATCCGGCGGATCAAAGTAATGAGCAGTCCAGAAAGCCGGCTCTGAGAGAGTCAACGGAGAAGGAGAGAAAGACAGGCGAGTTCTGCAAATTCCATGAAAACCACTATCACAATACCAATGTGTGCAGACATTTGCGGGATATGATTGAGGAGTTGATTCGCAAGAAAAAGTTACAGCAATATATGAAAGCCCCATAGGATGGTGGGCAAGGAAACTCTAATGTCCCTGGGTCGTCTTCCCAATGGAGGCAAGCTAAGCCCGGTGCTGATGCATTCAGTCGGTTAGAAAAACAGTTGGTAATTAATACAATTATCGATGGGCCACACCCAACTGATAAGAGTCTAGCTGAGATAGACAGATATGTTGGTGCAATAAAACAAGAGGAAAGTGAAAATTGCTTCGCTGTTGAAGATGGGACTCTGGCAAAATAATGCAGAACGATGACTGATTATATTGTTTTCTGTAATAGAGATGCTGATGGAGTGGAAGCTCCAATGATTGACCCACTCGTGATCACAGCTACGATTGGTCCAGCTATTTTTCGGAAGGTGCTTGTTAACTGTGGGAGTTCAGTCAATATCTTGTTTAAGAAGGCTTATGATCAAATGAGGTTAGAGGAGAAGGATTTGAAACCTTGTAATTCTTGAATACAAGGGTTCAACGGGATGGCTAGTGGGTCGATTGGATATGTATAATTACTGGTGGTACTTGGCGAGGGCGACCACAAGAGAGAGCAAGTCGTGCCTTTTTTGGTGTTGGATAATTACTCGGCTTACAATGCATTTCTAGGCCGACTGGCTTTGGCTGAGTTCAGAGCAGCCATGGCACCTTAGTGTTTGACTATGAATTTTCCTACATAGAATGGCATAGGGATTATTCAGGGAGATTGGGTAACTGGCCGCAAATGCTACATCACCGAACTAAAGGAGGCAAGGAGAAAGGAGAAAGGAAAAAATGTAAAGGGGACCCTTAGCATTAAGGCTTTGGATGCATACCAACTACCGCCTAAGCCCCATCTCGGCCAGCCTAGTCGGTTCCATGATGAAACAGATCAACGTAAAGAGCTAGAAGGTGGAAAAGTAGCTCCCGTCGAGTTGATGATCGTTGTTCCGATCTGTCAGGATGATCCAAATTGGGTCCTAAAGGTCAGATTGCGGCTTGATATAAGAGTGATGAAGGAGATGGTTGGTTTTCTCTGGGCAAATCTGGATGTGTTTGCTTGGACACACTCGGATATATATGGGATCTTGCCGGAGATAGCAAGGCATGCATTAAATATAAGTCCCAAATGTGTTCCTGTGAAGCAGAAACGCCGCAGCCTAGGTCTGGAGAGATCCGCTACACTCAAAGAAGAGGTGGATAAGCTGAAGGACAACGGCTTCATCTGTGATGCCTTATACCCGGA
This sequence comes from Allium fistulosum, assembly GCA_030737815.1. Lineage (NCBI taxonomy): Eukaryota > Viridiplantae > Streptophyta > Magnoliopsida > Asparagales > Amaryllidaceae > Allium > Allium fistulosum. Next base: position 1,293,825,606 of record CM060902.1, read on the forward strand.
GCGAGTATCTAATCCTATCTTAGTGAGGAAAGCAAACGGGAAGTGGAGGACATGCATTGAGTATTCTGATTTGAATAAGGCGTGCCCAAAAGATAGCTTTCCACTTTTGAGGATCAATCAGCTGGTGGACTCAACCATTGGACATGTGTTACTTTCCTTTATGGATGCGTATACAACCAAATCTTAATGCATGTTCTGGATTAGGAACACACCGGCTTCATAACTAACCTCGGAGTATTGCCATATGGTTATTCCCTTTAGATTAAAAATGCAGGGGCAACTTACCAAAGGCTCATAAACCATATGTTCAAAGATCAGAATGGACGTTCGATGGAAGTCTATGTGGATGACATTCTCATGAATTCGCAGCATTTGGCAAACCATGTTGATGATCTGGCAGAGATGTTTGGCGTCCTCAAAAAATATGGGATGAAGCTCAATCTCCTGAAATGCTCTTTCGGTGTTGCGTTAGGGAAATTCTTACGCATCATTTTGAACTCCCATGGGATTGAAGCCAATCCGGAGAGAATCGAGGCATTATGACAGAACAAAGCCCCGAAGACGATTAAGGAGATCCAAAGCTTGAATGGAAAGCTCGCTGCCCTGAGTCGGTTCATCTCCGGAGCCACAAATAAATGCATTCCTTTCTTCAAGGTGATTAAGAAAGGAAAAAAGGAACTTTGAATGGAATCACGTGTGTACTGACGCATTCTAAGCTCTGGTGAATCACTTAGAGAAATCATCCATCCTTTTGAAGCCGCTGGATGACGTGGAGTTGTTTATATACTTGGCAATGACGGTGCATGCATTGAGGGCCGCACTTGTGAGGAATCCCACATCCAAGGACTAGTCTATTATATCAGTAAGTGATTGATGAGAGCAGAAAGAAATTATCTGAGGCTAGAGAAGCTTGCATAGTACATGTTGCTCGCTTCGGGAAAGCCGCCCTTACTTTTAGGCTTATCCGATCAAAATTCTCACCAACCAGCCTTTACGACAAGTCTTGCAGCGACTTGAGACTTCTAGAATGCTATTGAAATGGAACATTGGATTGAGCCAATACGATATAACTTATCACCCTCGGAGAGCAATCCAGGGTTAGGCCTTGGTAGATTTCACAGCTGAATTCACTGCATAAGATGATCCTTCGAAGAGCAGTGGTTAGAAAGATACTGGATGGAAGATGTACATGGATGGTGCATCTAATAAATGGTGTTCCGGTGCTGGAGTTGTACTTGCCAATCCCGAAGAACACCCGATCGGTTAAGCTTTGAAGCTCTATTTTCCGACAATAAACAATGAAGCTGAATATGAGGTCTTAATTACAAGACTCAAGATTGCCAAAGAGCTGGGATTAAAGACTTTACACATTTTCCGTGACTCCTAGCTGGTGGTTTGCCAAGTTTGGAAAGAGTTTCAAGCTAAAGGAGCCAAACTAGCTCCATATATAAATTGGGTCCTTGAGCTTCTCAGTGACATCGAATATTACATAATCGCTCATATTCCTAGAGAGGAAAATGATATGCCGATTCACTGGCTAAGTTGGCTAGCTTCGAAGATGCATAGCTCATAGCCTGGTCCTGGTGGAAGTACTATCAATTTGGAGGTTGAGCCCAAAAGGGAGTCATGGATGACTCCTATAAGGGATTATTTGCAGAGAGGAATCCTTTTGAAGAGAAGGAATGAATGACAAAAGCTCCTTCGATAAGTTTCAAGATATATCATGCATGAGGGAGTACTTTACAGGAAGGGTTTCTCTATCCCTATGCTTTGGTGTGTCGCCCGCGACGAGGTCAAGCAGATTCTGAAAGAAGTTCATGAAGGGCCCTATGGCGACTACATTGGGGGGAAAACCATAGCGAAAAAGATCCTCCGCTATGGATACTTCTGGCGAACTATCAACCAAGACACGGCTGGTCACATACGAAAGTGTGACAAGTGCCAAAGATTTGCTAAAATACCGAGAGCCCCACAGATGAAGATTAGTCGAATGGTTAGTCCTTGTCATTTGCAGTTTGGGGGATTGATATCATCGGTATTTTACCGATAACTAAAGGTGGTGCAAAGTACGCCTTCGTTGTAGTTGACTACTTCACTAAATGAGCTGAGACTAACCCGTTGGTCATGATCACCATAAAGAAAGTAATCGACTTTGTTGTCCGAATATCATCTATCATTTTGGAATTCCATAAGCAATCATTACCTATAAAGGGACCCAATTTGACAGTGCATAGTTCAAGGATTTCTACCGTCGGCATCGCATAAAGAAGAGATTTGATGCGGTAGCACATTCTCAGGTGAATTGACAGGTTGAAGTAGTGAATAGAATTATCAAGTCCATTCTTAAAAAACGGTTGGAAAAGGCCAAGGGCAAGTAGGTCGATGAACTTTCATTAGTACTATGGGCTTATCGAACAACTCACAAGTCAACGACTGACCACGCTCCTTTCTCCCAAGCCTACGAATCAAAGGCTATGATCCGGTTGAACTGGAAGTACCCTCTCATCGAGTGATTCACTACGCTCCATGGACTAATGAGAAACTCCTATTAGAGTCTCTTGATATGATCGATGAGAAGCGCGATGCAGCTGAGTTGAGGGCAGCTGCACACTAACACCAAGTCATGCGATATTACGACACCAAGGTCAAGAATCGGACCTTCGAAGTTAGTGACCTGGTTCTTAAATGAATCTTCCCTAGCCATGGAAATTGGGCCCGACCTTGGAAGGTCCATACACAATAGAGTCGAAGCTTGGAGATGGAACTTTCAGGCTTGTGACGATAGACGAGATTCTGCTCCCGAGGGCATGGAATAGCAAGCACTTAGGACGCTATTTCACTTAGAAATAAATTCGTAAACAATTGGCTGGAGCCGTATAATAAGATAGATTCTATCATTTCCCTTCTTTTATGGAATAAAATGGCTTTTCAAGACCAAGACTCTATTTTTCCATTACTTGAGAGTTGTGACTTGACAAACTTAAATAAATCTACATGTGATAAGTAGGTGTGCAGGTACACGGAGTTAGGTGCCAACCAAAACTTTTACGGTTTGTGATAGAACCCACGAAGTTCTTCTTAGTATTTGGAGATAAATACCCGCCAACTCTTATCCTCGGACTAAGGTCAGGAGTATAAACTAAATGGACATGACCCTACCGTCCATTAGCCAACTCTTATCATCGGATTAGGGGAAGGAGTATAAACTAAATGAATGTGATCCGACCGTCCATCAGCAAACTCTTGTCCTCGGACTGGGGGCAGGAGTATAAACTAAATTGACGTGACCCAACTGTCCATCAGCTGACTCTTGTCCTTGGATTGGGGGCAGGAGTATAAACTCAAACCGAATGTGACAAGATCGTCCGTACACTAACTCTCACCCTTGATGTATGGGCAGGACTATAAATCAAAACGAACGTGATACGTCCGTTCACTCGCTACCTCTTGCCCTTGGATTGGGGGTGTGAGTATAAACCCATAGTGAATGTGATAAGAACATCCAATCCTCAACATTTTGCTCGGAGTATGCAAAACAAAAGGTCCATACACGCATAAGATGGATCTTACCAATGAAATTTGAATCGATGCCCAAAGTTAGGTGCGAATGGAAATAAACATCTTGGTTGAGGATGTGTGAACTACATTATTAAGTAGTTAATTTAGAATTAGCATTCGGAATTCGGCGCAATCGAGTATCGTTATCCTGGAAGATGAAACCTATACCATGGTCCTAACTGGTAAAACCTCAACTAATGCCTAGATTTTAGCACTTAGACGATTACTTTACGTTCACAAGAGCGATAAAAGGCCAGAAAATTACATAGCGGGCTAAGGATTTGGTCTGACAATAATAACTAAAAAAATAGATCGCAAGTATATTGAATGGAAAACATATTTATTAAGTACTTAGACAACTCCATGCAAAGAGGTTATGAAACAAAAACTTTGCTATTTAAATGAAATTTGGAAAGCTATGTATAAGTGTTATAGACACTAAAAACAAAAAGCAAAAGCAAGGTTTGAATCCGCACTATATCGACCAAACAAAACAAAAGCAGGAAACAAGAAAAAAGCCTAAGTACTGTTATACAACCAGTATGCACAAAGAAGACAAGCGATCACTTCTTAGGCCTCTTCTTCCTTTTTTCCTCACCTTCTTCTCCATAGAAGGACGTGCACTAGATTCTTCCAAATGCTTCCTCAGTCTTCCCCCTACTTCCTTTTCCTTTGGGTAAAGTGCTCTACGACGATCCAGCAGGCACACTTTGAGTGCTCCCGAGTTGAGGAATGGAGACCGGAATGCTTTGCAAGGATCACACATGCGTGCTTTGAGTGCTGCCAGGAGGAGGGATATGGACCGATGCAAAGATAGTCTACCCGGGTAAGGCGATGGATAGAGGAGGAGGAGTGACTTCCATCTTCTCTTGCTTGATCTCTGTGGCAAGGAGGATGTCCTTCCCAAGTTCCTGCTCAAGCTCGTGCATGGTGGGCCCGATAGGGCTTGAAGACCAAACTAATAACAACATCTTTATCAGTCTAAGTTTCCTGAGTCCCACCAGCTCCTTCATCGAACAAAGCATCAATCATCTGCTTTTCAAGGCTGGGAGTATCTTCAACCGGGATGGTTGGAATCATTGTTGAAGTGGTAACAGTAACTGATTCTATTATAGGCACTTGTAGTCCCAGCTGAGAGTCCTTGTCAGGAAGCGGAGCAATGTGGGACTGAACTGAAGCTTGAGAAACAAAGAGAGAGATTAGCAATGCTAATCGGTGACACATCAACTTTCTGGAATACTGGAAGAGTCAATGAGATACCTTATCTGGTTTGGGAATCTATATGGGCTGTTGTGCAGGCCGAAAGTACCCCTCATGAGTCAAATAGATAACGGTTGGCCTGTGGATCTCAGGCCTCTTAGGATCATACCCAGGATCAGAAGATGAATTTGGGGCAGCCTGGGACTTAAGTGTTTGGCTGGTAGTAACATCATGTAGTGTCGATCTGGAGCATTCACCTAAGTCTTTTTGCACTGTTGTGACTAGCTCCAGATGAAGAATAAGTTGATCATCTTTTAACACTCTGGGCTCGTCTCCCACTAGGATTTCTCTCTCGAGCTGCTCCAAATTCACTTCATCACCCTTAAGATAAGCCTTTTCTTCTTCAGCAATCCACTCCTAGGCAAGGGTAACAATTCTGGGATAATCATCTTTGAAACACTCCATGTTTTGAAATTTGACCACGTTGGCGTTGTACTAGTTCAGTAGTGGTTCAAACTTCTCCATCACATGCTTTTTTGCTCGTTGTTCCATGGCCTCAACCTCTCTTTTGACAAGTACGTCAACATCTCTAACACATTTGAGCACTTTGTCTTTCTCTTCCTTGGCATCGAGCAACTCATCATAATAACTCTGAGCTTATTGGAGTGCTTCATCTTTCTCTTTTGTTTCATGCTCAAGCTTAGTCTTTAGTACAGCTGCATTTTTGTTTGCAGTATCCTTCTCGATCACCAGATCATGGTTTCGATAGAAGGCTCTCTCCATCTCATCTCGATGCTTAATTCTCTCCTCATCGAGCGCCCTCATGGCATCCTTGGCTTTATTCTCGGCTTCATCTTGAATTTTCCTCAACTTTTCAACTTCGAGATCAAGGTGAGCTATAAACCTTTTGTTATCGGCCTCGATGAGCTTTTGATTTTCAATCTCTAGCTGCTTGTCCCTCGAGAATCTGGAAATGTTTTCAGCTACCTTTGTTTAATCATTATACTAGTTGTAAACATCGACCATACAATTGATGGTCAAATTTTGGACATCGGGAGGGATTCTTTTCAAGTTAGGCACAAATATAAGACATCGGATCAAATGTTTGGAAATTCTTCCTTTAGTTTGGCCATTCGGGTATTGGTCATAAGCTATTCCTCCGTAGAGATAAATGGGCCTATAGCAATTTCTATGCTAGGCCTATGTTCTGAAGTTTCAAAGCCACTCTTGTGATGCCTGCGGTCGGAGGATCGAATGGAGTGAGATGGCACTGGGGGTTGCACATTGATGGAAGTTGGAGGTGGAACATGAGAAGCATCACTAGGCAGGATGTCATAACGAAGATCAGGTTTTTTGTCCGGACCCCTAGGAGGAGGTGATCTAGACCTAGGGCTACGCTTGGAAGCAGAGTCATGTGATGAGCAATCTTTATCGTAACTGCTTCTATCTCGATCGTCTCTACTTGGCTAGAGCGATAGCCTGACTCATAATCGCAACCACTTCCCTAATGGTATGAACTCGACCGAGGCCTTTGTACTAGGATGCTTTCTCCTCCAGAGAACGATACATGTATCTCCTTTTCTCCATGCATCCTACAAGGAAAACAAGAACAAGTTAGATCCAACAAGTAAGGACACAAGTCAAGCGCAATTGCGTGAAGCGCACGTATGTGTAAGTATCCTAGTGTCCCCCCAACGGGCCGTGAGTTGGAATTTTGCTCATGGGAGTGATCTCTCCCATACTTGTAGGTATGAAGTCCTTATCAATGCGAATGAGGAAGTCAATGCCCTTAATATTAATATGAATGATGTCAAAAGAGCCAAACTCATCAGGGATTGGCCATAAGCCAGCAAGTGTGCTTATCGAGGGAAGAGTTCGAGTTTTCTCTACATTTGTGACTAGTGGCAGTTGGGTAGAAGTCTTGGCCTTGGAGATTTTCACGTTTAACCTCTTCCTTGGAGTAGATGGTTGATCGTCCCTAGATTATTCAGGCTGAGACTCATGACCTGCATCAATTTTACCTTGGCCAGCCTCACCACTTTCACCAATAATTTTGCCTTCTTCGACGTCTTCCAGTACTTGTTTAATATTTTCTTCAACTCTAGCTCCAAGACTTAGGACTAGGGGAAAATCTAGATCAACCTTACCTCCTCCGAGCGAGTTGTTATCATCATCGTTGTCATCGTCACCACCAGAAGCTATTTGGACGATGCCAGTACTGCGGCCTTCTTCTAACAAGCCGTAGGCAAGAAGATTTTCATCTGATAAGAGAGTTTTGATATATAACTCTTGCTAGAACTACCATAAAAGTGTTAATGGCATCTGAAAGTACTGAGCTATTGTGTCACATCGGAATATTTGGATAGTAAAGTAAGTACATGAGTTAAGCCTACATACTCTAAGGCAAATTCGTACAATATAAATGAGATGTAACTTATGTTTGGATATCCATATTCGAGCAAACCCGAGTGGACAGTGAATGTAGACGCTCAATCTTAATGTAGCTCAACATGTTCATGCTTCAATAAATACTACACAACCTCTTATCGGTTCCAAGTAAATCGGAGACGGACTATCTTTTCACTCTTGAATCTATACATGTATCGGATCTCCTCATCGTTGGGTACTCGGTTCAAGTGCTCGGAGAAGACCATATATGTTCTAAGGAGGAAAGCATAGCTGTTCAATGCATCAAAGTCAAGTGCATGAAATTTAAGACTCAGTAGACAAACTAGTTGAATGGTGGGATGCAACATGCCAAACATATATATCTATTACAGGCAGTGTATCCTTCTGGAGGGTTGTGTGGCCTTTGATGATGGGAAGGAGCTAGAACGTCTTAAATGGGAATCCTGTGCTTCCCATATGTTATGCGAAGCGATCCTTCATCGATTTTGGAAGCAACAGAATCAATAAGATCATCTAATATTATAGATTCCTCAAGTGTGCCGGTATTGGATCTATTTCTGGCCCACCTACCAGCTCTACTGGATTCTCTGGAACTTGTTGTTTAACTTGATGATTTTCAAGATTGTGTTGCTCGGCCTGCTAAGTTTGTTGTTGTTCCTGCTGAATTGGAGTTTGTTGTGCATGCTTTACCAGAGTTTGTTTGGCATGTAGAGTCGTAGTTGAACTTGACTTGGCATCGGATTCAACATATCTCAAAGTGGATGTACCTGTGGCTTGAGCAGCAAGACATTTGGAACATCTATGTTCCATTTCTATAAAATAACTCGATTGATAATCAATATTAGAAGATTAAATGAAAGCTGTACCCCCCGTGCAAAAGTGGATTCTAGTGCGGTGTCGTGCGGTGTTATGCAGTTCAAGTTTCTGATATTATTTGACAGTTCGTTTTTAAATTCTGCATATCACTCGATGTGACCATCATCGCTGACCGTCCCAACAAGCTATATATCATTGGACATGCTTTGGAAAAGGCTCAAGATCAAGAAGAAGACATTGGTTCACAAGGCAAGATTCTCATATGAGCCAAAAATCTAGAAAAAAATGTCTAAGTGATGGAGTTGCACAACTCCAACACCTAAAAGAATTTCCATCCCTCTTCTTCCACCTTCACCCTTACCCAAACCACAACCGTCGACCGAGGCCTCATCCATGACCAAGCTTGCCTAGTTCCATTCATGTCCACGGTCTAGCACTGCCACCTACTTATGCAATTCCGAGCTCAGGTAAGGATCGAGTCAGTTTGCAAAGTGGAGGCTAAGTTTCAGGTCCATGGGGCTAGGTCTAACAACAGCGAGGCGAATGATGTTAAGTGTAGGCAGGAGTAAGCGACGGCAGTCCTAGGTTCGAGTGGAGGCAAGAGTTTGGTTCAAAGTTCAAGATTTTAATGGTAGATTGAAGCTTAGGTCGGTAGTTAGCAACACAAAAGTGAAGAGGAAGTGAAGTTGTATGGGTTATATACCCACTTTGGAACCGAAAGTATAGGCAATGAAGTTGGAGAATTTTCTCCAAACTATGGAGTCGGTACTGACCCAAGATTTAAAGGTCGGCACCGAGTCCCAAAATTAAAAAAAAAACTCAAATGATATATATGTATGGATATACATCTATGTGTATACATGTGATGGACTATGTATGTGCATTCATTCCTACTAGGGAACATGCCCTTGAATAAGTGTACATACCTATATTCAATATCCGACTACCAAAATCAAAGGAAAAATCAAATTCAAACCCGATATATCCATGGATGGAATCAGCTTAAGATCCTCAGGTTCAAAATGACATATTATGAGGACATGTTATAGATTTATAATCCCGGGTGCTGGTAGGGCATCGTAAAGGATGACAATGGACATAAATTTCCATAAAAACGTTTCGCAAGAAGGATAACGACCATTCGATACTCAGAGTGGAGTCCTTCACAGCAATTCCGACTTGTCTCGATTCAAAGCACATCACGTTAGAAACAAGATGTACTTTGGAGAGGCAAGTGTTGTCTAGCCTTTCGACCATGCCATATTCGGACAAACTGGATGAGTCGAACTTGGAGTTATCAAGGTAGAAAACCCAAAGAGATAGCCCAAGAGTCCAAAAACGAAGCACAAACAAAGTCGAAAGGACAATGACATAACAACCCAAGATCAAAGCAGCATGGGTCCACGCATATTATAGGTCGGTACCGACCACTACCCATAGGTCAGTACCGACCCATATTTCATCCACTTAGGGGACCCACCTTTTGTCAACTAGTCCTACTTGATGCCAAGAGCCTATTTCTAATGTCGTTTTGTTGATTCAACATAATTCTTCATCGATCTCCATGAACACCTAAAGCAGTTACTTTGTTCTTCCATAACTCCATCATTTGGACCCAAAAGCAAGCTAACATTGGTGCAAACAACTATGGAATCATGAAGCTAACCACTAGATGAGCCAAGATGAAGAGTTGAGGACAGCCATATTGGCCATTCTATGGGTCAGTAATGACCCCTAACCTTGGAGTTGAACTGAACCATACAAACTAATGAGTTAGCACCTACTTTCTTGGGAGAATTAGTCTAAGATAACGACTTGGAGATATTTTGTAAGATATTTTAGGCCCCTACCTCTATAAATAGAAGGGTAGGGCTCATTTTTTAGGATCTTTTGGCTCTAGTTCCTCCCTACTCTATATTCTTGTAATTCTGAAAATCTAAGTGTCAGAGTTGTATAGACTCCTAAGAACTTTTGCCTCTAAGTCAGATATAAGCAATAAAATCTTAAAGTGGACGTAGGCCTTGCTTTGCCAAACCACTATAAATGATTGTGACTTGTTTATTTCTCATTTTCATTTACATTTCATATTTTATTCTCTACATAAACTTCTATTTTATTCTCTGCATAAACTTCTAGGTATTTGTGCCATTTTTGGTTTAAACATATGCCAATAAGTTAAGGCATAACGCCAGAAGCCAAGTGGTCTTTTGTAGCCTTTGGAAGTTCCAGTATGAAAATGGGATTCAGTTTCGATAAACATTCATAATGGTTTGCCTAGGATGAGAGCCGAGAATGAAAATATATGAGTTATGGTTGATAGGTTAATTAACAACGCCCATTTCATTCTAGTAAAATCCACAAGAACAGCAACCATGTTAGTCGAAATGTATGTTAAGACCATAGTGATACTTCATGGAATTCCAAGTACTATAGTAAGACCGAGACTCATTATTTGATAGTGCATTTTGGAAATCTGGGTGCATTGGCTTCAGAGCTATGTAGGAGTAACACCCGTCATCCACAAACAGATGATTAGATCGAGAGAGTCAACCGAGTGCTAGAAGATTTTCTAAGAGTGCGTGTGCTAGACTTCGGTAGATCATGTGAGGATCACTTATACTTACTGGAATTTTCATATAACAATAGTTACAGACCTAGTATTGGAATAACACCTTTTGTAGCATTGTATGGGTGACTATATAACTTGCTAGTAAGTTAATGAGAGACGAGAGATAAACTCGTTTTAGGTACGAATCTTGTAAGAGAAGCATTATAGAAAGTCAAATTGATTCGACAAATGTGATGACCGCCCTACATCAACGGTACCCAATATAACTAACGTGCGATGTAGATGTGTTCGACTGATGTAGGGTGATTGTCAAGGGTTGGAAAAAAATAGAACATCACAGAACCTTTCGTATATCTCATAGTGCATCGAATAAAAAATAATAATCACCACATATATAAAACAGAAGAGACAGTAATAACTAAGTGAACCAAATACAGAGCGTAGATCCACAGATTTATACAACATAGTAATAGAGTTTATAAAAAGAGGTAATAAACCCAAATAGATTGTCTCATAATAGTAAAGAAAACACTGTCTAGGCTCCATAGTGTTGCACATCGGAATAAGCATAATATCCATGTATAATATGAGAAAGCTCCATCATGCTCGTCCTCTACACAGCCAATGTGTACACCTAGACCTGCTATCTAGTCTACTGATTTAAGAGTACCTGAGATAATAAGAAGCATAGTATAAAACCTCAAGTCAGACAACAGTCTGGTGTGAGCGATAAATGAATCTCAAAATACAATACGAGTCGATATAGGTATAAAAATCATACATGACATGTACATGCATCCAAAGAGTTAGCACATAACATTTATAATATGCTACTCTACTATCATCATCAAAATGTACTACGTCCTAGGTACTGTATCAGGTGTCTAGGTATCCACATCCTAAATTCCTACATAAGGTGACATCCATAGAGTGAGACTGTGGGAAAAAGAAAACATAACATCCATCAAACAATCCTTACTATCACTCAATGTGCTTAGATATAAGAGAGCTCGTATGGCACGATCATAAGCCAGAGACCCAATCAAATATCAGTACCATGGTGTTCAATCCATGCCACATCGTAAGGCCATGAAATAGACTCATGGTCATAAGGTCCATGGTAGGGTCGTAAGGTCCGGACACGGTCATAATCCAAGTGGACGTCGCCACACACCCCCTCTAAATGAGAACATAGGAAACCTGTGAGTGTCTACGATCTCTTTGCACGTGCTATCATAATGGAACATAGTCATGATTCCATTCTACCCATGTCCATAGTGGAACACAGTCATAAAACCACTCATGAGCTCCCTTCATTGAACCTGCCCTCTGAATCATCACATCGGCTCCAATCATTGAGCCACTACCATCAAAACCTAACTCCATTTTCTATCGAGTTACCATCCTCAAAGTCTCAAAGCTTTCATTAAGCTACTACATCACCATCAGTCCCCAAGCAAAAGAAAAAATGCCTTCAGCATAACATACAAGCCTACACTTCCCATCTTGTAAGTTCCATCCCGACCTAGGCAAGATACAAAGGTTGGTACAAACATCAAGCGCTCGATACCGAGCTGTATTTTGAACTCCAACTTGTTCTTTTGACTGCTACTTACGCTTCTCTTTCTAAGCCCAAGTCACCATGTCGAGAAATAAGTCTATCTCTTCTTTGGTCGGTACCGACCTAAGCACTTAACCAAATTTTTGATCCTCAACTTCCCAAACTTCACCCCATTCATGACTCGAAGCCCAAGCCCATAGCGCTCATGTATTTTCCCCAAGCAAGCCCTAAAGTGAAGTCCCACCAGGCTGATTTTGGCCATCACTTGAACTCTAAGCCTTTCCCTAACTTGCCCAAAGCTAACCCCAAGTTCTCTACCAAATTTCCCAAAGCATGACTCAAAGCAAGATTCCCACTGACCATATTTTAGATCATCATCGACCAATTTTCCTCCACCCAATTTTTCTACGACTGGAAGTGTGATCTCCCCACATCCTCTAGAACCCAACCCCCAAGTTTCGTCCAATTCTGGTCACTCTTGCATTCGATTTGCCCAATTCGACAGCCTCTTTGCTAACTACCTAAAAGCACTAGCAGACCGTATTAAAACACAACATACAAAACATAAATATCATCCATACATCTATATGCACATGCAATTCATCAAAACATGATAATCATACAAATCATATCATAGATCTAACTTTTACACTAGCATGTCAATATGATCAAAAGGGGTTGCAAAACCATCTAAACACCATTTTAAATTATTTTAATTTCAGTTATAAACATGTATAAAGGTGTGATTAAAGTTTTAAAACATTCTACGATCAAAATAATGTTAGAAACATTAATTTTAACTATATCGAAAAAATCATAGATGTTGAAAATGTCCGTAAGAGTAATTTTCCAAAATTTCAAAGTCATGCGACCCTATATGAATTAAATAATAATATTTTACGATCCTCTAGTACGTAAAACTCTACCTCCTTTAGGAATTTCACCCCTGAAATCCCTAAACAAATCAAAGAATAGTCAACTATAGTTCACCCGCATGCCAAACAATCATATGCAACAATCAAACATCTCAAGCAAGCAGTCATGTAACCAATAGTCTAGAAAAATCTATCATGTAACCAATAGTCTAGAAAAATCTATCCCAGCATGCAAGGTACTAAATTATCCTGTATGACACCAAAATGAAAGTAAAATGCAATATACGGTAGGCCTTACCATGCAAAGAGCACCGGATATGTAGCCCTTATGCTTTACTCGGTTTCCCATGTGTAATCGCCTTCACTTTCGCCCCATTAAACCTTCACTGTCTCCATCATCATCCTCCTAAACTATTTCGTATCGTGTCTGATAATACGAACCAGCTTATGTGGTCTTGAAGCTTCTAGTTCAATCTCAATATCATCAAGTTGATCCGGTGCAATTGTCATGCTTGACTCGTGCACAAACTTCTGTAAGTAAAAGATGCGGAAAACGTTGAGCACGCCCTCCATCTTCTGAGGTAAGTCGACTCTATATGCTAGGTTCCCAATCCTCTCTACTATCGAAAAAAGACTTATGAATCTCAGCACCAACTTCCCATTACTATCGAATCGAATAACATTTTTCAATGGAGAAATCTTCACAATCACCATATCACCAATAGAGGACTCTAAATCTTGATGTCCTTTATCAGCGTAACTCTTCTGCCCATCATGAGAAGCTTTCTTTTTTATTAAATGATCTCATTCTTCTTCAAGGTTTCTCTAATCGTATCTGCGCAAGTATCAGTTTCTCGCCCGTCTTCTACCAACATGAAGGAGCATTACATGGTCAGTCATACAATGCTTCGTATGGTGCCATACCGATATGAGACTGGTAGTTATTGTTGTATGTGAACTATACTAAATGCAAATGATCGTCTTATAAGCCTTCAGAATCGAATATGCAATCCTGCAAGAGATCCTCCAATAGACATTTCAGTCTCTCGATATACCCATCATTTTGTAGGTGATAAGTTGTACTGAGATGCAGCTCGGTCCCTAATGCCTCTTGTAAGCTCTTACAAAACCAAATAGTGAACAAAGGGTCACGGTCACTCGCAATGTTCTTCGACACACCTTAGAATCACACTATCCACTTCACATACAACTCGGCCAATTTGGATGTCGTTTTAGTAGACTTGACGGGTACGAATCAGACACTCTTCATCAATCTATCGACTATGACCAAATGTTATCGTACCTTCCTCTGGTCCTCAACAATTCATCTATAAAGTCCATCGATGTTTGCTTCTATTTTCATTTGGAAATTTCAAGTGATTATAGCAATCTACTTGGCTTCTTTTACTCTACCTTCAACAATTGGCAGTTCATACACTTTTAGATAAATGCCCCGACACCCTTCTGCATCTCTTCCAAATAATAAGTCTGCTTTATATCACGGTACATCTTATTACCATCGAGATATATAGTCAATCTCGAATGATGACACTCTTATGGTACTTTATCACTTAACCCATGACATCAAGTACGAGTAATCTTCCATCCTTACGAAGCTAACTACCTGGGCCAAGTCTGCAACGCTTCATATCTTCAAACCTTATGCCTTCTTCTATTTTCACCATAATCTTAAGTAGTTTAGCATCTCACCTTTGACTAGTACCGATCCGCTTAATCAAAGCCGATTTGATCGTCAAACTCGCTAACATCTCTGTCTTTAACTCACAATAATGTCTAAAGACATAGCCAGCGATATAATCCAACTGCTTCCACTCTAGGGACACCGCTCCTAAACTGGCATGTGTTCTACTCACTACATTTCCCTTACCAGGTGTATAGGAAATGTCAAATTCATAGGAGGCCTAGAACTCCAACCATCGTTGTTGGTGAAAGTTGAGATCCTTTAGAGAGAAAACGTACTTTAAGGATTTGTGGTCCATAAACAGCTCAAACCTTTCTCCTAATAAGTAATACCTCCAAATCTTCAAAGCAAACAATATCGCCGCCAACTTCAAATCATGAGTAGGTACTTCCTCTCGTGCGGCTTAAGCTGTTGACTAGGTATGCAATAACTTTCCCATTTGCATCAATATCTCACCTAATCAATCTCATTCCCTTTCGGAATGGTCAATACTAGTACACTCATCAACCTCTCCTTCAGACTCACAAATGCGTGCTTACACTTCGCGTCCCAAATAAAAATCTGATTATTCTTTATTAAATTGGTCAACGATGCTGCTAGTTTGGAGAAGTCCTTCATAAAATGTCTATCGTATCTTGCCATCCCTAAGAAACTACTCACATCAATAGCATTCTTGGGTTGGTTCCAATCCCGAACCACTGCCACCTTGGCAGGATCAACTGTAATGCCCTGCTCAAAGACGACATGACCCAAGAATCTTACTTCCCTTCTCCAGAAGTGGCACTTTGGGAACTTCACTCTCAACCTGTGCTCCCTCAACACTCCCAGCATAATATTCAAGTGTATCTTGTGTTCCTCTTATGGCATGAAGTAGACCAGAATATCGTTCATGAACACAAGCACGGTCTTTTTCAACTTATCCCTGAAGACACGGTTCTTGAGATCAACAAAGTATGTCGAAGCATTGGTTAGCTCGAACAGCATAAGCAACCAATCATAGAAACTAGACGGCGTATGAAATGTGGTGATCAGCACACTGTCCTTCACTACATTCGGTTGGTGAAAACCTATTACAAGATCTGTTTCCACTCTAGGAACTTTGCACCTAAACTGGAATGTCTACTACTCAATACATTAACGACTACATTCCCCCTACCGAGCATATAGGAAATGTCAAAGTCGCAGGAGGCCAAGATTTAGAACCATCGTTGTTGTCGAAGGTTTAGATCCATTTGGGAGAAAGTGTATTCAAGGATTTGTGATCTATGAACAGCTCGAACCTTTCTCCTAATAGGTAATGCCTCCAAATCTTCAAGGCAAACACCATTGCCACCAACCCTAAATCATGAGTTAGGTACATTTTCTCATATGATTTCAGTTATCGACTAGCAAGGTGACAACTTTTCCCCTCTACATAAACAACGCACCAAGTCCAGTACCATAGGCATCTGTGTATACTGTCAGCTCCTCATTCCTGCTCGAAATGGTCAATACCAGTGCACTCATCAACCTCTCCTTTATACTTACAAACGTGTGCCCATAGCTCGCGTCCCAAATAAAGGTATGATTCTTCACAATTAAATTGGTCAACATTGCTACTACCTTCGAGAAGTCCTTGATAAAATGTCTATAATATCCTGCCAATCCTTGGGTGTTTCTCACATCAGTAGCATTCTTGGGTTGGTTCCAATCCTAAACAGCTACCACCTTGGCAGGATCTACTGCGATGCCTTGCTCAGAGACCACATGACCCAAGAATCTCACTTTCCTCCTCTAGAAGTGACTCCTCAAAAACCTTAGTTTCAACATTTGCTTCCTTAACACGTTAAGCACAATCCTCTAATGCGTCTTGTGTTCCTCCTCCATCCTATAATAGAAAAAATATCATCCACAAACACAAACACAAACTTGTTCAGTTGATCCTGAAGATGCGGTTCATAAGATCAACAAAGTATGCTGGAGCATTAGTTAGCCCGAGTGGCATAAATAAACACTCATAGAAACTAGATAGCATACAAAATGCGATGATCGACGCCCACTCTTTTGCTACTCTCAATTGGTGAAAATCCATCACAAGATCCAAGTGAGAGAATACCTTTGCATCATGGAGCTAATCGAAAAAATCATTAATACGTGGGAGTTGATACTTTATCTTCCTCGTCACCTTATGCAGCTCACAGTAATCTACTCATAACCTCAGAAAACCATCCGCCTTAGTGGCGAACATTTTAGGAGCGCCCCAATCGGATATGCCCCTATGGATGAATCCTCGTTTCAACAGATCATTCATTTTCACCTCCAACTCCTTCTGCTCTCTGGGTGCCATATGCCTCAAAGGCATAACTATCGATCTGGCATGCTTTATTAAGTCTATTCGGAACTCAATCTTTTGATGTGGCGATAATCCGATCACCTCCTCAAACACATCCGGATACTCTCTCATGATAGGCACAGATGACAACTCATCCTATGGAACCTCGATTGAGTATAGAAAGCTAACAATAACATTATTCCCTGGCAGGAAGCCAATCACTACCGTTCGCCCCTCCACAACCCCAATCATCACCAACAACTTCTCGCAATCCACCACTACCGCATACTTCCTCAGCCAGTCCATCCCTGCTACAATCCTAAACCCAATGAAATTCAAAACAAAGCAATCACAAACAAAAGAGCATTCATGACTCGATAAGACCAAACCACGACAAACCATACATAGGCTAATGGAGCCTCCAACAGGGTTCGTCACAATCAAAGGTCAATCAACCGGCTTGGATTTCAATCCTAGTCTATCTACCTGGTCACTAATATAAAAGAATGTGAAGTCTCGGTATCGAACAAAACACATATAGGAACATCATAAATGTAAAGCATACCTTAATAACAACGCTCTTCCCCTACTCCTTCTCCGAGGGAGCATTCGACAAAGTCGGGATAGCATACAAAGAATACACCTATTTTTGCTTTATCGGCTCAGGATAATTCTTTTGAATATGCCCAATCTGGTTACAATTGTGGTACTTCCTTCCTTCAACTTTACAATCTTTAATAAGGTGACCCTTCTCCCCACATTTATAGCAAGTAGGCTCCCACGTTCCCTTCTTTTTGCTACCCTTACCCTGTAGCTATTTTTTCTTACCAACTGATTTGGACTTAGGGTATAAACTCTCCTGGCGAAGAGCTTTCTCGATAAGTCTTTCAAATGGCTCATCAAAATGACTTAACAACTTCTCCCTTTGATAATCGCTGTCATTCTTCCTTAACGGAGTGTTGATGAAGGACATCTCATATTTTAACAAAGCTCCAAATTCAACAATGTATTCAGAGATAGATGTATCCCCTGCTTTAAATCAGCAAATTTCGTGAATAGCACCAGCTTCTATGCATCCAGGATGAACTTCTTGAATCGGGTTCTGAACTGGTCCAAGTAAACTGATCCTCGAGTGTAGCAACTCTAATAGCATTCCAACAGTTCATGGCTCTTCCTTGAAGTTGTCGAAAAGCCAACCTCTTCCTCATAGCATCATCCAATTCAAGGTCATCAAAAATCCTTTCGCGAGTGTCCAACCAATCTTGAACTTCCATAGTTGATTCCGTTCCTTGGAATGGTTTGCCACCAAGACTGGTAAAATCCTTATTCAGCTAAGCGATATCAACTTTGGGTGCGTACATTTGAGCACCACCACCAACAGTAGCATTTGGAGCAGTCGCTTGGTCATTTTCTAGCATGTTTTCCATTATCACCTTGAAATTCACCTGCAAGTAGGGTTAGTAGCCCCCAAACGTGCTCCTTCTTCGAATCCATTAATGGAGTTCCTCAAAAGGTTTCTTGTATGCCGGCTTGTTCTTGATCGATAACAAGAATGATCAGTCTCTTATAAGAAAACTATATCAATGATACTTGTGTGTGCATGCAACTTATATATTATACACACACACACACTACCTTATAGCTTTGAAAACAAAATATATAACAAGTATGTTCTCTCTCATGTATGTGTGTGTGTGTGTATATATATATATATATATATATATGACAACTTCTTTCCTATCTCTATTGGACTATGGTATCAACTTAGGTTAATCGCGTAACCTAGAGCTTTGATACCAAATGTGACACCCTGCCTACACCACCGACACCCGATATAACTTAATAGTGTGATGCTGACATGTCCGGTCGATGTAGGGCAATTGTCAAGGGTTGAAAAGAAATAGAATATCGCAGAACCAGTCGTATACCTCACGACACATCGAATAAAATATAATAATCGCCACAAATATAAAACTGGATAAATAGTGATAACTAAGTGAACCAATATCAGAGCACAGATCAATAGAGTTATACAACATAGTAATAGAGTTTATACAAAGCGGTAATAAACCCATATAGACTGTCGTGTAATAGCAATGCGAACACTATTTAGGCTCCATAGTGTTGCACAACAGAATATGCATTATGTCCATATATAATACGAGAAAGCTCCATCATGCTCATCCTCTGCACTGCCATTGCATACACCTAGACCTATTATCTAGTCTACTAATTTAAGAGTAACCGAGATAATAAGAAGCAAAACATAAAACCATGAGTCAAACAATAGTCTAGTGTGAGCGATAAATGAATCTCAAAATAATATATAAGTCGATATAGTAAGGAACAAAAGGTATAAGAATCATACCTAAATTATCCCTGCATTTAAAGAGTTAGCACATAACATCTACGGAGAAGACAATCAAAGCAAACATAACATCCATCAAACAATTCTCACTATCACTCAATGTGCTTGGATATTAGACAACTCGTATGGCAAGATCATAAGCCAGAGACCCTATCATATCTCGGTTGCATGGTGTTCAATCCATGCCACTTCGTAATGCCAGCAAATAGACCCATGGTCATAACTTCCAGGTTAATCTAAGATCATAAGATCTGGACACAATCATAGTCTAGGTGGGTGTCCCCACGTACCCCTCTAAACGAGCATACAGGAAACCTCCAAGTGTATACGATCCATTTACACATGCCTTCATAATGGAACACAGTCATAATTCCATTCAGCCCGTGTCCATAGTGGAACATAGTCATAATTCCACTCATGAGCTCCCTTCATTAAACCCGCCCTTTGCAACATCACTTCGACTCTAATCATTGACCCACTATTATCGGAATCTAACTCCATTTTCTATCGAGTTACCATCATCGAAGTCTCGAAGCTTTCGTTATGCTACTACATCACCATCAGTCCCCAAGTGATTGAAAAAACCCCTTCAACACGACATATAGGGCCTACACTTCCCCTCTTGGAAGTTCCATCCTGATCTAAGCAAGAAACATAGGTCGGTACCGACCTCAAGTACTCGATATCGAGCTGTATTTTGAACCCTAACTTATTCTTTTGACTTCTACTTGAGCTCCTCTTTCCAAGACCAAGTCCCCCTGGTGAGAACTAAATCCACCTCTTCCCTAGTTCAGGTAGGTACCACCTGAACCTTAACAAAAATTTTGATCCTCAACTTCCCAAGTTTTACCCCATTCATGACTTGAAGACAAGCCCAAAGCACTCACATATTTCCCCCAAGCAAGCCCCGAAGTGAGGTCCCACTGAGCTAATTGTGGCCATCACTTGAACTTTATGACTTTCCTTAACTTGCCCGAAGCTAACCACGAGTTCTCCACCAAATTGCCCAAAGCACGATTCAAAGCAAGATTCCCACCAACCAGTTTTCCTCCACCCAGTCTTTATATAACTTGAAGTGTAAGCTCCCCACATCCTCCAGGACCTTTCCCCCAAGTTTCGTCCAATTTTCTTAACTACCTAAAAGCATTAGCAAACCATATCAAAGCACAACATACAAATACGAAATATCATCCATATACATCCATACACACATGCAATTCATAAAAACATGACAATGACAAAAATCTTATCATAGATCTAACTTTTATAATAGCACGTTAATATACTCAAAAGGGTTGCAAAACAATTTAAGAATCATTTTAATTTCGATTATAAACATGTATGAAGGTGTGATTAAAGTTATAAATGTTTTATGATCAAAATCATGTCTAAAACCTCAATTTTAACTATATGGATAAGTATAGAGTAGTGAGGGATCAAGAATCACTCACTGATTACCCAAATTACTAATTTAATCTATAAATCAGAAATGGAAAACATGGAGAACGAATTCGAATCAGCTAAAAATGATAATATCCAATCCTTCTATGCCAATTACCCTTTTAATGATGATTTAGGTTAAGATCAATAAGAATAAGGTAAATTTTTTGATTAAATTAGGATTAATGAAGGTTTAGGATTTTATTGGGAAGTTGGAAATGTGATTGAAGATGTCCTATCCACTTTAATTTGGTGAAAATCTTGAAATTAACTAGTGGGCTTAGGTTTGGACCTAATTAATGACCAATTAATTCTGGCCAGCAGCAGCCATACCTTAAAACATCCACAACATTCTAACAGTAAGTTTGTGAGACTGTTATGACTACTCTACAAAATGGGAAACCGTCATCTTGAAGTAATGGAAGTGGTTTCAGACCCTAACTACACTCCTATCAAAAGTCATAGTCCATACAAGATTTTCAGGATCAAAATGGTCATATAGAAATTCGAAAAAAATCATGTATGTGGAAAACTTCTCTAATAGTCATTTCCCAAAATTTTAGAGTCAAACGACCCCATATAAATTAAATAAAAATATTTTACAATCCTTCGATACTTAAAATACGGGTCATTACAACAAAGGTGAAAGATGCCCAATCAAGGCAAAAGAGCTATGCTGATAAGAGGAAAAGAGACCTTCAATTTGATCTGGGAGATCATATGTTTATGAAAGTGTCACCTATGGGAGGTACTATGAGGTTTGGAAATCTTGAAAGTTGGTGCCAAGATATGTTGGCTCATTTCGTATACTAAAGAAGATCGGTAAGGTAGCTTATAAAGTCGATTCGCCGAGTGCATTTCCTGGGGTGCATAATGTGTTTCATGTATCACATCTATGGAAGTGTGTCCAAGACCCCAAGGATGTCGTGATTCCAGGAGCTACGAAAGACTTGGTTGTTGAACTGGACATGACTTATATCATGAAATCTATTCGAATTGTAGGTCGAGATGAGAAAAGGCTTCAGAATAAAGAAGTAAAGCTTGTTTGGGTCCAATGGAGTGAGGACCAGGATGATTGTACATAGGAAACAGAGGATAAAGTCAAAAATACTTATCCCGGGTTGTTTACTTAGATTGTATGTTTAATAAGTTTGATTGTATGACATATATATAAGTGATATTATGATTGATTTTATTATGTATTGGTAGAAGTACTAATACATTTTGATTGAGACATGGGGATGAAGAGCTCATGTCTGTGCATGTTAGATTAGGCACAAGAATGCCTATAACTTATTATCGTACTTTGTTTGAATTTCGAGGCCGAAATTTCTATAACGGGAAGACTGTAACTCCCCATAAATTAATAAATAAATAATTGAGAAATTATTTCTGAGAATAATGAAAATTGAAATAATTAAAAAATAGTAAATATTCATGGGATGTTTGTTTACACATTATGCTTGGGTAAATCAAGTGATACTACGAAAATCATAGTTCAAAATCTATGTTAATGAGAATTAAATGCAACTGTCAGAGCTAATTAATTTATAAGAAAATGGGACGTGGGCCAGTAACCCAATTATCCATTTGAAGTGAAGAAAATCACCACTCTCTTTTCATTTTATTACACTCAAAACCTAAAACAAAATTTTAAGCTCTTTAATGGTGCTTATGGCCTAAACAATAACAAGAAGAAGAAAAATTAAAGCTAAGGAAACTAGAGACTTTATGAACTAAAGAGTATAAGTGAGTAATATATTTCTATAATCCTTTCTTTCCATGATTTCTCATGGCCTATGATAATTTGGCCATTCCTTTGGTTTTTCTTATTTAGTAGATATGGAGATTAAGTATGGGGCTAAGAACACCATGTCAGCAAACAATTTTGGATTAATAAAATTTATCCTTGACTAGATTAGTTGTTATGGATTAATCAAGGTTGTATATTGGAAAAATTGGTTAGTTATTAAGAATACATATGATTAATTTTACTATAGAAATTATGGAACAAATCGAGTGGATTCTAAAAAATAAGCACAACCGAATGGTTATAATAGTGGATCGGAAGGCAAATAACTATTGCCAAAAGGTATTTTAATGAAAATAAGTATTTTATGTTGGGTTAAGAGACTTGATCCACTTTTTATATTGGACTTGTCAGAAAGTACTAGATAATGATCAGAAGACTAAGACAAATGAACCTGAAGTTGACACATAGAAAGTTAGTGGCAGTTCCCAACTTGTACTGAAGAGCAATGCCGAAGGAGGTAGGGCTAAATAGAAAATTAAATAAACCGAGACCTTAAGTATAAAGCCTTAAGTAGAAATGAAAAGAAAATTAAAGTTTGTGGTTAGGGTTGGTAAACTGAATGTATTAACCGAGGGTCGAAGGCGGTCGATAGTTAAGGAGAAAAATATGAGTAGAGGAGGTGATTTCAGATAATTTAAAAGATTAATTTCATAGATCATCGAAACTAAACTATAACAGGCTTCCCTAGATGAGACCGAGGATATTGAATGCCAGGAATATTGTAACTCTCGGAAGAATGTGTAAATTAGAACTAGTAACTTCCAAAGACAACGAGGTATGCTAAGGCTTAAGATAGCCGAGATAAAACCTGAGACATTGATGATAATGTAATAACTAATATTTGTTGGAACAAGGCCAGCCCGTAGTGGAGGAAATAGGTGAATTTTCGAACAATTTTCCATTTTAGATCTTTATTAGGTCTATGTAGTTTAAATTTATTTAGAACTTACTAAACTTTTGTTTTAAAATTTATTCATACTATTACAATTGTTTAAAATTAGTTTAATTTAATTTTAATTATATATAATGATGAGCACATTACATGAACATATGTGTATAGCGTAAGTGCAACATATGAAAAGTGTACATAGTTAATGTGAATGTTGTTTAGGTGTTGGGATGAACACCGCAATGCACACATTCCACTTCTACATATGCCTTTATCATCCTAAATATGAAAGGTTTTTTTTAATATATATATATATATATGTGTGTGTGTGTGTGTGTGTGTGTTTACATGTATACACACACACACATACACAATAAAAGTTTTGCATAGCAGTTCAAATGAAATATATTTCATTTATATTACATGCAGTAAATCAAAGAATATTAATAAAATTAATTAAAGTAGTTTGGAATTTTACTATCATATCCTATATACAAACCCTTTTGAAACCTAAGCTTAAGTATAAATCCACACAAAAACACACATAATAGATATTAGAGAATTATGAAAACTCAAGTGCACATACAACCAAAATAAATATGGAATGAGATAAATAACATAGAAGGGGTTTGTAAAAAAGAATGCTTCCTTTTAAGAAAAAGTTCAATATTAAATTAGATGCAATTGTAAAACATGGAATAGATCGTTAATTTAATAATTCCCTTTTTTTCTTTTAATTAACAAAGTTTATTTTTAAATGATTTAAACCATGATAATTGAGTCATCATATTAAGTTGATGACAATGATTAATTTGTGCAATTATTACAAAATTTTATTTACATAGCAATTCATGCGTAGACGTACAAATCCAAATCTTTTGATATGAAAACATAATTATTAACAAGAATATTCCAAAGTTAATGTTGTTTTATTTTGTTATTTTTTAACATGAAAAAAGTTAAATGACATAGGCATATATAGATTCGTGATAAGAAGATCTAGATCTAGATTAAACAAACTAGATGATTAAGCATATAAAAAAGAGAAAATAAAATAAAGAAAGTCCAGATCTAGGTTAAATAAACTAAATAAACAATCATACAGAATAGAGGAAATGAAATATTATTATTCATAATAAATAGCAGTGAACAAAGCAAAGATTCTATGTTTTAACATGATAGGAATATACAATTGATTCAAGCAGGGGATTTGAGATGTTCAAATTCAAATTCACATATATGAATAGAGAAGTGAGAAGAGAATTAAGGGAATATAAACAAAATAGAAGAGGCATGAATAAAAAATTATGTATACATATATATCTTAGTATGAACCCTGTAGAAACACTTGAATGACATAACAATTCCTAAAGCCGATTGATCACTCTCTAGATCTGTAGCAATCAAGAGACAACCATCAAATTTTTATTTAATATTACTTGATTAAATTTTGGAGTTTTTAATTCGTTCCGCCATTAAATTTTTGGCCTAGAAGTTTCTTCGGAGAGGAAGAGAAAAAAATGACGGAGAGAAATATGATTAAAGGAGGAAATAAATGTGTAATCAATATATGGTATATTTCTCTTCTTTAATTGAGATTGCCTCTTTTTTTTAAAAACATCTCACCTTCACTACATCATAGCTGCCTATCATATTGGAATGTGGTCCAAAATATTTCCAAAATCCAATTAGTATTTGTCCATTTAAATCTAGTTTAAATTTCTCATCGATATTGTATACTGATGTGTGCGTTTATAACCTTTTATATAAATACTAATGGAAACCAAAAAAATCAAATAAGAAATATTTTCATCAATTAATATTTCACAAATATTAATTATTTTACTTTATTTAAAGCCCATTTCGGTATTTATTTTGTTTAAATTGAATTTAAACATTCTACCAACATTGTGTATCGATACGTGCGTTTATAACTTTTATATACGCACTTTACTAAATACTAATGGCATCCAATAAATTAAATAAAAATTCATAATTAATATTTCTTAAATATTAATTAATTTTCAACAATTAAAGATTAACTAAATCATGTGGTTGATTCAAAATATCCATCATTTCGGTTGTGTGACTCAGTGTAATTTCAATCAGTGATTAATATTGAACAATTCAAATATTAACATTCACACGTCACCTTAGCTAGTAGTGTAATATTTTGGTTGAATTTATTGCTTACTCATCCTTTGGCAAAAACCAGTTTTACTCATTATAAGCATTACCCATTAGCAACAATTATTTACACTAATTCTCTTTGTAAAACCTATATCACTTTGGACTATCGAATTTGGTAACAGTCGAAATTCCAACATCGTCCATATTCAACTCGATAGTCCAAACACAAAGTCCTTGATTCAATAATAACAGTTATTATTAATCGAATTACTTCGGCAAGAGTTTTTGACTTTGAGTTGAATTTAGTTGACTACAATACTAACCCCATATAACTAAGGAGACAAATCCTTTCTTGAATAGTGTTTCACTTCCAATACTTCCACTCGACCCAACTATAGTCATTCGATAGACTCTATGCCATGATTTGACTATAATCAAAGCGGAGCATTCATATTGAAGATCAACAGTATTCTTAAGTCGAGAGAACTGTGTAAATTATTCACATTGATATTTTTTATTTGACCTTAGTTGTATTAACTTGTAGAAAACTATCGAGTGAGTCATTCCATAGTTATCCAATAACCATACGCACGTAACCCCTTGGTACCCCTAACAACATTGAGTAATACACTGCCTAACGTTTGAAAAGCATTACATACTCTAGTCACAACGAATATATCGATATCCAATCTCGATACATCTTGACTAGAAATATTTAAAAATGATATATTAATTTCATTGTGATAATTATTCATGGTTACAACACTTTGTAACTATTATCACAAAACATACCATTTATGGATTTTCTATTAAATATATTTTTAATTAAATTAAAATATATAACACATTATATCAAATATATAATAGAAAGAAAACACCTTTTATTTCGAACAAATTAAAATATACTTTGTACCTCTCCTAAGCAACATTCTTACTAACAGCTTTCGCTACCTGAGCAAGACGAACATCCTTCTGTTGATTAACCTTTATATGGTTGATAAGAGTTGGATGAACCTCCATACTAGCCATAGCAGCATACTTCCTACTCAACCCATTAGCTACAACATTAGCTTTTCCCGGCATATATTAAATCTCAAGGTCATATGTTGTAAGAAACTCTAACCAATGCTGCTGCCTCAAGTTCAAGTCCTTCTTAGTGGAAAGATACATCAAAGATTTATAGTCTAAATAAAGCTCAAACTTCTCACCCAATAAATGATCCCTCCACATCATTAATGCAAAGATAATTGCTAACGGTTCTAAGTCATGTGTTGCACACCTTGACTCTTGAGGCTTCAGTTGTCCACTAGCATAAGCAACAACCTTCCCATGATGCATCAACACAGCACCTAATCCCATTCCACAAGCATTAGTGTAAACAGTAAGACCTTCACCTCCATCTGGAATAGTCAGAACGGGAGTGCTAGTTAACTTCTCCTTTAATTATGTAAATGCTAACTCACATTTTCCATCCAAACAAATTTGACATCTTTCTTTATCAAATTCATAAATGGTGAAGCAATCTAGGAGAAATCACGAATGAATCTCCTATAGTAACCAGCCAAACCCAAGAATCTTCGAATCTCCATTACGCTTTCAAGTCTCCTCCAATCCTAGACAGCTGTAACCTTCGACCGCCAGAAATGACATTTTGAGAACTTAGCCTTAAGAACATGTTCTCTCAATGTCTCCAATACAATTCTTAAATGCCGAGAATGCTCCTCCTCGGTCTTAGAATAAACTAGAATATCATCAATGAAAACAAGCACGAATTTGTTCAAGACATCACGAAAGACACGATCTATCAAGTCAACGAAATAAGTTGGAGCATTGGTTAGATCGAATGGTGTAACCAACCACTCATAAAATCTATCAAACCGAAAAGCTATCAAGGGAACATTTTCATCTAGCACCCTTAACTGATGAAAACATGTAGCAAGGCCAAGCTGAGAGAATACACGAGCTCCATGAAGTTGATCAAACAAGTAATCGATTCTGGGAAAAGAATACTTGTTTTAAATAGTCCACTTATTAAGCTTGCAGTAATCAACACAAAGTCTTAGGGAACCATCCACCATAGTGGCAAATACGATGGGTGCCTCCTAATTCGAATGGCTATCCGTAGCAAGTCACTAATCCGATTGGCTAACTCTGGCATTTCCTTCGAATATAACCCATGAACCGGAAATATAATATGCTTAGCACCAGGAATTAAATCGATACGAAACTTGATTTCACTATGGGGAGGTAAACCATAAACCTCCTCGAATGCATCAGAGAATTCCCGAACAACCGGAATGGACTCTATGTCTTTATTCGACACATCAAGAGAATACAGAAAACTGCTCATACGAGAACTAGGATCTTTATAAGATACGATAAGGTCTTCCTGTAACGACCCGTATTTTTAGGGATCGAAAGATTGTAAAACAGTTGTCATTAGGTCGTAGTGTTGTTAAGTTGTCCAGAGTTTAAGTCGTTCGAAGCTTAAGTCGTGTAGTAGTTAGGCCGGTTGGGCGACTTAAGAGATTGGAGCGACCTAAGGAGTTTGGTCGTGTTGGGACTTAGGTCGTGAAGAAGGTTAGGTCGTGGAGCGACTTAAGGGGTAGACGACTTAAGGGGTTTAGCGACCTATAGGATTTGACCGACCTAAGGAAGTTGGCGACTTAAGGAGTTGGCGACTTAAGAGAGTCGGCGACTTAAGGGTTAGCGACTTAGGAGTTAACGGCTTAAGTTAGTAAGCAACTTAAGGAGGGTAGCGACTTAAGAATTAGCGGCAACGACCTAGTAGTTAGCGGCTTAAGGATTAGCAGTATAGGAGTTAGCGAGTTAACGACCTAAGAAACTAAGCGGGTTAACGACCTAAGGGAAGTAGGTCGTTCGAGCGACTTAAGGGAGATAGTTAAGTGGTTGTAGTTAGGTCGTTAGACGACCTAAAGGTGTTAAGTCGTAAGTCGTTGAGTCGTAAGTTGTTAAGTCATCTAAACGACTTAAGGAGGAACACACATGTGTGTTAGGTCGCGACTGTTGTTAAGTCGCTAGGTCGTGCGCATGTGTGTTAGGTCGTTGAGTCGTGTGAAGGCTCGAGTTGGTAGGTCTTAAGTCGTGGGGTTATAGGTCGTAAGTCGTGGTGTTTTTAGGTCGTAGGTCGTGGACGACTTAAAAGCGAGCGAGCGACTTAAAGATTTCCAGCCTATAAATACACATCCTTGCCTCACTTTTTGGGATCCGGATTTTGAAGCGACGAAGTGCTGCCATTTTGAGAGATCGAGTTCTACACTTCTTCACTTCTTTTCTCCACTCTAATCTTGTGATTCCTTCCATCCAAATCGAAGATCAAATCGAAGATTCAAGAGCTTAGATTGAAGATCTACATCCATCGAAGAGAGATTTCATCGTGTGAAGCGGAATTTTGGAGAATCGAGTTAGATCCTTCGCTGTCCAGATCTGAAGTGTGTTGCTTTTGAAGTGTTTAGGTGATTCGGTGAGTGGTGGTTATCTCTCACACGGATCCAAAGGAGTATATCGGATTGATGGCTTGATTTGGTGTTAAAATAGTGATTTCCATGCATTTTCTTAAACTTAAGTATAGATCCATTGTTCATAATGATTTGACATCCATTTTACTACATGTTAATCTATGCAAGTTCATTCATAAAGTTGTAGAGATATTACCCATGTTTCATGCGTGTTAGATTTGGACTCTTTATTTACAAGATTGCCATTATTGTTATAATTGTTTATTAGATCATGTTTGAATGCTTGATTACTTGGATTAATGATTGATTTGATTGATTGTTATAAACTAGTTGATTAGTTGTTGGATTTAGACAAGATGGTCGAAGATGATTCAAAAGCTAAGGGAAAGGCTCTTGAATAAGAAAAGCTACTCGTGGCATATGACGTGGATGATAAAGCTCATATGGATAGATTTGATGATGATGTGAGATAGCCTTGGTTAAATCCAGACGGGATCATTCCAAGCATGTTGATGATTCGGTGAAATGGTTCGAGATTGAGGATAATGGTTGGCTCGAGAGGCGCTTGAGTTAGTATGAGAATAGTCGTCGAGGAGGATGACTAGAAGGCTGAGACTTCATCGTTGTTGAAGGTTCTAGCAGGCTCAAAGCAAGAGTATGCTGGGCAGATTCGATAGTCCCAAAAGACTACAGTTGGTGGTCGAGTACTCTGGGCAGATTCGATAGTCATAGGCACGGGCTGCGACGACGTGCGGAGTTCTGTCTAGAACCGGGGTTACCATTGGCCCTTGACAGACGGCTGAAAGAATGTGCCGGTCATTCAATTAACGGTGGTATCGAAGCAATGATAACAGTGATAGACAGAGTCATGGATGTTTGGTTGTATCGTCATTCGGTCTCAAGAGCGATATTTTCTGGGTGCTTATCTGATCTTGGTTTAGGCCTTGGGGGTTTGTGCTTGGAAAACATCGACCTTGACTCGAGTGATAATTGATTTACTTTAAATGTCTGCTTTGCTATGTTTATTTCTGCTTAGTGTGTCTGGGGGCTATCACTGTAGAAAGAGGTGGAGTGGGAGGGTTGGATTCCTATTCCTTTTACCTTTATGCTCTTTTGGTATGTTGATTAGTTAATTTACTGCTCACTAAGACTGTTGTCTGACTCAAGGTTTTATGTTCAACTCTTATTACCTTGGGCTGTTCATCCATTTTGGGATGGGCAGACTAGGTAGCAGGTGACAGGTGCTGTTCTTAGTTTCCGACGATGACGAAGACGAGCTGGAGGCTTACGTATTAGTTTCTTACTATATGTACCGGATGTTCCGCTGCTTGTATATTCTCTGAGTGATATGTAGTGAGGCTTGATGTATTGACTATTCAGATGTTTGTACCAAACTATTATGAGGCTTAATTGAGATTCTGTTCTGTAAAGCTTCACTATATATATTTTCTATTGTATTTTATCCATGCGCTGTGAGTTATACGATAGATTCTGCTGTTTTAACTTAACCTTGGCAATCGTCCATGGCTACCTGGCACACTTTACAACGCACTATTTCTATGTTTAGTGCAGGGGTCATGGGCGGTCGTCACATTTGGTATCAGAGCTTTGGTTAATCGATTTTACCCAACGCTCGCTGACGTAACTACGTATGAGAGACGTAATTGTATTTTGATGGATGATTACTATATATACTATAGTAGCTTAGAAGGATTTGAGTCCTTTATGCAGTTGTTTCTCAAGGTGTATTGATTATTCCTTTTAATAGATATTAAGAATGAGTCGAAGAGGGAGACCAGCTGCTAGAGAAGGCCGTGCTACTGAGGGGGCTGCTGATTATGCTGCTATGTTCGAGGCTATGATGACTTCGATCATGAGGAGGATGCTAGCTCCGGGGCCAGCAGTTGATGTTGGAATTCAAGTTCAAACTCCAAGACCGGTGGATTTTGCTAAGCTGTGTAAAGACTATACTGCTCTTGGAGGAAAGGTTTTCTTGGGAACAGAGTCAACTATTGAAGTTCAGAGATGGATAGATGCTTGTAGAAGAATCTTTGGTGACTTGGGAATCGAGGATGCAACCAAAAGGAAGCTAGCATCAAGAAAGCTTCAAGGAAGAGCTTCTGATTGGTGGAACTCTATCACCATTGATACTCCGGAGGAAGAAATTACTTGGGAGCAATTCCAAGCCAGATTTGACGCTAAGTTCATTTCTACAGCTCAGAAATCTGTTCTGTTCAAGAAGTTTGTGGAGCTCAAGCAAGGTGGAAGACCAGTTCTTGAGTATGTTTCTGAGTTTGAAGCTTTGTCCAAGTATGCCCGGTCGTATATTGAATCTCCTTATCAGAAGAACGAGAAGTTTGTGACAGGCTTGGACAGTTATCTTGGGAGGCAGTTGGTGGATCATTTGGACGATCCATTTGAGAAGCTTGTGGAGAAAGCTCTCAGGCATGAAAATCTGTTTCCTAAAGAAGGATCTGTTGTTGCTGTGACCAAGGAGGAGTCTAAACCATAGCAGGGTGGAAACAAGAAAAGGAAGCAGCAGCAAAAGGGTAAGGATGGTCAGAAGAAGCCGAAGGGCGAAGTGACCTGCTACAATTGTCAGTAGAAGGGCCATTTCTCCAGAGATTGCAAGAATCCAAAGGTGCCGGTGAAGTGCCACAACTGTGACAAGCCGGGGCATATTAAGAAGAATTATCCAGAACCGCGGAAGGACAAGCAGATTGTGCAAGCTTATGCTTTGGGGGCTGTTCCATCATCTTCAAAAGCTCCTACCGCTGAAGAGAAAGGAAAGAGTGTGGTGGTTCAAGGTACTCTTTCCATTTGAGGTGTTCCAGTTAGAGTGTTATTCGATACTGGGGCATCGCATTCTTTTGTTTGTAATGAACTTGTAGGCCGGTTGGGTTTAGAACCGGATATTGTTGATAGGCCATTGGTTGTGACTAATCCAGTTGGGGGTTCGTCTTGTCTGTGTATGCTATGCCGTGGTCTGATTGTATCGAGTCATGATTGCTCTTTTGTTTGTGATTGTTTTGTTCTGAACTTTGCGGGGTTCGGAATTATTTTGGGTATGGACTGGCTTAGGAGGTATGTGGCAAAGGTTGATTGTGAAAGGTTTGAGGTGACAGTCGAGAATGTGGAAGGGCGAAAGGTTGTGATACGATGTAAGCATGAGGAAGGCGTCTTCATGAGCTTCATGTATTCGCTGGTTGTTCCACGGGATGGACTGTCATCGCTGCCAATCGCTAATGGATTTGAGGATGTCTTTGATGAGGTCAAAGGGTTACCGCCGCATAGGGAGATCGAGTTTCGTATCGATTTAGTTGAAGGAGCCAGACCTGTTGTGATGCCTCTTAGGTGGATGGCGCCTAGGGAACAGCAAGAGTTGAGGGTGCAGGTTGATGATCTTTTACAGAAAGGATTCATTCGGCGTAGTGTGTCCGAATGGGGTGCACCAGTTGTGTTTGTTACCAAAGCGGATGGATCGTTGAGGTTGTGTGTGGATTATCGTGAGCTGAATAAAGTGACTAAGAAGAACAAGTATCAATTGCCGAGAATAGATGACTTGTTTGATCAGCTTCACGAAGCCAAGGTGTTTTCTCAGATGGATTTGGCAATGGGATTTCACCAGTTAAGAGTGGCAAAAGATAGTGTGCAGAAGACTGCTTTTAGGACACCATCCGGTTTCTTTGAGTGGCTGGTAATGCCGTTTGGATTGACCAATGCGCCAGCATATTTTGTGGATCTTATTAATAGAGTGTTCAGAGATCAGTTGAACAAGTTCGTACTAGTGTTCGTGGATGATATTTTGATTTATTCCAGAACTGAAGAAGAGCACAAGATGCACTTGCGTATTATTTTGGAAATCTTACGGAAACATCAACTGAAGGCTAAGTTTTCGAAGTGTCACTTCTGGAAGAGCGAAGTGAGGTTCTTAGGCCATATTATCTCTGGAAGCGGAATAGCGGTTGATCCCGCCAAGATAGCAGCAGTCCAGGATTGGGGTAGACCTAAGAATGCATCTGATGTGAGAAGTTTTCTTGGATTAGCAGGATACTATCGCCGATTTATCAAAGACTTTTCCAAGGTAGCGGCACCATTAACAGGATTGACGAAAAAAAACCAAGTATTCAGATGGGATGCTAAGTGTGAGCAAGCTTTCGGAATTCTGAAAGAGCGACTGACAAGTGCTCCTGTTTTGACTATTCCAAGTGGAAATGATGAGATGGTGGTTTACACCGATGCATGTGGTACTGGACTTGGAGCAGTGCTAATGCAGAAGGGTAAAGTTGTTGCGTATGCAAGTCGACAACTGAAGCCGCATGAAAGGAATTATCCGACTCATGATTTGGAGTTAGCGGCAATTGTTTTTGCTTTGAAGATGTCGAGACATTACCTATTGGGAGTTCGATTCGAGTTGTTTACAGATCATAAGTCGTTGAAGTATCTTTTCTCCCTAAAGGATTTGAATCTTAGGCAGCAACGATGGCTAGAGTTTTTGGCATCATATGATTTTGGTATAGCCTATACTCTGGGGAAGGGTAACGCAGTGGCAGATGCGTTAAGTCGAAGACATGCAGGATTGGGAGCCATGTTTTCAGAATGGAAGAATATCGAGTATTTAGCTGGATTTGACTTCAGGCCCAGATGTGAATTGGAACCTGAGATGTTGGCAAACTTATCGATAAGACCGACTCTTGTGGAAAGGATTGGCGAGAGCCAAAAGCGAGACGATAAGCTTGTCAAGATTATCCGTGATTTGGAATCTGGATTGGACCCAGAAAAGGATAAAGGATTCGAGGTCGATCGAGAGGGTTGGCTTCGGAAGCAAGGACGACTAGTTGTTCCCGATATAGATGAATTGAGAAATGAAGTTCTGAAGGAAAGTCATCACTCGAAGTTGACAATTCATCCAGGTGGAAATAAGATGTATCGGGATATGAAGAGAACCTATTACTGGGAAGGTATGAAGAAGGATGTTGGGAATTTTATTTCCATGTGCATGAACTGCCAGTTGGTAAAAGCCGAACAGAAGAAGCCAAGTGGATTGCTTCAGCCATTAGAAGTTCCTACATGAAAGTGGGAGCAAATATCGATGGATTTTATCGATGGACTACCTAGAACCAGAGCGGGAAATGAAGGGATTTGGGTCATCGTAGATCGTTTGACTAAGAGTGCAAGATTCATTCCTGTTCGATCATCCAGGACTGCATCGAAGTTGGCTGAGCTGTATGTTAAGTGGATAGTTCGATTCCATGGTATTCCGAAGAGTATAGTGAGTGATCGAGACCCATTGTTCACTAGTAGATTTTGGAAGAGCTTCCAGGAAGTTTTGGGAACCGAGTTGTGTTTGAGTACAGCTTATCATCCCCAAACAGATGGTCAGACCGAGAGAGTCAATCGAGTTTTGGAAGATCTCCTTAGAGCTTGTGTTTTAGATTTCGGAGGATCATGGGAAGATCACCTTCATTTGGTGGAATTTTCGTATAATAACAGTTACCAGTTAAGCATTGGTATGGCACCGTATGAGGCATTGTATGGAAGACCGTGTAACTCTCCGACATGTTGGTTAGAAACAGGGGAAAAGCTGATACTTGGGCCAGAAATGATTCGACGGACTTCGGATTGCATAGAGATCATTCGGCAACGAATGAAGGCAGCCCAAGACCGAAAGAAAAGTTATGCCGATAAGCGTCGTAAGGATTTGGAATTCGACGTAGGTGATATGGTTTTGTTGAAGATTTCTCCACTGAAGAATGTTATTCGATTCGGGAAGAAAGGAAAATTGACTCCGAGATTTGTTGGACCATTCCCGATCATCGAGCGAATTGGAAAGCTCGCCTACAAATTAGAGTTACCAAAAAAGATGTCGGGTGTGCATAATGTTTTTCATGTATCGTATCTACGGAAGTATGTGCACGACTCGAATACAGTGGTTTCTGCTGATAGCTGTGAAGATTTTGAGATTGATCCAGTCGATAAGAGACCTCGTAAGCCGCTTCATGTTGTGGAAACTGACACGAAACAGCTTAGGAGGAAGGTAGTTAGGTTGCTCAAGATACAATGGAGTGATGATGTTAACGAGTGTACATGGGAGGTGGAAGAGAGGATGAAGGCAGCTCATCCTGAACTCTTCGAGGTATGGCCATAAGGTGTCGTGTCATCTAACGACATTGTAACTTGTTCTAGTTTTAGAATTCTGCATGCTAGGCTAGAATTGGACGCATGGTTTGTTGATTGCTACGGATGGTAGGCATGCAGAATAGTTTTTGATTGCTCTTGTTTGTTTGGAATTTTGGGGGCGAAATTCCTAAGGGGGAGAGAATGTAACGACCCGTATTTTTACGGATCGAAAGATTGTAAAACAGTTGTCATTAGGTCGTAGTGTTGTTAAGTCGTCCAGAGTTTAACTCGTTCGAAGCTTAAGTCATGTAGTAGTTAGGCCGGTTGGGCGACTTAAGAGATTGGAGCGACCTAAGGAGTTTGGTCGTGTTGGGACTTAGGTCGTGAAGAAGGTTAGGTCGTGGAGCGACTTAAGGGGTAGACGACTTAAGGGGTTTAGCGACCTATAGGATTTGACCGACCTAAGGAAGTTGGCGACTTAAGGAGTTGGCGACTTAAGAGAGTCGGTGACTTAAGGGTTAGCGACTTAGGAGTTAACGGCTTAAGTTAGTAAGCGACTTAATGAGGGTAGCGACTTAAGAATTAGCGGCAACGACCTAGTAGTTAGCGGCTTAAGGATTAGCAGTATAGGAGTTAGCGAGTTAACGACCTAAGAAACTAAGCGAGTTAACGACCTAAGGGAAGTAGGTCGTTCGAGCGACTTAAGGGAGATAGTTAAGTGGTTGTAGTTAGGTCGTTAGACGACCTAAAGGTGTTAAGTCGTA
Organism: Allium fistulosum; assembly: GCA_030737815.1. Taxonomy (NCBI): domain Eukaryota; kingdom Viridiplantae; phylum Streptophyta; class Magnoliopsida; order Asparagales; family Amaryllidaceae; genus Allium; species Allium fistulosum. Next base: position 1,293,861,610 of record CM060902.1, read on the forward strand.
AGTCGTTGAGTCGTAAGTTGTTAAGTCGTCTAAACGACTTAAGGAGGAACGCATATGTGTGTTAGGTCGCGACTGTTGTTAAGTCGCTAGGTCGTGCACATGTGTGTTAGGCCATTGAGTCGTGTGAAGGCTCGAGTTGGTAGGTCTTAAGTCGTGGAGTTATAGGTCGTAAGTCGATCGTGGTGTTTTTAGGTCGTAGGTCGTGGGGTTTCGGTAGGTCGTGGACGACTTAAAAGCGAGTGAGCGACTTAAAGATTTCCAGCCTATAAATACACGTCCTTGCCTCACTTTTTGGGATCCGGATTTTGAAGCGACGAAGTGCTGCCATTTTGAGAGCTCGAGTTCTACACATCTTCACTTCTTTTCTCCACTCTAATCTTGTGATTCCTTCTATCCAAATCGAAGATAAAATCGAAGATTCAAGAGCTTAGATTGAAGATCTACATCCATCGAAGAGAGATTTCATCGTTTGATGCGGAATTTTGGAGAATCGAGTTAGATCCTTCATTGTCCAGATCTGAAGTGTGTTGCTTTTGAAGTGTTTAGGTGATTCGGTGAGTGGTGGTTATCTCTCACACGGATCCAAAGGAGTATATCGGATTGATGGCTTGATTTGGTGTTAAAATAGTGATTTCCATGCATTTTCTTAAACTTAAGTATAGATCCATTGTTCATAATGATTTGACATCCATTTTACTACATGTTAATCTATGCAAGTTCATTCATCAAGTTGTAGAGATATTACCCATGTTTCATGCTTGTTAGAATTTGACTCTTTATTTACAATATTGCCATTATTGTTATAATTGTTTATTAGATCATGTTTGAATGCTTGATTACTTGGATTAATGATTAATTTGATTGATTGTTATAAACTAGTTGATTAGTTGTTGGATTTAGACAAGATGGTCGAAGATGATTCAAAAGCTAAGGGAAAGGCTCTTGAATAAGAAAAGCTGCTCATGGCATATGACGCGGATGATAAAGCTCATATGGATAGATTTGATGATGATGTGAGATAGCCTTGGTTAAATCCAGACGGGATCATTCCAAGCATGTTGATGACTCGGTGAAATGGTTCAAGGTTGAGGATAATGGTTGGCTCGAGAGGCGCTTGAGTTAGTATGAGAATAGTCGTCGAGGAGGATGACTAGAAGGCTGAGACTTCATCGTTGTTGAAGGTTCTAGCAGGCTCAAAGCAAGAGTACGCTGGGCAGATTCGATAGTCCCAAAAGACTACAGTTGGTGGTCGAGTACTCTGGGCAGATTCGATAGTCCTAGGCACGGGCTGCGACGACGTGCGGAGTTCTGTCTAGAACCGGGGTTACCATTGGCCCTTGACGGACGGCTGAAAGAATGTGTCGGTCATTCAATTAACGGCGGTATCGAAGCAATGATAACAGTGATAGCCAGAGTCATGGATGTTTGGTTGTATCGTCATTCGGTCTCAAGAGTGATATTTTCTGGGTGCTTATCTGATCTTGGTTTAGGCCTTGGGGGTTTGTGCTTGGAAAACATCGACCTTGACTCGAGTGATAATTGCTTTACTTTAAATGTCTGCTTTGCTATGTTTATTTCTGCTTAGTGTGACTGGGGGCTATCACTGTAGAAAGAGGTGGAGTGGGAGGATTGGATTCCTATTCCTTTTACCTTTATGCTCTTTTGGTATGTTGATTAGTTAATTTACTTCTCACTAAGACTGTTGTCTGACTCAAGGTTTTATGTTCAACTCTTATTACCTTGGGTTGTTCATCCATTTTGGGATGGGCAGATTAGGTAGCAGGTGACAGGTGCTGTTCTTAGTTTCCGACGATGCTGATGACGAAGACGAGCTGGAGGCTTACGTATTAGTTTCTTACTATATGTACTGGATGTTCCGCTGCTTGTATATTCTCTGAGTGATATGTAGTGAGGCTTAATGTATTGACTATTCAGATGTTTGTACCAAACTATTATGAGGCTTAATTGAGATTCTGTTCTGTAAAGCTTTACTATATATATTTTCTATTGTGTTTTATCCATGTGCTGTGAGTTATACAATAGATTCTGCTATTTTAACTTAACCTTGGCAATCGTCCATGGCTGCCTGGCACACTTTACAGTGCACTATTTCTATGTTTAGTGCAGGGGTCATGGGCGGTCGTCACACTTTCATTCCCTTCTTCACCAGCACCGTCCATTTCTCACAATCCAAGATGGCATGATTATAAGACAACCAATCCATCCCCAAAAGAACATCAAAACGGTGAAAACCAAGAACGAACATATTGCATGGAAGGAGTCGATCAAAATAGTAAATCAGAACTCCTGCACACAACATGCTAAGATTGTCCGAGCCCCCTACAGGGTTCGACACACAAATGGGAATGAACCATAACTAATTTCCGACCAAGTCTATCAACAAGGTTACTAAAGATAAAGCTACGTAGAAGAACCAATATCAAAAAAGACTTGAATAGGAATGTCAGAAAGAGATAGAATACCATTTAAAACCTGCTTCTTCTTAGCTGCTGCTGAAGTGGAAGGTGCATCAGTAATAGCAAAGACCCTAGGCTGCTCTCCCTTTTAAGCAAAGGACAATCCATGACAACGTGACTAACCTAATGGCAAGCATAACACCCTTTTGGGGACAAACTAAGGAGTTTTTCACTACTTGTGCATTAACCGCCCGCCCTCCTCCACCCGACCTACACTGTTAGCATAATGGCCTATGTTTCCACACTTGTGGAAAACAACCTTGGTCTACTTCTCCTGAAACTTGCACTTCTTATCCTTAGTTGTTTTAGAAGTAATAGGCTTCATTGCAGAAATAATAGGTTTAGGTGTCAAGCTCTCAAATGTCAAGCCCATATTCACCAAATCAATAAACTAACTCATGAGATGATTAGTCATATCCTGCTTAAACTTGGGACATATACCGGTTGTAAACATCTCATTCTTCTTTAAAGGCGTGTCTATCATACTAGGCGCAAAAGTAGATAGTGTGTTAAACTTAATCTCATACTCCACCACGGTTATAGTATCTTGCTTCAAATCCAAGAAGCTTCTAAACAACAATGTCTTCCCCGCCTCTGGTACAAACTTCTTCTTGAATTCCTCCCTAAAGTAGGCCCAAGAGAAGTCATTCTCCAGGACATCCGTAGTGATTAAACTCCACCAATCCATTGCTGCACCAGAAAGATGACAAGAAGCTAAGCGACGCTTCATAGCATTATCCAACTCCAAATCTCCAAAGATCCTCTCACACAACCTCAATCATGTCCGCACCTTAATAATCGAATCAGTCCCACTGAACCTCTGACCACCAAGCCTCTCAAAATACTGACATAGTGAAGCAAAGTTCATTGGAGGCTGAACTTGCACCACTTCCTCCACTACATTCTCCTTAGGTTCGGCTATAAAGGAAGCATTCCTGGAAGCTTGAGTCCCTCCATTAGTGACTACACTAGCTCTATCACCACGACCTCTACCATCTCTAACATTTGCAGCATGAGTACTCATAGTTTGCTACTTGAGTTCGTAGCAAAACATCTTTAGAATACTTCAAGATAGAGTTATTCAAGGAAAGATTACTAAGCAAGGAATTACTAAGATAGGATAAGATAAGATTATTAAGAAAAGATTATTTCAATGAAGGAGTTATTTTAAAGAAAGATTTTCTAAGAGAGAGATATTAAAATTTAAATTTTTGCAATAATAAATACGCTCTCATATGCATAATACTCTCGACTCATTCTGGGGCGGCACTTACCTATCTCTAATGAGCTATACCCAACCAAATCCAAGGTGTTTGTTAAACCTTGAGCTTTAATACCACAATGTAACGATCACCTTTTCGATCCCCAAATGTTTATATCCACGGTATTTGTGTACCGATCACCCAAGTGCTGGAAAGACAGAAAGTTAAGGTAAAATAGATGAAATAGAAATAAAACTAGAAAAAAGAACACAATATCAGAATCTTACATGCGGAACGATAATATATAATACCTCAAAAGTGTAATACAAAGGGTTACTCCAACATACATGAATCTTGAAGTTACAAAATGACTAAGTAACTACAATCAGCTGGACAGTTATAATTGTATGTCCTTACAATACTGAATACAAACATAATAGTAAACAGAAATGAAAATAGGTAGACAGATAGGTGGAAGCATCCAGCTTATCTCCATAAGCATGAAACATCCAACCCTAAGACCTTCTTTACTCTATCTACTCGAAAGAGTACACGAGGAGTTTTGAAAAAAGAAACATCACGTGTCAGACATAAGTCTGGTATGAGAAACTCAAAAGTGCGTATAAAAACATAACAGTACTTCCAAAAAACCGAATCATCGAATTGGTTTCCCTTCGAAAGGACCCAACTAAATTGATATTTGCATTAGTTGATATTATAGATAATGTCGAAGGTGTGTAATATAAATATGAAAATAGCTGTGTTGCTTGCATCTCACAACACAACGATATTAGAGTACATTTTAAAACCGCTAAGGTATGTTCATATATGGATTTTCCATGGAGACACCTTCAGCTTAAAAACTGAAGCGGATCTCATGACAAGGATCAAAAACTATCTTCCAAGCGTTGTATATCTCTAGATAAAATATACCATAAGATAAACACAACTGGCTCATGCTCGAACGAGCGAACCTGAACCGCATAGAACCTAAGGATCATCAACTCTCGCTAGCAACATATTGATAAGCATACTCTAGATAATGGAGTTGAAACACCCCTCTGGATAAGCAAAACCCCTGGATTGTGCATCCTACTCTGTCTTTGGTCATTTTTCTAGTGTCAAGGCTTATCTTTCATAGGAATCTTCATTACTCGAACAGAATACACTTCAATAATCTCTTCCAAAATTGAACCGTTTAATAGTTTTGAAATGGTATTCGGTAAGCAATAAACTTACCGATCCCGGACTCCTCAAAAGTAATTGACAAATTTCTGGTTAACTTAATTTCGGTTCCTTTAGAAGTAACTGAAAGCTAGAGGCGTTTCGTACGAATGCTCCTTCCCGGGGTTTTCATTGGTATAAATCTATGAAGCCTTTCATATACTTCCTAAGTTAGGTTTTTTCAAGACCGTATTCGACTAATCGACTATCGAGTCTCGAGTGCTTGCTTATAGAAATCAAAGTTCGTATACTTAACATGTTTCCGACATTCCAGCTTAACTATTCCTCGGCCAAGAGGGAAGCGAGTAGGTCAGAGCTCTATTGCTTCATCCCTACTTGAACATCAATTTTGACTCTCACAAATAGAGAAGCCTATCTCGTTCGACTTTTAGTGTTAAGTATAGTAAAGCTAACATTCCATAAACAATCATACTAAGGTCATTACATAAGTGTACTTTTTATTCCTTCTTCTAAAACAATAGTCTTTTGAAATTGCTTGTATAAATATGTTAGGTATCTTTCAAAATGATATAAATATGTATAGTAGTTTCATTTAATAAGGAATTTAGAATTTAGAATAAGTTAAGAAAGGAAAGTGTATAAAAGTTCTTATTTTAATAAAATAATTAAAAATAGTTTTATAAACTTATATATAAATAAAATACCTTTAAATTACTTATAAAAAAAGATATAAATATTATAGGAATGATCATCTTAAAAATACTTACTTAATATCGATTTTGAAAACCTTTACTATTTTAACAAAATAAACAAGTTTTATTTAAATAAAATAGGAATAACCTTTATTTTAAATCTTCAAAATAATCGTTTAAAAATATATTTAAACTTTAAACTTCAAATAAAATACTTATATATCTTTATAAAAACCCCTTGAAAAGATTTCATAAAATATCCAAAGTAATAACATTTTAAACTTCAAAAAAACTTATTTGTCTAAAGTGCATCCATAGCGACTACCGCTATATAGACCATAACTCTACTAACTTTGTTTTATAAACAAAATAGCTTTTAAAGACTATCACTATACGGATGATTCTATATCTAATTCAATGTTTAGTGTCATTCAATTATATAAACAGATATGATTCCCAAATTCAGTTCATATGATAATGAAGCATGTAATAACATATATACTAAATAACTTGTCTAAATTAAATGTTCAAATTTCCAATTATATGTACTTAAATTTAACAATACAATTCAAAGCTTTTTAAGGCACAATACTTAAACAAATCGCATGCTTTTGAAAGCATATATTTAAGGTTATAACTTTAAGTAGTTAGGGTATATTATTATAGTTTATAACAAGCAAAATTGTCTGGTTTAATAAAGTATCAAGTTTATGATTTTATTTAATGAGTGAGAGAACTCCTTTTTTCAACCAATAAATGCTAACTCCCTTCAACCACTTTCTAACAACACCACAATAACCTCCTTCCTTCAACGCACAAGCACGAACAAGAGAAGAGTGGTACCAGAAGTGCACAACCAAGCTCCTATCACCCTAGATTGGGTACGGCCTTGGGCAATTTGGAGAGGATGGCTCCAAATTCTTTAGTTTTGAGGTGATAGGATGATGTTATAAGCTATATTAGGATGATAGCTTGAGTTTGGAGGCATTTGAACTAGTTTATAGATATTTTGATTTAAGAACTTTGTGAAGAGAAAGAGAATGGAAGTGTAGAGAATTAAGAGCTTGTGAATTTGTAAGAATGAAGAGAGCTCTCCCTATCTTATAAGCTTACGAACTAGTGGCAAACAACCACCAATATCCTCCTAGGTCAACCATGACATTACATGCATCCATGTCTCTTACACACCATGCTTTATGTAAATCACTCCACCTTTTCCTCCTTAAATCAAAGGTCCTTTAGTCCTTCTTCTAGAAGCTAATAGCTTAATTAATTTCCTTTAGTAATAAGAAGGTTTAAGCATTTTTTAATGTTTTGATGTTTTTGTTACATAAGCCCAAAGATCTTAGATAAATTTTATTGAAAAAAAATTGATTTTTAACAAAATGTTTTTCGGTCACATTTTCAATATTTACTCAAAGAACATATTTTTGTATACATATTTCAAAAAGAAATTTTCTACCATTACTTATTAATTAAAAGTGTTTGACAAAGTTATAAAATCATATTTTCAATACTTAACCATTTTCCAAAAGTTGAGATATTCGAAGATGAAGTGTTTGAATTTTCTCGGTCGTTACAATTTTTTCTCGACATTGATAAGAAATTCATAGTTTCTCTTAATGTATAAGAATACAACATTCTAATGTATTATGTTCATTTAGGTTTGGTTAATTTCATTTTATCGCTAGCAATCAGTTTTATCCTTGGACCATATCCAGATCCATTTTATACCACTAATATCTTAAAGAATCCTTCGTTATGAAGTTGGTATTTCATGAAACGACAGTTGTTTCTCAGTGCAACAAAATGAGCTTTCATAAAAAATTTATGAGTTGCTATATATAAAACTAATTTTGCATCAGTTCACAATATATTTATGTTCACAATATAAACTAGTCATCTAATAATTATGATTCCTAAAATTCTCTTAGGAGGATTCATATAATATCTCTTACATACAATTATTACATGCAGTTTTTTAACTCGCACAACCAATCAAATCCTTGGCTTAGAAAATGTAAGGGTTTCTTATAAACATGTATCTTGTATGGTTTTGTAAACCATTCTTAAAATGATATTAATTTTAACCATGTGTACTACTCATAAATATATACCTTATAGAAATAATTTATCTCAACTTCACTCATCATTAACCGTGCTTTGTCCAACATTGTTCGATTACTCCTTATCAACACACCATTATGTAATATAGGGAGGAGTTACTTTTGGGACTAAAATTTTGTTCATATTAGGTACATACGGAAGTCTTTCTAATATACTCACTCATTCGATCAAATCGGATCATTTTTGTTGCATGTTATAATATTTATTTTCATTTTATATTCTATGAGCTTATCATAGATTTATACATGTGTATCAAATACGCATGTCCATTTCTGTAAGAACTCATCGATGGATATGATGAAGTATATGGAATCGTTTTGGTATCAATAGACTTATGATTGCATACATCCATATGTATCAATCCAAAGAGTTTATAACACTCCCATTAAATAGGTGAATATCCCTTAATTATTTGAGATGCAATTAACTAGTATAATATGATTCATAATTATATGATAAAAAATATTTCTCAAAGCTACGACTTAGTCTATAATTCCAAAATAAATGTAAGTAATTTTAGATACTTCAATATTTTTCAAGTATCACTTTGTTATGAAAACAAATACCATATTTTATAATGAATATTCATAATATTCACACTGAAATATAACCATGTCTATTTTTCAGTTGACACCAAAAAATAATCATTATTTCATAAATAATGTTTGGTATGTTCTACGAAAACAATTTTCATAATTTGATGCAATCAATAAGTGTTATATGGCATGCTCCCACTATTTACATGATTACTATAATAGCATACTGAATTCGAAAGTCCGTTGTTTACTTAATATAGATTATTTACTTTATATACTACAACTAGTTTACAGGGGAAAGTTCTTTGATCAAATATTTTGAACTCAAAGAAATAAATCTCATAGAAAACAATTTTCTATATGAAAATATATTTTAAAAAAACGTATTTCTTTTTCCAATGTTAAGTATCAATTATTATTATTATTACAATTCTCATTTCCGATGTTTATTTGTGAAGCAGAAATGACTATTTACTCTCTTCATCCCAACTATGCCTTAAATCACATCTACTCTTTTACATTCGTTTTTCTTTCTAAATGGTCGAACTATTAAACAGAATACTCTTACTATAACATCATAACGAACTATTTACAAAATTATAGTCGATCATCCTGAACATTTAGGTTATCAAATATGTTGCACTCTGCATAAACTGATCAAACTGACATTTCAATGATCGAGTTTTTAGATCTATCTTGTAGTTTTGGTCTAGTGTTACATTTAACACGGTACGATCTTTATTGTAATCAATCAAATTGAATACTCTATCTCATAGTATGGTTTGTTTATTTTCTTTGAACGAACTAATTTCATCGAAGTATCATACATTACAAACTGTGAATGTTCACCATATGACACTTACATATGATAGTGTATGGATCAAATATCCATAGTCTTGTATTGCTTTTGAGTTCGAAACTCATATAATGCAAATACACCATCTCAACCATATAAACACATGAGCGACCATAACATATTAAGTAGTTGTAAAATTAGGCACTTGCATAGGTGTAGTAAACATTAACATGCAAAAAAAATTATTAGTAATATATATATATATATATATTATTTCTATTTGTCAATCTTCAATTCATTTCAATTTGTATATTTTAATTGAATAACGTTTTATTAATCATATTAAATGCACAAATTTATCAATGTAAATTATTGTAACAGTACTTAATATATGTTTTTACAATATTAGAAAGATTAAATGTTATCATTTCATTTTTCTAATATGGCTCCCACTAGTGTTTTATGTTTCTCCAAATACTAAGATGAAACATAGAAGTCTTTCGACTTTACTAGTGGGTGTTAGGACTCGTTTGTCTTGAGATTCCAACCTTGGGATTGCTCAATAAATCATAGCCTCACAAACGATGGATAACTCTTTATCAGTTGTATCACATACAACTCCTGGCCCACGGTTCCTTGTCCTAATCTCATTTCAATCTTGAATTTGCTCAACAATCGAAAGTGATTATTCACTCATACCTACCATATCGCAACGGCCAATGTATAGTATATGTATCTTGAGTTTGCTCAGCAAATATGTAACGATCACGATTTTTCGACGCTCGAAAGTCGACATTAATACGTCCACTGTATCAAATGCCGCGCAATCAAATGTCGGAAAACCGAACCATTAGGGTTAAAAGAAGAGGTAGAAGAAAAGATAGAAGAAAAAGAAAGAAGAACAACTACAGAAACAGAAACACATCAGAATCTCACATTTCGCAGCGGAACAAAATATAATAGATAATCACTTGTCTTTTAAAACAAAGAACTATATCAGTTTATACATACATCAATCAGAGTCAATATACAACTCAATACAACAATGGACAGTTATATAAACCTGTCCTCTTACAGAATACACAGCGGAAATAAATAACAAGTACGGAAGTACGTCTCGCCATCCAGCTTATCCCCAAAGCTCCATAATATCCAGAATATCCTGATAAAATAACTCTAGGCCGCCCGTGTGGAAAATTATGGGCACCCAGAGTTTAGAAGGGAACGATAAACTCCGAGTCAGTCATGGTGACTGGTGTGAGATCGTAAAACAGTTATTTTCACAAAGAAATTAAATTAATTCGCAATGCTTTTGGAAAATGAAACTACCATAAGACCTCCCGCCACACACACAATGCAAACGCAGTATTGGATGAGATTTCTTCTTATGATAGTCAAAGATGCTTACTACGTAAATCATTGGATTATTATTATTAATGTCTAGTGTAGAAAACATTTTGAAAGTATAATATTAATCTTAGCCAGCATAGGCATTTCGCGCTTATGCCTACTATAGCTACTATGTTCAATAGCAGGTTACCGCCACATTCCATAGCAGGTTATACAATTGCAATCGTAAAGGTTCGTATTGTTTCTTTGGATTTCCAACAAATGGTCAGGCTAAGGAACTTCCTTTCCTACTACCGAATGGGATCGCCTCTGGCTGGACGTCCCGAGAGACAAACTGCTCTCTGCCAAACAAGGCCGGGTTACCCCTGTAACTAGGTAACTCACGAATATGTCATCACCCGGTCCTTTGGGACCTTTATCCGAGCGCTCGATAACCATCATCACACATAATACATAAAGTGTGTCCACATGAGTAAGTATCTGGGCTCCATACCATGATACCACCCCTTTCCAGAAGGAAATGACATACCCTAAAGGGCACGACCCTCATAACCTTGCCGCAACATTCCTGTTTCGACCATTTCCGGGTTGTTGAGGCCCTGACGAAGTCTCGTCCACAAAGCTACGCTTTTTCACAAAGCCGTGCTTTGATTTCAAATGATCAAATAAATGATCATCATCACAGCAACACTCAACATGCCACATTACCAAATTGGGAATATATCGCTGATAAATTTCAACTACATAACCTCTGAGCACGTACGTCTCAGAGAAGGGTGTTAAGCTAAGAGAATAAATACTCCGCCACCAACAGAAATGTATTTGAAAGAAATCAACTTTATATCTCAAAAATGTAATGTCAGACACGTAACCATACAAGTCTGTTCCGGGTTCGAACAGAACCGAAGGCACTTCCAAAAGAAGTCCTTGCAAATCCGGATATTCACAATCCCGATAAAACTTCCCATCACAAAGGAAATCTCAATACCGTAGCTAACGGTGCAGAGACAATCGATAGGTCATCCTATCGTTTTCACAAATACCCGGTCTTCACCACCGGTCTTCAATACGATCCATATCATCGTATTATTATTCGAAATGGGTTATTTGACACAAAGGTCCTTTCCCGGCTAAACCGAATAATAAGCGTTTGTTTTAAAAACAAATTCAAGTGCCATTTCAAAGGCAATATTGATAGTCGGTGATTTAACTATCAACAATATTCACAATAATCATCAGATTCAAATAATTTTCCCAAATTATTTATTTTCAAATATCTTCACGATATATGGTTTATACTTCAACCATTTGGAAACAATTTCCAAATCACATTCATTTAAGCCTTTTAAATAAATCCTTATCGATTTATTTCAAATTTACATTCCAAAACTGTAAATTTATTTCCACACTTCATCACTTTGAAAACCAATTTCAAATTACTTTTCACCTTTCAACCTTTGAAAATAAATTTCAAATTAATTCCCTTTTACGGAATATATTTCCAAATATATCTTTTAAAATCCACTTAGAACTTTTAATTTATAATTTAAAAGCCACTTTGGAAAATATACTCAGCTTTATAGTGAAAATACACTTTCACTTCAAAACGGTCCATTTAAACCAATTAAATAAATCCTTATCGATTTATTTCAAATTACCCAATCAATGTTCAATTGGATTTCTACAAATTTATCGCCTTTAAAATAAATTCTTATATATTTTCCAAATCCTTTAAAATTCCATTTCAAATAAATTTTCTAACTTTCGAATAATACTATTCAAAATCCATTTATTAAAATCTTTTCCCATATCTTGGAATTTATTCAATAAAATTTCGACAATCCATTTTAATACTTAAAAATTCCTTCTTTCAAATAAATTCAATTCTTAAAATAAATTCATTTAAAGTTTTCCACTTTAATTAAAAATCCAATTTATATTCATTTCTGGTATCCAACGATATCAAAAATACATTCGGCTAAATTTTAGCCTTCAACACATTCAATCACAGATATAATCATACACAGATTATAAATAATAAATCACAGAACATATGAAACCAAATTCAAATGTTTTGAGGAATCCTGTTGGATCCCTCCAACCTGTTTCCCTGCATCCACAGATGTTAGCACAATACCAATTCCACTTCGAGGTGGAATATCGCGGTATATAGGATTTTATAAATATCATCCGCTTACTAACAGCGCAATAGAGTCTCATCCGCTATACAATGCGGAAAATCAATCAATCCAATATATACATATGCCAATATGTATATATTGCTATATATATAGATATATCCTACTATATCTAATATCACATCCAATAGCAATCAAATCAATAACTGCAATATTAAATTTTCCTTCGAGTGAGAAAAATCTCACCTTTGCTTTTTATTTGCCAATTCATTTCCAATCCAGATTGTTTTCTTCACCATTTTAGACCTTGTATAAATAATTATACAATTTATTAATATTCGAACTAATCGAATAATCATTTATATAAATTTAATTAACTAACACTTAAGTTCAAACTAATTTTCCATTTACCATTTCTAGCATGATTAAATAAGTTAAGTAAACAAATTTATTACTTAAATAAAGTCTTTATTATTTTCTTTTTAATAAAATCCCAATATTTAAAATTCCTTTTATTTGTCAAAATCTTCTATATATATTTATATTATATGTTTACTGTTTATCCATTTAAAATTGAGATCTTAAACCTTACTGTAAAAATGATTTTCTATTAAACTATACTATCTAAATATAAACCGTTTAAATTAAAATAAATCAAAATAACTTACTGTAAATTATATACATTTTCCTCTAAATATCCTCATATATAATTTACTGCTAAATTTTCAGATTGCCCATTACCATTTTAGTTTATAAAAATAAATGTTCAGAGTTCCCATTTAAAATTCAAAACAAAGGAAAAGAAAAGCTGCTCACCTCAATCTCACGTCACCAGCGATTCCACGCCCAGTCGCGACATCGCTCCTTCCCTCAGCCGCTTCACTTTCGATCCCGACTTGCTCCTCCACTATACTGCTCGAGAAACCCTACCAGCGATCACGAATCACATCCCGATCGTGACTCCAACTTCCACTCACGCGCGCGCCCATCTACATCGCAGAGGCCACTGCAATCTCGTGCTGCCTCACTTCTCCCCATTTGCTCGCGAAACTGCTCACGACACTCTTCAGTAGGCGCCGCCTACTCGTGATGCCGATGCCCTAGCTCGAGTCGAAGAAGAACGAATGACTCGAATTCCTGGGAAGCAACGCGATTTGATTTTTATTTTGATACCAGATTTTTTTTGGAATTTCATGATCGCGGCCATTGTCTTTGATTTGAACGAGATATGAGGCGGCCATGATTTTTTTCTTTCTGGGCGATTTCAATTTGATTAAATGGTGAAATGAAAAGGAAAGGATTGCGTGAGATATTAAACGAAACTGAAGGGAGACAAGAGTACGAGACATTACAAAGATGGAATGAATACGCGTGTAAGAAAAAAAATTAAAAGTGACGCGTGTTAAAAATGAAGGACAAGTGTTGAAAAATAGAAGATGGCGTGTAGAAGAAGGCTACAGAAATTTTGTAAAAGTTTCGATGTTAAGTTTATTTAACAGTCAGTATAAGTATTGTTTTCGATATAAATTTCAGCGTGTTTGTATATCGTACACTCACACAACAACTTCGAATACTACGAAAATTGGAATCCAGTAATAATTCAATATTACGGATCCAATGGAACTGGTTTCGTCAATTTCCGAGACTGTGCCCCGGACCGCTATTTTTAAATTCAATTTAAACGATATAAATTCAAAACTGAACAGAACAGTTCCAAATTCAATTTTGAAAGTTCCAGTACCTTCAGAATTATAAATATAAATTTTCTAAGCTATGAAAATATTTTTAAATCAGCTTAAAAATCAAGATTCAATATTTTACCCAGATTTAATAATTAAATTCAATAATTTAATCGCCAAATTCATTCTGATATTTGAATTTCAAATTAAACAATCATTTGAATATTTAAACTCAATTAAATATTCACATTTCAAATGTCAAAAATTCAGGGTCGTTACAATCTTCCCCCCTTAAAAGAATTTCGTCCCAAAATTACAAGTTAGGAAAAATGCTTCACTTCCCATTAACTATTTTTTTTAAATTCAAATAGTTTTAACAAATTTTCAAACCCAAATCTGTTTATTAAAGATTTGTTATCACTTCAACTAACTTTCCAAACACTTTCATAGTTTCAAAAAACTTTATTTTACTTCATAATTCAAATTTGAATTTAAATTCAAATTGTAAATTATCCAAAATTTCTCAAAAAATTTCTAACTCTCGAAATTTTCAAAAAATTTCGCCAGCGTCTCCTTTGCGCGGCTAACACGGTACTACTACAAAATGTCCCTACGGACTCTCAGATCTCAAAAGAAAACAAAATGCCAAGTGGCAAAATCAGAAACTCATCAAATTTCATACTGAAATTTAAATACATACCTTTTGTCGAGCAATTTCAAATTCATCTTTGAAATCAAATCTAATTCCATTTGTATTGAAATCACCTATATATTCTACTGGTAGTAGTATCCAGTTACAACATTCAAACCAATCTGCCAATTCCATTACAATTTTTTTTTCAATATATACTTCTTATACCATTTCGTTACTTTACTATTGAAGTTATATATTCATTTCCATTCAACTTTGCATTTTCAATCCTATTTGAATTCAATTTACAATTTCAATTTTTCATTTGAATTCATTTCAAATCCCAATACTCTTATTTCCAAAAATTCCACTCAGATTTCCATTTCGAATTTTACTTAAATTCGATTCATCTTTTATTTCGAATATTGAGTTTTATTTACCTTTATTCCAAATTCCAATTTTAAATCTTTTGTCACTATTGAAAAATTTCCAAAAATTTCAAAAATTTTCTAACTCCCAAAATTTCAGAAAATTTTGGCGGAGTCTCCTTTGTACGGAGGAGCTTTTGCAATTTGACAAAAGATATAAATATATATACATCGACCCACTCGGTCGGAAAAGCAGAAAAACAGTTCATATTTCCTATTTTTATTGCGTAGGCGTACCTTTTAGCATTTTTAAGCAAAGCAGTTATTTATTAGCTTATTAACGCAACCAAATGCAGCCAAACGGCTTCCAAAAACCTGTATTTACTCAGTTTAAACACGTCAGTGACAAATATAGGAAATCTATTAACATTTCTTTCATTTTCAAAAATAAATACATAGATTTCATTAGCAATATATTCAAGATAAATTCCATTAGCAATTTATAAGGTTCCAATATAAATTCACATTCAATTTCTATTCAATTCAAGTGATTAACAACTCATTTTCTTACATTCATTTCATTTCTAAGTCAATCTAACTCATATCTATTTCAATTGATACAAAAATCAATTTCTATTTGCTTTTATTAACTCATAGAATTTATACAATCTCGTTTTTGTCAAACGATAATTCTTTCTATTCAGATTCGTTAATATTCATACAACTAAATGATTACTTGAGCTAACAATCATTTAAATTGATTCCATTCAATTTTACTTACATCCCATATTCTCATTCATTTCATTTGAGACCATTTCACAAAAATTTTCTTAAGTCGAGCATTTATTCAATATTTACTTAAGCTATCTTAATTCAAAACTCAAATTCATTCCCTTGTAAACAGTTTCCAATTTCAATTCTTGATTTGAATTTCATTTATCAAATCTATTCCATTCACTAATTTAATTCAATTAGTACATTCACTTATTCATTTTGAATTTCAAATTTCTATATTCAATTCATCGTGAATTCAATTAATTAATAACAAGGAAATTCAATTTATTTCTATTACTTGAATTTATATACAAATTCAAACTTTATCTTCAAATTTAGCTTACAACAAAGCTTTAATTTAACCAATTCAACTTCCATTTCATTATTGCGTGAATTAATAAATTATCAAGTTTATTTACTTGAATTCAATCCATTTCATTATTCTATTCCGATTCATTCATTTATAAATGTAGCTTCATTGGTTCGCTCACAAATTCCTTTCTTTTCAATTTGAATCTTATTCCAAATCAACTTTCACTTTATTTAATTGATTCATTTATACTTTCTTTAATTTAACTTCATCCTTTAAGTTAAATTTATTCTATCAAAATTCAAATTGTATAAGTTATCAACTCATTTATTATTCCATTAATAAATTTATTTTCAAATATTCTCTCTGGAATTCTATTTCCAATTATAAATTACATTTGCAATTTACCTTTTACAAATCTCATTTGTATATGAATTCAATTCCTCATTTTTTTCAATCCATATTTATAAATTTCATTTGTTAAATGAATTTATCTTCAAATCTTTGATTATATCATTTTATTTCTTATTCAATTCTCATATAACGATGATAATAATTTAATATTATCACTTCTTAACAACCAAACATCCATATACTATAATAATTTATAGAAAATCATTTTTTTTCTATACAAAAACAGTTTTGGGTAAAATTATTTCATTTACCTCATTTTAAAACAATATTGTGTCCGTTTATCTTGTTCAAGAGTTTAGAAACCCTTATAGATTACAGTTGGCCAGACTGCACCGACCAGAATCTATAAACAATCAACCGATAAGTTAACACAATACAAAACAAATTATGTATTCACTAACAAATACGCGCTCATATCTATTATTACACTCAACTCATTCTAGAGTACTACTGACTCTATCCCTAATGAGTAGCACCCAACAGAGCAGGGTTGTCGCTTAACCGGATGCTCTGATACCACATGTAACGATCACGATTTTTCGACGCTCGAAAGTCGACATTAATACGTCCACTGTATCAAATGCCGCGCAATCAAATGTCGGAAAACCGAACCATTAGGGTTAAAAGAAGAGGTAGAAGAAAAGATAGAAGAAAAAGAAAGAAGAACAACTACAGAAACAGAAACACATCAGAATCTCACATTTCGCAGCGGAACAAAATATAATAGATAATCACTTGTCTTTTAAAACAAAGAACTATATCAGTTTATACATACATCAATCAGAGTCAATATACTACTCAATACAACAATGGACAGTTATATAAACCTATCCTCTTACAGAATACACAGCGGAAATAAATAACAAGTACGGAAGTACGTCTCGCCATCCAGCTTATCCCCAAAGCTCCATAATATCCAGAATATCCTGATAAAATAACTCTAGGCTACCCGTGTGGAAAATTATGGGCACCCGGAGTTTAGAAGGGAACAATAAACTCCGAGTCAGTCATGGTGACTGGTGTGAGATCGTAAAACAGTTATTTTCACAAAGAAATTAAATTAATTCGCAATGCTTTTGGAAAATGAAACTACCATAAGACCTCCCGCCACACACACAATGCAAACGCAGAATTGGAGGAGATTTCTTCTTATGATAGTCAAAGATGCTTACTACGTAAATCATTGGATTATTATTATTAATGTCTAGTGTAGAAAACATTTCGAAAGTATAATATTAATCTTAGCCAGCATAGGCATTTCGCACTTATGCCTACTATAACTACTATGTTCAATAGCAGGTTACCGCCACATTCCATAGCAGGTTATACAATTGCAATCGTAAAGATTCGTATTATTTCTTTGGATTTCCAACAAATGGTCAGGCTAAGGAACTTCCTTTCCTACTGCCGAATGGGATCGCCTCTGGCTGGACGTCCCGAGAGACAAACTGCTCTCTGCCAAACAAGGCCGGGTTACCCCTGTAACTAGGTAACTCACGAATATGTCATCACCCGGTCCTTTGGGACCTTTATCCGAGCGCTCGATAACCATCATCACACATAATAAATAAAGTGTGTCCACATGAGTAAGTATCTGGGCTCCATACCATGATACCACCCCTTTCCAGAAGGAAATGACATACCCTAAAGGGCGCGACCCTCATTACCTTGCCGCAACATTCCTGTTTCGACCATTTCCGGGTTGTTGAGGCCTTGACGAAGTCTCGTCCACAAAGCTACGCTTTTTCACAAAGCCGTGCTTTGATTTCAAATGATCAAATAAATGATCATCATCACAGCAACACTCAACATGCCACATTACCAAATTGGGAATATATCGCTGATAAATTTCAACTACATAACCTCTGAGCTCGTACGTCTCAGAGAAGGGTGTTAAGCTAAGAGAATAAATACTCCGCCACCAACAGAAATGTATTTGAAAGAAATCAACTTTATATCTCAAAAATGTAATGTCAGACACGTAACCATACAAGTCTGTTCCGGGTTCGAACAGAACCGAAGGCACTTCCAAAAGAAGTCCTTGCAAATCCGGATATTCACAATCCCGATAAAACTTCCCATCACAAAGGAAATCTCAATACCGTAGCTAACGGTGCAGAGACAATCGATAGGTCATCCTATCGTTTTCACAAATACCCGGTCTTCACCACCGGTCTTCAATACGATCCATATCGTCGTATTATTATTCGAAATGGGTTATTTGACACAAAGGTCCTTTCCCGGCTAAACCGAATAATAAGCGTTTGTTTTAAAAACAAATTCAAGTGCCATTTCAAAGGCAACATTGATAGTCGGTGATTTAACTATCAACAATATTCACAATAATCATCAGATTCAAATAATTTTCCCAAATTATTTATTTTCAAATATCTTCACGATATATGGTTTATACTTCAACCATTTGGAAACAATTTCCAAATCACATTCATTTAAGCCTTTTAAATAAATCCTTATCGATTTATTTCAAATTTACATTCCAAAACTGTAAATTTATTTCCACACTTCATCACTTTGAAAACCAATTTCAAATTACTTTTCACCTTTCAACCTTTGAAAATAAATTTCAAATTAATTCCCTTTTACGGAATATATTTCCAAATATATCTTTTAAAATCCACTTAGAACTTTTAATTTATAATTTAAAAGCCACTTTGGAAAATATACTCAGCTTTATAGTGAAAATACACTTTCACTTCAAAACGGTCCATTTAAACCAATTAAATAAATCCTTATCGATTTATTTCAAATTACCCAATCAATGTTCAATTGGATTTCTACAAATTTATCGCCTTTAAAATAAATTCTTATATATTTTCCAAATCCTTTAAAATTCCATTTCAAATAAATTTTCTAACTTTCGAATAATACTATTCAAAATCCATTTATTAAAATCTTTTCCCATATCTTGGAATTTATTCAATAAAATTTCGACAATCCATTTTAATACTTAAAAATTCCTTCTTTCAAATAAATTCAATTCTTAAAATAAATTCATTTAAAGTTTTCCACTTTAATTAAAAATCCAATTTATATTCATTTCTGGTATCCAACGATATCAAAAATACATTCGGCTAAATTTTAGCCTTCAACACATTCAATCACAGATATAATCATACACAGATTATAAATAATAAATCATAGAACATATGAAACCAAATTCAAATGTTTTGAGGAATCCTGTTGGATCCCTCCAACCTGTTTCCCTGCATCCACAGATGTTAGCACAATACCAATTCCACTTCGAGGTGGAATATCGCGGTATATAGGATTTTATAAATATCATCCGCTTACTAACAGCGCAATAGAGTCTCATCCGCTATACAATGCGGAAAATCAATCAATCCAATATATACATATGCCAATATGTATATATTGCTATATATATATAGATATATCCTACTATATCTAATATCACATCCAATAGCAATCAAATCAATAACTGCAATATTAAATTTTCCTTCGAGTGAGAAAAATCTCACCTTTGCTTTTTATTTGCCAATTCATTTCCAATCCAGATTGTTTTCTTCACCATTTTAGACCTTGTATAAATAATTATACAATTTATTAATATTCGAACTAATCGAATAATCATTTATATAAATTTAATTAACTAACACTTAAGTTCAAACTAATTTTCCATTTACCATTTCTAGCATGATTAAATAAGTTAAGTAAACAAATTTATTACTTAAATAAAGTCTTTATTATTTTCTTTTTAATAAAATCCCAATATTTAAAATTCCTTTTATTTGTCAAAATCTTCTATATATATTTATATTATATGTTTACTATTTATCCATTTAAAATTGAGATCTTAAACCTTACTGTAAAAATGATTTTCTATTAAACTATACTATCTAAATATAAACCGTTTAAATTAAAATAAATCAAAATAACTTACTGTAAATTATATACATTTTCCTCTAAATATCCTCATATATAATTTACTGCTAAATTTTCAGATTGCCCATTACCATTTTAGTTTATAAAAATAAATGTTCAGAGTTCCCATTTAAAATTCAAAACAAAGGAAAAGAAAAGCTGCTCACCTCAATCTCACGTCACCAGCGATTCCACGCCCAGTCGCGACATCGCTCCTTCCCTCAGCCGCTTCACTTTCGATCCCGACTTGCTCCTCCACTATACTGCTCGAGAAACCCTACCAGCGATCACGAATCACATCCCGATCGTGACTCCAACTTCCACTCACGCGCGCGCCCATCTACATCGCAGAGGCCACTGCAATCTCGTGCTGCCTCACTTCTCCCCATTTGCTCGCGAAACTGCTCACGACACTCTTCAGTAGGCGCCGCCTACTCGTGATGCCGATGCCCTAGCTCGAGTCGAAGAAGAACGAATGACTCGAATTCCTGGGAAGCAACGCGATTTGATTTTTATTTTGATACCAGATTTTTTTTGGAATTTCATGATCGCGGCCATTGTCTTTGATTTGAACGAGATATGAGGCGGCCATGATTTTTTTCTTTCTGGGCGATTTCAATTTGATTAAATGGTGAAATGAAAAGGAAAGGATTGCGTGAGATATTAAACGAAACTGAAGGGAGACAAGAGTACGAGACATTACAAAGATGGAATGAATACGCGTGTAAGAAAAAAAATTAAAAGTGACGCGTGTTAAAAATGAAGGACAAGTGTTGAAAAATAGAAGATGGCGTGTAGAAGAAGGCTACAGAAATTTTGTAAAAGTTTCGATGTTAAGTTTATTTAACAGTCAGTATAAGTATTGTTTTCGATATAAATTTCAGCGTGTTTGTATATCGTACACTCACACAACAACTTCGAATACTACGAAAATTGGAATCCAGTAATAATTCAATATTACGGATCCAATGGAACTGGTTTCGTCAATTTCCGAGACTGTGCCCCGGACCGCTATTTTTAAATTCAATTTAAACGATATAAATTCAAAACTGAACAGAACAGTTCCAAATTCAATTTTGAAAGTTCCAGTACCTTCAGAATTATAAATATAAATTTTCTAAGCTATGAAAATATTTTTAAATCAGCTTAAAAATCAAGATTCAATATTTTACCCAGATTTAATAATTAAATTCAATAATTTAATCGCCAAATTCATTCTGATATTTGAATTTCAAATTAAACAATCATTTGAATATTTAAACTCAATTAAATATTCACATTTCAAATGTCAAAAATTCAGGGTCGTTACAATCTTCCCCCCTTAAAAGAATTTCGTCCCAAAATTACAAGTTAGGAAAAATGCTTCACTTCCCATTAACTATTTTTTTTAAATTCAAATAGTTTTAACAAATTTTCAAACCCAAATCTGTTTATTAAAGATTTGTTATCACTTCAACTAACTTTCCAAACACTTTCATAGTTTCAAAAAACTTTATTTTACTTCATAATTCAAATTTGAATTTAAATTCAAATTGTAAATTATCCAAAATTTCTCAAAAAATTTCTAACTCTCGAAATTTTCAAAAAATTTCGCCAGCGTCTCCTTTGCGCGGCTAACACGGTACTACTACAAAACGTCCCTACGGACTCTCAGATCTCAAAAGAAAACAAAATGCCAAGTGGCAAAATCAGAAACTCATCAAATTTCATACTGAAATTTAAATACATACCTTTTGTCGAGCAATTTCAAATTCATCTTTGAAATCAAATCTAATTCCATTTGTATTGAAATCACCTATATATTCTACTGGTAGTAGTATCCAGTTACAACATTCAAACCAATCTGCCAATTCCATTACAATTTTTTTTTCAATATATACTTCTTATACCATTTCGTTACTTTACTATTGAAGTTATATATTCATTTCCATTCAACTTTGCATTTTCAATCCTATTTGAATTCAATTTACAATTTCAATTTTTCATTTGAATTCATTTCAAATCCCAATACTCTTATTTCCAAAAATTCCACTCAGATTTCCATTTCGAATTTTACTTAAATTCGATTCATCTTTTATTTCGAATATTGAGTTTTATTTACCTTTATTCCAAATTCCAATTTTAAATCTTTTGTCACTATTGAAAAATTTCCAAAAATTTCAAAAATTTTCTAACTCCCAAAATTTCAGAAAATTTTGGCGGAGTCTCCTTTGTACGGAGGAGCTTTTGCAATTTGACAAAAGATATAAATATATATACATCGACCCACTCGGTCGGAAAAGCAAAAAAACAGTTCATATTTCCTATTTTTATTGCGTAGGCGTACCTTTTAGCATTTTTAAGCAAAGCAGTTATTTATTAGCTTATTAACGCAACCAAATGCAGCCAAACGGCTTCCAAAAACCTGTATTTACTCAGTTTAAACACGTCAGTGACAAATATAGGAAATCTATTAACATTTCTTTCATTTTCAAAAATAAATACATAGATTTCATTAGCAATATATTCAAGATAAATTCCATTAGCAATTTATAAGGTTCCAATATAAATTCACATTCAATTTCTATTCAATTCAAGTGATTAACAACTCATTTTCTTACATTCATTTCATTTCTAAGTCAATCTAACTCATATCTATTTCAATTGATACAAAAATCAATTTCTATTTGCTTTTATTAACTCATAGAATTTATACAATCTCGTTTTTGTCAAACGATAATTCTTTCTATTCAGATTCGTTAATATTCATACAACTAAATGATTACTTGAGCTAACAATCATTTAAATTGATTCCATTCAATTTTACTTACATCCCATATTCTCATTCATTTCATTTGAGACCATTTCACAAAAATTTTCTTAAGTCGAGCATTTATTCAATATTTACTTAAGCTATCTTAATTCAAAACTCAAATTCATTCCCTTGTAAACAGTTTCCAATTTCAATTCTTGATTTGAATTTCATTTATCAAATCTATTCCATTCACTAATTTAATTCAATTAGTACATTCACTTATTCATTTTGAATTTCAAATTTCTATATTCAATTCATCGTGAATTCAATTAATTAATAACAAGGAAATTCAATTTATTTCTATTACTTGAATTTATATACAAATTCAAACTTTATCTTCAAATTTAGCTTACAACAAAGCTTTAATTTAACCAATTCAACTTCCATTTCATTATTGCGTGAATTAATAAATTATCAAGTTTATTTACTTGAATTCAATCCATTTCATTATTCTATTCCGATTCATTCATTTATAAATGTAGCTTCATTGGTTCGCTCACAAATTCCTTTCTTTTCAATTTGAATCTTATTCCAAATCAACTTTCACTTTATTTAATTGATTCATTTATACTTTCTTTAATTTAACTTCATCCTTTAAGTTAAATTTATTCTATCAAAATTCAAATTGTATAAGTTATCAACTCATTTATTATTCCATTAATAAATTTATTTTCAAATATTCTCTCTGGAATTCTATTTCCAATTATAAATTACATTTGCAATTTACCTTTTACAAATCTCATTTGTATATGAATTCAATTCCAAATTTTTTTCAATCCATATTTATAAATTTCATTTGTTAAATGAATTTATCTTCAAATCTTTGATTATATCATTTTATTTCTTATTCAATTCTCATATAACGATGATAATAATTTAATATTATCACTTCTTAACAACCAAACATCCATATACTATAATAATTTATAGAAAATCATTTTTTTTCTATACAAAAACAGTTTTGGGTAAAATTATTTCATTTACCTCATTTTAAAACAATATTGTGTCCGTTTATCTTGTTCAAGAGTTTAGAAACCCTTATAGATTACAGTTGGCCAGACTGCACCGACCAGAATCTATAAACAATCAACCGATAAGTTAACACAATACAAAACAAATTATGTATTCACTAACAAATACGCGCTCATATCTATTATTACACTCAACTCATTCTAGAGTACTACTGACTCTATCCCTAATGAGTAGCACCCAACAGAGCAGGGTTGTCGCTTAACCGGATGCTCTGATACCACATGTAACGATCACGATTTTTCGACGCTCGAAAGTCGACATTAATACGTCCACTGTATCAAATGCCGCGCAATCAAATGTCGGAAAACCGAACCATTAGGGTTAAAAGAAGAGGTAGAAGAAAAGATAGAAGAAAAAGAAAGAAGAACAACTACAGAAACAGAAACACATCAGAATCTCACATTTCGCAGCGGAACAAAATATAATAGATAATCACTTGTCTTTTAAAACAAAGAACTATATCAGTTTATACATACATCAATCAGAGTCAATATACTACTCAATACAACAATGGACAGTTATATAAACCTGTCCTCTTACAGAATACACAGCGGAAATAAATAACAAGTACGGAAGTACGTCTCGCCATCCAGCTTATCCCCAAAGCTCCATAATATCCAGAATATCCTGATAAAATAACTCTAGGCTACCCGTGTGGAAAATTATGGGCACCCGGAGTTTAGAAGGGAACAATAAACTCCGAGTCAGTCATGGTGACTGGTGTGAGATCGTAAAACAGTTATTTTCACAAAGAAATTAAATTAATTCGCAATGCTTTTGGAAAATGAAACTACCATAAGACCTCCCGCCACACACACAATGCAAACGCAGAATTGGAGGAGATTTCTTCTTATGATAGTCAAAGATGCTTACTACGTAAATCATTGGATTATTATTATTAATGTCTAGTGTAGAAAACATTTCGAAAGTATAATATTAATCTTAGCCAGCATAGGCATTTCGCACTTATGCCTACTATAACTACTATGTTCAATAGTAGGTTACCGCCACATTCCATAGCAGGTTATACAATTGCAATCGTAAAGATTCGTATTGTTTCTTTGGATTTCCAACAAATGGTCAGGCTAAGGAACTTCCTTTCCTACTGCCGAATGGGATCGCCTCTGGCTGGACGTCCCGAGAGACAAACTGCTCTCTGCCAAACAAGGCCGGGTTACCCCTGTAACTAGGTAACTCACGAATATGTCATCACCCGGTCCTTTGGGACCTTTATCCGAGCGCTCGATAACCATCATCACACATAATAAATAAAGTGTGTCCACATGAGTAAGTATCTGGGCTCCATACCATGATACCACCCCTTTCCAGAAGGAAATGACATACCCTAAAGGGCGCGACCCTCATAACCTTGCCGCAACATTCCTGTTTCGACCATTTCCGGGTTGTTGAGGCCCTGACGAAGTCTCGTCCACAAAGCTACGCTTTTTCACAAAGCCGTGCTTTGATTTCAAATGATCAAATAAATGATCATCATCACAGCAACACTCAACATGCCACATTACCAAATTGGGAATATATCGCTGATAAATTTCAACTACATAACCTCTGAGCTCGTACGTCTCAGAGAAGGGTGTTAAGCTAAGAGAATAAATACTCCGCCACCAACAGAAATGTATTTGAAAGAAATCAACTTTATATCTCAAAAATGTAATGTCAGACACGTAACCATACAAGTCTGTTCCGGGTTCGAACAGAACCGAAGGCACTTCCAAAAGAAGTCCTTGCAAATCCGGATATTCACAATCCCGATAAAACTTCCCATCACAAAGGAAATCTCAATACCGTAGCTAACGGTGCAGAGACAATCGATAGGTCATCCTATCGTTTTCACAAATACCCGGTCTTCACCACCGGTCTTCAATACGATCCATATCGTCGTATTATTATTCGAAATGGGTTATTTGACACAAAGGTCCTTTCCCGGCTAAACCGAATAATAAGCGTTTGTTTTAAAAACAAATTCAAGTGCCATTTCAAAGGCAATATTGATAGTCGGTGATTTAACTATCAACAATATTCACAATAATCATCAGATTCAAATAATTTTCCCAAATTATTTATTTTCAAATATCTTCACGATATATGGTTTATACTTCAACCATTTGGAAACAATTTCCAAATCACATTCATTTAAGCCTTTTAAATAAATCCTTATCGATTTATTTCAAATTTACATTCCAAAACTGTAAATTTATTTCCACACTTCATCACTTTGAAAACCAATTTCAAATTACTTTTCACCTTTCAACCTTTGAAAATAAATTTCAAATTAATTCCCTTTTACGGAATATATTTCCAAATATATCTTTTAAAATCCACTTAGAACTTTTAATTTATAATTTAAAAGCCACTTTGGAAAATATACTCAGCTTTATAGTGAAAATACACTTTCACTTCAAAACGGTCCATTTAAACCAATTAAATAAATCCTTATCGATTTATTTCAAATTACCCAATCAATGTTCAATTGGATTTCTACAAATTTATCGCCTTTAAAATAAATTCTTATATATTTTCCAAATCCTTTAAAATTCCATTTCAAATAAATTTTCTAACTTTCGAATAATACTATTCAAAATCCATTTATTAAAATCTTTTCCCATATCTTGGAATTTATTCAATAAAATTTCGACAATCCATTTTAATACTTAAAAATTCCTTCTTTCAAATAAATTCAATTCTTAAAATAAATTCATTTAAAGTTTTCCACTTTAATTAAAAATCCAATTTATATTCATTTCTGGTATCCAACGATATCAAAAATACATTCGGCTAAATTTTAGTCTTCAACACATTCAATCACAGATATAATCATACACAGATTATAAATAATAAATCACAGAACATATGAAACCAAATTCAAATGTTTTGAGGAATCCTGTTGGATCCCTCCAACCTGTTTCCCTGCATCCACAGATGTTAGCACAATACCAATTCCACTTCGAGGTGGAATATCGCGGTATATAGGATTTTATAAATATCATCCGCTTACTAACGGCGCAATAGGGTCTCATCCGCTATACAATGCGGAAAATCAATCAATCCAATATATACATATGCCAATATGTATATATTGCTATATATATATAGATATATCCTACTATATCTAATATCACATCCAATAGCAATCAAATCAATAACTGCAATATTAAATTTTCCTTCGAGTGAGAAAAATCTCACCTTTGCTTTTTATTTGCCAATTCATTTCCAATCCAGATTGTTTTCTTCACCATTTTAGACCTTGTATAAATAATTATACAATTTATTAATATTCGAACTAATCGAATAATCATTTATATAAATTTAATTAACTAACACTTAAGTTCAAACTAATTTTCCATTTACCATTTCTAGCATGATTAAATAAGTTAAGTAAACAAATTTATTACTTAAATAAAGTCTTTATTATTTTCTTTTTAATAAAATCCCAATATTTAAAATTCCTTTTATTTGTCAAAATCTTCTATATATATTTATATTATATGTTTACTGTTTATCCATTTAAAATTGAGATCTTAAACCTTACTGTAAAAATGATTTTCTATTAAACTATACTATCTAAATATAAACCGTTTAAATTAAAATAAATCAAAATAACTTACTGTAAATTATATACACTTTCCTCTAAATATCCTCATATATAATTTACTGCTAAATTTTCAGATTGCCCATTACCATTTTAGTTTATAAAAATAAATGTTCAGAGTTCCCATTTAAAATTCAAAACAAAGGAAAAGAAAAGCTGCTCACCTCAATCTCACGTCACCAGCGATTCCACGCCCAGTCGCGACATCGCTCCTTCCCTCAGCCGCTTCACTTTCGATCCCGACTTGCTCCTCCACTATACTGCTCGAGAAACCCTACCAGCGATCACGAATCACATCCCGATCGTGACTCCAACTTCCACTCACGCGCGCGCCCATCTACATCGCAGAGGCCACTGCAATCTCGTGCTGCCTCACTTCTCCCCATTTGCTCGCGAAACTGCTCACGACACTCTTCAGTAGGCGCCGCCTACTCGTGATGCCGATGCCCTAGCTCGAGTCGAAGAAGAACGAACGACTCGAATTCCTGGGAAGCAACGCGATTTGATTTTTATTTTGATACCAGATTTTTTTTGGAATTTCATGATCGCGGCCATTGTCTTTGATTTGAACGAGATATGAGGCGGCCATGATTTTTTTCTTTCTGGGCGATTTCAATTTGATTAAATGGTGAAATGAAAAGGAAAGGATTGCGTGAGATATTAAACGAAACTGAAGGGAGACAAGAGTAGGAGACATTACAGAGATGGAATGAATACGCGTGTAAGAAAAAAAATTAAAAGTGACGCGTGTTAAAAATGAAGGACAAGTGTTGAAAAATAGAAGATGGCGTGTAGAAGAAGGCTACAGAAATTTTGTAAAAGTTTCGATGTTAAGTTTATTTAACAGTCAGTATAAGTATTGTTTTCGATATAAATTTCAGCGTGTTTGTATATCGTACACTCACACAACAACTTCGAATACTACGAAAATTGGAATCCAGTAATAATTCAATATTACGGATCCAATGGAACTGGTTTCGTCAATTTCTGAGACTGTGCCCCGGACCGCTATTTTTAAATTCAATTTAAACGATATAAATTCAAAACTGAACAGAACAGTTCCAAATTCAATTCTGAAAGTTCCAGTACCTTCAGAATTATAAATATAAATTTTCTAAGCTTTGAAAATATTTTTAAATCAGCTTAAAAATCAAGATTCAATATTTTACCCAGATTTAATAATTAAATTCAATAATTTAATCGCCAAATTCATTCTGATATTTGAATTTCAAATTAAACAATCATTCGAATATTTAAACTCAATTAAATATTCACATTTCAAATGTCAAAAATTCAGGGTCGTTACAAAATACATATAGTTATCTTACCTCGTCTATTCAACATAATAATAATACTACATATAACATCCCTAGATTGAGTTTGTTCAACAACTGAGGAGAATGCAAGTAATTTATTAATATATATGGTAGATGACAATATTATATTAAAGGTTCATAATCTTTAATATATCATGAAATACCCTCATGATTCAAGTGTCAAACACATCAGAATTCATGGTATGTATACATTTGTATGTATTCATTCCTTGAGTCTAATTGGGTTTCTTTAATGTTCCACCATTAGTTTACACATTCATATCATATAAGTTTTATTATTATATAATTTTTATATTTCATATTACTTATACAATAGTCTTATGTATAATATTATATTAATTAAATCTTATTTAATTAATTAACTCTTTAGTTAATTTTATATTAGTATTCCAATACAACTTTTATATTGGACACATCTACTATAAACTTTATAGTATATACTATAACCATTATAGTATATACTATAACCTTTATAGTAATACTTATATATCATATATATATACACAGACACACACACACATATACACATACACACACACACACATGTTATAACCTTTATAGTATAACACATACATCTTATATATGTGTATTTTTATTTAGTTAATTTAACTAATTAACCTTTAATTAATTTATTTAATTAATTTTTTTAATTAAATTATATTAATTTCGAAAATTTATCTTATATACATAATGTATACATATGTTATCTTAAGCACTTTAAAACGTAATATATATGTATGTATGTATATGATATATGCATATAAGTATTAATTAATTAAATCATTTAGCTTGTTTATTTTATTAATCTTATTAATAAATTTTAAATTTCAAAACTAATATTTAAATATTTTCAAACATTTTAAAATTTTCATTACCTTTTCAAACATTTGGAAGTTTATGTTATATTATAACCCTTTATAATAAACATTTTTTTATTTTAAATTTAAAACCCTGTCTTAATTTTTAAATCTATTTTTAAAATTAGCCAAAGGCCCATTCAAATTGGGCCTTTTCTGTTAGAGGCAATTTTGGGCTCACTTCACCTTTTAGGTCAGGCTAGTAACTAGGTAGGACATGATACTTGATTACTCAATTCCAGTCATGGACATTACCTTTCTAGACACCGTACTAAGTAGGCAAACTTAATTAGTTAGCCTTAACATGACAAATTTAGGTCGCATATGCTATTGGGTTCCAATACCATTGTTGGAACTAAGCCAACCCGTAGTGCAAGAAATGAGTGAATTTCGAAAAAAGAATCCATTCTAGATCTTTATTGGGCCTATGTAATCTATATATTTAGAACTTTTCTTTTAAAATTTATTCATATTATTACAACTATTTAAAATTAGTTTAATTAATTTTAATTAATTTCATATGATGATGAGCACATTACATGCACCCATGTGTATAGTGTAGGTGCAACACATGAAAAGTGTACAAAGTTAATGTGAACGTTGTTTAGGTTTGGGAATTACATCGCAACGGACACATTCCCCCTTTATATATGCCTTTGTCATCCTAAACATGAAAGGTTTTTTCAATGAATATATAAATATATGTATGTATGTATGTAGGTATGCATGCAGGTATATGTGTATATATACATATTTATCTGTATAAATGTATATATATATACACAATAAACCAAAAGTTGGCCAAACACCCAAAGATTATGTAGAGAACAAAAGTGAAGAAATATAACAGAAATATAAATGAAAAGGAGGAAAGAAAAGAGACACGGTCGTTTATAGTGGTTCGGCAAAGCAAGGCCTATGCCCACTTTAAGATTTTATTGCTGATTTACAACTTGGGAGGCAGAAGTTTTTGGGAATCGTTACAACTCTAGATCTTAGAATTTTATAGTTATAAGAATATAAAATATAATGGAACTAGAGCCAAAAGATCTTGAAAAATGAGCCTTATCCCTCTATTTATAGAAGTAGGGAGCTAAAATCTCTCTCCAAAATATATCCTAGCCATTAGCCATGATTTAGACCAGTTCTCCCCCAAAAAATAGGTGCCACGTCATCAATAACTAGGAGTCGGTCCTGATCCCTAAGTAGGAGTCGGTACCGATCCCCAAGTTTTCTATATTTGGCATCCTTGACTCTTTATTTCAGATCGTCTAGTAGTTATCTTTGTGATTCTGTAGTTGTTTGCACCAGTATAAGCTTGCTTTTGAGTTCAAATAATGGAGTTATAGGAGAACAAAGTTGTAGTTGCAAGCATTCATGAAGATCGATAGAGAATTGCATTGAATCAACCAATCGACTTTGGAAATAGGCTATTGGCATCAAGATAGGCATGTAGGTAGAAGATGGGGTCCATCCAAGCCATATTTAGGAATCGGTACCGATCCCCAAGTGGGAGTCAGTGTCGATCCTCAACTTGGGGATCCCATTATTGTATTATCTTAATTTGGGTTGTTTTGGCTTTGGTTGAACTTTCTCGAAGTCCAACTTGAGAAATTTGAGTGTTTCCTTGGGGTTTGACCTAAAGATTTTTTGAGATTTTCGTGTTTTGAGTTTTCCTTCGCCTGCTTGGAGTCAAACCCGAGATTTTCATGTCTTTGACCCGAGTGCTGACATGATTTTGCTTACTTGGAGTTAGATCTGATTTTTTTATGTGTCTGACTTGTGTTTTTTGGGGCCCGGTACAAATCACCAGAGTAGGGGTCGGTATCGACTCCTGACTTGGAGTTTTTGCATGGGTTGCTCTAGGTCGCGCTTGGAGTTTCTCAAGACTATCCTGCTTCGAGACAGACCTGAGGATTTTGTAGGTTTGCTTCGAGTCAACCGTTCCAAAAATTCGAACTTCCAAATCTTCAACTTTTTTTTCTCATTTTTTTATATTTCTTTTTTCTGCCTTTTTATGATATTCCCAAAGTCCTAGAGTCATTTTTCCATCATTCGCTCATCCAAATCAATTGTTTAAGTCTATTTAAATACTATCTGGTCAAAAGGGTGGATAACATTTGCCCCCCAAAGTACATCTTGTTGCAAACATGATGTACTTTGAATCGAGACAAGTTAGAATTATGGGAATGGATTTCACTCAGTATATTGAATTGTCTTTATCCTTTCGTCAAGTGGCTTTCATGAAGAGTTGCATCTCTAACTATTCGTTTTCATGGTTGGTCGATATCTGATATTGTAAAATTGGAATGTATTCTCTAGGTAACCGTCTGTGCTCAGTGTCATTGAGCAAGTTGATAATAAATCTAGGTTATTTGAACCGATTTCTTTTTTGAAAGTATCAAGTAAGAATTTGATTTCCGTCGACTCTAGAAATTGTATGTCAGGTATGTTGTTGGCTTCCAAGCAAGTTCGCATGCCTATGGGTCATTGCCAAGTTCTACTAGATTGTAATCACAAGTTGTTCTCGGGTTAATCTGATGATGGGCAGTCATCAAGGCGACTAACTCCAGTTGCCGACTAAAGCGATTCCTGCTTGAATTATCAGTTCGACATCCTATTCTAGGATGTTTGGTTCTAATCATGGCCTCAGTCCTCAGTCAGGAGGTCGAGGAGACTCGGGATGATGTTGAGGAAGAGGATTTGGTAGTGTTGATGATGAGGCTGACCCTGATGTTGTGGATTCAAGTCATGGGTCAGTGATCAAACGACTTAAATCGTTCCATTCTGAGGCATCCTTTCGGTTGTAGCCTAAAGTTGTATCGAACAATAAGCAAGAACCACGGCCTTAAGCTGTCGTTTCAGCTATGAGATGATGATATTCCTTTACCCCTGGTCTGAGGTCAACAGGATTTGTATATGGACAGTCAAGTCTCATCCTTATGTGGTGATTCTCTTCCCTATCGGATCTAAGGTCCGAGTTGGCGAATGGGCAGTCGGGTTACACCCGCCCTGAGTTTGTGCTCCATATGACGGATCAAAGGTAGGAGTAGGTGAATGAATAGTCATATCACATTCATTCCATGTTTGTATTCTGGTGAAGCCATGAAAAATAGATTTGATGGTCATGTCACGTCCATTTTGGATTTGAACTTCCCCTTCTCGGATGAAGGGTAGAAGTTAGGAGACAGATGGTCGCGTCATACCCGTTCCATGGTTGACGATGGATGGTCGGGTCACATCCATCTTGGAATTCTTTCTCCTCTTGTTAGGTCAAGGGAAAGAGTTAAGTTAATGGTTGGTCATTCACATCCATTTTGGTTTAAACTCTTCTTGTTGATTAAAGGGAAAGAGTTTGGAAATGGATAGTCAGTGACATCCACTCATTTGTTGGTTATACTCCCCCTATCGGGTCAAGGGAAA
Organism: Allium fistulosum; assembly: GCA_030737815.1. Lineage (NCBI taxonomy): Eukaryota > Viridiplantae > Streptophyta > Magnoliopsida > Asparagales > Amaryllidaceae > Allium > Allium fistulosum. Next base: position 1,293,895,242 of record CM060902.1, read on the forward strand.
GAGCTAAGTTGATGGATGATCAGTCACATCTATTTTGGTTTGAACTCCCCCTGTCGGGTCAAGAAAAAGAGTTAGGAGATGGATGGTCAGTCACATCCATCCAAGATTATGTTTTGTGCCCCTCCTGTTGGGTTAACGGAAAGGGCTAGGAGATGGACAGTTAGTCATATCCATCTCGGATTATGTTTCAGGCCCCGCATGGAGGGAAAGAGATAATGCATGGACAGTCTTGTCACATCCACGTTGGATTGGATTTCAAGCCTACTAAGCCCTAGGCAGGGTGTAAGTGTTTTCACAAAAATTATGGGCATGAATTTGAGAGTGGATGGTCAAGTCACATCCACTTTGAATCATGGACTTACCCCCGAGTCAGAGGCAAGAGTTGGCTAAGGAGCGGTCAAGTCAGGCTTATCTCGGTAGAGCTCTGAAGGTCAGGCCATGGGCCATGAAGATTTGTTAGGCACCTAGCTCTAGGGTGCCTATACTTGATTGCATCTGATGCTCTGGAGGAGTCCATATGCTACTTATACTTCATGAGATGTTGTCTAGGATCAATCTTTCTTGAATATGCTGGCATGGTTGGCATAATGAATCTCCGTGGGTACTCTTCATGCAGAATGGCTTCAGTGGAGGGGATTTGACTAGAGGAAATGCCCTAGTCATCGTTAGTTTGGTCCTGGCTTATCTCACAAGTCCTCATACCATTATAGCAAAATCTAGTCCTTGAATGGCTGTTAGGTTGTTTTAATTATAGTCTACTCCTTGTGCTTAGCCTGGTAAATGATCCCGGTTCATGCCTCGTTGTCTAGGCTCTGTTGGCACTGGGGGAATTGTTTGCCTAGCAACTCCATGCTCGTTTATTGAGGGCAATTCAGTAGAAAAATCTTGAATTCCAACGCCCAGGTAAGTCACAGTGAACGCAAGCTACATGCCATCATCGAGTCAAAGTCCTGAACCTCGGTGAGTAGATTCTGCACCGACCCTCCAAGTGGGATCATTATCAACCCCTAAGGTGGGATCGGTACCGAATCCTGCGCCTTGGTTGGGGTCGGTTCTCAACTCAGCCTTGATATCCCTGCTTCATGTGCATCTATCCATTGCCTTCTTCTCCTCCAGAGGTACTCAAATGATAAGGAACTACCTAGTTCCAAGTATGGAGGAGATAGCTCTCTCCTAGTCCTTCTACGTCCAATGTTCAGCTAGTTCATCAAGCTCCTATTCTTCTAAATTTTCCAGTTCAGCTCTACATGGCTATCCTGTAGTTCTTTCATCATCCTTTCAAATTTAATCCTGTTGATGAGATCTATGGAATTATGGGCATCTTTGGGATCCTGCTGTGGAGTTTCATCCAGAATTTGATGCTCAAAGTTCTCTGCTCCATTAGTAGCTTTTGAGGAGGCGGCAACTTTGACTTTCCCGACGACCATTGAAGATAGCTTCCTATAGACTTTGTTCAACTCCGAGTAGTAGGGAAACTAATTGAGAAGGAACTAGATCTCTTTCTTGGATTTTAGGTAATCCAATAGTAAACAAGGATACAAATAGCCTGAGAGTCAGTTTTATTGAAAGCACCAAAATGTTTGAACCAAAAGTTGGCCAAACACCCAAAGATTATGTAGAGAACAAAAGTGAAAAATATAACAGAAATATAAATGAAAACGAGGAAAGACAAGAGACATAGTCATTTATAGTGGTTCGACAAAGCAAGGCCTATGTCCACTTTAAGATTTCATTCCTGATTTACAACTTGAGGACGAAAGTTCTTGGGACTTGGTACAACTCCAACATTTAGAATTTTAGAGTTACAAGAATATAAGAAATAATGGAAATAGAGCCAAAAGATCCTGAAAAATGAGCCATACCCCTCTATTTATAGAGGTAGGGAGCTAAAATCTCGCTCTGAAATACCTCCTAGCTGCTAGCCGTGATTTAGACCAATTCTTCCCCAAGTAGGCACCACATCATCAGTAACTGGGAGTCGGTACCGATTGTTGAATATGCAAGTATATGATTTTTGTATGATGATAATAAACATATATATATATATATTCATTTAAATGTATTTGATATTGAACTATTTTATTTTCACATAATTAAATAAATATTTGCTGAATAAAATAAATAATACAAAATTTAAATTCAAATAGATATTTTATTCAAACAAATATTTTATTACAATTTTGAATAGTACAAATTTGAGCTCTCACTACTTTTATACATTTTTCAATTACAATACAATTTCGATTACGTCTCAAATTTCACTTTACATTGTTCACCTTACTACATATCACTCATTCACTCGTATTTTATCTTTGACTTTGCTCCAGCCTGAATCCAACATCTGAGTTATCTGCAAAATACACATTGATGCAGTAAAATTTAAAAAGAAATATTCTTTGCAGTGTAAAATAAAATGTGTATTTTGAAAATATTATTTGCCTCAGTTATTTGGGTTATTCGTCATCATTTATTTTGAATTCATCTTACACGAACAGCTTGTGACATGCATAGTGTATCACTATACATGCCACAAAGCCGTGCACACCGATATACACTTGATAAAACTGCAGGGACAGGTGAGCACAAGGTCAAACCCAACCAAAAGCTAGGTTCAACTCAGGTGCAATACAAATACATCACAAAATTGTTGAATACAAGTTCTCATGCAACAAGAAGCCAAATCTAAACCATGCTAACAAGTGACAAATGTGTACACATGAGAACAGACTCAACAATGGAGTCAAATCAAGATGAAGTTCAAGTGAAACCAAAATGGACATGTCAACAGTTGTGACATCAAGACCAAACAAACCTATCAATAACCCAACCATATGCAAGCAAGGCTACAACCCAGTACAAACATAAAGGAGCAATTGAAGCAAATGCATACATACCACAATTTAATATTCAAGCAACCCAGACATGCAATCATGTACAACAAAACTGGAGCATGCACATACATCAGACATGGTGTGAGAGACATGTACATAACAGAAGGCCTAGATTACAAGACACTGCAGCTACCAAATTGAACAAAACATATACAACATGATAAGAGAATCACCAGGTTAAATGGAGGCAAGGCTAAAACTTCAAGCAAACTACATGGTGCAGCAGACTCAAATATCAATGGCACTAGTGATGATACAAGTGTAGTGCAAAACAACAACTCAATCATTCAAACTCAAGTATGAACCAAGACTGCAACAAGACAACATCTCGAGTTTCAGAATGCCAAGGCAACCCAGTCCAAATGCAACAAGTTCAATGTCAGAAACAAACCAGTTCAAGTTCATGACAATGGCATAAAGTAAAAGGGTCAACCAAACTGAACATATATACATGTATAGTGAAAACTAGAGATTCATGCATCTGCACTGGAACTGAAACAAAGCAATGCAAATCAGGATGAACTCAACCAAGACAGTTAGTACATACATATATACATACAATAACCAAGAATCCAAGAGAAACTCAAGTGAAACAAAGTTCAGGTGAACCATAGTACACAAGCAAATGCAGACAACAGGAAGTTCAATGCAATGGTCACGACATTCAGACTCATGAAGACTACAATAACAATGCAACCAAACGTACATTGGAACCAGTTCAGAGAATCACACACACATATAAAAACAGCAGTTTTTATTTCACAAAATGATCATGCCAGAATCAAAGCGGTGGTGACCAAGATAATAACAAGTTCGAATTGAACAAATCAAAGTGTCAAAGTCACAGTAGAAATCATTTCAAATGGTCGAAGTCAACAGCATAAAGAACGGAACCAAATCCAAAGCCAGATGATAACATGTATGAACGAAAAATCAGAAAATCAAACAAGCCGTGGTAATTAAGCAAGGACATCAGGAAAATGTACGAATTGAACAAGTCAATATCATCACCATTGGTCGATCAAAAATCGAACGGCAGAGCAAAATTAATTGAAGAATTCAACTTAAAAAAATACGAACGTTAATTTAGGGTTTTCAACCCTATAAAACCCAATCTCATCACTGGCTACTAAATCATTCGAGTTCAAACAATATCACAGAGCATAGTTTCAAACCAATAACTCGAATCGTATTGAGTTCAAGCATATCAACCAGAAAAGAAAAAAGGAAATCACATACAAATTCAAATCGAACTCGACGAATTGAATCAGTCGTTCGCAAATCAAAGAGACGATCGATCGACAAAGCAATCAACACGAGAATTTCAATTCAATCGATCAACAATCAATCGGCTACTTGAATTTCAAAAACCCTAAATTGTTGAAAGAGGAACGTATGAAGAGGCAGACATTTTCACAAAGGATATGAGCCGAACAAAATGAATTAAAGAGAAAAGGACATCTCCTTCTATTTTAAATTGGGTCGGCCTTTATTGTTATTTTGGCTTTAAATTTTAATTTAGGGTTTCTATTTTTGTTTAGTTGTTTTTATTTTGTATTTCTCTTTTAAACTTTTGTAAAATCTAGTCGTGTGACTAGGGGACGAACTACGGTGGTGTAGTTCGAGAATTCGCAACTCAGTGGCTGAGTTGTGGCAGGGTTTTGAGCATAGAGTTAGGTTAGTCGATAGTGTGTGTCGCGAGTTTACGTTTGTAAGCATCTGATTACTTAATTTCTAGTGGAAAACTTGGGTGCGGCACGTAGGCAGGTTTTTGCCGAAGCTGGGTAAATCTGTGTTGTTCTATTTCTGTTTTTAATATTCTGCTATTATTTGTGCTGCTATTATTCTGCTATTATCAGTGTTGCAATTATTTTATATACTTTTGCATTAAATTTTTATAATTATTAGTATCACCCTATTCATCCCCGCCCCTAGGGTGAAATCGATCCTACACCGATTCCCCAAGTTTGCTATATTTAGCTTCTTTGACTCTTTATTTCGGACCGTCTTGTAGTTAGTTTTGTGATTCCATACTTGTTTGCACCAATATAAGCTTGCTTTTGAATCCAAATGATGGATTTTAAGGAGAACAAAGTTGTAGTTGAAAGCATCCATGAAGATCAATGGAGAACTGCATTGAATCAACAAATCAACTTTGGAAATAGGCTATTGGCATCAAGGTAGGCATGCAGGCAGAAGATGGGTTCCGCCCAAGCTATATTTGGGAGTCGGTACCGATCCCCAAGTGGGAGTTGATACCGATCCCCTGGTGGGAGTCGGTACCGATCCCTATATTGAGAGATCCCATTATTGTGTTGTCTTGATGTGGGATGTTTTGGCCTTGGTTGAACTTGCTTGAAGTCCAACCCGAGAAATTTAAGCATTTTCTTGAGGTTCAACCTAAAGATTTTATAAGATTTTTGCGTTCTGAGTTTCCCTTCGCCTACTTGGAGTCAAACCCGAGATTTTTGTGTCCCTGACCCGAGTGCTGACATGATTTCGCTTGCTTCGAGTCATACCTAAGTTGTTCATGTGTCTAACTTAAGTTTTTGGGACTCGGTACTGATCCCTAGAGTAGGGGTCAGTACTAGCTCTTGATTTGTTGTTTTTGCGTGGGTTGCTCTGGATCGCATTTGGAGTTTTTTCAAGACTGTCCTGCTTCGAGCCAGACCTGAGGATTTTATGGGTTTGCTTTGAGTTAACCCTTCCAAAAATTTGAACTTCCAAATTTTAAACTTTTTTCACTCATTTTTTGATATTTCTCATTTTTTTAATTTTTATGATATTCCCAAAGTCCTTGGGACATTTCTTCATCATTCGCTCGTCCAAGTCAATTGTTTAAGTCTGTTCAAATATTCCTTGGTCAAAAGGTTGGATAACATGTATGTATGTATGTATTTACGTGTATAAATGCATATATACACAATAAATGTTTTGCATAGCAGTTCAATGAAATAAATTTCATTTATATTACGTGTAGTAAATAAAAGAATATTACGATTAATTAAAGTAGTTTGAAATTTTACTGTTATATCTTATACAAAATCCCTTTGAAACCTTAGGTTAAGTATAAATATATGCACACACATAGCAGATATTACAAAATTATGTAAACTCAAGTACACATAGAACCAAAATAAATTTGGAGCAAGATAAATAATATAGAAGAGGTTAGTGAAAAAGAATGCTTCCTTTTAAGCAAAGATTTAATACTAAATTAGATGCAATTGTAAAACATGGAATATATCATTAATTTAATATTTCCCTTTTTCTTTAATTAGAAAAGTTTATTTTATAATGATTTAAAACATGACAATTAAGTCATCATATTAAGTTGATAACAAAGATTAATTAATGCAATCATTATCAAGTTTTATTTACATAGCGATTCATATGTAAACATTCAAATCTAAACTTTCAATATGAAAACTGAATTATTAACAAGAAAAATCCAAAGTTCAATTTTGTTTTATTTTATTTTTTATTTATTAAGAACAACAAAGTTAGACGACATAGGCATGTATAGATTCGTGATAAAAAGATCTAGATCAAACAAACTGGATGAATAAACATATAAAATAGAGAAAATAAAATTAAGAATGTCCAGAAATAGGTTTAATAAATTGAATGAAAAATCATATAAAACAGAGAAAATAAAATATTAGCAGTGAACAAAGTAAAGGTTCTCTGTTTTAGCATGATAGGAATCTACAATTGATTCAAGCAGGGGATTTGAGATGTTCAAATCAAAATTCAAATCATATATATGAACAGAGGGGAGAGATAGAGAATTAAGGGAATATAAACAAAATAAAAAATATGTAAATATAGAATTATATATAATTACCTTAGGGTAAAGCCTATAGAAACACCTTGAATGACAGGACAATTCCTAGATCCGAGTGATCACTCTCAAGATCTGCAACAATTAAGAGGCAACCATCCAATTTTTATTTAATATTGCTTGATTAAATTTTGGAGTTTTGAAGTCTTTCCACCTTTAAAATTTTCGGCATAGAAGTTTCTCTGGAGAGGAAGAAAAAAATGACGAAGAAAAATCCGATTAAAGGAGTAAATAAATGTGTAATCAGTATATGGTCTATTTCTCTTCTTTAATTAAGATTGCCCCTTAATTTCAATTTTAGAAAACTACTCCCCTTCTCTACAACATTGTAGAATAAAATAGCCTATGGTTTTTGTTTGATGATAATAAACATATATATATTCGTTTAAATGTATTTGTTATTGTACTATTTTATTTTTCCACATAATTAAATAAATACTTGTTGAATAAAATAAATAACTCGGAATTCATATTTAAACAAATATTTTATTCAAACAAATATTTTATTACAAATTCAAATAGTACAAATTTGAGCTCTCACTACATTTACACATTTTCAATTACAATACAACTTCAATTACAGCACAATTGTCACTATACAATTCACCTCATTACATAATTCACTCATCACTCGTATTTTATCTTCAACTCTGTTTCAGCCTGTATCCAACATCTGAACTATCTATAGAATAAACACTTACACAGTAAAATTGAAAAAGAAATATTTTTGCAGTGCATAATGAAGTGTGTGTTTGAAAATATTATTTGCCTAAGTTATTTGGGTTGTTCGTCATAATTCTTTTAATTCATATTACACGAACAACTTGTGACATGCACAGTGTATCACTATACATGCCACAAGGTTGTGCATACCGATATACACTTGCTTGTTAAAATAGCAGGGACATGTGAGCACAAGGTCAAACCCAAGGTTAAGAGGAACTAACCAGACTTTAAATGAAAGCTTCAAACATGCTCAAGTTAAATGAGTCAACATGAACATGAGAATATGTATGTTTACACATATATCAGTTCAGGCATGAACATACACAATTTATGGCCAGAGATACAAGTGCGCATGTATACAGCTTCAACATGATCAGTACACTCACATATAGACAACAATGCATTAGAACATATATCAGTTCAACCAGACCAAACCAAAATGTAAGCATTCAGACATGTGTATATGCAACCAAGCAACAACATAAAACCAGACTCGAGTGAACAAATCAATGAAAGTGCACAAGACTTCAAATTGAACCAGACCAGATTTCAAATGCAAAGCAACCAGAACCAGACAATAATGCATGTCCAGAAGTAAATAAAAATCAAACCGGAAATTTCTGGAAGCAAAGAGGCAGGGGAGAGAAAGAAAATGGTGGATACCAAAATGGACCTGTTACTTCAGGTTCTTCTCCATTAATAAGACAACCCATGCAACCTCTCCTTCCTAGCAGATGGTACCAGATAAACTAGATAAACAGAGAACAGTTAATAGCTTAGCCACTTCCAAACCTACCAAACTACAATGCAACCGACTGTCACATAACTGATCCTAACACCAACCTATCTTTGACTTGGAGCACTGGCAAGATGTCAACACAGGGAAAAAATCCATGCACCTTCGATCCCAACATCTTGAATACAACAAGCATGCAACAAAATAATGCACATTTAGATGGAAATCAAAATCAAACAAGAAATTTATTAGATCAAACAATAAAACATGGAGGATGCCAAAATCAAGGGATTATTACTTCATCTTCTTCCTATTATCAAGACCGCCTATGCAACCTCGGCTTCCTAGCAGACAATATCGGGCAAGAATGGAAACTACAAATGAATGCACTTATGACCACTACTCAGAGCCAGTTTTGCATTCATTTTTTTCCAGTTGGACAAAATATTATTGAGCAGGAAAATAGTACTGCGAATCAACAAATTGAAAGTGATGACATTAACGTTGATGTTGATACAACGTTGAAGCTTTAAAATGAGGCAAACAAATATTATTTACATGCTCTTTTTATTAGAAAGCTAAAGTAACAAATTCAAATGCAAGCTGTAAGCGAACGATGAACAGGTCATAAGATCAAAGAATGGAACAAAATTCAAACAAATTCGAGTATATCAGAGATGAACGAGTCACGCATCACACGATCAAAAATAAACGCCGAGCACGAAAAATTGAAATATTCAAACCAAAAATATACGAATGAAATATAGGGTTTCGATCCCTATAAATGCCCAGTATCATCATCGGCAAATGATTATCGAGTTCGAGTTCAAGCTAATCAACAGAGAAATAAAGTAAGAAATCACATAACGATTCTACTCCATTCGAACTCGACCTTGAAGTGATCGCAAACAAATCGAAGAGAACTGAATGAAGAAGCAACAAAGTGAATTGAGGAATGAAAGGCAATCGATTTGAACTCCAAGCAGCGGCTTCAAGCAAATCTAAACCCTACTTTTTAAAGAGCATCAAAAGGAACGGCCGAACATTTCACAAACAAAAAAGGGGGAAGACGTTCTCTACTTTATTTACATTGGGTCGTGTCTTTGTTTTGTATTGGGCTTAAGTTTTTAAATATAGGGTTTTGATTTTTAGTTTTTATTTATATTTGTAACTTTCTATTTTAAATTTATGTTAATTTCTAGTTGTGTAACTAGGTACAAATTACGGGGCGTAGTTTGAGAATTCGCAACTCGGTGGCTAAGTTGTGGCAGGGTTTTGAGCTTATAGCTAGGTTAATCGAGTTAGCGGGTATCATGAGTTTACGTGTTTTGTAAGCGACTGATTACTTAATTTCTAGTAGAAATCTTGGGAGCAGCACGTAGGCAGATTTTTGCCAAAGCTGGGTAAATCTGTGTGTGCTCTCTACTGCATTACTTTATGTTTTTATTTTTATTTCCGCATTAATTTTTGTTAGTACACCCTATTCACCCCCCCAAGGGTGAAAGTGGTCCTACAAACATAACCGCCTATCATATAGGGATATGGGTCAAAAAGATTTCCAAAATCCAATTAGTATTATTTCCATTTAAATCTACTTTAAATTTTCCATCGATATCGTATACCAGTGTGTGCATTTATAACCTTTTATATACGCACATTATTAAATACTAATGGAAACCAAACAAATCAAATAATAAATATTTTTCATCACTTTATATTTCATAAATATCAATTAGTTTAATTTATTTAAAGTCCATTTTAGTATTTATCATGTTGAAATCAAATTTAAACATTCTACCGATATCGTATATTGATACATACATTTATAACTTTTATATACGCACTTTACTAAATAATAATGACATCCAATAAATTAAATAAAAATTCACGATTAATATTTATTAAATATTAATTAATTTTCAAAAATTAAAATTAACTAAATCATGTGGTTGATTCAGAATATCCATCATAGTTGTGTGACTCAAAGGTGTAGATTCAGTCAGCGATTAATATTAAATAATTCAAATATTAACGTTCACATGTCACCTTAGCTAGTGGTGTGACATTTTGGCTGAATTTATCACTTACTCATTCTTCGACAAAAACTAATTTACTTATTATAAGCATTACCCATGAGTGACAATTATTTACACTAATTTTATTTATCAAAACTATATCACTTTGGACTTGTGGAATTTGGTAACGGTCAAAATTCCAAAATCGTCCATATTCAACTCTATTGTCCAAACACAAAGTCCTTGGTTCAAGAGTAACAGTTATTATTAACCGGACTACTCTGGCTAGAGATTTTGACCTTGAGTTGACTTCAGTTGACTATGATACTAACCCCATATAACCGAGGAGACAAATCCTCTCTTGAACAGTGTTTCACTTCCAATACTTCCACCTAACCCAACTATAGTCATTCTATGGACTCTGTGCCATGATTTGACTATAATCAAAGCAGAGCATTCATATTGAAGATCGGTATTATTCTCCAGTCAAGAGAACTGTGTAAATTAGTCACATCGATATTTTCTGTTTGACCATAGTTATATTAACCAACACAAAACTATCAAGTGAGTTATTCCGTAGTTATCTGATAACTATCAATACGTAACCCCTTGGTGCCCCCAATAGCCTTGTGTAATACACTGCCTAACATTTGGAGAGCGTTACATTCTCTAGTCTCAATGGATATATCAATATTCAGTCTCGATACATCTTGACTAGGAATATTTAAAATGGTATATTTATTTTCATTATGATAAATTACTCACGATTATGACACTTTATAACTGTTATCATAAAATATACCATTTATGGATTTTCTATTAAATATAATTTTAATTAAATTAAAATATATAACACATTATATCAAGTATATAATATAAAAAAACACCTATTATTTTGAACAAGATTGGTTATCGAGTTATATATGTGTGACAAATTACATAATTGCACCTAACATACCCCTAACTCTATCAATATTAACAACTATATAGCTATTAGTTAAAGTGTTAGCTTAATTAATAGCTAAGTAAAATGCCTAATGGTGAATGGTTAGGTAGAATGTTCGGTAGTCAATTTAAGGCCTGAGTTGGAAGTTGAGAACCGAAAGCGTAGGTATAAGGCCTATGTGGCAACTAAAATCGAAAGCATAAATGTAAGGCTTGTGTGGCAACCGAAACCAAGAGCATTGGTGCAAGTCCATAAGAGGTATCCATTTGGACTACGAAAGCAATTGGTGTAAGGCCTAAGGTGGTACCCAAGGAAATGGTAGACTACATCGAGGTGGCAGTTTAAAAACTGAAGGAGTAGGTGAAAGGCCCATGTGGCGACTGAAACCAAAAGCGAAGAAGATAAAAGGTTTGTGTGGCAATCGAAATACAAAAGCATTGGTGTAAGGCCTGAGTAGCAACAAAGAACGATGAGATATAAGTCCTAAGTGGTAGTCGAAAGCTAAATTTGAAATCTTGTTTAGAAGTAAGGCACAAGGCCTAAGTGGCAGCCGAAGGATAGTTTTGAACACTTTGTTTTTTGAAAGGTGTTGGCAGTTGAGAGTTACTTGTAAATGTATATAATATATAGGCGTAAGGCTTTAGTGGTAGCCAAACAGTAGAACTTAATGATACACACACACGTATACATACATAAATACATATATATAAAACTACCACAAAAATACGTAAATCCTTAGGGGTAGTCGAGAGTAGGGTATTTTGGTTATATTGAAATATTGTGGCATCTCTTTGAAACAAACTTAGAGCTTGCTTTCATTTGTGGCTTCACAGTTTTGATTTGACATTTAATTAAATAATAAAGGTTTATTTGCAAATCGGATAATTCATTGCTTTGGTATTGTAAAGGGGGAAACTCGTCCCGCCTGTCTGTAAAGAGATCTCTCTACTTCTTATCTAGGGTACTATGTTATTTATGCTAAATTTTATGTCCCACTTGTGTTTTTATTCTTATTTTCCCTATAAACCCACGAGTACTCATTCGAGTAGGCTGAGTTTGTGGGCATAGATAGGTTGCTTTTTGGATGGCCAAATAATGCAAGTCGAAGATGAAGCGGGAGGCTTGGGTATTATGTTGGTGTTATTTGACTTTCGTTGTACCTAGTGTTCATGTCCACATCTTCATATGTAGGGCATAACACAACTATGTTATACTATATTTTTGACCACGGCTTTGGGATGTAAAAATAATTGTTAAACTAAATCTGTAAATGATGTGTTTCATTTGCTATATCTTCTTTGTTTACTTAAGGCCATATAATATAACTGATCTCATCTTTGCGGCCGAAAGATAATTACAAGGTGAATACAGCACATTGGATTTCGTCTTTAGGTTTCAGAATGAGGGATGTTACAGTTACAACCTCACTCAACCATGAAAACCGAATTCACCAATATCGTTTGTTGCTACTCCAGCCATGGTTGACATCTTGGCATATGCATGGTCTTTGATGAATCCCGCCGCCTGAAAAGATTTGAACAAACTCAGAAATTGATGTTTTAAGAAAGAAGATTTATAATATTCTTTATTGAATTGAATGAATACAGATTCGATACAATGATTTACATCTTGCTGAGCTTAAATACAATATTTAGAGTATAAGTGGGCTTTGGGCTTTTCGGTTATATTGACGACCCGAGTGCATTGCTAAGTAGAGATACCGAAGCCACCTATTCTCTAATTCCCCCCCTCAAACCAATATTAGGTTTAGGGTTATTTTAAAGTTCAGATCCATGGCGGCGCTTGAGAGAGCGAAAATGATTTCCTTCGATCTTCTTCATTAATCATCTCTTCACCATGAATCTTCTGATTTTCAGTAGCTCTCAATGTTTCTCTTGAGTTCAACATACGATCAACCTCTTTAAGTCTGACTCTGGTATTTTGAGATGATTCATTTGCTGAAGTAACTTCAGTTTGAGATGAGTTCGCCAGAGCTTGCTTCCCTTTGTCGAAGCTTGCCTCAGAGGTCACAGCCTTGCTCTTAACAGTTTGAGATGAGTTCGCCAGAGCTTGCTTTCCTTTGTCGAAGCTTGCCTCAGAGGTCACAGCCTTGCTTTCAACTTTCAGCTTGTCTCGAAATCTCAGAAAGCCTCTGGCTGATAGTGCCTTGGTGAGTACATCTGCAAGTTGGTAAGTCGAAGGTATGTGATTGATTTGCAATTTTCCTTTCTGCACTTGTTCACGAACAAAATACAAGTCTATTTCGATGTGTTTTGTTCGTGCGTGCAAAATTGGATTGGCAGCCATGTACACAGTGCTTTGATTATCACACCATAATGTTGGTTTGACTGTTGTGTCGATTTGCAACTCCGTTAGTAAAGACTGTAGCCAAATTATTTCTGCAGTGGCACTTGCAACACTTCTGTATTCTGCCTCTGTGCTCGATCTTGAGACAGTGGTCTGTTTCTTTGAGCACCATGACACTGGATTGTCACCAATGTAGATGCAGTATCCTGTTACAGATTTTCGATCATCGATGTCTGTAGCCCAATCTGCATCTGCATAGGCTATGATGTTCAGATTATTGCATGCTTTCAGTTTTAGTCCAAAGTCAGTTGTTCCTTTAAGATATCTTAGAATCCTCTTTACAGCTTTCCAATGCTCGTCATGAGGATCCTGCATAAATTGAGACACTTTGTTAACGCTGAATGCTATATCTGGTCTAGTAATAGTGGAGTATTGTAGTGCTCCTACAATACTTTTATATTGTTTGATATTTAGTATGGATTCTCCCCTGTTTTTGGACAGTTGTTGACTGCTAATCATAGGAGTTGGTTGTGATTTTGCTTCTTGCATCATTGATTTGATAAGTATCTCTTTAATATAGTTCCTTTGATTTAGCAGTATCTCTGTCTTTGATATCCTGTTGACTTCAATCCCCAGAAAGTAGTTGAGACTGCCGAGATCTTTGATAGAAAATTGTTTGTCCAAGTAATGTATGATGTTTGTAATTTCTGCACTGTCATTACCTGTTATGATCATGTCATCTACATATATTAGAATGTAAGTAATATGACTATTATTATCTTTGACAAATAAGGAGTTATCATATCTGGTGGACTGATAGCCTAAAGTAGTTAATACTGCCTTCAGTCTATTGAACCATACTCTTGGTGCTTGTTTCAAGCCATATATGGCCTTGTTTAACTTACACACTTGGTGGTCATCTTGCCTGTACCCCTGTGGCTGCTCCATGTAGATGTCTTCTTGAAGAATACCATTTAGAAATGCATTGTTAACATCTAGTTGCCTTATCTCCCAGCTTTTGCTTAAAGCAATTGTGAGCACAACTCTAATGGTTGTAGGTTTAACTACAGGTGAGAAAGTCTCACTGAAGTCAAATCCATACTGTTGTGTATATCCTTTGGCAACTAATCTTGCCTTGTATTTGGACACTGTTCCATCTGGATTTTTCTTTACTTTATAGGTCCATTTGCATCCTATTATATTTTTGTTTGTTGGGGGAAGCACTAGATCCCAAGTTTTATTCTTCATTAGTGCTTGGTATTCTTCATTCATTGCTGTTTTCCAATTTTCATCCCTGTATGCTTGTTCAAATGAATCTGGTTCTTCAATATTTGTTGTTGCAGTATAGAGTTTTGGCTTGAATATCCCTCTCTTGGACCTAGTGATCATATGATGACCTGTTCTGATTGGCAATTCAGTATCAGTTGATGTTGAATTGTCATTCTCATCATTATTGTCCAGAGATTGCTCCTGTGATCTGTCATTACTTATTCTTTCATTCTGATTTATTGATGTAGCAGATGATTGAGCAGGTGTGTCAGGCTGTTCATCTGTACCATGACCTGGTTCTGGCAACACTGTGAGTTGTGGTTCAGAGACACCTGCATCCTTGAGATTCCATGCTTCAGAGTAAACAGGTATATTTGAAATGGATGTTCTAGGATTATATACCTTCTGAGTAGTTTTAATATTTGTTGAAGTAAAAGGAAATACTTTTTCATTGAATACAACATGTCTTCTGATAAATATTTTTCCTGAGCTGTCCAGACATTTGTAACCTTTCTGCTTGGTTGCATAGCCCAGAAATGTACAAGGATGAGATCTAAAATCTAATTTATATCTATTATATGGCCTTAGATAGGGAAAACACAGACATCCAAAAGGTCTAAGATCATCATAGTTGGGTTTGATTCCCATTAGTTTCTCAACTGGACTTACCCCATTTAGTACTTTAGTTGGAAGTCTATTGATTAAGTATACTGAAGTACTAAATGAGTCTGGCCAGAATTTCAGGGGTAGAGAAGCTTGGGCAAGTAAAGTTATCCCTGTTTCTACTATATGTCTGTGTTTTCTCTCGACTAGACCATTTTGTTCAGAGGTATATGGACATGTGATTCTATGTACTATACCTCTGTTTAGGAAAAACTTGTCAAGTGACTTATATTCACTACCACCATCACTTTGAACAATCTTAACTTGGTGACAAGTTTGTCTTTCAACCTGAGTAATGAAGTGTATAACAGCATTATAAGTTTCTGCCTTAGTTTTCAAAAAATATATCCATGTATATCTAGTAAATGCATCAACAAAAGATATGTAATATCTATAGCCATAATCAGAGTTGATGGGTGCAGGACCCCAAAGATCAGTTGTAATTAATTGTAGTGGCATTTTGTATTCAGTAGTAGAATTAACAAAAGGCAATTTATGACTTTTGCCCATTTGGCAATAAGTACAGACATAAGGTAAAATAGGATCATCAAAGGAAACTTTAATCTCTTTCAACACCTGCTTTACAGTATTTGCATTGGGGTGTCCCAATTTATAATGCCATTGCTCAAATACATTCTTATTGTTTTCAACAGATGATATTTCACAGTTATTGCTGTGCTTTACTTTCTCAACAAAGTCTCTGCAGTTAGTCACAGTGAACTTGTACAGTCCATTCACTGCATCACCCTGCAAGAGTTTTTCACCAGTTAGTATGTCTTTAACTAAACAGTATTTTGGATAAAATTCAAAATACACATTATTATCATGTGCAAATTGAGAAACACTCATAAGATTTTTCTTAATTCTTGGGACTCTTAATAGATTATTGAGGTATAGTTGCCTTTTACCTTTAACACAGGCATTACCAATATGAGTGATCCCAATAGGCTTACCATCTCCCATAAATATTGACTGTTTACCTCTATACTCCTTGTTGCCGAGATTTAAGTTGTCAAGATTGTTTGTCAAATGATTGGTTGCACCTGAGTCTGGATACCATGCTTCATCTTGTATATGTTCTGATCTGGCTGTTTCATCTTGATGTTGATTCATGCCAGTACTCTGCTTGTTAGATTCTTGCTGTGCTTGTGCCATGTTTGCACTGTGATTACCATTCCTTTGACTATTTGAATTTTGTCCTGGAATATAGTTAGCATTGAATCTGAAGTAGCATTTTGGTGCAGTGTGACCAATCTTCTCACAGATCTGACACTTTGGTCTGTTGTTGTTGTTGTTGTTCCATCTTCCCCTGCCTCTGCCCCTTGCAGTGTTGTTTCCCCTTTAAAATTGTTGATTTTGATTTCTGTTCTTATTACTGTTTGAGGCAAAGTTGATGGACATATCATTGTCTATTGGCTTCTTGAACTCCAGTCTTCCTTCATGTGCAAGGAGGATGGAACTAACATACTCAAGAGATGGTAGAATCTCTTGAGATGATATTACAGCAACTACGGATTCATACTCATCACTTAAACCAGTTAAGATGGTTAATACTTGCTCAGTATTTGAGATTTTGTGTCCTGCAGCTTCAAGCATATCACATATGTTCTTGACCTTTCCCAAGTAATCTCTCATTTTTTGGTTTTCTTTCCTGACATTTTGTAACTGCCTTTTGTAATGCATTACTATGGCCGTGGATTGAGTGTTAAAAATTCTCTCCACTATCAGCCAGATTTCATTTGCAGTTTTACATCCAATCACTTGAGGCAGAAGCTTAACATTTATTGATGAAAGTAACCAAGAACTTATAAGACTGTCTTGTCTTTGATATTTTACATATTCATCATTGCTTACTGTTTTATTCTCTGAATCAGTGATGAATTTGGGAGGAATTGCAGCAGTACTAAGAATGAATCCTTCTAGTCCGTATCCTCTTGCAGCAGTCTCGACTTGAATCTTCCAAAGAAGATAGTTGTCTTCTTCAAGTTGTGCAGTGATGAGTTGCATTTGTGGGCTGATTGTAGCCCTCGGGAGATTTTCTGCAGTAGTAGTGACCTGCTGTGGTGGATTAGATGAGTTGGTGGAGGTTTCTGAGTTGTTATCAGCCATGAAGAGGCTTCTTGAACCAAGAAATGCTTGAGCAGTTGAAATCAGGTATAGAGATCAAGAATTCTTTACTGCAGAATTCAGGTATGTTGCAACTGGGTTTAGATGATGATTCTTTAATCTGATAAGCCAGTGGTTTGGCACTTGCCTTCTTTCTGTTTTGATGAGTTTCTTGAAATCTTGATTGATTTTTGATTGTTCTTTAATACTCGATCTATGAAGAAGACTGAGTGCAGCCAGATTTTTCTAGGCGAGGCACTAGTCTTTGGAGATGAGTAACAAAACACCCAAGTGATGATATAGATCCTGATGGGTGATTGATCTCCAAATGATGAGATTCCTCTGATGGAGATTAATGTCTTCTTCCTTTGCAAGAGTTTTGATTTTGATGCAGTTTTGCTTTCGGCTCTGATACCATGAAAAGATTTGAACAAACTCAGAAATTGATGTTTTAAGAAAGAAGATTTATAATATTCTTTATTGAATTGAATGAATACAGATTCGATACAATGATTTACATCTTGCTGAGCTTAAATACAATATTTAGAGTATAAGTGGGCTTTGGGCTTTTCGGTTATATTGACGACCCGAGTGCATTGCTAAGTAGAGATACCGAAGCCACCTATTCTCTAATTCCGCCACCACCTTCTCCTTCTGTCATGAACTAAGAAAATAACACAAGATGAAAGAAAACTTTAAAAACTACCCCAATGCTTTAGGTGGTGTGGAAAACTGCAATGAATAATTGATTTATATAAAGGAGAGAAGTTTACATAGTAAGTATGAGAGAGAAGTTGTTTGAATTGCTTATTCTATTTATGGTTAAAGCGTCTTTCAAAAACAAATTTTTTGTAAGAACTCTCATTATTTTTCGCAACGCTCCAAAATTGTTGTATATTTTGTGGAGAATGAACTATCATCTTTTAGTTCATTACTTTCTAAATAGAGAACTTAGAATATGCCTGCCTCAAAAAGAAGATATGGTATATACATACATACAGTTCTTGCACTAAGAATTGACACAACACCCTAATATTGGATAAATGCACCAAAAATGTAGATTTATCAAAATAAGAAAGAAAAGAACACAATTTTTATCATGGTTCGGCAAATTCTTTGGCCTACGTCTACTTTAATCTTATTATCCTATGTTTTCTCTTCAGAATACAATGATTATAATTAAATCCAACCATAAACTTATGGATCTCGAATTTACTCGAGGTTCTTAAGAGTTAAAAGAAGAAGAAGGTTGCCTTTTAAATCTCAGTGTGCTTATCAGAAATCAAATTCCTCCTTTAGTTGTGGTAGCTTCATATTTATAGTTAAGCGTAGATCTAGCCACCAGGGTTAGAACAAGTCTTAATCTTTAGATTCGAAAAAAGTAGGAAGGAAGACAAAGTTCCCTGTCCTAAAATCATGTCTGTACTGACATTAATCATATTGGTACTAACATGCTTTTTCAAGTGTGAATCATACAGTCTTCCTCTATTCAATCTTCTAGCCTTAATTCTTCAAGTTTTGGGCACTTTTTCTTTAGATATCAATTCATTACCAAGAAGTTCCAACACCTCTAGTATTTGTCCTATTCTATTGAGCTTTTTGGAATTGTCCAACTATTCCTTTAGAAATGGGCATCAAGGTTATCACTTTAGCCAACCACTCCCTAACCATAGCTCCAAAAGCTATAGAAGTGCACAAAAAGTGCTCGATACTGATTGCTCCAAGACCTTGAGTCTTCTCCGTTTGTAGTCGAGTTTATATGTTTAAGTCTGTTTTGAGGCTTGTGGAAAATTTACTGGTAACATTTACCCCCAAATCATGCCTTATGGATATAAGGCATGATCTGCACAAGAATAAGTATCGAAACTAGCAACTTGTCGTGAGTTGTGCTCTTTGGTTGTCCGTTGATCCAAATCGTGACGAATCATCCAGTTCCGTCGGACTCACCTAAAATTCAAAAGGTTGTTCTAGACCATCATGGCTAAGGACACATACCCTTGCTTAAGTGTTATTCATTAATCAAAAATCATTCCACATTCCTTTGGAATCACTATATGTTATATAATATTTCATAAATTGAAATCGTCCCGTGTTCTCCCGAGATTTAGCATATCATAAATTATCATCGCCCCATGTTCTCCCAGGGTTTAATTATCCAAGATTAATCAAATATCATGCTATCATGCATCGTTGACTACATTAGTGCATTACTCCCCGATTGAATATTGCCTATAAATCGTCTTGTAATGCCTAGTATCCCCTCATAAGCAAGCCCAATCGAATTGAGGTAATGACCTATTCATTAATCATTGTCTAATCAAAAGGTGTCCTTATCTTACAGTTTATTTTATAATCTCTCCAGATCACATATATCTAGATTGAGCTCAATCCACCCGCTCTCCAATGAAGGGACCCAATATCTGAATGAGTCCATTCACCCATTCTCCAATGAGGGAACTCACTATCCAAGCATCCTATCCACTCACCCTCTAGTGAGGGGGCTTCCTATCCTATACGGTTCATCCGCTTGCTCTCAAGTAAGGGGACTCGTACTTCATGGTTCATTGCCCCATCTCTACATCAGAGGAACCAAATCCTATCAAACTACATGTCAGGTACAAAGGCAGCTACGTTCTAGTAGTATCAAATTTTAAAATCAGTATCAATTATCAAGTGCTAAGGACTTCCTAATCCGAATGCTCGTCATCCACATATTCATTAAGTTCTAGTTAAACAAATCAAGCAGAAATCAAAGTACTCAATCAAATCAAGAACTACCCTCAGATTTAAACTAAGAGCATACCTGGGGAACGATCGGGATCCTGTGCATGTGTAAATGATCTTCATTTGTTTGTTTCATGCCCATCTAGCTCATGAAATATGCAGTATTTTCTAGAGTACTTTTCCCAATATGTAGGTCCTCTCCTTATAGGTTTTCTGTAGGGAATACTTCTTCGGTATCAAAGTATATCCTCTTTGGGGTCTCCGTTAATTCAGTGTAGGAGGAAAACTTTGACCCCCTCCTTTGTCGCTTGGGTCCTTTGTAGTTTTCATCTTTTGTTTCCCTTTATTCTTTCCATGTCCTATTCTAGATGGTCCTCCATCATCCACGTCATTCACTTTGGCACCTTCATTTGCTTTAACGTCCTCCTGACGCAAGAATCTCTCGGCTTGATAATAGAAATCTGCCAGATCTACTGGTGGATCACTCTCTAGAGCAATCTTAAAATCGATTTTACTTGCAATTCTTGAAACATTACCATCAGAATTATCGATGGGTCTAGCTTCTGTACCATGGCGGCTGCTGCGATGAATCTAGTTAGATAACTCTTTAGGGTCTCTCTGGCCCTTTTATTTATGCTTGAAAGCGTCATTACATTCTTCAGTCTTACAACTACGAACTGCTTCATGAATCTATCCACCATTTGGGTCTACGTTTTGATGGACCCATTCTCTAATTGTCGAAACCACGTCGCCGCTAAATTAGTTAAGTGTAATAGGAAGCATCGACCCATTGCCTCCTCTGAAGCACCCAACAGTCCCATATGCCAGATATATCTTAGCAACTGAACAGTTGGATCCATCCTTCCATTATACATCTCCAGAGTTGGCAGTTTAAAATCAGGTGGGTTCCTAGCGAATTGGATGTTTGAGGTGAATGGATTTCTATTCACATCCTCCAAACTCTAATCTAGGGTTCCATCTTTCAATACTTGTCTTATCATATCAGTCATCTTGTTGTTATCATTCTATAGAAATCTCTAGGGGTCTGCTGCACTTGCCTTAAATTCTCATCCTATCTCCCGTTCCTACAAGGAGTTCTTAGTCCTTGTGGTTGTACGTATGTGTTCTGGTCCGCATTTTTAACTCCAACATCACCCGATCCTGATATCCCAGCTTTTCCGAAGTTGAAATTTATCGTGTCCCTAGTCCAATCATGTCAGTATCGACATGATTCATGTCGATACCGACATGAACTTGCAGTGGGGGGACGACGCCAATTTGCTATGTCTGATTCCTTATGTATCTGCTCTATTATCTGGCCTTTGATTCTGAATTCAATCTGCTCCGGCTGTTCTATGATGCTCTATTCTTTTGAAAAATCCATCCATCATTTCTTCTTGTCGACCCATCGGTCTCTCTTGTATTATTTCCATCATTACTTCCATCTCCTTTCTAGTTACATAGATAGAAGGCAGGTTAGAGCCTGAAGACACCTCCTAGCATCCCCTGTGCTCTAGTTGACTTCCTCCAGTGATAGACCTTGTAGTAGGTGTGACGACCGCCCATGACCCCCGCACTGGACCTAGACATAGTGCGCTGTAAAGCGTGCCAAGCAGCCATGGACGATTGTCAGGGTAAATTAAAATAGCAGAATCTATCGTATAACTCACAGCGCATGGATAAAATACAATAGAACATATATATAGTGAAGCTTCGCAGAATAGAATATCATCGTATAAAACTTCATAATAGTTGAATACAATCATCTGAATAGTCAATACATCAAGCCTCACTACATATCACTCAGAGTATTATACAAAGCAGCGGAACATCCAGTACATATGATAAGAAAATAATATGCAAGCCTCCAGCTCGTCTTCGACATCAGCAACGTGGGAAGCAAGAACAGCACCTGTCACCTGCTACCTAGTCTGCCCGTCCTAAAATGGACGAACAGCCCAAGGCAATAAGAGTTAAAACATAAATCCTTGAGTCAGACAACAGTCTTAGTGAGCAGTAAATTAACTAACAACATACCAAAAGAGCATAAAGGAAAAGGAATAGGAATACAACCCTCCCACTCCACCTCTCTCTACAGTGATAGCCCCCAGACACACACTAAGCAGAAGCAAACATAGCAAAGCATACAATTGAAAGTAAAGCAATTATCACTCGAGTCAAGGGCGATGTTTTCAAGTACAAACCCTCAAGGCCTAAACCAAGATCAGATAAGCACCCAGAAAACACTGCTCTTGAGACCGAATGACGATACAACCAAACATCCATGACTCTGGCTATCACTGTTATCATTGCATCGATATCATCGTTAATTGAATGACCGGCTCATTCTTTCATCCGTCCGTCAAGGGCTAATGGAAACCCCGGTTCTAGACATTACTCCCGCACATCGTCAAAACCCGTGCCTAGGACTATCGAATCTGCCCAGAGTACTTGACTACCAATCAGTAGCCTTCAGGGACTATCGAATCTGCCCAACGTACTCTTGCTTTGAGCATGCTAGAACCTTCAACAACGATGAGATCTCAGCCTTCTAGTCATCCTCCTCGACGACTATTTCCATACTAGCTCAAGCGCCTCTCGAGCAAACCATTATCCTCAAACTCGAACCATTTCACCGAGTTATCAACATGCTTGGAATGATCCCGTCTGGATTAGACCAAGACTATCTCATATCATGCCTCGCTTCATCACATCCTCGCAAAGCCTTATCTCAACATCACCATCATCAAATCTATGCATAAGAGCTTCATCATCCGCTACATATGCCACGAGCAGCTTTCCCAATTCAAGAGCCTTTCCCTTAGCTTTTGAATCATCTTCGGTCTAAATCAAATCATCAATCATCTAATTCATAGCAATCAATCAAGTCAAACATTAATCCAAGTAATCAAGCATTCAAATATGATCTAAATAGACAATTATAACAATAATGACAATTTCGTAAATAAAGAGTCTAAAGTCTAACAAGCATGAAAACATGAGCAATGTCTCTATAATCTTGATGAATGAACTTGCATAGGTTAACATGTAGTAAAATGGATGTCAAATCATCATGAACAATGGATCTATACTTAAGTTTACAAAAATGCATGAAAATCACTACTTTACACAAAATCAAGCCAAGGATCCGATATACTCCTTTGGATCCGTGTGAGAGATAATCACCACTCACCAAATCACCTAAACACCTTAAAAGCAACACACTTCAGATCTGGACAGCGAAGGACCTAACTCGATCTATCACAAATCCGCTTCAAATGATGAAATCTCTCTTTGATGGATGAAGATCTTCAATCTAAACTCTTGGATCTTTGATTTGATCTTCGATTTGGATGGAAGGAATCACAAGATTAAAGTGGAGAAAAGAAGGGAAGAAGTGTAGAACTCGAGCTCTAAAAATGGCAGCACTTCGTCGCTTCAAAATCCGGATCCCAAAAATGAGGAAATGGACGTGTATTTATAGGCTGGAAAAACTTAGGTCGTTCGCTCTTAGGTCGTCCACGACCTAAAAACCCCACGACCTAACAACCAAAGCCTCTACGACCTACGACCTAACACATGTGTGCATCTTCGACCCAACAGATCCAACGACCTACGCGCATCCGCGACCTAACGAAACCCTACGACCTACGACCTAACACATCTGCACTTCCACGCGACCTACGACCTAACACACACGCGACCTTACACTCACAGAAGATCCCGACCTAACTAACTTAGGTCGCCTACAACCTAACTCAACACAGAAGCTCACGACTTAACTCCTTAGGTCGTCTAACGACCTAACTACGCTAACTCGCTAACTAATAAGTCGTTGCCGCTAACTCTTAGGTCGCTAACCACTAGGTCGCTCATCACTAGGTCGCTCACCACTAGGTCGCCAAATACTGTAGGTCATTAACCCTTAGGTCGCTAACTCTTATAGGTTGCTAACTTTCTTAGGTCGGCAACTTCCTATAGGTCGCTAACTTTCTTAGGTCGCTCCAATCTCCTAGGTCGCTCACTCGACCTAACCTATTATACGACCTATCTATCATACGACCTAACTTCTTAGGTCGTTCTAATCCTTAGGTCGCTCCACTTCACTAGGTCGTCCACTCCTTAACTCGCCATCTTACTTAGGTCGCTCCAAACTCTCATACGACCTAAGACTTAGACTCTGGACGACTTATCAACAATGCGACCAAATGTCAACTGTTTTACGATGTTTCGATCCGTAAAAATACGGGTCGTTACATTCTCTCCCCCTTAGGAATTTCGCCCCCGAAATTCCAAACAAACAGAGCAATCAAAGACTATTCTGCATGCCTACCATCCATAGCAACCAACAAACCATGCATCCAATTCTAGCTTAGCATGCAGAATTCTAAAACTTAGAACAAGTTACAATGTCGTTAGATGACACGACACCTTAGGGCCATACCTTGAAGAGTTCAGGATGAGCTGCTTTCATCTTCTCTTCCACCTCCCATGTACAGTCGTTATCATCATCGCTCCATTGTATCTTGAGCAACTTAACTACCTTCCTCCTAAGCTATTTCGTGTCGGTTTCCACAACACAAAGCGGCTTACGAGGTCTCTTATCGACTGGATCAACTTCGAAATCTTCACAGCTATCAGCAGAAACCACTGTATTCGAGTCGTGCACATACCTCCGTAGATACGATACATGAAAAACATTGTGCACACCCGACATCTTCTCTGGTAACTCCAATCTGTAGGCGAGCTTTCCAATTCGCTCGATGATCGGGAATGGTCCAACAAATCTCGGAGTCAATTTTCCTTTCTTCCTGAATCGAATAACATTCTTCAGTGGAGAAATCTTCACAAAAACCATATCACCTACGTCGAATTCCAAATCCTTACGACGCTTATCGGCATAACTTTTCTGACGGTCTTGGGCTGCCTTCATTCGTTGCCGAATGATCTCTATGCAATCCGAAGTCTGTCGAATCATCTCTGGCCCAAGCATCAGCTTTTCTCCGGTCTCTAACCAACATGTCGGAGAGTTACACGGTCTTCCATACAATGCCTCATACGGTGCCATACCAATGCTTGACTGGTAACTGTTATTATACGAAAATTCCACCAAATGAAGGTGATCTTCCCATGATCCTCCGAAATCTAAAACACAAGCTCTAAGGAGATCTTCCAAAACTCGGTTGACTCTCTCGGTTTGACCATCTGTTTGAGGGTGATAAGCTGTACTCAAACACAACTCGGTTCCCAAAACTTCCTGGAAGCTCTTCCAAAATGCACTAGTGAACAATGGGTCTCGATCGCTCACTATACTCTTCGGAATACCATGGAATCGAACTATCCACTTAACATACATCTCAGCCAACTTTGATGCAGTCCTAGTCGATCGAA
This sequence comes from Allium fistulosum, assembly GCA_030737815.1. Lineage (NCBI taxonomy): Eukaryota > Viridiplantae > Streptophyta > Magnoliopsida > Asparagales > Amaryllidaceae > Allium > Allium fistulosum. The sequence continues at coordinate 1,293,920,860 of CM060902.1, forward strand.
CCGGAATGAACCTTGCACTCTTAGTCAAATGATCTACGATGACCCAAATCCCTTCATTTCCCATTCTTGTTCTAGGTAACCCATCAATAAAATCCATCGATATTTGCTCCCACTTCCATGTAGGAACTTCGAAAGGCTGAAGCAATCCACTTGGCTTCTTCTATTCGGCTTTTACCAACTGGCAGTTCATACACTTGGAAATAAAATTTCCAACATCCTTCTTCATACCTTCCCAGTAATAGGTTCTCTTCATATCCCGATTCATCTTATTTCCACCTGGATGAATTGTCAACTTCGAGTGATGACTTTCCTTCAGCACTTCATTCCTCAATTCATCTATATCGGGAACAACTAGTCATCCTTGCTTCCGAAGCCAACCTTCTCGATCGACCTCGAATCCTTTATCCTTTTCTGGGTCCAATCCAGATTCCAAATCACGGATAATCTTGACAAGCTTATCGTCTTGCTTTTGGCTCTCGCCAATTCTTTCCATAAGAGTCGGTCTTATCGATAAGTTTGCCAACATCTCAGGTTCCAATTCGCATCTGGGCCTGAAGTCAAATCCAGCTAAATACTCAAGATTCTTCCATTCCGAAAACATGACTCCCAATCCTGCATGTCTTCGACTTAACGCATCAGCCACTGCGTTACCCTTTCCCGGAGTATAGGCTATACCAAAATCATATGATGCCAAAAACTCTAGCCATCGTTGCTGCCGAAGATTCAAATCCTTTTGGGAGAAAAGATACTTCAACGACTTATGATCTGTAAACAACTCGAATCGAACTCCAAATAGATAATGTCTCCACATCTTCAGAGCAAATACAATCGCTGCCAACTCCAAATCATGAGTCGGATAATTCCTTTCATGCGGCTTCAGTTGTCGACTTGCATACGCAACAACTTTTCCTTTCTGCATCAGCACTGCTCCAAGTCCAGTACCACATGCGTCTGTGTAAACCACCATCTCATCATTCCCACTTGGAATGGTCAAAACAGGAGCACTCGTCAATCGCTCTTTCAGGATTCCGAAAGCTTGCTCACACTTAGCATCCCATCTGAACACTTGGTTCTTCTTCGTCAATCCTATTAACGGTGCAGCTACCTTGGAGAAGTCTTTGATAAATCGGTGATAATATCCTCCTAATCCAAGAAAACTTCTCACATCCGATGCATTCTTAGGTCTAACCCAATCCTGGATTGCTGCCACCTTAGCGGGATCAACCGCTATTCCACTTCCAGAGATAATATGGCCTAAGAACCTCACTTCACTCTTCCAGAAGTGACAGTTCGAAAACTTAGCCTTCAGTTGATGTTTCCGTAAGATTTCCAAAACAATACGCAAGTGCGTCTTGTGCTCTTCTTCAGTTCTGGAATAAATCAGAATATCATCCACGAACACAAGTACGAACTTGTTCAACTGATCTCTGAACACTCTATTCATAAGATCCACAAAATATGCTAGCGCATTAGTCAATCCAAACGGCATTACCAGCCACTCAAAGAAACATGATGGTGTTCGAAAAGCAGTCTTCGGCACACTATCCTTAGCCACTCTCAACTGGTGAAATCCCGTTGCCAAATCCATCTGAGAAAACACCTTAGCTTCGTGAAGCTGATCAAACAAGTCATCTATTCTCGGCAATGGATACTTGTTCTTCTTAGTCACTTTATTCAGCTCACGATAATCCACACACAATCTCAATGACCCATCTGCCTTGGTTGCAAACACAACTGGTGCACCCCATTCGGACACACTACGCCGAATGAACCCTTTCTGTAAAAGGTCATCAACCTGCACCCTCAACTCCTGCTGTTCCCTAGGCGTCATCCGCCTAAGAGGCATCACAACAGGTCTGGCTCCTTCAACTAGATCTATACGAAACTCGATCTCTCTATGCGGCGGTAACCCTTTGACCTCGTCAAAGACATCCTCGAATCCATTCGTGATTGGCACCGATGACAGTCCATCCCGTGGAACAACCAACGAATACATGAAGCTCATGAAGACGCCTTCTTCATGCTTACATCGTATCACAATCTTTCGCCCCTCCACATTCTCGACTGTCACCTCCAACCTTTCACAATCAACCTTTGCCGCATACTTCCTAAGCCAGTCCATACCCAAAATCATTCCGAACCCCGCAAAGTTCAGAACAAAACAATCACAAACAAAAGAGCAACCATGACTCGATACAGTTAGACCACGGCATAACATACACAAACAAGACGAACCCCCAACTGGATTAGTCACAACCAATAGCCTATCAACAATATCTGGTTCTAAACCCAACCGGCCTACAAGTTCACTACAAACAAATGAATGCGACGCCCCAGTATCAAATAACAGTCTAACTGGAACACCACATATGGAAAGAGTACCTTGAACTACCACACTCTTTCCTTTCTCTTCAACGGTAGGAGCTTTCGAAGATGACGGAACAGCTCCCAAAGCATAAGCTTGCACAATCTGCTTGTCCCTCCTCGGTTCTGGACAATTCCTCTTAACATGCCCCGGCTTGTCACAGTTGTGACACTTCACTGGCACCTTCGGATTCTTACAATCCCTGGAGAAATGGCCCTTCTGCTGACAATTGTAGCAGGTCACTTCGCCCTTCAACTTCTTCTGGCCATCCTTACCCTTCTTCTGCTGCTGCTTCCTCTTCTTGTTTCCACTCTGCTGTGGTCTAGACTCTTCCTTGGTCACAGCAACAACAGATCCCTCTTTAGGAAACAAATTCTCATGCCTGAGAGCTTTCTCCACAAGCTTCTCAAATGAATCGTCCAAATGATCCACCAACTGCCTCCCAAGATAACTATCCAAGCCTGTCACAAACTTCTCATTCTTCTGATACGAAGATTCGATATACGACCGGGCATACTTGGACAAAGCTTCAAACTCAGAAACATACTCAAGAACTGGTCTTCCTCCCTGCTTGAGCTCCATAAACTTCTTGAACAGAACAGACTTCGGAGCTGTAGAAATGAACTTAGCTTCAAATCTGACTTGGAATTGCTCCCAAGTAATCTCTTCCTCCGGAGTATCAATGGTGATCGAGTTCCACCAATCAGAAGCTCTCCCTTGAAGCTGTCTTGATGCTAACTTCCTCTTAGTCGCATCCTCAATTCCCAAATCACTAAAGATCCTTCTACAAGCATCTATCCACCTCTGGACTTCAATGGTTGATTCTGTTCCTAAGAAAACCTTTCCTCCAAGAGCAGTATAGTCTTTACACAGCTTAGCAAAATCCACCGGTCTTGGAGCCTGAACTTGAACTCCAACATCTACTGATGGCCCCGGGGCTGGCATCCTTCTCATGATCGAAGTCATCATAGCTTCGAACATAGCAACATAATCAGCAGCCCCCTCAACAGCACGGCCTTCCCTAGCAGCTGGTCTCCCTCTTCGACTCATTCTCAATATCTATAAAAAGGAATGATTAATACACCTTGAGAAACAACTATATAAGGAATTCAAATCCTTCTAAGCTACTATATTATATATAGTAATCATCCATCAAAATACAATTACGTCTCTCATACGTAGTTACGTCAGCGAGCGTTGGGTAAAATCGATTAACCAAAGCTCTGATACCAAATGTGACGACCGCCCATGACCCCCGCACTGGACCTAGACATAGTGCGCTGTAAAGCGTGCCAGGCAGCCATGGACGATTGTCAGGGTAAATTAAAACAGCAGAATCTATCGTATAACTCACAGCGCATGGATAAAATACAATAGAACATATATATAGTGAAGCTTCGTAGAATAGAATATCATCGTATAAAACTTCATAATAGTTGAATACAATCATCTGAATAGTCAATACATCAAGCCTCACTACATATCACTCAGAGTATTATACAAAGCAGCGGAACATCCAGTACATATGATAAGAAAATAATATGCAAGCCTCCAGCTCGTCTTCGACATCAGCAACGTGGGAAGCAAGAACAGCACCTGTCACCTGCTACCTAGTCTGCCCGTCCAAAAATGGACGAACAGCCCAAGGCAATAAGAGTTAAAACATAAAGCCTTAAGTCAGACAACATTCTTAGTGAGCAGTAAATTAACTAACAACATACCAAAAGAGCATAAAGGAAAAGGAATAGGAATACAACCCTCCCACTCCACCTCTCTCTACAGTGATAGCCTCCAGACACACACTAAGCAGAAGAAAACATAGCAAAGCATACAATTAAAAGTAAAGCAATTATCACTCGAGTCAAGGGCGATGTTTTCCAAGTACAAACCCCCAAGGCCTAAACCAAGATCAGATAAGCACCCAGAAAACACTGCTCTTGAGACCGAATGACGATACAACCAAACATCCATGACTCTGGCTATCACTGTTATCATTGCGTCGATATCATCGTTAATTGAATGACCGGCTCATTCTTTCATCCGTCCGTCAAGGGCTAATGGAAACCCCGGTTCTAGACATTACTCCCGCACGTCGTCAAAACCCGTGCCTAGGACTATCGAATCTGCCCAGAGTACTTGACTACCAATCAGTAGCCTTCAGGGACTATCGAATCTGCCCAACGTACTCTTGCTTTGAGCAAACTAGAACCTTCAACAACGATGAGATCTTAGCCTTCTAGTCATCCTCCTCGACGACTATTTCCATACTAGCTCAAGCGCCTCTCGAGCAAACCATTATCCTCAAACTCGAACCATTTCACCGAGTTATCAACATGCTTGGAATGATCCCGTCTGGATTAGACCAAGACTATCTCATATCATGCCTCACTTCATCACATCCTCGCAAAGCCTCATCTCAACATCACCATCATCAAATCTATGCATAAGAGCTTCATCATCCACTACATATGCCACGAGCAGCTTTCCCAATTCAAGAGCCTTTCCCTTAGCTTTTGAATCATCTTCGGTCTAAATCAAATCATCAATCATCTAATTCATAGCAATCAATCAATTCAAACATTAATCCAAGTAATCAAGCATTCAAATATGATCTAAATAGACAATTATAACAATAATGGCAATTTCGTAAATAAAGAGTCTAAAGTCTAACAAGCATGAAAACATGAGCAATGTCTCTATAATCTTGATGAATGAACTTGCATAGGTTAACATGTAGTAAAATGGATGTCAAATCATCATGAACAATGGATCTATACTTAAGTTTACAAAAATGCATGAAAATCACTACTTTACACAAAATCAAGCCAACGATCCGATATACTCCTTTGGATCCGTGTGAGAGATAATCACCACTCACCAAATCACCTAAACACCTTAAAAGCAACACACTTCAGATCTGGACAGCGAAGGATCTAACTCGATCTATCACAAATCCGCTTCAAACGATGAAATCTCTCTTCGATGGATGAAGATCTTTAATCTAAGCTCTTGGATCTTCGATTTGATCTTCGATTTGGATGGAAGGAATCACAAGATTAAAGTGGAGAAAAGAAGTGAAGAAGTGTAGAACTCGAGCTCTAAAAATGGTTGCACTTCGTCGCTTCAAAATCCGGATCACAAAAATGAAGAAATGGACGTGTATTTATAGGCTGGAAAAACTTAGGTCGTTCGCTCTTAGGTCGTCCACGACCTAAAAACCCCACGACCTAACAACCAAAGCCTCTACGACCTACGACCTAACACATGTGCGCATCTTCGACCCAACAGATCCAACGACCTACGCGCATCCGCGACCTAACGAAACCCTACGACCTACGACCTAACACATGTGCGCATCTTCGACCCAACAGATCCAACGACCTACGCGCATCCACGACCTAACGAAACCCTACGACCTACGACCTAACACATCTGCGCTTCCACGCGACCTACGACCTAACACACACGCGACCTAACACTCACAGAAGCTCCCGACCTAACTAACTTAGGTCGCCTACGACCTAACTCAACACAGAAGCTCACGACTTAACTCCTTAGGTAGTCTAACGACCTAACTACGCTAACCCGCTAACTAATAAGTCGTTACCGCTAACTCTTAGGTCGCTAACCACTAGGTCGCTCATCACTAGGTCGCTCACCACTAGGTCGCCAAATACTGTAGGTCATTAATCCTTAGGTCGCTAACTTTTATAGGTTGCTAACTCTCTTAGGTCGGCAACTTCCTATAGGTCGCTAACTTTCTTAGGTCGCTCCAATCTCCTAGGTCGCTCACTCGACCTAACCTATTATACGACCTATCTATCATACGACCTAACTTCTTAGGTTGTTCCAATCCTTAGGTCGCTCCACTTCACTAGGTCGTCCACTCCTTAACTCGCCATCTTCCTTAGGTCGCTCCAAACTCTCATACAACCTAAGACTTAGACTCTGGATGACTTATCAACAATGCGACCAAATGTCAACTGTTTTACGATGTTTCGATCCGTAAAAATACGGGTCGTTACAGTAGGCCTCTTCATCCTTCTAAATCAAGCTTCAGGCTCTCAAATCCATGTCATTCTCACTGAAAACACCAAAAATGTTGCACCAAGAATTGACACGATACTCCAATATCATATAAAAGTATCGAAAATGTGGATCTACAAAAATTAGAAAGAAAAGAACTGGATTTTTATAATGATCCGGCAAATACTCCGGCCTACGTCCACTTTAATTTTGCTATCTTATGTTTTGTCTCTAGAATACAATGATTACAATTATATCTAACCACGGTCTTGTGGATCTCGAATTTACTAGAGGTTCTTAAGATTAAAGGAGGATGAAGGTCACCTTTCATAACTCAAAGTGCTTATTAGAAATCAAACCTTTCCTTGTGGGTAATTTCATATTAATAGTTGAATTCCAACGTAGATCTTGCCATCAGGGTTAGAACAAGTCTTAATCTTCGGATCCGCATAAGTAGGAGGAAAGGTGAAGTCCCCTTGTCTTAAAATTTACCGACGTGAATCATGTCGGTAACGACATGAATCATGTTAGTAGCAACATGATTTGTCATGTGCAAATCATGCCTTCTTCCTTTATTCCATCTTCTAGCTTCTATCCTTCATGTTCCGAACACATTTGCCTTACATACAGTCGTTACCTAAATGTTCTAACACCTCTAGTATTTGTCCTTTTTTACCGATCTTTTTGGATTTGTTCGACTATTCCTTCAAAAATGGACCCCTAATATGATCACTTTAGCCACCACTCTCTAACCGTAGCTCCAAAAGCTATAGAAGTGCACAAAAAGTGCTCGGTACCGACCGCTTTTCATGTCGGTACTGACCGCTTTGCCTTAGTTCAAACCTCTTTAAACTTCTTGAAGTCCTTTCAATTGCCAATCTAAGCTTGCCCCTAAGTCCTTGAGTCATTTTGATGCAGCAGCGGATAACAAAAATGGATGTAACGATGAAAGTATGAATCGGTGGATTGAAGAATACCAAATGCCCAAATCCGTTGATCCAAAGATGTCGGATTCTAGCTATCTCAAACACGTTGATCTCGCACGATACCGTGTTTAAAGATCTACAATTCTTCAGACGTTAATCAAGCGCACTTGATACCGTGAATTGGCTTCTACGATCGTTGATCCGAGCGCACTCGAATGCCGAAGGAGGAGATAGGAGATTACACTCAACTACCAATTTAAGAAGTGGCACAAAGCACACAAACAAGTTTTTATTCAAAATCAACTAAAAAATTACAAATGATATCACCCGCCTATTTATAGGCTTACAAATCACACAACTCAAATCTGGACAACACATAGGTCGCTCTCGACCTAAACATCACGACCTAAAAATAGACGACCTAAAACAAACAGTACACGCGACCTAACATTGGTCGTTAACGACTTAACAGACGCGACTTAAAGGAAAAAACATTAAGTACAATACAACACAACACTTCATCACAATGCACAACACAGTACCCGACTTAACAAAGTACAACAGTAAACGACCTAATATATACAACATCACATAAGGTCGAGCGACCTAAAATACACAGCATCAGCGACCTAAAATTAAGGCTTCACAGCGGCATAACTTCCAATGACATATCTTCCCAGTACATAAGGTCGAGCGACCTAAAAATGAACGGCATCTGGAGCAACTTAGAATGACACGGTAGCGGTCTACAGTGAGCGACCTAGCTTAGGTCGTAGGTCGCAAAATTGTATCGTTGAGCGACCTATCTTAGGTCGTAGGTCGCAAAGTTGTATCGTTGAGCGACCTAAGGAACCTGGGTGAAATGTGATCTGCTTTAACTCGCTAGGTCGCTCGCGACCTAAGACTTCAACTTCCAACGACTTATTCCCCTTGTTAGGTCGTTCCAACGACTTATCTTCCACGTTAGGTCGTATGCGACTCAATGGCACGTTAGGTCGCTCGCGATCTAAGACTTGGGCTGCATCACGTTTCATCTCCGTCTGTAATCAAGTTTATCCATTTGAGTCTATTTTGAGATTTGTGAAAAGTTTGCTGGTAATAATAGTGTTGTAAATTTTGCATTTTAACCTCTCTATTTTTTTTGTCAAAATGTAGCTCACCTATATCATATATGACAAATGTTTACAAGCTTGCCATTTTTCAATTTATGAGCAGATTGATATGTACATGGTGAAGAAAGAATAAGATACACGACATTTGTTTTGTATATATAAAAGGGTCCCTTTATGGATCTGTTTAGTATATGCTACGTCCTTTATCGTGCTTCTATTTTTTAATACAAAATTATGTGTTTACTCATCTCAGTGTGAGTTAAAGTAACAGAATGAACGAGATAGGTTATTTCGTATATTGTTTTGTAATAAACTAATAAGCGGTTGCATGTATAAAAGCCCAAAGCTCATTTTCTTTTATTAGTAACGACTGTATAAATACAGTCCGTATGTAATTCAATAGATATAATTCAATACAATAACATTTGCTTCATTTTCAATCTCTCTATTTCTTCAATACAAATTATCATCAAATCATAATATGGTATCTCTTTTCATTCGTTTTCTCCAATCGTTCCTGAACGATTTTTTGGCATTCTGCCAATCCATCAACAAAATCTACAGCCCGTTTAACTGTCCCCTTCGGTTGTGGTACTATCGTCAAATCCAACGGCCCCTTTGGCAAGCTTGAATATACAACCTGAAATGGACTGTAACCAGTACTTCGATTAACAGCATGATTATGTGCGAATTCCGCCTGACACAACTTCATATCCCAACTCTTCAAATTATCTTTCACAAGACATCTTAATAAGTTCCCCAATGATCTGTTCACCACTTCCGTTTGTCCATCTGTTTGTGGATGACAAGCGCTACTAAAATTCAGCTTCGTTCCAACCATCCTCCACAAACTCATCCAAACATGGCTTAGAAATTTAGTATCCCAATCAGAAACAATGGATTCTGGTAGCCCATGTAATCGATATACCTCTTTAAAGAACAATTCAGCAACACGGACGACATCAGCTGTCTTCTTACAAGCAATAAAATGTGCCATTTTGGAAAATCTATCTACCACTACATATATTGAATCATTTCCCCTTTGAGTTCTAGGCAAACCCAAAATAAAATCCATGCTGATATCAACCCATGGTCTGGTAGGTACAGGTAATGGCATATACAATCCCGCATTCGTCGCTGTTCCTTTGGAAGCTTGGCATATATGACATCTTTCCACAAATCTTCCAACCTCTTTCTTCATAGAAGGCCAAAATTAAGATTGCGAAATCAACTGCAATGTACGGTCTCTTCCCACATGTCCTTCCTCATGCAACTCCTTCACAATCTTCATTCGTAAGCTGCCTTCTGGTATACATAATCGATTTCCTTTGAAAAGAAAACCATCCACCAATACAAACTCATCCATCTTTCCCTCCTTGACTTCATCTACAAGCTTTGCAAAGTAAGGATCATCAGCAAACAGTTCTGGTAACACATCAAACCCCGTCACTTCAACCTTCATTGTAGTCAACAAATGATTCTGTCGACTCAATGCATCTGCCACTCGATTCGTAATTCCCGACTTATGCTTCACCACAAATGTAAATTGTTGCAAATATGCGATCCACGAAGCATGTCTAGCTGCAATTTTATCTTGTCCTTGTAAATGCTTCAACGCTTCATGATCAGTGTACAGTACAAACTCCTTGTGAAACAAGTAATGTCTCCAATGTTTGATGGCTTGCACAATAGCATAAAACTCTACATCATATGTATTATATCTCATCTTTGCTCCCGATAGCTTCTCACTGAAATATGCAATAGGACGTCCCTTCTGACTCAATACCCCTCCAATCCCAACTTTAGATGCATCAGTATGTAACTCAAACAACAACTAAAAATCTGGTAATACTAGAATTGGTGCTGTCGTCAAAAGTTCTTTGATTCGTTCAAAAGCAAATCCTGCTTCTTCTGACCATAAATATTGCTTCCCTTTCATACAATCAGTAACTGGTGCCATCACGCTACTGAAGTGTGGAATGAACCTTCGGTAGAATGATGCTAAGCCATGAAAACTTCTAACTTCGGTTATCGTCCTGGGTTGTAGCCAATTTCTGATTGCTTCAACTTTATTCTGATCCACCTGTATCCCTCCTTCAGATATAATATATCCCAAAAATAAAACACTATGCGTCATGAACACACATTTCTTTGTTGCAGCATAAAATTGTTTCTGTCGCAATATCATCAACACTTCTCTCAGATGATGCAAGTGTTCTTCTGAGCTTCTGCTATATATCAGTATATCATCAAAATACACCACCACGAACTTCCCAATGAATGGTCTAAAAATCTGATTCATCACCCGCATAAATGTACTAGGTGCATTCGAAAGACCAAACGGCATAACCAGCCATTCGTACAACCCTTCTCTCGTCTTGAATGTTGTCTTCTATTCGTCTCCTGGTCTACTTCGAATTTGATGATAACCACTCTTCAAGTCAATTTTCGAAAAGATAGTAGCTCCACTAAGTTGATCCAACAAGTCATCCAGTCTAGGCATAGGAAATCTGTATCTCACTGTAATCTTGTTCAGTGCCCGACTATCAGTACACATCCTCCACGTTCCATCCTTCTTTGGCACTAACAATGCTGGCACAGCACAAGGACTTAAGCTTTCCTGTACACGCCCCTGTTCAAGCAACTCCTCCACTTGTCTTCTCAACTCCTCGTGTTCCTTTGGACTCATTCTGTAGTGTGGTCTATGAGGTAACACAGCTCCTGGAACAAGATCAATTTGATGTTGAATGTCTCTCAACGGCGGTAACTCCGTTGGTAGCTCCTTAGGAAATACATCGTCAAATTCTTCCAGCACTGGTTTTACTTCTTCAGGAATCTCAACCACTTCATTACTCTCACGTCCAATCAACAAAAATACTTCAGGCTCCTCCTCTACTTCCTTAACAACTCCTTCAAAGATAGTAAAGTTTTAAGCTCTTCAATCTCCTCCAACTTGCTTTCTTCGTGTTGTCGCTTCTTAGGAATTAAAGTGATCTTAGTACCTTCAAACATGAAACTATAACTGTTAGTACGCCCATCATGTTGCACCGCTCTATCAAACTGCCATGGTCTCCCCAACAACAGATGGCATGCATCCATATCCACAACATCACACCAAATTTCATCTTTGTATTTCTTCCCAATTTAAAAATTAACACAAGCTCTTCGTCCAACTTTCACCTCCCCGCCTTTTCTCAACCAAGCTAACTTGTAAGGTTTCGGATGCTTCTCAGTCTTCAATGCTAACTTCTTCACAGCCTATGTAGAGATAATGTTATCGCAACTTCCCGCATCGATGAGAAACTTGCAAACCCTTCCCAGAATAGTGCATGTTGACTGAAAAATGTTGCTCCTCAACCAGCTAGTTTCTTCCTCCTGCTTTGGTGTCAAACACGACCTCTTCATCATCAATGAATACCCTTCATCTCCCGACACATTTTCTTCCTCCTCATCATGTAGTGAATTAGATCCTTCAGTTTCTGCATCCTCATCTTCCACTTCAGCAATCATAGTTCTCTTCTTCAGTTTCGGACATTCGCTGCTCTTGTGTCTCACTTCCTGTCAATTATAGCATTTGAAATTGGTGTTGACTTTTGGTTTAGCCACTTCATGAACAACCGGCTTACTCGATGCTTTAGGAACATTAGAACTACTACCCGCTCCTTTGTTCTGCCCTGTAAAACTTGGAAATACACCTCCCCCATGTCTACCTTGTTTCTCCCAAGCCAACGCCTTTTGATGTGCTTCTGCCACAGATCTGGGGTCGAACATGTTCACCATATCCTGGATCTGCGTTCTAAGTCCACCAACAAACCTAGTGGTCAATTGTTCTTCTGTCTCCATAATGTCATTTCGAGCAATCAACTGGTAGAACTCATCTGCATAATCAGTAACAGTCTTCGTCCCTTGCCTCAGGTTTTGTAATCTCTGATACATTAGTGATTGGTAATTGTAGGGTAAGAAGGTAGCCTTCATCAACTTCTTCATCTTCTCCCAAGCAATAATCTTCGACTTCCCCATCCGCTCTCTAGTAAGTTTGGTTTGCTGCCACCACGCCATAGCTCTCCCCCTCAACCTAGTAGCAACCAACTTCACTTTACGATCCTCCGGAACCTCCTTGAAGTCAAAAATTTCCTCAACATAAGCTAACCAATCAAGAAATTCCTCAGCCTGCATACCTCCCTAGAATTCTGGTATTTCAATTTTCATCCCAGACTCCCACTTGTGATCATACTCCGAATGATTTCTTCCTTGACCCCGTCCTCGTCCATGAACACTACCACCATCAAACTCCTCTTCAAAATCTGATGTATATCGATGTCGATCCTGACCACCAACATCTCTACTACCATCATTTCTTCCACCAACATCCCTTCGATCTACATTCCTCCGATCACGATCATTCACATTTCTATCACGACTTCGATCATCAACATTTCTATAACAATCTCGACCCACACTTCTATGATCACTATCAACACTTCTCTCTCGATTGGAATGTGGTGAAACTCTACTTCCCCCATGGTTAGATTTAGGTGAAACCCTTCTCTGATTTTGATTCATCTCCAACATCATCTTCTCTAATCGACCAATCCCTTCATTAAGCTTCTCATTAAAGTTTTCGTTAATTCTTTGCTCCATCACATCGGCCTCTTCTCTTCTATACAACGCTTCAACATTCTGATGGCGATTAGCTCTTCTCGGCGGCATGATTACTTTTCAACAAAAGCTAACTCTCGGCTTAAACTTCAAATTGAACTTCACACTACAACTTTAAACTTTCGGCCTTGAATTACAAAATGATGCACGGCTTCACTCTATTGGCTCGGCTTCACTAACTCCTCAAACTCTCGAATAATAATTGGATCCAAGACTCGGCTTAGCTATGATTGGCTAAGTCTGGCTCTGATACCAAATGATGCAGCAGTGGATAACAAAAATGGATGTAACGATGAAAGTAGGAATCGGTGGATTGAAGAATACCAAAGGCCCAAATCCGTTGATCCAAAGATGCCGGATTCTAGCTATCTCAAACACGTTGATCACGCACGATACCGTGTTTAAAGATCTAAAATTCTTCAGACGTTGATCAAGCGCACTTGATACCGTAAATTGGCTTCTACGATCGTTGATCCGAGCGCACTCGAATGCCGAAGGAGGAGATAGGAGATTACACTCAACTACCAATTTAAGAAGTGGCACAAAGCACACAAACAAGTTTTTATTCAAAATCAACTAAAAAATTACAAATGATATCACCCGCCTATTTATAGGCTTACAAATCACACAACTCAAATCTAGACAACACATAGGTCGCTCTCGACCTAAACATCACGACCTAAAAATAGACGACCTAAAACAAACAGTACACGCGACCTAACATTGGTCGTTAACGACTTAACAGACGCGACTTAAAGGAAAAAACATTAAGTACAATACAACACAACACTTCATCACAATGCACAACACAGTACCCGACTTAACAAAGTACAACAGTAAACGACCTAATATATACAACATCACATAAGGTTGAGCGACCTAAAATACACAGCATCAGCGACCTAAAATTAAGGCTTCACAGCGGCATAACTTCCAGCGACATATCTTCCCAGTACATAAGGTCGAGCGACCTAAAAATGAACGGCATCTGGAGCGACTTAGAATGACACGGTAGCGGTCTACAGTGAGCGACCTATCTTAGGTCGTAGGTCGCAAAATTGTATCGTTGAGCGACCTATCTTAGGTCGTAGGTCGCAAAGTTGTATCGTTGAGCGACCTAAGGAACCTGGGTGAAATGTGATCTGCTTTAACTCGCTAGGTCGCTCGCGACCTAAGACTTCAACTTCCAACGACTTATTCCCCTTGTTAGGTCGTTCCAACGACTTATCTTCCACGTTAGGTCGTATGCGACTCAATGGCACGTTAGGTCGCTCGCGACCTAAGACTTGGGCTGCATCACGTTTCATCTCCGTCTGTAATCAAGTTTATCCATTTGAGTCTATTTTGAGATTTGTGAAAAGTTTGCTGGTAATAATAGTGTTGTAAATTTTGCATTTTAACCTCTCTATTTTTTTGTCAAAATGTAGCTCACATATATCATATATGACAAATGTTTACAAGCTTTCCATTTTTCAATTTATGAGCAGATTGATATGTACATGGTAAAGAAAGAATAAGATACATGACATTTGTTTTGTATATATAAAAGGGTCCCTTTACGGATCTGTTTAGTATATGCTACGTCCTTTATCGTGCTTCTATTTTTTAATACAAAATTATGTGTTTACTCATCTCAGTGTGAGTTAAAGTAACAGAATGAACGAGATAGGTTATTTCGTATATTGTTTTGTAATAAACTAATAAGCGGTTGCAGGTATAAAAGCCCAAAGCTCATTTTCTTTTATTAGTAACGACTGTATAAATACAGTCCGTATGTAATTCAATAGATATAATTCAATACAATAACATTTGCTTCATTTTCAATCTCTCTATTTCTTCAATACAAATTATCATCAAATCATAATATGGTATCAGAGCCATTCAAGGCTTAAAAGCATCAAAATTCTTCTTAATGGTAAAAGAAAACAAAAAAAAGAAACTGATTATCATCAGAGTGATCATCATCGTCTGATAATCAGAACCCATCAGAGATTCATCTCATCATTTGGGTTTTTATCATGAATTTATCATAGTTCTGTGTCGTGCCTGAAACACAAGGTTTCGGTTGCAACCAAACTTTGACAAATTCAGAGATTCAAAGAAGGAAAATCAAAGCAAAATCAAGAACTCAATCAAATTATCAAGAAAAGTAAGTGCCGTGCCAGAAGCTTATCAGAGAAGACTCATCAACTAAGCTTGGCTGCATCTAACCTGGTTCTTGACTGTCGAAGAAGTTCTTGCATCTGCTCATTTCCCAATCCTCTCTTTTCAGATTGACTCTTGCCGAAGTTCATCATGACTGGCGATAACAGCAACACAACAACATCAGAAAGTTCTGCCAATACACAGCAGTTAGAAACTACAACTGAGAGTCTTATCAAAACAGTGATCAGTCCTCAAAGCCAATTGATAACTGTTCATCTTGAAGATGACAATTATCTACTGTGGAAGCTCTAAATTGAAATTGCACTTCAAGGCTATGGCCTTGAGGGGTTTATTCTTGCCCCATCTGTGTCCCTCCAAATTTTATAACTAATCAAGTAAACAAAGTGATTAGCAATGAGGAATACAGAAAGTATCATAGACAAGACAAACTTATAAGTTCATGGTTATTATCATCTATTAGTACTAACTTGTTGTCTCAGGTTCTTGGCTGCAAAACATCTAATGAAATATGGGGTAACATTGAGAGAACTTTCAATACACAGTCAACTGCAAAGGTAATGCACTATAAAAGAATATTGCAAAACATCAAGAAAGACAACTTACCCATAAAAAATTATCTATCAAAGATCAAAGTGACATGTGACATGTTAGAAGCAGTAGGCCACAAAGTATCAAACACAGAATAAGTTTTAACCATTCTAAATGGTCTTGGTGAAGAGTATGAATCAATAGTGGTAGTGATCACATCAAATGAAACTATGCCATCTCTATAGTACATTCACTCTATACTTCTTGCCCATGAAGGAAGAATTGACCATAAAAAGCCACTAGATTCAGATATGTCTATCAACTATGCAGCTAATTACAAGGGCAAAGGTCAAGGCAACAGTAAAACAGATCAAACATATCAAAGAGGTGGTTACAGCAACAGAGCAAGAGGCACAGGTAGATGGAACAACAGTAACAGGCCCAAATGTCAAATATGTGAAAAGATTGGCTACATTGCAATCAAGTGCTATTTCAGATTCAATGCAAATTATACAGCAAATAAAAATCAAAACAATAAAAGAAGAGCTAATCCAAATGTTAACATGGCAGAAGTTGACTCAAACAATCAATTAGAAGCATCAAGAAACTACTAACAAAACATAGTGTTGGGTGAATTCTTACCCAGAAGACCTCGAGACCCAGAGACGTGATTCATTCGGCAGCTCTCCCCCGAGTCCATTCGGCATGACCCATTCGGCAGCTCTCCCCCGAGTCCATTCGGCATAACCCATTCGGCAGCCCTCCCTCGTGTCCATTCGGTAGACCTTCATCCGGCAACTGCCACCGGTCCAACCTCACCACTCCACACTTCACCGGATGAAGCCCAACCAGACCAACTCCATACTTCACCGAACCAAGAGAATACCGAACCAGACTGCCAGGCCAGATCACTTCAGCCCAGGCCCACCAGCAGCTGTATACATCCAAGACCCCTGCCCCCAACCTCACTCTATAAATAGAGAGGCAGGGGTACAACAATGGGGGACAAGTTTGAGAGCTCAAGCACGGAGAGAACTTTCAAACAACTTTCTTTTACTTGTATCAAAGCTTTGTACTTGTAATCAAAACAAGAGAAGAGAAATAACATATAAAGTGGACGTAGGCACATTCTGGCTGAACCACTATAAATCTGCGTGTCTTTTTACAGTTTAGCCCCTGCTTTTCATATATTTGCATAAATCACCCAAATCACTAAGAATAACATAAGATCTACTAAATCATACAACTTTGAGGTGTTTGTCCATTTTTTGTGCAAACATTTTTGGTGCTTTCATTGAGAGCTAGAAGCTCGAAGCTTCAGCTTCATCCGCTTAACAAGTTTTCCTAACACCATCGTCCGCCGCTTGGAAAACATGCCTCCCAAACAGAGAAAAGATGTTAACAAAGGAAAAAACATCGCATCCAGCAGCCTTCCTGATCCAGCTGCCACAAATCAAGTGAACCGTCCTCCTCCAGCAACGGCAACAAATGAAGGACAGGCTAACCCAGCCACTCCTGCCACAGAACAGCCTGCAGCAATTACTAGGGCAGATTTGGACAGAGTTGTTGTTGAAGTAACTAACCGCTTCACGTCCCAGCAGGAAGCCTTGGTAGACCATCTCATGTCACGCTTGAGGGACGCTGAAGAATCCAACCGCAACACTGAATCATGGGGCGAGTCCCAATCTGGAGGATCTCAGAGACAGCAAAGATCTTCTTTCTTCGAAGGAGCTAACGGCAGGGGTAGCCATGGTAGGAGCCGAGACCGAGCTCAGCCCGAAGTTAGGCCTGAGGAAGCGTTTGGTGCCGAACCCAACGCGGAAGGTACCGGGCGGAGGTCAACTGCAGCTGAGCCGGTCATGCTGCCTAACCACAGGAACACCAATGAACGGGGCCGAGCTAGAGTTCAGCCCGAAGTTGGACCCGAGGAAGTGCTTAGATCAGAACCCAACAGGGGAAGATCAAGGCAAGGGCCAACTGTAGCTGACCCAAGCATGCTCCCAGAAGATCAAAGGCAGCCACTGGAAAATATGAGGAATGATAGACGATACCATCCCTACAGGTTGTCTGGTCGGAGTCAACCCCACAGAACGGAACCAAACTCATTTCTGTCCGCTCCAAATTCTGATGAAAGGATGGCACGCTTATTCAGAGAGTGTGTCCAACGGGAGCAAAGAGATCGAGGGATAGGCGCTAGGGTAACCAGCCCTTTCGCCCGCAATATCGAAATTGCTATCACCCCCCGAGAATGGAAGATGCCAACAATGGAACCCTACAAAGGAACCTCCGATCCCGTTGTACACTTACAGAGGTACACGCAGCATATGCTCATGAGTGGAGCAACAGAGGGAGTGCTGTGCAAATGCTTCCCGCTCTTCTTAGCAGATCTTGCTACCTCCTGGTTCTGTCATCTACCCCAAGGATCCATCAGCTCATGGGAAATGTTGAAAGAAAAATTCATCAGTCAGTTCCGCATTCATGTGGAGCAACCTAAGGACGCTTATTCCTTATCCAGCGTCAAACAGAAACCTGGAGAAAAGCTGCAACAATACCTAACCAGATTCAACGCCGCAGCAGCCGCAGTTCAAGATGCCGATGAGAAGCTTATCCTAATGGCCCTCTGCAGTGGGGTGCATCCGGACACTAAATTTGCTAGGAGATTGACAAAAGAAAAACCAGCTACTTTACCCGATTTCTTCCATGAAGCCGGGAAATACATGAGGCTTGAGGATGCTGCCATTGAGGGGCAGTCAGGACAGCAAAGTAAGACGACCCATGGCAATGCCCCTGCTGTGGCAAGGGACGTTCGAAGAAATGATTCCAGAGACAATGCTGGGGGCAAGAAAGTAGAGAAACGCCTATATCGGCCAGGACCAAGATTCGACTCTTACACCCCTTTGAACGAGACCGTCGAAAACATCTTCCTTGCCACCCAAGGCGAAGTTAGATACAAACGCCCACCATACAAGAAGGAATCAGATAGCGCACAGAAATCTGGAAAATTCTGCCGCTTCCACGAATCCCACGGACATGATACCAACGAATGCCATCATCTCCGAGATCTGATTGAGGAACACATCAGAAGAAAGAAACTGGAACGCTATGTAAAAAGTCAAGGCAGGACTCCAGATCCTGCCAATGAAAACCCAAGGCTACCCTCACCAGGGACCGGCAGAGGCGACCGCAACGCTAGCAGCTCTAGTCAAGAGAAGATAGTGGTCCATACCATCTCAGGAGGTCCACACATCGCAGACAGAAGTTGGAAAGAGATGGAAAGATATGGGAAGTCGCTCAGAGACAATAGAGACTGTGTCAATACGGTTATAGAAGAGCGCCACCCAAAGCGGAAAGAAAGTGATGACATCACATTCAGTAAACGCGACCTAGAAGGAAGACAGTACCCTCACATGGATCCCATGGTTATCTCTGCCCGACTCGGTCCCGCCGAAGTTTACCGAATCCTGGTAGACACTGGAAGCTCTGTAAATATCCTGTTCAAACACGCATTCGACAAAATGAGGTTGTCAATGAAGGACGTATCTCCCTGCGATAAACCGCTACACGGTTTCACTGGAGATGCGAAAATGCCCATCGGGCGGCTGGACCTCTTCGTTGAAATCGGAAGCCATCCCCGCTCCGTTGTAAGGAAACAGACGTTTGTGCTGATAGAAAACCATTCGGCCTACAACGCCTTCCTAGGAAGACCAGCCCTATCTGACTTCCAGATTGTCCTAGCCCCGTGGTGCCTAAAAATGAAATTTCCAACAGACAGTGGGGTAGGGGAAGTGGAAGGAGACCAAGATATTGCACGAGACTGCTATGTAACCGAACTTCGCAACAACCACAGGAGAGATAAAGGGAAAGGTGTAGAGATTGCTCTCTGCACAAAAAGCCTTGAAGCATAGCAACTAAAGAAAGCCCCTCCTCTTCGATACACCAGCGACCCTTTCAATGAATTAGACCCGAGGGACAAAGAGGAGGAGGCCACCGCCGAGCCTGCAGAGGCTATGGAGTTTATATCTGTAGACAAGCACGACTCAAGTAGGCTACTGAAAATTGGGTCGCAATTGAAAACCGAATTGAAGGAACAACTCGTTGATTTTCTCCGCCACAACTTAGATGTATTCGCTTGGTCACACGCTGACATGACCGGAATCTCCCCCAACATAGCGTGCCACGTATTAAAAATTGATCCTACCAAGGCACCCGTAAAACAAAAGAAGAGAAGTATGGGGGCAGAGCGATCAGCAGCCCTCGATGAAGAAGTAAAGAATCTACTCGCCAATGACTTCATACGAGAAGCTATTTACCCAGAATGGATCGCCAACCCGGTACTAGTAAAGAAGGCTAATGGGAAGTGGCGGACCTGCATTGACTTCTCCAACCTAAATGACGCCTGCCCAAAGGATTGCTTCCCGCTTCCCAGAATCGACCAACTTGTAGACAGCACAGCCGGGCACGAACTCCTGTCTTTTATGGATGCATACTCAGGATATAACCAAATTCCTATGCATGCTCCCGACCAAGATCACACTAGTTTCATCACCGACCGGGGTTTGTACTGCTACAAAGTGATGCCCTTCGGACTTAAAAACGCAGGAGCCACCTACCAGCGCCTCGTCAACAAGATGTTCGCAGGGCTAATAGGACAAACAATGGAAGTATATGTAGACGACATGCTGGTAAAATCACGGAAAGCCAAAGATCACGTAAGCCACCTGGGCGAGATGTTCCAGGTACTTCGACAGTATGGAATGAAGTTGAATCCACTAAAGTGCTCCTTCGGAGTGTCATCAGGAAAATTCTTAGGATTCATCGTCCATGCCCGAGGGATAGAAGCAAACCCTGAACAAGTCCGAGCATTAAGAGACATCAAGATACCTTCCACCCGAAAGGAAATGCAAAGCCTAAATGGAAAAGTGGCTGCCCTAAGCCGATTCATCTCCAAAGCAACGGACAAGTGCGTCCCCTTTTTCGAAGCTCTAAAGAAAGATAAAGGAAAGTTCGAATGGACGGACGAATGCTTGACCGCTTTCCTTAACCTAATCGAACACCTCCAGAAACCTCCAGTACTCTCGACCCCAAGCGAAGGCGAAGAATTATACCTATACCTTGCTGTGTCATCTCACGCTCTAAGCGCTGCCTTGGTAAGAGAAGATAACCGTACGCAACGACCAGTTTACTTCGTCAGTAAAAGGTTTACTGGGGCAGAAGTCAGATATCCTAAGCTCGAAAAGTTAGCATACTGTTTACTAATCACTTCACGAAAGCTACGTCATTACTTCCAATCCCATTCCATCAAGGTTCTAACCAATCAACCACTGAGGCAGGTACTCCATCGTCCCGACACTTCCGGGCGACTACTTAAATGGTGTATTGAGCTGAGTCAATATGATATCACCTATCACCCTCGCACCGCCATCAAGGGACAAGCCATGGCTGATTTCATTGCAGAATTCACTACCAACGAGGATAAGGAGCAACTGGAAATAACAGAAGATATCAAGTGGAATCTCTTTGTGGACGGTGCATCTAACGAACAAGGCTCGGGGGCAGGTGTGGTAATCATCACTCCCAGGGGAAATAAACTGCACTATGCTATAAGGTTGGAGTTCACTGCCACCAACAACGATGCAGAATACGAAGCAGTAATAGCCGGATTAGAAATTGCTATCGAGATCGGAGCCAATTCTTTGTGTCTTCACAGCGATTCTCAGCTTATTGTTAATCAAATACTAGGGGAATTCCAAGCTCGAGAAGAACGACTCATAGCATATCTAAAGAAGACCAAGTTACTTCTCAGCCGATTGGACCACTACTTAGTCAAACACATCCCTCGGGAAGAGAACCAAGAGGCCGACGAATTGGCAAAGCAAGCAAGTATGAGAGACGTCGCCATCTTCGGGGCAGTAACTGTCTCAAAGCAAATGATCCCGAGTTTTGAACAAGTGAATCTGATAGCTGCAACCGAAGAAGCAACTTGGATAACTCCCATCCGAGACTACCTACAAAATGGCACACTACCCGACGGGCGTAACGAAGTCAAGAAAATCTTGAGGAAAGCGTCCCGCTACACAATACAAGGAGACATCCTCTATCGGCGTGGGTTCTCTAACCCATTATTAAGGTGTGTCGCCGGAAGGGAAGCCAAGGAAATCTTATCCAACATTCATCAAGGAAGCTGCGGAGATCACACCGGAGGGCAAACATTAGCAAAAAAGATACTCCGATACGGATATTTCTGGCCCACCTTAGGCAAGGACGCCTTAGATTTCGTCAAGAAGTGTGACAGATGCCAAAAGTTTGCTAAGGTCCCTCGGCTACCAACAACCGAGATTACCCAGATGACCAGCCCTTGGCCCTTTGCAGTATGGGGAATTGACTTAATCGGTGAACTGCCAATGGGTCGAGGCGGCGCCAAATATGCTATAGTAGCAGTCGACTATTTCACCAAATGGGTGGAAGCAGAACCTCTAAATAAAGTATCTTCAGCGAAAGTTATCAACTTCTTAATCAAAAATGTTCTGTGCAGGTACGGAGTCCCACTAAAAATCATATCAGACAATGGACTTCAGTTTGACAGCGAGGAATTCGCCAACTGGTGCCAAGAACACGGAATTCGCAAAAGCTTCTCATCCGTAGCATATCCCCAAGCAAACGGACAAGTCGAAGCAGTCAACAAAATTCTGAAAACTCTGATCAAAAAGAAGCTCGAAAAGTCAAAGGGCGCTTGGGTGGATGAACTCCCTACGGCACTATGGGCCTACCGCACATCTTTCAGAACATCAACAGGGCACACTCCTTTCTCTTTGGCATACGGATCGGAGGCTATGCTCCCAGTTGAAACCATTGTGCCTTCCCACCGTAGGATCCACTATAACCCAGAAGAAAACGAAGAGCTCCTCAACATGTCTTTGGATCTAGTCGAGGAGAGAAGGAATGATGCAGTCCTAAAAACAGCAGCCCACAAGCAAAAGGTGGCAGCACAATACAACTCCAAAGTCAAGCATCGTGCCTTACGAGAAGGGGATCTTGTCCTCAAGCGAATCTTCCCTCGCCCCGGAGCACTAGACCCAATCTGGGATGGACCATATGTAATTCATAAAGATCTCCACAACGGAGCCTATATTTTGTCAACAGTGGACGGGGAGGTGTTCCAGAGGGCATGGAACATCCAACACCTCCGTCGATACTTTTCTTAACTTGTATTGCCCATATGAAGTGAATTAACGAAGAGAATCAGTGGACGTAGGCATTTTTTCGTGCCGAACCACTTTAAAAAAGCCTTGTCTCTTTTTAGCTTGTTCCTTTGTATCTTGGCTGCTTGTTAACTTTATCCTTTTCTGTTGAACAAAATCCTGAGCATATAGCATTTCTATTCAAAGCACTCCACAATGCAACTCCACGTGGACAAGCCCCAACAGGTACTATGCGAATCTATGCCCTCGCCAATGAGACACTTTTGCTCCAGCATCCCTCTGCTGCGGGTTAACTCATTGCTCGCGACGGCCCTTAAAGCCAACTGTAATGAGCCGATTATAAGCCACCGAGAAGGCCGACTATAGCCGAGGCAGCTCATTACGGCGTTAGGCTCGCCGGCGACTGTGAACCGATTATAAGCCCCAACATAAGGTGTGGCCAGCCAGGGGCAGTTCACAGTTGGCGATCGGCACCCACGCTAGCCGGCCACAGTAAGTCGAATAATACCCATGAGTACGGGCCATAATGGCCCGGGTAGTTACTGTGCGCGATCTCGGCTCCGGTGTGTCTTAAGTGCGGCTGTGGTAAAAAAGAATTAACTCCCCGCGGAGGCGTAAGATGGGTGACAAATGTCTCCAAGACCCACAGCTAGGGAAAGTGACTACAAAACCCGTTTGCCACGAACTTAAGCACATCGAAGGCCTTCCGTGACTGGAAGTTTTACTATTTCACATATTTCAATTTTACTTAAAAAACTTTCCTCCTATCCTCTATAACAAACCATAAAGTACAGGATGCAGGGTAAGAGGTACCCGCCAATGGATGCAGAGATTCACAATCAGATGGCGGGGCAGTCAACTGCTCTCCATGCTTGGTCATATAAGATATTCGAAACTGCCATTTACAAACAGAACATGAAAGACGGTATTTTCTTCCTTTATGTACAAATACATGACTATAATTTGATTTTTCCACACCACACGCTAACATTGCAAGTCATGAGATTATGATTTAAAACCAGAATCTGACATCAAACACAATTTAATTACAAGAATACACATAGCTACATTTCTCATACGATATGTCGAAATAGCAACAAATATTCAAGAAATGACAAAATCAACTTGAGCTAAAAAATTACACGTCAAGAATAATGTTATTACAAGTAGCAAGAATTACAACTTGGAAGTTACCCTACTGTCTTAAGACTAACAGATACAACAATGCCAAGCCTACAAAAAGAATTTTTCAGGTTCAGTCATGGAGCTGGTTGCGTCGAAGTCTTGTCCTTGTTCTTTTGCCCGCCTGTCCGGTCATAAAAAGGGTTCATTAGTGATGAGTAACCAAGTTAACAGAAAGACTAGAAAGGAAGACTTACCAGTACTAGCTTCTTGACCATCCTGGTCGTCATCTTCTACCTGCACACCCGCCTCTTCAGCAGCAAGCAGCCGCATACCCTCCTTTACCGCCACTTTCTCCTCCTTGGTGAACTGGGCCGTGACCACATCCATACTGAAGACCGTTCCACCCTCTTTATCTGCATCAGCCTTAGCCTCCTCCAAAGCCCGAAGATATATCTTGGCCATGACTCTGGGATAATCATCCATCCAAGAGAGGTTACCCTGCTTCCAAGTCCGGAAATACATGTCCTGGAGCATGTCATCCATCATTCCTTCGTTCTCCTCAAACTCCCTCATCCGGGCATCGGAGGCCGACAACCTTTCCACGGCAGCATCTCTCTCCAGTCTGTATCTCGAGCAATCAGCTTGAAGGGACCTCCGCATCACCGCCATCTCTTCCCTCAACTTAGCTTGAGCAAGCTCGGCAGCCTCAAGCTTCTCGGACAATTCCTCCACCTGCTCGAGATCCGCTCTCCGAACCTCATCCACCGTGGTAATAGCCATATCAATCCGCTCTTTGCAAGCAGCTTCCATTTTCCGCAATTCGGCCCGACTAGCCTCTTCCATGGTTCTCCTTAATCGCCCAGCGGCAGCCTCATGCTGAGAAATCTGGATAGCCTGATCCGCAAGCTGCTTGGCCTGATCCGAGACCACCAATCGAAGTCGGATATTGGCGCTCCCTATCTCCTCTCCGGCCTTAACCAGCCGAGCGTGATGCCCCATCAGCTTCTTGGCCTCCTCCGCCACCCGATCAATGTTGGCCTTGGCCTCGTCTCCCATAGTGACTATACGAGTGGTGAGTAGATCGAGGTCTAAGGACTTGGCTTCGTCAAGTACTCGTACCATGGGGTTACGGGGGAGAAGGTGTTCACCAGTAACTTCGTCAAAATTAATATCCTGAGAACCCGGATCCAGATCAGGATGACCGGCAAATGGATTACGGGCCAGATCGGGACGGTCGATATGAACAACAGAAGGGTTTCCGGATGGGTGTGGAGAAGATACAAACTCGCTGCCCTCCTCAGTAATATCATGAATAGGCTGAGCCGGAGGCTGAGAACCGAGCGAAGTTTCGGATAAAGGATGACTCCTCTTCCTCTGCCGAATACCCTCTTCGATGACCCCAAGAAGAGGACGGTACCCGACTACATCCCCGGAGCGTTGGGCTGAGGGCTTCGGCTTAGCAGAAATTTTGGAAAGTTTATATTGCTCGAGCCTGTGTCGAAGGTCTGAAGCTTTGGGCGTCTTGCCTGCTCCTGATATAAAGAACAAGTGTCATAATCTTACATTACAATATGATTCAAGGAACGCGGTAAATTGCAAGATTAGAAAAGGAAAAGAAACACAGCTGTGGTTGTACAAACCCTGGGGAGGAGTGGGATACTGCAATAAGTCCCGGATTTCATTCCAGGACGGGAGCGGGTCATAAAATATTCCTAAGTCCCTATCATTAGTGAAGCGTGCAGGGGTCAAGAGTTCACCTTGAGTTGTCAAAGCCACCTTGGCCGGAATAGTCGGAGAAGACTCACTTGCACCAGTCCCGGTTTTGTCCGCCTCCCCGGTCTTCTCTACCAAAGCCGGATCATCACCCAACTCCTCAAAAGCCTGACGGAGAGCATCGTCCGTCCACTCTTGCATCTCGCCTACTTGCCCAGAAGACAAAGCCCTGGAACCATCACCACCCTGTCCATCGCCACCCTCGTCACCAAGACGCTCAACGTCACTCCCGCCCTCCGCCTCACCTCTTTCCTCCTCCGCGTCTATCTCCCCCTGAGTAAGTGGACAATTGCTGGGAGAAGGACCGTCTGACCTCTTAAGTTTCTTACCTCCAACGGCTGGAGGTTTCGTGAATGGTTTTCTCTTTCCACCCTCTGCCGCAACGCCTCCCTTGGCCTGAGCAGCCGCCCTCTCTTCCGCCGTTTCCCTCAACTTAACTACAGACTGCTGCGGAAGGATCAAGTTGTATTCTAGAAGGATCGCATTTCTAATCAAGTAAGCAGATGATCTGTATTTCCCAAGAATGCCTTCTATCTCCGCCGCCGTCTGAACCAGGCGGTCAGTTTCCACAACAGGAAAGCCACCTGTCGCTAGCAAAAATGAGAAAGTATGAGAAGAAGCATCACAATCAGGATAGAAATTATAAGTAAAAGCATCAACTTACATCCAGAGGTAAAGCGCCGGATAGAGACGGAGTCGTCCCTAACAAAGAACCATTCTTTCTTGAACATGCTGAATTTGGAGTAAAGGTCCAGGACCGGCTTGAAGGTCACAGCAGATTCCAAGTTAATATATGGGGACCCCTTCTTGTAGCCCCTTAAGTTGTACAAGTACCGGATCTCCCGGTTGGAGGGAGCGCGACCATACTTCCTCCGAAAAATAACGAAAAGGCTCACCAGTATGGCGTAAGAGTTAGGCTGAAGCTGAAATGGGGCCACCTTCAGGTACGTGAGGAAGCTAACTATCCAAGCATTGAGAGGCGGGATAGCACCACACATGCAATGGTACCTGCTATAAGCGAAGTATCCTTCGGGAGGACTGTATGGCATGACTCCTGGACCCGGCAGCAGCATGAGGGCTCTATCAATCCCAAAAGAACGAGATATAACATCGAGTTGCTCCTCTTTGAGAAGGCTAGGAAAGCAGTCAGGCGGGGAATCCAGCAACTCCTGGGGACCATATCCATCCACTAATGACCTCGGGGCGGGCCCATGACGCTCCGATCCTGATTGAGCTGGGGGCACAGCCGATGACTCTCCTTCACCCACGGATCGCTTCTTGTCTGATCGAGTTTCTACTTTGCGAGACATTATCTACAATACCGGAAAAACACATTTAGAACAGAGGATATAAACAAGTATATGACTTCATTCGGTAAAAACATATTCAGTATCATTTTCATTCGGTGGTTCAAGTATGGGTTCATTCGGTGTCTCGAGTGTAAGCAAAGAAAGTTCAAAGTGCTCAAACTCCCATCGTCATTCGGTAAAGACAATGGAAATTCTCGAACTCTCAAGGTCCATTCGGTGGTTCAAGTATGGGTTCATTCGGTGTCTCCCGTTCTCGTCCGGTAATACGAGAATAAGATCTCATTCGGCAGAATAAAATCTCACCTGATTCGGCAATGATAAGGGTCTAGTTCGGAAAAAATGGGAGTCAAGTGGTTCGGCTATCTCGAAAAGTGAAGAAACAATAGTAGAGTGGCGCCCTTATTTATAAGCGAAGCACATCGACCGGACCAACTGGCTCGGCGCAACCAAGACCGAACGAAGGAAGACAAAGCACGACATATGTTAGACATATGCCCTACTTTGGGGGGCAAATGTTGGGTGAATTCTTACCCAGAAGACCTCGAGACCCAGAGACGTGATTCATTCGGCAGCTCTCCCCCGAGTCCATTCGGCATGACCCATTCGGCAGCTCTCCCCCGAGTCCATTCGGCATAACCCATTCGGCAGCCCTCCCTCGTGTCCATTCGGTAGACCTTCATCCGGCAACTGCCACCGGTCCAACCTCACCACTCCACACTTCACCGGATGAAGCCCAACCAGACCAACTCCATACTTCACCGAACCAAGAGAATACCGAACCAGACTGCCAGGCCAGATCACTTCAGCCCAGGCCCACCAGCAGCTGTATACATCCAAGACCCCTGCCCCCAACCTCACTCTATAAATAGAGAGGCAGGGGTACAACAATGGGGGACAAGTTTGAGAGCTCAAGCACGGAGAGAACTTTCAAACAACTTTCTTTTACTTGTATCAAAGCTTTGTACTTGTAATCAAAACAAGAGAAGAGAAATAACATATAAAGTGGACGTAGGCACATTCTGGCTGAACCACTATAAATCTGCGTGTCTTTTTACAGTTTAGCCCCTGCTTTTCATATATTTGCATAAATCACCCAAATCACTAAGAATAACATAAGATCTACTAAATCATACAACTTTGAGGTGTTTGTCCATTTTTTGTGCAAACACATAGTTATAAAGAAAAATGATGCAATAGATGAAAGATGGTATCCTGACTCAGGGGCTACCAACCACATTACAAATAATCTAGAAAATCTAAACTTGGGGTAAAAGGAGTACAGAGGTTAAAAAGTCCATACACATGGGCAATGGTAAGAGTATTGAAATAACACACACTGGACTCACTTGCATAAACGGTCAAAGACTATTATATCTCAATAATCTGTTGAGAGTACCATAAATAAAGAAAAATCAAATAAGTGTATCACAATTTGCAAGTGATAACCATGTTTATGTTGAATTTTACCCTAATTATTGCTTAGTCAAAGATATACTCACTAAGGATATTCTCTTGCACGGTAAACTTGACAAAGGATTATACAAGTTTAATCTTGCTAACTCAAGAAAATCCAAAAGTTATGAAAAATCCTGTAATCTGTCTACTGTTGCTGATGAGAAAAATAGTGTATTAGACTCTTGGCATAGCAAGTTAGGGCATCCCAATATCAATGTTGTAAAGCAGGTTTTAATGGATAATAAAAATTTCTTTTGAAAATATTACTCTACCATAAGTATGCACTTATTGCCAGATGGGCAAAAGCCACAAGTTATCATTCACTGATTCACAAACTGAGTATGGAAAACCACTTGAATTGGTTGCTGCTGATCTTTGGGGTCCAGCACCAATCAATTCAGATTATGGTTTTAATTATTACATATCATTTGTTGATGCACACACCAGATACACATGGATATATTTTCTTAAAACCAAATCAGAAACTTATAAGGCAGTAGTGCACTTTATAACACAAGTAGAGAGACAAACTGATTACAAGTTAAAAATCCTACAAACTGATGGTGGTACAGAATTCAAACCACTTAATGATTTATTTCAGAAAAGAGGAATCATTCATAGAGTAACATGTCCATATACTTCAGAACAAAATGGTCTAGTTGAAAGGAAACACAGACATATTGTAGAGTGTGGTCTTACTTTATTAGCTCAAGGATCTTTACCTATGAAGTTTTGGCCAGATGCTTTTAGCACTGCAGTCTATCTAATAAATAGGCTACCAACAAAAGTGTTGAAAAATAAGTGTCCTTTAGAAGTTTTGTTCAACACAAAACCAGATTATCATATATTAAGAATTTTTGGATGTCTGTGTTTCCCTTATCTAAGACCTTATAATGCTCATAAACTAAATTTTAGATCTACTGCTTGTACCTTTTTGGGATATGCAAGCAATCAAAAGGGTTACAAATGCCTAGACAGCAATGGTAAAGTGTTTATAAGCAGACATGTTGTCTTTAATGAAAGTGTTTTTCCATTCTCTAGCACAGGTGTACCAACAACACCTAAAGTATACAATCCAAAGGTTTCAATACCAGATATACCTTTGTATCATAATGAAGGAAGGAATGGATTGAAGAAGATTCAAATCACTCTGATCCATAACACACTATGCTCGATGAACCAGGTCATGAACAAGCAGAGCAATATGATCAACCCAATCACACTCCTACAAATAGTCAGTCATACAGAGCTAGTCAAGAAGGAGAATATGAGCATCAAGACAATGTACAACAAGACAACACAAGTGAACAAGCATGTACATCTCAACCAACAAAGAGCAGACATCCTATGATTACCAGATCAAAAAGTGGGATTTACAAACCAAAAATATACAATGCAATAATCATATTAGAAGAACCAAGCAACTTTAATGAAGCAGCGAGCAACAACAACTGGAAAAAGGCAATGGATGAAGAATATGATGCTCTTATGGAAAACAAAACATGGACACTAGTTCATTTACCAGAAAACAAAAATATTGTGGGATGCAAGTGGACCTTCAAACTAAAGAAAAACACTGATGGAACTATTGCTAGATACAAGACAAGACTTGTGGCCAAGGGATATACACAACAACGGGGATTTGATTTTGATTAGACCTTTTCACCAGTTGTTAAACCAACTACCATCAGAGATGTACTTACTATAGCATTGAACAACAAATGGAAAACCAGAAAACTTGACGTAAACCATTCTTTCTTGAATGGGAACTTAAAAGAGGAGGTCTACATGGAGCAGCCTTAAGGATACAGAGAAAATAAAGATCTAGTTTGCAAACTAAATAAGGCCATTTATGGTCTTAAACAAGCTCCCAGAGTCTGGTTTAACAAGTTGAAATCTACACTACCAAGTTTAGGATTTCAACCTGCTAAGTCAGACAATTCACTCTTTATAAAAATCAATAATGCTTCTATTATATATGTACTAATATATGTTGATGATCTAATTACTAAAGGAAGTGATGAGACAGAAATCAGCAACATTATTCAGTTCTTAGATCAACAATTTTCAAATGATCTTGGAGAACTAAGTTACTTTTTGGGCATAGAGGTTACAAGAATATCAGAATCAGAAATGTTCTTATGTCAAAGAAAATACATCATGGAAATCTTGACCAAAGCAAAAATGGAAGGAGAAAATTCATTGCCAACACCAATGGTGACAAATCATCAACTATCAAAACACAGGGGAGAACCCATATTTAACACTAAACAATACAGAAGTATTGTTGGTGCTTTACAATATGCAACTATTACAAGGCCAGAAATATCATACAGTGTTAACAAAGTGTGTCAATTTATGCAGGATCCAAAAGATGAACACTAGAAAGCAGTAAAGAGGATTCTCAGATATCTAAAAGGAACAATCGATTATGGATGACAGTTTAAAGCATGCAAACATCTAAACATAATTGGTTACGCAAATGCAGATTGGGCCATGGATCCAGATGACAGAAGGTCTACAACAGGTCATTGCATATATATAGGAAGAAATCCAGTCTCATGGTGTTCGAGAAAACAACAAACCGTGTCTAGATTAAGCACTGAAGCAGAATATAGAAGCATAACATGTGCAACAATAGAAGTTCTATGGATACAATCATTGTTAAGTGAACTGAAAGTAAATACTAACACTATACCAGTGATATGGAATGATAATCAAAGTGCAATATCAATGTCTGCAAATCCAGTTCTACATTCCAGGACATAACATATGGAAATAGACTTGTATTTTGTTCGAGAGCAAGTAATGAAGGAAAAACTGCATGTAAACCACGTACCTTCAACTTACCAAATTGCAGACATATTCACAAAAGCGTTGTCTACAAAGAATTTTACCAGACTTAGAACTGAGCTCAAAGTGAATGGAAAGCAAGGATCTTTGAACCAGATCAAGCATAAATCTGCCACAAAAGTGACAGATCTACACTGATAAGGTCATCTGCATGCTCAAGTCTCCTCTGGTTGGTGCTCAAAAGGTCCTCTTCACAAAGACGAACACAAATCTGGCCAAATCCATGACAAATCTGCCCAACTCTCACCAGATCTGACTCTATGTGAAGGAGATCTAACTGTATATGAAGCAAAGTCAAAAGCTTTTCACGATATTTCTCACTTTCGCTCAATTCTCAGTGACTGTGAAGAAATTGCGAGGTGTATTCAACAAGCTGTTGCTTTTCCTTCAGACTGCACTCATTTTTTTGAAGAAAACTAAATATCGAAGGAATAGAAGTGGAGCCGCCATGGCAAGGCAAACCCTAGACATTTTTGAGGGGGAAAGTTAAAGTAACAGAATGAACGAGATAGGTTATCTCGTGTATTGTTTTGTAATAAACTAATAAGCGGTTGCGGGTATAAAAGCCCAAAACCCATTTTCTTTTATTAGTGACGACTGTATAGATACAGTCCGTATGTAATTCAATAGATATAATTCAATACAATAACATTTGCTTCATTTTCAATCTCTTTATTTCTTTAATACAAATTATCATCAAATCATATTTATTGACTTTTTAATATTTTTTCAACCGTCTCATAAACGTTGAGTGGAAAATCTTCATATTTTAATAAATAAAAATATTGATAAAATTCGATAAAATATGATAAAAAGACGAATTATTACAAAAGTGATGTTGCCTCTTCCAACATTGTTACCGTGCTCCACGTTTTCATCTAAAGTTATGAGTAGTATAGTTTATTCACCCATGTTTGTTACAACAATATTACTTTACCATAATCCCTCTCCAAAAGTTCATGCAACATAAATACGCAACATCAATCTTGGCCATTGAATGATACTGCACCCTATGGAATCCTCCATTAACTCCACATTCGTATGTTTCGGATACGCTCATTTTCAGTCAAACAAGCACATTCCTTTGTTATGTTAGAGATAGTAGAGGATGGTAAGGCTTACCATTACCGGTCTTACCATCTTCGGTACGTCTACTCACTCAAGTTTCAAGAATGCTTCGAACTGCTTTCATCTCTTCTAAAATGGAAGAATCCCAACAATTTTATCCATGAGCATCGAATGAGGCTAGAAGAGCGAACTACTCAGATTCTAGTTCAGGTAGCGAACCTAGCTCCCAAGAACGATCGCAACTATTTGGAAGCGCTGATGTTCGTCCATATGGTAGTAATAAGTCTATTCAAATGGAGCAACAAACTGCAGAGTTTGCAAAATTCACAGAGGCACGTGATAAATTTCTTTTGAAAAATAGAGAAAGCAGACAAACTTTGTTGGAAAGTCGACTTCAAACGAGGAACTAACTTCAACAAATGCTTATACAAGACAGCGCGATGAAGGAAGAAGCAAAAATGCAAAAGGAGGCTAGTCATAGGGAGAAGAACATGATCAAACTTATTACGTGCGACTTCAAGAAGCTATCTCATGCCCAATAAGAAATGTTTCGAGAGGAACTAAAATTCTATCGAAGAAAAAGTGGAAGTGGTGGCGGTAGAGATGGTTATTAAGGGGAAGTCGGCTTGCACGATAAAGAGGCAGGTATTTAAAATTGTAAAAACTTTTTCGTTTTAAATATAAAATGGAAAAGTACTTGCCATTTTAAATATAAAACTGCAAAGTGTTTGCCATTTTATTTCGAATGTACAAAACTACAAACACTTTGTCCTTTTTTATATTCGTGATTTTTTTAGAAACTAGTTTTGTGATCGGTTCTTCTTCTTCTGGATGCACGAGTGGTTTATTTATGGGAAAATGGTGAAAGAAAAATGAAACTTAACCGAACGGTTGTTGGAAATGATTTTATATTATATTTTCTCATTAGTTAAATCTCAGTTTCAAGTCAGCGGCATAAATTTTGCGGTAATAACTGTAATATCATTTGTGGGGTAAGACATGCAAAATCATGTATTGAATATTTGAATTTAGTTAGTGGAGATCAATAACGAAATGCTAGTCCAACTCAAAAAGAAAGAAAAAAATTCCGTTTCAATAGAAAATTTCAAAATTGGTACGTACAGCATAAATGGTGTTTTAGTGTTTTTTTTAAGAAAAAAAATAAAAAAGTGAACATTTATTTTAATGTTTGGAGGGATTTGAATAAAAATAGGTGAAATTTCAATCTAGAGCATCTTGCAGTAAATAAGAAATATTTATAGCGCATAGTAGAGTAATGCTAGTAATCGGTAGAAAATGCAAGGTTGCGTCTCTTTGCAAGCTTTACGAGACACGTCGTTGGTTCAAAATCATTCTTCACCGTATATTGGCCTGTAAGCAGTACTTTATGCATTTTTTATAGAAAAGGAACTCGGAAAATCTTCAAAATTATTCGGCAAAATAATGACATTTGAAATGGGGACTACTAAATAAATATCTTTGATACGGCGATGCGATACCTTTCGTTAGCTGCCACACATTATACTTTTTTAATTCATCTTTCACCGGAATAAAATAATACAGACACACTTTACCACCTTTTCACCTGCCATGGCTCCCATTGAATTATTGATCAAGGCCGCCTATGGACATCCTGACGCCATTGGCGATTGTAAGTTCCTGCAAACCTTTACGACATCTTTCCCTTGTACTCTCTTAATTTTGTTATTTTGCAAATTAGGTCCTTTTAGTCAGAGAGTAACTCTCACTCTCGAGGAGAAGAAAATTCCATACGAGTACAAGCTAGTTGACCTCAGTAATAAACCCAGCTGGTAATTTTTTTATATTTTTTCTTATTTCTACTGCTGTTTTTTTGACACTAATACTTAATTGATTTGTTACAAAAGGACAGTCCTGTAATTCTGTTGGATCTTTGAAGATTGTTATTTTCATACTCGCAGTTCTCTGTTAAACAGAGAACCATAGAATTAGCTTGTTATTTAGCAACAACTTTAATTTGGTCTACCTATTTTGAGTAGCTAGCATAATATTTTGGTTCTCTTTAGTTATTTAGTTGAGTTTGATTGAGTAAGAACGAAATAAATTTGATGCCAATGTAAACATATACTTGAAACCAATTTAATTGAGCTTGCTAATCACACTTTTATGCTCCAGGTTTAGTTATCGGTTACTTGTGTGATTTCTTTTGAAATGATTAAATAGTTACTTGTGGAATTGACTTAGATTTATTTGTTATGCTTAGGTTTTTGGAAATCAATCCAGAAGGAAAAGTGCCTGTGTATAAGGATGAAGAAGGAAAATGGATTGCAGATTCTGATGTGATTACTAAAATCATTGAAGAGAAGTATCCAGAACCATCTTTGGTTACTCCACCTGAATATTCTTCAGTGTAAGCATTAGCCAATTATTTGACAGTATGATGTTTACTGCAGTATTCTCACATGTCACATTGCATGGAACTTCAAATCTATTAATCAAGCAACTGAATGTAGGAAAAAAGTGAATGCTCGAAGATACTTTTTGGAAAGTACTATAGGTTAATGACGAAACATTAAACATATGCAGGTCAAACTGATAATATTAAAGTTATATACTTATATTACATATTGCTTTCATTTTATACATGAATGAACAGAATAATGATTTCATCATTATATTTACATCTATATTTCCACCTAGATATAGAATAATGATAACATTATATTTGATGATTTTTTTTGGGCAAAATGCCTTAAAAAAAATTTGTTAATGTGTTTAGCAAAAATATTGAACTTTTTAAATTTATTATTGTATATATTAAACTTATAATAAAAAAAATCTAAATGTGCGCAGTAAATTAAAAAGGCACGCGTCATCTGTCGCACCATGCGCCAAGGCTTCGGAGAGGCTTTGCGCCTTTTTGCGCCATGTGTCATTAATAGCCTTGGCTTTCACCTAATAGACTAGTGTGTAACCCGTGCGTTGCACACGGTAATGTTGTTAAACAATAGTATTTATATTTTAACTATTGCTAAAATATATCTTATTATGCAATATGTGATAAATTTATCCTGATATATTAATCATAAATTAAGATGACATGCGATGATTGGATATAAGGTTGAGGGTTCAATCTTCACTAACTACACATCTCTGTAAAATTAATGTACTAACTCAAAAAAAAATATAAATTACATTTATTAATATTGTATATGTAAATAATTTATGTTTTCTCTTAATGACAAAAATAATTTATGTTATGTGATATATATTTTTATATGTAGGAGTGAATTAGTAACTTTACCAATTTATTAATATGATTATTGTATATATTTATATATATATATTTATTGTCACCTTTTTTTAAAGTTATAAATGGATTAATGAACATTAAATAATTGAATTTATTCAAATAATTTGAATTAATGGTCAACATAACTAATTAAATATAAGAAGTTGAATGTAAACGTTGAAGAAAATTGAGAAGAGCTTTATACATATTGTAATATAGAAGAGCATTGGTCTTATGGTTAGTTTATCTACATGTGAACTTTTATCCATATTTAGTTTTTGTATTAAAACAATTTTATCCTTGTAATTAACCATATATTTTATACTGTTGTAAACGGGTCATGATAATTGCAAAATAATGTATGTAGCATTAAATTGAGTTATAAGTTTGGTATGGTTTGATAACATGTTGAAAGCGAGAATGTTTATATAATCTAATATTGATGTAATCTGTGCATTCACATCATAATGTTGTAATAAATTTATCTTTTATAATTGTTCAAAATGAAATTATGTTATGTAATGTCCGATAATTTTTTGAGATAAATGAATCAGAAATTAAAAGAGTTAGTATTATTTATGTACGTTTTACTTTATGTGATTTAAATATCTTTCTATATATCGGAATAAAAAAGAAATAATTTTATCATTTTTTCCCCATATATATGAATATTGTATATATTGAAATTCTCGTATTTTTAGGATTTATTACATGGATTAATGAATATAGTTAATCATATTTATGTAAATAGTTTAAATTTACGATTACACAATTAGTTAAATATATGGATTTGAAATGTAAAATATTAGAAGATAATTGAGAAGTGTTTTAATGTAATTGTAAAAACAGTAAAATTTAGGTATTTGAATTTAACAGAATTTTACAGTGCAATGTATGATAAATTCATTTATTAAATAAATTATAAATTAACTTTATTATTGTCATTAACCTAAATAATTTATGTTATGTGATTTATATATATTTGCATCTGAATAATTTTTCTAACCAGTTTGTTGATGTGCATGTAACATACATATTGAAACTTTCATCTTTTAGGTTTATTATAAATATTAGTTGACTAAATTTAACAATTAGTTTAAAATTTGGATTATGTAATTAATTTAAATGTATGGACTTTAATGTAAAATTTTGATAGAGAACCGTGAAAGATTTGTAATTAATTATATTTTTTTAAAAGTAGGCATTTGGATGTAGAATAGTATGAGAAATTTAGTAAAATAATTGTAAAATGGTAAATCATAGTATTTTAAAAATAAAATATCCAAATTTTGAGAGAATTAAGGAGAATAGAGATAAGTCCTAGAAGTAAGGAGAGGATTTCAAATTCTTCTGTTTTACTATTATTTAATAGATGTCTCAAAATACGCGCGATGGTTTATGTTTTTATACTTCCAATGCATGTTTACTTGTTGGTTATGTTTTTATACTTTCAATGCATGTTTATTTGTTGGTTGATGTTGAGTAAACTTGTTGACCCATAGCATATCTTCTTTTCCTTTATTGGATATTAAGTATCAGTAACTAAGCTTCATGCGCTACTCCTCTATATTGATATCCAACTTGCAAATATATGTTGGTATCACATCTTTGACATTAGCTGGAGGTATCAAATCTACTGAAGTTTGATGGGAACATATAATTTGATTTGCCAAGACACTCAGAACTTATGTAACATAGATTCTTATTATACGTTCCTTTCAGGGGATCAAAAATATTTCCTGCTTTTATCAAGTTCCTGAAAAGCAAGGATCCTAGTGATGGAAGCGAGCAGGCTTTGCTTGCGGAACTGAAAGCTTTGGATGATCATCTCAAGGCTCATGTATGTATATTGTGCCTTGATCGTACTATTGAACAACTCGTGGCTGGTTTTTTCTACTTCATTACCGTAATTATGATACACTAATTGTTTTCTAATTCTATTAGGGGCCATTTATTAATGGTGAGAACATATCTGCAGCTGACTTGAGCTTGGCACCCAAACTGTACCATCTTGATATTGCACTTGATCATTTCAAAGGATGGAAAGTTCCAGAAAGTTTGGCTAATGTTAACGCTTACATGAAGGTATTAAGTTATAGCTGAGGTTTTAACATAGCATATTTTTGTTGATGTTTATTTATTTAATTATACATGACAAAAATTCTTCAAGGGGGATACAAATGTTCTTTTTGAATGTGCAGCTCCTTTTCAGCCGTGAATCCTTTGAAAAGACTAAAGCTGCAAGAGAACATGTCATTTCTGGTTGGGTACCGAAGGTAAACGCTTGAAGTTGCAATGATAAGTACGTATATTGAGGCTTTCCTAACTGTGAGTGTATTTTAAGTTTGCAATGGACTTTGTGTTGTCTTTGTTCTTGCGATCGCATGAATGAGCCAGTAATGGTAATTATCTAAATAAATTTGCTGGTTATTCAAGCTCGTGGTGCTATATGAAAACATTGTGAAGTTGTATTATGCTCTGTGTATTATGTTTTATGGATTGTGGGCTAAGAACAATGTATCTGCCATCTCCTATTTGATATCAGTCATCTCATCTCTGTGTAGAACACAGGCTCATATTGCTCTATGTATGCATTATGTATACTTGTATAAATACAAAAATATGTGCATTTAATAACTTAACGTATTTATTTTCACTTAATAAAATTTGATGGGGGTAGCAAAAGCTTGGTTGGTCATAACACTTTTATTTCAAAAGGTCTTATTAGTGAGGTCGAATGAAAATTGATGGTGAAATTATATTGATGGATGATTGAAAAGAGAGTGATAGTGGAGACCGCAAATTGATGGTAAGATTACGTTGATGGATGATCATGAAGGATGCGATCTAGGGTATTTTTAGAACTTCAAAACTGCAGGGTGAAAATCTACTATTTATTGACCAGAGATGATGATTGAACATTCATTGGTTTTGAAAAATATGTAGAAGTTTTAAAGAATATGTTTGTTAGCGGGTCTAAACGGGTCAGGTTTTGTCGAGTTTAAACTATACAATTTTAATTAGATCCGACCCGATCTGAGATTCGTTTGGATAATAATATAAAAATGCATATATTTCAATATATTTTTTTGTCTCCACCACTACAAGAAAAATACCTTTTTAAAGCGTTTAAAAAACGCTGTAAAAGGATACGATGGCGTTTTTATAAACGATGTATATCAACAAGTTGTAATATGTCAGAGATCTATAATAGCAATCTCAGAATCGCTATAAAAAACATGCTATAAATGACGTTACTTATAGCGTTTCTGAATTGCTATTAAATGGACGATTCATGACGTACAAGTACCTTTCTATAGCGTTTTGGTGCTTGCTATAGAACTTTTACGCAGAGTTATGGTTTTATGATGCTAATATTTATGACCTCATTTATTTGCTATTTATAGCAATTGTAAACGCTGTAGATATATCATTACCTGATTATTATAGCAATTATAAATGCTATAGAAATATCATTGCCTGATTATTATAGCAACTATAAATGCTGTAAAAACGCTATAGAATGTTTACTTTAGTCTTTCATAGCATTATTTACTTGCCATGAAAACTGTTTAATCGTTGCAGAATATTTTTATTGCACTAGCATAATGCTATAATATGTATAGCCATGACAATTTTTTTTCCTAGCATTAATATAAAAAGGATGTGATATATGGTATTTCACACAGTATTAACAATTAAGCATTAAAAAAAATATGAATAAAAGCATTTCATGCACAATATTAAGCATATAAATATTAGTAACAATTCATACAATCGTAGCTAACCAAAACAATACATAATAAATGTAACAATCCATACAACCATAGCTAACCAAAACGATACATAGTAAAAGTAAAGATGTAAGAACATTAACACAAAATACATTTGAAGGAGAATGAGTGCGGCAACATATTTTTTCATGCCTTCTACCATAGCGTAAACCCAGAGCATCATACACCACCTGTCAAAAAGCACATACGTCTATTAGTCATAAAAAGTAAACATAAATTATCATGAATACCGAAATATGGAAGAAAATATGTGCGGCAAACAAAGAAAATACTCAAAATTAACAGCTAAATCATTCTATGCGCTGATTTTACGTAAACAGCAATTGTATACCCTTACTGTATATGAAATCATAATTTAACATTTTAGCACCTTCTCTCATACAAATTCTTGTTACTATTCCTTGAAAGACTAGCCTAAGGAGTATCTTCAGTAATTGGCATCTTATCAGGTTCCCCATATGTTGCATAAGTACTTGAGTAAATCAAAGTTTTAAATTTGTATTTTGTCATGGCTTCTAAAACTATCAAAGTATTTGTTGTAATGTTGCGGTAGTACCTATGCCAA
This sequence comes from Allium fistulosum, assembly GCA_030737815.1. Classification (NCBI taxonomy): domain Eukaryota; kingdom Viridiplantae; phylum Streptophyta; class Magnoliopsida; order Asparagales; family Amaryllidaceae; genus Allium; species Allium fistulosum. The sequence continues at coordinate 1,293,961,055 of CM060902.1, forward strand.
TTAGAATGAAATTTCGCCATAATCAATTGAATTATTAGGAAGTGTATTATTTAACATGGGTACAAAGAAGCAAACCTATATGTATGTAATAACTTCATATTCAAGAAAATTAAACAAACAAGATTTGCTTGCTACCAAGTGAAACATACCTAAGAGGTTCAAGTGTACTCTCACCCACATAAGCAACCGCAGCAAAATGCATGACCGCATCAAATGCATTTTCTAAAAATATTCTGTTTACCTAAATATTGGTTAAAGAAGAATCCAACTTCACTTTCCTACATATATTTCTGAATCATATTAATTAAATTAAGAAGTAGTTTGCTCATTATAAAGGATACGACTTTAACATTGCCTAAATCAGCAAGAATAAATTGAAGTCTTCCAGGTTCAGGAAATTGCTCCTACAAAACCTTAACTGCTCCAATATTTCCCCTCGAAAGATTATCCTACACACGTTTATTAGAAACTTTAGTTGCTACAGTTAAGAGTAATGTTTCACCAAATACAACAAAGTTATGACCGATGAGTTGGTGATATACGACAAAAAGCAATGGTTGGTATCAAGCAATCCAACTAATTAAACTAAAGAAAAATTGGAAGAATTTGTCTACTTACCACAATAGTCACTCTATAAGAGTCTTTAAGAAGTCAAAGTGCAGCATGAGAACCCATATAACCTGCACCTCCTACCACTAGGACATGTACAACTCTAGCTTCGTGGCGAGAAAACTGTATATAATGATAAAGTATTCTAATATCATTTGCTTGAGTAGAATCTCTTTTCATTATTTACTATTATGCTTCCAGAATATTTATAAAGAATGAATAAATCTCAGTTTTAGTCGCATATTTGCATTAATTTGAAGATTTTTAAACAAAAAGCTCTAATACTGTTTGTGAGAAAGTTTGATATTTTTTTAAAGGGAAAGTTTAATTTTTGTTTATGAGAAAACATAGTGAGAAGGCACTTTCAATATTATTGAGAAAACATGGTGAAGAGATATATTAACATCATTTATTTCATTTTAATCTTTACTGCTTTATGCTTATCAGAAATAATTCAGACTCATCATCAATGGCAGAAGAGTTCAAATCTATCAAGCAAGCATTAGCCACAGCTCAAAACCTCATCAATAAATCCATCGAAAAATCGAAAAAAGCTCAAAGCTTTACAAGCAGATGGACCATAATCATAAATGCACTAGCAAGCTTGCTCTGTTGTAGGCTTGCGCTCTAGCAAGCTTGCACCATATGCAAGCTTGCTCTCCAGCAAGCTTGCACTATTCCCAACTAAATATTTTCTTTCATTTTATTGTTAGAAAATAGTTATAGAAATTAAATTTTTGCTCACACTAAAATGTCGGAAATAAATTTAAAACCTTTTTCGCTCATGCATATTTGAACGTTCGTAGTTACAGTTTTTATTTTATTTTATATATCTTGCGGTTGTCATCACAAGGCAAATATAGTGACAAGATAGACTTTAAATTCTTAGGAAATGTCAATGTCCAACCTTACACTTTGCATGCTAATGTTTTCTTACAAGGGAAAGGGGATAGGGAGAAGCAATTTTATTTGTGGTTGGATCCTAGAGTAAATCTCCATAAAATACTCAATATTATGGAACCACAACAAATAATGTAAAGTATTTAACTAACGCACTTTTGAATTTTTAAATATCTTAGTGGTTGCACTCTTAAAAAACAAACTAGGCATGCATAGATGTGAGAACATCAAATAAAAGATGAAGCCAATACTTACAGAAACATTCATGCAGCTTTTAGGTAGATAATACAGCGATCGGAGTATTTCAAAACGTTGAATCATTAATAGGCATCCCATACCCAAAGTCCCAACCGATTACCCTTTAATCAATCTTGTGGGATGTAGAGAACTGGGTAACACAAGGTGGTCGAGTCAACAAAGATTGGAAACTAGCATGTTGTTTCCCCCTTTAATTTCAGTTTAAAATCAAAATCAAAAAAGTCAACAAGTAATTTATATAAAAAAATAGGAGTGCATTTTAACATACTTGGTCATATATGAGCTCTAATTGTCCACTTAATGCCTCATGTCTCCTCGGTATATCTATAATATCACTAATAACCTTATGCGACCTCCTTGTCATAAATTATTCCAACCACGACAATAATATGAGTCGACCCTCCATACCCATTAATCTGTTTGTTCTAATACTAGGAAACAAACATTAAACAAGTATAAAAAAAAATTTATGGCTTGTCAACTCAATATAGCCAGAATAAAAATCATACAACGTTATTCGCCAAACGGCGAAAATAAAATGCTTATTTGCATGCATTTCAGTTTGAGAAACCGAGTTGCGACTTAGTTTGTTGCAACTCAGTTTGCAACTAGTTTGCAACAAACTGAGTCGCAATTGCAACTCAGTTTTGCAAATTAAGTGCATTTCGATTTGCAAAACTGAGTTGTCAGTTTTGCAACTGAGCCAGTTTTGCAACCGAGTTCCGTTTTGCAACTCAGTTGCAAAACTAAGCTGCATTTTGCAGTTCAATTGAAAAATTGTTACACTACTAAAACATAATTCAATCGCTTTGCAAAATAATCATACGCTCTACATAACAGAATAATGCAGCTTTAATGAAAAATGAAGGTTTATCATTTCAAGTGACCCGCATTTCATGTATGCCAAAGTTAGCAAAATATCTGAGAACCCACAGTTAATGTAAGAAATTATGTAAGCAATGTAAGTTATTAATTATGTAAGCAAGGTAAGTCTACATCATTAGATAAAAATTTACATATCATGAAAACGGTCGTTAATAATGTGTGATCAATAGGAAAATGGAAGAATATTATCGAAATATCAATTGATTTAACTATTCAAAAGTCATCTTGTCATGAATATAATAAATTTTACAATATTCTACATTTCGTTTGCTAATCTAGAGCAAATGTACCAATGGTTCAACAAAAACAATTCAACTATTAGTTCATTTAATTTAATGTAACAAGAAGCCTTTTATCTATCGATCAATGTTCCCCTTCCGTCAGTCAATTCAACTATACGAGAAGCGTATTGATCTTACTGTGGCACTATAAACTTGAACCATTGCTAACTGATATGAACAACATATTAATGAAGAGTAACCAGAAATTTGTTTTAATGCATGACTGCATTTGCTCTTAAAGATGTCAGTATTCATATATGTTATGGTTACACAAATATAGCCATTGCCAAAATTGTAGAAAAGATCTAAGCTTACCTGCTGCCAGTAGGTGAAAAGCAGAGAACAAAGATCTCTTCAAGTGCTTCTTTTAAAACACCAAAGTTGGGTGACCTTGAAACAAGACAGATACATTTTTCCGTATAAGAAGTGTAAATAAATTTGTTTATGGCTTGTCACTACGATATAGTCATAATAAAAATCATATAACGTTATTCGCCAAACGGTGAAAATGAAATGGTTATTTGCATGCATTTCAGTTTGCGAAATCGAGTTGCGACTCAGTTTGCAACTAAGTTGCAACAAACTGAGTTGCAATTTTTGCAAACTGAGTGCATTTCGGTTTGCAAATCTGAATTGTCAGTTTTGTAACTGAACTATTTTTGCAACCGAGTTCCATTTTGCAACTCAGTTGCAAAACTAAGCTGCATTTTGCAGTTAAATTGAAAATTTGTTACATTACTAAAATATAATTCAACTGCTTTGCAAAATAATCATATACTCTATATAAAAGAATAATGCAACTTAAATGAAAAATGAAGGTTTATCATTTTAATTGACCCACATTTCATGTATGCCAAAGTTAGCAAAATATCTGAGAACCCACAGTTAATGTAAGCAATTATGTAAGGAAGGTAAGTTAGCAATTATGTAAGCAAGGTAAGTCTACATCATTAGGTAAAAATTTACATATCATGAAAACGGTCGTTAGTAATGTGTGATCAATAGTAAAATGGAAGAATATTATCAAAATATCAACTGATTTAATTATTCAAAAGTCATCTTGTCATGAATATAATAAATTTATAATATTGTACATTTAGTTTGCTTATCTAGAGCAAATGTCCCAATGGTTCAACGAAAACAATTCAACTATTAGTTCATTTAATTTAATGTAACAAGAAGCCTTTTATCTATCGATCAATGTTCCCCTTCCGTCAGTCAATTTGAGAAACAAAAACAAGCTATTAACTTGCTCTACTAAAAGCCATCAATTATTATTTCATTTAATTGTATATTACCTTTTTGTCTATCAACTATACGAGAAGCGTGTTGATCTTACTATGGCACTGTAAACTTGAACCATTGCTGACTGAGATGAACAACATATTAATGAAGAGTAACCAGAAGTTTGTTTTAATGCATGACTACTTGATTCAGAATCAGTCATGCAATCTCTTCAAATTTAAGGTTAGAAAAGACCTATGTGTTACCTGCTGCCAACAAGTGAAAAGCAGAGAACAAAAATCTCTATAAGTGCCTCTCTTAAAACACTAAAATTATGTGACCTTGAAACAAGATAGATACATTTTCCAGTATAAGAGTTTGCTAGAATCCGATAAGCTTCATCAACATCTTCACAAACGAGATCCCTAAAAGCAATGCAGCTAACATGAATTTTTTACCTATCTCCTTCTGCATATGAAAACATATACACTAAATATTTGCAAAAAGAAAATAATATTTATTGCTATACAGGAGAAGTATTGTTGCTCTTGTAGTTGAACTATAAAATTAAGTGTTAATATTGGTACAACAAATACGATATGTAGTAAAGAGCTTGAATGTTAATAAAGAAAACCATCTTCATCCATATGCTAATATTATATGTCAAATGTATACGTCCAAAGTCCAATACACTTGATTCTGAATCAAGTAGTCATAGTTTCAAACCTTAAATTTGAATCAAAAATTGCTTGAAATTCATTATGTTAAACATACTTCATTTATTTGTCCTTAAAAAACTAAATGAAGTTTGCTCAAATGTGTTTAGATTGGCACCACTAGATGTGTTTTTGCCTAGTATTCATATTTAAGCAAACAGAAATCCTAACATGTAAATGTAACACATATATAATATAGCTTTTGTTACCCTTATACATTGATTATTGTACGTAGAGAAAATCTGGATTTACTTTAGATTTTAGTCATGCCTATAGAAACTAATGGTATTTACATTTACTATGCATGTTTTTTAAGACTTACAAGAGCCATCCTGTTAGCATCAATATGCATGTAAAAGAATCAGATTATATGATAATCTTCTCACTTCCTAATAACTCTGTGGTGTGGCTAAAACCCTTCAAAGTTAGTTAGTGTTCACAATTTCACAAGAGAGTGATGGTTTGGATTATTTTTCTTTAGCTGTGAATGTGTCTTTGTTGGATAATAGGTATATGTAGCATATATGTAATAATTAAATGTTATTTGCCATTGGGATAATATTTCTATGTAATGTAAGGGGTGTATTTGAAAATGTATAGAATATCATATATATGCTACATTGAACTTTATGATATACTTTTAAATTTGTAGAAAGAAAAATGTATTGAATTATGCTTGAAGTTTGCTATATGAAATACTTATACTATTCCCTTGAATAATATGTTCATGCTTGAAGTTAGCCATGTACCTGTACTGCTTTATTCAACAGATGCAAGAATGAATGAGCAGTAGTTAATTTTTTAATAGACCGATGCATGCTAGTAATTAAACACCGTAAAGTTGCATTTGTGGCTTAAAATGTATTTTTTGAGTGTATTATGTCATACAGAAAAGTAATAGATGAATTTATTTCATTTTTTTCCTTTTTCTTTAGATATGCAATTATTGATTGTTTACATATAATAACCTAATAACCTATGTGAACTACCTTCAGTGAGAAAGGCAAGTATATATAGGCCTGCTATGTATAGGGCATGCGCTCGAACTTGTTAGTTATTGTACAAAACTTTGCAGCATCACTTTGATTTCCACCATTCTCATCAAATCAAAGCTGCTCAAAGACTATTTACCAGCTGAATGTTGTATATTAATGGTTTACAGGAATTGTTTTTTAAGTCCGGTTATGCATTCCCACCCATTAAAGATATTTCCTATCACCTACTTCATTTGGTGGCTCAACTTCTGTTTTATTTCAGGCATTCCATCCATTAACTATTAATATTTCATACCTAATTTAATAATGCATGCTTGTATGAGAGTGTCTGTATGACTATGTATCTCTATGTAAATATTTTTTTAGTATTAATAAAATAAGTGATACGGCATGTGGGTTTCCCAACATATGATCACAAGTGATGATTTTCCCCTTGGTCAGTCGACTTTACTTTAAAAAAATTAATAAACTGTAATGCGTCATACTTAAATATTATTATTAATTATTTCATATTAAGAAATGTATTACTAGCAACAATATATTTATTTATTTGGCTAAAGCACATATTTGTTATGTTTAGGGATTATGTTCAAGTTAAATTATAGTTTTGTACGCCTTAATATTTCTGTGAGGGAACTTATACTTGTGTCCACCTAGTAAATAATGCACATCAAGCATATTTGAATAGGGCACGTCTCTAAATGTACCCATTGAACCATGACCGTCGTCGCGAGATGTACGATGTGTTCTATTACCTACAAAATAAGCTTTTCATTAAAAGAATAATGAAATGCCATTACATTTTAAATTAATTGATACAAATACTTAAGGCCTAAAAACAAAAAAATAGATGACTGAAACAAATGTCTGTGATACAAGATGTCATCGAAAACCATATGCAGTTGTAGGATCTCACATTCGTTGATTGTTTACCAAGTTAAAATTAACAAAACAATATGCAAAACAAATTTATATGTTACTTGTTAGTTTACAAAATGCTTCAGATTATGGTAAAAATCAACAACAAATGTAACTTAGAGAAATTCCACGCACCAAAGTCACATGAATAAGCATAATCTTCTATTTCAGAAAACCTAATTATTTGTATAAAAATAAAATTAGATGAGATAAAAGCAATATTTCACTTAACAACATGAAAAACACCTCAATTTACAGAGTTAACCATACATATCCTAGAGGAATCATGAACTATTGAGACATAGGTGAATAAATCAAAACTATAGATCCAAACTTATGCTAATAAAGCAGTAACAAAAGCGTAGCGGTCATTACTTTCTAGAATTATGGGATTACCGATGATAATAAATCATACAAAAACCCAAAATTTGAACAAAATAAATCATGTAAAATAAAGAACGGTTACCTGCAAGGGAATCACTTCGACAAAGATAGTTCAATCCAAATAATTTAGAGGTTGGATCGGTGAAAAAGGGAGAAAACTAGGGTTTATAGAGCGAAGTTCGCGGGAAAAGGGGGTTTTGATGTTAAACGTGGAATATATCAAATGGGAGGGAATGAAAATAATTTGCCGCTTAAGTGTCTCCTTTTCATTTTGTTAAGGTTGTGGTATAATCTTATAGCGTGTCTACCGTGTTTATTTAACATGCGAACAATAAAAAATAGCAATTTGCTTCCAACGCCATGCCTTCTTGCAATTAAAGAAGGATTTTCTTGTAGTGCTGGTCTTCCAAGTCGTGTCAAGTTTGATCGGGTATTTATAGTATTTTTCATTAATTAGACCCGACCCAAGATCCATCTGCTTCGATTCAAATTTAGGTCTTCTCGGATCTGTTCGGGTTTGCGGTTCTCAATTCTAATTGTAGATGGATTGCCAATACGTGTGTTGCACTGAAACCCAAGTGTGAGGAGAGTTCAAGATTTTAAAATAGCGAGTGAAAATTCCATCTAAATGCATATGGTGTGTATTAATATCATGATATCTAACGTCACGTGCTCTGCCTGTACATGACAAAATAATTAATGCATAGGGCATGCATTATGCACGTCTGATGCATGATAATTGATATAATCTATATTCAAGAAAATGGGCACAGGGAAGAAGTTGCTAAAAAAATTAGTCTCAGGGACAACAAGTTTGATTTTTAGTCTGAATGACACTATTTAGTGTAAACAGAAAATGATAGTTACAACTATCATTCTGTGATTTGCACTAAAAAGTGTCCTTCAGCCTAAAAAGCAAACTTGTTGTCCCTGAGACTATTTTTTTTCAACTTTTTCCTTGAGCCTAAAAACCCCATCTATATTTGCACAGTAGAAAACTTTTTTAATAATATGTTAACGTAACTCACAATATTAATCAAAATATTAAATGTGAAAATTATTGTCATTTTTATTAAACTTAATTTTGAAGTTTTGTCATTGTTTATTAAAGTCAAAACTAATTTACTTTGATTTTTTTAAATGGAGCTGAAAATCATTTCCCAGTTTCTATTAGGTTGCGAATCCATTAGTTGTGTAAAACTGTATTTTAAACAAAACACATATTTATTTAAAATAATCAAACTTTTCTTGATGTTTTAGTTATTATCAATTTGAAAAAAAAATTGATAAAAATTATGTAATTTGTAGTGATTTCAAAATATTGTATTCTACATTTGAAAAGATATGTAAAATGGCAAATATATATATATATATAAACTTGATTTTTAGTCTTAATATTTTTCCAGATAACTTTTAAGTATAAGAAAAAAATTGATGTCGCACGAAATTTAAAATTGTGATCGGTTTATGGGTAAATAGCACCTTTTATTTTCACATAACAAATAGTTTTTCCAACAAAGTAATATAAAGCTATAAAAAAAATCCAGACAAAATGCGACTTCTACTTAAATTTGAAATAGACAAAGAATGATGGAATGAAAAAACATTGAAAAATGAGAAAAAAAACTAAAAGAAGAAATATGTGAAACGTGGTCATCGTTGGGATTCGAACACATGATCTTAATAATGTTTCAATCTTTCCACATAAAAATAAAGATTAATTTTTGTTGTCATGGAAATTCGAACTCATGGCCTCATATATATATTTTAAGGGTATTTTGAGAAGTTCACGATCAAACCGAAAGATCGTGTTTCTATTCCAATTATTAATAAAGATACCTAATCCTAGGATTATCCAATGTGTAAAGGTCATCTCCGTTCGAAATCAAGGTAATAGAGTTTTTGGAAAGAACTGCTCCCCAACGGTTGTTTCTGTTCTATATCAAATAGCTACAAATTAGTTGTTTGAAATACCAGTTTATTTGTAGTTGCACTACAAGAAAGTAGAAGCCATTAGAGAGAGAGAGGCAAAAGATATATTATTCATTTCTGAAAAATAGACATATATTTACATTACATAGCCTCCTTTATATAAAGGCTTCAAAGCTAAGGATTTAACTTATTCCACGATGTGGGATTAAACAAAACAGTATAAAAGCATATTCATTTAATGATTTACATATATTTTAACACTCCTTCTTAAATATGCGTCTTCAAAATCTTGAATGCTCTGATAACTTAAAAATTTTCCTTTCGAATCGTGTATGATGATTGCTCCCCCTCATTATTATCTTGCTTGCATTTATCCATTCAGTCGATATAGATATTGTCCATTGCCTCATTAAAAACCTCTATAAGGAAAACCCAATGGGAAAAACCTTAAAAGAGGAAAAGAGTACAACTTGTGAAATCATACTAAAAATGATATTCCTTCTAAGAGTTTGATACTTCGGGATCAAAATAACGCCTCATTAAACCCTTACTAAGAAAAACCCAATGGGAAAAAACTTAGTGAAGGAAAAAAATACAATGACATATCTTATTTTCTCATTTCTTCAACTGAAGTTTGATACTTCTGGATCAAATTAATGCCTCGTTAACACCTTCTAGGAAAAACCCTATGGGAAAAATCTTAGTGAAGGAAAAAGAGTACAATATAGTATGACATATTTCAATAATTTATAGAATCAAATAGAGTTTGATACTTCTGGATCAATATAATACTTCATTAAAAACCTTACAAAGAAAAACCCGATGGAAAAAACCTTAGTCAAGGACAAAATACAATTTAACTTAAATAACATATTTGAGATGTTATTTCTTGAAAATACGTGTAACGACCCTCCTTTTTTGACAGTTTAAACCAACGATCCAATACACATGTCGATTCTAAACCATTCAAAAGGGAAAATGGTTATTGGGGTAATTAAGAAAAGAAGAGAAAAGGAACAAGAAACAATCACAGAATCTCGCAGCGGAAAGATAAAATATAATAATCAAATAAACAGTTCATGAAGTTGTTTAATATACTTTTGACTATCATTTATACATCATTTATCAGAGTTATACATATACAATAGAACAAATAAAATAATGCAGCAGACAGCATGATGCAAGGATAATAATAGTAATAGTATACCAAATCTTTGTCTTCGTCCTCCAGAATAGATCTTCAATAAGCTGAAAAACTCAGGACTGACCCGAGCGTAATGAAAAACAAAACACTCGAGTCAGGACTAAAATATCCTTATGAAAGTTAAATCAATCGTAAATAAATATGAATGCAACGGCATCAGAGATGTTTACGGGGTTTGACATCTCCTATCCAGTGTCAACGTGAGTGCAATAACTCAAGAGATGTAACAGGATTTTCCATCTCTTAAGGATCCGTTAAACTATCTACTATATAATAGAATATGCTATATACAATAATGTCTATCATAAAGTAAAATATCAAACTAGCGTTAAGCCATGGCCCATTCCACCCTTAACACATTTTTATTCCCAAGAGCATATACAAGACCGTAGTTTCCCCAAAACCGGAAGTCACTAGAGGGCAATCCATATACTAAAGGTACAAACCAAAACGTAGTGGTCGCGAATAGGATAATCAGTATGACAAAGTACATGAGGCGATACCAACTAGGATACTAGTAGTTGCGTGATCCGGACTGATGTTGGGCATAGCAGCTACTACCCCAACACCGCGAAACAACACTCCCATAATCGAGGGGTGCACCCAAATCGAATCACAACAGTAATAGATATGGTAACGAAGAAGTGTGTCCGCTAGAGGTGGCGAACCTCAATGGCCCGGCGCGGCTCCTGTTTTAGTCATGTCAGGGGTCATCCAATATCGTTCTCTTTCTTCAGTCAACGCGTTCACCAAACCATCCACTTCATTCTGGATAAACACTCCGCGTATAATAGTTATTAAAGTGGTTTTCGGTATCGACAGAGAGTATGTCCATATCTGATCCCGGTCTCTTTAATAACTACGTATTATTACACCGATGGCTCTTTTACATTTCAAATCGATTCATACTTGATATCAAAATATCACATTCGCTTCAAAATCAAATCCATTTCAAATATCATCATATCTATTCAAGATGTAAGATTCCGTTTCAAAATCATTTTTCGCCTCAATATCTCATTTCGATTTCAAAATCATTTCGAATTTCAATTTAGGTTGCAACTTCATTTAACCCAATTAGTATTTAAATTCAAGATTTAAATATAAACATTTAACCTTATTGACCAGCTTGAAATTTTAGAAAATAGTTTTAAGTAGTTTAAAAGTAGTTTTAAATAATTAAAATAGTTGACATACTTAAAATCTTTAAATGGATTTAAAATAGATAAATTAGTTTAAAATAATTTAAATTGGGTTAAGTAGATTTAAAATAGATTAAAATAGTTTAAGTATTTAAAGATGGTTTATATAACAGAGAAATTTGGAAACAAAACTGAAACATCTTCAAAACCAAACCATTTCAATTATAACTTCCCAATACAAATCAATTTCCATTCTACCGATTCAATTTCGATTTCAATTCAAATCAACGTCAACTTGACTTCAAATTAATTCAATTCCACATTCACCTTTAATTAATTCAATTTCAATTTATATCGATTTGGAGCTTGATTTTCGAAATATCAATTTATAACACTTAACAAAATTATCCTTCAATATTCAACTTTTAAATCCAAATTTCAAATATGATTCAATTCCAAGCTCAATTTCAAAATATCATTTTTATATCACTTTTACTTAGTAATACTCAAAGCTCGAGATAATGTTAAATCTTTAAAACAAATAAATTTCCGAAATTCAATCATATTCCAATTTTAAAATTCAAAGTCTCAACTTAAATTATTTAACAATTTCTTTTAACCCAAAATTTATTTCAACATTCCAAACTCAATTTGCGATAAATTCGATTTCTATAAATTGATTTTATTTATAACTTTTAAATCAAAACATTTAAATAAATTTCAAACAAACTATTTTAAAATTATTAAATTAACCAATCCGGTGTTCGTATATAGTTTTCTATCCTATGGCCAAGTGATTAGTTATTTCAATTAAATGTTAGGGATGAATATATATCACTTAAACCGAATCACAGTGTCATATGTATGCATAACAGGATATATATAAGCAAATAAACATCCAAACATTTAAATATCAACCAATAGCATTCATCGAAATAAATCATCCAATAGACAATAAAATTCACGGCAATTTCATAGTTATCAATATTAGGTAATTTAATCGCAATTAAATTTTTAATTTCAACTTGACTGTCAATTTTAATTTTCAACGGTGAATTCAAATGACAATCTATATGACAATTAAATTTTATCAAACAACGACAAATAAATTCATATCACTTCATAATGTCAAATTTAACTACCATAAAGATATTCAGTACGTTGTGAGCGTTATAAAACACTCACCTTGGTTTTCAATTTCAAATCAAATCGAACGACGTTCGATTTAACCTGAAATTTTAGTTAGCTTCAAACATCTCCAAATCAATTCCATGACATAGAGCTCGTCACCACAATTCCAACGCAAAAAGTTTCGTCCGATTCTGATAACGTATGGATGAGATATGAGTTTTACAAGATTGCATATATATATATATTTATAATTTAAAACAAATTTCCTTTTTTTTTACCCACAGAAAATCACAGCCGTAGATCCAAGATCCAGAAAATCATAGCCGCTCGCAAAGCTTCCCTTCCAAACGCGTACAGGCAAAGTCGAACACGAGGAAACCCAACACACGCAACCCTCAACCGATCGCTGCTCCTCTACCCTTCACCTCGACTTCGATCGGAGACCACCCCCGAACGCGTCTCAGCCCACTCGACCCCCGTGCCACGAGCGGCATCGCCACACGTCCCCTTTTCTTCGAAAAATGCGAACAAACGTACCACCTACTCGAGCAATTTCAGGCCTCAGCCTCGCATCGTTCACGATCTCAACCGTATGGATACGATCGTCTCGATGAGCTCTTCGATCTTCGTGTAGGAAGTTTTCGAAAATATTGATTTGATCAAGAGATAATTGAGGAACAAAATGGGATGATTTCGGCCATTAAAACAAACAAACGGCGGCCACGAATGAGATTAGGGTTTCACTCTGAACGTAAATATATATACGTATTATAACATTATTTTATTAATATATTCAACTTTTCTGAACGAACTCGAAAATAGACATGCCGACAGGCATTCGTAAGGTTTTACCTGCCTTCCGAACACAATGGAACATGTTTCGGAGGCTAATTCGATCGTCTGTGTGAGTTATGGAAATAAACGATCGATTTTAAATTAAACCGATTAAATGAATTTCTAAACGTTTTCAACTGCCACAGTCAAATGGCAACTCTGATTGCTACGAAATTTGAAATCCGATAATAATACACTATTACGGATCCAATGGAACCGGTTTCGTCGAATTCCGAGACTGTGCCCCGGAAGGCTATTTTAACTCGTCGATTAAATCGACGACTTTTCAAAATTTACAGAATTGCTAAAAATTCCAATTTTTAAAATCTTATTAACTCTATTATAATCCCAATATAACTTACATTCACTTTGGAAACCAATTTGAATCATATTAAATCAAATTTTAGTTATTCACTCTATTTTAATATATTAAATTTCAATATCAAATTAATCATATCAAATTCAAAATTTAATTATTCAACATTTGTAATATTAAATTTAAACAAATTTGATTATCCTTAAATCACTATCTTTTGAAATATTCAAAAACGAACTTATAAAATTTATCCTTTAAACAAATTCAAATTATAGAACAACCATTTCCATTAATCAGTTATTCAATTTCCGTTATTCAATTATTCAATAAATTCCAAATATTAAATTTAAACAATTTTGATTATCCAATAATTCATTATCCTTTGAAATATTTTAAATTGAACTTATAAGATTCAACTTTTAAAACCAATTCACATCTTAGAACACTATTTCCATTTTACAATTATTCAATTATTCAATAAGTTTTAAATATTTACTTTAAACAATTTACCGTTTCAATATTCAATTATTTGATTTTTAATAGATTTTACTTATCAATCAATTACTCTATTATACCCAATGAATTCAACATTTATTATCCTATCCAACTATTGATTTCAAAAGCATTCACTAAGTAGCATTTATTTTTCAATACTTATTACTATTCAAATCTTCGAAACCAATCTATTAAAATTTGTATTTCTACCTAAATAATTCACAATTCTTATTCACTTATTTACATTTGTTTTTCCATATATTCCCTTATAACCCAGTTATAACATTTGAGTCAATTCAATTAGATTGGAACTCCATTCAATCTATTAATAATTACTTGGATAATTATTGTTGCAATTCATTCCAGTTATTATTATTCCAAATGAATTACAAATTTTTATTTTTTTCTAAAATTAAACCATGAAATCTTATTAAATTAACTATTTTAATTATCGAAAATCTACGGGTCGTTACACTCTCCCCCACTCAAAACTTTTCGTCCTCGAAAAGGAAAAAGAATGGAAAAGGAACTAAGTGTAGAATTCAACATTAGATATATTTTATTCAAAGTTACCAACTTATAAACAATGAAATTCCATTTATAAAGTCATAACTACGCTTCCACTAAGTTACTCCGAACGGCTTTCTAAATTTAAAATTAGTTATCAAAACAAGTTATAAATTTTAAAACTTGAAAAATTTTCTAACACCCGGATTTACGAAAAATTTCGACAGTCTCCTTTGCGCGGCTCGATCGGTACAACTACAAAATGCCTCTATGGGCCCCAAACCAACAAAAGAAAGTCAAAAGCCAAGTGGCTCATCAAAAATCACCAAATCCAATGACAAAATAAACATGTACCTTTTGTCGGGCAATCCAAATTTCCTTGATTTTAAATACCTGCATCTTATTTACAAATGATAACCAATCATATAATTTTAAAATCATTTTATATTTGGCATCTAAATTCCCAATATTAACTTTAATTAAGTTCGTAAGCCGTACATATATCATCCGTGAGCAATATCAAATCTAATCGCTTATTCGATCACACAATTTCACTTCCAACTAGTATCGTTCACACGACTCTCCAGTGCGGACTCAGATTTGGTTCCTTGATTGGAAACTGTTACTCTCCTTGCATAGCCATATACTATGATAGAGAATTCCAGAATCAAATCAAAAATCCATATCCAGGGTTCGCCGTCGAGAATCGAGTGAAAAATCCTAACTTGGATCGATATAAATTATCTCGAAATTTTGTGCTCGAATTTGGATCAAATCGTTATGCGAATAAAATAATATACGTACAATCTCACATATTACCTTCCAATGGATTTCTATCCAATTTATCTATACTAAATTATTTTATTGACTTCTATTTTTTATTTACAATTAATTATTCACAATCCATTATTCAGTTAGTATATTCATTTCTCTACATAGCATATTCTTTAACATTATCTTTTCTTAAACATCATATCATAGAATTTTCTTACTCAAGTTCATTTTAAACATTCTATATAATTTAATTAAATTCAATTTCATTTTCCAATTGATTCTTAGCTATACCAAATTCTTTTGTTTACATTTATTTCAATTTCATAAATTTAGTTACTAACAAATTTTATTTATGGAACATTTTTATTAATCGGCACTTTAGTTTATTAATCAACTTATAAAAGTCTAACCTCTCATAAATAACTTTTCTTAGTTTATAGTTATCTTAAAGGTTACAAATTCAATTCAATTTTTTTTATAATCCCTTTGCAATTTATATTTATTTCTATAACCAATTTACAAAGATATAATACGATTCATTTATCTTCTTTCTTAAGTTCACTTACTTGTTCCATTTATCCATTCATCATTTCATGTTATTTTTAAGTATATATATATATATATATATATTTTTATCACAACCAAATTTTCCATTTATATACATTTTAATTCCCTTTTGGGTTTTCCTTACTTGTATACTTCAATTATTTTCAGGTTCTGTTTATTTGTACAATATCTCATTACATATCCAAAACATCATTCAACTTCTTAATATTTGGTAAGTCATATTATATGTTATTAGAATGCAAATTTTGGTATTATACAAATTCATAGAATTTCATTTTACTTAATTAGAATGTACACAAATTTAATTTGTTTAAATCCTCTTTACCTTTCAACTTTAAAGGTACACTACAACTCTAAAGTTTTCCCAAAACATTAAGCTTAGATATCTTAATCCTATTATTTTATAAGTTCTGGTTATTCACATTTCATTCAAATAATTAGAAAATTATTAATTAACAGAACTTAGAAATTTAATGCCCGGTTCATTTCAAATCATTTGAAATAAATATATACACTTATATCTTTAATATATCAAATCATACCTTTGAAGTTTAAACAAACCCATTTACCCAAAATAATTTTGAAGAAAAGCAAAGCTTCTCAGAAGTCTTCCCCACTTTGAGACTCGAAAATGAACGTCGATGATGCTGCGCAGTCATCACCGAAATTATTTTCCAGCGGCAGAAGAGAGGAGTACTGTAATGTTTCGACTTTTCGATGCTCGAAAGTCGACATTAATACGTCCACTGTATCAAATGCCGCGCAGTCAAATGCCAGAAAACCAAACCATTAGGGTTAAAAGAAGAGGTAGAAGAAGACAGAAGAAGAAAAGAAAGAAACAGAAACACAAAATCAGAGACAATATCAGAATCTCACATTTCGCAGTGGAACAATATATAATAGATAAATCAATAATCTTTACAACAAACGACTATATCAGTTTATACATACATCAATCAGAGTCAATATACAACTCAATACAACGATGGACAGTTATATAAACCTGTCCTCATTCAGAATACACAGCGGAATAATACATAGTATAGATGATACGTCTCGCCATCCAGCTCGCCACTATGCTCAAAAGCATCCCGAATCCAGAATGACCTGATAACCTAACTCTAGACTGCCCGTGTGGAAAATGATGGGCACCCAGAGTTTAGGAAGGGAACAATAAACTCCAGGTCAGTCATGGTGACTGGTGTGAGAACTAAAACAGTTTATCTTTAGAAATAAACAACAATAGAATTTTAACATTGAAATCCGCAATGCTTTTGGAAAATGAAACTACCATAAGACCTCCCGCCACACACACAATGCAAACACAGAATTGGAGGAGATTTCTTCTTATGATAGTCAAAGATGCTTACTACGCCAATCATTGGATTATTATTATTAACGTCTAGTGTAGAAAACATTTCGAAAGTATAATATTAATCTTAGCCAGCATAGACATTCCGAACTATGCCTACTATAGCTACCATCTAAATAGTGGTGACCACCATAAGTAAATGGCAGGTTCTACAACTAAAACCGTATAATTTCGTATTGGGAATTGGATTTCCAACAAATGGTCAGGCTAAGGAACTTCCTTTCCTACTGCCGAATGGGATCGCCTCTGGCTGGACGTCCCGAGAGACAAACTGCTCTCTGCCAAACAAGGTCGGGTTACCCCTGTAACAGGTAACTCACGAATATGTCATCACCCGGTCCTTTGGGACCTTTATCCGAGCGCTCGGTAACCAACATCACACATAATAAATAAGGTGTGTCCACATGAGTAAGTATCTGGGCTCCATACCATGATACCACCCCTTTCCAGAAGGAAATGACATACCCTAAAGGGCACGACCCTCATAACCTTGCTGCAACATTCCTGTTTCGACCATTTCCGGGTTGTTGAGGCCCTGAGGAAGTCTCGTCCACAAAGCTACGCTTTATACAAAAGCTATGCTTTGGGTCAAACAAATGATCAAAGTAATGATCACAAAGATAAATGATCAAACAAATGATCATATCACAAATGATCAAACAATGATCATTTCACAGCAACACTCAGCATGCCACATTACCAAATTGGGATATATCGCTGATAACCTTCAACTACATAACCTCTGAGCTCGTACGTCTCAGAGAAGGGTGTTAAGCTAAGAGAATAAATTCTCCGCCACCAACAGAAATGTATTTGAAAGAAATTAGCTTTACATCTCAAAATGTAATGTCAGACATGTAACCATACAAGTCTGTTCCGGGTTCGAACAGAACCGAAGGCACTTCCAAAGAAGCCCTTGCAATCCAGATATTCACAATCCCGATAAAACTTCCCATCACAAAGGAAATCTCTATACCGTAGCTAACGGTGCAGAGACAATCGATAGGTCATCCTATCGTTTTCACAAATACCCGGTCTTCACCACCGGTCTTCATTACGATCCATATCGTCGTATCACAAATTCGGAATGGGTTATACGACACAAAGGTCCTTTCCCGGCTAATCCGAATAGTGAGCGCTTATTCAAAATAAGTGTGGCATTCAAATTCAAGCAAATCACAACAAATACCCTTTCAAGGTAATTATTGATAGTCGGTTATTTAACTATCAATAGGTCTGCACAGCATCATCAGATTCCAAATAATTTTCCAAATTATTTATCTTTCAAAAATATCTTTACAAGATATATAATTTCCACACTTCAACTATTTGAAAACAATTTCAAATCAATTTCCACATTTCAATTTATCTTTGAAGATAAAATCTCAAAACATTTCGCTTCATATTGGAAAAACATTTCCATACCTATTTAATAATAGGTAATTCACAAATCCATTTATTTTCAACATTTGAAAATATTCAATATACTTAAATCAAAATTAAGCATATATTTTATTCTTTAAGGAAATCATTCTCTTAAACACATCTATTTGAGTCAAAACGAATGTTACGTAAAACATTGTTACGACAACTCAAAATCACTAGTATAGGGATTCGAAATTTAGATAGATATATATAAATCCCAATACTGTATAAAATATTTCCTTTCGGAAACCGTTTACTATAACAACAGTGTTATAGTCCACCATTTCCTTATTCCTCAAAACGTCTATTTCAACAATAAGTGTTGAAATCTATGTTTTCGATACTTAACAAGTTTTAAAACATTTTTTAAAACAATTACTTCATTTCGTAATATCACTTCTCCAAAACATATCCATTCTATCTAATAATATATTCACTGTCCAAAATCGTGAATATACTTTATTTACCCAATTCAACATTTCTACACCTTTTATTTAAAGGATTATCCACTGTCCAAAATCGTGGATGTAATTCCTCTAATTAACTTATATAATTCACTTATCAAAATAAGTGATTTCGGATTTATAAAACAATGTTTATAATTTCCAATTCTATTTATAAAAACTTCGATTTATAAAAATCCTTGAATTAACAAATTCGATTTATAACTCAATTTTATACCAAAAATCTAATTTATAAGTTAATTACTTATAAATCTTTTATTTTACAAAAATCTATTCATTTTATAACTTCACATTATAAATCTATTAATTTCATTCACTTATGAAATCTATTTATACTTCCTTTTAACATTTATAAAAACTCATTTTATAATTCCAATATTTTAATTTATAAATATCAATTTTATAAATCTTTTATATAAACCATTTATAATTATTCCAAAAATCTCAATTTAAATAAACCAATTCTATAAAACGTATACTTTCAAAAATCACTTTAAAATCCCTTTAAAAATCAAAATCGTTATCTTAAACTTCAAAAATGGATCCGATGATGCAACAGCACCAAATGGTCAATCACAACATCCAAACATCATATATCATCATATGATAACAGAATATATCACAATATCTGTAAATAAATCACTACGGTGAGGAATCCAGTTGGATCCTTCCAACCTGTTTCCCTGCATCCACAGATGTTAGCACAATACCAATTTCACTTCATAGTGAAATTATCGCGGTATATGGGATTTATAAATATTATCCGCTATTATGCGGCGCAATAGGGTCTCATCTGCTATACAATGCGGGAAATCAACTCCAATATATACATATTCCAATATATATATATATATTGCTATATACATATATAATACCAATTCCACTTCAATGTGAAATTATCGCGGTATATGTTTTTAATAAATAACATCCACTTACTAACGGCGTATAATGTCTATTTAACACAATAAATAGCAATCATCATTCAAACATACATTCAAGCAATTTTAAATCTAACTATTTAAAATTTAAATCGAAACAATTCGATTGAGTGAGAAGTTCTCACCTTGATTTCAATTGCGTTCCAGCGTTTTATTTCGAATAAAATTAAACGGACGTTTAATTCTACCCGAAATTTTCACTGACTCCAATCACTTCCAATTCAGTTCCATCGCGTAGTGCTCGTCAATACGATTCCAACGCAAAAAGTTTCGTTGAATTCTGACCTCGTATGAAGAAGTTATAGCATTTTAAACATTTGCGGATTTAATATATATATATATATATATATATATATATATATATATGTATATTACAATTTCTTTTAATATTTTCAAACCCACTTCATCACAGCCGTTGATTTCCTCAACATCAGATACGGGCCGCACCTACTCTTCTTCTTCCCCCTCCCGTTCTTCCTTTACGTGAGAAACAAACCCAAGCCGCCACCACTACTTGAATTATTGCCACCACCACCGATCACTACACGACGATCAGGCACCACCATTCCAAAGCCTTCGACGAAAGCTACCCACGCCTGGAACCCTAGCAAGCTCGGCCACCCCCTCTGCCTCGAAATGCGTGAAAAACGCAGAAGCTTCAAGCACGATTTCTCGTTGATCCGTTGCTCCGTTTTCGATCTCCGTATGGATTTGAAGCTCTCATCATCCTCTACAACTTTGTAGTTGGAGGTTTTCGCTAATTGTCTATGGATTGAGAGTGATTGAGGGAGGAAGTTTTGAATTTTCGTGGCCATTGAAGATAAACATGGCGGCTGGAGTAAATTAGGGTTAGGGTTTCCTCTTATGAACGTATATATATACGTATATAAATGATATTAAATTTATTTTAAAACGACTTTTTCAAACGATCTTCAAATTACACGTGCCGCCTGGCGTTCGTAAGGTTTACCCCGCGTTCCGAACACAATGGAATGTGTTTCGGAGGCTAATTCGATCATATGTGAGAGTTACGGAAATAAACAGTCAAATTTAAATCAAATCGATTTAAACCAATTTCAATGCGTTTTGGCTTGCCCTGTACAAACCGTAAATCCAATTGACCCGAAATTTGAAACCTTACAATAATATCATATTACGGATCCGATGAAACTGGTTTCGTCGAAATCTGAGACTTTTTGAAAAATGACTATTTTAACTCGCCAAATTAATATTAAAACAATTTCGATGCGTTTCGAGCTGCCACGGTCAAACGACAACTCCGATTGCTACGAAAATTGAAATCCGATAATAACAAACTATTAAGGATCCAATGGAACTAATTTCATCCAATTCTGAGACTGTTCGAAAAATGGCAAATTTCACTAGTCGATTAAATATTAAAATATTCAATTTTCACAGATTAACTTTAAATTCAAATTTAAAAGTTCTATAACATCATTATAACTTCAATATGATTTAATAAAACTTTATAAATCATTTTTAATCACATTAACTCAATTTCAATTATTTCTGGAATTTCAACCATTAAATTATCGATTTAATTATCCAAATTAAATCCAGTTATTCGAATTTTAAATTATTCGACTTATTAATTTCACTTATTAATATTTAAAATCAATTAAATATTCGAATTTCAAATGTCAGAAATTCTGGGTCGTTACAAACTTCCCCCCTTAAAAGAATTTCGTCCTCGAAATTACCAAGTAAGAAAAATTCACAAAATCCATTAACTTTCCAAAACAAACCATTTAAATTAGATTTACCAATCTCTTAAGTGTTTAACTTTCCCAAAATCCATAGTTAAACTTCTTACAAAATGTTTACTAAGTTTTCAAATCATACTTAGTTTTCAAAATTTTCAAATTTCTCAAAAATATTCTAACGCCTTAAATTTTCGGAAAATTTCGCCATAGCCTCCTTTGCGCGGCTCGATCCGAAAAAAAATGACAGTGTATATATATATCACAAATATACATCTCATCAAGTGATGAGGCATCCCGCAGGGAAAAAGTGTAAAAGTACGATATTTAATCCGAGATATGTACCTTATAAATTTTTAGCGAGCGTATACGGCTAATATAGCGCGAAAGCGAGCTCCAAATGCGAAGCAAACGCCATCCGCACCTACTAAACACTCAATCAAACAAATGAGAATATGTATATAGAAAATAATATCGATATACATCATATACAAACATAACAACTACATGTGCTAACATAGCAATTGCAACTAAAGCAATAAATGCAACCATCAAACAACTATCATCCAATAAACATCCAACAAATCAATGTCTATCCAAATCAGTTCATAACCAAATCCATATAGATTCACTTTTCATATATATTCATTGAATTGGTTTTCAATTTAATCACATTTGATTCGTTTACATTGGATTTTACTAACAAAATCATTCCTTCACATTCAATTAGTTTACATTCATGTTAGTTCACTTTCAAATCAAGTTAAATCCAATTCTATTCAAATTTATTTACTTCCAATTTGAATTTAATTACATAGCTTCCAATTCCATTTATTCAATTTCATTAACACTAATGAATTATACTACAATCAACCAACAATCATATCACAACCAATGTATATTCAACATAACCAAATTATTTAATTTACATCCAATTTGGTTCAACACTTTCAATTTAGCTTTAATGAATTTACACTTATATTCATTGTTCCATATCAATTCATTCACATTCGATTGATTAACATTCAATCCATTTATTTCAATTCAATTGCTAATTCATTTTTTTCAAATAAAGTTGAATTTCATTTATATAGCTCAAGTTCACCTTCATTTAATAAATTCACTTTATTAATTTACTTTGAGATCACAATCAACTTCATTCAACATTACTTAAGTTATTTTCCAATTTCAAACAGCATTTGTTCAAATTAACTTAAGTTTCCACTTATTAATCAAATTCAGATTCCAATTCTATTTAACTTTTACCAAAGTCAAAATTTATTATCTCATAGTATAAGTTCAAAACTGGATTACTTATATTCAACAATTACAGCTTAGATTTAATTGATTTACTTATACTTATTTTTATTTAACTCCATCCTTAAGTTAAATTTATTCTATCAAAAATTCAAATGGTATAAGTTATCAACTCATTTATTATTCCCATAAATATTTTAAATAGGATTCCAGAGTCTTTTCAACCTTTCAAAACCATTTTGAAATCAATTCAAATTATCTTTTGAATTTCTAAAACCAAATCCAAATTTTCCAAAATTCTTTCATTTAAAATATTTAGCAGCAATTCCTCTTTTGGAAACCCGAAAATGAACACCAATGATGTCGCGATCATCATCGAAATTATTTTCCAGCGACCGAAAAGAGTTTAGAGCTTTCATCTCTCCAAAACAATTTTCCAAAACATCAAATCCTTTTAAAAACATTTCTTTGGAATTTTATTTTAGATTATAAATCACATTTATAAATCTTTTACTTATAAAATTTCACTTTATTATATATAAGATTATTTTTACCATTGTAAATCATTTTAATTATAACTTCACACATTATAATTCATTTGCTTATACAATTTACTCTTTCACAATTGTTGATTCAAACAACTTTTAATTAACTTATATATTTTTACATTTCAACAACCAAACAATCAATTATATACACTTTAATAATTTCCGAAAAATTATTTCTTTATATACAAAATATAATCGAGGTAAAAATATTTCATTTACCCAATTTAAAACAATATCGTGCCGAATTGTTCTGAATAAGTGTTTAGAGATCCCTATCGATAGAGTTGTACAGACTATACCGACCAGAACCCATATACCACTCAACAAACCAATCATCACAATATAAAACAATTTTATATTCACTAACAAATACGCGCTCATATCTATTATTACACTCAACTCATTCTAGAGTACTACTGACTCTATCTCTAATGAGTAACACCCAACAGAGCAGGGTTGTCGCTTAACCATATGCTCTGATACCAAATGTAACGTTTCGACTTTTCGACGCTCGAAAGTCGACATTAATACGTCCACTGTATCAAATGCCGCGCAGTCAAATGCCGGAAAACCAAACCATTAGGGTTAAAAGAAGAGGTAGAAGAAGACAGAAGAAGAAAAGAAAGAAACAGAAACACAAAATCAGAGACAATATCAGAATCTCACATTTCGCAGCGGAATAATATATAATAGATAAATCAATAATCTTTACAACAAACGACTATATCAGTTTATACATACATCAATCAGAGTCAATATACAACTCAATACAACGATGGACAGTTATATAAACCTGTCCTCATTCAGAATACACAGCGGAATAATACATAGTATAGATGATACGTCTCGCCATCCAGCTCGCCACTAAGCTCCAAAGCATCCCGAATCTAGAATGACCTGATAACCTAACTCTAGACTGCCCGTGTGGAAAATGATGGGCACCCAGAGTTTAGGAAGGGAACAATAAACTCCAGGTCAGTCATGGTGACTGGTGTGAGAACTAAAACAGTTTATCTTTAGAAATAAACAACAATAGAATTTTAACATTGAAATCCGCAATGCTTTTGGAAAATGAAACTACCATAAGACCTCCCGCCACACACACAATGCAAACGCAGAATTGGAGGAGATTTCTTCTTATGATAGTCAAAGATGCTTACTATGCCAATCATTGGATTATTATCATTAATGTCTAGTGTAGAAAACATTTTGAAAGTATAATATTAATCTTAGCCAGCATAGACATTCCGAACTATGCCTACTATAGCTACCATCTAAACAGTTGTGACCACCATAAGTAAATGGCAGGTTCTACAACTAAAACCGTATAATTTCGTATTGGGAATTGGATTTCCAACAAATGGTCAGGCTAAGGAACTTCCTTTCCTACAGCCGAATGGGATCGCCTCTGGCTGGACGTCCCGAGAGACAAACTGCTCTCTGCCAAACAAGGCTGGGTTACCCCTGTAACAGGTAACTCACGAATATGTCATCACCCGGTCCTTTGGGACCTTTATCCGAGCGCTCGGTAACCAACATCACACATAATAAATAAGGTGTGTCAACATGAGTAAGTATTTGGGCTCCATACCATGATACCACCCCTTTCCAGAAGGAAATGACATACCCTAAAGGGCGCGACCCTCATAACCTTGCCGCAACATTCCTGTTTCGACCATTTCCGGGTTGTTGCGGCCCTGACGAAGTCTCGTCCACAAAGCTACGCTTTATACAAAAGCTATGCTTTGGGTCAAACAAATGATCAAAGTAATGATCACAAAGATAAATGATCAAACAAATGATCAAACAATGATCATTTCACAGCAACACTCAGCATGCCACATTACCAAATTGGGATATATCGCTGATAACCTTCAACTACATAACCTCTGAGCTCGTACGTCTCAGAGAAGGGTGTTAAGCTAAGAGAATAAATTCTCCGCCACCAACAGAAATGTATTTGAAAGAAATTAGCTTTACATCTCAAAATGTAATGTCAGACATGTAACCATACAAGTCTGTTCCGGGTTCGAACAGAACCGAAGGCACTTCCAAAGAAGCCCTTGCAATCCAGATATTCACAATCCCGATAAAACTTCCCATCACAAAGGAAATCTCTATACCGTAGCTAACGGTGCAGAGACAATCGATAGGTCATCCTATCGTTTTCACAAATACCCGGTCTTCACCACCGGTCTTCATTACGATCCATATCGTCGTATCACAAATTCGGAATGGGTTATACGACACAAAGGTCCTTTCCCGACTAATCCGAATAGTGAGCGCTTATTCAAA
The DNA here is from genome assembly GCA_030737815.1 of Allium fistulosum. Taxonomy (NCBI): domain Eukaryota; kingdom Viridiplantae; phylum Streptophyta; class Magnoliopsida; order Asparagales; family Amaryllidaceae; genus Allium; species Allium fistulosum. The sequence continues at coordinate 1,293,987,147 of CM060902.1, forward strand.
ATAAGTGTGGCATTCAAATTCAAGCAAACCACAACAAATACCCTTTCAAGGTAATTATTGATAGTCGGTTATTTAACTATCAATAGGTCTGCACAGCATCATCAGATTCCAAATAATTTTCCAAATTATTTATCTTTCAAAAATATCTTTACAAGATATATAATTTCCACACTTCAACTATTTGAAAACAATTTCAAATCAATTTCCACATTTCAATTTATCTTTGAAGATAAAATCTCAAAACATTTCGCTTCATATTGGAAAAACATTTCCATACCTATTTAATAATAGGTAATTCACAAATCCATTTATTTTCAACATTTGAAAATATTCAATATACTTAAATCAAAATTAAGCATATATTTTATTCTTTAAGGAAATCATTCTCTTAAACACATCTATTTGAGTCAAAACGAATGTTACGTAAAACATTGTTACGACAACTCAAAATCACTAGTATAGGGATTCGAAATTTAGATAGATATATATAAATCCCAATACTGTATAAAATATTTCCTTTCGGAAACCGTTTACTATAACAACAGTGTTATAGTCCACCATTTCCTTATTCCTCAAAACGTCTATTTCAACAATAAGTGTTGAAATCTATGTTTTCGATACTTAACACGTTTTAAAACATCTTTTAAAACAATTACTTCATTTCGTAATATCACTTCTCCAAAACATATCCATTCTATCTAATAATATATTCACTGTCCAAAATCGTGAATATACTTTATTTACCCAATTCAACATTTCTACACCTTTTATTTAAAGGATTATCCACTGTCCAAAATCGTGGATGTAATTCCTTTAATTAACTTCTATAATTCACTTATCAAAATAAGTGATTTCGGATTTGTAAAACAATGTTTATAATTTCCAATTCTATTTATAAAAACTTCGATTTATAAAAATCCTTGAATTAACAAATTTGATTTATAACTCAATTTTATACCAAAAAACTAATTTATAAGTTAATTACTTATAAATCTTTTATTTTACAAAAATCTATTCATTTTATAACTTCACATTATAAATCTATTAATTTCATTCACTTATGAAATCCATTTATACTTCCTTTTAACATTTATAAAACTCATTTTATAATTCCAATATTTTAATTTATAAATATCAATTTTATAAATCTTTTATATAAACCGTTTATAATTATTCCAAAAATCTCAATTTAAATAAACCAATTCTATAAAACGTATACTTTCAAAAATCAATTTAAAAATCCCTTTAAAAATCAAAATCGTTATCTTAAACTTCAAAAATGGATTCGATGATGCAACAGCACCAAATGGTCAATCACAGCATCCAAACATCATATATCATCATATGATAACAGAATATATCACAATATCTGTAAATAAATCACTACGGTGAGGAATCCAGTTGGATCCCTCCAACCTGTTTCCCTGCATCCACAGATGTTAGCACAATACCAATTTCACTTCATAGTGAAATTATCGCGGTATATGGGATTTATAAATATTATCCGCTATTATACGGCGCAATAGGGTCTCATCCGCTATACAATGCGGGAAATCAATTCCAATATATACATATTCCAATATATATATATATGTTGCTATATACATATATAATACCAATTCCACTTCAATGTGAAATTATCGCGGTATATGATTTTAATAAATAACATCCGCTTACTAACGGCGTATAATGTCTATTTAACACAATAAATAGCAATCATCATTCAAACATACATTCAAGAAATTTTAAATCTAACTATTTAAAATTTAAATCGAAATAATTTGATTGAGTGAGAAGTTCTCACCTTGATTTCAATTGCGTTCCAGCGTTTTATTTCGAATAAAATTAAACAGACGTTTAATTCTACCCGAAATTTTCACTGACTCCAATCACTTCCAATTCAGTTCCATCGCGTAGTGCTCGTCAATACGATTCCAACGCAAAAAGTTTCGTCGAATTCTGACCTCGTATGAAGAAGTTATAGCATTTTAAACATTTGCGGATTTAAATATATATATAAATTACAATTTCTTTTAATATTTTCAAACCCACTTCATCACAGCCGTTGATTTCCTCAACATCAGATCCGGGCTGCACCTACTCTTCTTCTTCCCCCTCCCGTTCTTCCTTTACGTGAGAAACAAACCCAAGCCGCCACCACTACTTGAATTATTGCCGCCACCACCGACCACTACACGACGATCAGGCACCACCATTCCAAAGCCTTCGACGAAAGCTACCCACGCCTGGAACCCTAACAAGCTAGGCCACCCCCTCTGCCTCGAAATGCGTGAAAAACGTAGCAGCTTCAAGCATGATTTCCCGTTGATCCGTTGCTCTGTTTTCGATCATCTCCGTATGGATTTGAAGCTCTCATCATCCTCTACAACTTTGTAGTTGGAGGTTTTCGCTAATTGTCTACGGATTGAGAGTGATTGAGGGAGGAAGTTTCGAATTTTCGTGGTCATTGAAGATAAACATGGCGGCTGGAGTAAATTAGGATTAGGGTTTCCTCTTATGAACGTATATATATACGTATATAAATGATATTAAATTTATTTTAAAACGACTTTTTCAAACGATCTTCAAATTACACGTGCCGCCTAGCGTTCGTAAGGTTTACCCCGCGTTCCGAACACAATGGAACGTGTTTCGGAGGCTAATTCGATCATATGTGAGAGTTACAGAAATAAACAGTCAAATTTAAATCAAATCGATTTAAACCGATTTCAATGCGTTTTGGCTTGCCCCGGACAAACCGTAAATCCAATTGACACGAAATTGGAAACCTTACAATAATATCATATTACGGATCCGATGAAACTAGTTTCGTCAAAATCCGAGACTTTTTGAAAAATGACTATTTTAACTCGCCAAATTAATATTAAAACAATTTTGATGCGTTTCGAGCTGCCACGGTCAAACGACAACTCCGATTGCTACGAAAATTGAAATCCAATAATAACAAACTATTACGGATCCAATGGAACTAATTTCGTCCAATTCTGAGACTGTTCGAAAAATGGCAAATTTCACTAGTCGATTAAATATTAAAATATTCAATTTTCACAGATTAACTTTAAATTCAAATTTAAAAGTTCTATAACATCACTATAACTTCAATATGATTTAATAAAACTTTATAAATCATTTTTAATCACATTAACTCAATTTCAATTATTTCTGGAATTTCAACCATTAAATTATCGATTTAATTATCCAAATTAAATCCAGTTATTCGAATTTTAAATTATTCGACTTATTAATTTCACTTATTAATATTTAAAATCAATTAAATATTCGAATTTCAAATGTCAGAAATTCTGGGTCGTTACAAACTTCCCCCCTTAAAAGAATTTCGTCCTCGAAATTACCAAGTAAGAAAAATTCACAAAATCCATTAACTTTCCAAAACAAACCATTTAAATTAGATTTACCAATCTCTTAAGTGTTTAACTTTCCCAAAATCCATAGTTAAACTTCTTACAAAATGTTTACTAAGTTTTCAAATCATACTTAGTTTTCAAAATTTTCAAATTTCTCAAAAATATTCTAACGCCTTAAATTTTCGGAAAATTTCGCCATAGCCTCCTTTGCGCGGCTCGATCCGAAAAAAAATGACAGTGTATATATATATATCACAAATATACATCTCATCAAGTGATGAGGCATCCCGTAGGGAAAAAGTGTAAAAGTACGATATTTAATCCGAGATATGTACCTTATAAATTTTTAGCGAGCGTATACGGCTAATATAGCGCGAAAGCGAGCTCCAAATGCGAAGCAAACGCCATCCGCACCTACTAAACACTCAATCAAACAAATGAGAATATGTATATAGAAAATAATATCGATATACATCATATACAAACATAACAACTACATGTGCTAACATAGCAATTGCAACTAAAGCAATAAATGCAACCATCAAACAACTATCATCCAATAAACATCCAACAAATCAATGTCTATCCAAATCAGTTCATAACCAAATCCATATAGATTCACTTTTCATATATATTCATTGAATTGGTTTTCAATTTAATCACATTTGATTCGTTTACATTGGATTTTACTAACAAAATCATTCCTTCACATTCAATTAGTTTACATTCATGTTAGTTCACTTTCAAATCAAGTTAAATCCAATTCTATTCAAATTTATTTACTTCCAATTTGAATTTAATTACATAGCTTCCAATTCCATTTATTCAATTTCATTAACACTAATGAATTATACTACAATCAACCAACAATCATATAACAACCAATGTATATTCAACATAAACAAATTATTTAATTTACATCCAATTTGGTTCAACACTTTCAATTTAGCTTTAATGAATATACACTTATATTCATTGTTCCATATCAATTCATTCACATTCGATTGATTAACATTCAATCCATTTATTTCAATTCAATTGCTAATTCATTTTTTTTTCAAATAAAGTTGAATTTCATTTATATAGCTCAAGTTCACCTTCATTTAATAAATTCACTTTATTAATTTACTTTGAGATCACAATCAACTTCATTCAACATTACTTAAGTTATTTTCCAATTTCAAACAGCATTTGTTCAAATTAACTTAAGTTTCCACTTATTAATCAAATTCAGATTCCAATTCTATTTAACTTTTACCAAAGTCATAATTTATTATCTCATATTATAAGTTCAAAACTGGATTACTTATATTCAACAATACAGCTTAGATTTAATTGATTTACTTATACTTATTTTTATTTAACTCCATCCTTAAGTTAAATTTATTCTATCAAAAATTCAAATGGTATAAGTTATCAACTCATTTATTATTCCCATAAATATTTTAAATAGGATTCCAGAGTCTTTTCAACCTTTCAAAACCATTTTGAAATCAATTCAAATTATCTTTTGAATTTCTAAAACCAAATCCAAATTTTCCAAAATTCTTTCATTTAAAATATCTGGCAGCAATTCCTCTTTTGGAAACCCGAAAATGAACACCAATGATGTCGCGATCATCATCGAAATTATTTTTCAGCGACCGAAAAGAGTTTAGAGCTTTCATCTCTCCAAAACAATTTTCCAAAACATCAAATCCTTTTAAAAACATTTCTTTGGAATTTTATTTTAGATTATAAATCACATTTATAAATCTTTTACTTATAAAATTTCACTTTATTATATATAAGATTATTTTTACCATTGTAAATCATTTTAATTATAACTTCACACATTATAATTCATTTGCTTATACAATTTACTCTTTCACAATTGTTGATTCAAACAACTTTTAATTAACTTATATATTTTTACATTTCAACAACCAAACAATCAATTATATACATTTTAATAATTTCCGAAAAATTATTACTTTATATACAAAATATAATAGAGGTAAAATTATTTCATTTACCCAATTTAAAACAATATCATGCCGAATTGTTCTGAATAAGTGTTTAGAGATCCCTATCGATAGAGTTGTTGTGACGACCGCCCATAACCCCTGCACTGAATCTAGAGAAAGTGCGCTGTAAAGTGTGCCATGCAGCCATGGACGATTGTCAAGGTAAATTAAAAACATCAGAATCTATCGTATTACTCACAGCGCATGGACAAAATACAATAGAACATATATATAGTGAAGCTTCACAGAATAGAATCTCATCAATAAAACTTCATAATAGTTGAATACAAACATCAGAATAGTCTATACAACAAGCCTCACTACATATCACTCAGAGAATACAAAGCAGCGGAACATCCAGTACATATAGTAAGAAGTAATATGCAATACTCCAGCTCGTCTTCGTCATCAGCATCGTGGAAGGCAAGAGCAGCACCTATCACCTACTACCTAGTCTGCCCGTCCCAAAATGGACGAACAGCCCAAGGCAATAAGAATTAAAACATAAAGCCTTGAGTCAGACAACAGTCTTAGTGAGCAGTAAATTAACTAACAATATACCAAAAGAGCATAAAGGAAAAGGAATAGGAATACAACCCTCCCACTCCAACCTCTTTCTACAGTGATAGCCCCAGACACACACTAAGCAGAAGCAAACATAGCAGAGCATACAATGTAAAGTAAAGAAATTGTCACTCGAGTCAAGGGCGATGTTTTCCAAGCACAAACCCCCAAGGCCTAAACCAAGATCAGATAAGCACCCAGAAAACACTGCTCTTAAGACCGAATGACGATACAACCAAACATCCATGACTCTGGCTATCACTGTTATCATTTATTCGATATCACCGTTAATTGAATGACTGGCACATTCTTTCAGCCGTCCGTCAAGGGCTAATGGAAACCCCGGTTCTAGACATAACTCTCGCACGTCATCGTGACCCGTGCCTAGGACTATCGAATCTGCCCAGAGTACTTGACTACCCAATCAGTAGCCTTCAGGGACTATCGAATCTTCCCAACGTACTCTTGCTTTGAGCATGCTAGAACCTTCAACAACGATGAGATCTCAGCCTTCTAGTCATCCTCCTCGACGACTATTTCCATACTAGCTCAAGCGCCTCTCGAGCATCCATTATCCTCTAACTCGAACCATATCACCGAGTTATCAACCTGCTTGGAATGATCCCGTCTGGATTAGACCAAGACTATCTCATATCATGCCTCGCTTCATCACATCCTCGCAAAGCTTCATCTCAATATCATCGTCAAATCTATGCATAAGAGCTTCACCATCCGCTACATATGCCACAAGCAGCTTTCCCAATTCAAGAGCCTTTCTCTTAGCTTTTGAATCATCTTCGGTCTAAATCAAATCATCAATCATCTAATTCATAGCAATCAATCAAGTCAAACATTAATCCAAGCAATCAAGCATTCAAATATGACCTAAGTAGACAATTATCACAATAATGGCAATTTCGTAATTAAAGAGTCGAAAGTCTAATAAGCATGAAAACATGAACAATGTCTCTATAATCTTGATGAATGAACTTGCATAGGTTAACACTTAGTAAAATGGATGTCAAATCATCGTGAACAATGAATCTATACGGATCTACACATGTGATTAGGAAAATGCATGGAAATCACTACTTTAACACCAAATCAAGCCAACGATCCGATATACTCCTTTGGATCCGTGTGAGAGATAATCACCACTCACCAAATCACCAAAACAGCCTCAAATCAACACGCTTCAGATCTGGACAGCGAAGGATCTAACTTGATCTATCACAAATCCGCTTCAAACGATGAAATCTCTCTTCGAAGAATGTAGATCTTCAATCTAAGCTCTTCGATCTTCGATTTGATCTTCAATATGGATGGAAGGAATCACTAGATTAGAGTGGAGAAAAGAAGTGAAGAAGTGTAGAAGTCGAGCTCTCAAAATGGCAGCACTTCGTCGCTTCGAAATCCGGATCCCAAAAATGAAGAAATGGACGAGTATTTATAGGCTGATTTCTCCTTAACTCGGCCATCTCCATAAGTCGTCTCCGACTTATAACCTTCCGACCTAACCTCTTCCGACCTAGCAACCTCCGACTCAACACGCGCGCCTATACGACTTACCGGACCCCCTGTCTACGACTTAATGCGCACGCGCCTTAACTGGTTAGACGACTTAGCGAGATAATCCATCCTACGACTTAACAGCTCAACCGAGTTACGACCAAACCTTAAGTCAACACGCGACCTAAGACTTAGCCAACAATTCCGACTTAACAGACCACGACTTAGAGATCCTGCGACTTATGACTTAGCAGCTAACCCCTAAGTCGGTTACGACCTAACTGAGTATACAACTTACGACCTAACTACAAGGCCACAACCCAACTAGGCTACGACCTAACTTCGCTACCACTAGGTCGCTAACCTGCTATCAACTATAAGTCATCAACCCTTAGGTCACTTGACCGACCTATCTCACCATTCAACCTAAAATCCTTAAGTCGCTAACTCATCCAACCGACCTAATCCCTAACTCGGTCAGTTTTCTTAAGTTGTCTAACCGACCTAACTTCTCCACGATCTAACTCCTAAGGTCGTCTACAACTATAAGTCGGTCACGACTTAAGACTTAACCAAATTCTACCCAAAATCTGAAATGACTTAACAACGCTAAAAAAATTCCCGATTTGAACGAACTTTTCGATCCGTAAAAATACGGGTCGTTACATTCTCTTCCCCTTAGGAATTTCACCCCCGAAATTCCAAACAAACAAAGCAATCAAAAACTATTCTGCACGCCTATCATCCATAGCAATCATCAAACCATGCATCCAATTCTAGCTTAGCGTATAGAATTCTAACATTAGAACAAGTTACAATTTCGTTAGATGACACTAGGGCTGTTATGGTAATGGTTACCGTTACCATTTCACAAATACCGTTACCGTACCATTTTTACTGGTAAGCGAAAATTGCTTACCGTTACCGTTACCGATAGGCTGGTATACCGAAGACTGGTATACCGATAATCTGGTAACCGTTACACTGGTAATGGTAAATTACCGTTTGTCTAAAAAATTAGTAACATAACACGTATTCACACCATAACAGTGCTTCATTATACAATTTATAGTGTTACTTAATAAAAGACATAAATGAGAAAGAAGTGAAGTGTATTTAACATTATTTCACCTGGTTAATAAACTAAATTTAATCATTTGCTTGGTGTTAAATGCCTATAATAATGCATGTTACATGAATATAAATGTATTATAAATTGACTGGTAAAATTACCGTTACCGCTGGTATTGAGGAAATGTTACCGATGATTTACCGTAGAAAATGGTAAATTTACCGTTACCATACCGATTAAACTGGTATACCGATTTCACTCGAAAATGGTAACCGATTGGCTGGTAATGGTATGGTAATGGTAAATTTACCGTTACCATAACAGCCCTAGATGACACGACACCTTAGGGCCATACCTTGAAGAGTTCAGGATGAGCTGCCTTCATCCTCTCTTCCACCTCCCACGTACAGTCGTTATCATCATCACTCCATTGTATCTTGAGCAACTTAACTACCTTCCTCCTAAGCTGTTTCGTGTCGGTCTCCACAACACGAAGCGGCTTATGAGGTCTTCTATCGACTGGATCAACTTCGAAGTCTTCACAGCTATCAGCAGAAACCACCATATTCGAGTCGTGCACATACTTCCGTAGATATGATACATGAAAAACATTGTGCACACTCGATATCTTCTCAGGTAACTCCAATCTGTAGGCGAGCTTTCCAATTCGCTCGATGATCGGGAATGGTCCAACAAATCTCGGAGTCAATTTCCCTTTCTTCCCGAATCGAAGAACATTCTTCAGTGGAGAAATCTTCACAAAAACCATACTCCTACGTCGAATTCCAAGTCCTTTCGACGCTTATCGGCATAACTCTTCTGACGGTCTTGGGCTGCCTTCATTCGTTGCCGAATGATCTCTATGCAATCCGAAGTCTGTCGAATCATCTCTGGCCCAAGTATCAACTTTTCTCCAGTTTCTAACCAACATGTCGGTGAGTTACACGGTCTTCCATACAATGCCTCATACGGTGCCATACCAATGCTTGACTGGTAACTGTTGTTGTATGAAAATTCCACCAAATGAAGATGATCTTCCCATGATCCTCCGAAATCCAAAACACAAGCTCTGAGGAGATCTTCCAAAACTCGGTTGACTCTCTCGGTCTGACCATCTGTTTGAGGGTGATAAGCTGTACTCAAACACAACTCGGTTCCCAAAACTTCCTGGAAGCTCTTCCAAAATCCACTAGTGAACAGTGGGTCTCGATCGCTCACTATACTCTTCGGAATACCATGGAATCGAACTATCCACTTAACATACAACTCAGCCAACTTTGATGCAGTCCTAGTCGATCGAACAGGAATGAATCTGGCACTCTTAGTCAAACGATCTACAATGACCCAAATCCCTTCATTTCCCGTTCTTGTTCTAGGTAGTCCATCAATAAAATCCATTGATACTTGCTCCCACTTCCATGTAGGAACTTCTAATGGTTGAAGCAATCCACTTGGCTTCTTCTGTTCATCTTTTACCAACTGGCAGTTCATACACTTGGAAATAAAATTTCCAACATCCTTCTTCATGCCTTCCCAGTAGTAGGTTCTCTTCATATCCCGATACATCTCATTTCCTCCTGGATGAATTGTCAACTTCGAGTGATGACTTTCCTTCAGCACTTCACTCCTCAATTCATCTATATCGGGAACAACTAGTCGTCCTTGCTTCCGAAGCCAACCTTCTTGATCGACCTTGAATTCTTTATCCTTTTCTGGGTCCAATCCAGATTCCAAATCACGGATAATCTTGACAAGCTTATCGTCTCGCTTTTGGCTCTCGCCAATCCTTTCCACAAGAGTAGGTCTTATCGATAAGTTTGCCAACATCTCAGGTTCCAATTCGCATCTAGGCCTGAAGTCAAATCCAGCTAAATACTCGAGATTCTTCCATTCCGAAAACATGGCTCCCAATCCTGCATGTCTTCGACTTAACGCATCTGCCACTGCGTTACCTTTTCCCGGAGTATAAGCTATACCAAAATCATATTATGCCAAAAACTCTAGCCAACGTTGCTGCCGAAGATTCAAATCCTTTTGGGAGAAAAGATACTTCAACGACTTATGATCTGTAAACAGCTTGAATCGAACTCCCAATAGATAATGTCTCCACATCTTCAGAGCAAAAACAATCGCCGCTAACTCCAAATCATGAGTCGGGTAATTCCTTTCATGTGGCTTCAGTTGTCGACTGGCATATGCAACAACTTTATCCTTCTGCATCAGCACTGCTCCAAGTCCAGTACCACATGCGTCGGTGTAAACCACCATCTCATCATTCCCACTTGGAATAGTCAAAACAGGATCACTCGTCAGTCGCTCTTTCAGGATTCTGAAAGCTTGCTCACACTTAGCATCCCATCTGAACACTTGGTTCTTTTTCGTCAATCCTGTCAATGGTGCAGCCACCTTGGAGAAGTCTTTGATAAACCGTCGATAATATCCTGCTAATCCAAGAAAACTTCTCACATCAGATGCATTCTTAGGTCTAACCCAATCCTGGATTGTTGCCACCTTAGCGGGATCAACCGCTATTCCATTTCCAGAGATAACATGGCCTAAGAACCTCACTTCACTCTTCCAGAAGTGACACTTCGAAAACTTAGCCTTCAGCTGATGTTTCCGTAAGATTTCCAAAACAATTCGCAAGTGTGTCTTGTGCTCTTCTTCAGTTCTGGAATAAATCAGAATATCATCCACGAACACAAGTACAAACTTGTTCAACTGATCCCTGAACACTCTATTCATAAGATCCACAAAATATGCTGGCGCGTTAGTCAATCCAAACGGCATTACCAGCCACTCAAAGAAACCGGATGGTGTCCTAAAAGCTGTCTTCGGCACACTATCCTTAGCCACTCTCAACTGGTGAAATCCCGTTGCCAAATCCATCTGAGAAAACACCTTAGCTTCGTGAAGCTGATCAAACAAGTCATCTATTCTCGGCAATGGATACTTGTTCTTCTTAGTCACCTTATTCAGCTCACGATAATCCACACACAATCTCAACGACCCATCTGCCTTGGTTGCAAACACCACTGGTGCACCCCACTCGGACACACTACGCCGAATGAATCCTTTCTGCAAAAGATCATCAACTTGCACCCTCAACTCTTGCTGTTCTCTAGGCGCCATCCGCCTAAGAGGCATCACAACAGGTCTGGCTCCTTCAACTAGATCTATACGAAACTCGATCTCTCTATGCGGCGGTAACCCTTTGACTTCGTCAAAGACATGCTCGAATCCATTAGCGATCGGCACTGATGACAGTCCATCCCGTGGAACAACCAGCGAATACATGAAGCTCATGAAGATGCCTTCTTCATGCTTACATCGTATCATAATCTTTCGCCCCTCCACATTCTCGATTGTCACTTCCAACCTCTCGCAATCAACCTTTGCCGCATACTTCCTAAGCCAGTCCATACCCAAAATAATTCCGAACCCCGCAAAGTTTAGAACAAAGCAATCACAAACAAAAGAGCAACCATGACTCGACACAATCAGACCACGGCATAACATACACAAACAAGACGAACCCCCAACTGGATTAGTCACAACCAATGGCCTATCAACAATATCCGGTTCTAAACCTAACCGGCCTACGAGTTCACTACAAACAAACGAATGCGACGCTCCAGTATCAAACAGAACTCTAACTGGAACACCACATAGGAAAAGAGTACCTTGAACCACCACACTCTTTCCTTTCTCTTCAGCGGTAGGAGCTTTTGAAGACGACGGAACAGCTCCCAAAGCATAAGCTTGCACAATCTGCTTGTCCCTCCTCGGTTCTGGACAATTCTTCCTGAAATGCCCCGGCTTATCACAGTTGTGACACTTCATCGGCACCTTTGGATTCTTACAATCCTTCGAGAAATGGCCCTTCTGCTGACAATTGTAGCAAGTCACTTCGCCCTTCGGCTTCTTCTGGCCATCCTTACCCTTCTGCTGCTGCTGCTTCCTCTTCTTGTTTCCACCCTGCTGGGGTTTAGACTCTTCCCTGGTCACAGCAACAACAGATCCTTCCTTAGGAAACAAACTCTCATGCCTGAGAGCTTTCTCCACAAGCTTCTCAAATGAATCGTCCAAATGATCCACCAACTGCCTCCCAAGATAACTATCCAAGCCTGTCACAAACTTCTCATTCTTCTGATAAGCAGATTCTATATATGACCGAGCATACTTGGACAAAGCTTCAAACTCAGAAACATACTCAAGAACTGGTCTTCCACCTTGCTTGAGCTCCACAAACTTCTTGAACAGAACAGACTTCTGAGCTGTAGAAATGAACTTAGCTTCAAACCTGACTTGGAATTGCTCCCAAGTAATCTCTTCCTCCGGAGTATTGATGGTAATAGAGCTCCACCAATCAGAGGCTCTCCCTTGAAGCTGTCTCGATGCCAACTTCCTCTTAGTCGCATCCTCAATTCCCAAATCACCAAAGATCCTTCTACAAGCATCTATCCATCTCTGGACCTCAATAGTTGATTCTGTTCCCAAGAAAACCTTCCCTCCAAGAGCAGTATAGTCCTTGCACAACTTAGCAAAATCCACCGGTTTTGGAGTTTGAACTTGAACCCCAACATCTACTGCTGCCCCCGAAACTGGTATCCTTCTCATGATCGAAGTCATCATAGCTTCGAACATAGCCGCATAATCAGCAGCTCCCTCAGTAGCACGGCCTTCCCTAGCAGCTGGTCTCCCTCTTCGACTCATTCTCAATATCTATAAAAAGGAATGATCAGAACATCTAGAGAAACAACTGCATAAAGGACTCAAACTCTACTAAGCTACTATATTATATATAGTATTCATCCATCAAAATACAATTACGTCTCTCATACGTAGTTACGTCAGCGAGCGTTGGGTAAAATCGATTAACCAATGCTCTGATACCAAATGTGATGACCGCCCATAACCCCTGCATTGAATCTAGAGAAAGTGCGCTGTAAAGTGTGCCAAGCAGCCATGGACGATTGTCAAGGTAAATTAAAAACATCAGAATCTATCGTATTACTCACAGCGCATGGACAAAATACAATAGAACATATATATAGTGAAGCTTCACAGAATAGAATCTCATCAACAAAACTTCATAATAGTTGAATACAAACATCAGAATAGTCAATACAACAAGCCTCACTACATATCACTCAGAGAATACAAAGCAGCGGAACATCCAGTACATATAGTAAGAAGTAATATGCAATACTCCAGCTCGTCTTCGTCATCAGCATCGTGGAAGGCAAGAGCAGCACCTGTCACCTACTACCTAGTCTGCCCGTCCCAAAATGGACGAACAGCCCAAGGAAATAAGAATTAAAACATAAAGCCTTGAGTCAGACAACAGTCTTAGTGAGCAGTAAATTAACTAACAATATACCAAAAGAGCATAAAGGAAAAGGAATAGGAATACAACCCTCCCACTCCAACCTCTTTCTACAGTGATAGCCCCAGACACACACTAAGCAGAAGCAAACATAGCAGAGCATACAATGTAAAGTAAAGAAATTGTCACTCGAGTCAAGGGCGATGTTTTCCAAGCACAAACCCCCAAGGCCTAAACCAAGATCAGATAAGCACCCAGAAAACACTGCTCTTAAGACCGAATGACGATACAACCAAACATCCATGACTCTGGCTATCACTGTTATCATTTATTCGATATCACCGTTAATTGAATGACTGGCACATTCTTTCAGCCGTCCGTCAAGGGCTAATGGAAACCCCGGTTCTAGACATAACTCTCGCACGTCATCGTGACCCGTGCCTAGGACTATCGAATCTGCCCAGAGTACTTGACTACCCAATCAGTAGCCTTCATGGACTATCGAATCTTCCCAACGTACTCTTGCTTTGAGCATGCTAGAACCTTCAACAACGATGAGATCTCAGCCTTCTAGTCATCCTCCTCAACGACTATTTCCATACTAGCTCAAGCGCCTCTCGAGCATCCATTATCCTCTAACTCGAACCATATCACCGAGTTATCAACCTGCTTGGAATGATCCCGTCTGGATTAGACCAAGACTATCTCATATCATGCCTCGCTTCATCACATCCTCGCAAAGCTTCATCTCAATATCATCGTCAAATCTATGCATAAGAGCTTCACCATCCGCTACATATGCCACAAGCAGCTTTCCCAATTCAAGAGCCTTTCTCTTAGCTTTTGAATCATCTTCAGTCTAAATCAAATCATCAATCATCTAATTCATAGCAATCAATCAAGTCAAACATTAATCCAAGCAATCAAGCATTCAAATATGACCTAAGTAGACAATTATCACAATAATGGCAATTTCGTAATTAAAGAGTCGAAAGTCTAATAAGCATGAAAACATGAACAATGTCTCTATAATCTTGATGAATGAACTTGCATAGGTTAACACTTAGTAAAATGGATGTCAAATCATCGTGAACAATGAATCTATACGGATCTACACATGTGATTAGGAAAATGCATGGAAATCACTACTTTAACACCAAATCAAGCCAACGATCTGATATACTCCTTTGGATCCGTGTGAGAGATAATCAACACCCACCAAATCACCAAAACAGCCTCAAATCAACACGCTTCAGATCTGGACAGCGAAGGATCTAACTTGATCTATCACAAATCCGCTTCAAACGATGAAATCTCTCTTCGAAGAATGTAGATCTTCAATCTAAGCTCTTCGATCTTCGATTTGATCTTCAATATGGATGGAAGGAATCACTAGATTAGAGTGGAGAAAAGAAGTGAAGAAGTGTAGAAGTCGAGCTCTCAAAATGGCAGCACTTCGTCGCTTCGAAATCCGGATCCCAAAAATGAAGAAATGGACGAGTATTTATAGGCTGATTTCTCCTTAACTCGGCCATCTCCATAAGTCGTCTCCGACTTATAACCTTCCGACCTAACCTCTTCCGACCTAGCAACCTCCGACTCAACACGCGCGCCTATACGACTTACCGGACCCCCTGTCTACGACTTAATGCGCACGCGCCTTAACTGGTTAGACGACTTAGCGAGATAATCCATCCTACGACTTAACAGCTCAACCGAGTTACGACCTAACCTTAAGTCAACACGCGACCTAAGACTTAGCCAACAATTCCGACTTAACAGACC
The DNA here is from genome assembly GCA_030737815.1 of Allium fistulosum. Classification (NCBI taxonomy): domain Eukaryota; kingdom Viridiplantae; phylum Streptophyta; class Magnoliopsida; order Asparagales; family Amaryllidaceae; genus Allium; species Allium fistulosum. Next base: position 1,294,002,798 of record CM060902.1, read on the forward strand.
ACGACTTAGAGATCCTGCGACTTATGACTTAGCAGCTAACCCCTAAGTCGGTTACGACCTAACTGAGTATACAACTTACGACCTAACTACAAGGCCACAACCCAACTAGGCTACGACCTAACTTCGCTACCACTAGGTCGCTAACCTGCTATCAACTATAAGTCGTCAACCCTTAGGTCACTTGACCGACCTATCTCACCATTCAACCTAAAATCCTTAAGTTGCTAACTCATCCAACCGACCTAATCCCTAACTCGGTCAGTTTTCTTAAGTTGTCTAACCGACCTAACTTCTCCACGATCTAACTCCTAAGGTCGTCTACAACTATAAGTCGGTCACGACTTAAGACTTAACCAAATTCTACCCAAAATCTGAAATGACTTAACAACGCTAAAAAAAATTCCCGATTTGAACGAACTTTTCGATCCGTAAAAATACGGGTCGTTACATTCTCTCCCCCTTAGGAATTTCACCCCCGAAATTCCAAACAAACAAAGCAATCAAAAACTATTCTGCACGCCTATCATCCATAGCAATCATCAAACCATGCATCCAATTCTAGCTTAGCGTATAGAATTCTAACATTAGAACAAGTTACAATTTCGTTAGATGACACGACACCTTAGGGCCATACCTTGAAGAGTTCAGGATGAGCTGCCTTCATCCTCTCTTCCACCTCCCACGTACAGTCGTTATCATCATCACTCCATTGTATCTTGAGCAACTTAACTACCTTCCTCCTAAGCTGTTTCGTGTCGGTCTCCACAACACGAAGCGGCTTACGAGGTCTTCTATCGATTGGATCAACTTCGAAGTCTTCACAGCTATCAGCAGAAACCACCATATTCGAGTCGTGCACATACTTCCGTAGATATGATACATGAAAAACATTGTGCACACTCGACATCTTCTCAGGTAACTCCAATCTGTAGGCGAGCTTTCCAATTCGCTCGATGATCGGGAATGGTCCAACAAATCTCGGAGTCAATTTCCCTTTCTTCCCGAATCGAAGAACATTCTTCAGTGGAGAAATCTTCACAAAAACCATATCTCCTACGTCGAATTCCAAGTCCTTTCGACGCTTATCGGCATAACTCTTCTGACGGTCTTGGGCTGCCTTCATTCGTTGCCGAATGATCTCTATGCAATCCGAAGTCTGTCGAATCATCTCTGGCCCAAGTATCAACTTTTCTCCAGTTTCTAACCAACATGTCGGTGAGTTACACGGTCTTCCATACAATGCCTCATACGGTGCCATACCAATGCTTGACTGGTAACTGTTGTTGTATGAAAATTCCACCAAATGAAGATGATCTTCCCATGATCCTCCGAAATCCAAAACACAAGCTCTGAGGAGATCTTCCAAAACTCGGTTGACTCTCTCGGTCTGACCATCTGTTTGAGGGTGATAAGCTGTACTCAAACACAACTCGGTTCCCAAAACTTCCTGGAAGCTCTTCCAAAATCCACTAGTGAACAGTGGGTCTCGATCGCTCACTATACTCTTCGGAATACCATGGAATCGAACTATCCACTTAACATACAACTCAGCCAACTTTGATGCAGTCCTAGTCGATCGAACAGGAATGAATCTGGCACTCTTAGTCAAACGATCTACAATGACCCAAATCCCTTCATTTCCCGTTCTTGTTCTAGGTAGTCCATCAATAAAATCCATTGATACTTGCTCCCACTTCCATGTAGGAACTTCTAATGGTTGAAGCAATCCACTTGGCTTCTTCTGTTCATCTTTTACCAACTGGCAGTTCATACACTTGGAAATAAAATTTCCAACATCCTTCTTCATGCCTTCCCAGTAGTAGGTTCTCTTCATATCCCGATACATCTCATTTCCTCCTGGATGAATTGTCAACTTTGAGTGATGACTTTCCTTCAGCACTTCACTCCTCAATTCATCTATATTGGGAACAACTAGTCGTCCTTGCTTCCGAAGCCAACCTTCTTGATCGACCTTGAATTCTTTATCCTTTTCTGGGTCCAATCCAGATTCCAAATCACGGATAATCTTGACAAGCTTATCGTCTCGCTTTTGGCTCTCGCCAATCCTTTCCACAAGAGTAGGTCTTATCGATAAGTTTGCCAACATCTCAGGTTCCAATTCGCATCTAGGCCTGAAGTCAAATCCAGCTAAATACTCGAGATTCTTCCATTCCGAAAACATGGCTCCCAATCCTGCATGTCTTCGACTTAACGCATCTGCCACTACGTTACCTTTTCCCGGAGTATAAGCTATACCAAAATCATATTACGACTTAACAGCTAACCCCTAAGTCGGTTACGACCTAACTGAGTATACAACTTACGACCTAACTACAAGGCCACAACCCAACTAGGCTACGACCTAACTTCGCTACCACTAGGTCGCTAACCTGCTATCAACTATAAGTCGTCAACCCTTAGGTCACTTGACCGACCTATCTCACCATTCGACCTAAAATCCGTAAGTCGCTAACTCATCCAACCGACCTAATCCCTAACTCGGTCAGTTTTCTTAAGTTGTCTAACCGACCTAACTTCTCCACGATCTAACTCCTAAGGTCGTCTACAACTATAAGTCGGTCACGACTTAAGACTTAACCAAATTCTACCCAAAATCTGAAATGACTTAACAACGCTAAAAAAAATTCCCGATTTGAACGAACTTTTCGATCCGTAAAAATACGGGTCGTTACAGTTGTACAGACTATACCGACCAGAACCCATATACCACTCAACAAACCAATCATCACAATATAAAACAATTTTATATTCACTAACAAATACGCGCTCATATCTATTATTACACTCAACTCATTCTAGAGTACTACTGACTCTATCTCTAATGAGTAACACCCAACAGAGCAGGGTTGTCGCTTAACCATATGCTCTGATACCAAATGTAACGTTTCGACTTTTCGACGCTCGAAAGTCGACATTAATACGTCCACTGTATCAAATGCCGTGCAGTCAAATGCCGGAAAACCAAACCATTAGGGTTAAAAGAAGAGGTAGAAGAAGACAGAAGAAGAAAAGAAAGAAACAGAAACACAAAATCAGAGACAATATCAGAATCTCACATTTCGCAGCGGAACAATATATAATAGATAAATCAACAATCTTTACAACAAACGACTATATCAGTTTATACATACATCAATCAGAGTCAATATATAACTCAATACAACGATGGACAGTTATATAAACCTGTCCTCATTCAGAATACACAGCGGAATAATACATATTATAGATGATACGTCTCGCCATCCAGCTCGCCACTAAGCTCCAAAGCATCCCGAATCCAGAATGACCTGATAACCTAACTCTAGACTGCCCGTGTGGAAAATGATGGGCACCCAGAGTTTAGGAAGGGAACAATAAACTCCAGGTCAGTCATGGTGACTGGTGTGAGAACTAAAACAGTTTATCTTTAGAAATAAACAACAATAGAATTTTAACATTGAAATCCGCAATGCTTTTGGAAAATGAAACTACCATAAGACCTCCCGCCACACACACAATGCAAACGCAGAATTGGATGAGATTTCTTCTTATGATAGTCAAAGATGCTTACTACGCCAATCATTGGATTATTATTATTAATGTCTAGTGTAGAAAACATTTCGAAAGTATAATATTAATCTTAGCCAGCATAGACATTCCGAACTATGCCTACTATAGCTACCATCTAAACAGTGGTGACCACCATAAGTAAATGGCAGGTTCTACAACTAAAACCGTATAATTTCGTATTGGGAATTGGATTTCCAACAAATGGTCAGGTTAAGGAACTTCCTTTCCTACTGCCGAATGGGATCGCCTCTGGCTGGACGTCCCGAGAGACAAACTGCTCTCTGCCAAACAAGGCCGGGTTACCCCTGTAACAGGTAACTCACGAATATGTCATCACCCGGTCCTTTGGGACCTTTATCCGAGCGCTCGGTAACCAACATCACACATAATAAATAAGGTGTGTCCACATGAGTAAGTATCTGGGCTCCATACCATGATACCACCCCTTTCCAGAAGGAAATGACATACCCTAAAGGGCGCGACCCTCATAACCTTGCCGCAACATTCCTGTTTCGACCATTTCCGGGTTGTTGAGGCCCTGACGAAGTCTCGTCCACAAAGCTACGCTTTATACAAAAGCTATGCTTTGGGTCAAACAAATGATCAAAGTAATGATCACAAAGATAAATGATCAAACAAATGATCATATCACAAATGATCAAACAATGATCATTTCACAGCAACACTCAGCATGCCACATTACCAAATTGGGATATATCGCTGATAACCTTCAACTACATAACCTCTGAGCTCGTACGTCTTAGAGAAGGGTGTTAAGCTAAGAGAATAAATTCTCCGCCACCAACAGAAATGTATTTGAAAGAAATTAGCTTTACATCTCAAAATGTAATGTCAGACATGTAACCATACAAGTCTGTTCCGGGTTCGAACAGAACCGAAGGCACTTCCAAAGAAGCCCTTGCAATCCGGATATTCACAATCCCGATAAAACTTCCCATCACAAAGGAAATCTCTATACCGTAGCTAACGGTGCAGAGACAATCGATAGGTCATCCTATCGTTTTCACAAATACTCGGTCTTCACCACCGGTCTTCATTACGATCCATATCGTCGTATCACAAATTCGGAATGGGTTATACGACACAAAGGTCCTTTCCCGGCTAATCCGAATAGTGAGCGCTTATTTAAAATAAGTGTGGCATTCAAATTCAAGCAAATCACAACAAATACCCTTTCAAGGTAATTATTGATAGTCGGTTATTTTACTATCAATAGGTCTGCACAACATCATCAGATTCCAAATAATTTTCCAAATTATTTATCTTTCAAAAATATCTTTACAAGATATATAATTTCCACACTTCAACTATTTGAAAACAATTTCAAATCAATTTCCACATTTCAATTTATCTTTGAAGATAAAATCTCAAAACATTTCGCTTCATATTGGAAAAACATTTCCATACCTATTTAATAATAGGTAATTCACAAATCCATTTATTTTCAACATTTGAAAATATTCAATATACTTAAATCAAAATTAAGCATATATTTTATTCTTTAAGGAAATCATTCTCTTAAACACATCTATTTGAGTCAAAACGAATGTTACGTAAAACATTGTTACGACAACTCAAAATCACTAGTATAGGGATTCGAAATTTAGATAGATATATATAAATCCCAATACTGTATAAAATATTTCCTTTTGGAAACCATTTACTATAACAATAGTGTAATAGTCCACCATTTCCTTATTCCTCAAAACGTCTATTTCAACAATAAGTGTTGAAATCTATGTTTTCGATACTTAACACGTTTTAAAACATCTTTTAAAACAATTACTTCATTTCGTAATATCACTTCTCCAAAACATATCCATTCTATCTAATAATATATTCACTGTCCAAAATCGTGAATATACTTTATTTACCCAATTCAACATTTCTACCCCTTTTATTTAAAGGATTATCCACTGTCCAAAATCGTGGATGTAATTCCTTTAATTAACTTCTATAATTCACTTATCAAAATAAGTGATTTCGGATTTATAAAACAATGTTTATAATTTCCAATTCTATTTATAAAAACTTCGATTTATAAAAATCCTTGAATTAACAAATTCGATTTGTAACTCAATTTTATACCAAAAATCTAATTTATAAGTTAATTACTTATAAATCTTTTATTTTACAAAAATCTATTCATTTTATAACTTCACATTATAAATCTATTAATTTCATTCACTTATGAAATCCATTTATACTTCCTTTTAACATTTATAAAAACTCATTTTATAATTCCAATATTTTAATTTATAAATATCAATTTTATAAATCTTGTATATAAACCGTTTATAATTATTCCAAAAATCTCAATTTAAATAAACCAATTCTATAAAACGTATACTTTCAAAAATCACTTTAAAATCCCTTTAAAAATCAAAATCGTTATCTTAAACTTCAAAAATGGATCCGATGATGCAACAGCACCAAATGGTCAATCACAGCATCCAAACATCATATATCATCGTATGATAACAGAATATATCACAATATCTGTAAATAAATCACTACGATGAGGAATCCAGTTGGATCCCTCCAACCTGTTTCCCTGCATCCACAGATGTTAGCACAATACCAATTTCACTTCATAGTGAAATTATCGCGGTATATGGGATTTATAAATATTATCCGCTATTATGCGGCGCAATAGGGTCTCATCCGCTATACAATGCGGGAAATCAACTCCAATATATACATATTCCAATATATATATATATATATATATATTGCTATATACATATATAATACCAATTCCACTTCAATGTGAAATTATCGCGGTATATGTTTTTAATAAATAACATCCGCTTACTAACGGCGTATAATGTCTATTTAACACAATAAATAGCAATCATCATTCAAACATACATTCAAGCAATTTTAAATCTAACTATTTAAAATTTAAATCGAAACAATTCGATTGAGTGAGAAGTTCTCACCTTGATTTCAATTACGTTCCAGCGTTTTATTTCGAATAAAATTAAACGGACGTTTAATTCTACCCAAAATTTTCACTGACTCCAATCACTTCCAATTCAGTTCTATCGCGTAGTGCTCGTCAATACGATTCCAACGCAAAAAGTTTCGTCGAATTCTGACCTCGTATGAAGAAGTTATAGCATTTTAAACATTTGCGGATTTAAATATATATATATATATATATATATATTACAATTTCTTTTAATATTTTCAAACCCACTTCATCACAGCCGTTGATTTCCTCAACATCAGATCCGGGCCGCACCTACTCTTCTTCTTCCCCCTCCCGTTCTTCCTTTACGTGAGAAACAAACCCAAGCCGCCACCACTACTTGAATTATTATTCCAAATCTTAGTGAAGGAAAAACCCTATGGGAAAAATCTTAGTGAAGGAAAAAGAGTACAATATAGTATGACATATTTCAATAATTTATAGAATCAAATAGAGTTTGATACTTCTAGATCAATATAATACTTCATTAAAAACCTTACAAAGAAAAACCCGATGGAAAAAACCTTAGTCAAGGACAAAATACAATTTAACTTAAATAACATATTTGAGATGTTATTTCTTGAAAATACGTGTAACGACCCGCCTTTTTTGACAGTTTAAACCAACGATCCAATACACATGTCGATTCTAAACCATTCAAAAGGGAAAATGGTTATTGGGGTAATTAAGAAAAGAAGAGAAAAGGAACAAGAAACAATCACAGAATCTCGCAGCGGAAAGATAAAATATAATAATCAAATAAACAGTTCATGAAGCTGTTTAATATACTTTTGACTATCATTTATACATCATTTATCAGAGTTATACATATACAACAGAACAAATAAAATAATGCAGCAGAAAGCATGATGCAAGGATAATAATAGTAATAGTATACCAAATCTTTGTCTTCGTCCTCCAGAATAAATCTTCAATAAGCTGAAAAACTCAGGACTGACCCGAGCGTAATGAAAAACAAAACACTCGAGTCAGGACTAAAATATCCTTATGAAAGTTAAATCAATCGTAAATAAATATGAATGCAACGGCATCAGAGATGTTTACGGGGTTTGACATCTCCTATCCAGTGTCAACGTGAGTGCAATAACTCAAGAGATGTTACAGGATTTTCCATCTCTTAAGGATCCGTTAAACTATCTACTATATAATAGAATATGCTATATACAATAATGTCTATCATAAAGTAAAATATCAAACTAGCGTTAAGCCATGGCCCATTCCACCCTTAACACATTTTTATTCCCAAGAGCATATACAAGACCGTAGTTTCCCCAAAACCGGAAGTCACCAGAGGGCAATCCATATACTAAAGGTACAAACCAAAACGTAGTGGTTGCGAATAGGATAATCAGTATGACAAGGTACATGAGGCGATACCAACTAGGATACTAGTAGTTGCGTGATCCGGACTGATGTTGGGCATAGCAGCTACTACCCCAACACCGCGAAACAACACTCCCATAATCGAGGGGTGCACCCAAATCGAATCACAATAGTAATAGATATGGTAACGAAGAAGTGTGTCTGCTAGAGGTGGCGAACCTCAATGGCCCGGCGCGGCTCCTGTTTTAGTCATGTCAAGGGTCATCCAATATCGTTCTCTTTCTTCAGTCAACGCGTTCACCAAACCATCCACTTCATTCTGGATCAACACTCCGCGTATAATAGTTATTAATGTGGTTTTCAGTATCGACAGAGAGTATGTCCATATCCGATCCCGGTCTCTTTAATAACTACGTATTATTACACCGATGGCTCTTTTACATTTCAAATCGATTCATACTTGATATCAAAATATCACATTCGCTTCAAAATCAAATCCATTTCAAATATCATCATATCTATTCAAGATGTAAGATTCCATTTCAAAATCATTTTTCGCCTCAATATCTCATTTCGATTTCAAAATCATTTCGAATTTCAATTTAGGTTGCAACTTCATTTAACCCAATTCGTATTTAAATTCAAGATTTAAATATAAACATTTAACCTTATTGACCAGCTTGAAATTTTAGAAAATAGTTTTAAGTAGTTTAAAAGTAGTTTTAAATAATTAAAATAGTTGACATGCTTAAAATCTTTAAATGGATTTAAAATAGATAAATTAGTTTAAAATAATTTAAATTGGGTTAAGTAGATTTAAAATAGATTAAAATAGTTTACGTATTTAAAGATGGTTTATATAACAGAGAAATTTGGAAACAAAACTGAAACATCTTCAAAACCAAACCATTTCAATTATAACTTCCCAATACAAATCAATTTCCATTCTACCGATTCAATTTTGATTTCAATTCAAATCAACGTCAACTTGACTTCAAATTAATTCAATTCCACATTCACCTTTAATTAATTCAATTTTAATTTATATCGATTTGGAGCTTGATTTTCGAAATATCAATTTATAACACTTAACAAAATTATCCTTCAATATTCAACTTTTAAATCCAAATTTCAAATATGATTCAATTCCAAGCTCAATTTCAAAATATCATTTTTATATCACTTTTACTTAGTAATACTCAAAGCTCGAGATAATGTTAAATCTTTAAAACAAATAAATTTCCGAAATTCAATCATATCCCAATTTTAAAATTCAAAGTCTCAACTTAAATTATTTAACAATTTCTTTTAACCCAAAATTTATTTCAACATTCCAAACTCAATTTGCGATAAATTCGATTTCTATAAATTGATTTTATTTATAACTTTTAAATCAAAACATTTAAATAAATTTCAAACAAACTATTTTAAAATTATTAAATTAACCAATCCGGTGTCCGTATATAGTTTTCTATCCTATGGCCAAGAGATTAGTTATTTCAATTAAATTTCAGGGATGAATATATATCACTTAAACCGAATCACAGTGTCATATGTATGCATAACAGGATATATATAAGCAAATAAACATCCAAACATTTAAATATCAACCAATAGCATTCATCGAAATAAATCATCCAATAAACAATAAAATTCACGGCAATTTCATAGTTATCAATATTAGGTAATTTAATCGCAATTAAATTTTTAATTTCAACTTGACTGTCAATTTTAATTTTCAACGGTAAATTCAAATGACAATCTATATGACAATTAAATTTTATCAAACAACGACAAATAAATTCATATCACTTCATAATGTCAAATTTAACTACCATAAAGATATTCAGTACGTTGTGAGCGTTATAAAACACTCACCTTGGTTTTCAATTTCAAATCAAATCGAACGACGTTCGATTTAACCTGAAATTTTAGTTAGCTTCAAACGTCTCCAAATCAATTCCATGACGTAGAGCTCGTCACCACGATTCCAATGCAAAAAGTTTCGTCCGATTCTGATAACGTATGGATGAGATATGAGTTTTACAAGATTGCATATATATATATATTTATAATTTAAAACAAATTTCATTTTTTTTTACCCATAGAAAATCACAGCCGTAGATCCAAGATCCAGAAAATCATAGCCGCTCGCAAAGCTTCCCTTCCAAACGCATACAGGCAAAGTCGAACACGAAGAAACCCAACACACGCAAACCTCAACCGATCGCTGCTCCTCTACCCTTCACCTCGACTTCGATCGGAGACCACCCCCGAACGCGTCTCAGCCCACTCGACCCCCGTGCCACGAGCGGCATCGCCACGCGTCCCCTTTTCTTCGAAAAATGCGAACAAACGTACCACCTACTCGAGCAATTTCAGGCCTCAGCCTCGCATCGTTCACGATCTCAACCGTATGGATACGATCGTCTCGATGAGCTCTTCGATCTTCGTGTAGGAAGTTTTCGAAAATATTGATTTGATCAAGAGATAATTGAGGAACAAAATGGGATGATTTCGGCCATTAAAACAAACAAACGGCAGCCACGAATGAGATTAGGGTTTCACTCTGAACGTAAATATATATACGTATTATAACATTATTTTATTAATATATTCAACTTTTCTGAACAAACTCGAAAATAGACGTGCCGACAGGCATTCGCAAGGTTTTACCTGCCTTCCGAACACAATGGAACATGTTTCGAAGGCTAATTCGATCATCTGTGTGAGTTATGGAAATAAACGATCGATTTTAAATTAAACCGATTAAATGAATTTCTAAACGTTTTCAGCTGCCACAGTCAAATGGCAACTCTGATTGCTACGAAATTTGAAATCCGATAATAATACACTATTACGGATCCAATGGAACTGGTTTAGTCGAATTCCGAGACTGTGCCCCGGAAGGCTATTTTAACTCGTCGATTAAATCGACGACTTTTCAAAATTTACATAATTGCTAAAAATTCCAATTTTTAAAATCTTATTAACTCTATTATAATCCCAATATAACTTACATTCCCTTTGGAAACCAATTTGAATCATATTAAATCAAATTTTAGTTATTCACTCTATTTTCATACATTAAATTTCAATATCAAATTAATCATATCAAATTCGAAATTTAATTATTCAACATTTGTAATATTAAATTTAAACAAATTTGATTATTCTTAAATCACTATCTTTTGAAATATTCAAAAACGAACTTATAAAATTTAACCTTTAAACAAATTCAAATTATAGAACAACCATTTCCATTAATCAGTTATTCAATTTCCGTTATTTAATTATTCAATAAATTCCAAATATTAAATTTAAACAATTTTGATTATCCAATAATTCATTATCCTTTGAAATATTTGAAATTGAACTTATAAGATTCAACTTTTAAAACCAATTCACATCTTAGAACACTATTTCCATTTTACAATTATTCAATTATTCAATAAGTTTTAAATATTTACTTTAAACAATTTACCGGTTCAATATTCAATTATTTGATTTTTAATAGATTTTACTTATCAATCAATTACTCTATTATACCCAATGAATTCAACATTTATTATCCTATCCAACTATTGATTTCAAAAGCATTCACTAAGTAGCATTTATTTTTCAATACTTATTACTATTCAAATCTTCGAAACCAATCTATTAAAATTTGCATTTCTACCTAAATAATTCATAATTCTTATTCACTTATTTACATTTTTTTTCCATATATTCCCTTATAACCTAGTTATAACATTTGAGTCAATTCAATTAGATTGGAACTCCATTCAATCTATTAATAATTACTTGGATAATTATTGTTGCAATTCATTCCAGTTATTATTATTCCAAATGAATTACAAATTTTTATTTTTTTTTCTAACATTAAACCATGAAAACTTATTAAATTAACTATTTTAATTATCGAAAATCTACGGGTCGTTACAATACGTTTGATTCTTCTAGATCAAGATAATGCCTCGTTAAAACCTTAGTAAGAAAAACCCAGTGGGAAAAATCTTAAATAAGGGAAAAGAGTACATTGTAACTTATTTTCAAATGTTACTGGGGAGTTGATACTTCTGGATCAAAATAATGTCTCATTAAAACCTTACTAATAAAAACCCAGTCGCTTTCAAAAAAAATATCTTAAAAGAAACTAGTAGACTACCTCTACAGATCCATATTATTGAAGATATAAAATTCTTCAGATCCTTGCACCATAGAGTCTACCATTTTATTTCATAGAAACCGCACAAGATATTAATTCGTGCAATTATTTGTAATAAAAGGGATACCTATTGTAAAATTGTGTTATAAAATCCAAAAGCAATAAAGGTACCGCAGTTTTATCAGACACGCACACGACAATTTTTAGAAACTAGCAAAGCTTTATGATTTTATTTTCCTTGAAATTGATCTATGGTAGAGTGTTGAGCTTGTAAATGACTACTTCACATCTAATTGTTATTTGTACTAGTTAAAAATATCCTCCTTTTATTTGTTTTCCTGAGTGAATCAACTAATATAAACATAAAACACAATCATTCAAAACTCGTTCTTTTATTATTCATAGTATAAATATTTCCAACATTAACATTCTTACTAAGTATAATATACCTATTCTCAAGAAAAAATAAACTCTGGACAAGTTAATAAAATTGTCATCCATGCTAAATAATAGCGCAATTTTAGGTATATATTGATGCTTAAACCCACAAATGAATGTAAATTGGTTGCTACTAGCAGATGAATAAACTAGTATGTGGTGGGTATCATAGATCCTGAAGTGAAGCAGGCTTGAAAAAAAACTAGTGAAAACGTATGTATTAAAAAAAAATGGACCTGCAGAAAGAAATATACCATTGGAAGTTCCCATAGTTGAATAAGCAAGATATTATCGCATGTTAAAATCTTTGAATTTTTTTTCTTCTGGATCTAAAGACTGATTCAAAGCAAATAAGATATTTTCTTCCAATCGCTTCAATAAGTTACATTATGTTCCTCCTCCGAGTTGTTGCTTATTATTTTATATCTAATTTTGATCGAATCTTCATCTAATTCTTCTCTCTATCTATTTTCCCCTAACCGATGATTACAGTCATAGGATTGACACAATTAAGTGCAAAAAATAGAAATTACCTTTTCACATAAACAAAATAGTTTTACAAAGTCTATCCAAATTTGCTAAAATTTTCATGATTACTCAAGTTTGACTTGATAATAACTGATATGACAACTCAAAGTTAGTTATGATAGTATCAATTTATTTACGATAAACAGTAAATAATACTTTTATATATTTGATTCAATTTTGCAATCTGTTTATTTACATTCAGGTTATTAATTTGCAAAAATCAATGGAACAATTGAAATCAAGCAAACTACATGGTAATTTTTCAAAACAAATCTATGATATTCTAGATCTGAGAGATAAGGAAAAGTCAAACTTACTAGATCTGAAACGAACAATCATACATCACTAGAACATCAGGGAAACAAATAAACAAGAGTTAAGTGAGTAGATGCAAGATCGTACCTAGTATGAAGTAAATTTTAAAGCGGTTGCGATAAGAAGAACACCTCTATTTGGGCTCTCTAAGAATATAAAATAAATTCTGAAAACTATCAATCCCACATTTTGAGATCGTGCTGATAACGTTTTATAAAATGAAGAAAGTAGAAGCCATTAGAGAGAGAGGCAGAAGATATATTATTCATTTTTGAAAAATAGACATATATTTACATTACACACCCTCCTTTATATAAATGCTTCAGAGCTAAGGATTTAACTTATTCCACGATGTGGGACTAAACAAAACAATATAAAAGCATATTCATTTCATGATTTACATATATTGTAACAATGTGAAAATTATTGTCATTTTTATTAAACTTAATTTTGAAGTTTTGTCATTGTTTATTAAAGTCAAAACTAATTTACTTTGATTTTTTTTAAATGGAGCTGAAAATCATTTCCCAGTTTCTATTAGGTTGCGAATCCATTAGTTGTGTAAAACTGTATTTTAAACAAAATACTTATTTATTTTAAATAATCAAACTTTTCTTGATGTTTTATTATTATCAATTTGAAGAAAAAAAAGATTGATAAAAATTATGTAATTTGTAGTGATTTTAAAATATTGTATTCTACATTTGAAAAGATATGTAAAATGGAAAATAATTACATATATAAACTTGATTTTTAGTCATAATATTTTTCCAGATAACTTTTAAGTATAAGAAAAAAATTGATGTCGCGCGAAATTTAAAATTGTGATCAGTTTATGGGTAGATAGCACCTTTTTTTTTGGCAAAGCCAGCGGGGTTAACTGGTCCCCTACCAGATTTATTGCAAACAATAAAAAAAGAACTACAGGGATGAACAGAAAAGAGAAAAACAAGAAGAAGAAAAAACAATGAAAAAAAACAACAATATCAAGCCCAACCACTAACTAAAGCTTGTGGGAAGATAGCACCTTTTATTTTCACATAACAAATAGTTTTTCCCACAAAGTAATATAAAGCTATAAAAAAATCCAGAAAAAATGCGACTTCACTTAAATTTGAAATTGACAAAGAATGATTTATTGGAATGAAAAAACATTGAAAAATGAGAAAAAAACTAAAAGAAGAAATATGTGGTCATCGTTGGAATTCGAACACATGATCTTAATAATGTTTCAAACTTTCCACATAAAAATAAAGAATAATTTTTGTTGTCACAAAAATTCGAACTCATGGCCTCATCTATATATTTTAAGGGTATTTTGAGAAGTTCACGATCAGACCAAAGGATCATGTTTCTATTCCAACTATTAATAAAGATACCTAATCCTAGGATTATCCAATGTGTAAAGGTCATCTCCGTTCGAAATCAAGGTAATAGAGTTTTTGTAAAGAACTGCTCTCCAACAGTTTTTTCTGTTCTATATCAAATAGCTACAAATTAGTTGTTTGAAATATCAGTTTATTTGTAGTTGCACTACAAGGAAGGCGGCTATATCTTAGTCACTCACCTTACAATGACTATTAAGTTCTATTCTCCCACCTTAAAATAACAAAATCACTATACATTTCTCTTCATTACATACTATACTCCTCACACTAATTCTACATCAAAAAATATGCCTTCGTCATTTGTGCAGTTAAGAGCGTGTCATAGGGGCAATTATGTAACTTGTTATGTAACTTAACTATTGTATGACAATTTTGTTCGAAATAAAGTATGAGTTTGAATTTATTTTTCTAATATATATATTGTTATATTTGATATAAATATTGTTTTATACACATTTAATATATATAGATAGAAAATGTTTAGGAGAATCATTTCATCAACTGTAGTGGCACAAGTGTTTGTAACCATGAGTATTAAATTGATATTTAAGTAATTACTTCTTAAATGTTTCTACTCAAGATGTATCGAGAAAAATATATCGATATGTTTGTTGAGACTAGTGTACATAACGATCTTTATGCGATAGACGGTGAATTACTCGTGGCTGTTGGACACACCAAGAGGTTACATACTTATGCTTGTTTGGAACAGTCATAGAACGACTCAATGAAAGTCTTCTATTAGTTAATACAACTAAGGCAAAATAGAAAATCTCTTGTAACAACGTGCAATAATCTTCAGACTAGAGCTTATTGTAGATCTTAAGTAACTAGACTGTACTTTGATTATGATTAATCACATGACATAACGATTGTGTTACGATCATAGTTGGGTATATGTTGAACTACTTGAAGTGAAACATTGTCCAAGAGAGAATTCTTCTCTTTCATTGTAGAAGGTTAGTGTCACCGTGGTTGGTATTCAACTTAAAGTCGAAATCTTTGGTCAAAGTAAATTGATCAATCGATAAATGTTTGTGGATTGAACAAAGAACTTTAATATAGCCTACAAAATTAACTACGAATAGTATTATAATTTTTTTACTATTGACCAAACTTTATATATCTAAGTAATACAGTAATGATAAAAAGAATACGTGCACAAAATATCATTACAAGGTGTTGCTTAATATAGACTAAAGATTGGATTTAGCCTAAATGATCTGTAAGCGACTAAAATTATGTCGGATGTTGAATTCAGCAAAGTTCATATAGAATGTTCTATTTAAATTGTTTAAATATTAGTTGAGGACCTAGTTCACACCAGGGGGTCAACGCAACTATATTGCTGGTTAATTTTCGAGTTGGAACAATTGTTAAATTAATTTTTAAATGTTATAATTTAATTGTAAAATTAATACAATGTTGTATTTATTTTTCATAGCATTTTAATTAATTATTTGAAGCCTAAAAATTGATTAAAACAATGTATAATTTTCATATGTTGATTTAATTTGAATATGAGCTTAAATGAATTAACTAAATAATTAATTTAATTATTAAATTAATCAGGTCTGGATCTCATTAACCTCATGGGGGACGACCATGCATGGGATAATGATAAGGCGAAGGTTCTGTTATATAGAAGGTTTGAAGATATGGAAAGTTCGATAATGTGGTTGGCTACCCCCTCTTTCTCTCTTCTCCTTACACAGTTTACGAACAAGAGAAAACCCTTGCCTCCATTGCTAAAAGGAAAAAAAATAGTGAAACGTAGAAGACATATTAGCAATCTATAATTAAGGAAAAGGAACATGGAGTTCAAGTAGGAGATTGCTAACAACCAAGGTGTTGGCAAGCATTAGGATAAACTTCATGATTTTTCAGCCATTACAATCGAAATTTGTTATATATATATATATATTATTTTAATTAGTATACACTTGTACTTTTTTTTTGAAAATTGGTAAATAGCTTTATTTCTTATTCGAGTATCAGCCCATTTAATATTTTACAAAAAACAATTAGTACCTGGCCCAAGACAATCGAAAAGCAACTGACAACTACATCCAAAAGGCATTTTAAGATCTATGCTCTTTACCTCTCTTCTCTTCTTCACTCTTGTAACAACCCAAACTCCAGTGGGTTCGTATTTTTTTCGTAAAAAATGCCAAAACCCAAGCCCATTGAAACCCGAGTTGTGAATCTAGTATCCTGCAAATAAGCAAAGATAAATATATCAAAGCTCAATTAACTATCCCACAATGGAACTGATTAAAATATAATAGTAAGTAAACACTCACCCAAATAATGACACTTCCCTAGCAAGTGTCACATAGCTGAGAAGTCTCTCCCATCTACCTAACCCGTAGGATGTTATGAGGAGGGGGTCAGAACAAAAGTTCTGGTGAATGGATAAGTTATGTACTTCTAGGCTTAATTCTACATATATCATTTTATTTCCATTTACTCTTATATTAGGTTCATTAGGTTACAATATTCTCACCTCTATTCGTGAACCGTGCCCATCTACTCCATAGTAGATAAAAACCTAATAACTAATATATACATATATGTAGCTATATACCCAATGACCATATTGGTCCTAGGTACCACCCACGGTACCTTCCGTATCCTCCTCGAAAAGGAGTCCATCGTCTACCTTTTAGAGCTGTAACGACCCGGAATTTTGGACCATTCGCATCCATTATAAGTGTATAAGTAGACACTCATGCCAGAATTTAATTGCTCAAAATACCGCGTTGTTAATTTAAATTGGCAAAACTGAACATATACAGTAAATAAAATAATCACAGATCACAGACACAAAGTAATAAATGCAGCGGAAATAAAAGAGATAGTAGTTCATGAAGCTACTATATAAATATATAAATTACATCAGAGTTAAACCAGATACAACGGAAGAGTAATATGATACATCAGATACAAATCAGAATACATCACTGGAATCATCGAATACTGAAAGCAGAATAGATGGCTGGATCTTCAAGCAAAGCTCCAACTTCAAAGGTGAGTCTCGAATACTGGTACACTCAGTCTGACCCGAGCGTAAAGCAAAACACAAAACACTCGAGTCAGGATTAACATTCTTATATTTATAAATCCAACTCAAGTGAAATAGCAATTGAAATACAAGTAACTCAAAGGATGTTTGGAATAACCATCCTTTAAGGATCCATTAAACTATCTACTAGGTAGTAATGTACGCTAAGTAGATAATGTCTATCAGTAATATAAGGTATCAAAATAGTGTTAAGGCGTTACCATTATCCCCCTTAACACATTTTTATTCCCAAGAGCATATACAAGACCGTAGTTTCCCCAAAACCGGAAGTCACCAGAGGGCAATCCATATACTATAGGTACAAAACAAATTCGTAGTGGTCGCGTATATCGGGATCCAAGTATGACAAGGCACATGAGGCAATACCCAAGGTAGTGAAACTACCGTTTGCCTGATCCGGACTGGTGAGAACGCATCGCCGCAGCGACCGCAACACCACGAAACAACACTCCCAAAATCAAGGGTGCACCAATCGACAACAAGTAATGAGTAGTTCGAAGAAGTGTGTTCGCTTGAGGTAGCTGACCTCCATTTGGCCCGGCACGGCTCCTGTTTTAGTCATTTCCAATTTGACACAAGTGTCAAGGCTATCCATTATCGTTCTCTTTCTTCAGTCATCACGTACATCATTCCAACCACTTCATTCTGGATCACACTCCGCATGTAGTTATTAAAGTGGTTTTCGGTTTAGACAGTGAGTATGTCCCTAACCGATTCCGGTCTCTTTAATAACTTTCGAAATTATTACACCGATTGGTCGTATATATATTTCAAAAACTAAATCAATTACAATTTCAATTAAAATTTGTAAACCAACATTTCATTTCCCTTTCTAAAGAAATTTCCAAAATTTACGTTTCAAAACTTCCAAATTACCATTTCAAAATCTTATCATACAATTTCAATTTTTATGTAAAACAATTCAAATATTGATTCAAGTTCGTATATAAGTTTCATTCTGAAATCATTTAAATCAATTTAATTTAATATTCAAATCAATTTAAATTCATTTGTCGATTTCATTCAATATTCATTAAGTAAATTTTCCATTCAAAACAATTTCTATTAAATTTCCAATTCATTAAATCCATTATTCAAATTCAACTTCATTATATCAAAACTTACAAATTGAATTAAATTAAATTCATCAAATCAAATTCTTTAAATTTCAAGTCTTACATTTATTTCAATAAATCACATTTTATTTCTTGTTAAAGAAATTCAATTTCACTTATTTATTTACTTAGTTACAATTTCAAAGCTCAATTAAATAAGAACTAAATTTCACTAATTAAAAAGTTCAAATTTAATTATCAAAGGATTCAATTTAATTTAATTATTAAATAATTCAATCTCATTAAATTATTAAATAATTTCAAAACTTAATTCAATCATTTCTTAAATTAAACAACATTATTTCATCAATTTCTTTATTAATATTTTATTTCAGATTATTAAATATTCACATTTTAAATTTCATTAAAATTCAATTTCCAACTTCGTTTCAAAACCATATTATTTATTCAAATAAAATCTTCATTTTATTTTTAAATCAAATTATTGACCAATTGGGTTTTTATTAAATTCTCTATCCTAGGTCAAAGTTCAATTTGGGTATTTATCATTTCAACCCGATTCCAATTCAATTCAAAATCAAAACATAGCAAAGGGAACTTGCAGTGTGATAACTGGGATGGTGTCAAAGTAAATAAACAAGCAATAACAACAATCAATATCAATGCAATAATCAATTCAAATAATCCCAAAATAATCGTAATAATTCACGTTGTTGTTTGTGGGAATTAATATAATTATTTCTAGAATCTACACTATCATTTCATGTAGATTAAAGATTATTACATTACGGTTTTTCACTTGTCATCTATTTACAATTTCATACATCATCAGTTTAAACAACATACAATTGATGGTTCAAGGTGTAGTTAACACTATTTTCTACGTGTCAAATGGTTAAACATTTAAGGGTCATATTAACAAATTTAACTAACCAAAATCAACACATATGTCGATTCAAATTTAAATGGTTAACTATCATATAACAATTCGATTGCATATTATTTATCACTTTCTACATTACAATTTAACATCCAATATAACAATAATCAATCAATCAATTATCGACCAAACTGTATTATCATCGCATAAATAATTAACAGATAATAGTGTCAGATGTCATAGATGAACAGATACAGGTAATAGCATATATAACAGTGTAAATAACTAACAGCAGCATATTTCAATTGTCGTTTCAATTGAAATCAAATTTAATAAATAAAAGAACATTAATCGTGAGTGATTGCTCACCTTTAGAGGCTAGATAGATTTGACAAAGAATTTAGCTGCGAATTCCAAAGCAACGCTAGATGGACAAGGTTTGACGAACGAAGCTGATAAATAGGAATCGACGAGATCAAATCAGAACTGGATCGATGATGATAAATGGTATAAGTGAACTGATATATATGACTATGTATAACTATTAATCATAATATAAATTCAAACACGTATTAAATTTAAATATATATAGATATATGTATTTAAAAATCATTGTTTTGAAATAGACACATAAAATAAAACTAACATATCTTCATAATGTAATTTGAAATGAATACACATATATGTACTAAGAAAAAAATGCAAAATACTTACATCTATAGTTTATTCATTTTGAAATATCTATATATATACAATTTCCAACATAACCCAAACAGATCAAAAATCATTGCAGACTAGAATTTAAAATCTATATATACATATATACTTACAAACAAGTTATTAAAATTTGCCTATAAAATATAACTAAACAGTAATTGAAAATTTAAAATCTATGTATATACACTTTATAGCTTACATACTTGCAGCATATATAAAATTAATATATGCATGAATGATCATACTGTAGAATAGATTTTGAACATAAATACATTTATAAAATATATATATTCAAGCACTTACACAAACCTATAGATATTGATACCACATATAACATGTACATACTCATATAAATCCAACAGCAACACAAATACAAACTATTATGACTTTATATACTTAAAAAACAGAACTCAGGTATAATATCATTAAATAATAGATCACTTTATATATAACATATATATAATATGCAAACTATATATTAACAACATACGAATGCAGACTCGACTTTATAACATCTAATATATATTATATATAATTTAAATCAAACGTTATTACATTAAAGCTTATTATCAAATCTACTTTATATTAAACTTACTTATATATAAAAATATTTCAATATATATATTAAATAAAACCATTTCAAACACAGCATACTTTAAGTAAACCATATATCAATGACTTATATAAAATCATATATATATATATATATAGACTTAAGTATCAACAGACCAAAATCATAACTTGTGTATTCATATATACTTTCACAATCAATATATATATAAATAAGCAGCGAAAGCAACTATTAAAAGAAAACTATATATAATATATAACTACAAACACAACCGCACTTATATGTATAAACCGTAACTTATAAAATAATTTGTTTGAAACAAATAAAATTATCACTTACAAATCTTTATATATATAACAAACTGTATTATAAACAAAAGATATAACTAGGCGGAATATCTAACTAGGATATACATACATACAGAAAGAACCCGAAGGGGTTGATGGTGGCTCGACCCGAGCTCGGCAAAGGAGTTGCAGAATGATCTAAACGGTGAGCTTCGGTTCCAAGGCAGGGTCGGTTGCATGGAACCGCGTGGAGGAAGATGGAGGCTTGCGGTTTTAGGTGGCTCTCGGCCAAGGGACGTGGGGAAAGAGAAGACTGTGGCCGAGGTGTGAGGCGAGTGCTAGAGAGAAGGGAAAAAAACATTGCTGGGTGGATGCGGTCGGTCGATGGGAACGTGGTCAGCTGTTAGGGAGGTTGGTCGGAGCTGTTTGTGGGGCGTTACGTGGAGGCGTGATGCAGTTTGGTCGGAGAAGTGCTACTGGAAGGGCATGGCCGATGTGAGATCTGGTGGCCGAAGTGGTGGATGGTGAGGCGGCTTAGAGAGGGTGGAGTAGCTAGCGGACGCTCGGCCGGTTATTGTTCAGGGCGACGGAGCATTTGGTCGAGCGGCAATAGGAAGTAAATCGGGCCGCGTGAGGTGTTTCCAGGCAATGAAACCCAAATATGGGAGATGATATATATATTATTATGCATTATATATATATAATTTTTTTGTGAAGCTCTGTATAAAAATAGAAATAAGGAGGAGAGGAGATGGCGAAACAGCTCACAGGCTAAAGAAATGACAGTCAATGTTAGATATATCAACCTTTTTTTATATAATTACGTTTCTTGTTATCATGGCACAAAGATAAAAAGGAAGAGAGAGAATTCAAGAGACCCACACAATTATCCAACCTAGGGAAGAGCAGCAGCCTACCGTTGAATGGAGTAATTATATTAAAAGCAACGGGTACTCGTTTTATCCCAGGACACATGAAACGACAGAACCAAAAGATTAAGACGGTACCGATACGACACTGTTTTCCTTTGTTTCCGTCGTGTACCGGGCCTAAAAATGCAAAAATGAATATACTGCTGAGATCAGCACGACGAGACGATCAAAACGATATACAGATATCAGTGGTATGATTGAATTATAAAAATTCGAATTTTCTAATACGGAAAATGCAAGAAAAACGCTGAAAAATAAGATCGACGGAGCCAAAGATGTCCGAATTTGGAAAAACGACAAACTGACATCTTGCTCAGAAGATGGTTTAGAATTTTTCTATGTAAAAATATTTAGGTTCCGAAACATTTTATTTTCATTGCTTTTTAACTGATTAAATTGAAGTAAATTTACGCGCGAGATAAACTTTCATATTTTCGGACGAAAATTTACCAGTTGCTATGTTTAACTAAACGCATTCCAAATATCAAATTTATATTTCAAAATTTTATCGTTTAAAATTTCACAAAATTTTTAACTAGTTACGTTATTAAAACAGTTGAAATTTATGGGTCGTTACAAGAGCGTTCCGTAACTGCATCTATAAAGGACCACTTCGTAAGGCCTACAATACAGATGCTCCACTACTTACTATGAAAACGTAAATCGCGTCCGCACTAGTCTATACTAGTGCTCGGACATCCATAATGTACTACCCAGTGCGTACATTGAGGACTACATAATCGTTCTGTCTACTATCTGAATCCCGCCAACAAGGTCTACCTTGTACGGAACTCGGTCGGGGATTTTCTATATCTGTAAAGGACCGCTTCGTTAGGCCTACAATACATATATTCTAGTTGGTCTGTCCCTTTCTCATCGTGGCTATGGCCCCACGCAGCCACCCCTTAACTAATCGAAAGACTTCTAAAGAGTTAAGTGGGCGTGCCCTACTGCAAACAATCTAACATCCAATTAGCGGTTCCCTCCCCATCCAATGTCTCGATGGTGAAAAAATCATTGGCCTGTTGATTTAACTCTAGTCTTTCCCGTAATCGCTCTTGGTCTTGATGCTGGCCGATATCCGCATGCGACTATCCTTAAATTACTTGCAAGTACTGGACATACGAATACCCTACTCCGAACACCAAGCCCTTCTGACGGTCTACAAAGGTCCGCTTCGTTAGGCCTACAATGCAAATGCAGTCAAGGCATACTCTTTTGATGGAACACCTACAGACTTGCCTTCGGGGATGCAGCTTCATTAGGCCTACCCAAAGGGCCATCCTAGGGTATCCTCACGTCCCGTTGAAGTCTCGTACTTTTTTAAAGCCCAAAAATACTAAGTTGGACGTGCTTCTCCATTGCTGAAATCCTTGATGAACTGCTTCGTTAGGCGATTCATCCTTTGGGCTATTCCAAACGCATTTCGATTCTTTTATTAGACCCTAAGTCTAATATTTTAATCTGCGTTTAGTTTGCTTTCTTATTCTATTGGCTACTTATTTTAATTAATTAGCATATTCTTGCTCTCATCTCACTTCTAACTATTGTGAGATAACCATATGTCTAATAAGGAATGCTGTTAGTATGACCACATTCACTATCTTGCTTATTTAATATATAAATCCCCAAGTTCAATAAGGTAAGCCTCTTTTATTATTTCTACATTATTTGCTTATCAACTTAGTATAAGTTGTTTAAATAAGCTTCTATCATTATTCTCTACTATCATTGCTTACCAATTTATTATAAGTCTCACGATAAGCTTTTTTGTTCTTATTTCATAATTATAACCTATGTTATAATTCTACTTGTAATCGTTACTTTTTCTTCTTTTATAGTCCGTTATATAATTACAAGCGTTTCTTGTCTGCTCTAAACTGCCTTCTTTTATTATGATATAGAATTTTCTTTAATTATCTAATATTATACAATTCACTTATCATAATAGTTGCCTAGTTAAATAGCCTGCACAGTAAATGCAGACTTAGGCTCCTTAATTTTTTTATAGCCTCAAATTCTTACATTAATAATTTTCTTATTTCAAATCGTACTTTGCTTTATTGTCCGCTATTTTAGGAAGCAATTCTATTTTATTTGGTTGGTTATGAACACTATATAATCTATTTCCATATCTTAATATTGGATAATACTATAAATAATAATCCGTAACTGCAAGGTATCTCTTTTACTATTTTGGAGTAGTGTAAAATACAGCGGTTTCTCTATTCTACACTAACTCCCCCTTTTTATTTCTTTTATTCTAGCAGTTACATTTATCATTATCTTTTAAATATTAAGTTATGGAAATGTATCCTATTTTCTAAACCAACCAATTAATCTAATAATTACTCCCAAATTATTTTTCCCATTTTAATGCAATTTATTACGGTAATTCTATTATTTTACATCTAATTTACTTCATTTCAGTTTTCTTAATTATATAATCCATATTCGCGTTTAATCTATTCTAATCCATACGCGAAGAAAACAGAGGGGATAAAAGAAAACTGACGCTTGCATACAAATCCAAAACGTAGAAAAGATGTAAATAAGGCATAGAAAATAGTGTATAAATACTGATATTGTAAATAAACTGCAAGTTTTCTTATAGTTCAGCCTAATTTAATTAATATGAATAATTACTGAATAAAATTTTCTAAACGGGAATCTAACGATAATATATCTTAAACTTAAAAGATATATAAATAAATCCACTCACATGTCGTCCTTAGCTTCGCTTGTGCTCCGCTTGGCTCCGCAGTCCTTTTGGATCCCCTTCTTCCAAGGTGTATAATATTTTAATTTAGAATATCTTCTCCCTAGAAATTATTTTCTTTTTAGGGTTCAGCCTTAGGCAATGAACCCATGGGAGAAAATCTAATTGTGAGAAGATAGCTAGGCCTAGGGTCCTATTTATATTGAAGCTTGGGGATCTCAGACTGTCGAATTTTTGGATTGAACCTGGAGCCACCACGTCACAGGGTCGTTCGGAGACATAGGATTGAAGAACGTATGGCTGAGATCGCGCAAAAATGAGAAAAACACTTCATTGTACGTACCTGGACGAAAATTCATCCAGGTTGTACGTGGGTCGGTCGGGCGGTCGACCGCCCTTAGCCAGCGGTCGACCTTCTAGTCGCCCCATATCTGTGTTATTTTTTTTTCAGTTGGGTTACTTATTTTGTTTCATTCTTAACTTCTTCATATTGGTTCGGTTTTAGACAAGTTATATATGGAAACCGATCAGAAAATCGCCCTGGATGCAAAGGTACAAGTTCCGGAGCCATATTCCGATAATTCCAAAATTATTTATTTTCATTACTTATCGTTATACGTTACATTTTAACTATATAAAAATGCGGGGTGTTACAACTCCATAATCAACTTTGAAGTATCTCCTTTTCTCTTATTTCTAGTCCCAGCTTCTTTTGCAATTCCTCTTCTTCGTCTTTCATCACCGTAAGTAATTTCTTGTTTATTCATTTCATCGCGATATGCATGTCTTTAATTATCATGAAGCTAACTTTGTCCCTGTTTCTTGATTCTTTTTGGAACATTCACTAGTTTATATCTTTTTAAATATGACATACCGTTGAAGACAAAGCAATAGCACCTATTTTGGAGTTCCATTTGACAATATGTCCTTGTTGGATGTCTTTTAGTATGGCCTTGTAATTTGGTTGAACACTTTGAGGAATGCTTGCTCTATTCAATATGAATTCTGTCTAACTCGGCTCGTCATTTTTGCTTCTAACCTACTCCTAAGCTAATATGATAGTAAAACTATGCTAAGTTTGTTTCCAAGCCCAAATATCCTCATATTCTCATGTAATCTCCTATAAATAGTAGTACACACTCAATTTCATTTCCAGCTTGTGTTGTAGGAGAATTTAAATTTATGTTCCATTGATTCTTTTGAGTTATTTGACAAACTTGAAAGTCCCTTCCTCCATAAGATGAACATTTGTCCCAGGCAAGCCTATTTACAAAGTTTTTCCCTTTAAGCCATGGGTCAAACCAAACGATTGTTTTTTCTCCATTTGCTATTTTCCTTTCAATGTGCATTGCCAATTCACTTCTCGTTTTCAGTATTGCTTTTCAAGTGCCTGATTCATTGTATATATACTTATACACACACACATGTATACTAAAAATAAATTTTAATCAAGGCTTGGCCATTAGTGTATGTGTCTACACACATGTGTGTGTTTAAAAAAAATTAGTTTTTCAAAATAATATATATATATATATGTTTTATAGTTTAATTCAAAAGGATGTTTATATATATATCTGATTTATATTTATTAGATGCTAAATCTAATGTTATGTTATTTTACTGTAGTTTAGTTTTATTTTTAGTATATGTCGTGTTCGCATTCATAATGCAAACAAGACAATTTCACAAATTCGACATATTGATTTGTGGTATGCATAAATGAGTAGATGTCAATAAATAATCATTAGGATATATGGTTGTATGTGTAGTAAATTATGATGGGATAATAATTCAATTTAGGAAAGATCATACTTGAAGCCTAGATCTAATAATAATATTTGATGTATATTAATAAAATTGAAATTTAAACACAAAACTCTTTTTTTCAAAATCACTAAATATGACTTAGTGAAAAGTATGTTGTTCATGTAAAAAAAATTAAGTTCTTGTTCAAATTGATTTTTTTTAAATTTCCATTTTTAACCCGCTGTGATGCACTAGATCTAACAATAATATTGAAGCCTTCATTGTGTTCTAATAAATAATTAACCAACACATAGGGCAGTCGCTTGAGGAAATCATAAAGATGGGTGTCTAAGAAAAAGGAGTTTGACTAAGGAGAGGGTGAACGTTCTTATGAACGAAAAGCCTTAATGTTATTGCCTTGACCTGGCTCATCGCAGCGGTACCTTTTTTAGGGTATGCCCTAGTAGAAGGCTCGAAAGTGTTTTGTGCCTTTGGTTGGTTCAAATAAGCGTATTTGAATATTAAAATTAAATTTAAAATTGTTTTTAATTTAAAAAAATATGATAAATTTTATAAAATTTATAAAATGAAAATTTAAAATTGTTTTAAACTTAGATAAATATAAAGGTTATATTTAATATTAATTAAAGGGTACATATATATGTATGTATATGTATATATGTATGTATTTATGTATGTATGTATGTAACTTAATGAATTATAAGTGTTATAATAAATTTAAAATATATATTATATATATGAATAAAAGAGGGAGGTTAAAATGAATTAAAACCCACTTAGACTTAAGGGAGTATACATTGGATGTAGAGACATATGATGTCATGAGTTTGTACTTATCTCCCTTAAAATGTCGGTAATACTCAATAAACATCATTTGAAATTGTGAATTAAATATAAAATTTCTCTCTTTCATTTACAATATAAATATACTACTATACATACCTATGGTTGTTTAGTACCCTCAACCAGTAGAATATTTGTAGTGATGTTTATATTGTCGTCGGATAGGTAAGAATATTATGTAATTTATTAAGCACCCTTAAGGGTCACATAATAATCACCAATAAGCTATCACAAAATGATGGGGCTAGAGTATCTAATGTAATTTATGATTTTTTGAGCATCGTCAAGGTCATAAAGATGATTAGGAAGAAGAAAAAGTTTGGTTACAAGTTATATACCGATACAATTAGTAATGAGTTACTTACCGTTTATGAGACTACAATTTGTTAAGCACCCTGAAAATTGCAATAACATGGTAAATGAGTCCTAACACTCAGAGAAGGTTTATGACATTCTTGTATTTCTTTAAGGTTTTTGAGATAAGCATAATTCAGTGGGAGCCTTATTAGATAAATATAATAAAATAATATAATAAGTATAAAAAAATGCAATGTAATCTAATTTACCCTAATGAAATTGCATAAATAAATGGCAACTATGAAGCTATTTCTAGAAAATAACCCTCTAACCAATTGAGAACTACAAAGATTGGTTAAGAAATATAATATGTGCACTCACCAATGAAAAACTCTAGTACATGGTCTCCAATAAGCCTATGGCTAAACTCGACAAAATGCTACACCTAAACAGCTTAAATCCTACGAGTCTTAATCGTTGGACTGTGAACTTGCTCAACGCCACGTGTTGTCAACTATGAGCATCGAGCTTTAAAGGCAGCATAGGAATATGGATGTTGGACCCTTACTCCAACACTTACAAGAGCTATATGGTGAGAAATCTTGTACCGCAAGGTATAAGATTTTATGTAAATTATTCCATGGGAAGATGAGAAAGGGCACTCCTATCTAAGATCATGTACTCAATATGATTGGGTACATAGAGGGACTCATAGAGTTGGGAACAACTCTTGACACTAACCTACATTCCTATTTAATGCTTAGATCACTGACTCAGCGGTTTGATCCATTCATATTTAATTTTAGTTTGAATTCGTTGAAGTGTACTATCGTAGAACTCCTTAACATTTTAGTATGTTCATGAAAGAACCGAGTGTGGTGGTTGCTATCAAAGGAGCTTCTTCCTCGAATAGTTCAAAGAAGAGAAAGCATTGGTTGAAGGGTGGTAAAGGTTAGGCTAAGGCCTATTAAGAGAAGAATGAATGTAATTTTTTCTCTAAGAAGAGACATTGAAAGAAACTGGTCGAATTACCTGTAAACGCTCAAGGGGAAGAAAATGATTCCACTTCTGAAGGTATTTTCTTATAGAAAATTGTCTTTCTATAAGCTTTTAAGATTTAGATATCAGATCTAGAACTCATACCTATAATTCGTAACAGAGACATAGAAGCAAGAGGACTATAGCAAGAGGGAGTAAGGAATTCCAAGTTGCAAATGGAGTTACAGTAGCCGACATCGTAGTAGGAGATTACCATATAAAGCTTGCTAGTGGACTTGATATAACTATATAATTGCTATTATGTACCGAACTTTATTAGTGGAATAATTTATGTTTCCCATTTGATTGAAAATGGATATTGTTTTATTTGTAATGATGGTATTATGAATACTGGTTATGACAATAAAACTATTTGCTTTGGTACTTTAAATAATGCAATTTATGTACTTAATCGTAATCATGTATTTGATATTAAAAATAATAATGCGCCTAAGGTAAATGATAGCTACCTTTGGAATTATAGACTAGGCCATATAAGTAAGAAACAATTGAATGAGTTAAGAATCCAATGGTTTCTACAATCATTTGATTCTGAATCATTTGATACTTGTACATCGCGTCTTAAAGGTAAAATGGTTAAACACTCATTCAGTGGGAGCAACAATAGAGTTAATAAACTCTTAGGACTAATACTACTTATTATGTGGTTTGATGTCTACAACTACCAAAGGTGGAACTTCCGACTTTGTTATGTTTGCTGATGATTTATCAAGATATGAACATGTATCTTATAAAACACAAATTAAAGGTCTATGATAAATTCATAGAATATAAGGCTGAAGTTGAAAACCTGACAAATAAGAAAATCAAAATACTTCAATTGAATCGATGTGATGAGTACATTGGATATGAGCTCAACGAGTACCTAAGAGAGAATACGATTCTCTCTCAAGTCACACCTCCCCTACACTTCTAAATATAATGGTGTTTAAGAAAGGATGAACCAAACTTTGTTGAACATGGTTTAATCGATGATGTGTGATATTGAGTTTTCTCTTTCCTTTTGGGGATCTACACTAGAAACCATAACATATATGTCGAATTCCATATCATCTAAATTTGTGCCTAATATCCCATATAAGTTGTGGGCTGGTAAGAAACCCAACACTAATTACCTTAATGTATGAGGTTGCCTAGCTTATGTTAAGAACGTAAATCCCGGTAAACTTGAGATAAGCTGGTTTTATATAAGTTTATAGGGTATTCAAAAAATTCTCATGGATACATATTCTATCATACCGAGGAATAAAAGGTGTGTGTAAAGATATGTCACTTTTTGGAAAAGGAATTTTCCCATGAAAAATTAATGGTAATAAGATGGACTTATATGAGGTCCTAGAAACTTCCGTAGAAACTGATTTTTTAAATAGTAATTCAACACCCATATAAGATACACAACATATTAGTAGGTCTAATGGGTAATGTTGCACGCCAGAGAGATATTACGAGTTTCCTATTGATGGCATGAATGTAGATTCTCACATACCAATAAGCCTTGGAGAGTAAAATCTCTACTTTATGGCTTGATGCGATGAAATGCAAAATGGATTTCTCGTACATAAACAAAGTTTGGACTTTGGAAAAGGTTGATGCATATGAAAAGGTTGAGACCTATATAGCAAGATTGGGGGCAAAAGGTTTCCCTCAAATTCATGGTGTTGATTATGTCGAAACATTTTCTCCAGTCACCTTGGTTAAATCAATTCAGACTCTACTTGCAGTCATTGCTTATTATGACTGTGAAATATGGTAGATGAACATCAATTTTAAATGGTGATTTAGAAGAGACTATTTATATGTCACAACCAGATTGTTCCAAAGTCAATGGGAGTTTTGACAAGGCATATACACCCATAAGATCAATTTATGGTCTTAAGCAACCATCTATGGATGAGGAAAGAAAGCACATGATTAAGATTCCTTATGCATCGGTAATATGATACAACATGTATCCTATGATGCGTACTAGGCCGAATGTTGCTTTTTCATTAGGTGCAGTTAGTCGATATCAACCAAATCTGGGAGAATAACATTGGTTGACAGTTAAGGTCATCCTTAAGTATTTAATAAATACCAAGGATCTGTTTCTTATATATGGAAGTAATGATGTCCTTATGAAGGGGTATCAAACTCAAGTTTTCAAAATACCGTCCATAATAGTAAATCAGTCTCGGAATTCTTCTTTACTCTTAACGGCAAGGCCGTTAGTTGTAAAAGTTCCAAACAAGAAGTTATGGTTAGTTCAACCATGGAGGCTGAATACATCACTTTGAATGATGCCACAGAAGAAGCAGTATGGATGCACAAATTCTAAGGAGTTAGGAGTGATTCCATGCATTGAAGGTTTGATGGAGATGTATTATGATAATAATGCAGCAATACAAATTACCAAGGAACCTCAAGCTCTCAAGAAGTCGAGACACATCCTCCACAAGTTCCATATGATAAGGTTGTTTATCACCGATGAAGAGATCGTAATCGAAAGAGTAGATACTAAAGATAACATCCCAGATTCATTAACTAAGGCCCTTTCTTAGTCAAATTTAGGCAAATTAATCAAAGGTATGGCATGAGGCACCATAATTGGCCCCAAGTTCAAGTGGGAGATTGACAGAGTTTAGGGCGTGCCTTAGAGGCAATTATGTAATTTATTTGTAACTTAACTCTTATAAGACAACTTTGTTCGAAATAAAGTATGCTTTTGGTTTTATTTTTCTATTATATATATCATTATATTAGATATAAGTAATGTTTTCTCAACATTAGATATTTATAGATAGAAAATTCCTAGGAGAATTATTTGATCGGTTGTAATTGCAAAAATTTTCATAACCATGAGTATTAAATCGATATTCAAGTACTTACTTCCTAAATGTTCCTAGTCAAGATGCATTGAGAAAAGGATATTAATACGTCTATTGAGACGAATGTATGTAACGCTCTTTATATGTTGGATGATAAATTACCCATGACCATCAGAGAGCACCAAGGAGTTACATACTTGTGGTTATTCAATCACATGATGACTTAATGAGAGTCTACTATAGGTTAATACAACTAAGTAAAAATAGAGGATCTCATGTAACAATGTATATTAATCTTCATACTTGTGGGTACTATGGATCTTAAGTAATTAGACTATTCTTTGATTATGGTAAATAATATGACATAGCAATCATGTTATAGCCAAAGTCGGGTATACGTTGAACTACTTGTAGTGAAACACTGCCCAAGAGAGGATTCGTCTCCTTCATTGTAGAAGTCAGTATCATCGTAATCGATATTCAACTTAAAGTTAAAATCTCTTGCCAAAGTAAATTGGTTAATCCATAAAGTTTATCGGATTGAAATAAGAGCTTAATGTAGTCTACGCAATTAACTATATATATTATTACAGTTTTTTTACCATTGACCAAACTTGAGATATCTAAGTAATATGGTGATGAAGAAAAGAATTCGTGCTTAAAATATGGTTACAAGTTGTAGCTTAATGTTGATTAAAAATTGGATTTCGTTTAAATGATCTATAAGCGACTAAGTTTAGCCCAATACTTTTGTTTGCATCAAAAATTGGCATAAACACCCGATAGATTATATATAGAAAAATAAACGAAGAAATTAAAATTAAAACATAGGAAACAAGTAGAAAACAAGTAAAAAACAATAACAAACGGATTTACAGTGGTTAGGAGTTAAATGCCTACGTTCACTTTGATGAAATTGCTTTATTAATCACTCGAATTTTTGAGTACAAGAGGGATCTTATCGGAATTCATAATTACAATGGAGTCCATGAAAACAACAACATAAAGATCGTGCAAATGAGTTATGAACCCTGTATTTATAGGCATTGACGACCGAATATCTTTCTGAAAATTCGCCAGCAGAATCTCCAGAAGTTGACGAGGTCAACTAGGAAATTTCGAAGCCCAATTCCAAATATCTAGCGAACAAGGCCGATCGGTCTTCCTGGACACGTGGCGATCTACGATCGGTCAGATGGGTCTCCCTTTATGCTAGCTTCATGTTTACAAAGTTGTTTGCATAGTTGCTTTCAGATTTTAAGGGATATCGATCGATTCCGGTTAAGTTGAACTGCTGATCCAAGTTGTTCATAGCCATAGCGATCCGATTTGATCCCCTACCTAGGGGAAGCACTATTCTATAATTAGAACGTTCTGTAGAGTCTATCTCTTGGGTTCGATTGATCGTTTCTTCGTATTATCGTCTGTGATTGATCTCTGGACTCTGTGATCATCTCTCTAAACTACTTTCCTTGTCTATCATCGAGTCTAACTTATCCAATCGGTCTTAATAGAGCCAGGCCAAAAGGCCGGATAACACTTGCCCTCCAAGTTCGTCATGTTTCGAACATGACGTGCTTTGAATCGAAGTAAGTTAGAATCGCTAGGAAGAATTCCATTTAATTTCCTAAATAGTCGTTATCCTTCCGTTGAATTGTATTTCCGAAGAGCCGTATCTCTCTCTGTTCCTCATGATGCTTGGTTAATGTTTGTCGTATATAAATCCAAAGCGTAATCCTTAGTCTTTGTCTATGTTCGGTTCCATTGAGCTTACTGATTGAGTTAGAAGGCTTTGATGATCTGTAGCGACATCTTTTCTGCAAAATCCAGGTAATAATTCAATCTCTGTCAATTCAAAAAATTATGGACCTAGTCAATTTTCGAGTTCAAGTAGTGTGGGCCGCATAGGCATATAAGTTATGGACTTAGCTTCCTTACCTCACTATCTCATTTATCTAAACGAACCGATCTGATCCCTAGACTTCCTTCACGTCTGCCATTGCTAAACTTGAGATTTACCCCCACAAATCATAAATTTCCTCCAACTTGAACTTCCATCCTCCCTAAACCATTCGCCATTACCTTTAAGTGATCCGTCACCCTCACTAGTTCCATTTCGTTACCTAACCTTGATGTCTCCAAGTCGAACCAAACCCGACTCCTGTTCTCGTGTTTATACTCAATTTCACGTATATAGGTGTGTTTCATTTCAATTGTATATGTTTGGGATTGTGTGACAAGGCAATAAGGATTTTCCACGTCGGTGGATTTAAAACTAGGGTTCGATAGTGTGATGAAGATGATGACGTATTGGGGACGAAGTTAAAACATGGGATCATTGACAGTGTGGTAAAGGAATCGGTGTGGATGGAATGAGGCGATCTGTCATGATTTGAAGTGGAGTGAAGTGAAAAGAGGCGATCGGTGATGGGGTTTGGTTGCAAGCGTATAGGATAAAAGGAAGTGGAATGATGGAATTTTAAGGATCGATCGATTTGTTTACGTGGAGGGATCGATGTGATTGGATTTGAGAGATCGATTATTGGCAAATGGAGTTCAAAATGGTCTATGCCATCGCTACCTAGGTGAGGGATTGGGTACGATCCCCCTGCTTAGGGAGACTTAGGCGATTTTCAACCTTGTTCGAGCACACTTGAACTTTGAGACTTGATCACATAAACTTGTATGCATGAATGAACACAAACCCTTCCATAAGAGCACGAACATGTAAACAAACCCGGACATAAACTTTTTTATATCCAATATTGGACTTGAACTTAAACACTTGATCTTCGAGATGGCTCGACCATGATCTTAGCACTTTGACTTGAATACCAATGCATATGAATTAGAATGTGAATGTTTGGACTTTGCATTTGAACTTATATGACTTGAATCATCGGAAACCAAAGTCGCACACATTTGAATATGACTTGAATTTGAACATATAGTCTCGAATGAACTTGGATGCAAATTTCATACTCCAGTATGCCGATGACTGATCCTGTATCTTAGATAAAATCCACAATATTTGATGTGAAAACCAGTTGGGACGGTCAGCGATGATGGTCACTCCGGTCGAATCCCAGAGTCTCGTCATAACTATCATTTTAATTCTGAACTGTCTATCTCTGCACTACATGACACTGCACCACACCGCACTAGTTTACACTTAGCACGGAGGGAGCATGTTAATTTTTCTAATGTCTGCTGAGTTTGATAGCTATGGGTTCTAGACGCTCGAAGCGTTTAACTGCTATGGGAACTGAACAAACTACTTCTCATGACAATTCTGATGCTGAGTCAAGTTCTGCATCAATATCCGCTCGTAACTCTCCAAGCCATCAATCCAAACAACTTAAAAGTTCTCAATAGGTGCCAGAAATTCCTTCGAACTTATGAGCAAAGATTGAGCCGGCTCCTGACACTCTAGAAGATGCCATATTTTTGAATGATCCGAAGGATTTAGTGGCTTCAAAGGTCGATGGGGCCTCTCTTTGCAGGCAATGCATTAAACATGGGATTTTGTACGCGGATGTGTGAGTTCCATCTCGTAACGATAGGGTTCACTTGCCCCCTCGGAGGGGTATACTGCATGTAACAAGTTTATGTGCTGGGATGGTTGCGTTCTGCCTTCAAATCCCTTCATTCAGAAAATGTTGCATTATTTAAGATTGGTGCCAGCTCAGCTGCATCTGAACAACTATGCGTTTCTACACTGCACGTACATGATATTACTTGAATTCTTGTATCACGAGCTGACCCCAAAAGATGTTAGATTCATTTACAACCTCAAACATCGAAAGGGAAGCCTCTCGTACACTTTCCTTGAATCAGTCACAAACTGCCAGGTCGTAACAGGCGCTTGGAACAAGCTGAGCGCTTTTAAGAATAAATGGTTCTACGTGCGCTGCCCACCTAGTTTTGCAGAACGATGGTTGGAAGGACATAAATGTTGTTTCAAAATTAACCTGAAGTGCTTTTATTCAAGCCGTATCTTAGGTTAACCAGTTTTTTTATTGAACATTGCAGGTAACCATTCACGTGCCATCAATGACATATACTCGGAGGTGGTTTCAGCTCTCAAAAACATACCGGTAGCGAATAGAGACATCAGATCTCTTCTCATCGATGAGTGCCTTTTTGTCTTCGGCTTACTAAAAGAAGGCCATAGAACGAGACTGCTTAGAAACACTAAGGAGGAAGTTGTAGAGATAAGAGGTTTCATTGGGGAAGGAGGTAACGAAGCTGATCCTGTCGTGCCCCCAATCGAAGGGGCTCAAGGAGTCACCGAGGAAGCCAAGGTGATGGGCAATGCTAATGAGCCCAGTCGTGACATTGTGAGCCTAAGCCATGAGCCTGCGATCGGATACTCCTAAGGCCCACAACTCCCCACCTCAGAGAAGATAAAGTGAAAAAGGCTCGTTTATAAGCTTCGCAGAGAGCTGTCTCCAAGAAACCAAGTCAACCTCTGCTGCTATAGATCAATTCAGTCTTTGCGTCTTGAAAATCTATTTAAGGGGTTGCTGGACATCCTACTCCTGGACGAGGTCGGAAACTATGACTTTGCCAATTTAAGCCTTGGGGGTTCTGAATCTCTTATTCGATTTGGTGTTGACATTCCTTCTACTAGCATGGGAGAGATTATTCTAACGAGCAAAGCTCCAGTAACTGGTCCATTGGAGGGGGCACTAGGACACTAACGATCACGTGCACCACACCGTATGACACTTATTCACCTTTAACTCCAGTAATTATTATACACTTTCCTTTTCTTGCAGGCTCGATGGGACGCCCTCGTAACTATGATAGCTTTAAAAGATCAGCATATTCCCAGCCGTCTTATTTTGGGCCGGGTCGAGGTTCGGACCATGGTTGAGACAGAGAAGGGCATGAAGGACGAGAAGACCGAGACCAAAGCTATCAATCCAAGGACTCGTCATCCAAGTATAAGTCAAAATCTCAATCTTCTCACGGCAAGGGTGCCGATCAACGCCCCACTATGCATAGTGGTAGCAAGTCGCTATCTCATGCTCCAATTTTGGCTATTGCGCCTAAGCAATAATCGGGTTCTTCCAGCGCCTGTCGATCTTTGGAATGCCAGTCCAGCACAGAAGGTCCTGGTACTTCATCCCTCAAGCATGATAGACCAGCGCTCTCATCCCCGACTACTCTTAATGCAACTACTGCTGAGAAGATGGTTGACCTCAAGGCCATATTTCCTAAGTTGTGCTTTGACGAGTTCAAATTTGTCCCCCCTTTGCGTTCAATTCCTCCAGAGGCCAAGGATACAGTGCTCTCTTATGTTAATGATGTATATGTCCAAAACAATACAACCCTCCATGTTGCTGAGAGGATTTATTAAGTGTCGATGGAAAGGAAACATGAAATTGATCGCTTAACTCTTGAGGCGATCCATGACAAAGACATCATCAAGTATTTGGACGAGGAGGTCAAGCAGTTGGGTACGAAGCTGGTCGCTGCTGAACTGGACACTACCGTTCATCGCAGCGGTACTTTAACCTTTGAGAAAGACATCTTACAGAAGGAGAAGAATGTGCTGAATAAAGACAATAATGTTTTGGCCCTTCGTATTAAACAGCTTGAGGAAGTGCTTGAGAAGGAAAAGCAGTAGAAGCTTGAGGCTCAGCCGGAGTCTCAACGATACCGCGAGGGGATTGTCAAGGCTCACGAAGCTAAAATAGAGGCCAACAATCAGCTTGCACAGATAGAGGCCCTCAAGGAAGAGGCTAGGTAGGCGGGTCAGACAGAAATAAAGGACGAGTTCGATACATTGTTGATATATTACAATGCATGTGTTCTCATGAATCGCAACCTCTACTTCGATGGCGTGGGGTATCCCGAGTCTCTTGTCGAAGCCTGGGTCCATATTGTAGATCCAAAAAAGAAGTCCCTCAGTGGTGCTTATGTGGGTAAAGAGCAGCTCATGCGTGAAATCTTGTGTGATGAAGAGCCCGATGAACTCAGGGCTGCTCAGCATAGTTTACTCAGTGATCCAACTATCACTAGAAATGGGAAAGATGGTGGGGAAGCATCGGGATCTAGTTCCCAGGACATTCTACTACTCAAGCAATTGGCGCTTCAATTTCTCATGCCCCGGAAAAGGATGCGGGCTATGATCCCGATCATCTTGGTATGCATAAACATTCTGAGCTATCTCCGATTTTGGTAGGCTGCACTCCAGCTATGACCGAAGGCCAATCTAGTAAAGATATATCTCTTACTTCTCCGATGTTCGAGAAGGTTTACATCTCGCGCTCAATAGTCATGGGCATATCCATTGGTCTTAATGAGATTGCAGGTCCGTTTGCATCTGTCTATGCTCCCGATGATAATGTTTTCCTAAGAAAGCAGGCGTAGACTGCGGGGTCTACCACGGCTGTCACTATACAGGTGGCTCCTACCAATCAACCCATTGAGACTTTCGGCTTGGATGCTGATGTCATAGGGGATTTGAATGAAGAAAAGACTGATGACCAATAGGGCCAGGATGAAATAGAGGACATCGTAGTGACCCATGCCACAAAACACACTGGTGAACTTAGCATGAACGAGTGCATTGAAAATGAGGAGTTGGATCTGCAAGCCGAGAAGGAGAGTGCCGAAGTGGATATTACTCCACTCCAAGCTTTACTGCGAGGCGACATTACTCCTAAAGAGGTTGATCCTTCCGTATCCTAAAGTGAGACTGCTTCTGTCTTTGAAATAATTTCTCCTAAGGGTGGCAAGGGGAAAAAATGGTCAAATAGGAGAGGACGAGGTGGTAGCTCCAGAGAATCCACCCCGAAGAAGCCCAAAAAAAGGGAGAAACAGCTGTTGAATCGGCTTGGGTAGTCTGTAGCTAGGTAGTTAATTTCTTTTTATTAGCCGAAGTTATGCAGGTATGGCCCCTCATTTTTTGTTTTTGGTTTCCGAAATAAACTTGTACTTACCATCCAAGTTTTAGTATGTGAATAAAGATTCTTTCCTTTCTGTTCATCTTTTGTACAAAATTTGTCGAAGTGTTCGAGCTATTACGTTGCCCATTCAATATACTTGTATTCATTGCTCGTTGTTCAAGTTGCAATGTATTTCAGTTGCCTATTGCTTCCGGTGTCGATCCAACAAATCCATCTCAAGGCCTTCTTTTGGTCGCGGCCTTAAGTCGTATTAAACACTAGGTGCGAGCTATAATGTTACGCTGCCGTGTTCAACGGCTAAGTGATTATACTCCTGTCCCCAGTCTTAGGTTGGCGGAGTGAGTTCATGGACGGTCAGGTCCTATCCATGACGAGTTTATACTCCTCTTGTCGGGTTCAGGCCAGAGTTGGAAAATGAGTGGTCGAATCACACTCATTCGTACTTTTATCCACACTCTAGGGATCAGAGTTAGTCGATGGACGGTCAATCACACCCGTTTGATGTTCATAATCCAGCCCACACTTTGGAGATTGAAGGATTTCTGGGAAATGATCGAATCACACTTCCTTTGATTAATTCCCTTGTCCCCGAGTCCGGAACAAAAGTCGAAGAGTGGTTGGTCGTATCATGATCACTTTTACTTCACATTCCTCCCATCGAATCAAGAGACGGAGTTAGTTAATAGGTGGTCGAGTCACACCCGTTCATTGCCTTATACTCAGCCCATCAGATGTAGGCGAGAGTTAATGGATGAACGGTCGAGTCACGTTCATTTTTTTAATTCGATTATGGACCCGATTACTTGGTTGGCACAAAACTTGGGCACTTGTTGGTTTATATTATGCGTATGTGGATGTAAGCTGGTCGTGTATCACAACTATTATATTATGCATAAACAATTCATAGATATGGAAGGAACTTAAGATTTTATTGCAAACCGAAAAAGAAGCGGCATAATCTGTCTTATTACATGGCTTTGAATTCAACTGCAAATGCAAAGTCTAAATGAAATACAACTGAATGAAACATAACTAAGTGAAATAGAATCTTAAATGCTCGCTATTCCATGCTCTAGGAAGTGTGATGCCATCGACATTTGTTAGCTTGAAAGTTCCATCTCTAAGCTTCTGATTGATGACATATGGTCCTTCCCATCTCGGACCCATGTTTGTGGGACTAGGAAAGATCCATCTCAGGACAAGATCACCAATTTCAAAGGTCCTAGGCCGGACTTTAACATTATTGTACCGGGCGACTTGGTGTCGGTATGCAGCTGCCCTCAACTCAGCTTCTTCATGCTTTTCATCAACCATGTCTAGAGATTCCAAAAGGAGATCTTGTTAGTTCTGGGGTCATAGTAAGTCACTAAATGAAAAGGGACTTTAAGTTAAATAGGAATCACGGCTTCGGAGCCGTAAGCAAGGGCGAATGGAGTATGGCGAGGCGTGGACTTGTGGGTAATCTGTATGTCCATAATGTTGACAGGAGTTCGTCAGCCCACTTTCCTCTACCCTTTTCCAACACTTCTTCAGAATGGACTTTATGATTTTGTAATGGAATTTATGATTTTGTTGACAGCTTTGACCTATCCATTAGCTTGAGGGTGAGCAACTACCATAAATCTTTTCTCGATATGATGTCGACGACAGAAGTCTTTGAACTCAATGCTATCAAATTGGGTCCCATTGTCCGTTATGATTGTTCGGTGGAGGCCAAAATGATAGATGATGTTTCGAATAACAAAATTGACTACTTTCTTTGTTGTGATTGTATCCAAAGGTTCGGCTTCAGCCCATTTAATAAAGTAATCAACTGCTATAATGGCGTACTTCATGCCACCTGTAGAAATCGGCAAGGAGTCGATAATGTCAATACCTTAAGTTGAAAATGGCCATGGACTGACCATCTGATTGATTTCCGTCGACGGGGCACTCATAATTTTATGCAAACATTTGGCACTTATCAATTGCATCTATATTAATAGTGGGCTAGAAATAACCATAGTGGAGTACCTTCTTCACTAGGGTTTGCCCCCCGGTGCGATCGCTACATTCTCCTTCATGGATTTCTCTTAATACTCGCTTGATTTCATCGTTGGCGATACACCAAAGCAGGAGGACGGAGAAACCCTTCTTGTACATGACTCCTTCTTGAAGGATGCATCATGAAGCTCAACGAACGATCTGTCATTTTTCATTCCTCCGTTTGGGAAGGACTCCCCTTTGTAAATAATCTTTAATCAGAGTCATCCATGGTTCCTTTTCAGGCTCTGTTTCTATGACGCAATCAATCTCCATCTACTCAATGCTCGAGCATTGAGAACTTCAACTGGGACAAAGCCCATTTATTATGCATCATTGCAACTGGCTAACTTCGCCAATGAGTCGGTTTCTAATTTTGTTCTACGGGGATGTGTGTAATGGTGTAATGCTCGAAATCGGTTTGCAGTTCTTGGACTCAGTTGAGATAAGGAGCAAGTTGCACTCCTTTGGTTTGGTATTCTCTCCTGATTTGGTTTACTACTAACTGGGAATCACAAAAAATTCAAAGCTTTTACTCCCAATTCTCTAGCCAGTTTAAGCCCAACGATCAAGGCTTCATATTCAACTTCGTTGTTTGTTGCAGGGAAGTCAAGTTTTAGGGCGTAGCAGATCGAGCGTTCCTCAGGGGTTACTAGTATGACTGTGGCGCCAGAACACCGATCGTTGGATGCTCCATCTATGTACATCTTCCATTGGATGGAAAGTTCTTCACTGCTCTTCGGAGAGTCACCTTGCACAATGAATCGAGCTATGAAGTCCGCCAGTGCTTGTCCCTGGATGGCTCTCCGATGAAGATAGGTGATATCGAACTGGCTTAATTCGATGTTCCATTTAAGAAACCTTCCATATGTCTCAGGTCGATGTAGGACCTGTCGTAATGGTTGGTCGGTGAAGATATTGATGGGATCAGTCTGGAAATAAGGGCGGAGCTTCCTCGATGCAATCAACTGGAAATATGCGAGCTTCTCTAGTTTTGGATAGTTCCTTTCAGCACCTGTCAACTGCTTGTTAGCATAATACACTGGCATCTGGATTCGATTCCCTTCGCGTAGCAGTGCGGTACTTATGGCATGTACCGACACTGCCAAGTTAATATACAAGTCCTTATGAACCAATGGCTTGAATAGGATGGGAGGTCTCTCTAAGTGATGTACCAGAGCTTGAAATGCATCAGCACAATCCTACGTCCATTCAAAGTTTCTCTTCCCTCTTCTAATAATGTCGAATAAAGGAATGCATTTGTCGGTGGCTCTGGAGATGAACTAGCTCAGGGCGGCGTCCTTTCTAATAAGGCTCTACACCTACTTAATTGTCTTCGGCACTCGGATATATCTAATTGCCCGAATCTTCTCGAGATTAGATTCAATTCCACGAGATTTAACAATGAAACCCAAGAATTTCCCTCAACACAATGCCAAAAGAGCATTTCAAGGGATTAAGTTTCATTCCATATTTCTAGAGAACACTGAACATCTCCGCCAAGTCGTCGATGTGGTCGTTTGATCACTGTGACTTCACAAGCATATCATCCACGTATACTTCCATTGATCGCCCGATATGATCTTTGAACATCCGATTGACTAGTCTCTGATAAGTTGCTCTAGCGTTCTTTAGTCCAAAAGGAATCACAACATAGCATTATAATCCCAGGTCAGTAATGAAGTTGGTGTGTTCTTGGTCAGGGATGTGCATCGGGATCTTATTGTATCTGGAGTACGCATCCATGAACGAAAGCACTTCGTGTCTAGTGGTCGAGTCTACCAGCTGATCGATCCTCGAAAGTGGAAAGATGTCTTTCAGGCATGCCTTGTTTAGGTCTGAGTAGTCAATGCATGTTCGCCACTTTCCATTAGCTTTTCTCACAAGAACTGGATTAGGTACCCATTTTGGATAGAGGGCATCATGGATAAACCCATTATTCTTGAGTTTATCCACCTCCTCTTTGAGTGCAGCAGATCTCTCTAGATCCATGTCGCGTTGTTTTTGTATCACCAGGACATGCCTCGGGTCAATATTTAATGCATGGCTCGTGATAGTCGACGCAATCCCATACATGTCAGAATGAGTCCAAGCGAACGCATCAAGATTCACTCAGAGAAAGCCAGTTATCTTCTTCGTCATCGTTGCATTGAGCCATGATCCGATCTTCAAGATTCGTGATGGGTCGTCGTGGCTAACCGTGATGTCAATTGTCAGCTCAACGGGTGCAGCCTTGGTTTCTTTGGGCTCCTCTTCTTCATCTCTCGGATCTATATTTTTTTAGAACTAACTACAGTGCCCGAGCTAAAGGCCCGGATGCTGATTGCTAAGCTTCATTAGTTTTGATACAGAAAGGCATATCCACATCCTTTCCTTTCTGACTTACTGAGTGTCTCTTAACTCAGCCACAAAACAGGCACGTTTAGTCGCCTGATCTACATGGATAATTTCCATGCCATTCTCTGTTTGGAATTTTAGCGTTAAGCACCAAGGGGAAATAACTGCCCTGAATTCAGCAAGGGTTGGTCGGCCCAGAAAATCATTGTACGGAGAGTTCACATCCATTACAACAAACGGCAGCACCCGCACTCTCCTTCGGCTACCGTCTCCTAACTCTACCAGTAGCTCGACATTGCTTACCGCTTCAGTTGCAATACCATTAAAGCCATGAATACGGGCTTTGCACGGTTTCAGATCTTTGGCTTCCAGTAACATCTGGTCGTATGCCTTCTTGAAAATGATATTCACAGAACTTCCACAATCGATGATAATCTTTCTTACCAAGGCGGCACCGATCATGATTGAGATCACCATTGGGTCAATCATAGGGGCCTCCACCTTGTTATATCTTTACTTAGAAACACGATATCATCTGCCATAGTTCACTGCTGCTTTACTGGAGCACCATCCTCCATGTTCGAGTAACATTCAATGTCAACATGTCGGATAGCGTTTATGTATGCTCCATTTCATTCCAGCTTTTGTCGGCCGGATGTCGTACTCCAACAATGGTATTAATAACTAATCTCCATGCTGTCCGCCTAGGTTCCTCAGCACTGAGCGGAGCTTGTCCTTGATTGGGGTCGGATGTCCCTTATCTACCATCCTGCGCGGCTTTAACAAACTGCTACAACTTTCTTTCTCGAATTAACTTCTCAATAACATCACGGAGGTGGTGACACTCATTCGTGATATGTCCATAACTCTCATGAAATCTATAGTATTTTCTAGTCTGTCTCTGCTTTTCTGTTGGTTCCTTCAGAGCTGGTTTCTTATACTGCATAGTGTTACAAATCGATAATTAAACATTCTTTAGCGATGTATTCAATGGCATGTATGTATCAAACGATGGGATCCTTAGCTTCCCTCTCCCGGAATCCCATCTCCGCCCGCGATTTCTATCACTGCCTATCTTCTGCTCATTTGGTTTGTTCTGAACATGGATTTGAACATTTCCAATACTATCACAAACTGCTTTACTACTATATTACTTTGTACTCCCTCGGCGCTTGGTCCTACAACATCTCTCTTCCTGGTTTTCTTTGTTTTCCGCTTTCTCATAAATTGAGCCGCCTTTGCAAAGAAACGATCCAATGTAGAAGGAGGCTTTCTTGCTAACCAATCGCTAAACTTGGAATCGAGGTCGACTCCCCTAATCAGTGCCACAAGTATTGCATCATCATTCGAATTACTGACTTCTATAACAGCTGTATTAAACCTTTCAAGAAAATCTTTCAATGACTCCCCAATGCCTGGACCAAGCTGGAGAGTGTCATTACATCCTTTGAGCAAGTCATATGCATGCGGAACTTCTCTAGGAACT
The DNA here is from genome assembly GCA_030737815.1 of Allium fistulosum. Taxonomy (NCBI): domain Eukaryota; kingdom Viridiplantae; phylum Streptophyta; class Magnoliopsida; order Asparagales; family Amaryllidaceae; genus Allium; species Allium fistulosum. Next base: position 1,294,047,346 of record CM060902.1, read on the forward strand.
TCTTTTCTAACTCATCAAATGAAGAGATTGATCGTGGTGGTAGCTTGGTGAACCACATGGTCCCAACATCTTCTAGAAAAATGGAAAAACACCCACACTTGACTTCATCAGTGGCTCGAACGGAGTCCATGTTCCATTCATACTTCAAGAGATGCTGCCTAGGGTCGGTTTTTCTTGCATAAGTAGGCATCGTAGGCATATGGAACCTCCATAGATATTCTGCATGTAGAATGTTGCCGGTGAATGGAGTATGACATCTGGAAAATCCCCAATCATTGTTGGTTAAGCCCTAACTTTCTTTCACTAGCTGCCTCACCATAGTTGTTAAGTCTGGTGTTTGGAAAGTTGGTGCAAGGCAGTAGTCGTGCCTACCTCACGTGAATGACCTGATCCATGCCTTCGGCCAGTGCCACATTGCCTTGGCTCCTCTTGATTTTGATCCATTTCCTGAGTAGCAGTTCTATCATCGTCCGTCAACTGTGGTTCAACCACATTTGCCTGAGCTCGAGCACTTTAACGCGGCACCTCCAGAGTAAGCTCCTCTACCTGCATACTGACCCCCCCCCCGAGGGTTCATTGTCGATCCCCTTGGGGGGTTCAGCACCGATCGGTGTTGATCGGCCATGGCCCATCGCCTGATCCAAATCTGATATTACAGGTGTGTATGCATCCATTTTGTGGCATCTGCTTCGGTGATGGTCATTATATGAGGAGAAATTTTCCAATCTTGAATATGGAGTCGGCTCTCTCCTAGTCTTTCTACGCTGATCTTTCAACTGGATCATCAGGTCGATGTTAGCCTGGATTTGCAGATTGATATATTGACGGCTATCCATCAGTTCCTTCAGTAGGACATCAAAATTAGCTTTGGTGATATATTCAGCTGGATTTTGGGTATCGGCTGCCGTCGGTTATACATTTTGATCAACTTGTTAAACACTAACATCGTCATTTCCTTCAACGGCACGGGAAATAGTAGACTTTCCTCTAGCCATGGCTAATAGCTTCCTTCTAGACCTTCTTCAAATCTGAGTAGAAACAGAAACTTATCGGTAGAAATCTGGATCTATCTCGCGGATATAGAAATCCACCAGTAGATGATGAGATCCAATCAGGCTGAGAATTCGTTTCTTAGTGAAAGCACCAAAAATTTTACAGCAAAAATTAGCACAAACACCGAATAGATTATATGTAAAGAAATAAATGAAGAAATCATAATTAAAACAGAGGAAACAGGTAGAAAACAAGTAACAAACAATAACAAATGGATTTATAATGGTTCGACGTTGGATGCCTACGTCCACTTTGATGAAATCACTTTATTAATCACTCGAATTTCGGAGTATAAGAGGGATCGGATCAGAATCCGTAGTTATAATGGAGTACTAAGAAAAAAAACAGCATAAAGATCGTTCAATTGAGCTATGAACCCTGTATTTATAAGTGTAGACGACAAAATATCTTCCTAAAAATTCGCCGGTAGAATCTCCAAATGTAGACGAGGTCACCTAGGAAATTTCGAAACCCAATTCAAAATATCTAGTGATTGAGGCCAATCGGTTTTCCTGGCCATGTGGCGAGCTGTGATTGGTCAAGTGGGTCTCTCTCTATGCTAGCTTCATGTTTCCAAAGTTGTTTGCATAGTTGCTTCCAGGTTTTAAGAGATATCAACCGATTCCCATTGAGTTGAACTGTTGATCCAAGTTTTTCATGGCCATAGTGATCCAATCTGATCCCCTACCTAGGTAAAACACTATTCCATACTTAGAATATTATGTAGAGTCTATCTCTTGGCTTCACTTAATCGTTACTTTGTATTGTCGTCTGTGCTTGATCTCCAAACTCTGTGATCACCTCTCGCACTTCTTTCCTTGTCTATCATCGAGTCTAACTTTTCCAATCAGTCTTAATATAGCCGGGTCAAAAGGCCGGATAACAACTGTACTTTAGCAAAGTTCATAAATTCTTCAGTATTTAGATTGTTTAAATATAGACTCAGAACCTAGTTCACACCAAGGAGTCAATACAACCGTGTTAACTAATCTACAAGTTCAACCAATTTTTAATTAATTTATAAACATTACAAAAACTAATATAAATGTTGTAGTAATTTTTCATAACATTTTAATTAATTACTTGAAGCCTAAAAATTAATTAAAGTAGTGTAAATTTTTATATGTTTATTTAATTTAAATATAGGCTTAAATGAATTAATTAAGCAATTAATTTAATTGTTAAATTAATTAGTTTCAGAGCCTATAAACCCCGTAGGAGGGGGTTACCATGCATGGGAATAAGAGGGGGCAAGCATTTTGTTTGTGGAAAGTTTGAAGATGTGGAAAGTTTGGTTTTGTGATTAGCTAATTATAGCCCCTCTTCTCTCCTCTCCTCACATAATTTACAACCAGAGAAATCCTCAGCGTTTGTTGTTAAAAAGAAATATAAAATGGTGAATTCTAGAAGACATGATTGCAACCTGTAATCAAGGAAAAGGAATTTGGAGTTCAAGGAGGAGATTGTTAACAACCAAGGTTTCGACAACCGGCAAGATAAAAAAGGTACACGTTTATTTAACCATAGAGCTATACAGTTAAAGAGCTTAGCGGTTCAATAGCGGTGAAGGTGCAAAACGTTATAGCAGGAACAAAGATAGGATATAGCAAAAAATAGCGGAGGTGAAAAAATATTCATTAGATATAAAACCAAATAGATAAAGTTAATTTATTCTCATTCCCACATGTGTAGGAAAAAGAAATAATATTTAATCATATATAACAAAATCGAAGAATATCATGATTAATACAAACTAGATTTGGTGACTATAATAGATTTATAACTTATATTGAGCAATTATGCCTTAAAATTTAGTATTTACCCTAACTTTATTGATTTGCTTTAAAAGAAAACTAGTAAAATCAACTTGTATATACTAGCATTGCTAAAGAAGGTTCTAAAAATCCTTGATTTAGCGGGCGGAGCAGAAAATAGCAAGCTTAAAGCGAATTTACTGTTTAATAGCACTAAATTGAAATAACATAGCGGTTAAAGAGCAATATGAGTTATAATGAAGATTTTATGGGGATTTAGCAGGGCTTTAACTGCACGGCCATAGAGATGTACCTATTAATCTCCATATCTTCTTCTTTATGTTTTCTGCCATTATAAATAAACTGAAACTTTATTTTTAAAATTATTTTGATATATATATATATATATATATATAATTATTTTAATTAATATAACTTATACATACATACATACATTCATACATACTGTTATCCAGCCTTTTGACCAAGTAGTATACAGATGAACTTGACGAGTCAAACTTGAGAGCTATCAAGCAAGGAAGCCCAAAGAGATAGCCAAAGAGTCCAAAAACCAAGTATAACCAAAGTTACAAGAGGCAAGCACAAACCATCCCAAGAATCTGAAGTTCAAAAAGTTCAAAAATCCAACAGTGTTGGATCGGTACCGATCTAACCACTTGGATTGGTACCGATCCACAACACTTCACTCACTTTTGCCCCAACTCCTCCTACTTGCAAGTGATGATGCTAGAAGCCTATTTCAATTTCCTTTGCATTGATTCCCTACAATTCTCTATTGATCTCCTCAAGCATTTGAAATCTCCATTCTTCCACCGATCCATCACTTGGACTCAGGAGCAAGCTAATCATATTGCAAACAAGATAGAATCGTGAAGCTAACCACCAATCAAGCCAGGATGAGACGTTCAAAGCAATCCATATGAAAATCTTACAGATCTGTACCGGTCCAAGCCCATGGATCGTACCGATCAACGAATATTAATAAAATGTCCACCTATTTCTCAGGAGAACTGGTCTTGGCATGGAAAACGAGGTGGAAATCATGGGGGCGAGTTTTAAGGCAATCTACATCTATAAATAGGAGGGCAAGGGCTCAATTTTGGGGATCTTTTTGCTTCCTTACATACCTAATTACATCCTCTTGTAATCAACTACGGATTTATACTGATCCGTATGAAATTGTACCTACAAATCAACAATCAAAGCAATAAAATCACTAAGTAGACGTAGGCTCAGATTAGTTGAACCACTATTAAACGCCGTGTATTCTTTTCTTGCTCTTTTTAGTTTATTTTTCATTATTTTTATTCTCTACTCAATATCTTGGGTGTTAGTGCTAATTTTTTGTTCAAACATATACGTACATAGACATACATACATACATACATATATATAAGAAAATTTACTCATTGCTTGGCCCTCAGTGTGTGTGTATAATAATTTTTGGTTTTTGAAAATTAAATATGTAAATACATTAAATGTTTTGATTTTATTAGAAAAAATTCTTTTCGGTAGTTGACAAAAAATCTGATGTAATATTATATGTGTATAATACAAAATAATATGATCCATATATGTCTATGTAGATTCTTTTTTGAGAAAATGAGTGTTCCTCTTTTCGAGAAGGAGTGCACTCATATACTTTTATTCTACTCTCAAAAAGAGCTGCCAATAAGCTTGCAAGCAGTTATTCCCCATATGCCCATACGATAAAAATAAAAACCACCCCAGTCCTAATAACTAAAGTCCATACTAATATACAATATTTAAAAATTATTGCCTAAATAAACTAGACTCCAAATAAAATATAAAATGTAAAAAATCATAAAACAAGAATATCGAAAAATCATACTAGCCGCACCAGCGAAATCAAAACGCACCCGACCGAATCACAAGAACCAATAACAAAACCTCAATATCAATTTAATAACATCATCCCATTAATAACAGTAAAACGATCGAAGTAATCAACACCATTAACTCTCTTAAGAACCAATAATAGCATATCACAATAGCCGCTACAACGGTATCATCCCAACAATTGTAGCAAGACAACTGATGTAGTCAACAATAATAAATACAATTGAAAAAAACTCAATATAAAGTGTTAGACTAATACATATATACATATATAAATATATATTTATATACATATACATATACATGTGATAGACAATCAAGAGACTCAGAGATCGGCGAACAAATTTTTCTATGTTTCTAATCGCGATGGTTTGATTTCCTACTTTCAAACTCCTAGTATTATTTTCATCATTTCATTTTCATTTTTTTATTCTACTATGATAATTCGCGTATTCCTTCTTCTCCTTCTTTTTTCCAATTAAGCATCCTAATTTCACTAGCACGGAGTAAGATTCATTTACAATGTATAGAGCTAATGCGATTAGGCTTGATAAAGACACTCGCAAGGATTCTAACATCTCCACTGAAGCTCTACTGTGCAAATATGGTTTCTTAGGCCAACAACACCATTTTTCTTGTTTAGTGTTAGTTTATGTTTTTGTTCCATCTGTCCATTTTCTCTTTTGTTGAAATTTATCGACGAGTTTATTTTTGCACTAACTTGTTGTCTTCTAAATTATGCAAGCACTATGTCAAAATTGGCTTTTGCCTTCTTAAATAAAAAGACGGAAGCAAAAAGGTTTGGGAAAGAGTTAACTACGCTAGAGAACGCGAATAAGCAGCAGAATATTGATCTTCTCTCTTCCTCTTGTTATATGTCTAGTATACCAAAACAGAGAATAATCAATTATAAACTCGTCGCACACGTTTATAACTCAGATTTCCACTACACTGGAATTCTGTGTTAATTATTATAACAATATGATTGTTGTAATTAAATTACAACAACAACGTTATACTATTTTGAATAAATAGTATAACCAAAATAAAGGATAGAATGTAGAATTCTAACCAAAATATGTTTGAGGCTCGTCGTAACGATTTCCTTAAGAATTTTATTTCAAAATTCCCCCAAGATACAACAGACGTATTCTGCTCGAGATTGTAGTGAGTATATCACTCTGTGATTTATTGTATAGCAGCAGAAGAGAAGAAGAAGATTAGGATTTCTAAATTGGTTGGGAAAGTGATCAGTTTTCCTTCCTATTTATAGTTGGTCCGCATCTCTTTCGAATGGTCGTATCTGCACCTGTTCGCTCAAACAGTCGCATCTGTACCTCTTCGTACAGTCACATCTGTTCGCCCGCGTCGCTGCCCTTTAACGGGTCGCTCATACCGCATCCATTCACCCGCGTCTGCTTCAGTTGGGTCACGCCTCCTCAGTCCAAAACCCGCCCGCTTTTCTTCAAATTCCAGGCCCATCCCAGTTTTCAACCGAAGCCCAAAACTGTTAAACAATAGCCTAGTAAAAAGAATGGTCATTTAAGACCCGTACCCGAGCCCGGCCCGGTTCGGTCGGACGGCGGCGCGCGCGCGTGTGTGGTGGAGATGCATGATCTCCCTCCTCACAACGAAGCATACATTTGGGAGCCCCAGGCCCCCAACCTCCTCATGAGAAAGGCATATATAAACCCATATAGCTTTCAACAATTTGGCGATGTGGGACTTTGTATATTTCCATTCATTCTTCCTTTAGAAATTCCAACACCTCTTTAATCCCTCTTCCTGCTGGACCACTTCCTGTATCACTCATCAACTCGCTTCCACCTTCCTCCCGCTTCTTGGTCATTCCAGGAGAAGGTGCCATTTTCGATCTATTGGAGAAAATGGGGTTCTTGCGCATTGACGATGTTATCATGTTGACTTCTGCTTCGATACCCTCCCCCTTGCTCACTGTGGAGATCTTTTCTAACTTACATCGGTATTATTTTCAAGTAGGCTTGACCATAATATCTAATAATTTTATGATTTTAGATGTATTTTAAACATATCATACACCATCAATATTTTTAAGGTATGGCTTTCGCAATGGAATCACGCGAGAGGCTTAAGGCTTTGTAGTTGGTATTGGCGAAGGCTCGGGCTATTAATATCCAATTGAAGTAGGATATTAAAGCAAGGAATAGGAGAGAATCATACTATAATTGTAAATTGGATAAGGCCTCCCTGAAATTCAATGAAACAATCTTGCGGGCCATTAAAGCGGAGGAAGACGTTGCGGGGTTGAGGAGGAAAATAAAAGGGTTGGAACGGAAGCTTTATAAAGCAGAAAAAGAAATTGATTCTTCAACTTATAATGTTATTTACAAAATTTATGCCCAAGTGAAAAGACAGTTCTTTGTGGACCAACTTGATGTAGTGAAGGCGGAGGTCAAATTGGATTTTTTTTAGATGACCCTGAAGTGATTAAGGATGCATTAGAGTACTGTAGGAAGGAGTGGGCTAAAGAGCTCAATGGAGTTTCCGACTCCCCTTCCGAGGCAACGCGGGTCGAGGAGGTGCTTGACGACTCTAATGAATAAGAGAACCCATCTAACACGTGCACAATCTAGGAATACCTTAGTAGGATTCTCCGCCAATGAAAAAGTAAACGTTTGAAGACTTTAGTCTTATGCTCTTATTATAAAAATTATTATTTTTAATTTCTGTTATTTGTATACATTTTTTGATTATGCTGTATCCATAGAGGCTCTTTCAGTTATCCATGTGTAAATGATAGATTTATGAATGATAGAACCATCTCTTCTTTATTGATAATCTGCTATAGTGTTTGTAAACTTATGTTCTTTTCTTCTTGTTTTCTTAGTGGGATACTTAGGTGTTGATATCATTTTATTGTTAAATCCATGATGGAACTAGCTTAGTACATCATTTAAGGCAATGTATTAAACATTTCGAAAAGCAAGCTGCGGAGAGGATATCGACTAGAGTTGCCTTTGTTTGTAGAAGACAAACTGAATTGGGGAAGTATATTGCACAACTGAAAAAGGGGTCGTAAGGGCTTTGGTTTAAAATTACCCAAGTCATTCATGAGAGGGGCACGCTTTATAATTTTGTACTATGTAGTCAGGTTTCTATGCCAATGGATGGGTTGCTTTCATTAGAGCACCCCATTTATTATGGTTTAAAAATAGACTTAATCGTAGGCAGTCATGACAATGTGTATGAACTGTATTATATAATGTCGTTTATTCTAATAAACCGCCTTTCTTTGTTTGATTACTTTATCTTTTGTGTGTGATGCACAGCTCAACGTCGCATCAACATCTGACTCGACCCTATCTAAAGTTCTCGAAGCATGTGGAAATGTTGGTGATGATTTGGAGGCTACTGATGATGATCCCCTTATATGGACATGGAAATAGAGCATATGGAAACAATCTCCGTGACTACATAAATGAGATAAGTGAACCCAAAAAGTAATGTCAGACCTAAAGGCCACAAATCAAAAGATAGAAAACCTTAAGGCTGGGTTAAAGTCTTCAAAGAAGAAAACTGCAGACTCAAAGGAACATATTATATTGGGCTAAAGGATTTCCTATGAGGATGAAACCATGAAACTTGAGAAATTTTTTAAAGAACTATCCAAGCAAGTGGCTCATCAATTGGTCGAAGAAGATAAACCATCTTCTATGATTGCTTGTTGCAGCGCATCCTCCATATGTGCGGTTCCAAAACCTCCTCTCGATTTGGACAATGAGGTGGCCCTTAAGTGTAAAAAAGAAGTTGCAGCCTATTATCAAAGGAAGGTCGATGAGTTGAAGTTGCTTATGAGAAGAAATTGGGAGGCTCTAAGAAGTAAGTGATGATTGAAGGTTGCTCGACACCTTATGAATTGTTTGGTGCATTCGCAAAAAAGACTAAAATGACAAGAGCGGAAATTCTGGATGATATGGAATGAGTGCAGTGCATAGCTATTGAACAAATTAATGAGCTGGAAGACCAGATATTTGGTTTAGATCCCCATATGTAGTCCTTAATTATGACTTCTTCAAATTCTCGTTCTTCAGCGATTGGGGCACCCATAACTATGTAGCTGAAGTTGGTGGAAAAGCTTAATCAAGAGAGGGTTAGACGTGTTATGGCCGACATAGTTGTAACACGTGCAGTTGATGTGTTTAATCACTTCATGCCAAAATTACACTTAAGTTTTCTTTATAATCGATCTGATCACGTTTTAGGGAGTGAGACCTTGGTGAACCTGGGGCCGGTGCAAACTACAACCCAAGGCCTCCCGTTATAGGTGCACCTCGTTGTGTGTTAATCGTTATAACTAAGATACCTCTGCCTCATACTGCTCAGGCTTCTAGCAAGAAAAGAAGTTCTCTTAACGATGGAGGATTCAGAGTCTGACTAGGGCGTATTTTAGCGACTTTATTAAATCTTGGCTTTTGGATGTGTATTTCTTTTGCGTATACTTAGCATTTCATGACGAATTGTACCTTCATTGGGAATAGATTGTAAATTTTTGTGTGTACCTTTTTGAGCTTTGCATTGATTTTCTGTTGATTTTCCCTTGACACTTACTGCATGAATTTCGTTATATTTTCCCAGCAACTCATGACTCTGATCATGATATAACTTTTTTTTATCACGGGCTTGGTATAATTTGCCCCGCTTTGGTGTGCAAATTTTTGTGTTTCGACTGGGAAGTCGGGTTGTGTATTTACAACCCCTTATTTCATGCCTATGGTTTTTTTTGTCGGTTCGGGCAATCTAATAACCTTACGTCTGGTGAAGTTTTGACCATAAAGCCGAGTTATGTTGTTATAAGTCTTATGTAATTTACAAGCAAATAAAATTGACAAGCAATTTTTTATACTAGTTCGAGCCATCCAATATCCCTATATACGGTTTATTATTTTATTAACTTTTTTCAAATACAACCTAGTACATCATACTTCGTTACAAGAAATGATCTATTAACCAAAGTAAGGCTGGAGGTTCTTTGAGTTCCATGCTCTTGGGATTAGGTTCCCATCGAGTCTAGAGAAGCGATATGCACCGCTTGAGAGCGTTTCAGCCACCACCAAAGGTCCCTCCCAATCCGGTCCAAGTACTCCTTCGGTTGGGTCCTTTGTGCTAGCTATTGCTCTTATTAGGGCTAGATCCCTTTTGTGGAATTTCCTTTCTCTGAGTCATGAGTTATATGTTCTAGCCATCCTCTGTTTATAAACTGCAAATCTAACAGCTACCACATCACTTCTTTCTTCTATGAAGTCTAACGCAGCTTCTTTTAGATGCGAATTCTATTCTCCCACGTATAATAAGCATCAATGTGATGGTACATCCACCTCGAATGGCAGCATAGCCTCATAACCACACATTAACGAGAATGGGGTGTGTCCTATAAGAGACCTTTGTTAGAACTGGGCCAGCCTACAGTGGAAGAATTGGGTGAATTTCAAAAACGTTACCATTTTGGATCATTAACGGGCCTATGAAGTCTAAACACACTTAGAAATTTTCTAAGCATTCTTTTAAATAAAATCTTTATTTTATTTAGATTTAGAAATAAAGTTTAAAATTTAATTTAATGTGTATGTAAATTGGAGTATATCAAATATACTCTTATGTACATATTTGTGTGTAACGGTTACTTATTAAATTTATTTAGAGAAGGAAACTTTTAATTTTCTATCTCTTAAGTTATTGAATTAACGAGGGTTCATAAATTTATTTAGAGAAGGAAACTTTTTATTTCCTTCTCTTAACTTATTTAATTAATGATGGGCAAATTATTTATATAAAGAGAGAAACCTATCATTTATCTCTCTTTAATTAAATTGATTAATTATATGAAAGTCATTAATTAGCAACATATATATGGCAGAAATGTGAGGATAAACAAATATTATATTATAGTGTAAATTCTGTATGAGCAACATATGATAGGTGCTATTAATTGATGACAATGTTAGATATATAACTAGAAATAAATGGACAGTTAAACACATAAAGGAAATATGGGAAATAGATAAAGAGTAAGAAAGATGATTGATTAAATTTGCCATTTGGTAAAATTAATTAATGCAGCATATAAATGATAATCAATTGGCACCATAAAATAAGGATATAAACCGTCAACAAGAAAAGTATGTATGTATTATTAACTAATTGTGTGTGTATATACATTTAAATATGTTTATATATGTATTGTTTAATGAATCCTCCAAATATACTAAATCAATTCAGCCAAGTCAACTATTATCCATTTAAGGTTTATTACCAAACATGTAGTGATTTGATTTAGTAAATCAATTTGAAAATATATCTTAATCAATAAATCCAAATGTAACCAATATGTAAATGTTAATAATTTAATGTAGAATCAAACGTAGATATTTATTGTAAAAAAAATTGTCCAAAGTATATTTTGTTTAATAATAATATTATGTCGATTCATGTTTATTTATACATAAATACAGTGTACAAATATGTATGTGTGTGCATGTATACATAATATATATATACATATGTATATATGTTTAAAAATATTTTTATATGTATTGTTAATGAATCCTTTAAAGTTAATAAATCAACTCAACCAAATCAATTGTAATCAATTTAAGATTTATTACCAGATATGCAGTAATCTAATTTAGTAAAACAGTGTGATAACAGATCTTAATCAACAAATCTAAATAAACTTTATATGTATATGTTAACAAAAAAATTCTTAAAACCTTTTAAAATATTTCAAAATTAGTTTAACATACACATACATATATATACATACGCTTTTATGTATATGTATGAAACTTAAAGTAGAAATCAAAATTGGAATCAATGTAACCTATTGTTAACAATTAAATTAAATAAAGTTAATTAGAATAAGAAGTTAATTGCTAGATCTATATTTAGATCAAAATCAATAGAAATTAACATAGAAAATCATGAATAGAAGCTATCAACTTCAAATGAAAACCAATTCTAATGATAACAAGTTATACTACATTAAGATCTATAATTGTATGCTTATAAGGGATAACAAATGAATATATTAAATTTTCAAAATGCATTAACTACTGGATCTGTAATATCATGGAATAAATAAATAACTAATTGAATTTACCTTGTTGATGTTGCCTATGATTCGTACCTTGAATGATAAATGCTTCTAGATCCGATTGAATCACCTCCAGAAATTGTAACAATCTGAAGCACCACTTTTGAATTTATTTTATTTTATTTGTTTTGATTTTGTTTTGGGAATTTTTGTGGCTTAGAAGCCATAAAATTTCAGCCAAGAAGGTAGAAAAATGAAGATGGAGGCTAGGGTTTAGAAGGAGAGTGATTAAGAGAGGCCAGTGAATGGAAGATAACATATTTATATAGTGATCCTTCCTTAACCTCCTCCCTTCATTTTCTAGATCCAACCATTGGATTTTAAGCCTCATTTTCTTATGGCCTTCTATGAATAAGGCTGTATGGGCCTCAAAATATTCCCAAAATCATTTAGTAATTAATCTATTTATATTCGATTCAAATATTTTATCAATATCATATATCAATATGTACATACATAACTTTTATGTACGTACTTTATCAAATACTAATGGATTAAAAAAAATCAAATAAATAAATAAACAAAAATTTAATAATTAATATTTCATAAATATTAATTAATTTAATTAATTTATAATAGTTATAAATTATATAAATTGTGTGGTTTTCGAAGCATTCATCGTTACGGTTGTGCGACTCAACGGTGTAAATTTAGTCAGCGATTAATATCGAACTATTCGAATATTAATGTTCACACGTCACTTAGCAGGTGGTGTGACATTTTGGCCAAATTTATCGCTTGCACATCTTTTAGGTAAAATCCCATTTTATTTATTATAAGCGGTACCTAATAGTGAAAATTATTTACACTAATTCTCTTCGTCAAAACTATATCACTTTGGATTTATGAAATGTGGTAATGGTCAAAATTCCAATATCTTCCACATTCAACTTTATATTCAAAACAAAATGTCCTTGGTTCAATAATAACAATTATTATTAACCAAAATGCTCTGGCCAGAGACTTTGACTTTGAGTTGATTTCAACCGACCGTGATACGAACCTCATATAACTGAGGAGACAAATCCATTCTTGAATAGTGTTTCACTTCCAATGCTTCCACTCGACCCAACTATAGTCGTTCGATGGGCGTCGTGCGCCGATTTAACTATAATCAAAGCGGAGCTTCCATATTGAAGATCAATAGTATTCTCAAGTCGAGAGAACTGTGTAAATTAGTCACATCGATATTCTCTGCTTGACCTTAGTTATAAAACAATCGAGTGAGTCAATCCATAGTTATCCAATAACTATCAGTATGTAACCCCTTGGTGCCCCAGCAGTCATGAGTAATACATTGCCCAACAGTTGGAGAGCATTACGTACTCTAATCTCAATGGATACATCGATGTCCAGTGTAACGACCCAAAATTTCTGATATTTGAAATTGGAATATTTAATTGATTTTAAATATTAGCAAGTGGAATTAATAAGTCGAATAATTTATTTTTCGAATATCTGGATTTAATTGGATAATTAAATCGATAATTTAATAGTTGAAATTCCAGAAATAATTGAAATCTGGATTAAATGTGATTGTAAATGATTTATAAAGTTATATTAAATCATGTTGAAGTTAGAATGATGTTGTAGAACTTTTAAAATTGAATTTAGAGTTAATCTGTGAAAATTGAATATTTTAATATTTAATCGACTAGTGAAATTAGCCATTTTTGGGACAGTCTCAGAATTGGACGAAATTAGTTCCATTGGATTCGTAATAGTTTGTTATTATTGGATTTCAATTTTCGTAGCAATCGGAGTTGTCGTTTGACTGTGGCAGCTTGAAACGCATCGAAATTGTTTTAATATTAATTTGGCGAGTTAAAATAGTCATTTTTCAAAAAGTCTCGGATTTCGATGAAACCAGTTTCATCGGATCCGTAATGTGATATTATTGTATGGTTTCAAATTTCATGTCAATCGGATGTACGGTTTGTCCGGGGCAAGCCAAAACGCATCGAAATCGGTTTGAATCGGTTTAATTTAAAACTGATCGTTTTTCTCCGTAACTCGTACAGATGACCGAATTAGCTCCCGAAACACGTTCCATTGTGTTCGGAACGTGGGGTAAACTTTAGAAACGTCAGCCGGCAAGCTTCGTTTGGAGTTCGGAAAATCTCGGGTGAATAGTGTTCGTTGAATTTTCTATAAAAGCCCCCATATCTCAATTTTTACACACAAACCCTAGGTCGGAAACCCTAGCCGCCTCTTTCAAATCGATGGCCAGAAAAAAACGAAACTTCTCTCGTTAATATCTCAAAATCCGTCGATTATTAGAGAAAACTTCCAACACAAAAGTCGAAGAGCTCGATGAGAGCTTCAAATCCATACGGAGATGATCAAAAACGGAGCAACGGATCAACGGGAAATCGTGCTTGAAGCTGCTGCGTTTTTCACGCATTTCGAGGCAGAGGGGGTGACCGAGCTTGCTAGGGTTCCAGGCGTGGGTAGCTTTCGTCGAAGGCTTTGGAATGGTGGTGCCTGATCGTCGTGTAGTGGTCGGTGGTGGTGGCAATAATTCAAGTAGTGGTGGCGGCTATGGGTATAAGAACGTGATTTTTCACGTAAAGAAAGGAGGAAGAAGAGAGAAGTCATGGCCAGATCTGATGGGGGTGAAGATCAACGGCCCAGATTGATTGAGGTTAAAAATAAAAAGAAATTGTAATTTAATTTATATTAAAATGTGTACAAACTTCTAAATGCCATAACTTTTTCATACGAGGTCCGTTTTGGACAAAACGAATTGTGTTGGCTTCTTTTTAACAAACACTACGCTATGGAACTGAAATGGAGTCATTTGAAGCTAGTGTGAATTTCAGGTAAAATTAAACGTCTGTTTAATTTTATTCGAAATAAAACGCTGAAAACTGAATTAAAAGCAAATGTGAGAACTCCTCACTCAATCGAATGTTATGTTTCGATTTAAATTTTAAATAGTTAGATTTAAAATTGTTGATTATATGCTTGGATGATAAATTGATATCTGTTGTGTTGAAATAGACATTATACGCCGTTATTAAGCGGATGTTATTTATTAAAAACATATTCCGCGATAATTCTACTATGAAGTGGAATTGGTATTATATATGTATATAGCAATATATATATTGGAATATGTATATATTGGAATATGTATATATTGGAGTTGATTTCCCGCATTGTATAGCGGATGATACCCTATTGCGCCGCATAATAGCGGATAATATTTATAAATCTCATATACCGCGATAATTTCACATTGAAGTGAAATTGGTATTGTGCTAACATCTGTGGATGCAGGGAAACAGGTTGGAGGGATCCAACTGGATTCCTCACCGTATTGATTTATTTACAGATATTGTGATATATTCTGTTATCATATGATGATATGTGATGTTGTGTTGTCGTGATTGATGATTGGTGCTATTGCATCATCGGATCCATTTTTGAAGTTTAAAAATAAGGATTTGTAAATTATTAAAAGGATCGGTTTATTTAAATTGAGATTTTTGATTTATTTTAAAATGGTTTATATATATAAGATTTATAAAATCGATATTTTAATAGATCAAAATAATTGAGTTATAAAGGAGTTTTTAAAGTGTTAAAATGAAGTATAAGTAAATCTTATAAGTAATAAGATTTATAACTTGTGAAGTTTTAAAAGAATGATTTTTGCAAATAAATGAATTATAAGTTCTTAACTTATAATATGGATTTTGGTATACAATTGAGTTATAAATTGATTTGGTTAATAAAGTGCGTTTATAAGTTAAAGTTGTTATAAAATACCAATGGAATTTATAAACATAGATTTGTAAATCCGAGAAACGTTATTTTGATAAGTTAAGTTTATATAGCTTATTAAAGGAAGTATATTCACGATTTTAGACAGTGGATAATCCTTTAAAGAAAATGTGTAGAAATGTTGAATTGGGTAAATAAAGTATATTCACGATTTTGGACAGTGAATATATTATTAGATAAAAATGGATATGTTTTGGAGAAGTGATATTACGAAATGAAGTAATTGTTTTAAAAAGATGTTTTAAAACGTGTGAAGTATTGAAAACATAGATTTCAACATTTATTGTTGAAATAGACGTTTCGAGGAATAAGGAAATGGTGGATTATAAAACTGTTGTTATAGTAAATGATTTTTGAAAGGAAATGGTTTATATAGTATTGGGATTTATATATCTATCTAAATTTTGAATCCCTATACTAGTGATTTTGGGTCGTCGTAACGATGTTTTACGTAACATTCGTTTTGACTCAAATAAATGGTTCTAAGAGAACGTTTTCCTTAAAGAATGAAATAAATACTTAATTTTGATTTAAGTATATTGAATATTTTCAAATGTTGAAAATAAATGGATTTGTGAATTATCTATTATTAAATAGGTATGGAAATGTTTTTTCCAAGATGAAGTGAAATGTTTTGAGATTTTATCTTCAAAGATAAATTGAAATGTGGAAATTGATTTGAAAATTGTTTTCAAATAGTTGAAGTGTGGAAATTATATATCTTGTAAAGATATTTTTGAAAGATAAAAAATTTGGAAAATTATTTGGAATCTGATGATGCTGTGCAGACCTATTGATAGTTAAATAACCGACTATCAATAATTACCTTGAATGGGTATTTGTTGTGATTTGCTTGAATTTGAATGACACAATTATTTTTGAATAAGCGCTCACTATTCGGGTTAGCCGGGAAAGGACCTTTGTGTCGTATAACCCATTCTGAATTTGTGATACGACGATATGGATCGTATTGAAGATCGGCGATGAAGACCGGGTGTTTGTGTAAACGATAGGATGACCTATCGATTGTCTCTGCACCGTTAGCTACGGTATTGAGATTTCCTTTGTGATGGGAAGTTTTATCGGGATTGTGAATATCCAGATTGCAAGGGCTTCTTTGGAAGTGCCTTCGGTTCTGTTCGAACCCGGAACAGACTTGCATGGTTACGTGTCTGACATTACATTTTGAGATATAAAGCTGATTTCTTTCAAATACATTTCTGTTGGTGGCGGAGAATTTATTCTCTTAACTTAACACCCTTCTCTGAGACGTACGAGCTCAGAGGTTATGTAGTTGAAATATATCAGCGATATATTCCCAATTTGGTAATGTGACATGCTGAGTGTTGCTGTGAAATGATCATTGTTTGATCATTTGTGATATGATCATTTGTTTGATCATTTATCTTTGTGATCATTACTTTGATCATTTGTTTGACCCAAAGCATAGCTTTTGTATAAAGCGTAGCTTTGTGGATGAGACTTCGTCAGGGCCTCAACAACCCGGAAATGGTCGAAACAGGAATGTTACGGCAAGGTTATGAGGGTCGCGCCCTTTAGGGTATGTCATTTCCTTCTGGAAAGGGGTGGTATCATGGTATGGAGCCCAGATACTTACTCATGTGGACACACCTTATTTATTATGTGTGATGTTGGTTACCGAACGCTCGGATAAAGGTCCCAAAGGACCGGGGGATGACATATTCGTGAGTTACCTAGTTACAGGGGTAACCCGGCTTTGTTGGCAGAGAGCAGTTTGTCTCTCGGAGCGTCCAGCCAGAGGCGTTTCCTACGTGGCATAGGAAGTTCCTTAGCCTGACCATTTGTTGGCAAATCCATTTTCCAATACGAACTTTGTACGGTTTTAGTTGTAGAACCTGCTATTTAACATAGCAGCTATAGTAGGCATAGTATAATGGTACCTATGCTGGCTAAGATTAATATTATATTTTCGAAATGTTTTCCACTATGCACTAATAATAATAATCCAATGATTTGCGTAGTAAGCATGTTTGACTATCATAAGAAGAAATCTCCTCCAATTCTGCGTTTTCATTGTGTGTGTGGCGGGAGGTCTTATGGTAGTTTCATTTTCCAAAAGCATTGCGAAATTGACTTTAAAATCTTCCTGTTGTTTGTTTTAAAGATAAACTGTTTTAGTTCTCACACCAGTCACCATGACTGACCTGGAGTTTATTGTTTCCTTCCTAAACTCTGGGTGCCCATCATTTTCCACACGGGCAGTCTAGAGTTAGATTATTAGGTCATCCTGGATTTAGGAGATGCTGTAGAGCTCATTGGCGAGCTGGATGGCGAGGCGTACCACTTGTATATGATATTATTTATTCCGCTGTGTATTCTGTATAAGGACAAGTTTGTATAACTGTCCAGTATTGTTGTTGTTGTAAACTCTGATGATGATGATGTAATGTATAAATGATATAGTTCTTTGTTTTAAAGATTATTCATTTATCTATTATATGTTGTTCCGCTGCGATATGTGAGATTCAAATATTGTTTCTGTTTCTGTGTTCTTCTGTTGTTCCTTCTTTCCTTTTCTTCTGTTTTCTTATACCTTTTCTTTTTCTCCATAACAATTCGGTTTTTCGGCATTCGATTGCTCGGCAGTTGATATAGTGAATGTATTAATGTCGATTTTCGAGCGACGAAAAATTGAGTTCGTTACATTTGGTATCAGAGCATATGGTTAAGCGACAGCCCTGCTCTGTTGGGTGTTACTCATTAGAGATAGAGTCAGTAGTACTCTAGAATGAGTGTGAGTGTAATAATAGATATGAGCGCGTATTTGTTAGTGAATATAAAATTGTTTTATATTGTGATGATTGGTTTGTTGAGTGGTATATGGATTCTGGTCGGTATAGTCTGTACAACTCTATCGATAGGGATCTCTAAACACTTGTTCAGAACAATTCGGCACGATATTGTTTTAAATTGGGTAAATGAAATAATTTTACCTCGATTATATTTTGTATATAAAGGAAATAATTTTTCAGAATTATTAAAGTGTATATAATTAAATTGTTTGATTGTTTGAAAATGTAAAATATATGAATTAATAAAAGTTGTTTGAATAAGTTAAGTAAGACAACAATTTTAAAAGGATGAATTGTATAAGCAAATGAATTATAAGTATGGAATTATAATTAAAATGATTTACAATGGTAAAAAATAATCTTATATATGAGAAGTGAAATTTTATAAGTAAAAGATTTGTAAATGTGATTTATAATCTAAAAATAAAATTCCATAGAAGTGTTTGAAAGGATTTGATGTTTTGGAAAAAAATTTTGGAGAGATGAAAGCTCTAAACTCTTTTCAGGTCGCTGAGATGATGATCGCGACATCATTGGTGTTCATTTTCAGGTTTCCAAAAGAGGAATTGCTGCCTGATTATTTTAAATGAAAGTTGTTTGGAAAATTTGGATTTTGGTTTTAGAAATTCAAAAGATAATTTGAATTGATTCCAAAATGGTTTTGAAAGGTTGAAAAGACTCTGGAATCCTATTTAAAATATTTTATGGGAATGATAAATGAGTTGATAACTTATACCATTTGAATTTCGATAGAATAAATTTAACTTAAAGGATGGAGTTAAATTAAAATAAGTATAAGTGAATCTATTAAATCCAAGCTGTAATTGTTAAATATAAGTAATCATGTTTTGAACTTATAATATGAGATAATAAATTTTGACTTTGGTAAAAGTTAAATAGAATTGGAATCTGAATTGGATTTATAAAGGGAAACTTAAGTTAATTTGAACAAATGATGTTTGAAATGGAAAATAACTTAAGTAATGTTGAATGAAGTTGATTTTGATATCAAAGTAAATTAATAAAGTGAATTTATTAAATGAATGTGAACTTGATCTATATAAATGAAATTCAACTTTATTTGTAAAAATGAATTAGCAATTGAATTAATGAATGAATGGATTGAATGTTAATCAATCTAATGTGAATGAATTGATATGAAACAATGGATGTAAGCGTTAATTCATTAAAGCTAATTAAAAGTATTGAACCAAATTGAATGTAAATTAATAATTTGATTGTGTTAAATGACATCGGTTGTTATTGGATTGTTGGTTATGATTTGATTGTTAGATGGTTGTTAGTTGGTTGATTATATATAATTCATTAGTGTTAATGAAATTGAATTAGCAAAAAAAAATTAGAAGCTATGTAATTAAATTCAAATTGGAAGTAAATAAATTTGAATTGAAGGTGAACTAATGTGAATGTAAATTAGTGAATGTAAACTAATTGAAAATGGACAATTGAATGTTGTTATATACGAATTGGTTGTAAACAATTACAAGTAATGTTGAAATTTTATAAGTTGCTTATAAACCTTGTTTAGTATGCATTTCCCTTAATATGCATGTGTTGTAATTGTTTAAAAGAATAAATTGTTAATAATTTTATATATTTGTCACTTACATATTTAAATTGAGTGAGTACAGGTGCGGTGGCTACCGTTCGGTTGATTGGGTTGCGCTAAAATGCTAAATAAATAACTGCTTTGCTTAAAAATGCTAAAAAGGTACGCCTACGCAATAAAAATAGGAAATATGAACTGTTTTTCTGCTTTTCTGACCGGGTGGGTCGATGTATACATATTTATGTCAATTGTGATCCTACTACGATCGAACCGCGCAAAGAAGACGCTGGCGAATTTTTCTAGAAATTTAAGGCGTTAGAAAATTTTCTGGAAATTTTGGAAATTTTTGTTAATGAAAAGTTGATTTCTAAATTGAAATGAAAATATAGGAATTGAACTAGAAAATGGAAACCATTGTTTTGGTTGAAGTTAAAGGTTTTGAAAAAGGGGTGAATATAAAATTTTCACGAAGTGGATTTTGAAAAGTTAATGGATTTTGTGAATTTTCTTACTTGGTAATTTCAAGGACGAAATTCTTTTAAGGGGGGAAGTTTGTAACGACCCAGAATTTCTGATATTTGAAATTGGAATATTTAATTGATTTTAAATATTAGCAAGTGGAATTAATAAGTCGAATAATTTATTTTTCGAATAACTAGATTTAATTGGATAATTAAATCGATAATTTAATAGTTGAAATTCCAGAAATAATTGAAATCTGGATTAAATGTGATTGAAAATGATTTATAAGGTTATATTAAATCATGTTGAAGTTAGAATGATGTTGTAGAACTTTTAAAATTGAATTTAGAGTTAATCTGTGAAAATTGAATATTTTAATATTTAATCGACTAGTGAAATTAGCCATTTTTGGGACAGTCTTAGAATTGGATGAAATTAGTTCCATTGGATCCGTAATAGTTTGTTATTATCGGATTTCAATTTTCGTAGCAATCGGAGTTGTCGTTTGACTGTGGCAGCTCGAAACGCATCGAAATTGTTTTAATATTAATTTGGCGAGTTAAAATAGTCATTTTTCAAAAAGTCTTGGATTTCGATGAAACTAGTTTCATCGGATCCGTAATGTGATATTATTGTATGGTTTCAAATTTCGTGTCAATCGGATGTACGGTTTGTCCGGGGCAAGCAAAAACGCATCGAAATCGGTTTAATTTAAAACTGATCGTTTTTCTCCGTAACTCGCACAGATGGCCGAATTAGCTCCCGAAACACGTTCCATTGTGTTCGGAACGCGGGGTAAACCTTAGAAACGTCAGCCGGCACGCTTTGTTTGGAGTTCGGAAAATTTCGGGTGAATAGTGTTCGTTGAATTTTCTATAAAAGCCCCCATATCTCAATTTTTACACACAAACCCTAGGTCGGAAACCCTAGCCGCCTCTTTCAAATCGATGGCCAGAAAAAAAACGAAACTTCTCTCGTTAATATCTCAAAATCCGTCGATTATTAGAGAAAACTTACAACACGAAAGTCGAAGAGCTCGATGAGAGCTTCAAATCCATACGGAGATGATCGAAAACAGAGCAACGGATCAACGGGAAATCGTGCTTGAAGCTGCTGCATTTTTTACGTATTTCGAGGCAGAGGGGGTGCCCGAGCTTGCTAGGGTTCCAGGCGTGGGTAGCTTTCATCGAAGGCTTTGGAATGGTGGTGCCTGATCGTCGTGTAGTGGTCGGTGGTGGTGGCAATAATTCAAGTAGTGGTGGCGGCTATGGGTATAAGAACGTGATTTTTCACGTAAAGAAAGGAGGAAGAAGAGAGAAGTCACGGCCAGATCTGATGGGGGTGAAGATCAACGGCCCAGATTGATTTGAGGTTAAAAATAAAAAGAAATTGTAATTTAATTTATATTAAAATGTGTACAAACTTCTAAATGCCATAACTTTTTCATACGAGGTCCGTTTTAGACGAAACGAATTGTGTTGGCTTCATTTTGACGAACACTACGCTATGGAACTGAATTGGAGTCATTTGAAGCTAGTGTGAATTTCGGATAAAATTAAACGTCTGTTTAATTTTATTCGAAATAAAACGCTGAAAACTGAATTAAAAGCAAAGGTGAGAACTCCTCACTCAATCGAATGTTATGTTTCGATTTAAATTTTAAATAGTTAGATTTAAAATTGTTGATTGTATGCCTGGATGATAAATTGATATCTGTTGTGTTGAAATAGACATTATACGCCGTTATTAAGCGGAGGTTATTTATTAAAAACATATACCACGATAATTCTACTGTGAAGTGGAATTGGTATTATATATGTATATAGCAATATATATATATATATATATATATATATATATATTGGAATATGTATATATTGGAGTTGATTTCCCGCATTGTATAGCGGATGAGACCCTATTGCGCCGCATAATAGCGGATAATATTTATAAATCTCATATACCGCGATAATTTCACATTGAAGTGAAATTGGTATTGTGCTAACATCTGTGGATGCAGGGAAACGGGTTGGAGGGATCCAACTGGATTCCTCACCGTATTGATTTATTTACAGATATTGTGATATATTCTGTTATCATATGATGATATGTGATGTTGTGTTGTCGTGATTGATGATTGGTGCTGTTGCATCATCGGATCCATTTTTGAAGTTTAAAAATAAGGATTTGTAAATTATTAAAAGGCTCGGTTTATTTAAATTGAGATTTTTGATTTATTTTAAAATGGTTTATATATATAAGATTTATAAAATCGATATTTTAATAGATCAAAATAATTGAGTTATAAAGGAGTTTTTAAAGTGTTAAAATGAAGTATAAGTAAATCTTATAAGTAATAAGATTTATAACTTGTGAAGTTTTAAAAGAATGATTTTTGCAAATAAATGAATTATAAGTTCTTAACTTATAATATGGATTTTGGTATACAATTGAGTTATAAATTGATTTGGTTAATAAAGTGCGTTTATAAGTTAAAGTTGTTATAAAATACCAATGGAATTTATAAACATAGATTTGTAAATCCGAGAAACGACTTATTTTGATAAGTTAAGTTTATATAGCTTATTAAAGGAAGTATATTCACGATTTTAGACAGTGGATAATCCTTTAAAGAAAATGTGTAGAAATGTTGAATTGGGTAAATAAAGTATATTCACGATTTTGGACAGTGAATATATTATTAGATAAAAATGGATATGTTTTGGAGAAGTGATATTACGAAATGAAGTAATTGTTTTAAAAAGATGTTTTAAAACGTGTGAAGTATTGAAAACATAGATTTCAACATTTATTGTTGAAATAGACGTTTCGAGGAATAAGGAAATGGTGGATTATAACACTGTTGTTATAGTAAATGATTTCCGAAAGGAAATGGTTTATATAGTATTGGGATTTATATATCTATCTAAATTTTGAATCCCTATACTAGTGATTTTGGGTCGTCGTAACGATGTTTTACGTAACATTCGTTTTGACTCAAATAAATGGTTCTAAGAGAACGTTTTCCTTAAAGAATGAAATATATACTTAATTTTGATTTAAGTATATTGAATATTTTCAAATGTTGAAAATAAATGGATTTGTGAATTATCTATTATTAAATAGGTATGGAAATGTTTTTTCCAAGATGAAGTGAAATGTTTTGAGATTTTATCTTCAAAGATAAATTGAAATGTGGAAATTGATTTGAAATTGTTTTCAAATAGTTGAAGTGTGGAAATTATATATCTTGTAAAGATATTTTTGAAAGATAAAAAATTTGGAAAATTATTTGGAATCTGATGATGCTGTGCAGACCTATTGATAGTTAAATAACCGACTATCAATAATTACCTTGAATGGGTATTTGTTGTGATTTGCTTGAATTTGAATGACACACTTATTTTTGAATAAGCGCTCACTATTCGGGTTAGCCGGGAAAGGACCTTTGTGTCGTATAACCCATTCTGAATTTGTGATACGACGATATGGATCGTATTGAAGACCGGCGATGAAGACCGGGTGTTTGTGTAAACGATAGGATGACCTATCGATTGTCTCTGCACCGTTAGCTACGGTATTGAGATTTCCTTTGTGATGGGAAGTTTTATCGGGATTGTGAATATCCGAATTGCAAGGGCTTCTTTGGAAGTGCCTTCGGTTCTGTTCGAACCCGGAATAGACTTGTATGGTTACGTGTCTGACATTACATTTTGAGATGTAATTTTGATTTCTTTCAAATACATTTCTGTTGGTGGTGGAGAATTTATTCTCTTAGCTTAACACCCTTCTCTGAGACGTACGAGCTCAGAGGTTATGTAGTTGAAATTTATCAGCGATATATTCCCAATTTGGTAATGTGACATGCTGAGTGTTGCTGTGAAATGATCATTGTTTGATCATTTGTGATATGATCATTTGTTTGATCATTTATCTTTGTGATCATTACTTTGATCATTTGTTTGACCCAAGGCACAGCTTTTGTATAAAGCGTAGCTTTGTGGACGAGACTTCGTCAGGGCCTCAACAACCCGGAAATGGTCAAAACAGGAATGTTGCGGCAAGGTTATGAGGGTCGCGCCCTTTAGGGTATGTCATTTCCTTCTGGAAAGGGGTGGTATCATGGTATGGAGCCCAGATACTTACTCATGTGGACACACCTTATTTATTATGTTTGATGTTGGTTACCGAGCGCTCGGATAAAGGTCCCAAAGGACCGGGGGATGATATATTCTTGAGTTACCTAGTTACAGGGGTAACTCGGCTTTGTTGGCAGAGAGCAGTTTGTCTCTCGGATCGTCCAGCCCGAGGTGTTTCCTACGTGGCATAGGAAGTTCCTTAGCCTGACCATTTGTTGGCAAATCCATTTTCCAATACGAACTTTGTACGGTTTTAGTTGTAGAACCTGCTATATAACATAGCAGCTATAGTAGGCATAGTATAATGGTACCTATGCTGGCTAAGATTAATATTATATTTTTGAAATGTTTTCCACTATGCACTAATAATAATAATCCAATGATTTGCGTAGTAAGCATGTTTGACTATCATAAGAAGAAATCTCCTCCAATTCTGCGTTTGCATTGTGTGTGTGGCGGGAGGTCTTATGGTAGTTTCATTTTCCAAAAGCATTGCGAAATTGACTTTAAAATCTTCCTGTTGTTTGTTTTAAAGATAAACTGTTTTAGTTCTCACACCAGTCACCATGACTGACCTGGAGTTTATTGTTTCCTTCCTAAACTCTGGGTGCCCATCATTTTCCACACGGGCAGTCTAGAGTTAGATTATTAGGTCATCCTGGATTTAGGAGATGCTGTAGAGCTCATTGGCGAGCTGGATGGCGAGGCGTACCACTTGTATATGATATTATTTATTCCGCTGTGTATTCTGTATAAGGACAAGTTTGTATAACTGTCCAGTATTGTTG
Organism: Allium fistulosum; assembly: GCA_030737815.1. Classification (NCBI taxonomy): domain Eukaryota; kingdom Viridiplantae; phylum Streptophyta; class Magnoliopsida; order Asparagales; family Amaryllidaceae; genus Allium; species Allium fistulosum. The sequence goes on from CM060902.1 coordinate 1,294,072,742, forward strand.
TTGTTGTAAACTCTGATGATGATGATGTAATGTATAAATGATATAGTTCTTTGTTTTAAAGATTATTCATTTATCTATTATATGTTGTTCCGCTGCGATATGTGAGATTCAAATATTGTTTCTGTTTCTGTGTTCTTCTGTTGTTCCTTCTTTCCTTTTCTTCTGTTTTCTTATACCTTTTCTTTTTCTCCATAACAATTCGGTTTTTCGGCATTCGATTGCTCGGCAGTTGATATAGTGAATGTATTAATGTCGATTTTCGAGCGACGAAAAATTGAGTTCGTTACATGTCCAGTCTCGATTCATCTTGACTAGGAACATTTAAAATGGTATATTTGTTTCATTGTGATAAATTACTCAGGGTTACAACATTTTGTAACTACTGTCACAAAACATACCATTTATGGATTATCTATTAAATATACCTTTAATTAAGTTTATTAATTAATATAACCACATTATATCAAGTATATAATAGAAAGAAAATACCTTTATTTTGAACAAGATTGGTCAACGAGTTAGATATATGTAACAAATTACATAATTGCTCCTAGGGGATACCTCTAACTCTATCAATCTCCCACTTGCACTTGGGGTCAATTATGGAATCTAATTCCAACTTCTCCAATCAGTTTTCTAAAAAATAATTGGATCAGTCCCTTTATGAACGGGTATGCTATTATGTTTTAATTATATACTCTGTCAATCAACTCTCTCCGACGGTGATGAACTGTTTCATCACGTGGAACAATTCAAAGTTTGTCACTTGACTTCTTGTGAGCTCTAGGTTCTGTTATGAACTATATCATGATATTTTTATCATATAATAATGTTATGAGATTCTCAACATTTGAAACCATCTCAGTTATAAATTTGTGCACTTATAATTTTATATACATAATTTTTATTGCAGCAATATTCAAGGCGATGTACTTAGCCTTTTCATTGAATCAGCCTCAGTCTTTCATTTGGAACATTTCCAACTTAAAGATTCTTAACTTGAATTTATTATTGACATGCTATACTCAATATCACTTATGAAATTTGAGTCTGAACACTCCCTATTAAGGAGTGTTTGTTTCTGTAAACAATTCTCTAGTATTTCATAAATACGTGAGAACACTTCAAACAATCATTTAGTGATATCAATTTAGATTTGATAGTTGCTTCATGTACCAAATACATAAACAAATCACATTAAATAACATAACATGTATGATAATTCCTATTGTCAATGCATAAGGAACTAATCCCACATGTTCCTTATTAAACAATTTTAATAAGGTGTCTTTGCATATCAATTTGGGATATTCCTAATTTCTTTTATACTCACTATCAAAGACTTCATTTACAATCCAAAGTTGAGTATTAAAAAAAACTAAGATTGATTTTAACACAAGTACATCGTTAAAATCAACAACATGTTGTTATAGTTTAGAAATATCAATGTACCTTTTAACGTTCTTTCTTATGAACACATGCTTCCTCTACATTTTTATTGATAATCAAACTATTTGATATTTCTATCAAAATAGTTTTTTCAATTTTGATGCTTATAAAATGATACTTTTTGCCATTTCTTGGATCATATCCAAAGACTCACAAACTCAATATCGCTCCCACTAACTTTGAGACATTTTGGTTATTATGTGTAAACTGCATACTCTAAATCATTATTATAATTTTCTGTTTCAATACATATGTACCAAACATAAAGTCATACTAAGTGGTAATTTTGTGAGTAAATCCGAATTAACTTGAGCACGTTGAATACCGAATCTATTACGCTAATTTCAACAATTGAAAATTGAGATATTATTCTTATCAACATTGCTTATTTAATTCCAACTGCATTAGTCTTGCTCATAAAGACACAATCGCGACCGATGGATCACATCCCTTCGGTTACGACTACCAAAATCATATTTTGATAGCATGCTTGGAATTCTTTTAGATTTGCGCATCATATCATAGAGTCAACACTATTAATGGTTTAATTAAACAATCGAGGATTATATATTTTCGACACCGATAAGAAACTCATAGTTTCTCTCCAATGTGCGAGAATACTTATTAGACACTCTAATGCGCTGCGTTCGTTTAGGTTAGTTAATTTCATTTCATCTCATCTAACCAGTTCTATTTATGGATCGTATCCAATTCCATTTTACTATGAGTAATTTCTTAAATAAATTTCTTCACAATGAAGTTGGTATTTCTTAAAACAACAGTTGTTTCTCAGGGCAACAGAATAGGTATTCATAAACGTTTTATGAATTTCTTTATTTATAAAACTGATTTGGTTTTAGTTTACAAAACTTATGTTCAAAATATAAATATGTAATCCAATGATAGTCTTCCAAAAACTCTTTTTGGGAGATTCATACAAGATCCCTTACGAACAATTATTACGTGCAATCTTTCAACTCGCACAACCTGCCAACTCCTTAAACTATGATATGTTAGGGTTTCTTATAACCCTCATCTTGTGTGATTTTGTAAACTGTTATTTAGATGAAATAATGTTAACATTGTGTACTACTCTTAAGTACACGACCTTATAGAAAGAAACTAACTCAACTTCACTCACAATTAATCACACATTGTTTAACAAAGTTCAATTACTCCTTATCGATGCATCATTATGTATCACATTGAGGAGAGACTTTTGAGATTGAATCTTTATTCATTTTTAAGTACGTTCGGAACCTTTTCCAATATACTCACTCATTCGATCAAATCAAATCATTTCTATTGCATGTTATTTTATTTACTTCTGTTTTATATTCTATAAGTTTACCATAGACATACTACATGTATATCAAATACACATGTCCATGTCGACGATAACTCATCGGTGAATATGACGAAGTACGTGGAACCATTTTGGAATTTATAGAATTACGATTTCATACATCTATATGTATCAATCCGAAGAGTTCATCAACTCTTATGATACTCCCACTAAATGGGTGCTTAACCCTTTATTGTTGAGATATAATTAACAAGCATAATATGATTCAAAATCATATAATAAAATTATTTCTCAAGACTATGGCTTGGTCTATAATTCCAAAACAACTGTAAATAATATAGACACTTTTGTATTTTCCAATGCATCACTTTTGTTATAATTTTTTTACCACATTATAGTTTTATTTCATAAAGAATATTCATAATATTCATATTGAAATATAGCCATGTCTATTTTATTTTATTTTTCAGTAGATACCGAAAAATAACCATTATTTTATAAATAATGTATGGTAAGTTTTACGAAAACAATTTTCATACTATAATGCAATTAATAAGTGCTATATGGCATGCTCTCACTGTCTCCACCATTACTATAATAGCATACTAAATTTGGAGGTCCATCATTCACTTAATACAATATGTTTATTTCATACACTGCAACTATTTATAGTGGAGAGCTCGTTGATCAACTATCCTGAGCTCAAAAAAATAAATCTCATAGAAAATAATTTTATATATGAAAATACATTTCAGAATAGAAATCACATTTCTTATTCCAATATTAAGTATCAATTATTATTACAATTTTGTTTCCAATGTTTCTCTATGAAGCTGAAGAGCCTATTCATTCTCTTTATTCCAATTGTACCTTAAATTACATCTATTATTACACATTCATTTTCCTTTCAAATGGTCAAACTATTCAAAAGAAAATCTTACTACAATATCATAACTAACTCTTTACAAAAGCGCATTCGATTATCCTTAACATTTAAGGACATCAAATATGTTGCACTTTACGTAAACCGATCAAAATGACATTTCAACGATCGAATTCTTAGACCTATATTGTAGTTTTTGGTCTTGTGTTACATTAACACAATATGATCCCTTTTGTAATCAATCAAGTTGAATACATGATCTCAAAATATTGTTTATTGGCTTATCTCCGGTGAACTATACTTTGAAGTATCGTACATTACGAACTATGACCGTTCACCATATTACATTTATAAATGATAGTATATGGATCAAATATCCATAGTCTTGTATCGCTTTTAGAGTTCGAAACTCATAGAGTGCAATACATAGTCTCACCCAAATAAGCACGTAAGTGACCATTTTACGAATGCATTAAGTAGCTATAAAAATTAGACACTTGCATGGGTATAGAAAACATTAACATGCAATAGGCATTTAATAGTGGGTATTATATTTCCATTTCAACTTTCAATTCAGTCTGTTTGTATATGTTAATTGATAAAATTTTTATCATATCATATTAAATGCACAAATTTATCATTGTAGATAATTATAACATTATTTAGCATATGTTCTTACAATATTAGAAAGGTTAAATGTTACCATTTCATTTTTATAATAAGGTTCCCACTAGTATTTTATGTTTCTCCAAACCCTATAATGAAACATAGAAGTCTTCTGACTTCACTAATGGGTGTTAGGACTCGTCTGTCTTGGTATTTTGACCTTGAGTTTGCTCAATAAATCATAGCCCCACAAAAATATGGATAACTCCTTATCGGTTGTATCACATACAACTCCTAACCCATGTTTCGGTGTCCTAACCTCATTTCGACCTTGAGTTTGCTTAACAAATCGAAAGAGATTATTCACTCATACTTACCATATCGTGACGGCCTAAGTATAGTATATGTACCTTGAGTTTGCTCAACAAATACATATAGTTATCTTACCTCGTCTATTAAATATATTAATAATACTACACATAACATCCGTAGCTTGAGTTTGCTTAACAATTAAGGAGTATGCAAGTAATTTATTAATATATATATATATGGTAGAGGACAACATTATATTGAAGATTCATAATCTTTAACATATTATATTGAGTGATATCGACTTATGGAATAATGTATTTCTTATGAAATACCCTCGGGATTCAAGTGTCAGACACATCAGAAATCAAGGGATATGTAAATTTACGTATGTATTTATTCCTTAAGTCTATTTGGGTTTCTTTAATGTTCCATCTTTAGTATATACATTCATGTCATATAAGTTTTATTGTTATATAACTTTTACATTACATATTACTTATACGATAGTCTTACGTATAATATTTTATTAATTAAATCTTATTTAATTAATTTTAATTAATTTTAATTAATTAACTTTTTAGTTAATTTTACATTAATATTCCAATACAACTTTTATATTGGACATATCTACTATAACCTTTATAGTGTATAAGATAACCTTTATAGTATAACACATATATCTTATATATATGTGTTTTTATTTTATTAATTAACCTTTAATTTATTTATTTAATTAATCGGTTTTAATTAAATTATATTAATTTCAAAAGTTTATCTTATATACATACATGTATACTTATGTTATCTTAAAACTTTAAAATAATATAACAATATCAACATATATAATATATGCATATAAGTATTAATTAATTAAATCATTAATTAATTTTAATTTAACTTATAAATCTTATTAATAAATTTTAAATTTCAAAATTAATATTTAAATAGTTTCAAACATTTGAACTTTTCATAACATTTTCAAACATTTTGAAAACTTATGTTATATTATAACCTTTTATAATAAACATGTTTTTATTTTTTAAATTTAACTTTTAAATTTAACATTTAAATTTAAAATCTTCTCTTAATTAAAAAAACTATTTTGAAAATTAGCCCAAGGCTCAATTCAAATTGGACCTTTTCTATCAGGGACAACCTTGGGCTCACTTCACCTTTCAGGCCAGGCAGGTATCCAGGTAGGACATGATACTTGATTACCTAATTCCAATCCTAGACATCACCTTCCTAGACACCGTACTAAGTGCACAAGCTTAAATAGTTAGCCTTAGCATGACTAATTTAGACCGCATAAGTTATTGGTCTCCGATATCATTTGAAGGAACTGGGCCAACCCGCAACGGAAGAATTGGGTGAATTTCAAATAATTTACCATTTTGGATCATTAACGGGTCTATGAAGTCTAAACACACATAGAAATTTTCTAAGTATTCTTTTAAATAAAATATTTATTTTATTTAGTTTAGAAATAAAGTTTAAAATTTAATTTAATGTGTATGTAAATTAGAGTATATCAAATATACTCTTATGTACACTAGTATACAATGCACGTACGTGCATCTAATATCCAAGCATGTTTACCTTGGATGGATGTGTGTTTTAAGTGGAAATGTTTTTGCAGTCACAACACATTTCAAGTTGTTTTATTAGTGATTTCGATAACAAATTGATAGTAAAATTCCGTTGGTGGATGGGCGGAAAGGGTGGTGAGATTCTATTAACGAATGGGGGTAATTTTGGAATTTTTAAAACATGTTTACCTTGGATGGATGTGTGTTTTAAGTGCAAATCTTTTTGCAGTCACAACAAATTTCAAGTTGTTTTTTTGGTGATATCAATGAAAAATTGATAGTAAAATTATGTTGGTGAGTAAGCGGAAAGGGTGGTGAGATTTCATTAACGAATTTGGATAAGTTTGGAATTTCAAAAAGACACCATGTAAATCATGTTGATTGAATTCTCTTTATTAATAGTAAAGATATTTGTGTGTAACGGTAACTTATTAAATTTATTTTGAGAAGGAAACTTTTAATTTTCTATCTCTTAAGTTATTGAATTAATGAGGGTTCATAAATTTATTTAGAGAAGGAAACTTTTCATTCCTTCTCTTAACTTATTTAATTAATGATGGGCAAATTATTTATATGGAGAGAGAAACCTTTCATTTATCTCTCTTTAATTAAATTGATTAATTATATGAAAGTCATTAATTAGCAACACATATATGGCATAAATGTGAGGGTCAACAAATATTATATTATAGAGTAAATTCTGTAAGAGCAACATATGATAGGTGTTATTAATTGATGACAATGTTAGATATATAACTAGAAATAAATGGACAGTTAAACACATAAAGAAAATATGGGAAATATATAAAGAGTAAGAAAGATGATTGATTAAATTTACCATTTGGTAAAGTTAATTAATGCAGCATATAAATGATAATCAATTGGCATCATAAAATAAGGATATAAATAGTCAACAAGAAAAGTATGTATGTATTATTAACTAAATCTGTGTGTGTATATGTTTAAATATGTTTATATATGTATTGTTTAATGAATCCTCCAAATATACTAAATTAATTCAGCCAAGTCATATATTATCCATTCAAGGTTAATTACAAAACATGTAGTGATCTGATTTAGTAAATCAATTTGAAATAGATCTCAATCAATAAATCCAAATGTAACCAATATGTATATGTTAATAATTTAATGTAGAATCAAACGTAGATATTTATTGTAAAAAAATTGTCCAAAGTATATTTTAAATAATAATAACATTATGTTGATTCATGTTTATTTATACATAAATACAGTGTACAAATATGTATGTGTGTGCATGTATACATAATATATATACACACACATATGTATATATGTTTAAAAATATTTTTATATGTATTGTTAATGAATCCTTTAAAGTTAATAAATCAACTCAACCAAATCAATTGTAATCAATTTAAGATTTATTACCAGATATGCAGTAATCTAATTTAGTAAAACAGTGTGATAACAGATCTTAATCAACAAATCTAAATAAACTTTATATGTATATGTTAACAAAAAAATTCTTAAAACCTTTTAAAATATTTCAAAATTAGTTTAACATACACATACATATATATACATACGCTTTTATGTATATGTATGAAACTTAAAGTAGAAATCAAAATTGGAATCAATGTAACCTACTGTTAACAATTAAATTAAATAAAGTTAATTAGAATAAGAAGTTAATTGATAGATCTATATTTAGATCAAAATCAATAGAAATTAACATAGAAAATCATGAATAGAAGCTATCAACTTCAAATGAAAACCAATTCTAATGATAACAAGTTATACTACATTAAGATCTATAATTGTATGCTTATAAGGGACAACAAATGCATATATAAAATTTTCAAAATGAATTAACTACTGGATCTGTAATATCATGGAATAAATAAATAACTAATTGAATTTACCTTGTTGATGTTGCCTATGATTCGTACCTTAAATGATAAATGCTTCTAGATCCGATTGAATCACCTCCAGAAATTGTAACAATCTGAAGCACCACTTTTGAATTTATTTTATTTGATTTGTTTTGGGAATTTTTGTGGCTTAGAAGCCATAAAATTTCAGCCAAGAAGGTAGAAAAATGAAGATGGAGGCTAGGGTTTAGAAGGAGAGTGATTAAGAGAGGCCAGTGAATGGAAGATAACATATTTATATAGTGATCCTTCCTTAACCTCCTCCCTTCATTTTCTAGATCCAACCATTGGATTTTAAGCCTCATTTTCTTATGGCCTTCTATGAATAAGGCTGTATGGGCCTCAAAATATTCCAATCCCATATATTAATTAATTTATTTAAATCCGATTCAAATATTTTATCAATATCATATATCGATACGTACATACATAACTTTTATGTACGTACTTTATCAAATACTAATGGATTAAAAAAATCAAATAAATAAATAAACAAAAATTTAATAATTAATATTTCATAAATATTAATTAATTTAATTAATTTATAATGGTTATAAATTAATTAAATCGTGTGGTTTACGAAGCATTCATCATTACGGTTGTGCTACTCAAAGGTGTAAATTCAGTCAGTGATTAATATCGAACTAATCGAATATTAATGTTCACACGTCATTTAGCAGGTGTTGTGACATTTTGGCCAAATTTATCACTTGCACATCTTTTAGGTAAAATCCAATTTTACTTATTATAAGCGGTACCTAATAGTGACAATTATTTACACCAATTCTCTTCGTCAAAACTATATCACTTTGGGTTTATGAAATGTGGTAATGATCAAAATTCCAATATCATCCACATTCAACTTTATAGTCCAAAAAAAAAGTCCTTGGTTCAATAATAACAATTATTTTTAACAAAAATGCTCTGGCCAGAGACTTTGACTTTGAGTTGACTTCAGTTGACCGTGACACTAACCTCATATAACTGAGGAGACAAATCCTCTCTTGAATAGTGTTTCATTTCCAATGCTTCCACTCGACCCAACTATAGTCGTTCGATGGGCGTCGTGCCCCGATTTAACTATAATCAAAGCGGAGCTTCCATATTGAAGATCAATAGTATTCTCAAGTCGACAGAACTGTGTAAATTAGTCACATCGATATTCTCTGCTTGACCTTAGTTATAATAACCAACAGAAAAATATCGAGTGAGTCAATCCATAGTTATCCAATAACTATCAGTACATAACCCCTTAGTGCCCTCAACAGTCATGAGTAATACACTGCCCAATAGTTGGAGAGCATTACGTACTCTAATCTCAATGGATACATCGATGTCCACTCTCGATTCATCTTGACTAGGAACATTTAAAATGGTTATTTGTTTCATTGTGATAAATTACTCACGGTTACAACATTTTGTAACTACTATCACAAAACATACAATTTATGTATTTTCAATTAAATATACTTTTAATTAAATTAATTAATTAATATAACCACATTATATCATGTATATAATAGAAAGAATATACCTTTATTTCGAAAACGATTGGTCAACGAGTTAGATATATGTAACAAATTACATAATTGCTCCTAGGGCAACCTTGCGGATGTTATGTATGCCCATAATGCTAAAGGCAGTTCCTCAGTGCATTTTTCCTTGGCGTTTGTGAGCCTCTTTTTCAGCAGTCTCTTTATCGTTTTGTTTGCTGCTTCAACTTGTCCATTTGTTTTTTGATGAGCCATTAAGGAGAAACTCTTGATGATACCATTTTTCTCACACAAATCAAACAATTCCTTGCTCTTGAATTGCTTTCTGTTATCGAAGATTATTTTATAAGGGATTCTGAACCTGGTGATGATATTTCTAACCAAAGAGGTGGCTGTCTTCTTTGAAGTTATGGTTGCAAGGGATTCATCTTCCACCTATCTGGTGAAGTAATCTACTGCAATTACTGCATATTGTGCCTCCTTGGGACATTGAAACCGGGCTTATTAAGTCGATTCTCCATATATCGAATGATCATGGGCTAGTTATGGGTTAAGCTCATGCGAGGGCAGTCTTGGGATACTAGCGAATCTCTGACATCTGTCACATCTACGAACGAACTCCTACACATCGGTTAATGCAATCAAACACAAACAGCCTTGTCTCAATATTTTCTTAGACGACTTTGTCCTCATAGAATTGTCTCCGTAGTATCTCTCATGAACTTCTTTCGTGATTCTTACTCCTTCTTTCATAACACATCTTAAATAGGGGATTGGATAACCCATCTTATAGAGTATGTCATCAAAGAACATGAAGTAGGTGGCTTGATATCTAATTTTCCTTGCAGCATTTTTATCCGTTGGTATAATTCCTTCCAACAAGAAGCATTTGATTGAGGTAATCCAAGATCATGCCTACTCTTGATCTACTATTGATGGGGTATGATTATCCTAAATCTCATCTATTTCCCCTTGACCCGTGGTCTCTTGATCTCTTTCTTATTGTGTTCGCGTCAGCATTAGAATCTTTTGCACTTTGGAAATATTCGGCTCAATTAAATGTCCTACAGGAACCACCTTCATTGCATGAGAAACCTTAGTGTTGGCTAGCTTAACTAATGAATCTGCTGAAGAGTTTCCTCTTTGGGAATTTGCTCTATATTAAACTGTTTGAATTGGGCTGATAACTCTTTGCACAGTCCCACATATTCGGCCAAAGTTGGTACTTTAGTTTATTAGTTTCCCTGCACTTGATTTACAATAAGTTGCAAATTGCTATAAACTTCAATGTGAGTTACCTTCATTATCTGCACCATTTTTAGCCTAGTGATGTGTGTCTTATAATTCACGACATTATTTGTTGCTTTGAAATCTAGCCGAACTGCTACAACCTCTGCTTATCAGGAGTAACAAGTACATACCCGATTCCTGCCCCATAATCATTGGATGTGCTGTTCATATAGAATTTCTAAACATGTAGAGGGTTTTCTAGTTCCTCATTGGGTTGCATTGTAGGAGCTGTGCATTCCAGGATAAAATTGGCCAAAGCCTAACTTTTTATGGCATTTTGAAGGCGGCATGAAATATCATACTGGCTCAACTTAATAGCCCACTTTAAGAGGTAGCCAGATGTCTAAGGCTTTTGAGGTATCTACTTTAGTGGTTTGTCTGTCAGTATCTTAAAGGGATGCAACCAGAAATATGGCTGCAACTTTCATGCTGTAAGCTGTAGGTTGTAAGCTAGCTTCTCTGTCATTGAATAGTTAGTTTGGCTTTTTTTAGATGCTTTCTAGTGAAGTATATTGGTCTTTGGACGTCTACTTCTTCTTGAACTACTACTACACTCACAGCTTAATTAGTTATAGCTGATTATAAAAATAGATCCTCACTTGAGACCGGCTTTGAAAGAATAAGCGGATTGGGTAAGAGGTCTTTTAATACTTCAAAAGATGCTTTGCATTCCTTTGTCCACTCATAGTTTTTACCTTTTTTATTTGATCGAAGAAAAGAATGCATTGTTCATGGCCTTAAAGATAAAGCTGCTTAGAGTTACTACTTTCCCATTCAAACTCATCATGTCTTTGGCCTTATCTCGAACTTTCATCTTCCTAATAGCTTCAATCTTCTCTGGGTCGACCTCTATTCCTCTGGCGCTCACTATATATCCCAGAAATTTTTCGGAATAAATTGCAGAAGTACATTTTAATGGATTCGGTTTCATCCCATACTGCTTTTGGGTTGCAAAGGTTTCCTCTAAATCCCGCACATGATCTAGGGCTTCTTTGGATTTTACCAACATATCATAAGAATAAACTTTGACATTCTTGTCAGTTTGGTCCTTGAACATCATGTTAACTAGCCTTTGATATGTTGCCCTCGCGTTTTTTAACTCAAACGACATTACTTATAGCAATACAGCCATTTTTAAATAATGAAGCTTGTGAGTCCTTGATCCGGTTTGAACATGGCTATTTGATTGCATTCGGAATATGCATCCATAAACATTAGTAGTTCATGCCCACTAGTTGCATCTACTAATTAATCTATTCTTGGTAATGGAAAAATATCCTTAAGGCAGGCTTTGTTGTGGTTTGTGAAGTCTATGCAGGTTCTCCATTTTTCATTTGATTTCTTCAACATAACCGGATTTGCTATCCACTTTCGGTAATACACTTCTCGATGAATCTGTTATCCTTCTACTTCTTGATTTCTTCATAAAAGGCACTATACCTTTCCTGATCCATGGTACACTGTTTCTGCCTAACTAGGTATGCATCAGGGTTTATGTTAAGGGCATGCAGATTATAACAGGGAGGGTCAATTCCCTATATATCTGAATGGGCCCAAGCAAAGAAACTGTAATATCTCTTTAGGAAACCGATTACTCAGTGTGCAGTTTGTTGCTTAGGTTCTTCCCAATCTTCACAATCTTGGTCAGATCTAGAGGATCTATTTGGATGTCTTCCAATTCATCTACTGGCTCTAGGACTTTGCTTTTCATTCCCAAACTTGGGTTCACCTCATCCTCTAATTCTTGTGGTTTTGATGAGACTATGCTTCTTGGGATAGAGAGGCATCTGATAAATATAGGGCATAAACAGAGTCATTCTCATCCATTCCAATCATATGCAAATAATCTCCTTTTTCTTTTCTCACGGAAACTGTAGTCATTGGATGAAATGTTTCAGTATCTGCTATGGAACTTAGTTCTAGTGTAGTTCTTTGAACTGGCTTATTATTTTCATTTTTACATAAATTAAATGACATAATAGTATAATTTTGAATGATTTTATTACTAGGATTCAAATTTACATTGTATAGTATCCTAGCTAATAATTGTTCTCCCATCACACTCCCAACTCCTACGGAGGTGTGAAACTTCATAAGCAAGTTTTTCTTGGAGATAACTTCTCCCATCTCTATCAATGCAGGTCTTTCCAGCAAAGCATTGTACGAAGACTATTGGTCTATAAAGAGGAAGCTTGCATAGAAAAATTTATGCAGTGGAAAATTTCCCACAGTAACAAGAATTCTAGCCATTCCCATTAGGGTAGTTACTGTGCTATTGAAGCCATATATTGGTTTATGACTCGGCTTCAGGATCTCAACCAGGAGCCCCGTTTTTCATATGCAGCTTTAAAGATAACATTCACAAAACTTCCTAGATCCATAAAAAAAATTTCATTGTGCAGTTTTAAGATCTGCACAGTTGTCACTAAAAGGTCCGGATGTGGGAATGTAAACCCAGCTGAATTAGTAGAGCTAAACATGATATTTTCCATGGGATTTTGCTTGATATGAAACAAGGTTCTATGCTTGGAGCGGGCTTCTTGGACGTATCCCTCTCGTGCCTTCTTACTTTGGCCTACAAGATGGGTCCTCCATGAATTGAAGTTATGAGAGTATTGGGGTTTCTCACTAGATCCTTATGAGGGTTAGGTGAATGGTTATGCACAAGAGTGACTGGATTATCCTTCTAGTAATTGCTAAAGTACCCATTCTAAATCAACCTCTCAATCTCATTTTTCAGATGATGGCAGTTATCAGTGTGACGTCCATTCACTTTGTGGAATCAGCAGTATGCATCGCCTTTATTTGGGTCAACCTTCTTTCCTTTATTGGGACGTTATATTCCAATTCTATTCTGGTCAGTTAGTAGATCTTCCCTTGAGTATGAATGAGCGGAGTTTTGGTTGCGAAGCTGAATTCTCTTGGCCTTTTCATAGGCGGGTGGTTGTAAGCTTCTACCCTCCGCTTCCTTTCGTTGTGTGTTGGAGCAGTTCTTCCTATAGCAACTCCTCCAACCGCTCTTGCTTCTTTAGTGCGTATATACCCGCTCGCCCTTTTATAATAATACATGGTATCCTACTATTTTTATGTCGTATGTCTATATCTCTCTTTACTCCCGATTGAGCTGCCATCAGCAATACACCCTCGCTTGTAACCCCTATCCTCGTTGCTTCTTCCTTGAAGTGTTTGATGTTAATGCGTAAGCTCTCATCGTCTCTTTTCTTAATGCATGATAGGGTATTCGGGTGTGGCGAAGTTTTTCTCCCTGCATGGAATTGTCTATGAAAGTCCGTTGATAGCTACATCCAAGAATGGATCTCTCTTGGTGAATACCTTCAAAACCGTTTGGAGGCCACCCCTGCAAGGTACACAAGGATCAACTTGCAGCGAGCTAACCTTCCTACCTTTAATATGTTCTTTTAATATTCAAAGGTGGATAGGTGATTGTCCAGGTTAGATGACCTATCATACTTTTCCACAGTGGATGCCTTAAAGCTGTCTGGGAAATTAGATTCTAAGATTGGTTCGCTAAACGGTAAAGAGCACTCTTCCCTTCTTCCTTCCTTGTTGCTCAACTCACACGGTTTAGCCAACTGTTCTACATAGGCTTTTAGCTCTCGTATCTCTTCGTCTTTTGTGCTCATATGCGATAGGCTACCTCAGTAGATTGAGACGCCTCATTCACATCTTAGGCAGTTTGATTATTGCTTTTTCCCAACAATAGTGGGTCTATATTAGCTGGTTTGGATTTAATGTATGGGTTTATTTGGGGCTTGTTCTTTGCCCTTAGTCCCAAGCTCAATAGTCTAACATCGCCGTCTTCATCAACAAGATAGTCGTGTTTGTCCCCAGCTTGCGCTTGTTGTGCAGTAGGTGAACGTTGGCGGTGTGATGTGGAGTTGTGAGAATTTGATGACCTTAAGGGGTATTGAGATACCAGTTTTTCGATCCTAGCCATGCTCTCTTTGATATGGGAAACAGAGGTGTTAAGAGTATCAAGTATAGGGTTAGTGGCTACTTTCTATGGTTGGTAATGGGGTTTAGATGAGGAAGTGAAGGATCTGTTACCTTGCTTCGTAGCTAGGTATTTAGGTTCTTGTGAAGGAAGAGTATAATAGTTTTCAGGTTGCATGATTCAAATTTCGGTGAAGTTATGGGAATTGAGGATGTGGGTGATTTATTTAAGATTTGCTGGGGTCTCATCCCTCCTTATTAAATTCGCCTTAAGGATAGTAATTATGTTGTTGTACGCTTACACAATTATGTGTTGTACTATAACTGTTTGTTAAAATGTCAAGTTCAACTTATACCTAATTTAGGTAAAATCAAAGAGAATCTATTACTGAAAACAGCAAATAAAAATGTGTGGAAAAATAAAAGAAAGAAATTTAGATGGTATGAATTTCGACGAATCCTACGCCTATGGTTCAAATCTTTTATTATATTATTTTGGTGATACAAACTTTTTCAATGGTTGAGTGTATAAATATATTTAGTACAGATTTTAGATAGTATCCCATAGTCCATTTCTCTGCTATAATACTTTTCAATTTATAGTACTATGACATCACATGGATTGCTAATTTCCCCACCCCAGCTTTCCTTCTCCACCGTCTAATCCTTCCACGTGTCATTCATCATGTTGCTTCTTGATTTGTACATGGATTGCTAATGTGACTGGTGGTCAGGACAATTTTTTTAGGCAAGAAGATTTAACTTAAGGCAGGAATTTTGAATTTAGAGTTTAGGTAGGAGATTTGAATTTTGGACATTTGGGGTGAGCTTTTGAGCTTGACATGTAAGCCGCACTTGAATCGTTTACTGCGTTGTATTTGATGTAAGATGTAGCTTCTTGGATGTGGCTTGAAATAGAGGCATAATCCATGCTGGAGGGTTGGTGCAGTCTTCTTGGATACTAGGACGTAGTCGCTTATTGGTGGTGGCACAACCGTTTTTGTGGTGGCAGCGCAGTCTTAAAGGAAAGGGTGCCACGGTCACTTTTCGAGGCGGCAGCATGGCTTTTTTCTATTGTTTTGGTTTTGTTTCATGCTAAGTTCCGTCCTAGCTTTGTTTAGCGCACTGCATTTGGTTGTGTTAGCGGAGATTGGTGTTGCTGCATCAAGTTAACCCCGACCTTGAATTTAGTTGTTTATTTGTGCGTTGTATAATGGTTCTTTGGTTTGGAGAGTGTCGTTTCTGTTTATGCCTAGCTGATGTAGGTTGGTACTTCGGCAGCGGTGCAGTCTACTCTCCAGTTAAATTGATTTTTACAGCACATCTACCTTGGCTTTTGAGCATGAATTTTTTCCTGTTTGGTTGTACTTGGGTATTGCATATTATACTTCGTATGTTGTATTTTTGCAATTCCTCTTAACAAAGTTGTGGCGTGTTTTACTCTTTTATTTGTCTTGTGCAGCCTGTTTATTTCTTATGCTTGGACCATGGACTTGCACCGCAAAGATTTTTATCGAAGAAAAATGGGTATGACTTATGGTATGTATTGTATTACATCTTTTCCCATTATTTGCAATTTTATGGAAGAAATTCGTATTTTTATCCCCTTTGTTAATCCATTGCATTCTTGATCTTTGTTTCTATATAATATCTTCTTGTTAATTATTTTTCAATTAGCATTTAAATTTTTTAAGATATTTTCCTTGAAATATTTAAATTTGTCATTTCTTCAATTTTATTTAATTACAAAATTTCATTTGATACATTTTCTTTTTTTAACTTTATATTACCGACTACATCTTTACTCCTTTTTTTCAAAATTTTTTTTAAATCTCTTAATTTACTTACAAATATATGCTTATTAATATGGTATTATTTAAAATACATGTATATATGTATAAATATAAGAAAATGTATATTTTGTCTTTATATAGATGTATTTATTTTAAATTCAGTTGTAACTAAATACACATATATAAGTTTTAATTCATAAACATTTGCGTAATCAACGATATAAAATTTTAAATCAAAAAGGGGCTTAATTAATTCAAAACAAAATAACTTTTTATTAGGTGAGGAATAATATGTATACAGGTATAATTTTTTTAAAAATCCATGTGAAGTTTTATATATCCCTAAAGTCAATTGAATTTTCCAAACAATCAAATTGTAAAATCATTTTGACCTTTTCAAAAAAAATTCCAAAAGTTGAGAACAAATATATATATAATTTTTGTTAATTTAAATCCAAAAATTTATTTGGAAAGATCTAAATGGATGAAACATATGTATATATATTTTTTTAGCAAAGCCAGTCGGCTTTATAGTGGGTCATGCCACGTTTATTAATAAAATGGAAAACAAGTGTTTTAACATGCACATGGCAGCTATGATGGTTTTATAGTGGCCATACCACTTAAAATAAAAAATACAACACAGAAGTTAGGTACCACACCTAAACTACTAACTACCATGACTAGCCTCCCTAGGAAAAGGAGGAACTGCTACTACCACTATCATTAGTCGAATTAGGACCAATGACAAGAACAAACCCAAAGAAAAGATGAGCAAGGTTCAGAACAAAGCCAATGGAGGCGTCAGTGTATATGAACTTCTTGTCCCAAGTAGTATCCGAGAACAAATTCTTGTTCACTTCACCAATATTACTTACCCTAGTAAGGGATAGACCCTCACCCTTAATGTGATAGAAGAGACGCCTACTCTTACTTTCATCGTCACCCACAAACTTGTGGTAGGTATTACCCTCAGGAGAATATCTCATATGAAAAGGAATATGTATCCAAGATTGCTCAACAGAGTTCCAAATAATAGTATTAGAAGGGGCACCATGATCGAAGGAACAACTGGATAATCAACCACCTCTAGAACCGCAGGAGGAGAAGGAATACTAGCTATAGGAGGCACAACCTAGGGAGGAGAGGCTACAAGAATAAGGCAAACTTTCGGGACCCACCTTATGACCGAGGGTCGAGGAAGTAACATGGAATTGGATCAGTGATAGGACAAAGAGAACAAGCTTCCATAAGATGACCAAAAGACTGACAAGACGTGCATATATCAAGTTTCCAACTGTACCGAACAACAACCTCAGCAGTAAGTCCCTTAGCAATTCTGACCTTAAGCGTGGAAGGAAAAAGCTTCTTAGGCATGATTTCAATCAATGCTTTAACATATACCGATCTCTTCTAAGCCACAGTATTAGAACCAAAGCAAATCACCTTACCAATAAGGCCAGCAAGCTAGTCAAGCTCAATCATGGGTTGCAAAATAGACGAAATGCGAGAGAAATGCACCCATATAGAAATAGATCAAACCTGTTCATTTTCCATGCCCACGGACGGACTCTAGGAAATGAAAATGAAAGGCTTCCCATCTATGAGAATCAGATCAACTTCTATAACACGTTATCTTTCTTCACTTCTTGAGAATTTGAAAACTAAAATATCATTGTTAGAATGCACATTAAGGTCACCTCTAGGTTTCCAAACTTGATTACAACGCTCTTTAAACACATGATATGGAGGGTTAGAATCCAAAAAGAAACCAACCAAGTAATTAGACCAATAATCAACACCTACCTGTAAAACTTTGACCGGAGAAACCATCACTCCATCGACCTTAACGTTATCAAACAAACTAGGAGAGCAGACCCCGCATTTCTTGGCAATTTAGTAAAAAGCGACATCCACTTAGGAGCTTCAACAAGAGGAGTGACGTGAACTGGAACAGGAGGAGAAACCTGCACATTTGGAACAATAGCGTGCTTAATATTTTCACAAACATCAGAAGTGCAAACAACTTTTTAGACCAAACTAGCACAATCAAAATTCTCATGAACGTCATCCAACCTAACAGCCAATCACCATCGACACACTCAATACCAATTTTTTTTTCACCAAAATCAGGCATACTCATTTCAATCCACTGGCCCACTTCACCAGAGGTTGTAGCCATAATTAATGGAGACAGCCGTAAAGACATACCCTGAGTAATAGATTTAGCAATACCTGATATTGGTGTTGTAGAAATTAGCTTCAAATTATCAAGCGCGGATACAAGTTCTTGCAGTTGGGCAGCAGGGTTAAAATGCGAAACAGGAGGAGAAGAATAGACTGTGGAGAAACCAGGGTTGAACGACCGACTGGAGAGCAAAGACCAGAGGCAGCTAAAGATGGAGCGTCGAAGGAACACCCAAATCTAATGGTCGAGGCAACTAGGTCAGGCGACACCAGCACATCCCAATGATACAACATGGAAGAAAGAAGAAATGAGCTGGAACGGTGGGGTCATAGGAAACAGAAGGGGAGAAGAAATAAAGGAAAGTGAAAATCGAAGACGAGTCGCCAAAAAAGGTGTCAGGAACGAAGCCATTAAAGAATGAACATCATATGACGAAACATATATATACATATGTGTGTATGTATGTATATGTATACGTGTGTGTATGTATGTATGTATGTATACGTGTATATATATATACACACACATATATATATATATATATATATTAGATATGAAAACTAAGAAATATAAAGATATATATTTTATAATCAAAACCGAAATTATTTATATGTATAAATATTATACAATATAATTGTTTTATTCATTAATCTGACGCTAAAATTGTAGTTAAATAAATTTGAATTTTTTTAGTCATAGACGAATTAACCAGATGAGAAAGGAAGGAAATACAAATACACAAGATTATTATAAATATATTTATCTGATAGATATTAGCTCCTCCTTGTGATCTTACCGATTATCAAACACTTTGCTTATTAGTTATCTCCTAAATCAACTTAGTTATGCTTTGCAACGCATCTCCTTAGCTTTACCAATGCTAGAGTCTAGCATTAGGGTTTATCTAGTGTGTAGGGTTAGAGAGAAAGATATCTATTTATAGGCATCTCAGTCCATGTATAGCATATGACTTTCAATCTTCCAATCAACCATTAATCTTCCCAAAGTTCCCCTTTTTGCCTCCTTGCATGGTCGGCCACTCCATGGCATGTTTGAGCTTCCAAAAAATGACTCAAAATGATTTCACACTTTAAATCATTTATTTGATTAATTTATCCAAATCTGTTTATTAATTAAATCAATGTACAATGTTTATATGTCGTTTTAAATAATTTTTTGGTATTCAAATAAATAATTAAATGCCATTGAAATTTTAATACTAAATTTATATTTATTTTTATCATTGGTTTATAACATTTATAAATTAATTCCACATTGGTGGAATTAAGAAATAACTAACAACTCGGTTGTGTTGAGCCTTTGGAGCGAACTTGGTCCTCGGTCTATATTAAAATATCGAGGCATGTATATGGACTTTGCTAAAGTAAGTTCAGCCGCTTACAGATTATTTAGGCAAAATCCAGTTTTCAATTTATTTTAAACTCACCTTCATTGCGAAAGGCTAGGACCACCGTAATTGGTAGTCAACTTAAAGTCAAAATCTTTGATCATAGTAAATTGGTTAATTGATAAACGTTATCGGGTTGAACCAACAGCTTTAACATAGTCTACGCAATTAAATACGGATATTAATATATTTTTTGACCTTGGACCAAACTCTAGATATCTGAGTGACACGGTGATGACAAAAAGAACACATATAGAAAATGTCGTTATTACGGGAGCTTAATATAGATTAGAATTAGATTTCCTTTAAATGATCTGTAATTGTTGAACTTGTACTCGATACTGTACTTTAGCAAAGTCCATACAAGCTTATGTATATTAAATTGTTTAAATATTGATCAAAGACCGAGTTACCAAAGAGTCAACATAATCGAATTTTTAGTTAGTTCCAAATTTGATTAATGTAAAATTAATTTATAAATATATAAATTAATAATAAAATTAATACAAATGTTGTATTAAATTCTATGGAGTTTTAATTATTTATTTGAAGCCAAAAATCAATTAAAATGATGTATAAAAGTTGTACGTCGATGTAATTGAAGAACGGGCTTAAATAAAATAATTAAATAATTAATTTAAAGCAAGTTGACTAAGCATGTTGACCATGAAGAATTGGACATATAGGGTCGACCATAGTAAGAGGGGGTAAAGAAGACATAATCACCTAAGGTTTGAGAGAAAATGGATAGATATTTGCTATCTAGTTGGTTATAAATAACTAGTCACCTTTCTCATTATCTCTACACACTCAATCAACGTACCCCTAGCCTTCAACAAACATTGGTCAAGCCAAGGAGATGGTGTTGCAACTCGTACCTAAGGAGGCGAAGGAGATTACCAATAACGAAGTGTTTGACAATAGGCATGATAGCATAAAGGAGGTAAGTTCTTTATTTAAACTAGTATAAACTGCACGTACATGCATCTAGTAGCTAGAGCGGATACGTGTTGTAAGTGCAAAAGTTTTGGTAATCACCACACTCTTATTTCAAGTTGTTTTGTTGGTGGTGCCGGTGGCAAATTGGTAGTAAAATTTCATTGATGGGTCATTGAGAAGAGATGGTGGTGGATGTTGCAAACCAATGGTGGGTTTCCGCTGATGGATAAGGGTATTTTTGGAATTTCAAAAAGATACCGTGGAAATGCCCGTCATTGAATTCTCTTTATTAGTAGTAAAGATATATTCAATTATAGATATATTCGTATGTATGCTTATTCCCTCAAATATATTTCTACCATATTTATATAAAATGTATTTATTTTTGAATTTTTTTAATAACTAATTAATAAAGTAAAACATTTTAAAATAATATATATATATATAATTCAGTTTTGGTTTAAATTTTAATTTAATTTTCGGATTTGAATATATATATATATATTGATAAAAATATTTTATACATTTAAATTATTAAATTAGTTTTTGGTTTTTAATGTTAAAAATAATAATTTTTCATTTTTGCTTCCAACCTCAGATTATATATATACGTAATTTGCACGTGGAAATTCTTTAGAATATATATTTATATATTTCTACACGTAAATTTAAAAGAATTTTAAAACTCAATTTTTTTAAAATTTCAAACAAAATTTTATGTTTAAATCCGCATAGATTTATTTAATAAAAAAATATTTTTGGATCCGTTGAGTTTAAAATATGTGTTTTAAAATAATCAAATTACTTTATATTTTAAATTGTTAAATATCCAAACTATTTTGAGTTTAATATATATATATATATATTATTTATCCAAATAAATTATTTTAAATATATATGTTTATATATAGGATCAAGGATCAGCTAGACCTCACTTTTGCTACATCTCAAATCCATTTTGATTTCAATCACATGTTTTGAATTAAATAAAATAGCTTCACTCTTTTCTCACTTCAGGAGAGAGAATGTATATTATTTAATTCAGAACATGTGTTGAAATCAAGGAGGATTTGAGGTATAGTCGATCGTAGCCCTTATATATATGCATGGTGAATATATATTTCATAATATATTATATATATTATAAAATAATATTATATTTTTATATTTTATGGATATAAACATTAATTAAATAAATAGTCAATTTTTTAAAATATATTAGTGTAAATATATTAAATCATTTGATGTGTATTTATATCCCATTGACATCATCAATGACATATGCCAATAATCTATATACCTATTAACCATAAGTCACAACGGTTAACCTTATATGTATACCACTTGTTCCCATATCAAACCTAGGTCGGATTAAGATAGAGTTAGAGATATGCTCTAGGGATAATTATGTAATTTTGTACATATGTCTACTTGATAACCAATCTTGTTCAAAATATAAGATTTAAGTAATTAATTTAAAGTATATATCTACTGAATTTATACCTTTGAGTCTCACAACCGTATTGATGAATTCTCCGAAAAACCACATGATTTAATTAATTTATAATTTTTGTAAATAAATTAAATTAATTAATATTTATGAAATATTAATTATTAAATTTTATTTCATTTGTTTGAATACCAGTAGTAAAATGCACATATAAAAGTCATAAATGCGTGTATCGATAGAATATTTAAATTGAATTTAAATAGATTAAATGCTAAGTGATTTTAGGAAAATTTTAAGGCCGACATGACTCTTTTTTGGTATTGGCCTCTTGATCCTTACAAAATCTAGGGGTTGTGTAACAACCCACACCTCAATGGGCTCGAATTTTCATTAAATCTAAAACCCAAATCCACCAATGTATGGATCGTTGGTGTTGGTATCATGTCCTTGCATCATTACCTATCCCTCTAATTCTTTCCTATGGGTTGTAATGAGGAGGGGATCAGAACATCGTTCTGGTGATTGGTAAATTACATACTTTATACATAGCACTAGTTTATGACGATTGCTTTCCATTACGTGTTATATCTACTGTTTTAACTTAGTCGCCTTGACTTCATGTACGTGTACGATACGCCCCACCTACTCGAGGTATACGATAACTACATATGTATATGTGTGCGTGCATGTATATATATATATATATATAAGTACCACAGTCCTCCAATGGACCATGATACATTTTCAACTAGTATTCGTAACTTTGCACCGCGCTACGTATCCATCAGTATCCAATATTTGTGTCTAAACCGAAATGTCCGCGTATACCAAGGATCTTCCCGTTAATGCCTAATAACGGCACTACAACTTTTAGCCGTACTCTAACTCGCCTTGAAGATTCGTCTAAGCGTTTCATATTAAGGACTCAGCTCCTCGGACTATCATGGACTCAGCTCCTTAGACCACTGAGGACTCAGCTCCGCAAACTATCGTATTCACTTGAAAAACTTCAACTAAGGGTTATCTACTACACCAAAAAACTCATTTCGCAACAACTATAGGCCTTGCAAAATCATTTCACAATAGCCAAGAGCTATTGCGAACTGAGGAGTGGCTACTAATTCGCAACGGTCCGCGAAACTTGATTTCGCAACGGTCCTTAACCCTTGCTATTTTTTAGCTCGCAACGGCTTATAGCCATCGCTAAATTGTGGGTTTTTAAATAAAAAAATGCTTTGGTTCTCAAAACCAACAACAAATCAGACTCACCACACTAGACAGTAGTAACTTCCCCCTTCTCGCTACCACCAACCTTTTCATTCTCATCTTGATTTTCAATATCAATGTAATTGAGTAGTCAGAATTGTCTCTTTTTTCATCATTAAATCTCAACCTGCTGTGCATATAATTTAGTGCATGATTTGTATCATCTGTGCATATTTCTGTAACATCACATTTTATCTCATTTCTGCATGATACGCATATTGAAGCTACTTATGGAGCTGTTTTACTTGCATTGAAGGGTGTTGAACAAAAATGCTTGTAGGTTATGACTTGCATATTCACCTTGTAGGGAATAATAGTCTCTTAAATCAAAATCTTTATATTATATTCTTTGTTATCTACTTGCTTTGAATATTATAAGATCTCATGTGTTACAGGGTTCATCTGTATGCGGTTACCTCTTTTCCTGCTTCAATACCAATATAGATGACAATTTTAAGAAAACTTACTGAACCTGCACAAAGAATGAAATATCAAACCATCAAGTTTTTGTAAATTCAGATTTAGATGGTTGTGGATGGGGATTTGAAAATAAATTATATGTGCACTATTAAGCATTGTAAAGTTGAATAAATTTACCTATTACATGTTATAGAATTTAGGAGCCTGGGCCTTTTGCTGATTCTTGCATTACTCTAACAAAACTCCAAAACTATGGTTTTGAATGAATTGTCTAACATAGCTGCTAATCAGCTATTATGTTGTTTTATCATATAAACTATTTTAAGTTCCATGTACACCATTGTGTGCCAATAATAAAATTATCGGCCACCATTATATTCTTCTAGTATAACATATTTTAACATGATTCAGATTGAGTATCCTGAAATTGAAGACAATGTGAAGCCCAGAGATCGCTTTATGTCGGCATATGAGCAAGTATATATTTATAGTTTTTCTGAAAAAATAACAATTTTGGTACTTACACTATCTGATGCTATTGGTTTTGTCTGTAACAGATAATTCAACCCTTTGATAAGAGGTACCAGTATCTTAATCACTGTTTTCAACTATAGGTTCCTAGTACAGAGATTGACAAATCAACACCCAAATTATAATCCATATATCTATATGCTAAAGTGGTTCTAATAAATAAATAAATAGCGGACAAAGAACATATGAGATTTACATGTACAAAGACTTAGATGATTCAAAATTTGATAGCATTCAATATCTGTGAGAATTAGTATGTTACACATTCAAATCAGCCGTAGATAGTCCTAAAACATCCCTGTTCACATCATTCCCTATTCAGATCAATTAAATTATAAATTATTAGCTAACAAACTAATATGACCTAAATCCAACACAATTACTTTTGACTGATATATAAGTTATGTTCCTTTTACTAGGTAGATGAAGCAGTCATCAACATATCAAACTAATATGATTGATCAGTAGTACCTTTCCATAAACTTAGGGCCATCAAACTCGGGCATTTCACAGTCCTTTGGCTGCCACCTAAACTGCTCATACGAAGTATCCATGCATTGAATCGATATACATGACCACATTTCATATAGCCATTGCTTGCAACCTAAACTTGAGTATATATATAGTGGCCTCATGCTGTTTGGAACCCATTTTCCTTTTGCATAGTTACACCCTGCAAATATGATCCTCCATGAATTTAAAAATACAAGGAAATTTGCATAAAAAATGAAAAAGCTATACTCATGAAATCATTGGCTCAAACTGATAAGTATTGTACTTATTGAAACTCTAAAAAGTAAATATAGATATGGAAAGGCAAGTACAATGTATATAACTATAGTATATAGACATAAGCATACCTTCCTTTCTTCTTACACTTTTGTAGTAGTCAAAGGTTTACCTTCTGACTGTCTCTGATTGTGTTTCTTCCACAACTAAAGCTGATTCTGAATTTGCTTCATATTGGGTTTCTTCTATAGATGGAACTTCTATTACATACGATGCATGCATGGCCGGTTCTACACTTTGGGTTGCCCTAGACGAGTATGCATTTTTTCCCCATTAAAATGTTTACATACACACTTATATCATGAATATTTTTTCATTAAGTTCATAAACATAATAAAATGACCTCAAAGTACATAATAAGTAACAACAAAAATATAAATATGTTATGATATCTTTTAACGTATCAATCCATTCAACCAAAACCAACTTCTTCTTGGGTTTTTTAAAGCAAATCGTTCGATCTTGTCATTATAGTTTAAATTACCTGGATATTAATTTTCAACTGAAATCAATGTCATTCCACTTAATTTTTCTTCCGACATGGTGGTTTGAAGATAAATATTTATTGAATTCAACTTAGAAAAATTAATTTAAGCTGAAACAATCGATGGTATAGTCAATGAAATTCAATATATAATTTTGACCCGGTTAAGTATAAAATAAAAATAACTACAGAAGAAAACATATAAACCTGAAATTCATTCATTTAGTAGTTGAAATATTTCCAAATTCACATCCAAATATTATTTATTAACTTTTAAATCACACATTCAGATTGTAAAATATACTAATTTTATATCCAATGGAAAAAAAGGAGCATTACCTATTCAAGTAATTGCCTTAAACTCATCTTATTGATAACTTACACAAATAGGGCAAGCTCAGCTATAATGTTGTTTAGAAATCAAAGCCCCTGTTTCCACGAAGTAGAAATTAGGGTGTTAATTTTTCTGGTGGAGCATGCTAAAATTTTCTCAAGACAATAAATCCAATCTTGGAAGAAATATATAAGCAATTAGCCATAGAGCAACAACACCACTACATTCCCAGTCAACAGAGCCCCAATTTCCCAGTATAGGAAAGAAACAATGAAAATGAACAACAATTTCATACCAAATGTTTAGCTTCTACGAACTAAAGCAATTCATAACATAAACAATAAATTGTCTATTAAATATTCAAAATTCAAGAACTTAAGGACCCTTTACCACGCTTAAATTCTCAGCCCAGCAGCAATCATCGGTGAAAGGAGGAGCAGAGGCAGAGCAACATGTCAATGTTCCCTAGTTCGATTGCAGCCGTCTTCACACTGATGGATGATAAGCATCTGGTGTTGTGCCTTTTTAGGGCTTGAACGTTATCATTTTTCAATTACTACAGTAAATTATTTGTATCGATGGTTGCCCTCCCAAGGGGGTTTCCCTATTCACTGGCCTATTGGGCCTAGCCCAAGCACCGGCCCTGGATGCATGACAAGAGTTTGATGAGTGGGTTTTGTCAGGGATTACTAGCGAAAATGAAATATGTAAAATAAGCACGAAGAAATATAACCCTAAAGAAGAAAGTAGATTATGGTAAAGTGCAAGCTTGTTTCATCTATGTTACATTCCAATGACATGTAATAATTTTTTAACACATCACGAATTTTAAAACATTCATTTTTTGCTAATGTACTAGACTATCAAAATGAATTGCTAAAACGTTTGTGCATTAGGTTGTCATGGCAATAGTTGTGCAATCATCAAGAAACCCAAATATGTCACCTAAATCTTTGCCAATGTACTAGACTTTCATAATGAATTGCTAACACGTGTAGAATACCTCAAAATTTGCTCCGCCCGAGATTCCAAGTTAGGTATAAGGTTTTTCTTGTGGTAGTGTGTACTGTTTTAGTTCATTATACATCACTAACTAAAACTTAACTAAATCTATGTATTTTTTTTCTTTCTTTTCTCTCCTACTCTTCACGATTCCAAGCTGAGAACCGAGGTGCACCAAAATTGGTAGTACTACTGCTTCTCTGTTCATCGATCTCATGCACCGAGTTCCCCATCCAAGAATGCATAAATAATAATTGAATGTGAAATAACATACCTTATTTGATACAAGACTAACATCTCCATTAAGAAGCTCAAGCGCCATCCAAGGAAGTGTTCTCCTCATGCTACTACAAATTAGAGTGTCGTTTAACTTTTGATAGGCTTAGATCAACAATCTATACACAAGGTAAAAGAAAACATTTATTTACATTAGAGCATAGAGTATACAATATTAAAAATTGTAAAGCAAGTCGTAAAAATATTGTGCATTCCTATGCTTTTTAGAAAATCTTTAAGGATGATCTGATGAAAATTGTAACAAAAAAACACCAAAACAAGCATTGTAATTGAGGTATTCAAAGTTTAAACAATTACCATAGTTTTCTAGTTATATTGTGAATTCAAATCCTTAATACGGATGTTGCATAGGTAAGTGTATGGTACTCGGATGAAATGGTGGTGATAATGAGTTTTTTGCCATTTAATCAGCCAGAACATAACATTACCATGATTCATGTGAGTCCATTAGTGAAATCATTTCAGTTAGAAGGGTCAGCAGCAAAGAAAATAAAAATACAAAAGCACATGAAAATCATATGGACAAATTTATGTGCAAGATGTTGGAAATAAATTTAATTTTGCAATCTACATTTTTTATACAAGGAATGTCTAGAATCTAGAATATTTAGGAGATATTTATGGACTAATATATTTGAAATTGTATGAGAAAATATTTAGGAAATATGTATGGAGAACCGTTAGATTAAGATAATCACCACCGTTTATTTGAGATGTGAACTCCTATAAATAGAGGTGAATTCACTCATTTTAGATGTAAGAAAAAAATATGAACTTTTATAATAAAGTTTAATGATAAAGTTTTTCTCCTTATTAAAAAAATCATTTTTTCTTCTCCAACCTCTTTTCCATCTTCTTCCAGAATCAAATCTATTTGCTATTGAAGAAAACTTTCAACAAAGTGGTACCAAAGTTTGAAGATCCTTCTAAAAAGATGGCGAATGATGGCGTTCCCATACAAGTCTCAATGCTCACTAAGACCAATTATGACAATTGGAGTTTAAGGATGATGACTCTTCTTGGAGCACGCGGCGTATGGGAGATAGTTGAGAAAGGCTACACCGA
Organism: Allium fistulosum; assembly: GCA_030737815.1. NCBI lineage: Eukaryota > Viridiplantae > Streptophyta > Magnoliopsida > Asparagales > Amaryllidaceae > Allium > Allium fistulosum. The sequence goes on from CM060902.1 coordinate 1,294,101,503, forward strand.
ATAAGAGAATGAAGATAGCCTATCTCAAACTTAAAGGAATAGTTTGAGAGTCTCAAGGACAAGAGACAAGAAGGCTCTCTGTCTAATCTATCAAGTATTGGATGACGATACTTTTGAGAAAGTTTTGGGATCAAAGTCAGCCAAAGAAGCATGAGAAAAGCTTCGAACATCTTACAAAGGAACCGATCAAGTCAAAAAGGTACTTCTTCAAACTTTAAGAGGAGAGGTTGAAACTTTGCATATGAAAGAAGGTGAACTTGTCTCTGATTACTTCTCAAGAGTTTTAACGGTTGCTAATAACCTTTAAAGAAACGGTGAGAAGTTAAATGATGTAAGAATTATTGAGAAAATTCTTAGATCACTAGATTTAAAGTTCGAACATATTGTCGCCATCATCGAAGAGACAAAAAACTTGGAGGTCATGAAAATAAAGGAACTTCTTGGTTCATTACAAGCTTATGAAGAAAAGAAAAGGAAGAGGGAAGAGATTGTGGAGCAAGTACTCAAGACATGAATTGATTCAAAAGAGGAAGAAAACAATCGAAACCAGTAAAGATGAGGTTATGGTCAAGAACGAGGACGAAGTCGTGGACATGGACACGTACAAGGCTGGAGAACCAATAACGACAACAACAATGACAACAACAACCAAAGAGGAGAAAGATCAATAAGAGGTCGTGGAAGAGGAAATTCAAAGTCAAGGCATGACAAGTCACGCATCAAGTGTTATAATTGTGAAAAATTGTACATTATGCTTCTGAATGTAGAGCTCCAAACAACAATAACATTAAAGAGAAGGCCAATTACATTGAAGAAAGAACTCAAGAAGATGGTACTTTATTACTGGCTTACAAGGAAAATGAAAGAGGTGAGAATAATCAATGGTACCTAGATAGTGGTGCAAGCAACCATATGTGCAGAAGAAGAAGCATGTTTGTGGAACTTGATGAATCGATGAAGGAAAACGTGGCATTTGGAGATGAATCCAATGTAGAGGTGAAAGGTAAAGGAAATGTTCTCATTTGATTAAAGAATGGAGATCACCAATTCATTTCTAATGTTTATTATGTGCCAAACATGAAGAGCACCATCTTGAGCCTAGGACAACTCTTAGAGAAATGTTATGCTATTCGACTAAAAGATAAAAACCTTTCTATAAGAGACGGCACAAGTAACTTCATTGCTAAGGTGCCGAGGACAAAATATAGAATGTTCGTTCTCAACATTCAAAATGATGTTGCATAATGCCTTAAGATATGCTACAAAGATACTTCTTGACTTTGGCATCTTCGATTTGGGCATCTCAATTTCACAGGATTAGAGTTGCTCTCCAAGAAGGAAATGGTAAGAGGATTACCTTGCATCAGATATCCTGATCAAGTGTGCGAAGGATGTCTACTTGGAAAGAAATTTAAAATGAGCTTTCTGAAGGAGTCATACTCAAGGGCTAAAAAACCATTGGAACTCATACAGACGGATGTGTGTGGTCCGATCAAGCCAAGTTCACTTGGTAAGAATAACTATTTCCTTCTTTTCATTGATGATTTTTAAGAAAAACATGGGTGTATTTTTTAAAGGAGAAATCAGAGGTGTTTGAGAACTTCAAGAAGTTCAAGGCCCATATTGAAAAGGAAAGCGGCCTTGTGATTAAAGCCATGAGATCTGACCATGAAGGAGAGTTCACATCAAAGGAATTCTAGAAGTATTGTGAAGATAATGGAATCCGATGACAGTTGACAGTGCCTAGATCCCCCAGAAAAATGGAGTAGCAAAAAGGAAGAATAGGATAATTCTTGAGATATCTAGGAGCATACTCAAAAGTAAGAGGCTGCCAAAGAAGTTTTGGACGGGAGCAGTTGCATGTGCGGTTTATCTATCAAACCGATCTCCAACAAAAAGTGTGTTGGGAAAAACACCATAAGAAACATGAAGTCGAAGGAAGTCCGACATTTCCCATTTAAGAGTGTTTGAAATCATAGCTCACGTACATGTACCGGACGAGAAACAAAGCAAATTAGATGACAAAAGTGAGAAGTACATCTTTATTGGTTACAACACCAACACCAATGGCTACAAGCTCTACAATCCGGATAAGGGGAAGATAATCATTAGTCGAGATGTTGTGTTCGATGAAGAAGGAGAATAGGATTGGAGTTTACATAATGAAGACTACAACTTCTTTCCACATTGTTTGCACAAAAAATGGACAAACACCTCAAAGTTGTATGATTTAGTGGATCTTATGTTGTTCTTAGTGATTTGGGTGATTTCTGCAAATATATGAAAAGCAAGGGCTAAACTGTAAAAAGACACACAGATTTATAGTGGTTCAGCCAGAATGTGCCTACGTCCACTTTATATGTTATTTCTCTTCTCTTGCTTTGATTACAAGTACAAAGCTTTGATACAAGTAAAAGAAAGTTGTTTGAAAGTTCTCTCCGTGCTTGAGCTCTCAAACTTGTCCCCCATTGTTGTACCCCTGCCTCTCTATTTATAGAGTGAGGTTGGGGGTAGGGGTCTTGGATATATACAGCTGCTGGTGGGCCTGGGCTGAAGTGATCTGGCCTGGCAGTCTGGTTCGGCATCCTCTTGGTTCGGTGGTAGTTTGGATCGGTGGAGAGGAGTTGATTCGGTTGTATTGGGTTCGGTGGTAGTTTGGATCGGTGGAGAGGAGTTGATTCGGTTGTATTTGGTTCGGTGGTGGTTTGGATCGGTGGAGAGGAGTTGATTCGGTTGTATTTGGTTCGGCAGTCTCGAGTGGAGCTTTGGTTCGGCAGTCTCGAGTGGAGCTTTGGTTCGGCAGTCTCGAGTGGAGCTTTGGTTCGGCAGTCTGGAATAGGGTTGAAACGTACCCAACATTTGCCCCCCAAAGCGGGGCGTATGACGGCATACGTTGTGCTTTGTTTTGTCTCGAGTGACCGTATTCGGTACCTGAGTCGATCCGGCTGGTCCGGTCATTCATCCTTCCATTATAAATAGGGGGCTTAGGCCATCGCTTTTCCTATCAAGTGATTTAGCCGAACCAAGTTATTAAGCATTCTAGCCGGACCAAGTGATTTAGCCGAACCAAGTTATTAAGCATTCTAGCCGGATCAAGTGATTTAGCCGATCCAGGTACTATTTTTTCTGCCGAGTGAACTGTTGATTTGAACGACCGAATGAACCATTGACTCGTGCCACCGAATGAAACTTTTGAGTGATACGACCGAATGGACTATTGAGTTATACGACCGAACGAAGCTATTGAGTTATACGACCGAATGAACCATTGTACCGAGTGAACATGTGTTTCATACTTCGAATTTTTAAGCGAAATTCCAGATTACGCTGCTTGTATATTCTAACGATATACCTTTCCCATGTTTGCAGATAAAATGTCTCGAAAAGTTGAAACTCGATCAGATAAGAGGAGATCCGGGGGTGAGGGAGAGTCCTCGGCCGTGCCCCCGGCTCAATCAGGATCGGAGCGTCATGGGCCCGCCCCGAGGTCATTAGTGGATGGATATGGTCCCCAGGAGCTGCTGGATTCCCCGCCTGACTGCTTTCCTAGCTCTCTCAAAGAGGAGCAACTCGATGTTATATCTCGTTCCTTTGGGATCGATAGAGCCCTCATGCTGCTGCCGGGCCCAGGAGTCATGCCATATAGTCCTCCCGAAGGATACTTTGCTTATAGTAGGTACCATTGCATGTGTGGTGCTATCCCGCCTCTCAATGCTTGGGTAGTCAGCTTCCTCACGTATCTGAAGGTGGCCCCATTCCAGCTTCAGCCCAACTCTTATGCCATACTGGTGAGCCTTTTCGTTATCTTTCGGAGGAAGTATGGTCGCGCTCCCTCCAACCGGGAGATCCGGTACTTGTATAATTTAAGGGGCTATAAGAAGGGGTCCCCATATATTAGCTTGGAGTCCGCTGTGACCTTCAAGCCGGTCCTGGACCTGTACTCTAAATTCAGCATGTTCAAGAAAGAGTGGTTCTTTGTTAGGGACGATTCCGTCTCCATCCGGCGCTTTACCTCTGGATGTAAGTTGATGATTTTACTTATAACTTTTATTCCGATTGCGATGCTTCTTCTCATACTTTCTCATTTTTGCTAGCGACAGGTGGCTTTCCGGTTGTGGAGACTGACCGCCTGGTTCAGACGGCGGCTGAGATAGAAGCCATTCTTGGGAAATACAGATCATCTGCCTTCTTGATTAGAAATGCGATTCTTCTGGAATATAACTTGATCCTTCCGCAGCAGTCTGTAGTTAAGCTGAGGAAAACGGCGGAAGAGAGGGCGGCTGCTCAGGCTAAGGGAGGCGTTGCGGCAGAGGGTGGAAAGAGAAAACCATTCACGAAACCTCCAGCCGTCGGAGGTAAGAAACTTAAGAGGTCGGACGGTCCTTCTCCCAGCAATTGTCCACTTACTCAGGGGGAGATAGATGCGGAGGAAGAAAGAGGTGAGGCTGAGGGCGGAAGTGACGTTGAGCGTCTTGGTGATGATGGTGGCGATGGACAGGGTGGTGATGGTTCCAGGGTTCTGTCTTCTGGGCAAGTAGGCGAAATGCAAGAGTGGACAGATGATGCTTTCCGCCAAGCTTTTGAGGGGTTGGATGATGATCCGGCTTTGGTAGAGAAGACCGGGAAGGCGGACAAAGCCGGGACTGGTGCAAGTGAGTCTTCTCCGACTATTCCGGCCAAGGTGGCTCTGACGACTCAAGGTGAACTCTTGACCCCTGCATGCTTCACTAATGATAGGGACTTAGGAATATTTTATGACCCGCTCCCGTCCTGGAATGAAATCCAGGACTTATTGCAGTATCCCACTCCTCCCCAGGGTTTGTACAACCACAGCTGTGTTTCTTTTCCTTTTCTAACTTGTAATTTACCGCGTTTCTTGAATCGTATAGTAATGTAAGATTGTGACACTTGTTCTTTATATCAGGAGCAGGCAAGACGCCCAAAGCTTCAGACCTTCGACACTGGCTCGAGCAATATAAACTTTCCAAAATTTCTGCTAAGCCGAAGCCCTCAACCCAACGCTCCGGGGATGTAGTCGGATACCGTCCTCTTCTTGGGGTCATCGAAGAGGGTATTCAGCAGAGGAAGAGGAGTCATCCTTTATCCGAAACTTCGCTCGGTCCTCAGCCTCCGGCTCAGCCTATTCATGATATTACTGAGGAGGGTAGCGAGTTTGTACCTTCTCCACACCCGTCCGGAAACCCTTCTGTTATTCATATCGACCGTCCCGACTTGGCCCGTAATCCATTCGCGGGTCATCCTGATCTGGATCCAGGTTCTCATGATATTACTTTTGACGAAGTCACTGGTGAACACCTTCTCCCCCGTAACCCCATGGTACGAGTACTTGATGAAGCCAAGTCCTTAGATCTCGATCTACTCACCACTCGTATAGTCACTATGGGAGACGAGGCCAAAGCTAATATTGATCGGGTGGCAGAGGATACCAAGAAGCTGATGGGGCATCATGCTCGGCTGGTTAAGGCCGGAGAGGAGATTGGGAGCGCCAATATCCGACTTCGATTGGTGGTTTCGGATCAGGCCAAGCAGCTTGCGGATCAGGCTATCCAGATTTCTCAGCATGAGGCTGCTACTGGGCGATTAAGGAAAACCATGGAAGAGGCCAGTCGGGCCGAATTGCGGAAAATGGAAGCTGCTTGCAAAGAGCGGATTGACATGGCTATTGCCACGGTGGATGAGGTTCGGAGAGCGGATCTCGAGCAGGTGGAGGAACTGTCCGAGAAACTTGAGGCTGCAGAGCTTGCCCAAGCTAAGTTGAGGGAAGAGATGGAGGTGATGCGGAGGTCCCTTCAGGCTGATTGCTCGAGATACAGACTGGAGAGAGATGCTGCCGTCGAAAGGTTGTCGGCCTCCGATGCCCGGATGAGGGAGTTTGAGGAGAACGAGGGAATGATGGATGACATGCTCCAGGACATGTATTTCCGGACTTGGAAGCAGGGCAATCTCTCTTGGATGGATGATTATCCCAGGGTCATGGCCAAGACCTATCTTCGGGCTTTGGAGGAGGCTAAGGCTGATGCAGATAAAGAGGGTGGAACGGTCTTCAGTATGGATGTGGTCACTGCCCAGTTCACCAAGGAGGAGAAAGTGGCGGTGAAGGAGGGTATGCGGCTGCTTGCTGCTGAAGAGGCAGGTGTGCAGGTAGAGGATGACGACCAGGACGGTCAAGAAGCAGGTGCTGGTAAGTTTTCCTTTCTAGTCTTTTCGTTAACTTGGTTACTCATCACTAATGAATCCTTTTTATGACCGGACAGGCGGGCGAAAGAGCAAGGACAAGACTTCGACGCAACCGGCTCCCTGATTGGACCTGGAAAATTCTTTTTGTAGGCTTGGCAGTGTTGTATCTGTTAGTCTTAAGATAGTAGAGTAACTTCTAAGTTGTAATTTTTGCTACTTGTAATAATCAACATTATTCTTGACGTGTAATTTTTTAACTTAAGCTGATTTTGTCGTTTCTTGAATGTTTGTTGCTGTTTTGACATGTCGTATGAGAAATATAGCTGTGTATATTCTCGTAATTAAATTGTGTTTGATGTCAGATTCTGGTTTTAAATCATAATCTCATGACTTGCAATGTTAGCGTGTGGTGTGAAAAAATTAAATTACAGTCATGCATCTGCACATAAAGGAAGAAAATACCGCCTTTCATGTTCTGTTTGTACATGGCAGCTTCGAATATCTTGTATAACCAAGCATGGAAAGCGGTTGAATGTTCTGCCACCCGATTGTGAATTCCTGCATCCATTGGCGGGTATCTCTTACCCTGCATCCTGTACTTTATGGGTTGTCATAGAGGATAGGAGGAAAGTTTTTAAGTAAAATTGAAATATGTGAAATAGTAAAACTTCCAGTCACGGAAGGCCTTCGATGTGCTTAAGTTCGTGGCAAACGGGTTTTGTAGTCACTTTCCCTAGCTGTGGGTCTTGGAGACATTTGTCACCCATCTTACGCCTCCGCGGGGAGTTAATTCTTTTTTACCACAGCCGCACTTAAGACACACCGGAGCCGAGATAGCGCACAGTAACTACCCGGGCCATTATGGCCCGTACTCATGGGTATTATTCGACTTACTGTGGCCGGCTAGCGTGGGTGCCGATCATCAACTGTGAACTGCCCCTGGCTGGCCACACCTTATGTTGGGGCTTATAATCGGTTCACAGTTGCCGGCGAGCCTAACGCCGTAATGAGCTGCCTCGGCTATAGTCGGCCTTCTCGGTGGCTTATAATCGGCTCATTACAGTTGGCTTTAAGGGCCGTCGCGAGCAATGAGTTAACCCGCAGCAGAGGGATGCTGGAGCAAAAGTGTCTCATTGACGAGGGCATAGATTCGCATAGTACCTGTTGGGTCTTGTCCACGTGAAGTTGCATTGTGGAGTGCTTTGAATAGAAATGCTATATGCTCAGGATTTCGTTCAACAGAAAAGGATAAAGTTAACAAGCAGCCAAGATACAAAGGAACAAGTTAAAAAAGAGACAAGGCTTTTTTAAAGTGGTTCGGCACGAAAAAATGCCTACGTCCACTGATTCTCTTTGTTAATTCACTTCATATGGGCAATACAAGTTAAGAAAAGTATCGACGGAGGTGTTGGATGTTCCATGCCCTCTGGAACACCTCTCCGTCCACTGTTGACAAAATATAGGCTCCGTTGTGGAGATCTTTATGAATTACATATGGTCCATCCCAGATTGGGTCTAGTGCTCCGGGGCGAGGGAAGATTCGCTTGAGGACAAGATCCCCTTCTCGTAAGGTACGATGCTTGACTTTGGAGTTGTATTGTGCTGCCACCTTTTGCTTGTGGGCTGCTGTTTTTAGGACTGCATCATTCCTTCTCTCCTCGACTAGATCCAAAGACATGTTGAGGAGCTCTTCGTTCTCTTCTGGGTTATAGTGGATCCTACGGTGGGAAGGCACAATGGTTTCAACTGGGAGCATAGCCTCCGATCCGTATGCCAAAGAGAAAGGAGTGTGCCCTGTTGATGTTCTGAAAGATGTGCGGTAGGCCCATAGTGCCGTAGGGAGTTCATCCACCCAAGCGCCCTTTGACTTTTCGAGCTTCTTTTTTATCAGAGTTTTCAGAATTTTGTTGACTGCTTCGACTTGTCCGTTGCTTGGGGATATGCTACGGATGAGAAGCTTTTGTGAATTCCGTGTTCTTGGCACCAGTTGGCGAATTCCTCGCTGTCAAACTGAAGTCCATTGTCTGATATGATTTTTAGTGGGACTCCGTACCTGCACAGAACATTTTTGATTAAGAAGTTGATAACTTTCGCTGAAGATACTTTATTTAGAGGTTCTGCTTCCACCCATTTGGTGAAATAGTCGACTGCTACTATAGCATATTTGGTGCCGCCTCGACCCATTGGCAGTTCACCGATTAAGTCAATTCCCCATACTGCAAAGGGCCAAGGGCTGGTCATCTGAGTAATCTCGGTTGTTGGTAGCCGAGGGATCTTAGCAAATTTTTGGCATCTGTCACACTTCTTGACGAAATCTAAGGCGTCCTTGCTTAGGGTGGGCCAGAAATATCCGTATCGGAGTATCTTTTTTGCTAACGTTTGCCCTCCGGTGTGATCTCCGCAGCTTCCTTGATGAATGTTGGATAAGATTTCCTTGGCTCCCCTTCCGGCGACACACCTTAACAATGGGTTAGAGAACCCGCGCCGATAGAGGATGTCTCCTTGTATTGTGTAGCGGGACGCTTTCCTCAAGATTTTCTTGACTTCGTTACGCCCGTCGGGTAGTGTGCCATTCTGTAGGTAGTCTCGGATGGGAGTCATCCAAGTTGCCTCTTCGGTTGCAGCTATCAGATTCACTTGCTCAAAACTTGGGATCGTTTGCTTTGAGACAGTTATTGCTCCGAAGATGGCGACGTCTCTCATACTTGCTTGCTTTGCCAATTCGTCGGCCTCTTGGTTCTCTTCCCGAGGGATGTGTTTGACTAAGTAGTGGTCCAATCGGCTGAGAAGTAACTTGGTCTTCTTTAGATATGCTATGAGTCGCTCTTCTCGAGCTTGGAATTCCCCTAGTATTTGATTAACAATAAGCTGAGAATCGCTGTGAAGACACAAAGAATTGGCTCCGATCTCGATAGCAATTTCCAATCCGGCTATTACTGCTTCATATTCCGCATCGTTGTTGGTGGCAGCGAACTCCAACCTTATAGCATAGTGCAGTTTATTTCCCCTGGGAGTGATTATTACCACACCTGCCCCCGAGCCTTGTTCGTTAGATGCACCATCCACAAAGAGATTCCACTTGATATCTTCTGTTATTTCCAGTTGCTCCTTATCCTCGTTGGTAGTGAATTCTGCAATGAAATCAGCCATGGCTTGTCCCTTGATGGCGGTGCGAGGGTGATAGGTGATATCATATTGACTCAGCTCAATACACCATTTAAGTAGTCGCCCGGAAGTGTCGGGACGATGGAGTACCTGCCTCAGTGGTTGATCGGTCAGAACTTTGATGGAATGGGATTGGAAGTAGTGACGTAGCTTTCGTGAAGTGATTAGTAAGCAGTATGCTAACTTTTTAAGCTTAGGATATCTGACTTCTGCCCCAGCAAACCTTTTACTGACGAAGTAAATTGGTCGTTGCGTGCGGTTGTCTTCCCTTACCAAGGCAGCGCTTAGAGCGTGAGATGACACAGCAAGGTATAGGTATAATTCTTCGCCTTCGCTTGGGGTCGAGAGTACCGGTGGTTTCTGGAGGTGTTCGATTAGGTTAAGGAAAGCGGTTAAGCATTCGACCGTCCATTCGAACCTTCCTTTATCTTTCTTTAGAGCTTCGAAAAAGGGGACGCACTTGTCCGTTGCTTTGGAGATGAATCGGCTTAGGGCAGCCACTTTTCCATTTAGGCTTTGCATTTCCTTTCGGGTGGAAGGTATCTTGATGTCCCTTAATGCTCGGACTTGTTCAGGGTTTGCTTCTATCCCTCGGGCATGGACGAGGAATCCTAAGAATTTTCCCGATGACACTCCGAAGGAGCACTTTAGTGGATTCAACTTCATTCCATACTGTCGAAGTACCTGGAACATTTCGCCTAGGTGGCTTACGTGATCTTTGGCTTTCCGTGATTTTACCAGCATGTCGTCTACATATACTTCCATTGTTCGTCCTATTAGCCCTGCAAACATCTTGTTGACGAGGCGCTGGTAGGTGGCTCCTGCATTTTTAAGTCCGAAGGGCATCACTTTGTAGCAGTATAAACCCCGATCGGTGATGAAACTAGTGTGGTCTTGGTCGGGAGCATGCATAGGAATTTGGTTATATCCTGAGTATGCATCCATAACAGACAGGAGTTCGTGCCCGGCTGTGCTGTCTACAAGTTGATCGATTCTGGGAAGCGGGAAGCAATCCTTTGGGCAGGTGTCGTTTAGGTTGGAGAAGTCAATGCAGGTCCGCCAATTCCCATTAGCCTTCTTTACTAGTACCGGGTTGGCGATCCATTCTGGGTAAATAGCTTCTCGTATGAAGTCATTGGCGAGTAGATTCTTTACTTCTTCATCGAGGGCTGCTGATCGCTCTGCCCCCATACTTCTCTTTTTTTGTTTTACAGGCGCCTTGGTAGGATCAATTTTTAATACGTGGCATGCTATGTTGGGGGAGATTCCGGTCATGTCAGCGTGTGACCAAGCGAACACATCCAAGTTGTGGCGGAGAAAATCAATGAGTTGTTCCTTCAATTCAGTTTTCAGCTGCGACCCAATTTTCAGTAGCCTACTTGAGTCGTGCTTGTCTACAGATATAAACTCCATAGCCTCTGCAGGCTCGGCGGTGGCCTCCTCCTCTTTGTCCCTAGGGTCTAATTCATTGAAAGGGTCGCTGGTGTATCGAAGAGGAGGGGCTTTCTTTAGTTGCTATGCTTCAAGGCTTTTTGTGCAGAGGGCAATCTCTACACCTTTCCCTTTATCTCTCCTGTGGTTGTTGCGAAGTTCGGTTACATAGCAGTCTCGTGCAATATCTTGGTCTCCTTCCACTTCCCCTACCCCATTGTCTGTCGGAAATTTCATTTTCAGGCACCACGGGGCTAGGACAATCTGGAAGTCAGATAGGGCTGGTCTTCCTAGGAAGGCATTGTAGGCCGAATGGTTTTCTATCAGCACAAACGTCTGTTTCCTTACAACGGAGCGGGGATGGCTTCCAATTTCAACGAAGAAGTCCAGCTGCCCGATGGGCATTTTCGCATCTCCAGTGAAACCGTGTAGCGGTTTATCGCAGGGAGATACATCCTTCATTGATAGCCTCATTTTGTCGAATGCGTGTTTGAACAGGATATTTACAGAGCTTCCAGTGTCTACCAGGATTCGGTAAACTTCGGCGGGACCGAGTCGGGCAGAGATAACCATGGGATCCATGTGAGGGTACTGTCTTCCTTCTAGGTCGCGTTTACTGAATGTGATGCCATCACTTTCTTTCCGCTTTGGGTGGCGCTCTTCTATAACCGTATTGACATAGTCTCTATTGTCTCTAAGCGACTTCCCATATCTTTCCATCTCTTTCCAACTTCCGTCTGCGATGTGCGGACCTCCTGAGATGGTATGGACCACTATCTTCTCTTGACTAGAGCTGCTAGCGTTGCGGTCGCCTCTGCCGGTCCCTGGTGAGGGTAGCCTTGGGTTTTCATTGGCAGGAGCTGGAGTCCTGTCTTGACTTTTTACATAGCGTTCCAGTTTCTTTCTTCTGATGTGTTCCTCAATCAGATCTCGGAGATGATGGCATTCGTTGGTATCATGTCCGTGGGATTCGTGGAAGCGGCAGAATTTTCCAGATTTCTGTGCGCTATCTGATTCCTTCTTGTATGGTGGGCGTTTGTATCTAACTTCGCCTTGGGTGGCAAGGAAGATATTTTCGACGGTCTCGTTCAAAGGGGTGTAAGAGTCGAATCTTGGTCCTGGTCGATATAGGCGTTTTTCTACTTTCTTGCCCCCAGCATTGTCTCTGGAATCATTTCTTCGAGCGTCCCTCGCCACAGCAGGGGTGTTGCCATGGGTCGTCTTACTTTGCTGTCCTGACTGCCCCTCAATGGCAGCATCCTCAAGCCTCATGTATTTCCCGGCTTCATGGAAGAAATCGGGTAAAGTAGCTGGTTTTTCTTTTGTCAATCTTCTAGCAAATTTAGTGTCCGGATGCACCCCACTGTAGAGGGCCATCAGGATAAGCTTCTCATCGGCGTCTTGAACTGCGGCTGCTGCGGCGTTGAATCTGGTTAGGTATTGCTGCAGCTTTTCTCCAGGTTTCTGTTTGACGTTGGATAAGGAATAAGCGTCCTTAGGTTGCTCCACATGAATGCGGAACTGACTGATAAATTTTTCTTTCAACATTTCCCATGAGCTGATGGATCCTTGGGGTAGATGACAGAACCAGGAGGTAGCAAGATCTGCTAAGAAGAGCGGAAAGCATTTGCACAGTACTCCCTCTGTTGCTCCACTCATGAGCATATGCTGTGTGTATCTCTGTAAGTGTACAACGGGATCGGAGGTTCCTTTGTAGGGTTCCATTGTTGGCATCTTCCATTCTCGGGGGGTGATAGCAACTTCGATATTGCGGGCGAAAGGGCTGGTTACCCTAGCGCCTATCCCTCGATCTCTTTGCTCCCGTTGGACACACTCTCTGAATAAGCGCGCCATCCTTTCATCAGAATTTGGAGCAGACAGAAATGAGTTTGGTTCTGTTCTGTGGGGTTGATTCCGTCCAGACAACCTGTAGGGATGGTATCGTCTATCATTCCTCATATTTTCCAGTGGCTGCCTTTGATCTTCTGGGAGCATGCTTGGGTCAGCTACAGTTGGCCCTTGCCTTGATCCTCCCCTGTTGGGTTCTGATCTAAGCACTTCCTCGGGTCCAACTTCGGGCTGAACTCTAGCTCGGCCCCGTTCACCGGTGTTTCTGTGGTTAGGCAGCATGACAGGCTCAGCTGCAGTTGACCTTCGCCCGGTACCTTCCCTGTTGGGTTCGGTACCAAACGTTTCCTCAGGCCTAACTTCGGGCTGGGCTCGGTCTCGGCTCCTACCACGGCTACTTCTGCCGTTAGCTCCTTCGAAGAAGGAAGATCTTTGCTGTCTCTGAGATCCTCCAGACTGGGACTCGCCCCATGATTCAGTGTTGCGGTTGGATTCTTCAGCGTCCCTCAAGCGTGACATGAGATGGTCCACCAAGGCTTCCTGCTGGGACGTGAAGCGGTTAGTTACTTCAACAACAACTCTGTCCAAATCTGCCCTAGTAATTGCTGTAGGCTGTTCTGTGGCAGGAGTGGTTGGGTTAGCCCGTCCTTCATTTGTTACCGTTGCTGGAGGAGGACGATTTACTTGATTCGCGATAGCTGGATCAGGAAGGCTACTGGATGCGATGTTTTTTCCTTTGTTAACATCTTTTTTCTATTTGGGAGGCATGTTTTCCAAGTGGCGGACGATGCTGTTAGGAAAACTCGTTAAGTAGATGAAGCTGAAGCTTCGAGTTTCTATTTCTCAGTGAAAGCACCAAAAATGTTTGCACAAAAAATGGACAAACACCTCAAAGTTGTATGATTTAGTGGATCTTATATTGTTCTTAGTGATTTGGGTGATTTCTGCAAATATATGAAAAGCAAGGGCTAAACTGTAAAAAGACACACAGATTTATAGTGGTTCAGCCAGAATGTGCCTACGTCCACTTTATATGTTATTTCTCTTCTCTTGCTTTGATTACAAGTACAAAGCTTTGATACAAGTAAAAGAAAGTTGTTTGAAAGTTCTCTCCGTGCTTGAGCTCTCAAACTTGTCCCCCATTGTTGTACCCCTGCCTCTCTATTTATAGAGTGAGGTTGGGGGTAGGGGTCTTGGATATATACAGCTGCTGGTGGGCCTGGGCTGAAGTGATCTGGCCTGGCAGTCTGGTTCGGCATCCTCTTGGTTCGGTGGTAGTTTGGATCGGTGGAGAGGAGTTGATTCGGTTGTATTGGGTTCGGTGGTAGTTTGGATCGGTGGAGAGGAGTTGATTCGGTTGTATTTGGTTCGGTGGTGGTTTGGATCGGTGGAGAGGAGTTGATTCGGTTGTATTTGGTTCGGCAGTCTCGAGTGGAGCTTTGGTTCGGCAGTCTCGAGTGGAGCTTTGGTTCGGCAGTCTCGAGTGGAGCTTTGGTTCGGCAGTCTGGAATAGGGTTGAAACGTACCCAACACACATTTTATAGAAGATGACACGCAACAATCAAGGATGGAACAATCAAGAGAGGAGCGTACTTCTCCACTAGCTTCACCAGACACGAGTTGTCAAGAAGATGAAAGCTCAAGTGAAAGAGCTTCACACTTTAGAAGCCCTCAAGAAATATATGAGGTAACCGAAAACTAAGACAATCTTGCTCTTTTCTGCCTATTTGCGGATTGTGAGCCCATGAACTTTCAAGAAGCTTGGCAAAAGAAGAGTTGGAGAAATTCTATGGATGAAAGGATAAAGGCGATCAACAAAAATGACCCATGGGAGTTAGCTTCACTTCCACAAGGGCACAAGGCAATCGGTGTGAAGTGAGTATACAAAGTAAAGAAGAACGCTAAAGGAGAAGTTGAAAGATACAAGACAAGATTGGTGGCAAAAGGCTACAGTCAAAGAACTGACATTGACTATGATGAGGTATTCGCTCCAGTCGCTCGACTAGAAACAGTTAGATTAATTATTTCATTGGTAGCTCAAAACAATTGGAAGGTATATCAAATGGATGTGAAATCTGCATTCTTAAATGGAGTTCTTGAAGTAGAAGTTTACATCGAGCAGCCACAAGGCTATGAAACCAAGGGAGAAGAAGATAAGGCCTTGAAGCTAAAGAAGGCACTTTATGGGTTGAAACAAGCCCCAAGAGCTTGGAATGCTCAAATTGATAAGTATTTCCAAGAGAGAAACTTCATCAAGTGTCCATATGAGCATGCACTGTATATCAAAATCCAAAACGATGATACATTAATTGTATGCTTGTATGTAGATGACTTGGTCTTTATTGGTAGCAATCCAAGTATGTTTAATGAGTTTAAGAAAGAGATGACAAAGGAGTTTGAGATGACCGATATTGGGCTTATGTCTTACTATCTTGGCATTGAAGTAAAACAAGAAGACAAAGGCATTCTAATCACTCAAGAAGGCTATGCTAAGGAAGTACTAAAGAAGTTCAAGATGGATGACTCTAACCCGGTTTGCATGCCAATGGAATGTGGAATCAAGTTGTCAAAGCATGAGGAAGGAGAAAAGGTGGACCCAACACTCTTTAAGAGCTTGGTTGGAAGCTTGTGATACTTAACATGCACAAGACCCGACATCCTATATGCGGTAGGAGTTGTCAGTCGATATATGGAGAATCCAACAGCAACTCATTTGAAGGCAGCAAAGAGGATTCTTCGTTATGTTAAAGGGACAACAAACTTTGGCTTGTACTACTCTGTTTCTGATAATTACAAGCTTGTTGGATATAGCGATAATGATTGAAGTGGAGATACAGATGATCGAAAAAGCACAAGCGGCTTCGTGTTCTACATGGAAGACACGGCCTTCTTATGGATGTCGAAAAAACAGTCGATTGTCACTTTTTCCACATGCGAAGCAAAGTATGTAGCTGCTACTTCATGTGTTTGCCATGCAATTTGGTTACAAAACCTGTTAAAAGAGTTGAATTTGCCATAGGAGGAACCGACCAAGATTTTTGTGGACAACAAGTCAGCAATTGCTTTGGCCAAAAACCCAGTCTTGCATGATCGAAGCAAGCACATTGATACACGCTATCACAACATTAAAAAATGTGTCGCCAAAAAGGATGACAATTAGAGTATGTGAAGACACATGATCAAGTGGCTAATGTCTTCACCAAACCTCTCAAGCACGAAGATTTTGTTAAGTTGAGGAGTCTGCTTGGAGTAGCAAAATCAAGTTTAAGGGGGTGTTGGAAATAAACTTAATTTTGCAATCAAGATTTTTCATATAAGAAATATCCAGAATATAGAATACTTAGAAGATATTTATGGACTTATATATTTGAAATTGTATGAAAAAATATTTAGGAGATATGTATGGAGAACCGTTAGATTAAAACAACCTTCACCATTTATTTGAGATGTGAACTCCTATAAGTAGAGGTGGATTCATTCATTTTGAATGTAAGAAAAAAATATGAATTTTTGTAATAAAGTTTAGTAATAAAGTTTTTCTCCTTATTAAAAAAAATTTTTTTTTTTTCTATTCTCCAACCTCTTATCTATCTTATTCTAAAATCAAATCCATTTGCTATTGAAGAAAAGTTCCAACACACAACGTATCAAGTTTAAGTTTATATTCACTTACATTACCAACAAGTAACAAAGTAAAATCATACTGAAAAACTGGCTGCAGTACGTTAGTCCATACTTCTGGACAAGTCCGGGAGAAATTTTATAGACTAGGCTGCGGTTTTCAAATAAAATTATTTATTGCTTGCATTTCCAAAGTTTTGTAAAATTATAGCATTGCGTAGTCAGACATTACAATCTAAAACAAACAGAAAATACCCAATTTAAAAAATGAAAAATGATGGGTCAATGAGCAAAGATATGATGCTCTCTTGAGTATGTACCATCTCCATTGTCTGAGCGAACCAGCTAAAACCCTACAAAATGTAGAAATCATTACTCAATGCTTAGAAAAATATTGAAAGATATGGCAGTGCTAAAATAAGTACACACTAAAAGATTGTGATTCTATGGGTAAACCCGCTAATCCTTGTGATGAATATTATGGATATTTATTAGTTCTATTATTCATAAGCTATTTTTAGGTTCAAATTGTCACAATGAGCAGAAAATAATTTTATTTATATAATTATATAAAGATCATTAACATAGAACCCAAATTTCCAACTTCAAAACAAAATTCATCGATTCGGCATAGTTTTCTCGCATTAATAATAGACTTCAAAAGTTAAGAAAGTTCTATGATACTGTTAACCATTACATGCAATAGACAAATGAACAATCAATAAATTTTAAAGTCATGCTTTCACTTAACAGTGTTTAGGTTCAGAATTTATTCAAAATGCGGAAGTACCGAACATTTAATACACCATAAATGTGCTAAACTCAATTGAATAGCAAGAGAAAATGCTATAACGTTTGGCCTGTGAACTTTGTACATAAAAACAGACAACTTCAATGTTTAAAAAGAAGTGATATCTCCAATATTTATTAATCAGCATGAAAAATTCGCAGCAGACAAAAGAAACAAACGATGGAGTGAGATTAGATGTGGCGTCGGCTTATACACAACGGCTACTTTTAATCGAGATCCGCCCGGAATCAGTATTTCGATGCAATTCAGCAAATAATTATAAATCACAAATTAAAATCAAAATCAAAATTATATTATCGCGGTCCTAACACGTAATATCTAGACTTTAGCAGCTCATACATACCACACCACATTTGGATCTCTATCCCACTGTTTTTCCTGGTAACTTGTTTAATCGCAAGTTTTATGGAAAATATATGTTTCATTCAACTTTGCATACTTTCCAGCCTAATGGACAGTACTAACTCTTTAATCAAAATTTGTCCAGTACTGTAAAACGGACTATTGACTAGTACGGTAAAATAAAGAAAAAGAAAACAAAATAGTTCATGCCAGACACCTTTTATTATTCGCATAATCTATGTACTATTTCCAACAGTTGGCTACTGCAAAAAGTTCTGTTATTACCATATCCAACATTATGAACTCTGTATCTACAATCCAAATCTGACAGAAAAAAAAATGACAAGGAGCATGCTTAAATAAAAGCATAGCATAACCTACTTTTAAAATCACAATAAAGTAGGAACTTTTACACAAATAATATCGTATGATTTCTGTATCAAAACCAGTCTATTGCTTTACAATAAGATCTGTTAGATACTTCAATATTTCATTATGTAAACTTAATTTTTATCATGGTAATAAGCAAGGATAGTATACATTGTTTGCAGTAGTGTGAGCACGACAATGCAAACTGCACTAGTAACCAAGTATACAGCAATAAGGACTAAGGGGATCACTGAAAAAAGTTTGATTTACGTATGCAAAAAAGTTTTATCACCAAGCAAGGATAGTACACAAATAAAGAGAATTCAACATTTGAAGATTCTTCAACATCTTCCCAAAGACAATCACATGATAATGAAGTTTCATCAAAAGAGCAACATCACGAATCAAATAACGAAAACAATTATAAAATAACATCAAGCTTGTCATCAGTGGATGAAAACGAATTAAAATCAAGAAAGGTAACCGAAACCAAAGAAAAAGACATCTTCAACATTAATATACATCGAGCAAATGGACATGAACATATCCCTTCTCCTGTAATGCCGAAAAGATTCGGTATCACTCGTCGCTTGTCTTTTAACTTGAACGATAGCTTAAGCAATCTGGACTTACTACCAATTCTTGAAGAGCACCCGCAAAATGCAAAACCAGGTGAGAACTTGACAGGTATCTGACGATGGAAATTCGCGATAGGCAGTAGATTTTGGGGCTAGTAGGAGGACATCGGTGAGAGAGGAGTGGAATTAGGGCACGAGGGTGTATAATTTTGGGGATCGAATTTTGTGAGGGTTGGGGAGTGTAATATTCTGGGAAGGGGATGGAGTCAAAAGGTCACAAAATAACAACAGAGATAGGTAGCCGTTGCAACGGTCGATGGTCCTTGCAAAATTGTAACTGAATACTGTCGTTGCTGATTATTTTGCAATGGTTCAGATTCATGCAATATTGCAACGGCTCAGAGCGGTTGTGAATTTTTCATATGAGGACATTGCAAATTTACCAATAAGGTGTAGCGTTTAGCCTTTTCTTCTAACAAAAACAAACTTAAACAACTTTGAAGCGGTGCATGTCCCATACGTGACCTACACTAATAGGAGGTGTAGTCCGTTTAGGCGTAATCCGAGTCTTTCTACCGACCGCTCTAGGATTGATAACCCTCTCGACCTATGTGTACAGCTCTACTCGTCGCATATATGGTACCAACCTTGCTGACATAGCGTCGAGCATATGCTCACCGTCCTATTTAGATTGTCTAATGCAATCAAGGAAACGCTCACTCGTTACTTAACACATACCCCCTATAAGGATTGAAGTTGACCCTATTTAGCCCTTTAACACTTCAAACCAATGTGAACCCTACTTTGATTTATTCCCTTCACCTATATGCAAATGTATACTTCTACGGATCCTACAGTTGAAGGAGTTCCACATTAGTACAATGTATACACAATTGCTAATAGCCCTTTCACAGGGTAGATTTCTGTTGTGCAACATTACTAACCTCGCATTACAACCCTTACTAATGACTTTGTCATTTTCAATTAATCTAAGTTATTGGTTAGATCCAATAATTCACATCTGTCATAAACATATATTTAAGACTATGGAAATCTATTTAATTACTACGTCTCATATGTTCAACCATCGATATTCAATTATTTTTACACGGCTTACTTCTTATTTCATTAATGCTAATTAATCTCATTTACCACTTATTTCTAATTTAATAGATTAAATATCTTTTACCGCTTAACTTCCACTTAACGATATTTGATATAGTGTGATGTTCCTTTTCAACTACTAACTACATTTCGTTGATTACTATAATTTGATTCCTTATTTCATTGCTTCACTTATACTTCGCCGCTTATTGTTTATTCTCTGACTTATCTTAAATCGCGTATGCTATATTGACAATTAAATTGTTGTTATTATCTCTACACAAAATAATTTGGTTTATTCTTAGGGATTTTACATTTTAATGTGTTCGAATTACATCTTCCCAAAAGGAAACGTTAACACTGCAGTTTGCCGTTATCCAAAAGAAGACTTATGTTATCTGTGAAATTATAAGGAATTATTTTTTCTGTTATTATTGAAATAGATGTTACAAAATACTGTAAACATACTTATCTTTTGGGTATATTCCTTGTTATTTCAAATGATACACTTTTATTCATAATTATAAAACTGGATAATTTATGGAAATTTATATTGCAACCCACTTCATTGCAATAAATTAAAATACTACTCAAATCCTAATCTAATTTATATTAACTTCCAGTTCATGTTTACTAACATATATCGTTCAACTAACAAACTTGGAATTATTACAATCTCATTAACAAATCACCTCATAAATTTAGAGTCTATTTTAACCTTTACTTTTCGGATTCAAGTATATGCAATATTTAGTCGAAGTTAACCATTCACAGAATATGTAGGCATGGTTCTCAAATTCATTATTATATATATTTAAGCCTATAACTCCAAATTTTACATTCAGGCATACAAGGAACATATATACAATGATATAAATCCAATATTGTATACGAATATATAATTTTTCACTCACCTCTAAGCTTTAAAATCTCCAAATCTAAATCCGCTGTTCTTGTTTGTCTCCTTTTCTCTCTACCAACATATGTATCAAAAGCATATACATATTTATTAGAATTTTATATCGAGAAGAGATTTGAATTTAATAAAGATTTGGATTTAGATTTACTATTTACCTTGGCTTTGGCGATTCGATTTGATCATATTCTTCTTCTCAATTACTCTCCATTATTCTATACTTATATATCTATTATATATATATATATTATACTTTATATAGATTTGAGAATTCGTGGAGAAAAGAAAATGGCTGAGCTTCGTCGTTGCTTCAGAAAATATGAGAAGAAAATTGAAGGGTTGGGCCCATATTTATGGAGGTTCGAATTAACGTCAGCCGTTAGATTAGATTATATTAAATCCGAGTCGTTCGGTATAGGGTTAATACACCGCTGCAAGTAACAACTGGTCGACCACTATACTACCACCGATCGACCGCTAGCATTCAACAAGTCCCAATAAGGAATCGTTCGGTTGCCTATTTATATTAATTATGGATTTTCGTGTATTTTGTTCCCTAATTGAAACAATTTTGTCGATCTGATTTAACTTTAATTCTTCTTAAATGTTAAGTAACTGTTAACATTAGTCAACGTTAATTAATTATATTTATTTCTTTAATTACATATTTAATTATTTTCGACCCAAAATCTACAAACGTTAATAAAATTTTCGTTTGAACTCCGATCGTAAAACTTTATATATGAAAATTGATTAGAAAATCACCATGAACATAGCAGTGCAAGTTTTTAGACAAATTCTTACGTTTGTAAAAATTAATTTTTTAGCTTTAATAATTATTAATTCATTTCTTTTAAATTAATTATTGTTCAATTTATAGGGTGTTACAGGTTGATTCAGTTGAATCTAATAACTTAGTTCATCATTCAAGGTGGAACTTTTTGGCTACATCATAACGTAACTTTCAATTTTCTTCTTCATACACTAACATTTTTCATATGGTTGAATCCTCTACATACCACATATCATATGTTTGTGTATTCATCTTATAATACAATTCAGGCCCCAATTTGCCACACCTCAGTTAATTAATTGTTCATCATGTTAATTTAATTTGGATCCCTTTTTGTGTTATTTATCAATCGACTATATGATCATTATATTTATATAATTTAGACCATTCATTTCATATGGTTATTTTTTCATATTGTTTATATATTTCGGTTCAGAATTTTTTATAACGAATTTATGTGTGCCTGAGTTGTCTATTTTATTTTGTTTTTGTTTTGGAATCAATATTTTTTATTGGATACTTTTAGATTATATATATATATATATATTACATGGTTATTTGATCTTTTTTTTGACTAAAATCATTTTTTTATTAATTTTAATTAATTTTGAATGAATTTTTTTTATTGAAAACAACGTTGATTAAAACTCGTCTTTAAAATGAATATATGTGTTAAATAGATAATGTTTGGATGTATTTTGTTTGGTTGGTGTTTACATAAGTATAAATATACGTTTGGATATATTTTCTTAACACTCATATTCAACAATTTAAAACATTTTTTTAACTTACTGATCCTCAAAATTTATAAGTTATAAAACTATTTTTCCCATATTTTCATAAAACACCCAATTGAAAATTTCCAAAGTCTAAACATCTTGTTCTTATTTCAATTATTTTAAAACCATACTATAAATAATTTCTTTGTATTCCAAACCATACTTTTGAATTTAAAAAAAAAAACTAGTTTTACCGAAACAAAACTCCAATGGTAGCAATTCCTTTCTTAGAAACCCGAAAATGAACGTCAATGATGCTGCAGTCATCGTCGAAATTATTTTCCGACGACCGGAGTGAGTTCAGTGCTTTTATTTATTTTAAATCCCTTTTAAAAATATTTCTAGAAAAAATACTTTCTAAATAATCCCATTATTATTTTTCCAAAACTTTGAAAAACAATTTCCAAAATCAATAGAATTAAATTCTCAAATTCTCGGCTTTTAAACCCTGTTTATTTACAAATCATATTTATAATATACTTATGAAATTTCATTTCCTTTCCATTTAATCACATTTATAAATCATATTTATATAATCTCACTTTGGTTAAAATAAAATCATTTCTTAATTGCTAATTTCTGTTTCATTATAATAATAATAATAACAACTTTTATAACAACAAATGATAATAATCAAAATATTACCATTCACTAACACCCAAACAAACCATATATACCTATAATAATTTCTGAAAAATTATTACTTTATATATAAAATATAATTAAGGTAAAATTATTTTATTTACCCAATTTCAAAATAATACCATGTCAAAGTGCTATACTCATGTGTTTAGAGATCCCTATCAATAACGTTAATTACTCGTATTGACCAGAATCCATAAGCCACTCAACCAACATAATATAAAACCTCTTTATACCACTAACAAATATGCACTCATACACACATAGAGACAAACTCATAATAAGGCATTCTATTACCTTATCTCTTAAGGAGTTACCCCACCAAAGCCAAGGTTCTCGCTTAACCTGCAGCTCTGATACCAAGTGTAACAACCGGGAATTTCGACCCTCTAAAATCGACACTCATACATCCAATGTATTTCGTGCCGAGCAATCGAATTTATTTTAAATTTGATTTATTATCTGTCGAGATAATTAATGTTATTTTAAATTATAAAAGGTTATTTACATTAAATATTTTATAAATTCTTTCCAAATGGCTTCACAAAGATTTTATAAGTATTTGGAAGGAATTTGGGGTTTTTAATATATTTAAATTATTATTTTATCTTAAAGTAAAAGGTTATTTTGAGATATTAATAATAAATGGTTTTAATTAATCATTTAATAATGATGTTTAAAGTTAATTAATCATTTTAATAATAATGTTTAAAATTAATTAATAACTTTAATAAAGCTATTTAAAGTTAGTATTTGTGATATGAAAAACCTAGCACAATTTCGATTTTTAAAAGTTTAAAAGTTTGATTCGGTTATGGAAAATAGAAGAAATCTAATTTCTGTAAACGGTATCGCTTATATGGATAGGATTTAGTCATATTCTTAGCACAAAACGTCGAGGTATGGAAACTCGTTTCTATCTCGAAGGTTAAAAATATCGTCAAGGCAAGGCATAGAGGTAACACTACCTTAACTGTTCGGCTTCATTTTTATGTAAGGGATGACACAACATTGAAATAGACGAGTGGTGGTAATGATAAGAAATTTAATTCTCATATATGATCATTTTGATCATTCTCGATAGTTGATTTATTGATTATCAATTCCGCTATCTTTGTGTATCATCAATCTAAGACGATTTGTTGTTCATTTAAATGTTGATATCCTTTGTCGGAAATGAATAAAACCAAAGTGTGAGTGGACATCAAGTTTATGGGGTTGCTCACATTAGGGTATATTCACATCTACTATAGATTAGATTCGGTTGTATGCACGCATGTGCAGTTAATGCCCCGCTATAACCCTGCTATATCTCATAGCGGATTTCTACCGCTACGAATTTTCCATACAGCCCCAAATATAGCCTTTCCGCTTTAAGCCCCGCTATTTCCGCTATATCCCGTTATTCCCGCTATATTCCGCTATATCTTCTTTAAAAAAATGAATTGAAAAATGACATTTGTACATTATAAAAATTATGAAATTAATTAATTTAATTGAATTTTTAATATATTTTTAGGAATGAAAATACTCTAATATTCTACTAAATTCAATTATGTTATATAATAGTTTTACGTTTATTTACAGTATATTCGCACATGTTTTTATTTAGAATTATTTATGTATTAATTATATTTCAATTGATTGTTAATTTTTCCTTTAATGACCATTTATATATTTATAAAAACATTAAGTACGACTTTTATATGCTGTTTTAGAGTCATCCGCTATATCCCGCTATGACTTTTTGCACCTCCGCCGCATTGAATCTGCCGAGCGCTTTAAGTGCACAGAATTGCACGCTAAGATACACTCGGATACTTGATAAGGTTGACGAGGTCCGGCTTGTACATTTTTCGAGAGCCGTCGTATTTCTCAAGTCCATTTTCTAGAGGTATATTTTCGGTAGAGGGGTACACCCTCCTAGTCATTGTTGGAAAATTTCCCTTTTCTTGTTTTTGATATAAATCTTTGAATTGTTTACTTACTTGCATCGAAAAGTGCCTAGAGCTCTTCTCAATGTTTGATTATTCGTATTCATTCTTTAAGTTTGGATTTTGATCTTGTTTACACCCATTCATTCAATTGGGGTTTTTTAAAATTGTTTCCATTCTATCATGTATCGATGTTGTACCTGTAAGATAAAACCCATTCTGTGTTTAGCGGCGTGGTCTCACAAAATATTATATGTTCATCATATTTCTCGGATTTCCTCACGTTGGTTTTCCAAACTGATCTGGACGTTATTTTATTTTAATGCTCGAGTCAGACCGAGTATTTTTCTAGGTTGTCGTTGGTGGGACATAGAGCTCATGGAGTAAAGCTGGATGTTCACCTGCCGTAGTATTTTTATTTTCGTTGTATTATTATATATACCCATCGGTAATTGTAAGGTCAGGAAGTTATAACTATCCAAGCTGATGAGGCTTATTTTTAACTCTGATATACCATGTATTTTAGAATGACAGGTTTTACTATCTTTGTTATATTATATGTAATCATTCTGCTGTGAGATTATGTTTCCTCATATTCCTTTTCCTTTTCTTTTTCTCTTTACTCTAACAATCTGCCTCTCCGACACTTGGATGCTTGAATACCGTGGATGTATTAACTGCCGACTTTTGAGGGTCGAAAAGGCGGGTCGTTACAAAAAACATTTCAAAAAATGATCCCTTAAATACAAAACAGGTAGAAGAACGTTTTAATTTTGGAATATCATCAGTCCAAATAGAGAAGGGGTTTATATATATTCTGAGGCAACCTTTGGAACCAATATAATTATTAATAGCAATTTGAATTTTTTCATCAAAAATTCAAATGTCTTTCATTAATTCTTTAAAAGAAATTGGTGCACAATAATAACAGATGCTACATAATAAATAAAAATAAAACTTGTAGCTCGTTCAAAACTAGTGAGTGTGCTTATTTCCCGTTCAAATCAAGTGGATATGCTTAGTAGCCAAAAAATATAGTGGGTGTGTTTGTATCCCGATCAAATCAAATGAGTCTACCCTGAGCTCGAAAATTCAAGAGGGTGTGTCTCGTAGTCTTGAAATCAAGATTGTGTTTGGGTTTGCTTTCTACCCGATTAAAGATTGGCATTTGAAAAAAATCTATACAAACAATTGTACAATACTGGATGTATGAGAAATGCGAACTAGTAAAAAATCCATGGTGTCATCTCTCTAACTCTCTACTTTATTTTATTGCTTTTATTTTTATTTGTGATTGCATCTATGATTGATTATTGATATGTTTCTATGTTGATAATCTATGATTTAATATTAATCTTGAAGGAAATTTAAAAAGATTTACATAAATTAGAAAATACTATTCACCCCCACATTTACTATTTAATTAGCCTTAAGATCCATAATTATGCACCCACAAGAATGATTGATGACTAATAAATGTGATCACACTATAATGTCAGTTTACCATCATACTAACATCTACACCATATGCCCAAATTCAATTAGCCTATAAATTGATTTTAATGTCGTAAGTTTTTTTTTGGCAAGGCCAGCGGGGTTAGAAATGGACCCCTACCATTTATTGATATACCAAGAGAGAAGTACAACAAAGAAGGAAACAAAGCTACCTAAAAATAAATAGGCAGGAAAGCAACAAAGAATAACAGGCATATCAAAAGCAAACTAAAAAAACTTAACAGAGGAACACATAGACAAGCAAAAATCAGGAGAGGCCGAACAGAAAAGCAGGTTCAAACTCATGGCTAGATGCAGCAATACCAAACCTCAATCCCTCCGCAATGCTATCTTTCATTTGCATAAATGTTTTCTTTTTTCTACCAAAAATAATTGCATTCCTCTCTTCCCAGATCATCATTATGAAAAATTTCAGGGTGAACAGCAAAACATAGGTAGATTCACCTTTCCATCTTGTTGCTTTGAAAATGAGATCCCATTCTACCTCACTAACTAAAGCAACACTCCTGCCAGTGGTGATAGAATTTGTCAAGCACCATAACATGTTGACGTGAGGGCATCTAAAGAACAGGTGAAGTGTATCCTCTTCCTCAGCTTGGAAAAAACTACACGTAGTATCAATATTAAGGCCTCTCTGTCTCAGTTTAGTTTTCATTTTCAAAGCATTACTAAAAAATTTCCAAAGTAAAAGGCTTTGCCTCTCAGTGTTGTGATTAAGCCAAATACGCTTATGCCAGCTGAGAGTAACACTATTATTCTAGCAAACAAGATGCTTGTACATGTCTCCAATCCTGTACTTGTCTTTACTACATGACCAAGTAATACCATCATCAGGAGATAAAAGAACATGACAACCACTCAAAAGATTCCATTATCGTCTGACAAACTGATTACTAGAGTAAGGAAGGACAACACAACCTTCAGAAAGAAAGTTAGATGGCAGGGCGTCATAAGTAATACCAGTTTGCACATGTTGGTCGGAAGAAAGAAGGTGACACAGAATAATGCCAACCTTCACCCACGGGTCATGCCAGAATGAAATACGACTATTGATACCAATTCTACTCATAGCATAAGGAAGGATAACAGATCTGAGTTTGAGAATACAACGCCAAGTCCAACTACATGATTGAGGAATAGCCATAGTCCAGAAATTTTTATTACCAACGATATACTTGTAAGACCATTTCACCCAAATACTGTCTTTATGATTCAGGAAGTTGTCAATGTGATGCACCATGGCCGCACGGTTCCACAGAAGCATATTTTTAATTCCTAGTCCACCTCTAGACTTTGGCATTTCAAGCTTGGAGAATGCACAAGGAGATAGCTTTTTGGAGTTAATAGAACCACGCCAGAAAAAGTTTGACATAGCACTCCTAATCATTTTGATCAACTTGATAGGAAGAATGAAAGATCTAGACCAGTACACAGTCATGGAGAAGATAATGGATTTGATAAGAGTAAGCCTACCAGCCTGACTAAGCATCCTATTTGTCCACAATGAAAGTCTAGCTGTTATCCTCTCATACAAAGGAATACATTGAGCGAACGAAATTCTCGAAGTAGCCAAAGGGATACCTAAGTACATGGATGTATCAGTTCTATGAGTGATGGATGTGAAGTTAGAGATTTGGGAGATCAAGTCATTACTCACACCAGCTATCATTAAATCAGACTTAGTTAAGTTAATAGCTAAGCCAGTAATTTTGTCAAATTTATTGAGACCATCCATAATAGATCTAACAGTCAACATAGTTGGCTTGAAAAAAATAACCAAGTCATCAGCAAACATTAAAGAAGTGATGAGGGGATTCCCACATTTCGGGTGAACCAAGAAACTACCATCATGAACATGTTGGATAAGAATTCGAGTTAGCACTTCCATAACAAGAATGAATAAATAGGCAGACATAGGGTCACCCTGCCTAATACCCTGTTTACTTTGAAAATATCCCTCAGTACAGTTATTGACCATAATGGAGAACCTAGGAGTAGAGATGCAAGATTCAATCCAAGCCACAAAATGTTTGGGGAAATTCATCAGCCCCATGATTCTAACGACAGAGTCCCACTGCAATGAGTCAAAGGCTTTCGAGATGTCAAGCTTGAACATAGCTCTGGGAGAAACATGAGAGGTGTTGTAACCCTTTAGCAATTCATGAGAAATCATAACATTATCGAGAATGCTTCTACTAGTAAGAAAAGCAACTTGATTGGAAGAAATGACCTTAGGAAGAACCATCTTGAGCCTATTAGCTATAATCTTAGAAATGCACTTGTAAATGGTATTACAGCAAGAAATAGGCCGATAATCAGAGACACTGCAAGCATTTTTCACTTTAGGAATTAGGGCTATGTTAGTAGCATTGATGGAACCAATCATTTTGCATTTGTTGAAGAAGTTATGAACAGCCTTCAAGAAGGAAGGGCCAACAATTTCCCAGCAAGATGTAAAAAAACAGGCATTGAAGCCATCAGGACCTTTAGTGGAATTAGAATTAAGAGAGAAAAGGGCAACTTTAATTTCAGAGTCAGTTATGGCAGAACATAGGAAGTCATTGTCTTCAGAGGAAATTCTGGGAATGTTGATCGAGTCAAGATAGACAAGCGAAGGAGTGAACTGATTATTGTTACCAAGCAACTTGCTGAAATAATCAAGAAACATATTAGCAATAAGGGGATGGTCAGTGATGTACTCACCATTATCATCAATGAGAGTACTAATTAACTCTCGTGACTGCTTGGCTTTTAGATAGGAATGGTAGAAAGAAGTGTTTCTATCACCATCCTTGAACCACTGCAACCTAGTCTTCTGTTTAATCATTAAGCCTTCAAGCTTTAAGGCCTCAAAGAGTTGGAAAGATAAGGTAGCTTCCTGAGCTGCCAACTCACGGTTTAAAGTGTCAGTCATCATGGATTCCTGAATCTGCTGGAGTTTGTGTGAGAGGCAGGAGGACTCCAAGTTGCCATTACCAAATTTGCTCAACGACCACACTTTCAAATCAGATTTGACAGCTCTAAGCTTACACTGCAAAATATACATAGGATTACCAAAGAAATTAGCGGACCAAGCCTTGTTAACAATGTGAAAAAATTCAGGTTGAAGAACCCAAGCATTAAAAAATTTAAAATTTGAATTTCTTTTTCACATGGCAGCACCAAAGGATAATATTTGGGGAGAGTGATCAGATAGGCCAGGCATAGGAAGAAGATTAAACATATTAGGCCATTTGGATAGAGCATTATGATTAGAAAAGGAGAAATCAATTTTGGAGAAGGTTCGCGGAGAAGATCTTCTAGAGTTGTTCCAAGAGAATGGGGCACCCACAGTAGAAATCTCAATAAGTTCAGAATGGGAGATTGAACAGCTAAGGGGTCTAATTTGACGAAGAGACAAGGGATTGCCACCAAGTCGATGAGATAGAAGGAAGGAGCAGTTGAAGTCTCTGATTACTAACCAGGGATGAGATTCTTGTCTGAACGATGGGAGGAGATTAAGAAAGGATTGTCTAGCTGAAACAGAGTTAAGGCCATAAATAACAGTAAGGTAAAAAGAAGTAGATGATAATATATGGATACAGTGCAAGTGTATAAGTTGAGAAGTTGAAATGATAGGAGTTGATAAAAAGATAGAGGGGTTATATAAAACCAGAATTCTTCCATAAGGAGCTTCAGAAAGGTTATTAATCACCTTCCAAGTCGGGTTAATGAAGCTAGCAGCCTTAGAAGAGAGAGAAGCATTAAGCTTGGTTTCTAGAATAGCAAGAAGACTCAGCGAATGAGTAGCAATGATTTTTTTTACATTGGTTTAATTTAATCTCCAAGTGGGCACCTCTAATATTCCATGCACCGATGTTGTTCAACATTGATCAACAAATTGTTTATGAAGGAGTTTCTTTTTGTTACTCCTGGTTAGAGGAGTGGATTGGACATTAGGTAATGGAAACGAAGAAGAATAAGTTGTGCCAACACAAGGGTTGAGGTCCAAGTCAGAAGGCAGTTTGGATTTGGATGCCTTACTGTTTCGAGCAGGAGAATGACTAGCCTGTTGCAACACAACCTGATTTGCATTACTGGAAGAAGGACTTGAAGTAGGGAGGGATAGAGAAGGAGGAGGGAGTTTCCAAGCATGGGGAGCAGGAAGATGAGAATAAGGATGTTCAGATTCCTTGTGGATTGCAGAATCTTTTGTTGGAGTAGATATTGTAGAAACAGAATTACAATTGGTATCTATAATGTTGTGGACGTGCACAGAGGATACGTGCACAGTCTTGACTTGAGATGTTGAAGGATTCGACTTAGCAGCACAAGAAATATCTGTGCTGTTGTTAGATGGAGACGAAGACAGGGGGACATCAACAGAATAGCTTTTGCAAGGAGGAGCATGAATGATGTTGTTATCAGTATTTTTGGATGCAACAGGGATGGAAGCACTAAATTGTTCACTTTCAGTAACTTGGTTAATTGTGTCACACTTTTTATTGGCAATAGATGTTCCAAGATTACCAGAACTACAAGTGTCATTCCCATTATCTCTAATTTTGTGAGCATCCACTTCTGTATCAATTTCACACAACTCAGCTAGAACATGAAAACCATTATTACACAGCAAACTAGAGTTATCAATCACACTAATCAACTCTCCATCATCAACAATCTTACCAGGCATAACATTTCCTATTTCACCTCCCTCAAGTTCATCATTACATGTCTTCTCATTTTTATCAGAGTTGTTAACCTCATGATCATCCATCATATGTCCTTTCATATTAGCAGAATAAATCTTCTGACTTCTAGCTTTATTCACAACTCGCCATTTTTGCTTCCTCTGCCTCAAAATTTTACCATCTTCTTTTATATTTTCCTTAAACTCATAAACATTGGCTTCATCAGATTTATTTTTCATGTCATTCTTCTCAATAACCACAGAAGAAACAATCTTATCACAATTAGACACAGAATGACCAAATACACAACAACTTGTACAAATATCAGGCTTCCAATGATATTCAATATGAATATATTGGGTTCCTCCATCAAGAAGCTGAACTGGAAAGGAATCTACGAGACCACGATCTGGTTTTATTTCTACTAAACACTTTGCAAAGGAAAGCCTCTCCAACTTCTCCGTTGACTCATCCATACAAACTAGATTACCCAGTCTGCTAACTAACCAGTTAATTCCAATATGAGTCCATGAAAACATTGGAATATTCGAGAATTTCACCCATACTGGCACTGAAGAGATGCTATCACAAGCATTTCCAACGTAAGGATCCCACTGTTTAACTATAAAGAGTTTGTTTCGCATTACTATGGGGTCACCTTGCAAAATTCTGGTCCTGTCTTCATCACATGCCAGATGAAATAAGAACAGGAAACCATTAGAACGGACTTTGATAGATCCTTTCAGTTTTCAATATTTCTTCAGAAAATTAATAACCGTAGAGTAAGACAGGGGCTTATCAAGAAAAAAACCGACCAGGTAGTTGCTCCATTCTTGAGCACCAGCATCAATAACACTGGGTGGAGGAATCATAATCGCATTCAAGAACTCGGGGGACATCTCAACTGGAATGTACTTCCCTGCGTTACTTGGTTTACGCTTGAAAAGGGAAGTCCATGACAGTTGAGGAGGATGAGGAAGAATAGGGGAGAGAGGAGAAGAGGAAGGAATTGTAACAGAAGAAGAGGATGGGTCAGAGAGAGATGGCACAGATGGCAGAGGCGGTGGAGGGGGATCAGGAGCAGGACGATGATGACTAAATGGAGAAGACGGATGAGGTGAGGGGGGGGGGGAGCAGGAAGGACGGGAGAGTATGGTGGGAGGACAGGAGGGATGGTACCTGCCATGAAAAAAGATTGAAAAAAGATCTGTGTTTTTTAGTTTAGTGTAATTATAATCAAGAATTTTCAACTTATATAAATAATCCCCTCGCCGTTTTTATAGTATTTAGTAATGTAAGTTTTGTTTAGAAGTGTAAATATAGGAGCTATCACTGTAAATATAGCACCGTTAATACTGTAAATATAGCATTGTAACTCATTTATTTAATCTTACAATTCAAGTCCATTATTCAATCATAATACACTAAGCTGATCAATAATGCAGTGACATTCAAATGTTGCTTTAGGTAAAAGAATAAAACTCCATCAAAGAAGTATAACAATGCACATAAGTATAAAGGGATAAAAAAAATTCTTTAGTTCACACGAATAAAATATGAACATATAACATATCTTATAAATTTATAGTATAACACTGAGATCTTCTGTTACCTGCATGTCTATTGTTCTCTTATTACAGTTTGTCAAAATTTTCATCTCATATCTCTTCTAAAACTACATGTAGGGGCTTCTTCACACACACACAAATATATATATATATATATATATATATATATATATATATATATATATATATATATATATGTGTGTGTGTGTGTGTGTGTGTTCATATTTACATACAATTCTCGTTTTATAGTTGAAGCAAAGTCAAGCGAAGACACATTTTGCGG
Organism: Allium fistulosum; assembly: GCA_030737815.1. Lineage (NCBI taxonomy): Eukaryota > Viridiplantae > Streptophyta > Magnoliopsida > Asparagales > Amaryllidaceae > Allium > Allium fistulosum. The sequence goes on from CM060902.1 coordinate 1,294,134,070, forward strand.
CACGAGGATTTATCTTCAATTGAAATAAATTTGCTTTAGAGCCCATTGTTCTTAAATATGTTCCATTATTGTCTGCATAGTTGTGAACTTATGATAGGAAACTATAATGTATTTGGTGTGTTATGTTTCCATTTTATGATAGGAAATTGTAATTTAATAAATATTTTGGAATTCTGTTAAAATTCTCCTTGATCGCTTTTTTTTATATTACAGTTATTGCTCTATTTGGATGCTTGCATTTGCTAAGAATTAACATGTTTGCATTTTCTCATAATTACAGATTTATGATTCCATTTACCCATAAAATATGCATTTATCCTGAGCATAAAGAGGTTAGCATTTACATTTGCTTTCCAACATCGATAGACTCTAAGATTCACATTTCACATTTGCTTTGAATTGAAATCCACGTGTTTGTAATTTTGACTCCAATGGAAAAACTGGAATTCCATATTCCGTTCCACTTCTTTTGGTTTTCGCCGATAGGAATTTCGGGGTTAGCGAAATGGAATTGGAACATAGGGTGTCTTTCTGTCAACAATCGGAAGAAACAAAAAATATTTCGGTTGGTATGGAAATTTTCCAAACCCACCCCTCATATATATATAAAGATAAAATTAACAAATAAAGTGATAAACGTAATTGTATTATGTAAAACAATATGAACATAGTAAAAAAAAATTAAAAATGGAGAAATATAAAAGTATATTGCAGAATTGCTTATTCTGACAAATAAATAAACCATTTCAAATTATCCACATTTCAGAAACACATAACATAATAATCATACAGCTTACTAACTTCCTACAACATTTCAACACAGTTGTAATTCAAATAATCTTGCAATAATTATGTTAAGATAAGTGACTAAGATTTATTATATCAATCTCCTAAAAAAACAAAGAAAGAAAAAGAAAAAAAGAAAAAATCTATTATATTTATAAAAAAAACATGCAATTACAAGAATTTTGGGTACAAAAGTCTACTTAGGGTTATAATAAATCTTATATGGTTCATGTTCAATGAAAGAATAGCATCTAATTTGTCAATTAAAACAACACGTGAACACAAAAATTACAATTCTACTTAGTGTTTTAACCTAGGGTTCAACGAAATCTTACTTTTTCTAATGTTGAAATGAAATAATACAATCTAATTACCAACTAAAACAACATTCAAACACTACAAATAAGTTAGACAACATAAGGAAAGCTTACAAAAATTCTCGCTACTAAGAAATCAAAACATTGACCAACTTTAATTTACCACTAGTTAAGCTTTCTTATTGAAAACGGGCTGCTGTAAACAAAATCGATAGTAGAATACAGGATGTTACAATGAATTATAAAAGTTGAACGATAGAAGATTCGAGAAAAGGGAACAAAATATTCCAAGAGTAAAAATAAACGAACTAAGAAATGAAGAGTTCGGCTCAATCAAACTATCTTTATTTAAAAAAAAAGATATATATTTTTATTAAAATACAAGGGGAAGGAAACTAATACCAAACCTACATTTGCCACCTAACCCAGTTTCCGTTAATAGGTTTTACAAGCATCTATTCGTCAGATTCTCTCCCATTTCTTCCGGTCAAAACACATTTCTTCATCATTGATACAATCATACTACCGCTTCCACTTCCACTTCCACTTTCCCAATTCCTTTTTTAGAAGGAATAAATTAACTAAGTACTCAAATTCTGCTGCTATGCCGAAGACCATAATTCCCCTAACTCTCCTGATCGACAATTCCCAAAACAAAGTAATCTTCGCTGAATCGGACCACAGGTTCGTCGACATACTATTCAGCTTCCTTACTCTCCCACTCGCCACAGTCATCCGTCTCCTGCAGGAAGATTCTCCCTTTCTCTCACTCAATCGTCTCTACAAAAGCCTCGAAACCCTAGATACCGAATTTCTCCAAACCGATTCCTGCAAACCCATGCTTTTGCGGCCCAAATCGGGGGCCGGAGCTCTTTGTGAGAATCTGGCGATAAATGTGGACGATTCTGGTCATAGGTTTGACTATAAGTGTGGAAAGTCGAGTACTTGTCGTGAAGTGAGTTCTGTTAGTGGAGTAGAGTGTGCTAGGTGTGGTGGGCGTCTTGATGTGCCTATTGTCGCGGTTGAGGTGGAAAAGGGGAGTAATTTGAGTGGGGTTTTTGTAAAAGAGGGGAAGTATATGGTGACTGATGATATGAAAGTTAGGGCGGTATCCATAAGTGAGAGTTTGGGATTGTTGAGGGAGTTTGGGATCGAGGATATGAGTGTTCTGGAGAAGAAAGATGTTCTGGTTGGAGAGCAAGTTGTAAGTCTCATATTCTTCTTCTTCCTTAGTGTGCTGTTGTAAGGCTGTCGATAGATGTCAGAAATATCGAAATCCATCCATATTCTACAAACGGATAAATATCGAAATCCATCCGTATTCGAAAAATGGGTAAATATCTGGTAATCGAAAAAACGGATACGAATGCGGATACGAAGTCCAAAAATTATTTGTTCGGTTTTCGTCAAGACTGCAGACTATAGGCTGTGTGTTTGTTGTTTTATTAAGATAATACTTTATATTATATGCGCTTATGTCATATTAACTGCTCAAAACTATTTACTATAATTATATTTGTTTATTTTTCATACTTTTATAATTGATAGAACTGAAAAAGAAATATGTTAAACCAAAATTTTTTTGTTTATGTTTCTTGATTTATGAATTTTTAGCGGATAAGATAATTATCCAATATTCATCCGAGTCTGCGGATGCGGATATCTGATATCTGAAAATGATTATGGATGTGAATGCTGATATAGCACTATCCGCATCCAAAAGTATCTGTTGACAGGCCTAGTAATGTTATTGGCATCCATAAACTTTTTTGGCTACCATTAAATTTTTAACGAGTATCAATTTTTTCAAATGCTACTTGCCCCACATTATTTTTTCCATTCAATCTAAAATAGCCGTGTGTCTTTGCTTTGGTCATTCACTGTCGTATGGTCGTTCGGCATTGTTAATCTAAGTTCATCTAATGGCGTTTCACTGCGGTACAGTGATAAAAAGCGGAACACTGAAGTTGAGTATTTGGACGCCTATTTAATAAAACATTATCAAAATAATGTATGATAACATTAAGCATATATGCAAATTTTGTATGGTGGTCAATAGTTAAGGAAGTCAAAAAATGATTTTTTTTTTGGATGTCAATAGAAATACACTTTTTATAATTCTTTTTATTTTACTATTGTAGATCAGTAATGTTTGCTGATATACACCCATATTGTTATGAGCTGTGTATATTAGTTTTCAGGCATAGTTAGAGGCATATTTAACTGGTTGTATGAACTCATGGGCTATCAAAGTTGATACGAAGGATTGAATAACATGTTATTGTCTGAAAGGGATTAGACCACGTTTTTGTTGTTGTGGGAGTGGTTTAATATTATTATTATTACTATTTTTTTTTTTAAGTCAAGCTTCATTTGTACTTCTTGATTTTCAGAATTATTTGGAAAAAACGTGTATTGCGCTGATATCAACTAAAAATATGTTCATTGCGATCTAAGAGATAAACACCGCGATATCTTTTATATTCTATGTAGCTTTTTATGTTTGTACAAATTTTCAACTGAAAATATCGTGGTTATCTATCATAAATTTGTCACTATAGTCTTCGTGCCATATCAATTTAAAAAATCAACCTCAATCTTTCCTGTAATATTGGCATCTAGACTTGATTACCATTGAAAATGCATTCCCAATAATAAGGAATCTTCCTCTTCATTTCACAACCAGAGGCTTTCCTCGAGTGCCAGTCACTCGCTCTAGACCTTAAATGGCTTCATAGTTGTGAAATTCTACTTAAAACTTTAGTAAATCTCTACATGCACATTAGGTAAACTCAAGAGTAAAACAAGTTATTGTGTTTAGTAGTCAAAACGTCCCGCTATAATTTTTAGGCACTACTTTCTTTCGAAGTGTAAGACAATCAAAAACAAAGCGTACATATCTTATTTCAAACTATTTATTTGCATGAATTTTTAGATATCATTCTATAATGTCCTTAGTTGGCTGTAAATTGCAGATATTGAATTTGCTTAAGAGATCCTTAGTCTCAGATAAACCGCTGACAGATGTTTTTCTACATGAGTCAAACATCACCCTTATTGAAGAGATACCAAGACCAACCAAGATAACTCGAAGTAGACTTAAGCCTAAAAAGGCAACCGGCGATTTTAAGCAAATTAACATAAAACTTCATATAAGCACAGATACCGATACAGTAATTTATGCGGAAACAGGAGAAGATTTCGTGGATCTTGTTTTCAGCTTCCTCACATTCCCACTTGGATCTGTAATCAAACTATTGGAAAATCATTCTTTCCTTGGGTGCATCGACAATTTATATGAAAGCATCCAAGTTTTAAGCAATAGTGATTTTGGATACTTGAAGTCTGATAACTGCAAAAACATGTTGTTGGACCCAAAATTACCTCCATACTATGGATGCGGACACCAACTTTTAAGTATATCAGAAGTTCCAGCAGGTATAATCAGGACATGTGCATGCAACAAATGTGAATTTCCTAAAGGCAGTAGTAATAGATGCATCCATGGTATGTATTTTGGGACATATTCTGAGATAAATCCAAAAAGGAAAAATTATCTTGGCATTGGAAATGGATATGCTAAAGAAATGGTGAGATACATGGTAACAGATGATATGCAGGTGACACCATTGTCACCTATATCTGGATGTCACATTATTAAAAAGCTGATGGTGCCCATAAGTAGTTTAGAGGAAGCAGAGGCAAGTGTGGGAGAAGCAGAGGTGATCATCTCCGCTCTATATCTCTTTTATTTTTCGCATTGAATTATTATTTGCGCATTGATTCTGGAAATCCTAAACAAACATCTAGAGTAACTTAACTTCTAGAGTGTAGATTGGGTTGCTGATTGCACGTTCTTAAAACGATTATCCGTGTGATTTTGTGAGCTTAAATGCACTTCAATCAGATAAAAAGTTAATTTAGTTTTGACTTATAAGTTTGCTGAAGTGAATATGAACTGTAACATGCTTTATGTTATAACTGATAAGTCTTTTGTGATGCTTGCAGGCATTAAATCTACTGATGGCATGTTTGCTCTCACCTACTGCACTGACTGATGTCTTCTTTCCTTATCCGTTGACGCTTTTTCAGCAGAATTGGTTCGGGCAGTTGCCTCGAAAGTATATTGCCGATGAAGATTAAGTGTGCATTATATGCTATAAATAGTTTGCTGAAAGCAAAGCGAAAGGTGGCTAGTATGAAGATAATGTATGTAATGAGGTTTGAATGTGGCTATTTGCTACTATATAATTTAAAATTGTACTTAGACTGCAGTTCTAATCGAAGGATTTCTAATAATCTGTGGAAAATCACGAATGAAATTTGTTGCGGGATTTTGGGTCGGATTCTGTTTTTAGAAAAATGACAAGCATGGTAGGTCTGAATCAAATTAGGGTAGATTGCTCATTGCCGGGCATAGACATAAAAGGTCATGGAATCCCTTGAATTTCTATTTTTCCTCAAACTTTGTTTCAACCTTGACTTTCTTAGCCTCAAATTTCCTGACCTTCTAGCACTACTCGTATAGAACAGGTGTTCAAAATGAAGCATTGTAACCGATATTGTAAAAAAATTTATCAATCATTAATGAAATTAACATTTTTTTAATTACTATGGATGTTAAATTTTGAATAGAATTTTTCAAAGCTTTTCAAACATCTAAACAAGAAAACCCAAATTCAAAAATGGTGAGCTCTCCATCCCCCTTTCAATCCTTTCGTTTCTTCCTCTATCCTTGCCTGCTTTGACCCCTCTGCTTTTAATCAGTCGGGGATTGAAGTTCTCCCTTTCCTTTTAGATCCCATGCTTCTTGAATCTTCCATGGTCTCCAGCGGTGCTTCAAGTGCTGTATTCGTTTAGGGAGGTCGAAATTTTACTGACGTTGTTCGATCTCCTACACGGGAAATGCATCCCGTTTCAAATTTCAAACACTCCAAGTTGGCCCCACCTGCTTCTACTTGTATGCCAAGTAGGATATCATATGGCAAAATCCCTAAGGGTAAGTGGCAACTACTTCAGATGCGGAAAAGCTGGACACGTGGCAAAATTTTGTCCCAACGCCGTCTTGTGTTTTAAGTGCAATAAATGTGGTCATTTCTCAGCTCGCTGCAAAGCCAATAGGAAGGAGACAGACAAGCTTCAGGGTACAGGCGCTGCAATTTCAGTGGAAACGAACGGGCAACTTGATAACACAGGTCCCAAGGCACCATCTCAATCAACCGCTAGGTGTCCTTCACTAAAAAATTCTTCTCCCCGAATTAATTCATCTTGCCCCACAGAATTCCACTTTTTTCAAAACCAAGGAAAATGCATGCCTCGAAATATGATATTCTCGAAGCTCAAGTGCATGCGGTGATATCCATCGTCTTTGGGACTTGGTCCATCAACGAGGTTAGGTGCTGCTTAGGTCATCACTTCGACCGTGCAGACTGACGTATTACCATGTTCTCCGATGATGCTTTCCTTGTCAAATTTCCCAATCGTCGACTGCTAACCATTGTCGCTACCAAGAGGTTCCTCGATCATGCAATGGGTACGGTCCACATTCGTCAGTGGTCTCTGTAAAGGGATAGCATTGTTCGTCGGTTTTTCAGCCCCTTTTGGATCAAAGTCTCGGGCATTCCACCTTTTATCCGCAATGATGGGCAACTTAGGGAGATACTTGACCCAATCGGGCAGTTCATAGCTTTAGACCACTGTTCTTGGGCGACCGCTGACCACCGTTTTGCATACATCAAGATCAGGCAAGAAAAATCGGTGGCGGATCCTGGCGCTCTCTTCACTGTTGCATTCGACCATGATTTCAGGCTAGTGTTTGAGCACTAGATTCATAATCACCCTCCTATTCCTCCTAATGACTTTGTTCTCGGACCGGTTGTTTTCCCAATCGCATATCCTCTCAATCTGGTTTACCTGTTCGACGAGAGACTTAAATCGTGGTCTAACCTACCCACTCCTCAGATGAACTTTGCTGATGACGTCATGGAAGATGAAGCTCGCCTTAATATGAAGTTGGCATCTGTTAAAGCAGGCAAGCAAGTGATCCAGATTGACTCATCCGATGATAACACCTACTCTCTTGCTGCTCCATGTGGCAGCGAGGGGGTCTCAGGTTGCACCTGTGTGGATCATGTGGGGGAGGTGTAGCAGGGGCTACTACTTGAACGAGACATGAACTTAGACTTCCAGAGGATCATAGGTAACCCAGTGACGCCTTTGTTGCCCATAGTGGAGGCTGACCTTATCTCCCCTCAGCCAAATTTTCCTGCTCATCTGCCTGTCCCTACTCCAACGGTTATCAGGAGGAGTGGCTGGCTTCTGCCTACCGATGGTGATCACCTCATGCAAGGTAGTGTCTTCATCCCTAACCTTTTAAACATTTTTAATCAAGAAGATATAATTTCTGCTTCATCTTGTATGTCAGTCTCTCTAAATCCTTCGCATGTTGAGGTCATTGAATGCCTCGAATCTGAGCGGGTGGGTAGTTCATAATGTGTACACTATCTTGGAATATTCGTAGTTTAGGTGGTTCCGATAAGTGCACTTTAGTTAAGAATTTTATTCATCCATTGCGTCTTAATGTCTTATTTATTCAACAATCCAAGCTATGTAACCCAAATGCGTTTAAACTTAGATCGATTATTGGTGACCTTTTAAGGGGATCGGCTGTTTTGGATTCGGTGGGGTCCAAGGGGGGTATTATCACTTTTTGGGACAACTCAAAATGGACTCTTCTTCAAAGATTTATGAACTTTTCTGCGCTTCATGTTATGCTTAAGAATGTGTCAACCGGTGTTTTTTGATAGAAATGTGTGATCCTCTAAAGCAGAGGAGAGCACACATGTATGTGTGTGTGTGTGTGTGTGTGTATCACTAAAACCAAAGGTGTTGCCAACATGTCTGGCAGGTAGCTAATCAAAATACAAAAAGCAATTAAAAGGACTCAGGTACAACTAGAATGAGCTCCGGTAAGGCCACCGCCCATTACACCTCATTATCGAGCTCCGGCAAGGTCACCGCCCGTAATGAGGTGTTAGAAGTATCTAAAAAAACCAAGAAGTAGCTCCATGCGGAACACATCAGAAGACAGCTCCAACTGAGAGAGAGACGCTGCGATGCAAACACGGAAAATCCAGAATGAACTCCTCGCTGCAAATGGGAATGATCCAGATTGAAGTAGTACGACAATCTGTCGATGCAGGAGAACTGGAAAGAACGTCTCACTGCAAATGAGAATGATCTAGAATGAAGAGCATCACACTGCAGACACTGAAAAATTTCTCACTGCGAAAGCTGAAGGCCCAGAATGAACGTCTCGCCAAATCCTGTCAACAGCAATCCAGAGAACCTGCAAATAGTAATCTAGAACCATTTTTGGTCTAAACCTGTATCTGAAAATGAAACTAAATAAAATTATAACAATGCATATAAAATGAAATTTATATACATATATATGTATTAATGAAGCAAAAGTAGTAATACAATATCTAAAATTATAAGACGGAAAAGCAACAAAAATAAGAAGCAGACTAAATCCAAACTTATTATTTAACATCTTAACCAAAACTAAAGATAAACAAAAGAGATATCAAAATCAAAAAGTTAAATTTCCTACAAAAATAAAACAATTTAAAAATTATCCTTGTGTTCCTTTAATCAAAAGGACATTATGATAATTAGTAAAAATATCAGTCAAATTAGAAAAGATATTAATGCTATAATTATTAATGTTAAAAATATTATTATTATGTTTAAAAATCTTAATATTATTACTAACCCTGTTAAGATATTCTTTGAAATGATTATTTTTAGCTAATCTATATTTAGGATTTGAGATCCAATTAAAACAAAATGATGATATTATGAAAACCAATTTATTAAAATGATGATTATTATTATTAAAAAGTCTCCGGTTTCTCTTAAACTAAATACACCAACAAATTAAAATGAATAAAGTATCAAGTAAAATTCTATTTTTCTTTTTAAACTTAAATCTTAAATTATTCCAATAATAATCACAATCAGTAACTTTGGTTTTAAGACTGAAGTTAAAGATTTTGAGAGTATTATTCAGAATGTAGTAAGTATCCATGCAATCATAATACATATGTTTAATATCTTCAAGGTACAGATTACAAAAAGAACATTTATTATCAATTCGCATATTTTTTCTTTTTAAAAATTCTATAGTATTTAGTTTTCTATGCATGATTAACCACATATGAATTTTAGATTTAGGAGGAGCATTTGTTTTCCAAATAAATTTAAAAGAGTTATTAGCTAGACCCGAGAAATTAATTAAGAAATTTATAAAAAGAATTAGAAGTAAATTTCTTACTCTTATCCCATTCCTAGCTAATATTACCATTTTCATTATCAATATTATATAAATTCATTCTAGCATAAAGCAAAGAAAGTTGCCTAAGAGTTGTACCTTCTAAAATTCTATTAAAAATAAAATTCCAAGGAGGGGTCATTTTCTGGAGAAAAAACATCTAAAATTAAAGCATTCTTAAAGTTATAAATTTTGTAAAGCTCTTTAATTTTTATCCTAAGAGGGATAATAGAAATCCAACGGTCATAACAAAAGGAAGTGTTATTTCCTGAATGAACTATTGTATTAGTACCTAGGTTAAAAATCTCATGACATTTTAAAATAGATTTCCAAAAATTAGACAACTTATTAATACCTATAGGTGTAATTTGGTATAAACTATTACTACCATTATAATAATGTTTAGAAATAATTTCTTTCCAAATAGAATTATCATTTATATCCTTAAATTTCCATAACCACTTTCCTAATAAAGATAAATTCATGTTTCGTAAGTTAATAACTCCTAAATCATCTTCCTTTTTCGATTTACAAACTGTTTCCTAATTGACTAAACATTTAGGACTACTGTTGGAATTATCACCACTCCATAAGAAGTCTCTTCTTATTTTATCAATCACCCAATTTGGGAAAAGATGCATAGACATCCAATAGATCGAGAGAGCTAATAAAACAGAGTTGATAAGAACTAATTTACCCGCTCTCGATAAAAACATCACGTTCCAATTTGAAATTCTATTTCTAATCTTATTTATTATAATTAACCAATCATCATGCTTAAGTTTAGTTGGTCTAATAAAAAAACCAAGATAATCAAAAGGAAAAGTCATAGTTTTACAATTAAATGTATTAGCAACTAAACCTTATCAGCGTCATTTAGTACTAAAACAGAACTTTTATCAAAATTAATCTTTAGCCCTGAAAGAAGTTTAAAGCTGTATAAAATAATTTAAGAGTAATGACGTGATTTGGCAAATGGGAGGTAAATAGCAAAGTATCATCCGCAAATTGAAGAATAGAGAGACCATTGCGAGAGATTTCACTACCAACACTCCCCAAAGATCCATTACTGACCGCTTTTTTAATAATCATAGCAAAAACATCCACGGTTAAATTAAACAAAAGAGGCGATAAAGGATCACCCTGCCTTAATCCTCATTTAGATTGAATTTTATTTCCTAAAATACCGTTAACCATTATACTAGAATTACCAGTTTTAAGCAAAGTCATTATTCAACCAATCCATTTACGACTAAAACCTCTAGCTAATAACATATCAATTAGAAAATCACAATCAACCGAATTAAAAGCTTTCGCAAAGTCTAGTTTTAGCAATGCACATGTAATATTATTTTTACAACAATGATTGATGTATTCTTGAACATCAGCCACTCCATCAGTGATATTTCTACTCTTTATGAAAGCAGATTGTGAACAATAAATTAGATCATTCATTCTTGTGTTAAGTATATTAACTAAAACTTTTGAAATAATTTTAACAGAGCAGTTAATTAAAGAAATAGGTCTAAAATCTTTTAAATTATTAGAGCCAATTTTTTTATGTAATAAAATTACATTTTAAAATTAAATCTTCCTAATTGTAATTTTCCATTATAAAAATAAATAAACATGCTAATTAAATCAAATTTTAAAACATCCCAAAATATTTTGTAAAATAAAATAGAAAATCCATTTAGGCCCGGGGCTTTATCACTAGGCATGTCATTAATAGCCTTCAAAATTTCCGTTTCAGAAAAATGATTATCAAACTCAGAAAGGTCTATTCTAGAATCAATAGGATAAATGTCGCTCCATCTAACGTTAATTCTATGTTTATTCTTAGTACCAAATATATCTCTATAATAGTCAGTAAATGCAATATTAAGATCACTTTGATTAACCAATTCTATATTATTCACAAAAATAGAATTAATCGTATTACCACGTTTTCTACCATTAGCCATATTATGAAAAAAAAATTGTATTATTATCACCTTCATTAGTCCATTGAATTCTAGATCTCTGTTTCCACATAACATCTTCTTTTCAAAAATAGAACTAAGTTGTTCTTGTAAATTAGCGAGAATGTTACGCTCACCCTTAATATTCCAGCTAATAATCTTCATGATCTAATAGATATAGCCCTCTCTATCTCCCTATCCCTAATATAAGCGATATCTAATTCAACATCAGTAAAAATAAAAGCAGTATGTCTAACTACTTGACATAACTCAATGGAAGACAAACTACCCAAAGCATAATCAGAACAAGAATTGCCTAAATTAGAAGACATACCTGAGCCTGAGTTCATAGTATCACTCGTGGCACTCGAATCAGGTAACTCACCCAAAAACATAGAATGACTACTACGTAACCTAGGGCTACGACGAACAGACCCACTTGCTGCCACAAGTTTCCTACGCCTACCTCTCCTCGACGATGATGAAAAAGATGTAGATTTATTGCTAGAAACACTAAAAGCATCCTTAGCTATGCATGGTGCACAAACTAACTATGTCTCTCCCAATACTGACTTAATATCCTTACACCGATGATGTTGATTATCATCAAAATTATGCATACCTGAGACACCTGCACTTGACAAATTTCCATCATTCAAAACATCACTGGCCCTCACCACTTGAATATCATCAGCAATAGTACAATAGCTACCGACAAGTCGACCCCTTCAAGTAAAGTTTCAGAATATAAAGAACTATCATCCTCTTCTTTATTATCCCCAACCATATCTCCTAACTTATCACCATAGACCACCATCAAGTTCAATTTCTCAGGTTTATTTCTATGTGTCTTAAAATCTGGAGAAGCACAATGTCTGAAATTCACATCATGTACACTTGTGTCACCAGTTTTGCAAGCATCAGCAGTAAACTCACGGTCATCAACATCTGAAACTGACCCCATTCCTTCACCAACTTGAACTTTACCATAACCACCAATGTTATGCTATAACTTACAAACCCCATCCACCAAAACATTAGAAAAAGACAGAGAAAGAACATCCAATACTGTAACATCCCCAGTTATGTCACTTTAAGTTTTCGCCATAAACCACTAAGCATTTCGATAAACTATCATTTTCTCTGTGCAACTCATCATCTGAAACAGCACCAGATGAAAGGTAAGCAAAAGGAGTAACAATCATATTTTTCTCTTGTGCAATGTCAACATGCACACTAACATCACTGTATAGAAGGGTATCAGCAAAACGAGCAGCAATCATATGTGAATCACAGAAAACATCAAGAGTAGTGCCATTATCCACACATCCATCTAATACAGAGCATACATCATTATTCGCAAGACAATCTCTATTCTCCATTACCAGATCGATATTTTTCTCCCCTAAATCCTCTAAAAGAATAACAGTAGATGCATTGCATACCTGAGAATGAGTTTCGTAACTGCTATCACTTTCAACCAAAAGAGAATTTGGATCAACATCATCCATAGATGCAAGACAATCAAAACGATTAACAATGGATAGATCAAAATTCTTCAACTCAGTAGACTTTACTCTAGAACTTTTATTGTGAACAGAAGTGAATTCTTTGTTCAAATTATCTGGAATAGCAACAATACCAGAAGCAACCATAGAAATATTAGCAATATTATCAACCAAATCTGCATCCTTTGATTTTAGAAAATGAGAATTAACACAACAATTTAACAAGGCAGGATCCAAGAGGAAAGGATCGAAATTGTTAGAATCATCCTTCATATCAGAGACAACAATACCAGATTCTACATCAACTTTGATAATATTGCACACTATATAATTTTCCACATTTGAAGCTTCCATAATGTCAACAGCCTCTCCATTCCCATTAGCAAAAACATCAGATTTACCAAAGAATTCTTCTGGGTCACCAAATTTATCTCTATGACCTTTACCAATATTGCCTAAATTAATTGCATCAAAGTGAACAAACAATTCCTCTAAAAAACAAATTCCCTCATTCCTCTGCAACCATAAGTGATCAAGCAACATCCTCTTGAGTTTCGTACATTTAAGCACAAACAGAAACCAATGATCCGACATGGAAGGATTGATATTTCGATCTGAGACATTAACGAATTTCCTCAAACACTCGACTTTTTTGTGACCAAATTTTCCGCACCCAAAACATCTTAGTGGATCTCTACAGTTCTTTGCCAAGTGATTGCGATCTCCACAACGGTAACTAAAAAAACCCTTCTCTACATGAATCAATCCAGTTTTTGATAATTTGTTTTTGACTAAAAGAACGTGAATGAGAGAACTTTGGGCCTTTGACCACTTGAGCATAAGAACGATTAAAATAGGGCTCACGATTAAGATACGAGAGAGGATTGGAGGAATTCGATAAGAAAGAATTAGGAGAGTACAGGGAAGAAGAAATATTGAAACGAGTAGATGACGCCATTTTCTTAAATGTGTCAACCGGTGTTATTTACGCTTTTTCCAATATTTACGGTACATACGACTCTTCGGATCGTTCAATGCTTTGGGATGCTTGTACCTCTTTCATATCCCTATTTCGTGGTCCATGGGTAGTTGGGGTGATTTTAATGTTACTAGGTTCCCTTCCGAGCAAAACTCGTCTTTCGGTTTCTCGTCGGATATGGACAATTTTAACCAATTCATTACCGACTGTGACCTCATCGATTTGTCTTTCAATAATCGTGCCTTCACGAGGTCGAGCAAATGCTCTTCTCCCCCATTATCTAAGCTAAATCTGTTCTTCATTAATATGTTTTTTGAAACTACTCACCCCTTGCATCCCAAATCGGTCTTCCCACAATCATCTCTGACCACTGCCCAATTCCCCTTGACTTCGGAGATGGTACCCCTCATAGGCCTCCTTTCAAATTCGAAAACTTCTAGACCCTTGAGCTGGGGTTCGACGATATGGTAGAGAGACTTTGGGCTTCATTCGTTGTTTCTAAGTCTGCAGCCCATATTCTTGTCATTAAACTTCGACTTCTTAGAACTGCTCTCAAAACATGGTCTAAAGGGCTTTGGGGTCGGTTAAAGCAAAAAAAGAACATCTCCAAAATCAGATTTTAGACTTGAATATCAAGAAGGAATCTTCCACCCTCGATGCTTCGAAATAGGAGTTGCTTCACATTCTTGAATTGGATCTCATTCGGCTGTTGACTCAAGAGGAGGTGGCATGGAAGTAGCGTTCAAGGGATCAAGGGCTTAGTGAAGGTGATATCAACATGGGTTACTTTCATAGAATCGCTAATGGAAGAAGGAGATCTAACAAAATCTATAGCATTCAGACTGATAACTCTCTTGTTTCTGATGAGCATGAGATCATCGGAGTTTTCAACACCCATTTCAAGCAAATTCTGGGCACTCCCTCTTCTTCTCATGACATCGTTAACTGGGATTCTCTCCTCCCTGCCTCATCCAATTCTCTTCTTCTCCTTGACCGCCCCTTCAAGACTGATGAAATTTGAGCTGCACTAAATGAAATGGCATCTGATAAAGTGCCAGGTCCAGATGGTTTCCCCACTTCTTTTTTCAAAAGGTACCGGGGATTCCTTTAATTCAGCATCTTCAATGTCTTCATTGAATTCTACTCACAACCGAATTTGGTTGCAAAACTCAACCTCGCCAATATAATTCTCATCCCAAAATCTAAAGGTGCTTCTTCCCCTTCTAATTTCAGACCCATCAACCTCTTAAATACGGTCTTCAAACTCATCACTAAGGTCCTGGCCAACCGCCTATGACCTTACATGGATTCTCTCATCAGCCCTAGACAATCTGCTTTTACTTCGGGTAGATCTTTAACTAACAACGCTGCGATGGTCCAAGAGGCCATTAGCTTTTGTCATGCGAATAAAATAGGCTGCGCTTTTGTAAAGCTTGATTTCTCTAAAGCTTTCGACACTATTTCATGGGATTTCGTCCTTGCAAACCTTGACCACCGTGGGTTTTTGCCATCTTTCATCGCTTGGATTTCCTAGTTGCTCTCCACCTCTTCTTCCATGGTTTGCATTAACGGAATCAAGGGTAATCTTTTTTGCTCCAAAAGGGGACTGAGGCAAGGGGACCTAATCTCTCCCCTTTTTTTCAACCTGGCTGCAGATATCTTTGCTAGAATGACTGACAAGGCTTATGAGTCAGGCCTACTTGAATGCCCAGGTAGGGATTTCATAAACGATGGCTTCAACTCGTTTCAATTTGCGCCCGACACCATTCTCATGCCATTTCAACCCCCAAGTCAATACCTTAAAGCTTCTCTTATACTGTTTTGAACTGGCATCGGGGCTGCGGATTAACTACTCCAAGAGTGATGTTTTCATGTTTGATGCGGCGCACCCTCTTGGTCCTCTTGTGGCCTCTTCGCTAAACTGCAGCCTGCAATAATTCCCAATTCCATATATTGGAATGCTTCTTAGGCCTTCTAAACCTACGAAGGCGGACTAGTCAATCCTCATCGGGAAATGTACTCGTAGGCTGGCTGGTTGGAAGGGTTCATCACTTTCCAGGGCAGGTAGGCTTATGCTCGTTAACTCAGTCATGTCTGATCTTCTGACTTACTGGTTTTCCTTTTACAAAGCGCCAACTTGGGTAATTCAGAAAATTGATGCATTAAGGCGAGCATTCTTATGGAAAGGTACGACTTCAATCACCGTTGCAAACTGTCTTGTCGCATGGGACTCAGTTTGCTTGCCTAAAAATGAAGCGAGCCTAGGACTGATCAACCTGAGTAATTTCAACAAGTCTTTACTTTCCAAGTGGAGCTGGAATCTCCTTATCAGATTTTTAAACTGTTACTACCTAAAATTCCTTTTGACTTAGTCGAAACCGGTTTGAGTAGAAGGCAAAGAGGAACAAGAGGGAAAGGCTCTAGCTAGACCTTTTGAAAGAGTCGAAGGGATGCTATAGCCAAAGTCCAAAAGATTCTTTACCTTTCGAAGGGGTCGAAGGAGTCGAAAGCACCCTTCCGCCTTCAGTGACCACCTTTCGAAGCAGGTGATTCCATATGCATGAAGACCTTTCGAATGAGTCAATGCAACACCTTTCGAAGACAATGAAGGACAACTCTTCGAATATGCATCAAACCTTTTGAAACCAATGGTTTCGCCTTCGCTCAAACCACTCGAAAGCATGTATTGGCCTGAACAACCCTTTCGAAAGCTAAGCCAGGCCTTTCGAACCGGTCGAAGCCATTATTGTCCAGGGAGAGTCCACACCAAGTTACAAACAAGAGTTCAGAAGCAACCAACAACATCGCAACATCTTCGAAATCGCTGAATAAAGCCTATCGATAGAGTCGAAAGCTCTTACAAGGCAACTCAAAGAAGAAAAGCACAACTGTTCCTTTCAACAAAGGCCGAAGCATTCTAGAGTCAATTCGAGTGCCACCTTTCGACCAGGTCGAAAGCATTGGGGTCGAAAGGTGCTGACCCGCATCTATAAATAAGACCCAATGGGTCAGGTTTTGGGGATCCAAATTCAGTCATTTAAACTTGTATTTTCATAATTCCAAAAGCATTAAAACCCTAATTTGTAAATTGAATTGGGTATTTTGAGTAATAAAGTCTTCTTTGAGTTGAGAAAGGGAAGTCTATAGTATTTAAAATTACTTCATCGTTTCTCAAGCTTTTAGCTGGTCTTATCTTGTGTTACATGTATCGACTGTATCGAAGGGTCTTCTCCAACTAGGTCAAAACCCATATATTCTCAAGTAATACGAGCTATTGGATCACGACCATCTTTCCTAAGACTTCTACTTTCAACCAGATCGAAACCCCATACCAACTCACTTTGGCCTATGATTCCCAATCTAAACCAAGACACTTAAGGATACTGCTTTCGACAGGGTCAAAACCTCTATTCCAGATTCCCGATCCAAGTCTTAACCACCGACAGACCTAGATTTCAACAAGGTCGAAACCTACCAAATCGAGTCTTAATCTTGGATCCTCAGGGTTATCTTCTTGTGGTCTGTAACCGCTTCGAATGGAAGGCTTTCGAAGGGACATCCATATCATCCCAACAAGCTCAAAAGGCTGTTAAGTAAAGAAACAAGCCATTTCTACTAGATCAGAAGGCTGTTTTGAAAAAGTTTATACTAAAGCAACCTATTCGAAAGGAAAATTAAAGAGGATATACACATTATACTTTTCTCCGTTTATCCAAGAAAAACCAAAAAGGGATCAACCTTGACCCTTAAATCTACTTCGGGTTGTTGACAAGATTTCTTATTAACATTTTGGCGTTAGAAGGTTGGCTCAAACCTTCGACTTGGTTGAACACCCAACACCACTTGTCTCTAACCCAACTTAACTCAAGCTCAAGCTTATCTACTTTGGTCCAACATCATCATGGCTAGAAGAATCATAAGATCTGAGCAAGGGTCTTCCAAACCACATGGGATAAGATTCTCCCCAATAACCATCAAGGATTCCAACCAAAATGAAGAGCAAAGGCTGAATTAGAAGCTCAGAGAATTATAAACAACAAAAAAGCAGAATTGTATGATCCTGAGAAATGGAGCTTGAACCTCTTTCATTTTGGCCCCACCTCTATCTTTGCCTTAGGAAAAAGAACAAATGGAAGTGACAATTTATTCAGTCAAATGAGAAGAACCATTCAACATTATTCCAAAGGCATAATCTTTGAAGAAGAAATAATGGCTTATTACAATGCCATTGCACATAAATGGCAACAAACAACTACAAGAACACTTCCAACACAAGAACTCTAAAGGGTGGCGAAAAGGAAAGCGAGTGAAGAATATGAAACTACAAGGCCAAGGAATAAGAAATCAAAAGGCCATCCTCAAGAATCGAGTTTCTAGTCTAGACTTCCTAAAGAATGCAACTTAACAACATCAATAGAGAATGTCTACTTACTAACCAAGGATGAGCTTAACTATTGGCCATCATAGAAAAAGAAGCCAAAACATGAAAGGAATCTTGAGGATCCTACTGTCACTATCACATGATGAACGGACATGAAACCAATCATTGCAGAGCCCTAAAGGGGATGAAAATCAATTTCTTCCATCAAGGAAAGATTAAAGAATTCGTAAAGAGAACATGAGAAAAATCAATAAAGGATTACTTTTCTATGACAGATCTACATGGTTGGGAGTGAAATAATCATTACACTTGGATACTACCTAAGATGGTAGAATACTACCTAAGACGGTAGAAAGCCTCTGTCCGCACCTCTGGTCAGGTCAAGGAACCTCCTAGAAGGAGGATGGAGTAAGCCTTTATCCGCGCCACGTTATGCTAGGATAAAGCACCGAACAAGCCCTTGTCCGCGCCACGCTATGGCCAGGGCAGGGCGCCTCCTAGAGGGAGGACGGAGTAAGCCTTTATCCGCGCCGTGCTATGGCCAGGTTAAAGCACTGAACAAGCCCATGTCTACGCCACGCTATGGCCAGGGCAGGGCGCCTCCTGGAGGGAGGTTGGGTAAGTCCTTGGTTCCAGCCTCTAAGATGAGCTAACCAAGAGCACCAGGCAATAATGGACTAAGATGTTCAAGCCCAAGAAGAGGCTCATCAAACAATGGACTAAGATGTCCAAGCTCAAGAAGAGGCTCATCAAGTAAGCGACTAAGATGTCCAAACCTGAGAAGCTGTGTATCTCTAATGGACTAAGATGTCCAAGCCCAAGAAGTGGCACATCAGATTATGGACTAAGACGTCTAAGCTTGAGAAGCAGCCAATCAAATTACTATTATAGAAGGCCTAAAGGGTTTATGCATGGCAAAGAAGACAGAACCTAAGGAGTAAAGCAGGTGTCCGTCTATTAATACCCGAATCTGGATTTCGGGACTTCCATTTCTAAATTTCATTTATTAATACCCGAATCTAGGTTTTGGGACTCTCATTTCTAAATTTCATCTATTAATACCCGAATCTGAGTTTCAGGTCTTTATCAATCACTTACGGTGTTTATTATACCCGAATCTGGGTTTCGAGACTATTACTTAAAAATGTCCTAATCTGGGCTTGAGAATTTATTATGGATTTCTGATTGTCCACCACTAATGCTCGAATCTGGGTCAAATACTTTTTTCAAAAAGATCATTATTATGAATTCCTGTTAATGCCCAAATCCGAGTTTCGGATTTCTTAGTTTTCAAATTTCATTAATAACGAGAATGGGTCATTGGATTTCTACTGTAAATATTCAGATAAAAATTTCTGGATTTTCTCTTATTTAGCTCTTTATTAACTGACTCCAGAGGAAGGTTCTCTAATATTTATACCCCTGCTTTAGGATAGGATTTTTTGTCAATAGACTTCAAATGTTGGTTAAAGTTAAATTCTTAATTATTTCTCATCATGACCAAAGATGGGATTTAAACATTTGATATAAACTGCTTTTCATACGATTAACATGATGAATTATTAATCCTCACGAATTACAGACATAGACCTATATATCAGTTTCAAGCTAACAATTGGAAAATGTTGTTTTCTTCATACTTTTCAGGGAAATCAAAACAGCAAAGAAGAATAAAAGATTCGGCAATACAAAATTATAGTATGGACTATCAAACAAGCATTTCAGAAATAACACTACAAGAGAGAATCACAAATCAGGTGATATTTACAAAATTTATGTAATTTACATTACTTATGAAATTATTTACAAATATACAAAACAGGAATATACATTTCATGAATACAAATCAATCATAAATCTTGAGTAGCTTTGCTCAGGTTCTCAGCAATTGAAGGATCAACTATGTGATGGATTGCGATGCAGAGGACCTCTTTGAGTTTCTTTTCTTTCTTCCTTATTCTATCTGCATCGTCGACTGCATCGATATTAATCTTCGGAGCGCGATTGAAAGCTCTGTTGGTGCCTCTAAGGGTCTTGTTTTCCCTTTCTAATCCAGCAACACGCTTCAAAAGGAGATAATTTTAGCGCTCGAGTTTCTGGATTTTAGCAACATATTCGTTTTTGTGCTGTGGATATTTTGCTTTCTGTTGCTTGTCAAAGTATTTCATCATTTCGAACTTAACTTTCCTACACCACTCGCCCACTACCTTCTCATCTAAGCCTGGAGGAGGATTTGTTGTAGTGGGAAATTTCCGAGCAGCAAGAGAAGTTGATCTCGTAGCTTTAGCAATAGATGAAGTAGCAAGGGAGATTGGTAAATCGATACTCAGAATGTTTTCCCCCATAATATATTCCAGCGACTCACATTGAGCTTGGCTGTCCTTCAACTTCATCTCCAAATCACTTATTTGTTGGAGAAGTTCTGACATCTTGTGGTCGAAATCGATTGAAGGATTCGACTTAACTTGTCGCTTCAGTGTAGAAATTGTTTCGTCTTTACTTTTGACATCGGCCTTTAAATTCGCAATTTGATCTTTAAGGTTGCTAACAATAGTTTTCTGAAGCAAGTATCTTTTGTGCCATTTTAAGGCTTTGGCACTGCCATGAAAGCGAGTGAGTAAGGTATCTTCAAGGAGTTTACTCCTTTTAAGTTCTGTTAGCAGCTTATCTCTAAGATTGGTAAAGCATGACGCTGAATCGAGTGGGAGAGGAGCTGCTGATAACTGTAACTCCTATTTAAATAAAAAGAAATGGAATGAAGTTAAAATCAAAATGATAAATCTCTTTATTATTATGATAAAAGATTACAACTTAAATGACAATGAAACTGAAAAAGTACAACTGAATATTTACTCTACATCTAAAGTTGAGAAACTGCATCTCTAACTCTATTTAATGAATTGACAGAAAGCATAATTTTCGAGTCAAAAGGAATGTTTAGTCCCTCTAGAGTAATCACCAGGGGAATTTTTCTATAGTCCCACTCCCCAGCTGGAGGACTATCGTGACCACAAATTAGTTTCGTATGATGTGTTTTGATCTCCTTGAGAAGCTTTTCTTTCTCATCACCAAGGAAATCAAAGCGGAGACGAAGATATTCCAAAGAAAGACATTTAAATAGAGAATTCCATAACTGAGATATTGGGACTGATTCATGGGAAGCTTGTACTTTCTCCTTCGGTGCTTCAACATCAATAAAAGCAGGCTCTTCTTCTTGAGGAGCAGAGGGCGCGACAGATTCAGGTGGGACTCCTTTATGAGGAGATGGATCTTTTTTCGAGGCTTCAGTGTTATCATCTCCATCTTTGTTAGAAGTCTCAGTGATGCCCCCTCTGTCGCCACCTGAACCTTGACCGCCGTTGATGTTGTCGTCGTCGTCGTCATTAACGTCATCGTGGTCATCATCATCATTATCCCCTTCTTCCTCTGTAGCATCATTTTTGTCGCCTTCATCTTTTGAGTCGGATTCAACTTCAAAAGAAGGGACGTCGAAAGAAAGAACCTTGGAGGCATCGATTTCCTCCTCTTCTGCGGCTCCAATTCCCTGCTTCATTCGATTAATCTTGCCCATTACTCTATCAACAAGGGCAGAGTCGAGCGAGGAAAAGCTTAGCCCAGGGCATTTGTCAATATTGTTGGCATAAGCAAGCATCAGGGCTTCTTCGAAGGAATTCATCATAATCTCCTCAAGTGTGGTATCAAGAAACCGTGACACTCGTTGTTTAGCAACTGAAATATTATTGACTGCCAGTTTTAGGGAAGCCTTCTTCCTCCTTTACTTCTCTTTCAGAGAGGCATTCTCTGCGGCCATTCGGGCCTTCTCCTCGTTGAATTCTTTGATGATTAGTTGCATTGTGAAGTTTTCATCAGCGAGGAGTTGGCGGGCCATCTTTTCTTCCAAGGTAAAGGATTCCAACTGAGCGAGAGAAATTCTCAATCGCTCCAGTTCAGAGGTTGCTTCATCTTTTTCCACGGATAAGGAAGAGACTTGGTTCTTCAGGGCAGAAATTTCCTCTTGAAACTTGGAGGATTAGCAGAGGATTTAGATGCCTGCTCGTGCAAGATTAACCAACTCTTGGAAATCTGAAAGACGTAATGTAGCGAAAGTCAGAAATTTAGAGAAGAACGACAATGATAAAGTCAAGTGAAGAAAAAATTACCAAGAATTGTTGTTCTATCAAAGAACGATAATGACCCGCTAAATCAGGAGCAGAAGAAGGTGGGTGGATAGGGGAAAAGGATGTAGAGTTTAAGATAGACTGAGCTATCTCTTCAAAATTAATAGAGGAAGAAGGAGATGTAGGCCTTGGAGGAATGTGCTTTTGAGCAGGGTTCATCTCCAAAGCTTTTTGCATTTGTTCAAGAGCACTGGGAGAACTTGAAATAGTGATGTGAGAGAGAGGATCGATTGCAGTAGGAGTCTGCTCGGATTTATCCCGAGGAGCTTCAACAACCGGGCTCTCCGAAGCTTTGTCAAAAGATAAAGATTCCTCCTCTTCTACATCAACTACTTTAGCTATCTTAAGAGGTGGTTCTATCGCAGTTGATTGCTCTAACTTTCTCTTGATGGCCATCTTAGTCTTGGCAAGAGATTGAGCGATGGATGGCGCACGAGAAGTCGTAGAAGGAGGAGCTGTACCATTAGCAGGCTTTTTGACTTGAGGAGCAGCCGTAAAGAATTCAAGCAGATCAAAAGTCAACAAAATAATTTTAAAAACAACATAGCAGTAGATATCAAGAACGGTGTTATAGCTTACCAGAGTGGTCCGAGCAAATTGGGGACATAGGGGAGAAATTTGCAGGATCTCCCAGAGAAAGGAAGCGTTTGCTTCGTGATGTGTGTTGGATCAAAGGAGGCTGCCCCAAAATCCTTTGACCGGATGGGAGAAGAGAATGCTTCTTCAAGTTAGTAGGATTCAACAGCCTCAATCGTTTTCCAATCTTATTAGAAGCTGCGACTAAAGACTCCACCATTCTCTTATCGGCCTCATTAAGTTCTTTGGCAGGAGCACATGATATAAGGCAAAGATTAGACAAGAAAAGCCACTAGACAAAAGGAAAATAGTGAAGGTCTAGACTTATGGGGAGTAGAGAAAGTCCCACTGATATTTGGGAAGCATCTGACGAAGAAAAACTGGTTCTCCCAGTCTCTAAACATGTTAACCCCTTCTGATATCAGTTTCCTCGAAGAGTTTTCCCTGAAGATTTGGCTATTGAGATTGCTGAGCTTGACCAATCGAACCAAGTGATTCAATACTTCAGCATTTAAATAAGGGAGGCCAGACTCTAATGTTGTCAACTCCAAACACAGAAGGTAAGTGTATACGTTTGGGGACAGCTGGATTGGAGCGATTCCGAGATAAGAAAGGAACTTAGACAAGAACTCCGAAAAAGGGAGAAACCCTCCGTGCCATATATGAACGGTGGTATAAGCAAAGAATCCTTCGGGAGGGTTGTTGATGGTGTCGGTTTCTCCAGGAGGAATGGCCTCCACACCAGTAATTCCATAGTCATTGAGAATGGCGTCTACTTCATCTTGTGTAGATATCAGAGAATGCTTTGAAGTGGCTTTGATCTTCTTTTAAGAGCTCATGTTTCTGCCAGGTGAAAACGTTTCAGTTAAAGTTTCCAGTTTGTTATGAACCTGACATTCTTTCAAGAATTGGTAAAAACCTACTATGGCAACTTAAACATAAAACCGAACATGAAGCTTCAAATTCTTGGAAGAATGTTAAAGTTAAAAATTAGAGATGTAGAACTTTCGACAGAGTCAAAAGGGAAGGAAAAATTAAAATTAAACAAACACCTCTCGACAACGTCGAAAGCTTAAATATGAACGTCCACTGAGCTTTCGACAAGGTCGAAAGGGAGGGTTGAAGTATATGTCCAATCGGCACCCTTCAACAATGCCGAAAGCTCAATAAGAACTATGTTGTTTGAAGGAAATGGTTAAAGCTAACTTAAGAGTTTGAACAAAAATATACACTACTAATATTCAATAAACAAGATAACAAGACCCTTTGACACTGTTGAAACCCATGGCTTAAGTTTTTCTAGTGGAAATATGAATTCTATCAAAACCTTATATACCTATTGATTCGAAAGGTCCTAAGTTAAAATCGTTTAAACTTGGAATGTTTCGACAATGCTGGAGAAAGGTGATTATCGAGGGTTTCGACTCATTAGTTATAGAAGGTTTCGATAGGGTTGAAAGGGCACCATGGTTTCAAAAACATACTAAAAGGAAAAGGTTTCAATCAGCACAAAATGTTTCGACTAAGTCGAAACGTTTTGCTTTTGAGCGGGTTAACTGCATGCTACTTCACTAAGTAACCTTTCGACAAGGTCAATCAAATTAGCACTACAATACCTTTCGACTCCATCGATAGAGGCTAAGAAAGAAAAATGAAAATTTCCGCCTTAATCCCTTTCGAAGGGGTAGAAAAGTAAATTTGCAGGCGCCAATTTTTAATTCGTACAACTCAAAGCTTCCAAGTGAAGGATATATGAGGTTCTTTCTTCCCCAAACCCGATTTCAACCCAAAAACTCTTAAAACCCATTAAACTAACACATTTAGACATGGATTAATGATTTCAGTTTCGAAATCTTAAAATAAGAATTCAAATTTTATAAAAAAATGTAGCAACAATCATGAACATTGAAATTGGGTTCAAAACGAAGAATAAATTTATTCGATTCATGAAATTGAATCATAAAATGCTCTTAGGCGAATTGAAATTTAAAACTTAAGTAATTCTAGGAACATCAAAACAAAAAATTAAAATCTCAACTGTAATATTTGGAATTGAAATCTACTATGGAATAAAAAGACGAAAAGATGCAAATCGAATCAAGCATGCTTCTAGTAAATTTGAAACTCGAGCAGTTTTTAATAACTCAAAACCCAATTGTGAGATTCGTAAAAAAAAGATTCCTCGTGAAATAAAAGAGAGAGATTAGAAGAACAAAAATAATTTTAACTTACGGTTGAACCTGGTTTCTTCTATGGTTGAGGAAAAGGTAATTTGGAGAATTTTTAGAATTTCTTTACTTTTTCTCGAAGTTGAATTAATTGCAGATAAGTGAAGAGGAAGAAGAAGAGAACGTACTTTACAAGAAAAGTCAGAGACGGCTGCAGGCCGTTAGAACCGATTTAAATAAACAGTCCAGATTTACGTGGGAATGCCAAAAGGTGGGAAGTTTCTAGGTTTCTACATAGTTGACTTGGAAAGTCAACTGCATCCCTTCGCAAGGGGGCAAATGTTACTACCTAAAATTCCTTTCCACTTAGTCGAAACCAGTTTGAGCAGAAGGAAAAGAGGAACAAGAGGGAAAGGCTCTGGCTAGACCTTTTGAAAGAGTTGAAGGGATGCTACAGCCAAAGTCCAAAAGATTCTTTACCTTTTGAAGGGGTCAAAGGAGTCGAAAGCACCCTTCCGTCTTCAGTGACCGCCTTTCGAAGCAGTTGATTCCATATGCATGAAGACCTTTTGAATGAGTCAAAGCAACACCTTTTGAAGACAATGAAGGACAACTCTTCGAATATGCACCAAACCTTTCGAAACCAAAGGTTTCGCCTTCACTCAAACCACTCGAAATCATGTATTGACCTGAACAACCCTTTCTAAAGGTAAACCAAGCTATTCGAACCGGTCGAAGACATTATTGTCCAGGGAGGTTCTACACTAAGTCACATACAAGAGTTCAGAAGCAACCAACAACATCGAAACCATCAACATCGCAACATCTTTGAAACCGTTGAATAAAGCCCATCGACAGAGTCGAAAGCTCTTACAAGGCAACACAAAGAAGAAAAGCACACCCGTTCCTTTTGACAAAGGCGAAAGCATTCTAGAGTTATTTCGGCAACCACCTTTCGACCAGGTCGAAAGCATTGGGGTCGAAAGGTGCTGACTTGCATATATAAATAAGACCCAATGGGTCAGGTTTTGGGGATCCGAATTCAGTCATTTAAACTTGTATTTTCATAATTCCAAAAGTGTGACGCCCCACCTCTATACCCACGCTAGCTAAGAACACTACGGAGTAATGCTGTCAACTAGCGCGGAGAATAAGGCTGTTGAGGAGCGACCATCCATGTAACTTCTTTGTGCGAGTACCGATATGTCAGATAGTATAAAATGCATATCATTTAAGGAGGAAATCCGACATACCGATACAAACTCAAAGCTATCACACAGTGGCTATATATAATCTTTGGAAACAAATATAGAAATAAACATAACATAAATCAGTCACAGACATCCATATCACAAAGGCGGAAGAAGATATGAATATAAATATACATCACATGAAAGTGTACATCAGAGTAGTGGTCAGAAAGATCCACGATAATACAAAAAGAATAGCAACATGTGCTATACAAAAGAATAAGTACACAACATAGAGTCTATATCTCAAATGTGTACATCCAAAAACTACAAATCTATGTAGTTAACCAAAAGTCAGAATAGTCCTGAAGAGAAGTCAAGCAGAAGCACCTGTAACATCTCGGTCTGACCCGAGTATTATTTATAAGAAAATAATAAACGGATCAGTCTAGCTATAAATATCAGATAAAGTGATATAGAATAAGAGAGATGACAAAAACGTATCATAACCATAATACCGTACTGTGATAAGTACGTAATTGAAACTCAACAAGAGATTAATCAATACCACAAGAATCTTCTCAAAGATTAAAAAGAATGTCATATTCTTTATTTAATTCACCAAGCCACAATAAATGACATACATATTAATGCCAATTGTAAAAGTTGGTGAAACATTAAATTCAGAAATCAACACACAAAATCTAGAAATCACAAAAAGGGGGAAGTCCGAGCACACGG
The DNA here is from genome assembly GCA_030737815.1 of Allium fistulosum. Taxonomy (NCBI): domain Eukaryota; kingdom Viridiplantae; phylum Streptophyta; class Magnoliopsida; order Asparagales; family Amaryllidaceae; genus Allium; species Allium fistulosum. The sequence goes on from CM060902.1 coordinate 1,294,161,190, forward strand.
ACGAGAAGCTATCTCATGGAAGCTATCCATTTGATTTTCCGAACACACGGATGAGAAGCTATCTATTTAATTTTCCGAACACACGGATGAGAAGCTATCCATTTGATTTTCCGAACACACGGATGAGAAGCTATCTATTTAATTTTCCGAACACACGGATGAGAAGCTATCTATTTAATTTTCCGAATACACGGATGAGAAGCTATCTATTTAATTTTCCGAACACACGGATGAGAAGCTATCTATTTAATTTTCCGAACACACGGATGGCCCGAAGGCAAGTCCGAACACACGGACGAGAAGCTATCTATTTAATTTTCCGAACACACGGATGGCCCGAAGGCAAGTCCGAACACACGGACGAGAAGCTATCTATTTAATTTTTTCGAACACACGGATGGCCCGAAGGCAAGTCCGAACACACGGACGAGAGACATCGCACATTGCTAGTCTAAATCACAAGAATGATCGTCATGATCATAAGGAAGTGTCAATCACACCAAGCTAGTAAATATATGAGTTTAGCTTCATGTCCCATAACCACTTGCTTAACTTAAATATTTACGAACAAGCTGTAAACCTCCACTAGGAAATTGTCACAAGAGTTTCAATATGTGTGAATCAAAATCACACCAATGAGGTATAGACTAACCTTGAAGATAAAGAGATATGTGTGAATCGAAATCACACAAATGGTGTCTAGTCTAACCTCGCAAACAAAGAGACATCGCTCAATCGCTAGTCTAAATCACAAGAATGATCATCATGATCATAAGGAAGTGTCGATTACACTAAGCTAGTAAATATAAGAGTTTAGCTTCATGTCCCATAACCACTTGCTTAACTCAAATATTTACGAACAGATTGTAGATCTGCACTAGAAAATTGTCACAAGAGTTTCAATCGAACAAGTCCATAAATTAACCGACGAAGTAAACGCAAGCGTTTCATACCACTTGTTTTGCTAAGCCGTTTAATTAGATTTTCTCATACGAATGAGGTAAAGGTTTGTATATACTAATAGATTGGAAAACGGTTTTAAGAAACGAGCTTTGATATTGAAAATAGAGTTGAAATCGTTTTAATGAAAGGGTTTTGATATTTACTACTAGTATAGAAAACCTTTATATTCTAAAGTGACAAATCATAGAAATGATTGTAGAAACAATCAAGCATTAAAATTCACTTTCGAAGACGTGAATAATATCCAAAGAAATCAATTTCCAAAACCATCAAAGTAAGAAGTTCTGTTGAATGTTTTTCGGATAAGATTGCCTACGCAGAGGTGTACGGGGCAAATAGGAGTCATCAAAGTCTTAAGAAATGATAACAACAAATAGGAGACAACACGAATCGATTAAAGTTGGAAATTCAAACAAATAGGCAATATAGGAAAAACTGGCAAATAGGAGCAGGTCGGTCAACCGGACTCCCTGAGTCGGCTGACCGGACCAGAGACAGAAGTGCTCGGGTAGCAGGTCGGTCGACCGGACACTGAGGTCGGTCGGCCGAAGCCTGTAACCTGCACTTCCAAACAGAGGCAGGGAGATGCTAGAGTAGCAGGTCGGTCGACCGGACCCTGAGGTCGGTCGACCGGAACCTGTTTCCAGCACTCCCATGCCAATCAAATGAATGCCAAACACTTCCGAAATGCAATCGGTCGAGCAACGGCACTAAGGGTTTACGCTAATCGACTACCCGGCCATATACGCTCTTCGATTCATCACCAAAAACATGATTAAAACATCAAAGTTAGGATTTTCAAAGAATTGAACTCAAAACACTAAAAATTGGAATATTCACCAAATCAATCCAAACCAAAAGCAATTGCACAAGAATAAGTGTTAGGAATTCATACCTAACAATCGAAGATAAATATAGATTAAGATGTGAGATAAAAATCTCACTTTTTCAAAAAAACAATGAAGAAGGAGCTTGAAAGCAAAGGGAGAATCAACCACTCTTCAACACAACCCAAATGAGCTTGAATCTATGCTCAAAAGAGAAACATTTCCTAAATTAGGTTTAGGGAATTTTCTGAAATTGAAAGGAGAATGGGTTGGAGAAGAAGAAGGAGATGCTTACCAAATGGTTCTCTTTGAATTTGGGGGTAGAAGCTTGAATTTGCTATTGAACTAGGGCTTAGGAATTTCCATTTCCAATCTTTTCCCCCATTATTCTCTTGAGCTTGAGAGAGTTAGGAAATGAGGAATGAATGAAGAGAAGTGGAGAGGGGCTGGGTTGATATAACCAGAATTGGGCAAATAGGCTGAACCCAAACCCAAAGCCCTATGTGAAAAAGTAGCAAATTCTACTAACTCCAAACATATCGAAGCTTATACTCAAAAAGGTCGCAAACGGCATTTTGAACTCAATGGAAGTGGTCTCGAGTCCTAATTCGACTGTTTGCAAAAAGTAGCTTTTCGGACTTCAATCCGACGAACGATGAAATATTTAAATATAAAATCGATAAATATGCGGGTTGTTACAAAAAGCATTAAAACCCTAATTTGTAAATTGAATTGGGGATTTTGAGTAATAAAGTCTTCTTTGAGTTGAGAAAGGGAAGTCTACAGTATTTCAAATTACTTAATCGTTTCTCAAGCTTTTAGCTGGTCTTATCTTGTGTTACAGGTATCGACTGTATCGAAGGGTCTCCTCCAACTAGGTCAAAACCCATAAATTCTCAAGTAATATGAGCTATTGGTTCCAGGCCACCTTTCCCAAGACTTCTACTTTCGACCAGATCGAAACCCCATACCAACTCACTTTGGCCTATGATTCCCAATCTAAGCCAAGACACCTAAGGATACTGCTTTCGACAGGGTCGAAACCTTTATCCCAGATTCCTGATCCAAGTCTTAACCGCCGACCAACCTAGCTTTCGACAAGGTTGAAACCTACCAAATCGAGTCTTAATCTTGGATCTTTAGGGTTATCTTCTTGTGTTTTGTAACCACTTCAAAAGGAAGGCTTTCGAAGGGACATCCATAACATCCCAACAAGCTCGAAAGGCTATTAAGTAAAGAAACAAGCCATTTCGACTGGATCAGAAGGTTCTTTTGAACGAGTTCATACTAAAGCAACCTATTCGAAAGGAAAATTAAAGAGGATATACACATTATACTTTTCTCTATTTATCCAAGAAAAACCAAACAGGGATCAACCTTGACCCTTAACTCTACTTTGGGGTGTTGACAAGATTTCTTATTAACAAAAACCTTGGGCTATTTGGATAGGATCCTACTATTACAACGACAATTTCAACCTCTCTGATTGTTCTCCTATTCCAAGCGCCTCCAACTTCTGGAACAATGTGGCTAAGGCAGGAACTGAACTTCATATCAACACGATTATCATTTGGGGAAATGGGAAAAGAACCCTATTCTAGAAAGACCCTTGGATGAAAGTTCAAAATTTGTCCTCCTTTTTCCCTAACCTATTTGATATTGCTTCGAACAAGGGGGTAACTTTGCATGCAGTTTTCCTCACTGGTGGGTGAAATTTAAGCTTGTCCTGTATGGCCCTCTTCTTCTATCAGCGGCTGCTCTTCTGACTTACATAGACTCTGTTTCGTTGCATGATACGGAGGATTCTTTCGTCTGGGCCTTGAATCCAATAGGCATTTTTTCAGTACGTTCAATGTACAACTTCCTTGGTACATTCGTTGACTTCAGCAGCCTCTGGAGGCTCTGTGCGCCTCCTAAATTTAGAGTGCACATGTGGCTTATAATGCTGAACAAACTTAATACTACTCATGCACTGGCAAGAAAGTCCATTGTAGCTGCTTAATGCTGCTTCCTATGCAGCGAGCATGTTGATTCTACACATCGTATCTTCTTCGACTGTGATTTCACGTTTAAGGTGTGGATGATGTGTACGACAAATTTAAACTTACAAGCTGATGCCACTTTTCTGACTTGGAAAGCCCTTTGGGCCTCTTCATCGCCCACTTCATCGTTTGCCTTACTTTCTTTAGCTTTTGCCTGGGTTTGTTGGATTGGGAGGAATGAGAGATGCTTAAATGGCAAAGTTAGTTTGTTTTACTCGGTTTCTAGGAAAATTTCTCACTCTATTCTTCATGTGACATGTACTTCTTTGGCACCCATGTACTACTTCCTTGCAGCGGTTGGGGATCAGGACTCTATAGGTAGCAACACGGGTCCAGCTTGATGCTCTCAGGGTTCTATCTCGGCCTTATTTCCCTAGTATTTCCTGCTTATGTCATTGTATATATTTCTGTTATGTAATATGTTGGGTAGCTATCTGGTGTTAGCTGTGTTTGGTTGTTTTTTGGGAACGTTTACCCCATTTTTTGGCAACCGACTAGGCTTGTTAGTCAGATAATTCAAGTTTATATATAAATATATATCTTATTCTGGCTGTGCGACCTAGGTCGCACTACTACTTATCAATTTTTTTTGAATAGAATGCATGTAAGATCGGTTATGTATACAATCAAGAGGATATTGTCAGTTTGTAATGTAAACGGTTGTCATCCATAATAATTCCATACTATAGCTCAACGCTTTTACCATGTTAGTACTTACAAATCGATGCTGATTAAAATGGCGTCATAGTGGTAATTATTTTAATTCATACAGTTTTCTAAATCAAATAAAAATATATGTTATGGCAAGCACTAGGAGAAAAATTCGATTTATCAAAGTCGTCGTTAATCTGTTTTTAAATTGCTTTTAGCGATGGATTTAGAACGGTTTAAAGAAATCGGTAAATTTATAGTCGATAATATAGTGTTAAATCAGCGGTGGAATATGGCGTCAAAACACCAACGTTTTACAAGGTCTAATAAATAATTAAAAATAATATATAAAAATATTTTATTGATTGGGCATCGGTAAACACTTTCTATATGACGTGCATGAGATTAGCAACAAACAATGTTTATTTCTATCGCTAGTTGCACATTGTTTTGCATACGAATAATGACAGATTGTTTGATTTACTCGTTTCCACTTTCAATCGTCCAAAGTTGTTAGTGATCTACTACTATCTGTGACGTATTAGCGACGGTTTGTTGGTAAATTCCATTGGTAATAGTAAGTTGTTGTACTATATTTTTTGGTTTCAAATTCCATTGTACAATAGCAGCCAACAATAAAAGTTCGACGGTCAATAATAAAATCATCGATATATATATACATGCCCGCATTATATGAAATGAATAGCATAAACAAAAATGCAAATGCAATTATGAACCATTAATCCATATACCATACGCTAAGTCGATTTCTTACAATAATATGATTCATCTAGTATTAATATGTCATACAAAAAACAAAACAGTCATAACCATGACTAATATTCGATATAAAAAACAAAACGAGTCAACCATGACTAATACCTTATACAAAAAACCACATAAAATCTCATTTACAACAAAACATGTGTACTAATCCCAAATACCTAGGAAGACAACGACGACGAATTGTCTTCATAACCAGATTCATCATGCCTATGAAGCAGTATTATCACCCTTGCCATTTGTGGTTGAAAGTCCCCTATACCGGTCTTTTGTGGTTGTGCAAGCCTTGTTTGTTCTTCCTAGAGTCTTTAGCTTTTAGCTTGCATGCTCTCTCTCTCAATCCTAAGCTGCTACACTCACTTTTTCTCGAGCTTTAAACGTATATCCTGAACAATTTTTTGTAGCTCATGAACTTCATCTTCATTACCAACACAATTGTGTTTTGAATGTTGAGAAGTTGAGGAAAGGCCTAGGGTAAAAATGAAATTACAAATAACAGTAAAAATAACAGCAACTTATGCCAAACAAATGGGAGTGCATTTCACCGTCTCATCTTCATTTCAGTTTTATGAAATGTATACCATTAAAATGAGCTTTGGAACATATCTCATAGAATATGGATAGCATGTTAATGTATGAATTCTCAAATTCAGAAACAAAGTCAATGGAATGGAGTGGGATTATCTCAGAAGAAGTTTCAGAAATTAGATGATTTTGCTGTTGCTGAAGGAGTCTGAACTTATTCTCTTCTCGAATATCATGATGGAACACAATCTCTTTTTTATTCATCACTAGTTAATTATATTTCAGACTGAACGTATATAACTATATGTTAATTAATAAACAAACAAAGGTTTTAATTAATATAAGAGCATTAAGTCAAAATGATTAAGTAATACCTAATATAGAAACAAATGAAATGCATTATTGGCAATGCTTCAATATTTAAAATACATGTCAGTCAGTCACTCGTGATGACTCAGTCACTCATAAAGGAAAAACATTAGGTAATAATAATAGTATGAAATGAGATGAACCGTTAACCATCACATGCTTATTTCCGGGTTCACATATAAGCATATTAAAGCCAAACGAGTAATTGCTCTACCGACAACTAATATAATCTTGAATACGCATTAATTATGTAGTTATATAATGACTAGTGTCTAATCCGTGCATTGCATACAGCGATATTGTTAAAAAGTAGTATTTAAATTTTAATTATTGTTAGAAATAAGATTTTTTTTAAGCAATATATGATAAATTTATTGAAATAGAGAAATTATAATTTAAAATGACATGCGATGCTCAGATTTAGGGTAGAATGTTCAATCATCGCTATCCACGTATTCTTGTGGGAATTAATGTTTGTGACGACCCACCTTTCTAATCCCTAAGAATGACACTTAAAACATCTTCGGTGTTCATGTGCCGTTGTCCAAGTATCGGACAGATAAATCGTCATGGGGTAAAATAAAGAACAGAATAGAAAACCTTACAATGAAACTGCTAAATAAAACATAACAGTCAATAGTACATCTGGTTACTCCTTAATAGGGAGTTACCAAAGTTGCACAAAAGTACTACAAATCATCTTAGACAGTTATAACATCCTGCCTTTACATATGCTGAAACAAAATACACTTACACAAACTAGATAATACAGCGGAGTAAAAAGCTAAGAAGATAAAAGCCTCCTGCTCGGACGCCATCTTCAAAGAGCCCACAAGACCTACTACTCTCGGACTATTCAAATAAAATGAGTACCCGAGAGTTTAGGGAAAACAAACAACTCGGGTCAGATAATATGTATGGTATGAGTAAAACCTTAAATAATAGGTGTGAAATTAAACGCAAACATGTGAGACCATGCTGCTGAACACGAAACGGGTTTACTCCCATATAAATCAACATCCAAACGTAATGAATGGATAAATAATTAAACTCCGCAAAAAGTGATTGACTCTTCCCGATGCAAATAAGGAAATAAATTTGAAGGTTTGAATCAAAACATAAAAGGAAAATCTCCAACAGATGACTATGAGGGTGCACCCCCTTGAAGTATATTTATAGTAATATACTTCTGAGAAGCTCATTTACTCTGTGACTTCTTGGAAACCTTCAAGCCGGACCCCACCAAACCTTACGAGAATCCAAATATTTCACATCTATTAGCACTACTGAATTCAAATCTAGATAAGATGTGAAAGTATCCTAATGGCAGCAACTCCACATAGCTTGGCCCTCTCTCACGCTTTGGTTTTAGTCATTTCCGATAAAGGATATCGAAGCTCAATGGAGCAACACATCGTCTTAGAATAATGTTAATAAAGAAGCTGAAGTAACCGATAGCTGAGGAACCAACTATCGAGGATATAAAATGATCATATATATAGAAATTAAGTCTTGTATACTTATCACTACTCATCAAAATCAAACCCGTACTATTTCTTGGTTAAGAATAATACTGGACAAGCCAAGGTAGTGTTGCCTCAATGTCATGTCTCATGGTTATTCTTAACTTTCAAAATAGCGGCAAGCCTACTTCTTCGATGTTTAGTGCTAATTATACAAATAGATTGTTTCCATATAAGTGAATCACTTTACGGAAATTAATTCATTTCCATAAACGAATCAAACCTTTTCTTTTAAAACCCCGAAGTCGTACTTGGCTTCACATTACAAGTATTAGCTTTAAAACACTTTGTCAAAAGAGTTTACAACGTTGAAACATCATTATAAAAAGGATTTCACAACTTAAAACATCATTATTACATTGACTAATTAACTTTAAAACTTTGTTAACTAAGTTAATTAATTAACTTCAATAACCTTTAAAGTAAATTACCTTTAAACATCAATAATTCAATTAATTAATAACAATTAAATATATTAAATTAAAATAATTTATAAATAATTAAATCTCATTATTTAAAAATGATTCATTAATTGTAAAAATCTTTAAAGTAAAGATTAATTAAAGTTAAACAGATTTATTAACTTCTATAAGTTAATTAATTAAAAAGATTAATTAATTTAAAAACATCATTAGTAAATTGATTATTTAACTTTAATCCATCATTATCAGAAGATTAATTAGCCTTAAACATTATTACATAAAATGATTAATTAATTTCAAAACATCATAAACCAAGTGATTAGTTAATTTTAAACACATCGTTAATAAGTTAATTAGTTAACTTTAATCCTTATTAATTAAATAATTAATTAAATTAAATAATCATTATTAAAATAATTAATTATTTTCGAAAGCATCATTCAAAAACTTGCTTAACTTGTAAAATAATTCCAAGCATAATAATGAAACCAAATAGTTTCGATAAAAGGTGATTTTCTAAAAGTGCCGATATAACGACTATCACTATACGGGCAGTTTGGAATTCAAGTTCATGTCATTTGCAATACAACCACACATCACATGGCAAGGGTATAAGCATCTATACATGATGAACTACAATAGTACAACATATATCAAGCATTTATTAACAAAAGCAAAAATTTAACTAATAAAATTTCATGTCTTATGATTCGCTTACTAACTTTTCAAAGCGACTAACTTTCAAGCAACAAACCAATCCAACAACCAAATCATTATTACAACTATACAATAAGCGTTCGATAGCTACAAATATAAGTATGAATATAGTTTAAACTTTATGGTTCAAAGGTGGAAGCTTTACTAACCAAACTTGTTCCAAACCAAGCTAAACTTTCACCAAACTTGCCTAAACTCTTAGCAACTTGCCTTAACTCCAAAATAGGACCTAGTTGGGCTTGTAGGATGCAACATGGCTCGACCAAGGGCAAAATTGGGCTCAGCCTTGGAGTTGTGAGGTGGAAATGGCTTTTTGTTTTGGTGGAGAGGTGTTTGTATATGAATATATGGAGTTTTAAAGTGAAGAAGCTATATTTTGCCAACTTTAAACATGGATTTGGTAGCCATGGATATTCTTGAACATGAAGAGAAGAGAAGTGAATATGAAAATGAAGATGTAAAGTGAGAATGTCTGGAGATGGTGGGTATTTATAGGTAAAGGAAATGAAGTTGTGATTAAATAACGAAATGTCTTCATGTAGCATGCTTCCATACCTCCCCTCTCACCCTAGGTGCACACACACCCCTCTTGAGTCCACCTTCCACCATGCCTTGTGTACTAACCTAGGTAGCTTAGGCCATGGTAATGTACTTCCTTAGGTTATTTAGGTTTTATTTTATATTTTTAAGTCAAATCTTGTTTTATTTTAATCTAAGCATGGTTTATTTATTTTAACACCATCATTGACTTATCACATGACATATGTACATGTATGTGCATGTGTATATGAGTTATACAAAATGCACACAACGTTTTCGACGACTTTCTTATGCCAAAAAGTCGAAATTTCGAAAAACGTTTTTCGGTCACATTTTCTATTTTTATTTGAACTAATTATTAAACAAAATTTGAAAATGATTTTAATATCACTAATTAATATTTAAAATATGTTTATTTGGTTATTAAAATCCATTATTTAAATATTTAAAAATAATTTAAATACAAAGCGATTAATTTACAGGTCGTTACAATGTTCTAACTCTGTGTGTTTGTGTGTGTGTTAAAATTGTTATTACTGTATACATAAATAGTTGATGTTATGTGATACGTGTATTATATATATATATATATAAATATATATATGGATGTAAAGATAGCTTTACCATCTTAGTTAATATGAATGTTGTATATAAATTTTTAAGGATTTATAAATGAATTAATGAATATTACGTAATCGAATGTATTTAAATATTTTAAATCAATGATCAAGGTAACTAATTAAATATAATAAGTTAAATGTTAGAAAGTAGGGGGAAAATGATAAGAGTTGTAGGAGAGTTGTAGTTGAGAAGAATATCTTATGATCAACTCATTTGCACATGAACTTTTATCCATTATCTAAGATTTCAATCATTAAATCATTTTAACTTTGTAATTAATCATAAATTTCATGTTGTTGTAGAAGAATCTAGAGTTGTCAATGGATACCGACTAAAATTCCTCTACACCCATATCCGAAAAGCGAATAAATATCTGATATTCGTCCGGTTCTTTTCAAGATTATAATTTAACTATATGTATTTTAGTACAATGAAAGATGTTTATTTATTGTTTTATTAAGTTATAAATTTATATTATATGTAATAAATGAATATTAACTGCTCAAAACTATTTATTATCATAATATTTGTTTATTTTTAATACTTTAATAGTAAATGGGATTGAAAAAAATTATGTTAAACTAAACTTTTCCATTTATGTTTCTTGATTTATCGAATGTTAGCGAATATGATAATTATCCGATATCCGTCCGTATCCGCGGATGCGGATGCATATATGATACTATCCGCATCTGAAAATATCCATTGACAAGCCTAGGAGAGTTATGTTTACAACTTCGATAAGTACAAAAAATATATTATGTAGCATCTAGTTGAGTTATGAGTTGGGTAAGTTTTAATAACTTGTTGAAAATGAGAATATCTACATAACCTAATTTTTATCAATGTAATTGGTGTTTTCACATTGAAATATTGTAAAGTATAAATTTATACTTTAAAATTTGTAAGAAATAAAAATTTGTAATGCAATGTATGATCTTTTTGAGATAAATGACTTATAAACTAAAAAATATTATTATTTATATTTTTTATGTTATGCAATTTATATATTTTTATATATGAATAAAAATAATAATTTATCATCTTTGTTCAAGTATATGAGTGTTATATACATAATTAAATCGACTTATTTTAGGATTTATTAGATGAATTAATGAATATTAATTAATTGAATTTATTTTTAACAATTTAGATTAATGATTACATAATTAGTTAACTATATGTACTTAAATATAAAATATTAAGAGCGAATTATGAAGAATTTGTATATAATTGTGAAAATTCTAAAATAGAGGAATTTAAAGATAAAAATGTAATTTTTCATTGAATACATGATAGCTTCATTGAGGTAAACTAATTATAAAATAAATCTTTTATTATTGTTGGTGTATATAATTTATGCTACATAATTTACATATCTTCGTATTCAAATGATATTTTAGTTTGACCAATTTGTTGATGGACTATGACATACTATTGAAGTTGTTATATTAGGATTTATTTGATGTATTGAATATTAGCTAACCGAGTTTATCAAATGGTTTAAATTTTGAATTATGTAATTAATTTAAATGTATTGACTAAAATGTAAAGTATTAAGAGAGAATTAAGAAGACATTTGTAATCATAAAAAAAATTAAAGTATGTATTTGAATGTAACTTGATATGAGAAGTTTAGTAGAGTAATTATAAAGTGAATTATAAAAATGTAAAAGTAAGATATCCATAGAGAAGTAAGAAGAGTGGAGAAAACTCATATAATAAGAGAGATAGAAATTCTTTTGGTTGACTGTTATGTAATAGATTAATAGAAATCAGTCCACACATGCAAAGTATGTACCATAAGAATTAGTTCTATTGTCAAATAAAACACAGTTCAATCTCTGTAATGTTGATTAAAGCTTAGATATTATGTGTAAAGGCACCATGTCCCTGTCCTACACATTTTTTAACTATTAATATATCGCCATAGCCGCTTATTAATCCCATAAGGCCTAACCTTCTATAATCCTTTGAAGCTTCCCACAATTTTGTCCTCTACCTGAATCTTATTGATTTACTTCTACACTTACACTACATCACATAATTTGCCAGCAAACTAGGCACTACAATCTTGCATTGTAAATTACACTACAACTTGATATTTTCTTCATATGATTTTGGCACTTCCCAAGTAAAATTTTTAACCAAGCATACTCCATGTAACTCCCTTGCACATAGTCCCATTTATCACTTCTTCAGAAACTCCTTTCCTATATCCTATAACTGAATCCAAACCTTTATTTGTTTTAGCGTTTCATTCAGGGTTTCTTGGAAATAGTGGGATCTAATGTGGTAAATACTATATATTTCATGTACACAAACAAATTAAGCCAAAGCATAAGAAACATATTGCATTAAACTGAACAATCTAGTAATCATTGCTTCCCTTCATGCACATAACTTAGTAAGTAATTTTTTCCCCTTAACTAGGTGATTTACAGGTTTTATTCCATTCATTTTCAATTATGTCCTCACCTAGAGGCTACTACAATAGTTTTTTCGATAGGTTTTATAGTTGTACGAGTTTCTCAATCATGAAGACTCGATCACTCAGGTATCTTCTATATAATTTTGTTTTTGTAGAAAAACTATATTGTCTAAAGAACTGTGCCATGATTAATACTAGATCTTTAAAAAAGTATATACAAATTTAAAAAGAATACTAGATCTTTTGAGAACAACTTACCTCTAAATTCCCAATGGGATAAAAGGGGTTTTTTTATTTTCGCATTTGATACCACAAGTTATTTGAATATAGTATCCACTATACTATCATCGGTTGTCACTTAAAGGATGGCAAGATGCTCTGCACAAGCTCTTATCAAATTATCCAGCAAAGAAAGTATTTATTTTAATACTAAAATTTTATATCAATTTATTTTTACTTACAAAATATTTTAATTAGTTGCATAAAATTTCGCAACTTTAGGCCCATCCAAGTAGGTGGAGTGGAATCATCATTATTACGTGTTGCATCTTTAATACAAATATGTTGAAATACCTCTAGTACTTGTGTAGGTCCGCTATACCATTGACTAAAAATTTAAACAACCTCGAAATTAAGATAATGCATTTGTTTAGCAAAAATTACTTCATAATATTAGGCTTAAAAGTTAAAAATGAGGAGTAGATGAGCAACTAAAGTAATTAAAACAAGATGCAGAGTGGTTCAGCTAAGCTTACCTATGTCCACTATGATGATTTATTACTATATTGATCTCTCACAATTACAAGAAATTACCAGAGGATAATAAGAAAATAAAAGCATTTAAGATTATAGTGATGCTAATACTCAAGAACTCTTTGTATTTCCAATGCTGGAAGATGTATATTGTAGCAAGAATTCAACCCTTATGAAGTTGTATGGCAAAGGGCATTTATAGCAGCTGATGTTGATCATTGGATGATAGTGATTGCACAGTTAATAAGAGGCAATCATTATTGACCGCTGATTTGGTCGAATGGGCTGATGGAGGATAGCTGGAAAGGTGGTATGAACAAGTGGTTGAGATGCGTGCCAACTGTTGCCCCGTACTATGGACGTGCTTTGCATATGACAAGGCAACATATCACGCGTTTCTGGAAGATATGCCACAATTGTTGGTGTACTAGGTTGTACTTTTTGTCTTGTCACACACTTTTCTAGAAAACATGGCTGGAGAGAAACTTCTCGTGCATAGTAATGGACGGTCGCTTATTGCCGATGATTACTAAGATCAAACTAAAGATTATTAAGGACAAAGCTAGGGGCAAGCAGATTGTGTGGTGACGAGACGAGCTGTATAGGGTCGCTCGTAGGCAAGCTGCGATAGAGTCGGGCCAAAGACTAGTCCCTTTTTGAGCCGGGTCAAGTCAAACGAGTTGACTGTATGTCATCTTTAGTCGAGCTGGGCGGTTGTATCCCTGGCACGGTTTGCTTAGATAAAGGGATTGTATTGGGTCGAGCTAGAAGTACAGGTCGGCTTGTCTTTGACGGCTTGAATCTTGTTATACATATTAATATGTAATGGGCGGGCCTTGATGTGTTGACCGGCTTAACATCTACTTTACTTGCAAGACAGTTGAGGAACAATTTTCACCCCAATCTCATTTCTATGAGCAGGAGTGAGATTGTCACATCATGAAGATCCCACCACTTGGGCTTCCTACTTTACGTATAATGCATGTGCTATGTGTCAACACATGATTAGTCAAGACGATTCTGTTTCAATAAGGCACTATGAAGATTCATAAGAGGGGACCATTGACATGACATCATCATTAATTATACCTAGATGGCTGGGATTTCCATGCCTTTTGAATTTGATGTCTGTGATTGAGGGGATGAACATATAAGTACCCCTTTCCTTCTCCTTCTTCTTCTTCTTCTTCTTATTCTTTATTTTTACCGATCTTTCAAACATTTCCGCCATTAGAACACCTCTCCAAGCTTTCAAAACTTCCAACGCTTCTCTCTTTGCATAAAACAGTGAGTCTTTCCTTATCTCTTTGATGCTTCTTCGTCTCTAAATGAATGTGATTTACTTTCGATGCTGAAAAGGTGTTTTTGTTGTTTTTTAATTCCTTGTTTAAAGCTTTTGATTTTGAGTTATTTCTGTGTTGTTGCTTGGCTAGAAATTGTGTTTTTTGATCATCTTTCGAACGTTGATCGGTCATTTCCACCATGTCAGTGGGGGCCGATTGTAACAACCTGCCCCGAAATGGACCTGAATTCCGATCCAGAAAAGGCCCATTGAAACTAGACTTGTTCCAAAGGTGCTTGTTGGTAGGTAAAAGAAAAACGATATAGAGCTATCTATTTATTCTTTCATAACTCACAGTGGAAGAAATAAAATATAATAACAATAATAGTGCCTATTTATTTCAAATCATTTCACATGTCACAATACATAACAATAATCGTTACAACATTTTGTTCGAAAATACATTTTATGGGTACAAAAGAAAATAACATGAAATGATAGATAATTATTGCCACAAGCTTCACTCTCGTCATCTTCAAGCATCATCAACTCCTTCTCTACCAAGTGTTGTAATGAGAAGAGAGTCAGAAAAACAAGTGTCTAGCGAATAAATACCTCGAGCCTTACTATTTCAGCACTAGGGCAGTATTAAACTATTAAATACTTCAGGAAAGGAGGTAGGCCCTCAAAGAACCACTTAATACCTTCCATCACCGAAGCAGGTTTCCTAATGCCATAACCCATAACCAACGCCATAAATTTCTAACACTGCGAGAGATAGAACACAAGCCACTTAATACCATTTAAGGGAAAATAGGTAGACTCTGACCATTTAAGACCTCAATTGAGGTAGAACTTAATCATTTAATACATATTCCCAAGGCAGACTCCATATAGGAATCCATCAAGCTTATATTGCATGGAAATCTCTTTGGAAACTTAATACTTCCTATTGAAGCGGACCTTTTCGAGATATTATTAACTGTACTTAAATCCAAGCTCGACCATTTCATACTTCATTTGGGGAGAAAGGCATGCCCTCAAACAACCACTTGATACCTTTCAAAACCCCGATGTAGGTCCTTCGTCGTATGACCTGTACCCACGGTGACGTCTCGCATTAGCCCGACTATTCGTAGGTACTGGTGGTCAGATTAACTGGGCAGATTTACCGCACAGAAATGGGATTAACCTCACGTCATCGCAGTTACTTATCATAAGTGATCTCACATCAGCCCCAAATTCATACTGCTGGTAGCCAGATTAGCTGGACAGACTTCTGTGTGTCTTTTGACTGACCTCGCACCATTACAACTTAGTCATATTTTACAACACTCTTAATATATTATCACACACCTCGCCGTGTCCATTAATTAGGCTATGTAAGTATTTCTTCTTATTATTCTTTATCAATCGATTATTTTCCCAAGGGAGATTTAATGACAATTATTACTTAATTAACTATGCAGTTATACATTATAATTTTACGATGTTTATGGTATTTAATATATAAATAAACACGTACTTGTTATTTCTATGCGTGCGAAGATTACGTCCTAACTAAAGTTAAATGTCAATTCCTTTCTAACAACAATAATACAAATTATTTTTCCATATTATCAGTGGTGCCATATTTCCAATATGCATAA
This sequence comes from Allium fistulosum, assembly GCA_030737815.1. Classification (NCBI taxonomy): domain Eukaryota; kingdom Viridiplantae; phylum Streptophyta; class Magnoliopsida; order Asparagales; family Amaryllidaceae; genus Allium; species Allium fistulosum. Next base: position 1,294,177,288 of record CM060902.1, read on the forward strand.
CATGAGATTTCAATATCCTTAACAAAGGATTTAATATTCGTATCCAAAAAATGCAATAAACAGACTTGTACATAATAAAAATTTCAACTCAATCTATCACATCAAATCATGGAATAATCTCAAAAATTGGAATTGCAATTCTAGTTTAAACTTCTATTCAACCCCTCTTTTACGAAGAATTAAACTATGGTATTTATCTTTATTTTCATATAGATTAAATGGTAAAAACTACGTATAAATTCATATTTTACACAATGTTCCTTAATAAATGTTTCATAATCAAATTAGAGGAGTGGAATAGAATTTGAAATCACCAAAAACTGAAAAATTATATAATTCCAACAATTCAATGTAAACAATTGAGAATTCTAATAAGAATTAACATTTCAAATTAAAGGAGTTTTGAGGGGTTTTATCTTGTTTTAGTTTCGTAAACCCAAAATCCCTAAGGCATATTCAAATCCATAACATACTAATCAATTACTAAAATAAAAATTCTAAGATTTCCACTCACAGATGGTCCTTAGCTTTGCTTCTTTTTTGATTTAAAATGCCCATTATAATATCCATCGGATCACTTCTTACTGATATATACAACAAGAGATTTGTGTATATATATTGATTTAGAAAGTTTGGAGTAGAAGAGGATTAGAAATTAAATAATAAACAAAATTAGGTATATAAGATTTCTTACATGAAACCCTAATGGAGTTTTCTGAATCTAAGAAGAGATGAACAGATAGAGGTTCACTGATGCTCCCAAAATATTTGTGAATAAAAGAGAGGGGTCTACAGTTTTATTTATAGAGGTTAAAACGCACGAGAACCGCAGAGTGAAAGTAGGTTAAAAATAGAAAATTCTAGTACGTTCATTACCTCAAAACCCAAGCTGCCACCCTTGGGTAGCGGTCGACTCCCCATGTGCATCGGTCGACCACTATCGGCCGCCGGTTGGGTTGCATGGTCGACCGCTCCAGCTTATTTTGGAGATTTAATTTATTTATAGTTTCTTAATTAATTTTAACATTAATTGTTAACTTTAACGTTATTTAACCCCCAAGTCTAATCTCAGTTAACTTTTTTAAATTTTAAATTCAAATTTATTTATTTATTTGAATTTTAATTTGAATTAAATTATTTTAAACCTAAAAACTTCAAACGCTCGTAACTTCTTCGCTCGAGCTCCGTTTTTTGCATATTATATATGGAAATTGATCAAAATTTTGCCACGAACGCAATGGTAAAACATTCACGGCCAAAGTCTAACTTTTACAAAATTTTCATTTTTACCTCTACCTTATTTAATCTAATTTGTTCGCTTTATTTACCTACAGTTGATTTTACGGGGTGTTACATTCTCCCCACATCCAAAAGGATTTCGTTTGCGAAATATTTCCATAGGATGAACAGCGTAATGCGCAATAACATCCATGTTATACAACTAAGTTATCTACTCAACAAAAGTGCAATGTGATTATGTATTATAGACATGCTATAAAGGAGCTCAATCCTAGCGTGAGTATGTGATCGTGCCATGCAAGTATGTATGAAAATACCCTAAACAGGCATAAAATTACTACATGAGTGTAAAGTGATTATGAAAAAAATGAAGCAAACATCTCTTACTATCCAATCTAGCAACCATGATACAACCAAAATCTTAATTTTGGATAGGAAAGTTTACCAAAGAAAGTGTAACATCCCTAATTTTTAAATAACATAACCCAGGATATTTAATTAGATAAAATAAAAAGAATAATGTAAATGTTAAGTGATAAAATGATTGAGATTTGAATAAATTTAAGTGCCCGTGCTTATTAATAAAAAATGTACTTAAAGAATGGTTTATAGACTAAATAAATTATATAAGGGCATAATAGATATTGGCCTCCCATGACTCTCACCCTTATATATATATATATATATGTGTGTGTGTGTGTGTGTGTGTGTGTATCCCCTAAGCAATTCACATTCATTATCACTTTTTCACAAATAATAAACGTAATCAAAAGAAAGAAGGTCGGTCATTAATTGGAAGAAAAGAAGATATTCAAGGAAAAACGTTAAAGAATTAAAGAGGGAAATCAAACTCATCTCAATCCAATTTCCTTATCAAAGATTACGGTGAGTAATAATTTCCATCTCTATTTGCTGAATATATAATGTTTGATGATGATATGCTTGAATTATGGTTTGTTTAAATTTAAACAAGATTGTTTAAATAATGGTTCATACGGTTTTAGACCAAAATTGTGTGATATTAATGTTTAAATGCCATGGGAATATTATATGTCATGCAAAACATAATTTTTGAGCTGGGTATTAAGTTTGATAATTTTCCAAGCTTTGGAAAGATTATTATGAATTTTCGAATGAAAATATAACGCGTTGGGTTTATAAATTTATTTCAGAATATATATTGAGGATTTGGGTTTGAAATTTTGATATTTATATAACATGATCAAAGTAAATTTCTGTGATTTTTCTTAAGTGATTTGATATACAAATTAAATTATTTTGAGAAGAGGATCTAGACGATTTAATTGTATTTGCAATGGAAGGTTTTACCTGTAAAATTCTAAGCTTGATACTTATCCAAAAAAATAAGGCAGTTAGTTTTGAAAAGTATGGGAAAAGTTAAGGCAACCAATAAGAAGTTTACATGTAGGCAGGTTAGTTGATATAAGTTGCTTAATTTGACATTTAACCTAGAAAAACAGGTTCCTCCTCTATTAAGGGTACCTTTCGCCTTCGACAAAGTCAAAACCCCATTAAGCCCTAACCAATACACAGGGTATCATCTAGGTGGTACGTAGTGGATTGGAGAAAGGCGAAAGGTATGGTGTCGAAGCATACTTCTGATGGAGTCGATACCTTAGTTTGTTTTAAAAAGTTAAGCACTTGCCTTTGTTTTACCATGCTTTCGACTTAGTTGATACATATGTTTTCGATAGGAGTTTTATAATGGCTTTCGAAGGGGTTGCCATGTTTGTTTTAAAAGAAAAAGGGCTTTCAAAGGAGTTCCTTTAATTATGAATCAATGCTTTCGAAATAAGGGGTTCCAACACAGTCGAAGCCCTGCCACCGATTCTTTTGCCTTTCGAGTGTATTAAAGTCATCAATGTTGTCGAAAGGTAGTGTTGTTTTAAAGATGTATTAAGTCACTTCCTAAATGCTTTCGAAAGGGTTATGGGTTTTGAAGGCAATGACTTCGAAAGAGGTTTCGAAGTTATCCTTTAGTATTTTTAATATATGCTTTCGACTCTGTCGAAAGGGATGGTTCCAACACCATCTTAAATTCCTCAACATTTTTATATGGTAAAGAATGATTTTGAAAGAGATACTTTCCTTTATATTTACTTCGACCCAAATGATATTTTTAAAGGTAAACCCAATGATGTAGAAAGGGGGACTTTCAATACTTTAGGAAGAGATACTTCCAGTGGTTTTGAAGGTATGATTCTAATAATTAATAAGTAACACTTTATTATATTCAAAAGATTTTGAAAGAAAGATTTAAAGTATTTTAAAAGGCAGGAGTCTAATGATTTGAAAAGAGATATGCTTTCGAAGGAGGCTATCCAGTAAGGTCGAAAGCAAGGTTTTGAAGATTTTGAAAGTATAGTTTTCAAAACAAATAACCCAATCTCATTTAAAAGCAAAACCATGGCATATTAATGAACAAAGTATTTTGAAATGGAATTTTTGAAGAAGTCTTAATGGGTTAAAAGAATTAACCAAGTTATATTGTTTGCTTCTCCATATATGTATATATTCACTTTGTAATGAACCTAAAACGATACTTTGAGAAAAGGCAGAATAACCAGTTAGGTTGATCCAGTAGTGAATATAGATTAGAGATATTGGCAGGGGCCAATAGGTTCATAGTAAGCCCATGAAAATTGTGTAAGGGAAAGGATATTGGCAAGGGCCAATAGGTTAATAGTTAGCCCATGAAAACTATGTATAATTGAAGACGTCAGTTAGACAGGTTTATAGTTAGCCCATGAAAACTATATCGGGATAAGAAAATGAAATATTGACAGATAGTCAATAGGTTCCTAGTTAGCGCATGTAAACTAGGGTAAAAGAAAGATATTGGCAGTTAGTCAATAGGTTCCTAGTTAGCCCATGAAAACTAGGATAAAAGAAATGATATTGGAGTTACCAATAGGTTCATGGTGATCCCATGAAAACTATATAAGTGGACAGGGGGTCCATAAATGTTTAGCCGGTTATTAGTCAGCCCATGAAAACTATTAGGTTAATAGTAATCTTAGAAACTATAACTATGACAAATAGTCAAAATGAATGGGGATGGGTAATTCAGAATTGATTTAATTGTTTTGCATATTAGCACATAATAATGTTTTGAATTGATTTAACCATTGTGGATGCGGGAGCACAGAAAATGGTTTATAAAGGTTTTTAAGATACTAGTGAGGGGAAATCCATTCCACTAAGCGGCGTGGTCTCACTAGGTATCTAAATGATTTGAGATGGTAGATTATTATTCATACCAGGCTTTATGTCTGACTCAAAGTTTATGTTTTCGTCTTAAACTCTTGGGTACTCAATTGATTTTGAGTACTTTGAGATTTGAGGTTTTTAGGTACCTCTTTAGACGAATAATCTTTAGAAGTTGTGCAAGAGGCATGTAGTTATTTGAGTTCTCTCTCATATGATTCCGCTATGTTGTTTTCTTAAAGAAAAATTGTTTATTGCCTATTATACACTCTCATCACCAAGGGGGCATCTTCATATGTCACTCTTAAAGTATATTGTAATAATTTTATTTTTCTAAATGTGGTTAATGTTGTGGGATTATGTAAAGAATGTTGAAATGGGTTTTTGGAATGGAATGTAAACTTTGTTTTGAAATTTTTAAACCTTTTACTTACATATCCATGTGTTTCTGGTATATCAATTTATCTAATATTGCCGTATTAGGTCGTCGAGGATTAATAACTATGGATGACTGCAGCATCCCTTGCCGTTAGTTTTGGGCCTCCAAGTGGGGGATGTTACAAGTTGGTACCAGAGCATAGGTTTATGAAAACTTAAGCAATTTAAACCTAAAAATATTTTCAAAACATAATCCAATGAATCAGAAATATGATCGGGGTTTGGGTTAACACGATTGTAACGTACTTGTATTTGATATATATAGGTATATATATATAAGTACGTAATTCCCCTTTTCTCTTAGACTATTCTTCTGTATCTTACTAAGGCTCGTATGAAGATTTACGAGAAAGAAGATATGGAAGAAGGAAACAGAAGAGTAAATCTAGGTGGAGCAATCACCACAACTGATGGAAATGCTGGACCTAATACCCGGTGGAACCAAGGTCGACAGGCTAACGCTAATCAAAATGCGGAAGCCAATGTGGGTGCTGAAAATCCGCCAGTAGATGCGAGGATGATGTATCAGTTTCTTGCTAATTTGATGCAAACAGGAGCTGCTGGAGTGGCTGGAAATATTGGAGGAGCAAATCCTGTGGTTCCTGTTAGGAATAATTATGCCAAGTTGAATAGAGATTGCACCAGTTTGGGTGGAAAGCCATTTATGGGGACGGAAGATGCTGTAGAAGTGGAGAATTGGCTATTACACTTTGAAAGGATTTTCTCCGATTTGGGTTTAGAAGATGAGCAGAAGAGAAGGTTGGCCTCCAGGCAATTGCAAAGGTCGACACTTCACTGGTGGATTGGTGTGATTGCCAAAGTTCCGGAGGAAGAGTTGACTTGGGCTGATTTTCGAAGGAGATTCAAACAGAGGTATATTTCTGAAGTTGCCAAGTCAGCATTGATGAGAAGATTCATGGATTTCGTTCAGGGAGACATGTCAGTTATCGAGCATGAAAATAGATTTGATGAGCTATCTCGATATGGATACGCTATTATAGACACTGACGTCGGAAGGAACGAAAGGTTCATTCGGGGACTGAGGACCGAACTTGCTAGGGCGACCCTGACTCATATCCGTGATCCCTGTAATGTGGTGGTGGAGATGGCCATTCGCCATGAGGAGATGCTTGCTGTGTGTGCTAGAGAAAAGCCAGTTGAATCCCAAGGTCCTCAGGGAAAGAAGAGGAAGTTCTTCAAAAAGAAAGGATCCCGGAAGGGAGATTCAGCCAAGAAGTCAAAAGCTGATTTAGTCTGCTACAAATGTGAATGAAGTGTCATTTTGTGAATGAGTGCCTGTCATGCAAGGGGCAAAAGAAGGCTGCGGATAAGAAGCATGTTAAGTGCTACAACTACGATCAAGTTGGGCATTACAAGAACCAGTGTCCAGAGCCAGTTAGGGCAGAAAAAGGAAAGGTTTTTACTATTGGACCACCGAATTCTTCAAGACCAACTGTAGAAGATAAGGGAAAGACTGTGATGGAAAGTACATTTTTGATTCAAAGTATTCCAGTTAGGATACTAGTTGATACCGGTGCATCACATTCATTTATATCCCAAAATTTGGTTAATAGGTTATGCTTAGAACCCACTTACCTTGTTCCTTCCTTAAGGGTTGCGAATCCAATAGAAGGGTCTGCAACTCTAGGGATGAGATGTGACCAGTTAGAACTTGATTTGTTAGGTCATATGTTTGCATGTAGTCTGTATGTTTATGATTTCGTAGATTTTGGGATCATTTTGGTTATGGATTGGTTGGGTAGATATGAGGCTAGGATATATTGTCAGGATGGGGAAATATCATTAAGGCATCCAAATAGTCATAACCGAATCATCTTCTCAGTAGAGAATTCTGCCGAAGTGTTTGTGTTGTGTTAAGTGCCTTGGGAGCAGCAGAAGAGCTAAGTCAGGTTCGAGTTGCAAGAGAGTATGCAGATGTTTTTGAGTCGATCACAGGATTACCACCGAAACGAGCTATTGAGTTTCGAATAGATCTTGTGCCAGGAGTTGAACCTATCAGTAGACCACCTAGCAGGATGATACCAACTAAGATGAAAGAATTGAAGGTGCAACTAGTGGATCTTGAAGGAAGGAATTTTATTAGACCATGCAGTTCGCCTTGGGGAGCGGCCGCAGTTTTCATGAAGAAGCCAAATGGGTCGTTGAGAATGTGCATCTATTATCGCAAGCTGAATGAAAGGACTATCAAGAATAAGTATCCTTTGCCATGAATTGACGATCTGTTTGATCAATTGAGTAGAGCCAGAGTGTTTTTCCAATAGGATTTGGCAACGGGTTTCCATCAGTTGAGAGTGGCAGAGGACGGTATTCCTTTGACAGTATTTCGGACTAGGTATGGTTCATATGAATGGTTAGTGATGCCATTCAGGTTGACGAATGCACCTGCTTTCTTCATGGACTTGATGAACCGGGTTTTCTGAGTGCACTTGGATAGGTTCGTGTTGGTATTCATAAATGACATTTTGGTGTACTCGAAAGATGAGAGAGAGTATGTGGATCATCTAAGAGTAGTGCTTGAAATGCTAAGGCAGCATCAGCTAAATGCGAAGTTTTCCAAATGTCATTTTTGGAAGAAAGAGGTCAATTTTCTTGGTCATGTAGTTTCGAAGGAGGGTTTGGCAGTAGATCCAGTTAAGATCGAAGCTATCAATAATTGGAAGAGACTGTAGACGGTAACCGAGATCAGAAGTTTTCTCGGACTTGCTGCCTAGATTCATTAGAGATTTTTCGCTGATAGCAGCACCTTTACTAAGTTGACCAGGAAGGATATGAAGTTCATTTGATCTAACAAATGTGAGGAAGGGTTCCTTAAGTTAAAGAATTTGTTGACCAACGCACCAGTGTTAGTTGTTCCAGATGGAAACTAAGGGTTGGTAGTGTACACTGATGCATGTGGAACAGGATTGGGAGCTGTGTTGATACAGAATGGTAAAGTCATTGCCTACGTTTCTCAACAGCTTAGACCGCACGAGGTGAGATATCCTACTCGTGATTTGGTGTTGGCTGCGGTGATCTTCGCGTTGAAGATTTGGAGACATTATCTCTTAGGGAAGATATTTGAGTTATACACTGATCATAAGTCCTTAAGATATTTATTCTCTCAGAAAGAGTTGAATATGCGACAGCAGAGGTGGCTGGAGTTTTTGGCTGCTTATGATTTTGGTATAGAATGTACTCTTGGGAAAGGAAATAAGGTAGCGGATGCCCTTAGCAAGAAACATCAGAATGTGGTGTTAGCTATGTTGGCAGGATGGAAGGATTTAGAAGCTTTGGCTACATGTAGTATAAAGTCGAGATCGATTGCTAATTCTAGTCAGAGTACTGCTATGTTGGCCTGTTTAGAGGTTCGACCAGTGCTGATCGAGAGGATAGCTTCTAAACACAAAGAGGATCCAGAATTAGCTGAGAAGATTAGAAGCCTCGAGGTGGGATCCGAGATCGATGATCTTAAAGATTTTGGCATCGACCAGAGAGGATGGTTAAGGAAGAAGGGACGCTTATGTATTTCGAATGTAGAGAACTTAAGAAGAGAAGTTCTAGGATAATTTCATAGATCCAAATTTATGATTCATCCTGGGGGAACCAAGATGTATCAAGATATGAAGAGGAGCTTCTATTGGGAAGGCATGAAGAGGGATGTTGGCTTGTGGGTTAGGCAGTGTGCCAACTGTCAACAAGTGAAAGCCGAACACTAGAAGATGAGCGGGTTGCTTTAGCCTTTAGAGATTCCAGTTTGGAAGTGGGATTTTATAGACGGGTTGCCAAGGTCGAACAGGAGAAATGAAAGCATATGGATCATAGTGGACATATTGACCAAGAGCGCCCATTTCATTGCAGTTAATTCAACCAGGACGACCCCTGTTTTGGTGAAGTTGTCCGTGAAGAACATAGTTAGACTTCATGGAATTCCAAGTGGCATAATCAGCGATAGAGATGCATTATTTAGTAGTAAGTTTTGGAGAAGCCTACAGAGGGTATTAGGTACCAAGCTCAAGATGAGTACAACATATCACCCACAGACGGATGGGCAGACTGAGAGAGTCAATAAAGTACTCGAAGATTTGTTGAGAGCTTGTGTATTAGACTTTGGTGGATCTTGGGAAGATCACCTGCATTTGATTTAATTTTCCTATTATAATAGTTATCAGACTAGTATAAGAATGGCGCCTTTTGAAGCTTTATATGGAAGACCTTTCAAATCGCTAGCATGTTGGTTAGAGACTAGAGACAGATTAGTCTTAGGTCCAAATTTTGTTAGAGAGGCGTCAGAGAAGATTGAGTTGATCCGAGAATGAATGAAGGAAGCTCAATCTAGACAAAAGAGTTACGCAGATAAAAGGCATAAAGACCTAGATTTCTCAGTTGGAGACAGGGTTTTTATTAAAGTGTCACCAATGAAAAGTGTGATACGATTCGGAAGGTCAGGGAAGCTTGCACCGAGATATGTTGGTCCATTCTAGATTATGGAGAGGATTGGAAATCTTGCATACAGAATAGAGTTGTCGAGCAATATGGCAGGTGTCAATAACGTATTCCATGTGTCTCATCTTTACAAGTATGTGCATGATTCAGAGACTGCCATTCCTCCAACAAAATTGGAAGACTTGGTAGCAAAGCCTAATTTGACAGTTGTTAAACAACCAGTTCGGGTTGTGGCGAGAGATGAGAAAAGATTGAGATCCAAGACAGTCAAGTTGGTGAAAGTTCAGTGGAGCGACAACGAAAAGGACTGTACTTTGGAGACAGTAGACAGGATTCGAGATACTTATCCTGATCTGTTTTAAGTGTATGTCTATATTAGATTTATATAGATGATCACTTGTTAGATAGACTAGTATGGTTGTTAGGAGTTGTTACAGATGATTGCTAGGATTAGTATTTAGTCCTCATTGAATTTCGAGGACGAAATTCTTTAAGGAAGGGAGCCTATAACATCCCTAATTTTTAAATAACATTATTAAGGATATTTAGTTAGATAAATTAAAAAGAATAATGTAAATGTTAAGTGATAAAATGATTGAGATTTGAATAAATTTAAGTGACCATGCTTATTAATAAAAAATGGACTTAAAGAATGGTTTATAGACTAAATAAATTATATAAGGGCATAATAGATATTGGCCTCCCATGACTCTCACCCTTATATATATATGTGTGTCCCCTAAGCCATTCACATTCATTATCACTTTTTCACAAATAATAAACGTAAGCAAAAGAAAGAAGGCCGACCATTAATTGGAAGAAAAGAAGAAGATATTCAAGGAAAAAGTTAAAGAATTAAAGAGGGGAATCAAACTCATCTCAATCCACTTTCCTTATCAAAGATTAAGGTGAATAATAATTTCTATCTCTATTTGCTGAATATATAATGTTTGATGATGATATGCTTGAATTATGGTTTGTTTAAATTTAAACAAGGTTGTTTAAATGATGGTTCAGATGGTTTTAGACCAAAATCGTGTGATATTAATGTTTAAAGGCCATGGGAAAATTATATGTCATGCAAAACATAATTTTAGAGTTGGGTTTTAAGTTTGATAATTTTCCAAGCTTTGGAAAGATTATTATGAAGTTTTGAATGAAAATATAGCACGTTGGGTTTATAAATTTATTTCAAAAAATATATTGAGAATTTGGGTTTGAAATTTTGATATGTTATTTAACATGATCAAAGTAAATTTCTGTGATTTTTGGGGATTTTTCTTAAGTTATTTGATATACAAATTAAATTATTTTGAGAAGAGGATCTAAATGATTTAATTGTATTTGCAATGGAAGGTTTTATCTGTAAAATTCTAAGCTTGATACTTATCCAAAATAATAAGGTAGTTAGTTTTGAAAAGCATGGGAAAAGCTAAGGCAACCAATAAGAAGTTCACATGTAGACAGGTTAGTTGATATAAGTTGCTAAATTTGACATTTAACCCAGAAAAACAGGTTCCGCCTCTATTAAGGGTACCTTTCGCCCCTTACCTTTCGCCTTCGACGAATTCGAAACCCCATTAAGCCCTAACCAATACACAGGGTATCATCTTGGTGGTACGTAGTGGATTGGAGAAAGGCGGAAGGTATGGTGTCGAAAGCATGCTTCTGATAGAGTCGATATGTTAGTTTGTTTTAAAAAGTTAAGTGCTTGCCTTTGTTTTACCAAGCTTTCGACTTAGTCGATACATATGTTTTCGGAAGGAGTTTTATAATTGCTTTCAAAGGGGTTGCCATGTTTGTTTTAAAAGGAAAAGGGCTTTCGAAGGAGTTCCTTTAATTATAAATCAATTCTTTCGAAAGAAGGGGTTCTGACACAGTCGAATCCCTGCCGTCGATTATTTTGCCTTTCGAGTGTATTGAAGTTATCAATGCTGTCGAAGGTAGTGTTGTTTTAAAGATGTATTAAGCCGCTTGCTAAATTCTTTCGAAAGGGTTATGGGTTTCAAAGGTAATGACTTCGGAAAGGGTTTTGAAGTTATCCTTTAGTATTTTTAATATATGCTTTCGACTCTGGTGAAAGGGATGGTTCCGACACCGTCATAAATTCCCTAATATTTTTATATGGTAAAGAATGATTTCGAAAGAGATACTTTCGTTTATATTTACTTTGACCCAAATGGTATTTTTAAAGATAAACCCAATGATGTCGAAAGGGAGACTTTCAATACTTTAGGAAGAGATACTTCCAATGGTTTCGAAGCTATGATTCTAATAATTAATAAGTAACACTTTATTATATTCGAAAGGTTTCGATAGAAGGATTTTAAAGAATTTTAAAAGGCAAGAGTCTAATGTTTTGAAAAGAGATATATGCTTTTGAAGGAGGCTATCCAGTGAGGTCGAAAGCAAGGTTTTGAAGATTTCGAAAGTATAGTTTTCAAAACAAATAACCCAACCTCATTTAAAAGCAAAACCATGGCATATTAATGAACAAAGTATTTTGAAATGGAATTTTTGAAGAAGTCTTAATGGGTTAAAAGAATTAACCAAGTTATATTGTTTGCTTCTCCATATATGTATATATCCACTTTGTAATTAACCCAAAACGGTACTTTGGGAAAAGGCAGAATAACTAGTTAGGCCGACCCAGTAGTGAATATAAATTAAAGATATTGGCAGGGGCCAATAGGTTCATAGTAAGCTCATGAAAATTGTGTAAGGGAAAGGATATTGGCAAGGGCTAATAGGTTCATAGTTAGCCCATGAAAACTATGTATAATTGAAGACGTCGGTTAGACAGGTTTATAGTTAGCCCATGAAAACTATAACCGGATAAGAAAATGAAATATTGACAAATAGTCAATAGGTTCCTAGTTAGCCCATGAAAACTGGGGTAAAATAAAGATATTGATAGTTAGTCAATAGGTTCCTAGTTAGCCCATGAAAACTAGGATAAAAGAAATGATATTGGAGTTACCAATATGTTCATGGTGATCCCATGAAAACCATATAAGTGGACATGGAGTCAATAAATGTTTAACTGGTTATTAGTCATCCCATGAAAACTATTATGTTAATAGTAATCTTAGAAACTATAAATATGACAAATAGTCAAAATGAATGGAGATAGGTAATTCAGAATTGATTTAATTGTTTTGCATATCATCACATAATAATGTTTTAAATTGATTTAACCATTGTGGATGCAGGAGCACAGAAAATGGTTTATAAAGGTTTTTAAGATATTAGTGAGTGGAAACCCATTCCGCTAAGCGGCCTGGCCTCACTAGATATCTAAATGATTTGAGATGGTAGATGATTATTCATACCAGGCTTTATGTCTAACTTGAAGTTTATGTTTTCCCTTAAACTCTCGGGTACTCAATTGATTTTGAGTAGCTTGAGATTTGAGGTTTTCAGGTACCTCTTAAGACGATTAAGCTTCAGAAGTCGTGCATGAGGCATGTAGTTATTTGAGTTCTCTCTCATGTGATTCCGCTGTGTTGTTTTGTTAAGGCAAAGTTGTTTAGTGCCTATTATATACTCTGATCACCAAGGGGGCATCTTCATATGTCGCTCTTGAAGTATATTGTAATAATTATATTTTTCTGAATGTGGCTAACGTTGTGGGATTATGTAAAGAATGTTGAAATGGGTTTTTGGAATGGAATGTGAAAGTTGTTTTGAAAATTTTAAACTTTTTCCATATCCATGTGTTTCTGGTATATCAATTTATCTAACATTACTGTATTTGGTCGTCGAGGATTAATAACTATGGATGACTGCAGCATCCGTAGCCGTTAGTTTTGCGCCTCCAAGTAGGGGATGTTACAGAAAGGCTTAGGATAAGAAGTCCTCGTGCCTTCCACCGGATTTTCTCCCAAATGTACTCGGACCAACCTAATTTCTTTGTTGAGGAGCCTCCCAGTTCCGTGCTTTACAATGCATACAATGGCACGGGACACCACTGGCTTCATTTCAATATCCCCTAATTGATTAGACTCTACCACAATGGCTATGCTATGAAGGTATTTTCTCAAATGCAAAACATGAAAAACGTCATGAACTCCTGTCAACTTATAGGTTTTCTTATTTTCCTCAATATTAGGAAAGGCCCAATAGATCTTGGTGCCAACTTTTCCAACTTTCCAAACCTTACGATCTTCACATGCTGCCTAACCAACTCTTGCTTTTCGAAGTTTCTAAATTCAAATCTGATCCGAGTAGAATTTTGTCGGTGGTTTTCTACCTATAATTTGGTGATTTGTATGGCCCCTATAAAGTGCTTTAAGGGTGTCATGCCAATCGAGATTGGTGATTACTATTATACACGAATTCTACTAAAGATAAGTGCTGCTCCTGATGTCCTCCAAAGTCCATTATGCAAGCTCTCGGCAAATCTTCCAAGTCCCCATTCTCTCCTTTGGTTTGTCTATCCATCTTTGGTTAGTAAGCGGTTCCTAAAGCAAACGAAATTCCCAAGGCTGGCAGCTAACTCCTCCAAAATATGCTAGCAAATAAGGAGTCCTTATTACTAATGATGCTAACCGAAATTCCATGAAGTTGAACCGCCTTCTTGATATGAATCTGCACTAGAGATGCTGCGGTCCTATTGCCTTAATGAGAATAAAAGGTCTCTCTCTCTTTCTTTTTACTCTAGTTCATTAAAAAATTCCTCTCATGTCTATATTTTATGTCTTTATTGAATGGTGATATTTTGTGAGCTAAAAAATTATTTTTCCCATTCTAAAGTTTTTGAGATTGAAACATTTATTTACTTTAGGCTGCTAAGCTAATTTACTCATTGGCTTCCGGTCATATCTATGGTTTATCGCTAGTTACATGTCCTTACAAAATTTCCTTATTTATGATGCCTCTCAATATTTATATATTTATCAAGTGGTTTAATTCCATTCAGAAAATTAACACAGGAATAAAATAGGGATATATCTTACACCACATCATTCACTTTTCCAATAATCATGGGAGACAACTAGAGATTACAACCCAAAAACTCTAAAAGAAAATTCTGTTGGAAGTTTCCATTTATTGTCAAGTGGTATTTATGGTGTTGAAGTCCTAACACTACTTACTAAATAAAGATGGGTATTTCTTAATATGTATTATCCATTTTTCTTAATTTTCCTTTTTGGTTTCTAATAAATATGGTCATTCATTGCATCAATAAATATATCAATAATAGTTGATCATTACTGTCAAAACTGGATCATCCACAATTAATTTTTATTTAATCCTTTTAACCTTCTTCAGGTTTCAAAATCTATCCATTACTCATATTCAATTCTTCCATAAATGTCATGTTAAGTTTTCTCAATCAGTCCTCATTTCATTCCTTTTCTCCTCTCATTAACTAAAAATTTATTGTCCATTATATTTGTAATTAATGTTCATAAATCATAATTCATTAACTACTTATTAATACACATATAGTCGTAATTTATGCTATTTATACATATTCTTATTTCTAGTCATTAAGCATGGTTATACATGTATACTAATTTCTAAACTATAATGCTTGTCTCCGTATTTTCAATTTATTTGAGCTATCCTTGAAAAGGACTAGCGTTACGATGTCCCATAAATTAACCACAAATGAAACTTTTGTTTTTTTTGAATTTACAAAGAATTATTTCTTTTCTTCTACTGAAAGAAACAATGTAAATAAATGAAAGGGATATGCATATCCTGCACTTCTCTTTCCCTTTTTAGTGCATCCTTTGTTAATTCAAACAAAGCATTTATATATATATATATATATATATATATATTGGAATATGTTAATCTATGGAAATTACATGAAAACTACTCTAAATAAAATAAAACATAGGAATTTGCATCCAAAATTATCTAGGGCAACCTAATTTACTACCCAATTAAAGATCTGAAATATTTTACACTTTACCAACTTCTTCAAATAGAGGTTTGGGACTGATTTTAAATTTTTAGATCAGGTTGTACACTCTATTCTCATTTTATTTACATTATGAAAACCTTAGTTTGTCCAACCTAGGTAGTGATCCCTATCTACTTCGTAAAAATTTGTATTTCTCTATTCGTTATGAAATCGGAGTCTTGGCTACATGCAAATAAAATTATATTATTAAATTCAAGATCAGCATTTGTTACCCCATTTGTTGTAATACTTAAAATTTCATAAATATGAAGTACCAAATTTAAAATCTTCTCTATAGAAATATAAACTTAAAAGCTTGCATCGAGAATTCATAATTTCTTAGTTCGAAGAAGGAGCAAAATAATTTCTCTTTTTAAAACTTTCTTCATCAAAAACTTATTCCGTTAAAAGTAAAACTTTTAATTCATAGTATTCAAAATTGCTTGGTTTTCAGAAAAAAGGAACTATGAAAAACTTCCCTTTTGAATGACTTACTATAGCAAAATCTTACTCCTTTTGAAAATAGGATCTTTAATACAAAACATTCAAAACTCAATTATCATTCTGGAATAATAGACTAGAAATTTATTATTCCAAAGATTTTTCTAGTTAAAGATAGTTATTTTGTTTTATAATATACATCAACATCTATTGCTTTATTACTCAAAATATACTATTATTTAACCAAATACTTTTAAAACTTTGTTCAAAACTCTTAAAACCTTTTGTAATCCTTTTCTTGTCAGTTTCAATAATATTTTATTCAAAAAGTTCTAAATTAAAATTGGAAAAACGTATATATTAAATTCTCGTCTTTACATAGATGCTTTTCTTTATCTACAGAAATATCCAACTTATTTATTAATTACCATCCAAATCAATTCAATTGTCAAAAATAACTTTTTAGAACTTTAAACGATGGAAAAATTGGGTAGACAAAGGTAACTTTCTATCTTATTTTTATTACTCCTCTCATATATTATTTACCATTGGATTAAAATTTTCAATTCTATTATAACCTAAATTTCAGCTATTTTCTCTGTACTTTCCTTATACGAGAAATTTCCTCTTACCTATTTTATCGGATATTCTTATCCGTCTATTCTCTATTTCCCATTCCAATCAGGTGTTATTTCCATTTACACCATTTTAAAAAGAATTTTAAGGAAAAGAACATCCAAATTTATAGAGTAGAAGAAATCACATAGAAAATAGAAGAATTAAAAAAAACGAACAATTCAAAAGTTGAAAACTTTTTATTTCAACAAATTTTAAATTGAGAAGTTAACAAATGAAAACCTTCTTCCTTTTTTTTCCAACTTTTCTAGTCACTAGAATTTCTTTTTATAAAAATCATCCACCATTTCATTTTTAAAACGTTTCTCCATTTTTAAAATTACACTCTTTTACCAACTTTTCTCAAAACAAATAGTAGTATATTTCAAAAGCTATCTGAAATCACTTTCTTTCAAAACTATTCAGCTTATAATACATAAGATCTTATCCTTTGAAAAGCACTTTTCAAAACATTCAAGGTGTTTTCAAAAACCTTTTTATCAAATTCTTTCTCATGGGGTAGGAGTTAAAAATTGGCTTTAATTGTTCTTTCCTTTGAACTTTCATATTCAATCCTTTAAAAAAATATGGTTGTCTTCTTATGGTGATTAATATATATCTTCTTACGGAAGATTATTTCATTTCTCCTTTACATCTTACTTCCGAATGTTTACAAATTATATAATACCTTACATTTTTATTTATTATTTCCGTAAATGTCATTTTGTTCGTACTAAATAGTTATTTTCTCAATGGATGTTTCCAAAAGACATTTATTTACTTATTCAAATTTTTACCTATTTAGCTTCTTCCTTATCTTCATATAATTACCTTAATGGTCTCATTAATCTATTTAATTTTTTGTAACTCCTCACTTATTGCACATTCATTGTCTATTAAAATTTTAAAGTTACAACATTTCCTTCTACGTTTCATATCCCTATTATTTATTACGCTTATAGGGTCCACAATCAAGGTTTTAAATCTCGGATTTCGGTCACGTCTCGTCTCGAAGAATTTAGATAGCTTATCTCGTATCGGGTGAGATCTCGAACGAGATGAGTGCATCTCGGTCGTCCATCTCGGATTTACATCTCGGTCTCTAAAATTCATTTCGGAGTTATCTCGGAGTATATGTCATGTCGAAAATTAGTTTTCATACACCTAAATTTATAATACTAGTCACTACCTTAAGGAAAACACTATGCACTTACCTTGAATATATCACACGCTTATCATTAGTAATTTAGTATGGAAAAATATCACTTGTATCATGTAAAATAAACAAATAACTAGATTTCATGAATAATGTTCAATATAATATCATATGAGATAAAGTAGACAAGAAACAAACCATAACATATGCACCTTTACTTTGTTTGATCATTCACTTAACTTTCCTACACAATATAATGTCTCATTTCTACCTTTTATGATTTATAGTGCTGCAAGGGAAATCTTAATTTTATAACTTCAAATACAAAAGTCTACAAGTAGAATTAAGATATTCTATGTCTGATTATAGTATTTAATTATTAGCAAACAAAATCTCATTAAGCAACTAATAGCATAGATATTTCAAACAAATGTAGAAAATAGCATACATAGTACAAACAATTTCAAACATTTAGTAATATTATAAGAAAAGCAAAAAAATGATGTACGAATGAACATGTAATCATCAAATGAAATTAATAGATGAAAGAGAATTCCTTTATTGCTTAAAAATAAGCCTTGAGGAAAAAAATTATAGCAGCAAAGACTAAATGAAATCAAATTGGGAATCCATTTAGAACATAAAGTTAAATAAGTGAAGCCCAAAATTTATAGCCGCAAAAAAATAGGGTTAGGAAAAAAACTCAAGAAAGTGTCGAAAAAAGAAAAATGAAATCGGATGTAAATTAATTTGGATCAGAAACCTAAATGAAAATCATAAAGTGAAATACTTACCATAATCGATGTAGATTTTATCATCTTCTTACACTTGTCACTGCCGTAAAATAAGAGACGAAGATTAAATGAGATTTATATAAGAAATAAGGGTTAAAAAAGTACAATTAAGAAGGCTTAAATTAAGGTAAAGGATGAGCTAGCCCAATACAGAAAAAGAGTTGATTTTTTCCAAAATTCAAAAATTCGACCGATATCTCGCTGTTAAATCTCGTCCGAGATACCGAACGAGATACTGAAATCTCGTCCGAGATTTGGGTCAGACGAGATTCAAACGAAATTAGTTGTTTCGAATCGCCCAGGCTTGAAAACGAGATCTCGCCCGAGATCTCGCCCGAGATGAGCGAGATTTAAAACCTTGTCCACAATTATAAGGAAGTCTAAGTCCAATAAAGGAGTCAAGTACTATTCAGCTTCTGGGGTGCTTCCATATGTTATGGTCATGCTCTTCTCAGTCCACTTCTACGATACGATCCCCGCTCTTTAAGTAATCGGAGTAGGAGTATACATTTAACTCTGTTTATTTTTCCAACCAATAGACACTTCGACCATGCTTTTGGAATATTGTCGCAACTAATTCTATAGTCGGAATTTATAGAGTGGGCGTATATTCAAAATAAGTATATATATTTATAGTAAAACATTTTGAAAAACCTTTTCAAAAATAACAAGTACGCCACTCATACGTATATTTTTCCCATTGATCCAGTAAACTAAGCTCCGATATCAAATGCAATAACCCACCCCGAAACATACCTAAATTTCGATCCAGAAAAGACCCATCGAAACTTGGACTCATTCCAAAGCTGATTGTTAGTTGGTAAAAAGAAAAACAATATAGAGTATCTATCTATTCTTTGAGAACTCACGGTAGAAGGAATAAAATATAATAACAATAATAGTACCCGTTTATTTCAAATCATTTGAAATGTCACAATACATAACAACAAACGTTACAACATTTTGTTCGAAAATACATATTATGGGTACAATAGAAAATAACATGAAAAGATAGATAATGACTGCCACAGGCTTCACTCTCGCCATCTCCAAGCATCATCAACTCATTCTCTAACCTGTGCTGTAATGAGGAGGGAGTCAGAACAACAAGTGTATGGTGAAGAAAAACCTTGAGCCTTACTATTTTAGTACTTGGGCAGTATAATTTAAATATGAATATGTCTTACGTATTTAAACCATTTAATACATCAAGAAAGGAGGTGGGCCTCAAACAACCACTTAATACCTTCCATTCCCGAAGCAGGTTTCCTAATCACATAACCCATAACCAACGTCATAAATTTCTAACAATGCTAGAGATAGAACCCAAGCTACTTAATACCATTTAATGGAAAATAGGCAGACTCCGACCATTTCAGACCTCAATTGAGGTAGGCCCCAATCATCTAATATATATTCCCAAGGCGGACTCCACATAGACATCTATCTAGCTGATATTGCACGAAAATCTCTTCGGACACTTAATACTTCATATTAAAGCGGTCCTTTTCAAGATATCCTTAACCGTGTCTAAACCCAACCTGGACCATTCAAACAACCTTTTAACACCTTCCAAAACCCCAAAGCAGGTCCTTCGCTGTATTATCCGTACCCACAGCGACGTCTCACATTAGCCCGACTATTCATAAGTACTAGTAGCCAGATTAACTAAGCAGATTTACCCCATGGAATTGGGACTAATCTCGCGTCATTGCAGTTACCTATCATAGGTGATGTTTCACATCAGCGCAAAGTCACACTGTTGGCAGCCATATTAGCTGGGCAGACTTTCGTGTGTCTTTTGACTAACCTCGCACCACTTATGACTTAGTCATATTTTACAATACTCTTAATATATTACCATACACCTCACCATGTCCATTAATTAGGCTACATAAGAATTCCGTCTTATTTTTCCTTAACAATCAATTACTTTCCTACACGGGATTTAATGACAATTATTATCTGATTAATTATGCAATTATACGTTATAATTGTATGCTGTTTATGGTAATTAATATATAAATAAATATGCGCTTATTATTTCTATGCATGCCGAGATTACGTCCTAATTCATGTTAAATGTCAATTCCTTTCTAACAACAATAATACAAGTCCTTTTTCCATATTATCAGTGGTGCCGTATTTCCAATATCTGTCACAAGGGATTTCAATATCCTTAACAAAGGATTTAATATTCATATCTAAAAATTGCAATAAACAAACTTGTACATAATAAAAATTTCAACTCAATATATCACATCAAATCATGGAATAATCTCAAAAATAGAAATTGCAATTCTAGTTTCAACTTCTATTCAACCCCTCTTTTACAAAGAATTAAACAATGGTATTTCTCTTTTATTTTCATATGGAATAAATGGTATAACTACGAATAAATTCATACTTTACACCATATTCCTTAATAGAGGTTTCATAATCAAATTAGAGGAGTGGAATAGAATTTGAAATCACCAAAAACTGCAAAAACTATATAATTCCAACAATTCAATGTAAACAAAGTAGAATTCTAACAAGAATTGACATTTCGAATTAAAAGAGTTTTGGGGGATTTTATTTTGTTTTATTTTTCTAAACCCAAAACCCCAAAGGCATATTCAAATCCGTAACGTACTAGTCAATTACAGAAATAAAATGCTAAGATTTCCACTCACAGTTGGTTCTTAGCTTTTCTTCTCTTTGGATTTGAAACGCCCATTATAATCTCCTTCAGATCTCTTCTTATTGATATATACAATAAGGGATTTGTATATATATTAGATTTAGAAAGGTTAGAAGAGAAGAGGATTAGAAATTAAATAATAAACAAGGATAGATATATAGGATTTCTTACCTGAAATTCCAATGGAGTTTTTTGAATCTAAGAAGAGATAAACTGACAGAGCTTCGTTGATGCTCCCAAAATATTTGTGAATAAAAGTAAGGCGACTAGGGTCTTATTTATAGAGGTTGAAACATACTAGAACCGTAGGAAGAAAGTAGGTTAAAAATAGAAAAATCTGGTACGTCATTACCTCAAAACCTTAGCCGTCACCCCTGGGTAGCGGTCGACTTCCCAATGTGCACCGGTCGACTGATAGCGATCGACCGAATGGATCGCATGGTCGATCGCTCCTCTTTATTTTGGAGCATTTAATTTATTCATCGTTTCTTAATTAATTTTAAAGTAATTGTTAAATTTAACATAACATGATGTTGCTTAGTAGCCCCCCTCTAAATTTTAGAAACTCTGTGACAAAATTGCCCTTTTTCATTCATCCATCTTTTTAGCTCGCATCATATTTTCCTTCTTTTCTTCGTCTTATCAAATAAATCTTAATAATTGAATTTTAGGTAAATTTTCAAATTTTTTATTTGAATTGATGGACGGTGATGATGATAATGATACTAACCTAATAGAATAAGAAGATGTAAAACTTGAATTTTATGTTGCTTGATTTATTTTTAAATTTGAAAATATCTAGTACGTAGAAAAGATGAAACTTGAATTTTATGTTGTTTCGTGATTTCGTTGGAGTTAATTTTTCTACGGTGAAATTATTTTGCTAGATTGATTTTTGATATAGTTAAATTCTTTTATGGACTCATTTTTAATAGAGAAGGGTATAAAGAGAAATATTTAATAATAAGATTGGTATACTCGGTAAAAACATGGGTATATTGATTTTTTCAGTTTTTTGGGGGCCTACTCAACAAAATTTGAGGTTTAAATAGAACTAGCCCTTTTGAAATTTCAAATTCAATTTTTATTTATTTATTTGAATTTGAATTAAATTATTTTATAACTGAAAACTTCAAACGTTCATAATTTCTTTGCTCGAGCTCCATTTTTAACATATTAGATATGGAAATTGATCATAATTTTGCCACGAATGCAACGGTAAAACTTTCATGGTCAAATTCCAATTTTACAAAATTTTCATTTTTACCCCTACCTTATTTAATCTAATTTATTCACTTTATTTACCTATGGTTGATTTTCTGGGGTGGTACATTCTCCCCCCTTAAAAATGATTTCGTCTCCGAAATCTTTTCAAGAAGCGAACAACGTAACACGCAATAACATCGATGTTATACAACCAAGTTTTCTACATAACCATTTATTCAACCATAGTGCAATGCGATTATGTACTACAAACATGCTATAAATGAGCTCAATCCTAGCGGGTGTATGAGATAGTTTCATGCAAGTATGTATGCAGATACCCTAAATATGCATAAAATTACTACATGAGTGTAAAGCGATTGTGAAAAAAAGTGTAGCAACCATCTCCTACCATCCAATCTAGCAACCACAATGCAACCAATATCCTAATTTTAGAGAAGAAAGTTTACCAGAGAAAGGCTTAACATAAGAAGTCCTCACACCTTCCACTAGGTTTATCCCCAATGTACTCGGACTAACCTAATTTCTTTGGTGCAGAGCCTCCTAGTTCCGTGCATTACAATGCATGCAGTGGCACGGGATGCCATCGGTTCCAATTTAATATCCCCTAAATGATTAGACTCTACCACAATGGCTATGCTATGAAGGTATTTTCTCAAATTCAAAACATGAAAAACATCATGGGCTCTTGTCTACTTACAGGTTTTCTTATTTTCCCCAATATCGGGAAATGCCCAATAAATCTTGGTGCCAACTTTTCCAACTTTTCAAACCTTACGACCTTCACATACTGCCTAACTAACTCTAGCTTTTCGAAATTTCAAAATTTAAATCTGGTCCGAGTAGAAATTTTTTGGTGGTTTCCCGCCCATAATTTGGCGATTTGTATGGCCTCAAATAAAGTGCTTTATAGGTGTCATACCAGTCGTCTATTGGTTATTACTATTATACACGAATTCTACTAAAGGTAAGTGCTGCACCTGATGTCCTCCAAAGTCCATGATGCAAGCTCTTAGCATATCCTTTAAGTTCCTATTCTCTCCTTCAGTTTCTCTATCGGTCTTTGGTTGGTAAGTGGTACGAAGACTTAGCAAAGTTCCTAACGCTAATGAAGTTCCCAAGGCTGCCAGCAAACTCATCCAAAATTTGCTAGCAGATAAGGGGTCCTTATTACTAATGATGCTAACCGAAATTCCATGAAGTCGAACCGCCTCCTTAATATGAATCTGCACTATAGATGCTACGGTCCTATTGCCCAAATGGGAATAAAAGGGTCCTCTCTCCCCTTTTATCCTAGTTCATTAGAAAATTCATCTCTTGTCTATATTTTATCTCTTTGTTGAATGGTGACATTCTGTAAGCTAAAATTTTATTTTTCCCAAAATTCTAAATTTTTTAGGATCGAAACATTTATTTACTTTAGGCCGCTAACTTAATTTCCTCATTAGCTTCAAGTCTTACCTATGGTTTATCGTTAGTTAAGTGTCCCCACAAAATTTCCTTATTTACGATGCTTCTCAATATGTATATATTTATCAAGTGGTTTAATCTCATTCATAAAATCAACACAGGAATAAAATATGGATAAACTTACACCACATCATGCACTTTTCAAATAACCAAGGGAGGCAACTAGCGATTACAACCCAAAAAACTCTAAAAGAAAATTCTATGGAAGATGTCATTTATTATCAAGTGGTATAAATGGCGTTGAGGTTCTAACACTCCTTACTAAATTAAGATGTGTATTTCTTAATATGTCATTCCATTTTACCCATTTTCTTTAATTTTCCTTTTTGGTACCTAATAAATGTGGTCCATCCATTACTTCAATTAATATATCCATAACAGTTGATCATTACTGTCAAAATTGGACTATCCCCAATTAATCCTTATTTAATCCCTTTAACCTTCTTCAGGTTTCAAAATGAATCCATTACTCAGATTTAATTCTTCCATGAATGCGCTACTAAGTTTTTCTAATTAGTCCACACTAATTCCTTTTTCCTATCATTGATTATAAATTTATTGCCCGTTAAATTTATGATTAATGTCCATAAATCCAAATTCGCTAATTAATAATTAATACGCATATGATCATAATTTATGTTATTTATACATATTCCATTTTCTAGTCATTAAGCGTGGTTGTACGTGTATACTAATTTTTAAACTAGAATGCTTATCTCCACATTTTCAATTTATTAGAGCTATCGTTATAAAAGACTACCGTTACAATCTCCCATAAATTAACCACAAATGAAATTTTTGCTTTGTTTGAATTTACAAAAAATTATTTCTTTTCTTCTATTGAAAGAGACAGTGTAAATAAATGGAAAGGATATCCATATCTTGCACATCTCTTTCCTTTTTTGATGCATCCTTTGTTAATTCAAACAACACGTTTTTATACATATTCTGGAATATGGTAGTTTATGGAAATTACATGGAAACTACTCTAAATAAACTAATACATAAGAATTTACATTCTAAGTTGTCTAAGGCAACCTAATTTACAACCCTATTAAAAATTCGGAATATCTTTACACTTTACCAACTTCTTCAAATAGAGGTTAAAGACTGATTTGAAATTTCCAAATCAAGTTGTTCACTCTATTCACATTTTATTCACATCCTAAAAACCTTAGTTTGTCCTACCTAGATAGTGATCCATATCTATTCAATAAAACTTTAGTTTTCACTATTCATTATGAAACCAGAATTTTAGCTGCATAAAAAATAATAAACTATTTTCATACAAATAAACTTATTATATTAAATTTAAGATCAGCATTTATTACCCCATTTCTTGTAAAACTTAAAATTCCACAAACATGAAGTACCAAATTCAAAATCTCCCTCTTTGAAAATATAAACTTAGAAACCTTCAGAAATGTATTCAAAATTGCTTAGTTCCAAGAAGGAGCAAAATAATTTCTTATTTTAAAACTTTCTTCATCAAGGACTCATTCGTTTAAAAGGTAGACTTTTAATTCATAGTATTCAAAAATTGCTTGTTTTCAAAAAAGGAACTATGAAAAACTTCCATTTTCAATGACTTACTATAATAAAAACTTACACCTTTTGAAAATAGGATCTTTAACACAAAACATTCAAAACTCCATTATCATTCCAGAATAATAGACTAGACATTTATTATTCCAAAGATTTTTCTAGTTATAAGACAGTTATATTATTTTAAAATATACATCAACATCTATTGCTTTATTACTCAAAATATACTATCATTTAACAAAATACTTTTTATAACTTTGTTCAAAATTCTTAAAATCTTTCGCAATCTTTTTCTTGTCAGTTCCACTAATATTCTTATTCAAAAAGTTCTAAATTCGAATAGGAAAAAAACACACACACACAGATATATATATATATATATATATAATTCTCATCTTTACATAGAAGCTTTTCCTAGTATACAAATATCCAACTCATTTATTAATTATCATCCAAATTTATTCAATTGTCAAAGATACTTTTTTAAAACTTTAAACGATGAAAAAATGGTGTAGACAAAGATAACTTTCTATTTATTCCCTATTACTCCTCTCCTATGTTATTTACAATTGGATTAAACTTTCAAATACCATTACTACCTAAATTTCAGCTATTATTCTCCGTATTTCCTTAACATGAATGTTCCTCTTACCTACCTTTTCAGATATTCTTATCCCTCTTTTTCCTATTTCCCTATTCCAATCAGGTGTTATTTCCATTTACACACCCTTTTAAGAAGAATTTTAAGGAAAAAACATCCTAATTTATAAAGTAGAAGAAAATCACAAAGAAAATAGAAGAATTAAAAAAACCGAAGAATCCAAAAGTTGGAAACATTTTATTTCAACAAATTTTAACTTAAGATGTTAATAAATAAAAACATTTTTTTTCAACTTTTCTAGTCAATAGATTTCCAAATTTCTTTTTATAAAAATCATCCACCGTTTTGTTTGTAAAATGTTTCTCCACTTTTAAAATTACATTGTTTTCCAAAACATTTCTCAAAACAAATGGTCGTATATTTCTAAAGCCATCTGAAATCACTTTCTTTCAAAAATCTTCAACTCATAATACATAAGATCTTTATGTAATTATCCTTTGAAAATCACTTTTCAAAACATTCAAGGAGTTTTAAAAAACCTTTTTATCAAATTCTTTCTCATGGGGTAGGATTTAAAAATTGGCTTTAATTGTTCTTTTCTTTGAACTTTCCTATTCGATCCTTTAAAAAATCTAGTTATCTTCCTACGGAGATAAATATACACCTTCTTATGGAAGCTTATTCCATTTCTCATTTACATCTTACTTCCAGATGTTTATAAATTATATAATACCTAACATTTTTATTAATTATTTCCTTAAGTGTCACTTTGTCCGTACTAAATGGTTATCATCTTAACAGACGTTTTCTAAAAACATATATTTACTTATTCAAATTTTTACCTATTACACGTTCATTGTCTATTAAATTTTTAGAGTTACAACCTTTCCTTCTACATTTTTTACCTATATTATTTATTACGCTTATAGTGCCCATAGTTATAAGGAAGTCTAAGTCCAACAAAGGAGTCAAGTACTATTCAACTTTTGGGGTGCTTCCATATATTGTAGTCATGCTCTTCTCAGTCCACTTTTACAATACGATCTCTGCTCTTTAAGTATTCGAAGTAGGAGTATAAATTTAACTCTATTTATTTTTCCAATCCATAGTCACTTCGACCATCCTTTCGGAATATGCTCGCAACTAATTCTGTAGTCGGAATTTATAGAGTTAAGCGTATATTCAAAATAAGTACATATATTTATAGTAAAACCTTTTGAAAAACCTTTCCAAACAAATTTGTATACCACTCATATGTATATTTTCCCCGTTGATTAGGTAACCTAAGCACTGATACCAAATGTAACAACTCGCCCCGAAACAGACCTAAATTCTTATTTAGAAAAGACCCATCGAAACTTAGACTCATTCAAAAGTTTGCTATTGATTGGTAAAAAGAAAAACAATATAGAGCTATCTATCTATTCTTTCAGAACTCACAGTGGAAGGAATAAAATATAATAAAATAATAATGCCTATTTATTTCAAATTATTTCAAATGCCACAATATATAATTACAACCGTTACAACATTTTGTTCGAAAATACATTTTACGGGTACAATAGAAAATAACATGAAAAGATTGATAATGACTGCCACAAGCTTCACTCTCGCCATTTTCAAGCATCATCAACTCCTTCTCTAAAATGTGTTGTAATGAGGAGGGAGATAGAACAAGAAGTGTCTGGTGAATAAAAACCTCGAGCCTTACTATTTCAGTACTTGGGCAGTATAATTTAAATATGAATATGTCTTACGTATTTAAACCAGTTAATACTTCAGGAAAGGAGGTGGCCATCAAACAACCACTTAATACCTTTCATTTCTGAAGTAGGTTTTCCATTCCCATAACCCATAACCAACGTCATAAATTTCTTACAATGTGAGAGATAGAACCCAAGCCATTTAATATCATTTAATGGAAATAGGCAGACTCCGACCATTTAAGATCTCAACTGAGGTATGCCCCCATCATTTAATACTTATTTCCAAGGTGGACACCACATAGGCATCTCTCTAGCTAACATTGCACGTAAATCTCTTCGGATACTTAATACTTCTTATTGAAGCAGACATTTCTGAGATATCCTTAACCGTGCCTAAACCCAATCTTGACCATTTAATACTTCATTTGGGGAGAAAGGCAGGCCCTTAAACAACCACTTAATTTCTTCCAAATCCCCAAAGCATGTCCTTCGTCTTATGACCCGTACCCACGGCGACGTCTCACATTAGCAAAACTATTCGTAGGTACTGGTAGCCAGATTAACTGGGCAAACTTACCCCATAGAATTTGGACTAACCGCGCGCTATCGCAGTTACTTATCATAGGTGATGTCTCACATCAGCCCCAAATTCCCACTGCTGGTAGCCAGATTAGCCGGGTAGACTTCCGTGTGTCTTTTAACTAACCTCGCACCACTTGTGACTTAGTCATATTTTAAAACACTCTTAATATATTATCACACACCTCACCATGTCCATTAATTAGGCTATATAAGAATTCCTTCTTATTTTGCCATAATAATCAATTACTGTCCTAAGCGGGATTTAATGGGAATTATTACCTAATTAACTATGCAATTATACGTTATAATTGTATGCTATTTATGGTAAGTAATATATAAATAAATACGCGCTTATTATTTCTATACGTGCAGAGATTACGTCCTAACTAACGTTAAATGTCAGTTTCTTTCTAACAACAATAATACAAGTCCCTTTTCCATATTACCAGTGGTGCCATATTTCCAATATCTGTTACAAGGGATTTCAACATCCTTAACAAAGGATTTAATATTCATATCTAAAAGTTGCAATAAATAGACTTATACATAATAAAAATTTCAACTCAATCTATCACATTAAACCATGGAATAATCTAAAAAAAAGAAATTGCAATTCTAGTTTCAACATCTATTCAACCCCTCTTTTATAAAGAATTAAACAATGGTATTTCTCTTTCATTTTCATATGGAATAAATGGTATAAACTATGAATAAATTCATACTTTACACCCTATTCCTTATTATAGGTTTCATAATCAAATTAGAGGAGTGAAACCGAATTTGAAATTACCAAAAACTGCAAAAAAAACTATATAATTCGAACAATTCAATGTAAACAACTGAGAATTCTAACAAGAATTAACATTTCGAATTAAAGAGTTTTGGGGGATTTTATTTTGTTTTATTTTTGTAAACCTAAAACCCATAAGGCATTTTCAAATCCATAATGTACTATTCAATTACTAAAATGAAAATAATAAGATTTCCACTCACAGTTGGTCCTTAGCATTGCTTCTCTTTTGATTTGAAATGCCCATTATAATCTCCTTGAGATTTCTTCTTATTGATATATACAGCAAGGGATTTGTATGTATCTTAGATTCAAAAAGGTTGGAGGAGAAAGGGATTAGAATTTAAATAAAACAAAGATTGGTATATATGATTTCTTACCAGAAACTCTAATAGAATTTTCTAAATCTAAGAAGAGATGAACTGACGGAGCTTCGTCAATGCTTCCAAAATATTTATGAATAAAAGTGAGAGGTCTAGAGTCTTCATTATTGAGGTTGAAATGCCCCAAAACCGTAGGATGAAAGTAGGTTAAAAATAGAAAATTTTGGTACGTTCATTACCTCAAGACTCTAGCCGCCACTGCTGGGCACCGGTCGACCGCCCAATGTACACTGGTCGACCGATTGGGTCGTATGGTCAACCGCTCTCCCTTATTTTGGAGCGTTTAATTTATTTACCGTTTCTTAATTAATTTTAACGTTAATTATTAACTTTAACGTTACTTAATCCCCAAGTTTAATCTCAATTTTATTTTTGAAATTTAAAATTCAAGTTTATTTATTTATTTAAATTTGAATTAAATTATTTGAAATCGGAAAACTTCAAACGTTCATAACTTCTTCGTTCGAGCTACGTTTTCAGCATATTATATATGGAAATTGATCAGAATTTTCCCTGAATGCAACAGTAAAACTTTCATGGCCAAATTCCAACTTTTGCAAAATTTTCATTTTTACTCCTACCTTATTTAATCTAATTTATTCGCTTTATTTACCAATGGTTGATTTTACAAGGTATTACATTGATCGGCGTTCGCTAACTTTTCGATGACTTGCTAATTTAGCAAATATATTAGTGCCTTGGGCCATAGTTTTTGGCCTAAATTAGTTCCCTGGGCCCTAAGCTAAAAAGAGTAATGAGTATGGCATATGCAGCCTGTTAGCTTAGGAGTGTAGTTTAAGTCACAAGTCTACCTCCCTAGGGTGCCTGGCATAGGCATGCCATGGAGCCGGTCATCTAATATTCCCTCTGGGGGGTTGCCCTTGGGTTTTGCTAAATTCAGGTGTGGGGCTATTATAGTTTAACTAGGCATCTTGTATTTTAAAAGGCTACTTTGGGATCAACCTCGGCCGACGTCTCTGGTCTTAAAGCTTTTGAGATAGTGGAATGAGGATTGAACTAGGCTGAGTGCCTGGATCGATGCAATATTGGGATGGTAAGATAGCCCACAGGCGCCCGTCGGCCTAACACTATACCAGATAGTCAAATTAGAAACATATGATATTTTTGGTTTGATACAGTTTTTGGATGTTTCTAGCTCCGAAACAATTAGGTGGTGTTTATGTACCATCTAAAGTGTTTCTTTTTTTAAAATACTTTATTTTTGTACAAAAGATAAGTAGTGACATCCTCAACATCATATATGTAATTAAAAAAAATCAAATTACCGTCCCCATCGCTAATTATTAGCAGCTTAATTCTCTATTAGGCCCTTCTACTTAATTCTCTATTAGGCTCTTCTAAATCCTACGACTTTTTTCCCATTGTCGAGCTCCCTACATCATATCTTGTTAAGTTTAAGGATTTCCTTTGTCAATTTCAAGCTTGTTGTGCTTCGTAAATCTACTCCAGAAATGAAACATCACACACCCCTTAGTATACCCCAAAAGGACACACTAAAAGATGTGGTGCGTTGTAGGTATAGCTAAAACTTACAGAGACTAAGATTCAAAAGATAAAATAGATAAAAATAGCGGAAACAATAACTCAATAAAAATCAAACTTCATAAGATAGAGTTATAAAACCAAATACATAAGATATCTCAAAATGCCAATACATGTCTTATGAAAATCATAACCTCGGTCTCATAAAAATCAGAGTACAAAACCATCCCTCAAAAAGTACCAGTACATCAAATAAGCTAAAAACTGAAAATGAAAAAAGGAATACATGAGAAAATCTCCGCCAGTGATGTCTCCAAGTGTCCGTAATCTACCATCCTTGCCCTTGCTGGCCTATGGGGGAAAACGGGGAAAATAGAGGAGTGGGTTAGACTAAAAGTCTGGTGAATGATAGTAATTACTAGTATTCTTAAGCAAGGTAAAGATAATAGACTTTGCAATAGTTCTAGTATAAAAGGAAATAAAGAAATAGGAGGAAAGGTAAAGATAGAAATAAATATAATTTAACTATTAGATTAATTCGATTGGATAACTTCGATCGTTTGTACTTGTCTTAGATAACTGCTTTGATTAGGTTGAATTCCCAATCCTACTTTAATTAGACTGAAGTCCTAATTCTACCCTTTGATCAGGTTTCTACTAATATGTCTACTGTGAGCTCGACACCAGTGCCTACAAAAGGCACCTACTAAGCGCTTGGAACTCAAAAGCGAATTATATCCCCTGCACCGAGGCCGCACGCTCGACTACCGTTGGGTTCACACTATCTGTTGCTCCCTCTTTTGACCTTTTATTTACCCTAGACAGTATAAGCATGCCCTCATCTCGCTTCAGGCTATAACGAGACACATATGTCCATAGAAAATAGGGAATGCTATTGGTACTGGTCCCTGTCAAACAAAATCTAGTTGCGCCCCTTGTCCAAATCCCCATGATTTGGACTTTTAATTATTGACCTTTTATCTACCCTAAACAGCATAACCGTGCCCTCATCTCACTTTAGGCTATTATGAGACACCTGTGTCTAGAAAAAATAGGGAATGTTGTTGGTACAGATCCTACTTTTGCTTATTAACTTAGTATAAATTGTTTAAATAAGCCTTTACTGTTATCGTTGCTATCTTTGCTTATTAATTTATTCTAAGTCTCAAAATAAGCCTTTTTCTGTTCTGTTTCTAATCATAACCTATGTTATAATATTGCTTATTAACTTAACCCAAGGTCTAAGTATAAAAATAAGCAACTTTCTCTTTTTACTCTTCTTAATCATAATTATACATCATAATTAGGCTTAAATTCAGTCCAAGTCCAATTTATTACAGTCTTCACATTTTATCTTATTTTCTGTAATTTCAGTGTTCTTATTATTTAGTCCATATTCGCGTTTTAATCTATTCTATTCCATTCGCGTAAAAGGAAAAATAGAAAGAAACTGACAATTACAGAAGAAAATCCCAAACGTAAAAAGGTGTAAATAAAACGTAAATAACAATAAATTATAAATATTGTAAATAACTGTAAATAAATAGATAAGCTATAATTAACAGTAATTAACTACAAATAACTGAAAAGAATAGCTAAAAGGAAATAGACTGAAAAATAAATCTAAAACTGAAAATAAACTGGTAAAAAGGTTATTCCAAAAGCGTAGAAAAACTACAACTATTGGAAACCCTATTATTTTAAATTATTTAACAATATAAAATAATTACTAATCACTCACCTGTGGTCCTTAGCTCTTCCCATGGTCTTTCCGGATCCACTTGAGGGTATTAAATATTGTAATTTAAAATGATCTTCTCCTCGTAAAATTATTCCTTTTAGGGTCCTTCCTGAGAAGGTGAACCCAAATGGAGAAAATCTAGAATGAGAAAAATAGCTAGGCCTAGGGTCTTATTTATAGTGGTGCTTGTGGATCTCAGACCGTTGGATTTGGAGATTGAATTTGGTGCAACCACGTCATAGGCTGGATAGGAGCCGTCGGATGGAAGCACGGACGCACCAGATGAGAGGAAATAACCCAAAATGACGTGTTTGAAGCTTACAGGAACGAAGAATTAAATTCTTCGTTCATTCAACAAGGCAGGTCGACCTAGGTGTCGACCGCCCCCCTTGCTAGGTCGACATGCCGGTTGACCTGGGTAGTGGGTAGGTCGACCTAGGTGTCGACCTAGCCATATATATTTTTTCTTCTTTTCTAATTTCTTGTTTAATTCTTATCTTCTTCGTTCTAGCTCGGATTCTGACATTCTATATATGGAAATTGACCAGAAAATTACCATGGACACAATGGTGCAACTCCCGTGGCTCAATTCTGATAATTTCACAAAGGTATTTTGTCATTTAATTAATTTGTTAGTTAATTATTATAGCTTAATTTTCGGGTTGTTACAAGAAACCCTAAGGTAATATCGATATGCTGTAACATCCTAAAATTTTATCGTTTTGATTCTGAATATTTAATTAATTTTAAATATTTAAATAATCGGCTATTAAAAATATAAAAAAATTTGATTCAAATATAGAGATTATTTAAAATATTTGAATTGTGAATTGAATATTAATTAAATAGATTTAATGGTCTTATTTAACCTCTTTTAATTAATAAATAATAGCAACAAATTCATTTCATAAATTTATTGCAGTAATAAATGGTTCGAATAAATAATATAAAAAATTTCTTATTATAACGACTCAATTTTTATTTTTGTATTTTTAATTTAATATATTTGATTTTTCCATAATTTTAATTTGGAAAATATTTAAATTAATCATTTGATGATTTTTCATCAAAGGACGGTATTTTTGTAATTTTACAGAATTAGTTAACCAGTGTATATTATTATTGTTTTGAGGTCGCATCGTTGTTTTGAGCGCAACCGTATTTTTGTTTTTTCTTCACGGTTTGTATGCAAACGAAAATCTATATGGCGAGATGCCGGAAATTGTGAATTAATTATACGTCACCACTTAGGCAAAAGCATTTCCTCACGTTTCCTCTTTACCTTGTATTGTTTTATCAAAATCAAACACGAAACAAGAAAAAAAAGTACCTATTTACATTTAAAAATTCAAAACAAATTTTATACTCCACTAAAAATTATAAAACTTGTAGCTTTGAATTCCTATAGCCTAGATCTTCATTTTGGTAGGGGTATTGTGGTGTTCGACGAGGTTTGGAGGGTGTGGTGGTAGAGAACAGTAAAGGGACATGAGTTTTGGAACTACGGTTTTGATTTTGTGAAAATTGAAGTGGAATTTGGTTGATCGGTGATTGGATTTTGGTTTGGGAGGACGAACGACACCTATAGGCCGATTTTCGGGAAATGTGGCCTTGAATAGAGGGTTGCGTCGTTTTGGGGCAGCAGTTTTAGGCATTTGGTTGGAGGTTGTGGGAGGTGAATGGACGTGATGTGATGGTGATGGGAAGGTGTGTTTCATGGAGAGAGAGCCTTTGAAAATGGTCTCGGGTGTTTTCGTGCAAGGATGAGTGAGAACGAGGTGGAGGAAGGTGGCGGCAATGGTGGATAGTCGTAGGTTGTTAGGCGGGAGTTTAAAATAGAGGAAGAAAGATTAATTATAGGGTAATTAATTTTAATAATAGTGATTAGTGTATAAATTAATTTAAAATTTATCTCAAACTTATAAAATCAGTAACTTTCCCATACGAGGTCCAATCGAGACGCGGTCTTTTGCATTACGCTCATAATAGTGATAACTGCATGATGGAACTGATTTCATTGAATTTGGAGTAAGTGAAAATTTAGGCTAAAATCCGACGTCGTTCGATTTTAGTTCAAATCGGAACGCGAAAGCGTCTACTGGAATTTCTGTGAGTTTACTCACCTTTAAATAAATTATATGATATTCCCACTTGAAAAGCGAATGGCATAAATAAGCATTGTGTTATAGGGGATAGAAAAATAAAAGGAAAGTCGGAGTGTACTTAGTGAATAAGTCGCTATGGAACAATTCGAAAAACATATAAATATATGTGATTTACACGGGATAATACAAGTTTGAAATCGACGAGTGGTGGTAAGGATATGAGATTTAATTTCTATATACGATCATTTTAATTATTCCCGATAGTTGATTTATTGATTATCAATTCAGCTTTCTTCTTTGTATATCGTCAATTTAAGACAATTGTTGTTCATTTTGGGCGTTGGTATCCTTTGTCAGAAATGACTAAAACAAAAGAGCGAGTGGAGGCCAAGCTGGATATTTTCACATCTACTCTAGTTTTGTTTTGATGGTATGCGCGTGGAGATGTGAAATACTCGAATTCTCGGTAAGGTTGGTAGGGTCTGGCTTGGAGTTCCCGAGAGGTGTCATAGATTATATGAATCTCTCAATATTGTCTCGAGGTATACTTTTGATAAATGGGGCATACCCTCCTAATCATTGTTGGAACACTTCCTTTTCTTTGTTGTTGATTCTAATCTTTAAATTGTTTTCTTAATTACATCGAGAAGTGACTGAAGCTCTTCTCGATGTTTAATTATTTATGTCCATTCTTTAAGTTTGGATTTTGATCTTGTTTATGTCTATTCTTTCAAGTTTGAGTTTTGTTTTAATTTATTTCCATTCATTTATGTGTGGATGTTATTTTTCTGAGGTAAAAAATCGTTCCGTGTTTAGCAATGTGGTCTCACGGAATTATTATATATTCATCATATTACTTGAGTTTTCTCATGCTGTTATTTCCAGATTGATCTGGGTGTTATTTTATTATAATGCTCGAGTTAGAACGAGTATTCTTCCAGGTTGTCATTGGTGTGTCATGAAGCTCATGGAGTAGAGCTGGATGTTCACCTGCCGTAGTATTTTCATTTTCCACTATATTATTATGTATACCCGTCAGCAATTGTAAGGTCAAAATGTTATAACTGTCCAGGCTGATGAGGTTTGTTTTTAAATTTGATGTACTATGTATTTTAGAATGACAGCTTTTACTGTCTTTGTTATATTATATGTTATCCTTCCGCTGTGAGATTCATTACCCTTGTTCTTTTTCCTTTTCCTTTTGCCCCAACAATCTGTCTTTCCGGCAATTAGATGTTCGACATTGGAATACCGTTGATGAATTTGGTGCCGACTTACAATGTGCTTTCCATTAAAGTTTGATTACTTAATGTATTTTAGATTTGAACAATCATTGATAATGATTGATTGCTATAATCCGATGTTCTATGATCTGAATTTGCAATGGAACTCAATTTACGTGTTTTCTTTTGTTTTTTTAGATTGTCACATCTCTATTGTTGATTAAACTGTGTTTTTCGTTTAGATGTTTGAGTAAAGTTATGTTTAATTATTTATGTATTTCCCATTTTATCGTCTATTTTACTATATTGTGTATCTTTTATTATAGATTGGTTACTTCAGCTATTTTTTATATTTCTTACCATCTCATTCAAGTGATTTTCTATTGTTATCTAGTAATATATTTTAGATTTATGAGTCATATCAATAAATGATCTGATAAA
The DNA here is from genome assembly GCA_030737815.1 of Allium fistulosum. Taxonomy (NCBI): domain Eukaryota; kingdom Viridiplantae; phylum Streptophyta; class Magnoliopsida; order Asparagales; family Amaryllidaceae; genus Allium; species Allium fistulosum. The sequence continues at coordinate 1,294,213,556 of CM060902.1, forward strand.
TAATAGTTAGCTATGGTAATCTTCCTACACATTTACAAAAGTTGCTTATACCTATGACCTAGTTTGGGAACATTTGTTACTTTTTACAGTACAATTTTTTCTAAGTTATAAGAAAAATTCTGACATAATTAATAATGTAAAACAGTATCACTTATATCTGTGCAATTTTTTCTTATATAATTTTTTTGAATGAAGTTGTACTTATACAATCCTTGAATCGTGCTAATCTCGAACCGAACATCTGAACATATATCGGTAAAAAATGTTAAACTTAATACAAGATTGGTTTTCTAACATAACCGATAATGTAAAACAACATCGCTTATATTTGTGTAATTCAGTACAACTCAAAGAGAACATTACAAAAGAATCACATCATTATATTTTTTTCTCAAGATGCAGTAAGAAAATAGTCTCGAATTATTTTCCTTTTCAAAGATAAAGGTGGATCAAGAACAAAAACTGGACTATCTGAACTCAATTCTGGAGACTTTGGCATTTCATAATCTAAAAACGTTGCAAAACTTCTCTTCTTTTGGCATTTTGGAGCTTTGAACTTTTCACACTCCTTGTTTTGAACTGGTGAGGATACATTTGATGTCATTTCATTTAAAAATAAGCTATTATTTCCATTAGACCATTTATGCTTATACTGGGGTTTCAGGTTCATCAGTGAATAGCCTTTTGCAGCAACTTTTCAAAGTCTGAAGAGCATTTGAAACGAAAATTACATAAACATAACAAAACACATAAGTTAACCAAAAATATAATATCATTTAATAATGCGGAAACAATATGTAATATTGAGGTTGGGGAAAATACTAATTTATGGAAATGGAATATTGGTTAGTAAGAGACACTTTTATGATTTCTTCTTGGTTTGGCTAACTTCATTATGACTTCTGCTTGACCAGAACCTTTAGTATATACTTTTGAATCATATTAGGTTCCTTATGATTCTAGTCTTTAGGTTTTGGAAGGGTTTTTTTTTTCTTTTCTCTTATTTGTATGAGGGATTTTTTCTACCTACCAGGCTTTTTGGTAGCTTCTTTTAAGTATAGAATAAAATTATATGAGTGTTCTCCTCCTTGAGAAGATCACACATTTTTCTCAAAAAAATAAGTATTTAAAAGATGAATATTGTCGATTGGTGAAGATGAGGATAAATTTGATATTTTAATGTGGTGGAAAATTTATGGTTCTACTTTTCCAATTCTTGCAACAATTGCTCTTGATATCTTAGCACTTCTAGTATCAACTGTAACATATGGATTGACTTTTATTATAGAAGATAGGTTGATTACCGAGAGTATGTCTTTATTGTCTTCTGATGTAGTAGACTCACCTGCTCGTATAAAAGATTGGCTACCATCAAACATGGGATAGACTTTTTTAACATCTAATCTAGATATTTGGTTGAATATAATAATTGTTTATGTAATTACTTGTATCACGAGAAAAGTATGATTAGGTGTCGCTGAACCTAAATCTGTGACAGATTTGTGATGAATAGTTTTCTCACTAAACAATGCATAGTTGATCCATCACAAACAAATACCAATAGAAAATGAACACAATCTGTAACGAATTAGCTAGATACGTAATAAATTTTATTTTTTACAATATTATGGTAAAGTAACTATATTAACTATCTATTTTTTATCCGTCAAAGATTTTCCTTGGATTAGTGAAAAAAATTCTTAATAAAAAATTAGTTATGATGAATTCCATCACAAATTCATTGCAGTTTACCATACAAAAATTATGGAATAGCTACTATTGACGTCAAAAATGGCATCAACATCAAATATCAGACGAAAGCACTAAAACGTAGAGATCCAAATCAAACATGCAAAAATAACAGGAAATTTAAAGGAAACACAAGAGTTTTTATAGTGGTTCGGCAAATTCTCCAGCCTACGTCCAATTTAATCTTTGTTATTAGTTGTATTCTCTCCGGATTACAACTAGTTTTTCGGATCTGATCATAATCTAGTAGATCTAAGATTTACAATAAATTTTCTAGAGTATATTTGAGGAAGGAGATAAGAGTGAAGAAGATGCATACTGTGAATCAAATTCCAGATCCTCCTTTAGTTGTAGTAAGGCAGGTATTTATAGAGAAACAGCTGTGTGGTTCAGGAACCCGCTTGCATTGAAGTCCAGAGACCAGTCCAAGAAGTCACCATTGAGCACATCGGCCCAATTGGCTATAAAAACCTCTCGATACAAGAGGTTCCTCTCGGTGCCGAGAGGTTTACTTAGTTGGAAATCCTCGACTTTCCATTACTTTGCTCTCCTATCTTCAATTTGATGCTTTCCAAGCTCTTTTCTTTAGACTTTGAGATGATTCTGATGATTCTCCCGATAATACTTGAACTATCCTACTTTTTTCTCATCAATCCTGAGAATCGCTTATCTAAACTCTGAGAAAAGTACTTAACCATGGGAGATTGGAGTAGAGTATGAAGTATATGGGGTTTATAGTGCAAAAGTAAAAGGAAAAACCTCTTAGTACCGAGTGGAACCTCTCGGTACCAACTAGTTTCCTTAGCTCCAAAAATGATGGTTTTCCTTGAGTCTAATCTTTAAGCCTTTCTAAGCGTGTTTTCGAGTTTGTGAATCATCTCTTATTCATTTTGGCCTTCTAGTTCTGGTTGAAATCTGCATGGTTAAAAAGCGGGTTAGCACTTGCCCCCAAAGTACGTCTTTCGAATGTAAGGTGTGCTTTGTCCAAGAACAAGTTTCAGCAGTTGTCAATCTTTGATGGTTGAGCTCTCTGGCCATCCATTAACCTCTATCTTGTTAAATTGTCCCGTTCCTTTGGATTCTCCTGCAGGCCAAAGGTCTTTCTAGACCCGCTATAGCTTTGGACTCCAATCCTTGCTTAAGTGTCAGCCATGAGTCATGATCAGTCTGTCTCTTATCCAGAGGTATCATTTTATATATCAAAATTATCCCATGTTAACCTGATATTTATCCATCTCATTCCGATTACAAGGCATTCAAATCCTTTTACCAAGTCAACATCCGTTCCAAGGTTCGATCTCTTCGGATTTTTTAGCATCCAATCTAGGGTTCGATCTCTTTGGATCGTTTATCACTCAATCTAAGGTTCGACCTTTCCAGATTGTTTATCATCTAATCTAGGATTTGATCTCTCTGGATCGTTTATCACCCAATCTAGGGTTAGATCTCTCTGGATCCTTGCTGACCCCGATCTACTCGCTCTTCGGTAAGAGGACTCAACGTCCAAGCAAGCCCATCCGCTCACTCTTTAATGAGGGGACTTACTTTTCATATAAGTCCATCCACTTGCTCTTCGGCAAGGGAACTTGCACCTTACGATCACTGTCTATCTCTTTGGGTGGGACTACCACGATCCATATCAGTCATCACGTTCAAGTGGATTTTTCAAGCAATCAAATATTCAAATTAAAGAAAATGAGCAAGCGAAAGTCCTAATTATTCATTTTAGACATCCAACTCAGAGCGTGCTTAGAGACCGGTCGAGATCTCCTACACGTGTAAGCAATCTGAGGTTATTATTATCTTATCTATTCATCTTGGACATCTAACTCAGGGCACGCCTATAGACCGATCGAGATCTCATACACGTGTAAGCGGTATGAGATTATTATTTTCTTAGTTATTCAAAAAGGAAAGCAAAGTTTGGGAATCGAACATTATTCTTGTCCATCCCGATTATAGGATTACCATTCTCGACTCAGATCCATGGTCGTGTCTCGATGCATTCACAGTAGACGGTGGCTGCTCTGGCTGCACCATCGCAGTTCTGTTCTTTACATACTATTGCAGTTGGTTGCTCCGAACCAGTTTTTCTATCAAATCATGAAGGTGTCGGCACTCATTCGTTTCATGTATATCCAGCTCATAGAAAATGCAAAAATTTCCAAACCTTCTCTCCTTATCCATGAGTACTCTCTTAGCTGGTCGCCGATAGGGGATTTCCCCCCTAATATCTTGGTATATCCTCTTTGGAGTCTCAGTTATATCAATCTAGGAAGAGAATTTTGACTCTCTCTTTTGCCATTTTGGTTCCTCGAAGTTGTCATCAGTCCTTCGCTTCCCTTATCCTTGTCATGTCCTACTCCAGACGATCTTCCGTCATTCACAACATTAATCTCAGCATTCTCAACTTCAGCGTCTTCTTGATGCAAATATCTCTCAGCTTCGTTGTAGAACTCCGAAAGGTTGATTGGTGGGTCCCTCTCCAAGCAATCTTAAAGTCGGTCTTACTTGAAACTCCTGAAACTGACGCCATTAGAATCATTGATGGATCCGGCTTATGAACAGCAGCAGCAGCCACGTTAAACCTGGTCAAGTAACTCCTCAAGGTGTCTTCGAGCCTTTGCTTCATTCTCAATAGTGTCATCACATTCTTTGGTCGAGGGATATAAACTCTAAATTGTCTTATGAAATTATTCACTAGGTCGGTCCATGTGCTTATGGATCCATTCTTCAGCTGTCTGAACCAAAATTTTGCTAAATCTATCAGAAATAACGGAAAGTACAGTCCCATCACCTCCTTTGAAGCACCATGCACTTCCACATGTCTAATATACCTCATCAAATGAACTGTTGGATATGTCTTTCGATCATACACTTCTAACATTGGAAGCTTGAAATCGAGGGGATTCCTCGCATTTGAGATATTATGGGTAAATAGATTCATGTTTACGTCCTCCAAACTCTGGTCTGAAGATCCACCTCTAACTATCTTTCCGATCATCTCAGCCATCCGGTCGTTGTCGTCTAATGGAAGTCTTTGACCACCAGCTTCATTCTGCCCCCTGCTACTATGGGGGAACTTGGCATATATTCTGGCACATATCCTCTGGCTACACAAGTGTGTTCTGATCTGCACCTCTGGCTTCATTCTATTCTTTGTTCCTATGGAAAAATACTGTCACATATTCCTTTGGTTGTTGCGCACTTGCATTCTATCTTGTGTTTATGCTCCAACATCGTCCGTTCTTCGCATCCCAGCTTGCCCTAAGCTCAATCCAACATTACCCATCGGTATATTCCTCTCAGTACCGAGAGGATTGGGGTTGGCACTAAGTGGTCTTGGTTGTAGGGACATTATTCCAGTTTGCTCCGCTCCAACTCCAGATGTTCTTGCATTTGTTCCTAGCCCTTGATTCTGAATTTTAGCAGCTCTAGCTATTCCTTGTTGTCCCATCCTTTGGGAAAATCCATCTAGCAATTCCTGTTATCGAGCCATTATTCCATCTTGTAGTTCTTTCATCATTCTCTCCATCTCCTCTTTGATCACGTAGATGGAATGAATAGAATTTACGGACACCTCCTGCATGCCCCCGTGCTTTGGTTGACTTCCTCCAATCTTAGATCTAGTGTTTGGCCTCTTCGTTTTCTCCAAGATTCAGATCCAAGCTTTAGGTTGTGAAATCTAGCTCATTCTCAGTGAAAGCATCAAATTTTAACATTAAAAATGGCACCAACACTGGCCAAATATCAGATGAAAGCACCAAAATGTAGATATCTACCAAAATGTAGAGATCCAAATCAAACAAGCAAAAATAGCAAGAAAGTCAAAAGGAGATGCAAGAGTTTTTATAATGGTTCGGCAAATCTCCGGCCTACGTCCTTTTTAATCTTTGTTATTAGTTGTTTTCTCTTTGGATTACAACCAGTTTTTTCAGATCTGACCACAATCTAGCGGATCTCAAATTTATAATGGAGTTTCTATAGTATATTTAAGGAAGGAGATAAGAGTAAAGAAGAAGCAGAGTGTGAATCAGAGTTCAGATTTTCCTTTAATTGTAGTAGGGCTGGTATTTATAGAGAAACAACTATGTAGGTTCAGGCGCCTACTTGCATTGAAGTCCAAAGACCAATCTACATCTGCCCAATTAGCCATAAAAACATCTCGGTGTCGAGAGGTTCCTTTTAGTGTCGAGAGGTTCCTCTTGGTTCCGAGAGGTTTACTTAGTTGCAAATCCTCAACTTCCTATTGCTTTGCTCTTCTATCTTCAATTTGATTTTTTCCAAGCTCTTTTCCATAGACTTTGAGTTGATTTCGATGGTTCTTCCGATAATACTTGAATATCCTGCTTCTCTGCTTTCTTTTCATCAATCTTGAGAATTGCTCATCTAAACTCTGACAAAAGCATTTGACCATGAGAGGTTGAAGTAGAGTATGAGGTGTGTGGGATTCATAGTGCAAAAGTATGAGAAAAACTTCTTGGTACCGAGAGGAAACCTCTCGATACCGACTGGTTTCCTTAGCTCCAAAAGCCATGGTTTTCCTTGAGTCCTATTTTTTTAGCCTTTTTAAGCGTGTTTTCGAGTTCGTGAATTATCTCGTTTTACTTTGGTCTTCTGGTTCTGGTTGAAATCTGTTTGGTTAAAAAGCGGGTTAACAGCTACTGATTTGTCACATAGTATTATTTGAAAATAAAAACGTTTGCATGGTCCATTAAATATTCCTTTACAAATTATTGTTGTTGATTGTTTTATTTATTCCACTTGTTTCGTCCGAATAATCAAACAATATAGCTACTACTCCAGATTATTGCATAAATAAATTTCATCGGAGACCATACCAACATAGATATAACAATAGATGCATATATAAAAGAATATAAACATAGTTAGAAAGAAACCGTACAAATAGTAATTAATAAACGATCTTTGTCCAAAGTGATATGATCCTAAATTTCAATGCTACTAAATGCTCAGATTCGGTGTGATGTATTATTCCTTGGATGTTTTATTTGTATGGTCGGATTCAGTTTGAATCAACGTCAGGATAGGTTGGTGCAAATGAAAATTCATATTCTTGAGACTATCCACCAAGTTTGAATCAATTTGCTACTTAATGCTTCGATTCAGTTTGAAACATGATAAGGATACAATTTAGCATTGTCGTTGTGTGCAACAACATTACCATTGGTGCGTGTAGCAATAAAAAATAACGCAAAGCAGCTGGTGTTGCTATGCACATTAGCTGGTGTTGCAACGCACAACAACATCAATGCACCGTGTTGTGCACATCAACATCAGTGCTACTACGTTTTTTCTTTTCCATAGTTTTATGTAAGTTCAACAATGAACCTTTTAGGTGAATGGATATAATGAACATAACATAAAGCTCTCATGTGCATGCATCTTATTATTACTAAAGAATAAGCTAATAATCATGACATCTTTTTAGTAACGTCTAAAATGATCAAATTGTGGTTGTTTGGGATTATTGTCTTCTTTCTACAACTCAATAAAGCTATTTATTCAGGGTATTTGAATTGTTCTAGTTCCAAATAAACACAATATATGAGAAACTAACAAGTGATTTTCTTTCTGCACATGAATATTGTACGAAGAAGAAGAAAAAATATGAAATTTCTATATATAAAAAAAAGAATGTTGGTATTTTTTGCGTATTTGTCGTTTATGTATTGCAATACGTTTTATTTTCTTTTTGTTTGTCATTTATGTATTATCATAATATGTTGTGCGTTGTGTATGTGCTTCTCATTTTGAAATACATTTTAAAATAGTAGAAATTTGGTACCGTGACTTCTTTTTGGATTTGGTACATGGAAAACATTTTGTCAAAACATGCTTTAAACAACACTCCTATTTTTAGTTTAAAAAAAACTTTGTTTTCGAAATTAAATCTGAACATTAATTGCATGTTTTTATGATCAAAAGAATTTTTTTCTTAAAATTTTTGAAAAAGTACAAATATTTGCAGAAAACTCTATAAAATGATTAACAGAGTTCTCTGCAAATATTTGCAGAGTTTTCCGCAAATAAACTGAAAATGTAAAATATGGATTTAAAAAACAGGAAATTTTCCTCAAGGACAATTTTTAGGGCTTTTTTTACCGTAAGGACAGCCCGCTAATTATTTTCTCACAAGGACACACGCACGTATTTTCTTTCCAGCTCACTTTCACGCGCTTCTTCCTCTTCTTCTTCTTCGTTTCGATCAAATTTTTCTGTCGCGATCCAATTTACTCTCGCAATCAAAATATCGATCAACCTTGTTTGGTCATTTCAATTTCATTCTTCTGAAAATTATAGTTCATCTATTATATTTTTCTCATGCGGTTTGTCGACCTCTTTCTTTTCATATTTCTACCGTGATCTCGTTTTTTTTCAAAGTTTTGATACAAAGTTATTTGGGTTGTATATAAAGTTGTGATAGAGTGGAAAAATATCATATTTTATGTTCAGTTTTTGGGTTTCATTTTTATTTTTTTCTTTTTATCATTTTGTTTATTATCAGGAACTAGGTATCAGTTTTGTATACGGTAGGTATCAGTTTTGTGAAATTGAATAATTAATGTTCTACATTGAACATATTTTTACTAATGTTTATTTTTTATTTTCAGTGGGGATAACAGTCTTCTTTGTCTGTTTGTGTTGAATAATAACACTTTTAGCACTGGATGTCTATTGATTGCTTTTTGTATGATTTGAAGAATGAGATATAAGCTTGTGATGATTGGAAAAGTATCATTGATTGGGTTATATATAAGCTTGTGATAGAGTGGAAAAGTATCATATCTTAGGATCAGTTTTCTGGTATCATTTTTATTTTTTCTTAGTATAAATTTTTTTAATTATCAGTAACTAGGTATCAGTTTTGTATACCTTAGGTATCATTTTTCTGAAATGGAAAAACTAATGTTCTAAACTGAACATGTTTTTACTACTGTTTTTTTTTGGCATTGGTGATAATGTGGTGCAGGTAGACCATCAGCTAAGTCTAAAGGAGGATTTTCATATTTTCAGAACAAGCATAATAGATGTGGCGAGTGCAAAGCAGCTTGGTTATAATAAATGGAATTGTCAAGCTTCGAAGAGAATATGATTTGATTTTTCATTTTGAATTTGTTCAGATTAATAAGTGGATGTGTGACTTGTTTTGGTGGTTTATTGTAATTGGACCTTTTGTTATTAGTATTCAGTATAGCATGGAATTTGTCATAAATGGAATTTGTTATAAATGGAATTTGTTATTAATTTGTGTTCAGTTTATTGTAAGTGGATGTATTCAGTTTTAGTATCAGTTAAATGTTTTTACAGTATTAGTTCTGGTGTATGTTTTTGCAACTAAGAGCAGCTTTGTTTTAAGAACATAACATTATTACTTCATAAGTATCAAATTGAAACAGAACATCATTACTTCACAAGTACAAATTTCAACAGAATTACATTACTTTACAACCATCAAATTTAATTGTGAAACATCAAATTTAATGGTACAAGCATATAGTATGTTTTGAATTAAAATATTTAACAGTTTTTCTTTTATGTAGGTATCAGTTTTGTTTTTGTAGGTATCAGTATCTCTTATGTGGGTATCAGTTTTGTTTCTATAGGTATCAGTTTCTTTGATGTGGGTATCAATTTTCTTCCTGTAGTAACTGTTTATTTCCGAACTAACTGTTTTTGAAATTGAGAGAACATCAAATTTAATGGTACAAGCATATAGTATGTTTTGAATTAAAATATTTAACAGTTTTACTACCACACTTAGTATCGATTTGTGTATGAATTTTTGCGTTTGTAGCTATTACTTTAAGATATATTTGCTAAATATTTTGTTTTATTTTTTATTATGTAGTTATCTTTTTTGTTTTCGTAGATGTCAGTTTTGTTTCTGTAGGTACCAGTTTCTTTTATGTAGGTATCAGTTTTGTTTTTGTAGGTATCAGTTTCTTTTATGTGGGTATCAGTTTTATTTCTATAGGTATCAGTTTCTTTTATGTAGGTATCAATTTTCTTTCTGTAGTAACTGTTTATTTCTGAACTAACTGTTTTGAAATTGAAAGATAATATTTTTCAATATTTTGTTATGAATCATTTTTTTCAAGTAGGTTGCTCAACCTTTACTCATATACAACAAATTGCTTCTCTGGCTTCACTGCCCAAAAACCCAACTCATCTGCCATGGTCTGACTCCAATCCACCTTCCTCGACCAACACAATCAACGCCAACAACTCGCGACCTCAACCTCGACCAAACCGCGACCTAATCAAAATTTTCTCCTCACCGCCTCCTGCAAAACACCAACCACAACTGCGACATCAAACACAGACTCAAAGAAATTGTAAATTGTAATTTTGGTTTTGGGAAAGTGATTTTGGTTTTGGGAAGACTGTGGAAATTGATTTTGCTTCTGAGCAATTGAACGAGAAATCGATTTGTTTTGATTTAATTTTATTTTTAAAACAAAGTTCGTCGATTTCTGAGTGAAAGCGAGAAGAAGGAACGAGCAGAATTCTTTGTTTTGTTTTAATTTGTATCTGGGCTTTGGGCTTTGTCCTTACGGTAAAAGTTTTTTGCGCGTGTCCTTTTGAACAATTATTTACTTTACTTTGTCCTTTAAAATTATTTCCCCTTTAAAAAAAAACACGTTTTCATGGAGGAACTATTTGTATTTTGAAACTTAGGAGGGTGTTTCTAGAAAGTTCCCTTTAAAGCATTGTTAAATGGAGTTTATGTAGTATATGTTTTAATACTTATAATCCAAATGCTCTCCGTACTTTCTGAATCATAATGGTTCTTTGTTTGTTCATTAATACTGTAATCATATGTGAAAATCTTTCAGTTTAGCATTCCAAAGTGGGGTACCGGATACAAATCCAGAAGCAGATTTTATTCTTTGGATAAGAATGCAAACACGACACTATAACATCATATTGTTTGTACCCGTTTACAGGCCTACTACCCTGAAATTAGGGTACAGATGCTACGGAAATTAATTCAAAAGTGTGGGTATTAGGAGAAGATAATAGTGATGCGGATGAGATTGTTCGGGTGTTAATTGGGATGTTCACTTCAGGTGTATAAGCATTTTGCCTAATACTTGCTACCAAACCGTACTGTCCACTCTTTTCTTCGTCTAGTCCACCAACTATTTCTTTCTTCAAAATTATGCTTAAAATTAGTAATTAACGGTGAAGTTCTTTTGGGGCTTCAAGCTCTCAGAAGAACTTCATACCTACTGTTATTCCTGCAAAAAGCGTCGCTTCTTTGTTCTTAACGTTGTGAAATCTGAGGTAATCCATACCTACTGTTATTTGGTCCAAATCAAATCCATAACTACTTTTTTATTGATCTTGCAGATTAAATAAGCATAGTTTGTAGCAGGTTGAAGGTAAAAAGCGCAAAATGCAGGACTTTAAGTTGATTCCTTCATGCGTACATGCGAATTAGGAAGGTCGGATTAGGCCTGTCAAACGGGTCGGGTCGGATCATAAATGGATCGGGTAGAATTTGCCCTGATCTATTCAAAACATAAACAAACCCGACCCGTTTGACCCATTTAATAAACGGGTCAACCCCACCTGACCCATTTAATAAAAGGGTCAACCCGACCCGACCCATTTAACAAGAATTTCACTGTAAACAGCAAAACATGCACAGAAAATGAAACATTACACCATTATATTATCAATAATGTTTTGTAACCAAAAACTGCACCACCAGAAAATAAAAAACTGCATCATATTATCAAAAAACTGAAGCGTAGCCTAAAACTGCAACATATTTGAAAATAACATACAAAGGACAACCTAAAACTGCAACATGTCACAGACTGAATCAAATAACCAAACACTGAAGCAGTTCTACACCATACATGTCATACATAAACAATTCTACATCATACATGACATTCAAATGACACCATAAGACAGCCTAAAACTGAAGCAAAGCCTAAAGCGCTGAAATGCTGATGTGCTGAAATCACCTGAGCAGCAAGATTGAATTACTCGTGCCTCTTCCTTTTTGATTCAGGCTGCAGTCCTTTTTCAGGTCTCGTTAGTGTTGTTTTTCTTTCCCAATTGGACCCCTGAAAGTTCATAGGACTACATTAAAGTTAATTCGAACTCATGCAAAAGCTAAAAGAACAGCTTTTATAAAAGAATAAGTACTTATAAACTATTTGTATAATTAGAGAATGCATAACAATTTTTGGTTCTGGTAGAATCACTTGATTTTACACAAAATTGCAGAGTCCATATAAGCAACATTCAAAATTCTGCACAGAACGAAATCCAACATTAAAGTTAAGCCGATTTGCTCATAGACATTGACTTTGAGGATGTATGTTTTCTTATGAATCTACATTAACAGATAAACACACAAAAATATAGAAGTTTCCTATTTAAATATAGAAGTTTGCTGGGTGTTTTTGTTGGTTTGTTAGGACCCAAAGAAAAATTACCCTGGGAAGAAACAAATCTTTGCTTTGAAAAAATTGCCAACACTTCTAAAGATTAGTGAAAATAGAAAAGTCTAACCAACTATCCACTTTATGTATAAATTAAGAAAGTTGTACCTTAGGCTAATAAACATTCATGTACATTACCATAAATTCAAGAAGATACATTGTTACTGTATATACACGAAAGACCTAAAGAGCATGCATAACATGTAATATCATTTTAGTTAGTTTTTTAGAAATAAAAGCATATATAACATTTGACAACAGCTTTTTCAAGCCTGTGGAATAATGGAAATTGTACCTTTGATCATATATTTAGCTGCAATTTTTCCAACTTGTAGATGTATGGTACTGATACCCTCCGCCAACAAATGGATTAGGTCTGTTGGAAATGTTAGCGTCAAAACAAATAAAAAGACTCAAGACATACGATTAAAAAACCATGATCAAGATGAAGACACAAGCATGAATAATGAACCGCATGGAAAAATACAGGCTAGCAAGTGCAAGTCTATCATGACTGTTGTTTACAATTATACGGGAATAATTTCAAGTCAAGCCAATGTGTTGACTTCTCTTTACAGTCAAAATCAAAATCATATCATTAAGTAGCACTCTAAATCAATATAAGAAAATGCAAAGCAGATGCATCAAAAGTAATATATTTTCAAAATGGAGATTAATAAGACACTGTTATCTGCTAGATTAACGACCATATCGCCATGTAGCACTCTAAAATCTAAATTATATTCAAGTTTAAAGGAAGAGTAATTAGAAAGTAATCAGATAAAGGGTGATGCATACCTCTCCAAGATTTTTGGCAGATTTGGATGGAACCTTGGTCACTTCTAAACCGAGTGCTTGAATATTAGCTCGTAACTCTACTTCTTCTTGGTTGCTTAGTGATTTAACCTGTGCACAAAAGATATAATCACATGCGTTTCATGTTATGTATGAACTATGCCTCCATACATTATAAGCCTAACCTCAACATATCTGTACAGCTTTAACAAATATTAAGTAAAATCACATGCATGGATTAAAGTGGCAAAAAGGGACCAGTTAAACATTTATTATAAGTGTAAAATATATTCTAGCACCAAAACACCGAAAGGGAAAAAAGCCACATTTGGTGCAGTAGTTAATAAGTATATGTTTGGTTGAAAATATTATAGTCAAATCTGTATGAAATACAATTTTACCAAATCAGTCGATGTTAAACCACCAAAAAAAGGTTACGGTCCACAGTCCAATGTTTAGAACCTGATAATAAAACTAATAGTGTACCAACAACAATGATGTGAAACAAAAGGAAACCAATAATACTATAACTGTAATAAGCATGCATAAAAAGCATCATATTTTCACATCACAGCATGATTGCTCAAAAGCTTCCAAAGGTATTCAGAACAGAGTGTCAAAGATCCGAGAACAAAAATCCACAGTAAGTATATATAATAGCAGAAAAAGATTATGTTTTCACCACATTCTTTGTTAAACCTGTAAAGGCAGAGCTTTCACCTTATATTTTTATTGGTCTAAGGACAGTAATTAAAAAATTTATATAGTGAACCAGCTCATTAACTCTTACACTATCCAACATTCTACAATAATACCCGAAAAGTAGATGACCATACATATGCTTCTACTCTCGGTTCAGGTTGATAGTAAATTTTAGTATGTTAAAAGTCACCCAATCATCCAAGCTTTCTGTAAAAGGAGATGTGCACTCATAAATATTTTAATTTATGAAAATGTGTCATTTATGCGCAGATTATGAAAAACATGCCATTCTTAAAAACAGTTGAGATGTTATTTATATATCATCAATAGATGTCTTCGAATGAATATCTACTACTTTAGAATTTGTGCCAACTTAGAATGGATTACTTTTTTGGTAACTGATAAGAAATTTAAAACTTTTATCCACGAAATAATTAGTGGAAAACGTTACTGACCGTCGGATTAAAAATTAATAATCGACCAAACTGGAATAAAAATATTAAAACGCCGTTGCCGGGGATCGAACCCGGGTCACCCGCGTGACAGGCGGGAATACTCACCACTATACTACAACGACTTTGCTGTCAATGGGGCTAAATAACTTTATAGATTCTTAATCTTACACTGTTAACATTATCTCCCAAAGTGGCCAACTCTTAACCCTAATTTTGTTTCAGTTATGCCCAAGCATGCAATCAGAGTTAGCAATGGCAGGAATCGTGTTGCTGACTGAGCATACAAGGACTTTTGAACAGCTATTAACAATTTTAAACCTTTATTAAAGTAAGGATTTTGTTATCATAAAGTGTTGTATCAATTTTCCACAATCTAACCACCTATTAAAGCTTCTTAGCCTATGTCCTTATGGCACACGTAACAAAACCCTTATACTTAAATGGTATGTTCACATTTTTAAAGCATTATGTAGAGTAGATGCTATCCAAATTAGTACATGTTTTCGTAACAAAAATGATATTTATCGGTTTACATGAGAACTGAGACTAATTCATCTTATTCTACGCTTCTTTGTATCACGCTACTACAATTATTTTATCATTCTTCGTTAGTACTGATGGATGAAAATGGTAATAGAAAACATTATATTTTCAGCGAACGGACACATATAATGAATATGAAATGATGATGTAAATCTGCCTTAAATTCTTTATATTTACAGAAAAAAATACGATATTATGAGTCATAAACTAATCAATTTTATATATTATTTATTTAAGGTATGATTATATGGTTTCCTTTTTTTTAATTTACTTTTTACCTTAATGTGGATCTTAATTTTTCATGCAATCCTAACTGAATCTCCTTTTATATTTGAGACACTTATTTAGTCATTGATTAATAATGGGGTAAGAATGAAAATGTTGTATGTTGTCTTCATGGATTATGCCAAACACTCTCGGTACTCTTTATTATTCAGTCTTGATGTATGTTCATGTGGAACGTTTGTTAAATTACACGTTCAATATTTGTTATTGAACATTATTTTCATAATTTCCTTATTTGACATTGAAACAATTTTAGTGGCATTAGTAAAATTTACCTGCAATTTGTATAAATTTGTTGATGCCATACTTTATTTAATTAGTTACTTTGATCATTTTTATATTGAACGAACCAAAGACTATTTTGGTTTATTCTTAAAGAAATTACATTTTTCAAAATCATGGTTTCAAATCTTCTATATATCGTCCGAGATCTCCTTTTACACTTAAACGAGACGAGACATCAAATATCCTCCATATCTCCATCGACACTCATCTCCTCCGAGATATTGAAATCTCACCCGAAATATGGATCAAAATCTCATTCCGATATCTCACCCGAAATTATACATTTTTCTTATTTTCCATAATATTTTTTATTTTCATATTGATTCAAAAGAAACTACTCAATCCAATTATAAATTACCAACTTCTTGAACATATTCTTTTATTTTTATCTTAATGAGTCATAACGAAAGGTTTCACTTCTATATTATGTTCAAATAAAAGGATATTATTCAATCATTACCCAATCAATTATGCTAATCAAGCTACTACTCTTCTAAAAATATTTCTTTTTTCATGTAAATCAAATATGTTACCATTTTTATTTTTACTAAGAAAGGTATAACCGTTAAATAAATTTTTGACACATCAATTTTAGACACATAAGTACATCCGAGATATTCCTGAGATGCATTATAAGACCCGAGATGTTAATCTGAGATGTGCACTCGATATGTACTCATCTCATCTGAGATCTCCCTCGATACGAGATAACTTATGCAATAATTCTGAGACAAAACATGGCCGAAATCCGATATTTAAAACCTTGTTCAAAATGGCGCTCAACTTTTCATTTATTTTGTTATTTCGGTTATTTTTTATTTTATATATAGATCGTACATAGGGGTGGGAATGGAAAATTTCCATACCAACCGGGACATTTTCCGTTTCTTCCAATTATTGACAGAATGTTATAACATGTTTCGTATTCCGTACTGTTAACCTCGGAATTCCAATAGGTTGAAAATGAAAGAAAAGAAAGAAAATATGAAATTCCATTTTTCCGACGCCTAAGATTTTTAAATGCAGAATTTGTAATCAAAATGTGTTCTGAACAGAAATTTAATGTAACAGACTATTTGCATAAAAGACTACTTGCAGGTACTTGATCATGCATAACAGACTATTTACGAATAACTAATATGAAATTTAATATAAAGGATAAAACTGACCAGCAAATGATTAATTGATCAAGCATGTAATAGACTATTTGCAAAATGTGTTCATGCATATACCGCACTATTTGTATAACAGACTATTTAATGCATGAATTGATCAAGCATGTAACAGAATTGATCAAGCAAAATGTGTTCTGAACAATCATAATTAACAGAAAAAGAAATATAGAACTACATGTAATATTAAATTCAAATAATATATTCATAATTAAGAAACACCACAAGATCTGAACAGTTTCTTCATAAATCATTTTGTTGTCTTCATAAATTCTTGCCAACAGTTCTTCATTCTGCTTCATTTTGTTGTGATGATGATGATACTCCCAAGGATAAAGAAGAAGCCCCTATACAAAATATTAATTAGCATTTATATACTAGCACTAATGTGTAATATGAAGCATGAATAATTTCAACAAAAGGCTTTAAACTCCTTTCAATCTACTTCAATTCTTTATTACTTTATCAGTAACCAAATAAAAGAATATCATTCATATTTGCAAAATGCTAAAAAGGGAAACTAAACCTAGTACAAAAATAAACCAGGCTAAAATCACTAACATTGATTGCATGATGATGCAGAATCTAAAGAATAGTTTACGAGGTGGTTAAGAAACTGGAGATGAGTTAGATGCTAATTTTGATTAAAGGTGTTGAAAGTGGAGCTGAGCAGCTGCTAATGTTATGAAGAATATATGCCTTTATAATAAAATATAGACAAAACTAGCATGAGCCGTCTTAGCTCATGAGAAGAGCCAAGAATAAGCTGACCTATAGTTTGAAAGTCAATTGGTAGAAAGATAGTTACTTAATACGAGATGATCAAGAAAAAACGTAAATGTAAAATAATTAATTAAGATGAGTGCCTATAACATATCAATACCAACTAAAAATTATTTACCTTCACATATCATCTCCGTATCCATGAATAATTCAACATCTTCTTCAAATTGCATTTGATGAAATTAAAATTCTCCGCTTTCAACCAATCATTAAGACATACTAATGCTTCAACCATTCTAGGAGCCAATGAAGCCCTAAAAGGATTAATGACTCGCCGACCTAGACTAAATGCACTTTCGCTAGCGACGGTTGAACTAGGAATTGCTAGAATATCTTTAGCTATTTTGGAAATTATTGGATATTTTGTTTGGTTGCCTTTCCACCAATCTAATAAATTGAAATCTCTACTCATAAGATTTTCAGATGGATCATTTAAATATCGATCAACCTCATTAGTTATCTCAAGTGATTGTTCTTCTCTTCTTGTTTGTTGAAGTCTTTTTAACTTTTTACTTCTAACATTATCATCAATTTGTTCATCGACCTCTTCAATTCTTACCACCAAATTAGATCCAATTATATTGGGTATGTTCATGCTCTTCCTATATTCATCGTATAACTCATTTAAAGCATGTTTTATAACATTGAGAAACTCATTTATTTTACCATCACTCCAACCTATATCAAGAAAACTGATCTTCAAAGATTGAAATTTATACCTTGGATCCAAAATATGCGCTATGAAAATAACTTTATTAATTACTTTGATGCTACCCCAATATTTGTCAAACTTAACCTTCATCAATTTTGCTACGTTTTGCAAATTAGAATCATGAATATTATCACTAGCTTGTTCAATCGCTTCTTGAATCAATATAACCTCATCAAAAATTAACGAAGAAGTGACATTCTTACTTGCATTAGGTTTCATTGTAGTTTCATAAAATCCATTCAAAAACTCAGTTAAAATACGACTTATTTTCCAATCCTCTTGTTTCGGAGGTCCCGTTCTTTTTACCAAATTTTTCTTCTTATCTTTGACCATCTCATTAAAGTAAGCTTTAATCGATTCATCTTCTATACACATCCTATCAAACACTTTTCTAAACTTGTGAGCAACATCAAGCATTTTAAATGTTGCATTCCATCTTGTAGGACAATCAAGTGGAATGATAGCCATTTTATTTTTTTTCATCAAGTTGGAGTAATATCTAAATCTGTCTAACCTAGAAGGAGATGAGTGAATGTACTTGACTAAGTTTATAATGCCTTCGACAGCTTCACAATAAAATTTTAGTCCATCCTTAACTATAAAATTTAAGACATGACAAACACATCTCAAATATAAATATTTCCCATTAAGCAATAAAGAATTAGAATATTCTAATATTCTCTTTATATAACCAATTGTAGTATCATTAGCACTAGCATTGTCAACGATGATGGTAAAATTTTTATCTATCCCTCATTCATTCAAACAATTCTCTAATACTCTTCCAATTTCATCACCTTTATGACTATTGATTTTTGTAAATGCTATGATTCTTTTGTGTAATTTCCCGTCGTTATCCATAAAATGTGCGGTAATTATCATGTAATTAATATTTTGAACTGAGGTCCGTGTATCGGTGGTAATACTAACCCTTTAATCCCCTATCACACTTTTTAATTTAGTCTTTTCTATTATAAATAATCCGAAATAGCCAAGGCGCATTTCTTCCTATCGGGTACAACGAATCTGGGTTGAAGTTCAGCAAATAATTCTTTGAACCCTTCGCTTTCCACCATCCTAAATGATATCTCATTTTTAACAAAAATTTAGATAGTGCTAACATACATCTATTTTGATTAAAAGAATGTGGAACCAAAGATCCACCTAATCCATCTTGAGGTTGATCCTTGTCTGTCTTTTTTCTTATATATAGGAGATTCTAGACATAAATAGAAAAGATGATACCGTAAACCAGTTGTCTCTTGCTTCGACTCAGCTGGGCACTCCATTTTGCAATACTTTCATATTGCAATCGTCTCCATTTCTACATCGTCTTTTTTTCAAACAATCTTTGTCATGTGATCCCATACTATCGACTTAGGTTGCCTTAAAGGTTTTTTATAATGAATCTCAGTCCAACTTTGTGAATCGGATTGTGTTTGTCCTAATTCATTCGCCGCACTTGATCCACTCGAGTCCATAAGAAACCTATATCAAAATAGAAGATGTTAGAATATATACATACACAACATGAAGTCTTAAGTAACACAAAAATAATTACTGATGGGTGTTTTTACCAATTGACTTCAGGCACTTAGAAGAATTTCTAGTGCAGTTGGAATTCTACTTAGACTTGATGTTATTACTGAAGCAATAGCTAGGATCAATTATGCTAGACTTCTAGTTGATGTTACCATCGACGCGCGCAACCCAGCGGAGATAGCTATAAAAAAATGGTCATGTTAATAGAATCGGAGTTGCATATGAATTTAATCCGTATATATGTACTTACTGCAATATTTTTTGATATAAAACTAAAAACAGCAAGAAAAGGCCAACCTATAATTGCAAGGATAACAAAATTATGAAAACAAAGGTACATCAGAGATAGCATCAAGTGCAAACATTGTTGCAACAAGCCAAAAAAAAGCAATACCCTAACTCCAATGATGCATATGGGACGACCAAAATGCAAACACGGCCAAAACGCAAAGAGAAAGGGATAAATCAAAAGAAATCGACATCAAAAAGGAAAAACCTAAACAAACTAATAAGGCCGCTACTTCTACTTCAAACCATTTGAAGTCCTCTAACGATGAACATGAAAGATATGACCAAGTGACAACTGAAGATGACAAAGAAGAATTCATTCCATAGAAGATCAATTTGATTTAGAATATTACATCATAGAACAAGCAGTCGAACACATATATTAGAAAAAGCAACAAAATCAAAAGAATATAAAAAAATTAGGCTATGTTTGGTTTACCGTTTTTAGTTTTGAGTTTTCGTCTATACAAAAATACGAACAACGCATGTATATTATGAAAAATGACCATTTTAGAAAACGAATTTAACATACAAAATAGAAAACAACTTTTTTATATTTTTCGTGTTTTGAGAAAAACGGAAGCACGCGCAACAATTCATCCTTCTGTCGTTCCTCCATCCACTTCGTGGTCCCCTCCAATCTTCCGTTCATCCCTTCCAACCTTCCTTCATTCTTCTCATATTTTGTAAATTAATGTTGAAAACTCAAAACATAAAATACAAAATAAACCAAACGACCCCTTAGAGTTTGTCACACAAATCCTGCGTATGAAAAAGAGTAAGAAGAAGTATACAAACATACACTGAAAAGAATGGCCCCTTAAAATAAGTACGAGAGCCAAAAATCCAAGTAAATGACCTTTATTTCTTGGAATGTTAGGGGGTCAACACTGATATTAAAATGAATCAAGCGTTGACCTTCCTAAACAAAAATAAACCGAGCATTATTGGTTTATTGGAAAATAAACTATCAATAGAAAATTGGAAAAATTAGTGCAAAAAATGAATAAAAAACTAGCAATTCTACTTGATAATGACTATGGATCCAAGGGTAGAATACTTATCCTCTTAAATAAAAATATTTGGGATTTGACTGTTTTGAACAAAATCACACAACAAATAACTTGCAAAGCATGTAATAATGGTGGTTATATTATGTACTTAACTATGCTGTATGCGAGCAACTTGTTTTCAAAAAGGGAGATGCTGCAACAACTAATAAATCTATAAAGTTTAGCTGACCAAGCATGGTTATTGATTGGTGACTACAATAATGTTAAAAATCATAAGGACATAAAAGGAGGGTTTCCAGTGCCATTTTCTCATCTCAGAGGTTTACCAACTACCTTTTCACGTATGGCCTTGTTGAAGAAAAAAATATACAAGTTTATGCCCTCATATGGAGAAGGAAAGGAACTACTACCCAATAACTGTAATTCTAATGCTATCAATCATCAATGTCTAAATTTTCTTCAAAACATTACACATGATGGGTCTCTATCAAAGCCATGCCTCAGTACAACACATCTAACAAACTGTGACCAAATTAAGGACAGTGAATCAATAATACAGAAAGAAAAACTGTCCAAGAAAAAAACAAAACAACTCGTATGTGTTATTCTTTTATTTCTAATATCTTTGCATGCATATTGCTTAAAAGATGGAGAAGAATAGGAACAAAATAGCTTAAGGCTTAAAGTGACAATTGGGATAATAGGTGTGGCAGCATAACGAAGGAATGATATGCCTTTATCATTTTTTAGAAAAGAAACAAAAGGATACGAACACGTATCTAGTCGAATATCATCTGTGTTGTACCATATCTTGCCATATGATTCTCACCCTTTGTTTTACCCACTCCATGAACATAAATGATTTCATCTCAGCTGTTTTTCAAATTTAAAAAAAATCAGTATTTTAAAATTAATATCATACCTCTATGTCAGGCAAATTATTTGGCATATATATTACATCTGGTTGGCTATATTTTTTCGTACTTCCTTTTACGTTATATCATCAGTCATGACTGAAGCCATATAATGATCAAACAATCAAATTTACCAACAACTGGTTCGAGACCCAAACAGTGATCGGCTCATTCAACAATTCAAGGAAGGGGTGGGTAAAGCTTTCAAACATGCTTCACTACAAGGCTGTACAAAACTTACAACAAACCAAATTCGGGTGGATAGCACAGGGCACAATGAAACAATATTCTTCCATATAAAAGTTATTGTTCGCAAACCAAAAAACAAAAATTTCAACTGTTGGACCAGCAAGGAATTCCTTTAGAGTCATCAGATTCATTAATCAAGGAGGTATTCTCTTTTAATTCTGACTTGTTCAATGGAGACATTGTGGGGCTGTCGATTGTCTCAAATAATTTGCAAAAAGATATTATCCAAAAATGCAAAAATAGAATTTAATAAAATATTTGAATTATAAGAATCGAAAATTGTTGCGTTTCCAGTAGATGACTAGGGCAGTCCAGGCCCAGAGCGAAAACCATAAAAATCACACAAACAAGAGCATTAATATAGAAATAATAACAAAATATTTCCAAAATCAAGCGATGGTTACCTCAACCTCAACACCAGGCTCAATATTGATAGAAGTGATTGATAACCTAAAATGGTCGAACCAGGTCTATCCACTGAAAACAAAATTGAAACTCGGTTATATAAATTATAACAAAAACAAATCAAAATTAGTACCACATAAATAATAAGACAATAAAATGAAAAATCGTGAAATATTTTATTACCGATTTCCCGCAGCAGGCAGTAAAGTAGAACAACGGCGTGCCATGAAATTAGGGCAAGCTAAAGACAATCGATCGAAAGATGGTTATGGCGATGATAAAAATTAGCGACCTGGCAATCTGAAGTTGAAGATGGAGATGAGACGGTCAACAAGAAGAGGGACAAAAGCAAAATTAGGGTTAGGTTTCTACGTGCGTGAGGAGAAATGAAACGTTATTTTTAAGAAATAAACACCTAATTATTTATGGGCTTGCCCAAATAATAAAACTAGGAAGGAACAGAATTACCGTGGAAAACATGAAAATTTCCGCGTTTTTACCATTTTGAATCGGAAGAAATTTCTTTTGACTTGTTTATTTCGGAAAAACATGGAAATCAGAAATTTCGAAAATATTCGAAAGGAAAATAACGGAAAAGCGGTAAGATGGAAAAAAATCCGGCCATAATCGTACATGATAGCAGTGTTTTGAAGGCTGGTCCGTACCTCCGGTCCGACCATCAAAGCCGTCGAGCAATGACCATGGCGGTCCGAAAGTCCGTAAAGTCTTGATTTACATCCAACTCCAGTAGACCCATGAAGAGCCTCACAAAACCACGGTTCTAACGGTTAATTTTAGCATATTATCATGATTTGTGTAAGGATTTGAAAGTAAGGTTTGAGTTTAGTGAAAAATGAAAGCGAGCGAAGCAAGAGATGACGAATAAGCTAAGATAAGCAGTTTTGCGCTTATACCCCCCATTTTGTGATTTATTTTTCTGCATTTTGCTCCACTTTTATTAAAATTTTGCATTTGGTACAAGATACGTATAAAAATCGAATAACATGGTTCGTACAATCTGATTGATTTGACCATTCGAACCTTCTACCGTGGATCATCGCGGATTAATCCATGGTCCGGTTTCGGTCGTCAAAACCATATTGACCGAGACAACATGTTCATTTAGTGTCCTAATGTATCGGTAATTTGCATTACTAGTTCAATTTGTGCAACACAGCTAACATTCTTTGTATGAATACATGAAGATTTTAGTATTTTGTCTGATCAATGCTTATATTTTATGTATGTATACTAAGCTTAACAGTTCACGTATTATATATCACAACTGAAGCTACTTCTTTACCCAAATCAGTAATCATGTACAATATCGGTGCTAAAAGTTGTTTGTGGTACAAGGTAAGCAAATCAGAATCTGATATATTTTTCTTTACATGTCATGTTCTAGTATCCTATCCACAGCCTACTTGTTTTTGACTCGAACAACCATGCTATCCAATAGCCTTGGTCATAACAACAAATATCAACAATGGAGATTTGTATAGCTTGGATGGGTGCTCTTTATGATAGAGTTCACACTTCACACAAAAGATCCAACATAAAATTTAGGCTCTGTTGTCGTTACATTTACTAATATGCACTACAAGGTACACGGTGATTTTCAACGGCTCGTAGCCGTTGGCGGCCGTCGGAAATCCCGTCGGAATACAGAACACGAGTTTGTCCATTTCCGACGGCATCGACGACGACTTTGCGATGGCTTCCGACGGTTTTTCTGATGGCATTTCCGAAAGTTTTTCCGACGGTGCCGACGTTCGCATGGCTTGAAAACTTGCCAGAAAATTGTCGGACGTCGTCGGAATATTCAACCGGTAAACCGTCGGGAGCCGTCGATGTTCGTCGGAAATTTTGACTTATAGGCCGTCGGAAGCCATCGGTATCCGTCGAAAATCTGGGTAAAATTTTTTTCCTGCAGTCAAACAGCACTTCCGTATCAATATATATCACAACACATCAAAATCAATATATATATATAAGCTGAAATCAATATCGATAGTAATATAAAACTCAAACATTATCATATCAAACTCAAACATTTCCAATCAATTCAAAACAAATCTTCCATCATTAGTCTCACACATCCGACTGCAGTATCTACATCCAACATCAATGTACAATATATACATCCAACATCAAACCCCACAAATCAACCTCATAAATCAATATCAAACACTACATGTCCATAAATCAACATCACCATCTATCATTGTATAAATACACCAGTTTCAAAAACAAAAACTGCAAAACGTACCTCATGGTTCATCATCGGCTCCAGAACCACCAGACGAAGGGAATGCTTCATGACGCTCCACATACTCGGCCAAATGCTAGTTCAGTTGCTCATTTGCGCTGCTCGGAGGCGGTTCTGCTCCTGCAGCTGTGCAATCTGCTGTCGAAGCTCGTTAATCTCAGCATTGTCCTGAGCCTTAAGCCTTTTATGAGGCCTGAGCCTACAAAACAAGTCGAAATATGTTTAAGTTATTAAGTAACTTTTATAAAAATTAAGCAATTTTTACAATTTAGTTAATTTTATAAATTACCGATTGATTGTCGTAGCCATAGTGCCTATTTCTCTGTGTCGGGTCCATATAGGAGTCGAAGATAGCGTCCTCCTCATCAATGGTCAACTGCTCCCGTCTCGAATGCTCAAGCATTTGTGCACGTGCTTGCATAAATCTTTCCTGCAACGCAAAATTAAGTACAATTAAATATTACGTGACATTATTATAATATTTTATAACTAATTGATTAAAATGATCATTATTAATAACTTATAACTTAAAATATACTTACATGTGCGGCGTATGCTTTATCATCCTCATGCTAGGCATATGACACTGATCTCTCGTCGTCGGTCTGCCTGACGGCATGGGTATGCGCAAATATGTTCATATACGAGACAGGAGCCCCATGCGCTCTTTCCTGAAATAATTGGTGTATATTATTGTTGTTCATATAATTTTATACTAAAAATGTAATAACTGTTCGTAATTGCAATTAATCAATTTATCAGGTCCTCGCGATGATGCTGAAATGATTTCGCGCCACCATGGTGTGTGACTGGATTTTTATGCATGTTCACCGAGTTCCTGTCTAACTCCATCTGCAAATTAAAAATTAAGATTATATTTTATAGGTATAAATTATGTATTCTCTACTGAACAAATTAAGGTGATATCTGGTAGACTTACTCTGAATTCATCGCTACTCCACCATGCGACCCAAGCATCCCATGTGCCGGCGCCCATCTAGCTTGGCTTCTTCCCAGATTTTCTGATGGTAGATATCGTATATCTTGGTAATTCTTTGCAACTTTAGAGTTCCAGTGTTGCTGGCAAAGAGAAACGTCCTCCTCTTGTAGGTCTACCACCCCTGTATATATGTTTAAAAATATAAATTATACATTTATACTTAGTCAGCAAATTATAAAGTGATTATATATTATGATATATAGTTTTACACTTACTAAGAAGTCCTGCCAGATGCTCTCTCATATATGCTCTGGGATCCTACTCCATTTCGGCCAGCACGCAGTCATATGGCTCATGTATGCCTGCTTAGATATGCTGAGAAGTATGTTTGAAGGCTCAAGCTCAAACCCCCTGCGTTAAATATGATACAGACAAATCATGACTAATATATCATACAAAATATTTATAATGTTGAAGTAAATTTAATACTTACGAGCCATTTGTTTTTGGTAACAATCTAACCACCGTACACGGCGCCTCCTGCGATGGGTCGTTGCCATCACCTCTGCTGCGAACGGTCCCCCTTTGAGACGAAAGGGGGGACCAGACTGCGATGAACTCCGACGCCTGAAGAAAGACATCTATAATACCTATCATATACATATTATTTTATTATGGAAGAACATATCATTCAATTATGAGTAAAAATATCAAGATTTAACATCAATAATCGCATATAACATACAAAAAAATCTAACATCAATACTCCCATAAATTACCTTTTTTCAACATGTATACCATTAAATCAGTCCTCGTCATTTTCTGATTTAGACTCGGTCTCTACTTTATATTGTTTTCCTCTGTGGTCTCAAATTCTTCTACTGATACATTTGATTCATCATTTAGAGGCCTAAAATCAGTTTGATCATTTGTTATTGTAATTTCGCCATTTTCCTTGATATCCGCTTGGTACGCTTATTCGTCTGGAATATTCTTTCCATCAAACATAAATCTTGCTTTCGTTTTAAAAACTGCCGATGCTTTATCTCTTTTAGAGATGGATAAGGAGCATAATAAACTTATAGGGCTTATATTGCTAGTACAAACGGATTGTACTTATGATAACGTGATATATGCTTTATTTCGATAATATTATATTTTTGGTGTAGGTTGATTCCAGAACCTGGAACATTACTGAACCAGTTTCATCTAAACAAGTAAACTTCGTCTACAGGTCTGGTGAAATATGTTAATTGCAAAACCTAAGTTAACAAGCCATAAAAATTATTTATGTGATCATTTGGATCAACACTACCTTTCACATATACACCGGTATTGTTAGTTAATTTTTTAGCCCCATGTTCTTTGGTGTTGAATTTGTATCAATTGACAAAGAATATTGGATATGTCTTGACTTTTCTTTTTGGTTTCATCGCAAGATGTTTCAATCCTTTCTCGACCACACAATTTACCGGATCATATACGTGGTTCGAAAACCAAATACCAAATTTTTTGCTGATATCGCCACTTGGATGTTGTGATTCATAAATACTGCATATATAGATAATATATTGCATTATAATTAATACATAAATGTAATATTCAAGTAAATAATTTTTAGATGTGTTATTTAATGATACCTAACAAATGGCGCAACTTCTGTACAGTTAAGAAGAACATATGTGTGGGCTACATGGCAATCTCCGTCATCTAACCGTTTTTCCACAAATTTTCCAGCAGGTCGTCCCTGCTATCTAAAAATAGATAGCACTGGTTCAGATGAATCTTGTTCAATGCCCTCATCATTTCGCGTAGCAGTTTCAAAAGATAAGTTCACTTGGTCACTGAAATAATGAGAGAGAAAGAACGAATCTTCTTCTTCGGTATATGATTTGCATATCGAACCTTCAACTCGTGTTTTTTGTCTCACTTTTTTCTTTAGATGATTTAAGTACCCTTTAAGAATAATTATAATTAAATTTTATTATATGTAATTAAACTAAAATTTAACATACTCAATATTAATACCTTTCAAACGGATACATATATCCATATTGCACAGGACATCGAAGACGTGCTTCAAATGGAAGATGAATAGGTAAATGCTCCATTACATTAAAGAAACCCAAAGGAAATATTTTCTCCAATTTGCATAGCAGTATAGGAATTTCTTCCTCAAGTTTACGTAGACGATCAACTTTTAACGTAGCTGAACAATGCTCCTTATAAAAAAAACTAAGTTCTGTTACAACCATCCAAACTTCTATGGGCAACGGTTCTTTGAAAACGACGGGTAACAAAATGTTCCATCATTACATGACAATCATGACATTTCATCCCACTCAGTTTACGGTTCTTATAGTCAACACATCTACGAAGATTAGAGAAAATTCCATTAGGAAATCTTAATACTTCCACCCACTTTAACAATACTTTAACTTGGTTATTGTCTAGCTCATAGCATGTTTTGGGTTTTTTGTGTCATTTGGCTTCATATGAAGCTCAGGGCGATTGCATATTACCTCTATATCCGTCTTGATTTCAAATCGCCTTTAGTTTTTCCTTTAACATTCAAAACTGTGTTAAATACATCATCGAACATATTTTTCTCGTTGTGCATCACGTCGATATTATGACGAATTATAAGATTTTTCCAATAAGGCAACTCCCAGAATATACTTTGTTTGCACCAATAATCAATCGTCGATTTACCTTAAATTTCAATTTATTCGCCAGTTTCATGTATCTTTGGATAATCCTTTACAAGGTTATAAATATCTTCGCTTGAACAAATCGTTGGTGGTCGCAAGGTCTCAAGTCTATTACTTGTAAAGTTTTTTTTTATCTTTTCTAAAAGGATGATTAATATGGAGAAAACACCGATGATAGTCAAACCACGAAATTTTCTTCCGATGTGGTAAAGAAAATGCTTATGTTTCTTCCATGCAATAAGGACAAGTTAAGCGACCAGTCGTACTCCAACCCGAAAGCATTGCATACGTAGGAAAATTGTTATAGTCCACAGCAGAGAAACGAACATACGAATTTTTTCTGAAATGTTGTATGTTTCAACACCTTCATACCACAATTTTTTCAACTCTTCAATTAACGATTGTAAATATACGTTGATTCCTTGTGTCGGATCATCAGGGCCAGAGAGTTTTCATACACATCCAAGAGGTAAATTGTAAGGTGTAAAGATTATAGGCCAAGATGAATATAGGTTGAACCAAATTGAGATAACGGTGAAAATCCATCCGTACAAGTCTAACATTACGGCTCTCCGCTATGAAAGCTGGGTATGTCTTATCAAAATGCTTTCTTGCTTCTCCATCGGCTGGGTGTGTTAACATACATTCTTCTTGCGTTCTCACAAAGTGTCATCTCATATGATGCACGGTTACAGAAGATGCGTATAACCTTTGAAGCCTAGGAGTGATGGGTAAGTAATGCATACGCTTGTACCGAACTTCCTTTCCTTTCTTTTTTCTTGGTTTGTATCTTTCTTGATAATATATTTTACAATTTCTAAGGTTGATGTCTTCTTTCCAAAACAACATGCAACCATTTAAACATGTATCTATTTTTTGATACGGCAAACCAAAAGCAGACATAAGTTTTTTTACTTCATAATGATTTTCGCACATTAAATTATCAGGTGGCATATGTCGTTTTGCAGCTTGTACTATAGTTGTAAACCCGACTTCTGTGAAGTTGTATTTTGATCTTTCACGGATTTTCAACAAAGTTTGCTGACTGAAACTCAGTATGTATTCTGCAGTTGCTGATAGTTGCGCTTGTACAACCATCCCAAAGAGGTTTCTTAGCAGCATCCAATAAATCATAATTTTTTTGCTCCAATACTTGGTTCTTCTTCGACATTAACGTCGTTGCCATCAATTTCAACAATATGGAATATTAAACATGCTGCATCTTCAACCATATCTTCTATGAGATTCGTCGGAAAAATTTCGGTATCCACCTCCTCCTCCGAATGTACGGGATTAGGAGCTATATGTTCTCCATGACGATCCCATATCAAATAATTCGGCACGAAACCATATTGGTGCAAATGAACTATTACCATATCCGATATCAAATGCTTCAATAATTTGCACCTACTACATGAACAACGAATTTCTTCATCGTTCTCATTATTACTTAATGCGAATTCAATTAAGATGTGTACACCATTTTGAAAATGTTCACTTATTGAGCCTTCAATTTCTCTGCTTTGTTGGTACATCCAACTCTGATCGATAAAATAATTGATCATTTTTCCTACTTTAAAACATAAAAACGTATTAATCATTTACGTATTGACATTTTATTTTTCAATTAAATCATACATTTAAATTTTCGCAAATATATAATATTATTCTATTTAATTTTATTTCCAAGCGGATTTACACAAATTATATGAATATAATCTACAATTTTTAGGTTATTATTTTACACTTTGATGGTCGGTCATCATACTTTCCATTACAGACACGGTAGTACTTATATTTTGTAACTCATTTCATTTTAAACGATACAATAAAATTTCGGCAGTACTTCCCCTTTGTTCTTTGTAATCGTACACATATGCGTGTATATATGGAACAAAAAGAAAGTGTTGTTGAAATTTTGTGAACCGTTTAAAATAAAATGATTTGCAAAATATAATTACTTTATTGTGTTTGTAGCTTGTCCAATACAGGGACAAATCTGACATATATTGTATCGGATGAATATAAATGTCTCTTCTATGATAAAAACAAATATCCATATAACGATCATATATAATACTTGTCAGACGGGGCCAAAAACTATCTAAGGGATTTATAAAAAGTAAAGCGTATTATACAATAATTTTTACAATAATTTATTTACATTCTAAGAAACGCACACACCAAATCGTCGTTTTCGTCATCTTAAATACACATATGCTAAATTCTGAGCGTCGACTCTAATTAATCCAAACTAACCCTAATGCACAAATTAATCAATGCATATACACCAATTAACGCACATATACACTAAACAAATTATTTTTCTCAACATTTAAATGATAAACAATTATAACAACAACCTAATTAGCATTCAATAGGGTATAACAAACAATCAATGCGGTATTATAAATAACTATAACAACAAATTAACCCTAATTTACAAAATCAAAATTAAATAGGGTTTATAAATTAAACCTTCTTACCGAGAAATAGCTAATGGAGAAAGTTGAAAATTGAAGATGGAGACTTGCTGACGGCATGGAAGCTTGCTGACGGTGTGGACGAGGGGTTGGAGGAGTTGAAACTGATTTGGGAAGGAAGATGATAATGAATGAAACTGTCGGTCTGGGGTTAAGATATTCGTGACTTTACGACGGCTTCCGACGGCCTTCGACGGCTTCATTTGCGACGGCTTTCAACGGCTAGTTTATTTTATTTTCATTTATGCCACGGCAATTGCTTGCCGTCGGCAGCCGTCGCAAAAAAATCGACGAGCCGTCGGCGGCCTTCAGAAAATGACGTCGCAATTAACAGCTTCTAGTAGTGATGGTTTCAATCAAGTTTGCTTGTTGAACATTCCTTGCTGATACATTGTGATACTAGTCCTTCGAATCCTTGCTCTTTTATATGTGCCCTTTCATGCTTATGTGATCTTCAAATTGATCGTGTCAACCTTATAAAAAGTTGAACAGCTAATATACCACTTCGCTTTAATAAAACATTGGATTTAGAAACTATAACAAGAATGTGTTGTTCATATGTATATATGCACATGCATGCATGGAAACATGTATATACGTAATTTATTGATCAAGATATATTGAAAGCCGTTCAATTGTTAAATAAATTTTGTATAAAAAGAACATTTGCTCTTACCTTTTCACTTCATGAATAAGCATGTTCACCAACGCCAATATGGCATCGGTAAATTAGGTATCGATGCCGCGCCGACGCCATAAAAGGTGTCGGTAAACAAAGAGTAGGTTTCATTTATCGACGCCAGGTTGAAGTCTTTCGTAGAGTACTTACCGACGTCATAGCGCGTCTTATATCTCACGTCATTTAGACGTCATGTCAACATCATATCTACAACATGCTGACATCAATAAAATATATTTGTCGACATCATACCGACACTAAACCGGCGTGAAATCAAAATGCTAACACTGAATTTGCGACGTCATGCCGACTTTATTTCGACGCCTTTGATAAAGTATTTTTGCAATGTTTCTGCTACCTTTCTCACCTCAATCACAAATTCATATATATTTGATATTTAATCACATAAATATAACTAAATAATATCCAACAACACAAATTCATATACAATCGGTAATTGACCATACAAATATGACTAAATAATATCCAATCATAAATTCACATGCATATCCAACATCACAAACATCAACATACACAACGTCCGTTAATACAAACATATCATCCAACATACAAATATCAACATCCATTATATCCGTCAATACAAACATGAACACTAAAAATATCCAACATACATGAATGTCTACATGAACATCCAAATAATATCCAAACAAAATATGCAAACAATATTATAAATACTAACTATTTCCTCGCGCAGTGGCTATTATCATTATCATCATCACGAGAAATGTCCAGATGTAGAAATTGTTGCACAAATGCATCGGTGAGCTTACAGAGCTTCTTCTCCAGCTTACTGACACGTGACTTCAAGCATCAGTTTTCTTCTTTTACATTAGTTAATTTGATACCCCTCTCTAGGGACGATCTCTATATCTTTACTAATTGTTTGTTAAGTATAATTTTATTTTAACTATTGTATTTGTGTATTTAAGAAAATACATATTTTAACTGAAATAACTTTGTTTAATTTATTGAAATAAAGTGTATAATTTAACTTGTTTATTTATTTATTATTTATTTTATTGAGTGATTTAACTTATGTGTTTGTTTAATTTATTGGGTGATTTAACAAAATTAATAATTTAACTCAAATAATTTGTTTAAATTTATTGAAACAAAATGTATAATTTAACTTATATTTGTTTAATTTATTGAGTGGTTTAACTTATTTATTTATTTAATTTATCGGGTGATGTAACAAAATCTATATTTTAAATCAAATAAATTAGTTTAATTTATTAAAACAAGATGTATAATTTAACTTATATATTTGTTTAGTTTATTAAATGATTTAACAAAACCTATATTTTAACTCAAATAAATCTGTTTAATTTATTGAAATAAAATAAATAATTTAACTTTGGGCAATGAAATAAGAACCAAGAGAGATGAGAATTATTTAGATGAGGAATTGATTGAAGTTGTCCCGATATCTAATAAATTCGCTATGCTGCTGGACTTAGAAGATACTGAACACTTGAGAGAAGTACAGGAAGAAAGTGTTTTAGAGAATGGAGGAACTGGTGAAGAAATGAGAGATTTTGAGGGAAAAACTCCAAGTGAAACACAAAATAGAATATCGCAAGGAAGTCAAAGCAGCAAAAATAAGCAACAAGTAAAGAATCAAAATACAATACAAATAAAACAGCAAGAACACAACACTGGAGCCAAAGTACCAAACAACAGTGGAAATAATGATGGTGGAACAGGGAAAGATAAGGAAAATGAAGAAGGGTCAATCGTAACGAGTAGAAAAAGCGAGAAGAGTAAAGGAAAGAAGAACAAGAATACTGAAGAGAGAGAAAAGAACATGCACAATGTTCAGGAAACATGCACAGATGACACAACATGCCAACCTGCAAATGCATCTCACAATCAATCTCAACCACAGTCTTACTCCAATATCCAGCCACCAAAGGCCTATAAACCTCCTCCAATATCCCATACCCTCTCTTCCCCTCCCATTCCACATTCCTCTCCAACCCTTCCATCTCTGTCCCAGCAATCCTCCTCCCCGATAGCTAGTTCAACAAGCAATGAAGTAACCCCACTTTCAGCAACTATTCCTAATTACTTGACTTTGAAGCAAGCAGTAACTAGGAGAATGAAGATAGAAATGCTCAATGCTCGTGCTCTATAATGATGTCGATCATTGGAGCATGGAATATACGAGGGGCACACAACAGTATCAAGCTTGATCAATGTAAACAACTCATTAGTGAGCAACATTTGACGTTACTGGCGATTCTAGAAACAAAGCTAAATCTTCCATTAACAATCAAGGCAGCTGAATACATAAAACCGGACTGGAAGCTCATTCACAACCTGAATGAATCTCCGTATGGGATAATTATGATTCTTTATAACCCCCTTCAGCTCCAATTAACTCCCATACTATCCACTGCCCAATTGATACATTGTCATGCTAAGGACAGCGCTGATAATTCAACTTATTATGTAACCATTATTTATGCAGCCTCCTCTGCCGCTGCAAGGAGCTCCTTACATGCTGTCATTCCTGCTCTTAGGCAATCCACCCATCCATGGTTAATTTTTGGTGACTTTAATTGCTGTTATAACCTCTCTGATAGAGTTGGAGGGAACCCTTTGTCCCAAAGTGAGATACAACCTCTAAATACAACGCTTATTGATGCGGACCTTGTCACTGTTAAAACTGTGGGAATGCAATACTCATGGAATAATAAAAGAAGAAATGGTAATCGGACCTTTTCTAGAATAGATCATACTTTCTCCAATCAAAATGCCCTTCACAAATGGCCTCTCCTCTACAACTTCCTTCCCCCTCCTCTCCTGTCTGATCACTCACCTCAAATCATCCATCTCTGTGGAGTGGACAAGAGAGGAAAAATAAATTTTAAATTTTTTAATACATGGGCTCTTGAGCCGGACTTTAAATCTACTGTTACCGCTGCATGGAACAAAACTAAATCTGGAAATCATTTATTTGTTTTACAGGAAAAAATTAAAGAAGTGAAGGATGTCTTAAAGCTCTGGGCATAT
This sequence comes from Allium fistulosum, assembly GCA_030737815.1. Taxonomy (NCBI): domain Eukaryota; kingdom Viridiplantae; phylum Streptophyta; class Magnoliopsida; order Asparagales; family Amaryllidaceae; genus Allium; species Allium fistulosum. Next base: position 1,294,248,056 of record CM060902.1, read on the forward strand.
AAGAAGTATGGTAAAGGAGATAGGATGAGTACATCTATTCAAATGAAACTTGCTGAAGCTCAAATTGCTATGATGGCTGATGTTAACAATGCTCAACTCTCTGCTGCCGAATCAACTTTGTCTCAGCAATACTATGATGCTTTAGCCAAGGAAAGTGATATGATACGACAAAAGTCAAGAATTAAATGGTGGGAAAAAGGGGATAAAAACAGTGCTTACTTCCATGCAAGCCTGAAAAATAAGCAGATTAAGGAGAATATTGCCTCTGTAATAGATACACATGGAGTTCTTCAAACTGCTACTGATGGTGTGCAGGTAGCTTTTGAACAATATTTCTCGACATTGTACGACAACTATACCAATTTCAATCCTGATATTGATAATATTCCCTCTGATATATTGCCAAGACTTGTCTAAAATGATTTTAACTTTCTCTGTTCTGAAGTTACAAATGATGAAATTGTTAAGGCGATGTTCTCTCTTAAAACTAACTCGTGTGGAGGCCCGGATGGTTTGAATGCATTTTTCTATACCTCTTGCTGGTCGATAGTTTCTATTGATGTGTGTAATGCAATAGCCCTTTTCTTCAAGAAGTGTAAAATCTACCGGTCGTTTAACTACACCAATATTGCCCTAATCCCCAAGCTCAAGAATGCGCAAAATGTTAAAGACTTTCGTCCTATATCATGTTGTAACACTATATACAAATGCATTGCAAAGGTTATTACGACCAGATTAAAGTTTGTGCTTCCTCGTTTAGTATCCATTAATCAGGCTGCTTTTCTTCTTGGAAGGAATATACTTGATAACATCCTTCTTGCTCATGAACTAATAAAAGGGTATAATAGATCAAATTCTCCCCCAAAAGCGATGTTGAAACTCGATATCATGAAAGCCTTTGATATGTTACAATGGGACAGCATTGTCAGAATTATGGGTTATATGAATTTCCCCCCACATTTTATAGCATGGATTTATGAATGTATATCAACTCCTACGTACTCTGTCAATGTTAGTGGTGTAATGAAAGGTTTTTTTACTAGCAAACAAGGAATAAGGCAAGGTGATCCGTTATCTGCTTATATCTTCATTCTGGTTATGGAGCTTCTTACCAGGTTGATCAACAAAACTATACAACAAGGAAAATTTAAATTACACCCTTCGTGTAAAGACCCACAAATCTCTGCTCTTATGTTTGCAGATGATCTTGTCATGTTCTGTGCTCCTGAGCTCAATACTGTTCAAAATATTATGAATACGCTGCAACAATTTCATGCGATGACTGGGCTAAAGGTTAATCTCCAAAAATCTGATATTAAACTTGCTGGTGTGAGTTTGGATAGAGTTCATCAGATTACTCAGATCACTGGCCTATCTCTTAACTTATCCACTGTCTCTTATCTCGGTCTGCCCCTAAATACATCTAAAATTACAGCAAATCAATGTCTCCCGCTGTTTGAGAAAATAACATCGAAAATGAACTGCTGGACCACTAGAAAGCTTAGCCAAGCTGGTAGATTAACTTTAATCAAGTCTGTTCTTTTTGCAATGCAAGTGTATTGGGCTAGAACCTATGTTCTCCCCTTCAAGTTAATTAAGATGATTAGAACAGCAATAATGAGATTCTTTTGGACGGGAAAAACTATGGGCAGATACCTTGCTCCTATTAAGTTCAGTACTCTTGAGCAACCTTTGAACAAGGGAGGGCTTGGACTGTTGAATCTCAAGCAGTGGAATAAAGCAGCTATTGCTAAACATGTTGACACCTTGTTTAATTGCTCAGACAGTCTTTGGGCTAAGTGGTCAGAGAGAAATGTGATTAAAGGAAAGAGTATCTGGAATATGCATAAGCCACAAAACTTAAGTTGGACGTGGCAGTGCCTCTTCAAGCTTAAAGAATTGGTTCTCCCTATGATACAAATGAACACTGATCCTATTTTCAGTGTTAACTTTTGGGATGATCCCTGGCTGGAGAAGGGATTCATTCTGAGTCGACATCTTACCCACAACGAAATTAGTCAAACCGGAGTGCACCCTGCAACGAAAGTTAGGGAGGTTCTCTTCACATTTCTTGGTTTGGGCACTTTCTCTTCTAACCAGAGGGTCCAAAACCTATGGAACAAGATAGGAAAATTCACCCCGATTTCTACTACATCTGCGAGAATTGTTTGGGGAGACAAGAGGGCATCTTATAAAATTGGAGATGCTTATGAATTCATGCAGCGGAACAGTGCCAAACCAACATGCAAATGGTGGAAGTGTACTTGGTCTTCTGATAGCAGTATGCGAGAGAACTTGACATTGTGGAAGGTTCTAAAAAGAGCTATTCTAACTAAGGCGAGACTTGTAAGTATGGGAATGAATCTGAACATTTACTGCTCATTCTGCTGCGACCAACCTGAAACTGCTGAGCATTTGTTTTTTGAATGCTCACTAATAAAACAAATCTGGATAGATATCATGACAAGGATACATAGTACTATGCCCGCACATGACAATTTTATAGAGTGGGAATGTATACATGCTAAGGCGAGGGGAAAGGAGAGACAAAAAAGAATATTCACAGTAGTGCTTAAAAGCTTCATCAATGCTGTTTGGAGAGAGCGAAATACAAGAATTTTTTATGCTAACAATGCAAAAGGCGATGCAATATTAAAGCCCTGGATACTGCACGAAATTAAATGTTCCTTGGATCTGCTCTTCTCATTTGATCCGGGTATATTCATAAGATACAACTTGTTGTAACTCATGTGTTCCTATTTTCTTTGTTGTCTTCTTGTATTTTCCTTGTGTTTGTAGCACCTAGTTTCTCTGTTTTCTGTGAGCAGTTGCTCATGTTGTTGCTACTGTTTGTACTCTTAGGTATTGCAATAAAATATGGTCGGGGCCCATTCAACCCCGTCGGCCTTGCCAAAAAAAATTGTTTAATTTATTGAAACAAAATGTATAATTAATCAATTTATATATTTATTTAATTTATTGAGCTATTTAACTTATATATTTATTTAATTTATTGAGTGGTTTAACAAAATCTATATTTTAACTCAAATAAATTTTTTTAATTTATTGAAACACAATATATAATTTAACTTAATTTTATATTTGTTTAACCACAGCTTTTTTATCAAACTCAATTTATTTTTGAAGTGACAATTTATAATATCTAGTTGAAAATGAAGATCAAGTTAAATAATTATACTAAGCATGCGTATAAAATACATATATGTATACATATGGTTTTTAGGATTTATATCTAATGTATACATAAGTATATAATGTAATATACATACATACATATGTATGTATGTATGTATGTATGTATGTATGTATGTATGTATGTATGTATGTATGTATGTATGTATGTGGTTTTGTATACATATACACTTAATATCATATGCATATAATGAACGTTTAAGATATTACTTTCTGAATACCATTGTAGTTAAGCTTATGATCTGCCTTTCTGGCAATAGATCCACTAAGTGCGTTGAATACCTCTTCGTCCACTTCTCTTGTTATCTCCATACCCTTACTCTGGAGCTCCTCAATCCAAGCCTGTTATTTCATTTTTTTTTTGCATTTTACATATTCATTAGAATTCTAAATATGTATGTATGTCTATATATTATTTATATAAAGTTTTATGGATAACTTACTGTAAACTTCGTGAAAGCATCAGCTATAATCTAGCTATTAGAGGTGGATCCATCCGATGACTCGGTCTTATAAGTCTTACAATAGGCTTGTCGATATATAGGCTCGCTATGATGCTCTCGTACTAAAATTTGAATTAGGTACATTATCATATAAACCTATTTTAATTTATTTAAACGTTAATTATATTTAACAAATAAACATATACGAGATCGTTGTGATGATTTGCGTATGATCTTGAGCCGCCACTATATAACCTAGGATTTCTATTCCTAATTTTGGCATTTTTTCCTGCTTTTGTTTTGAAATTCTATGCCTCTCAATACTGCAACTATTTGTATATCTCATGGGCAAGAGATGGATATTTTCTTCCATACATGTGCATACCATATGTCCTTTCTCAGTATTTCTTGGTTGCTATGGACGCCCAAGCCCTTCTTACAATTTCTTCAGAAATGTCTTCTCTCTTAGCAAATTTCCTCTTCAAATGAAAATTGAACATATTATAATTAAAATGACATACATATTTATATACTATTATGTAATAAAATTATATTTTACCATAAATTACTGAAACATGAGTGTCTTGCATCAATGGTGAAGGAATTGGGCCAGCATGCCGCAGTTAAATGTATGCATTTCAAAAGAAAAAAATAGATGTTATTGGACCTATAAAGTCTAAATTACTTTTGGTCTAATATAAATAATTTAAATAAAATCTTTATTTTATTTAGTTAGTTTATGAAAGGTTTGCTTTCATTTATATCTAGTGTATGTGTATCAAATACACATATACATTTATAGTGTATGTGCAACATATAGATGTATACATTGTTTAATGTACCCGTATATAATACTGGGATTTACACTACAACATGTACAATTGTCCCTTTATATACATATTTTCTGTCCATATTTATTTTGTTACACACACACACATCCGTATATACGTAAATACATACATATATATATATATATACATATAATTATGTTTATTTAAAATTAACCGATTCAAAAGGATTTAAATTAATATTTAAAATGTTTAAAGATGTTTCAAATTTAAAATTAGTTCTAGAGAAAATTTATTTCAAGATTAAATTCAAATTTTAAATGTTAATATGTTAATTACACAGACACATACATATAGATATATACATACATAAATATATATAATATACAATTTTTTTTTTGGCAAAGCCAGCGGGGTTAACTGGGCCCCTACCAGTTTTATTGCAAGACAATAAAAAGGAGTACAACATAAAGAAAAAAGAAAAAAAAAACAAAAACTACAAGAACAACAAACTCATCCCCAAGCATCAACAATTGAAAGTGGGAAACCATTGGCACAATATTTCAGCTGAGACTGAGTTCGAGACTTGACTTCTTTCCAAATTAAAGCATCAGTTCTTCTAACATTATCAAAAACCATGGAATTCCTCTCTGCCCAGATTACTGACATACTAATTTTCAATACAACAGCTAATACTCTTCCTTGTAACACTCTCCACCTAGTTGCTTTAAAGATAATATGCCAGAGTGCACTTGTAGCAGAACCAGTTAAATGATAACCAGTAATACAACTGATCTTGTCTAAAATGAAGTACAAAGAAGGACAGTAAAAAAAAAGATGATCAGTAGATTCATCATGAAGATGACAGAACAAGCACAGCTTGGAACAAGTCATACCATAACTACTGATAACAGTTCTAGTTAGTAATGCCTGATTGATGACTTTCCACATCATTAATTTTTCTTTTGGAGTTGAATCAGAATTCCAAATCACATTGTACCACTCAGCAGCTGGAAGTGGAACACAAGCAGTAACATTATTGTAAACAGTTTTAACAGAGTGAGTTTTCTTATCCCATGAAACACAAGCATCCTGTAGCACACTATAATGATGTTGTTGTATATCACCCCACAACTGGGTGATCACTTGATTGTTGCTGGATGGTAACAGAATTTTACCATTATGCAAAAAATCATTTGCTAATGCATTCTGGTGTATACCAGACTGTATTATCTGAGTATGATCACAAACATTGTATAGGATAAGACCAATACTGACCCATGGATCATGCCAAAAGCTAACAGCTTTTGAAGAATTTATAGGATATTGTATCATTGGTAGGAAAACATGCCGAAGTTTCAACATACTTCTCCAAATCCAGCTGCAGTTCTGCGGTGCTTCCATTGTCCAAAAATGCTTGTTCTTTATACTGTGATTCCATGTCCATCTAACCCACAAACTATTCTTCTTATTAAGGAGGGCATCAAATTGTTTACTAATAGCAGATGAATTCCATTTCCTGATATCAATTACTCCCAGCCCCCCTAATTTCAAAGGAGTCTCAATTTTAGAAAAGGAACAAGGCACAATCTTTCTGTTGTGTATATTTCCAGTCCAAAAAAATCTAATCATGGCAGACCTAATGAGTTGCAACATTTTAGCAGGAAGGATAAGGGTTCTAGCCCAGTAGACCAAGGAGGGAAAAACAACAGATTTAATGATAACCAGCCTACCACTCTGAGACAAGCTCCTATTGTCCCAACTTGTTAAGGCAGAGGTGATTTTATTGAAAAGGGGAATGCAATCAGCCTTAGTTATTCTTTTTGATATTAAAGGTAGACCAAGATACCTCATATCATTAGTCATGCTAGAGAAACCAGTATGGTTATGAAGAGCTGCAGCCTGCAATTGACTAACACCAGAGACCAGAAGAGAAGACTTGCCATGATTTATGGAGAGCCCTGTCATACTGTGAAATTCATGCAAAACTTCCAAAACACCATTCAAAGAAGGCAATTCTGGTTTGGTAAACAACATAACATCATCAGCAAACATAATAGAGGTAATTTGAAGGTCAGAGCACTTTGGATGATACTTAATGATTTTATGATTGTACCTATCTCTGAGAATAACAGTTAACACTTCCATGACCATCAAGAATATGTAAGATGATATAGGGTCACCTTGACGAATTCCTTTACTACCTCTGAAACTGCCAACAGGTCTGCCATTTATAACAACGGAGTAGGTAGGGGTGGATATACAAACATATATCCAGGACACAAATACTTTAGGAAAACCCATCACTGCCATTATCCTAACAATAGATTCCCAATGGATAGAATCATATGCCTTGGATATATCAAGTTTAAGTGCAGCTGCAGGTACCACATTCTTTCTGCCATATCCCTTGAGCAATTCTTGAGCAAGGAGAACATTATCAATTATGTCTCTAGATGGAATGAAAGCAGATTGGTTATTGGATACAACAGAAGGCAGAACTTTGACAAGACGAGAAGCTAGAATTTTTGATATACACTTGTAAACAACATTACAACATGAGATAGGTCTAAAAGATGTAACACTAGTTGGAGGAGACACCTTAGGGATCAGGGCAATGTTGGTGCTATTGACTTCCCATAGCAACTTACACTTATTGAAAAAGTTGTGAATAGCTGCACAAAATTCAACACCTAAAACATTCCAGGTTGATATAAAGAAAATGACATTTAAACCATCAGGGCCTCCTGAAGATTGCTTGTTCATAGAGAAAAGGGTGGCTTTGATTTCTTCATTTGTTACAGGCAAAATAAGAGAGGAAGCTTCCATAGTAGAAATGTAAGGAAGATCAAGATTGGATATGAGGTTCAAGTCAGGAATGAAACCATTAGTATTGCCAAACAAATTGGTGAAGTATTGAATAAATGCTTGATCAACTGTGTCTGCAGTAGTGAACAGAGTTCCATGCTCATTTTTAATACTAAATATATTCTCTCTAGAATGCTTAACCTTAATAGAATCGTGATAGAATTTAGTATTTCTATCCCCCTCATCTATCCATTTTTTGTGCAATTGCTGCCTCTTCATACTAGCCTCCAAAGTGAGCACATTGTGAACTTCCTTGTGTAATTTTCCCTCTTCAACAGATGCTTGGATATCAAGAGGGTGGTCCATCATGTATGCTTGTTTGATCTTCAGTTGCTCTTTCAGAGTAGTGGACAACAGGCTACCAGAACCAAATGTAGTTGAAACCCACAGTTTGATTGCTAACTTGATACTTTTTAATTTCCTGCAAAATTTATACATAGGGTTACCATAACTAAAAAAACAGAGTTAGCTTGATTGACAATGCTCAAAAATTGTTCATGCTTAGACCAGGCATTAAAAAACTTAAAACTTCTTTTTTCCTTTCTCAAATGGTTCCCAAAAGATAGAACAAGGGGGGAGTGATCAGATAGAATGGGCTGAGGAAGAAAGACAGAGAGACAAGGCCATTGATTGAGAGATTGAAGGTTACTAAAAGCATGGTCAATAGTTGTGAAAATACGAACTCCACTTCTACTTCTATTATTCCATGAAAATTTAGCCCCAGATTTGTTAACCAATAACAATTCAGAATCATAAACAGCAAGATTGAGAGATTCTATGTCTCTAGGAAGAAGAGGAGATCCTCCAGATTTATCATCATAGGCAAAACAGGTGTTGAAATCACCTAGAACAAGCCAGGGGTGAGATGCTTGTCTTAAAGGTGGCATTGATTTGAGGAAATCATTTCTTGAGATGACAGAGTTATCAACATAAACAAAAGTTAAGTAGAAAGAAGTTAGAGATTGACAAACAAGGACATGAAAGTGAATATACTGCCTAGCTGACAGTATAGGAGAAAGAGTTATAACGGTAGGATCATAAATGACAAGAATTCTACCATAAGCAGCAGCTTCAAGATTATGATGTATTGACCATTTTGGATTAATGTATTTTGCTGCTTTTTGAGATAAAGTACTATTGAGCTTAGTTTCGAGAAGGCCAAATATACAAATGTTATGCTCTGATATATAGCTTTTCACTTGATCAAGTTTCAAATTACTATGTGCTCCTCTTATGTTCCAAGATGCAATGTTTTGTAACATTAAAAATTATTGATTTAGGGTGCTGCTATTCCTCCTCTGAGCTGACAGAGACCTTGTTTCAATTTTCCTTCTTGGCACAGACCGAGGGGAGGACGGTTGAGATTTTGTTTGAGAAGGAGGGACATTATGTGTTGTTGTTTGAGAATGATTGATAGAATTGGATAAGGGCCAACCAGGCAGTTGAATTAAGAAATTGTAATGAGGAGGGGTAGGTGGTTGATTTTGAACAGAAGCAGAATGCAAAGAGGTTATAAGTTGATAGATTTGTGTTTCAAAAGTTTGACACCAACTTCTTTCAAGATCAGATGCAGATACTGGTGAGTGAGCATTTTCTTCATTTGCAACTTTTTCAACCCCCTTGCTACTCATTATTGGGGTGGAATGTTTAATCTCACTTTCCTGCACACATGGTTTAGCAACCTGAATTGGTGAACATGTTTCATTTTGGTCATCAATTGTTTCAGTCTCTTTAGGATACTTGGTTGACACATTGGCTTCTTGTCTACTTTTGTCTTCAACTGTAATCTCTCCTTCCTCCTCATCATACCTTTCCAAAATATAACATTCATTGTCTGCACTTTGTAGCAAGTTGTACTGGTTTTGTGTGCTAACTGCGCAACTTTGCTCAACACTGAGTTGAAAACTCTCCTTACCATTTTCCTTATTGCTTTGCTCAGGACCATCTTGTATTACAGTTCCATTCACACCTAATTTCTTCAGAGCATCTTCTTCTTTCTGTTCACAAGATATAACTTTTTTCCCCTTATTCGTCACAACCTTCTGCCATATCTGTTTCACTTTTTCCTGCCTAACTATGCCTTGCCCTTTCTTCATCTTATTCATTCCTCCATCACTTTTAATCAGCTGCTCTTTTTCTAAACATTGCTCTACAAAAACTTCACATTCAACTTTCTTGCAACTTTTAACAGTATGACCAAACTCTTTACATACAATACATATCTCAGGTTTCCACAAGTATTCTACTTTTACTATCTGCTCAGAACCATTTAACAATCTAACTGAAAAATCATCAGGTAAATCTTGATTTGGAGTTACTTCAACTAAGCATTTCGCAAAAGAAATGCGCTCAAAATTTTCAGTTGAAGCATCCAAACAAAGAAGTTTCCCAACTCTTGAAGCTAACCAGTTAATACCCAACGGTGACCAAGCAGAAAGTGGAATATTGTAAAGTTTAATCCAAACTGGAACTGATTTTATACTACTACAAGTATTACCAATGTTCTCATCCCATGGCTTCACTATAAAAAGCTTGTTTCTCATTATAACAGGATCAGATTCAGCGATTCTTGTTCTATCTTCATCATTAGTAAATTTGAATAGAAACAAAAAACCATCAGACTTTACCGAAATTGAACCACTAAGTTTCCATACCTTTTTGAGATAGTACACCACAGTAGCATATGGGAGAGGGCTATCAAGGAAAAATCCAACAAGATACTCCTTCCACATAGAATTGCCAGCCTGAACAACATCAGGGGATGGAACAATTGAGTTACCAATATAGTCAAGTTGAAAATCACGAGGTACATATTTCCCTGCATTGCTGGGTTTAGCTATAAAGAGAGAGTTCCAAGAACGAAATGGAGAGTGAGAAGGTTGAGGTAGCAATGGAGCAGAAGAAGGGAGAATAGACACAGGGAGACGAGGAGAAGGATTAGGAATAGCATCTGCAACAGTTGCAGGCACTAAAGTTTTACTGACAAGGGAAGTAGAGGGGACTGACACAGGGAGATGGACAGAAACTGACGGTGGTACGAGAATCGGTGAAGAAGGACAGGGTTGGAGAGAGGAACGGGGATGGGACTGAATAGCGGGAAGAAGATTAGGAGATGGAGGGAACCCCATTTTTGAAAGGAAAAAGGTGTTTTTTTTAACAAACATTTAAAACATATAATATTTAATTTTATAAATTAATTAATAAAATATTAACTAAATCAATATTAATAACATATGTTTAAAATTTAATTTTTTTCTATCGAAACATCTTTGATGAAATAATATATATCGTTTATTAATTACAAAATCCATGCAGGTTTTATAAGAAAAAACATTTTTTAATTATAAAATCCTTGCGGATATTAAAACAAAACCATAATATATATACTTAAAAAATGTTTTTTAACATATATATTAATATAAAAAGATTTAAATTATTAGAAATTAAAAATTGTATTTTATGATTTTATATATATACACACACGATTTCTTTAAATACATATACATGTGTGTATATTTATAGATAAATTTTATGAAATATTTTTAAATAAATATACATGTGTATATATTTATAGATAAATTTTATAATATATATATATACGCACAATAATTACTAAATATTTCATATTAGTAATTATTGTACCGTTGATGCTTAAAAAATTCATTCTGCTACTGATACTTCAAAAATTCATCGGAGTAATTTGGTCACAAAGGAATGATTGTATATTCAATGGTAGAAACAAGAATGAGATTCGGCTTTGGAATGAAATTTTGCATGCAATAAAAATGGCATAATGTGTATTTCATACATTTATGATGTTAGAACTATAGATGTGTGGAGTTAACCTCTTGGCTGCTCTATTTGTGTTTTTTCTTCCCTTCCTTGTTTTTCTTTTCTTTATGTTTTCTAGTTGATCATAGTCTGTTATAATTAACTAATCCATTTTTTTCTGTTTGCAATAAACTGGTAGAGTCCCAGTTAACCCCGTTTAGCCTTGCTAAAAAAATTACTAGAAATTTTTTGGTTTAATAATTGTTTGAAAATTCGTTTAATTTACATAATATTTCTATCAATATTTATACATTTTGAACCACATTTAATTTTTTATCGAAATCGTGACTATCTTAAATCTCCTTTATCTCATCCGAGATCTCGCTCAGGATCTCATTTTTGAACTTGACCAAGATGAGATTTAGCGAAATGAGACATTAGATTTTGTGTATATCTTATTTGACACTCACTTCGTCCAAGATATTAGGAACTCGGGCATAATCTAAGATAAGATCTCATATGAAGTTATGTTTTAGTTAGTGGAAATTAGCCACAAGGGCCTCTTTAGCAAGTGGAATTAGTTTCTAGGACACACAACTGAAATAATTACTTTCAAGGACAAAACGTAAAATAATTAGTTTCTAGGGCCTAAAAGCCTATGAAATTATGTCCTTGAAAGTAATTGGACTGCTGTCTTTGTCCTTGAAAGTAATTATTCTGCTGACTTTGGCCTTGAAAGTAATTTCTTTGAATGGGTGTCTTAGAAACTAATTGGACTGCAAAGTTTGTCATTCTGGGGAAATGCTCCTTTAGTTTATTTATATATTTCATTTACATCTTATGTGGGTCCAAAAGAATTTACACTTTAGTGACTTTTTACTAGCCCTCTAATTTTATTTTTTATATTTTAACGAGTAAGAAAAAGTAAACGACCTTTTATTTATAATATTCAAATCAATAGAATCCATTCGATCAAATACCAAGTCAGTCATGTTATCGCTCTTCTCTAAAATGATAAATTAATATTATAGTTTTATTTAAATTATGTATGTTAAAAAGTTTATATTTCAATAAGAATTATTACAAATTCTTTAAAATGTTAAAAAGTTTATATTTCAATAAGAATTATCATTAGTACAAAATATGTATGTTACCTCGCCTCATTTGCTTTTGTTGTATTCGCAACCGAAGCAAATAGTATCATTTACTTCGGTTCATCCTTAATAACAGAAGCAATTGGTGCACGAAAAGCAATAGAGGATACAAAATGCAATTTTCTTCGGTTGTCGTTAATAACAAAAGAAAATGCACCGAAGCGTATAGTATTATTTGCCTCGGTTGTCCTTACAACCGAAGTAAATAGTGTTATCTACATCGGTTCCTTAGGAATCGAAGCAACTGCAATTATTTTAACCGAAGCAAATGCGCATCCCAAATTACTTATATTTTTCCGATTACATTGAACCCAAAATCAAAGCAACTGCAAAATATTTTATTTTAATAGATCGAATTAATTTGAATTTTTTAATTTCACGATAATATAGTAAATGATTAAATAAAATAAACAAGTATTGAATTGAATAAAATCATGTAATTATCAAAGTATAATTTGTAGATTGAAGTATAAATCAAATAAAACTAGATTGGAATTTATTTATAAATAAATAATAAAAATTATTTAAATGGAAAAAAAGGAAAATTAATTTAATTTTAACAAAGCCCAACCCAATAAGGAATTACTCTTCCTTTTCCCTCCCCTTTGGTTTGCTCTAAACCAACCCAAAAACCCGAACCCCATTCCACTTCCTTAGCCCTAAATCTTCCAGGCTATTCACGAAATAAATAAATAAAATCACGATCAATTAAAAAAAAGTTGTGCATGGTCGCGATTGCTAGTATCATCGACTAGGGAAAAGACTAGTGATTGACGGTGGCTCGACTTGTTGGCGGCATGAGATGGAGGTCGCATTGTTGAAGCGACGAGGTGCATTTATGATTGTGATTTCGATCTAGGGCTGGCGAGGTAGAGGAGCTGGATCTGCTACATTGCCATTCTGGAAAATAACAAAGATTGTCTGGAGCCGCCTATTATGAAGTTTTGAGATCTGATCTAAAGGTAGATCTTCTCATGTCACTGTTTAAGGAATTAGCTTCCACACTATTTTTTTTACTTGTGTTGCCCTCTAGATCTGGTTGAGTTCGTAGATATTGGTAGTCGACATGTCACGACATTCGATGGATTTTCAAACTTCCCTTTGCTTGTTGGGAAACAAGAGAGGGGAGAGAGCATAGACTGGAAAGAAACAAGAAGCTTGGAAGTGAAAGATGCTGCCTTGGGTAGAGTAAGCTTTACTAGAGATAGAGATCATGATATTAGCGAGAAGGTAGCACTTGGAATGGCGAACAATGGAGCTGGAAAAGGCAGTAAGGTCATGTATGATCAGAGACTGTTTAATCAGGATAAGGGAATGAAATCAGGATTTGCAAGCATGTGTTTGTCCAAATCTTCCGAACATCTGGATACACCCTAAAAAAATGAATATGATGGAAGGTTAGATTCAAATTGTTAACTATGAAATGATGTTGAAATGTATTTTTTTAATAAATTTCCTATATATGCAAATGATAGAAATGGTTATGTATAACATAATGACATACTTTTGTTAGTAATTGTCAAATATGTGCATACCCCCATTGTATTCCAGGCTAGGGAGTATGTTGATCCATTGTTGATTATGAATATGGCAACAAATAATACTCGTGAACAATGTCCCTCTTTTGAATCATTAGGAAAATATCCAACATTGTAGATACTGGGAGTCTAAGAAAACTTGCTACCCATAATCTTTTAAACATATGCAAATTACCAAAAGAATTAATATAGCATAGTAAGCAGGAGGTTGTTATAGTAGATTAAGCAAGAGGTTGATGTAGCAGATTAAGTAAGTAGTTACTAAAGCTAAGTAGCAAAAGTACAATTGAAATTAAAGAAATTATTGTAGCTAATAAAACCAAATTACTGTGATAAGACCAGCGCAATGCCTGCATCTACTAATAAGGGGTAAAACATGAAGCAAAATAAACAGAGCTTAATGACATTGATTTTTTTTATTTGTCTCTAATTCGTGATACTAGGTAGATTTCTTCTCTTTACTTCTGGTTAAATTTCTGATCTATGCTTTTCATAATGATGCATATGAGTTTATTTGACTACTTTGATACAATATTTCATATTTTAAATTTCAAATTTGATCTGATGTATAGACTTCCATAATTAATTGATTGCTTTTCAATTCAAGAGAACAATTGTTTCGAATTGTGCAAATAATTTAATCTGATGTCGATAAATGGAATCTTAATTCAGTTTAGGGTTGTGATATTTCTGAACCCTAATCCAAGTTGTGTGATTCTTGGAAGTAGCTATCCAATTTGAATCTAGGATTGTAATGGGTACGAGTCTTTTCAAATCATGAGTTAAAACATCTGATTTAATGATTTCAAATCACGATTTGAAATGCATGATTTAACGATTTTTGTAGTCAATGATCACATGTGTACATATCCACAAATATTCTGACCATTTCGAAATTTCTGCTCAACGATAACTGAATTGTGTTATCTTGTAAAGGCCCAAATTTCTGTACCCTTTGAGTTGACAATAAACCGTACATGTCCAATCCAAATTAAACAAAAAGATGGATCTTTAAAGGTAAGAAAGAAAAATAGACAGAACAGAATCTCACTCGAATGGAATAACATATATCATTGAACAATAATCTTTACAACAAAAAATTTTAAAATACATATATCAGAGTCTAACCAAGATTTAACTTGGACAATTATAATACTTGTCCTTACACTTGCTGAAAACAACAACACAAAATGCAGTGGAAAAATAAAATGTCCATCCGTTGATGAAGATCTCCAGCTCTCCTTTGGAAACTCAAAGCGTCTTCAACTAATCCTAAAACTACTCGGATCTGACCCGAGTATAAAAATATCCGAATCAGTCTGGCAAACCAACGTGAGAAACTCAATCCACACATGACAGTGTCATAGATCAGAGATTAGTGACAAAAACCTTTTGAAATGAAATAGTATCTCGTAAGGCCACGCCGCATATAAACGCGGATGGGATTTTACCTTATGATAACTATTTTTTTTTCAAAACATTTGATATAAACGCGTGAGAAACTTTTAATGACATTTCTTTGAAAACATTTGCAAGTAAACTTATTAATCTTAACCGAAATTGTTACATTGATTAAATCCCAGCATACTAGCCACAAAGTGTGTTCTATAAAAAAAATGGCATGCACTTATTGGAGAATGGATTTCCATACAAATGACTAGGTAAAGGGACTACTTTCCGGCAGTATATCTTTAGAGGAATGTACCAAGGCCCAACTGATGGTCCTCTATCAACACAAGACCAGCCTACCTCTTCCTAGATAGTACCGAATATGTCATCACCCTGGTCGTTAACGACCTATTCGAGTGCCGTTTACCATACACCACATTAATTTAAACCCGAATGTCATTGCGGGTAGAAATATATCGAGAAGGGGACGATCATACCCTAATGGTTGCGAACCACATAGCCTTGCCGCATCTACCCTGTTTTGGTCATTTATGGGTATGAGGCTTGAGGTAACGATTACCTTTCATATAGCACAACCTCCTTCTTTTTTGAATGCCACATTGCCATTTCATAATCAAACAACTGATTTCTATAAACGTATAACTCCTGAGCTCCTACGTCTCAAGAAAGGATGTTAAGCTAAGAGAAGTTGCCTTCTCTGCCACCAAGTAGATGATAGGTTTATAAAGATCAATTAATGTGATTTTAAAATGCAATGTCATACATTTGTCCATACAAGTTCATTTTGGGACTGAACAAAACCGAGGCACTCCTCCAACCACATCCTATTTTGGGAATCACCCCCTAGGATAAGTAGCGATTAGTCCTTGCAATTCGAAGATTTTCATAACGGAGCACTACTGTCAATAAATAAGATATGGTAAATTTCCCCAAGGGTCTAGTGGAAGTAGCCCTACATCATGAAAAACTTCGTCTTCAATGATCTTATCTTCAACATGTTTTACTTTGGAACGAAATTGGTTCGAAGTGGTTTTCGGATAGGAATTACCCAGATCCGACCCGGTCTCTTCGAAATATAACCATCGATAAAAATGTGAATATGTGTATACGGGATTTGTTAAGCCTCTCTTTATTTTAACTTTTTACTGATAAATCAAAATTCGTTTAACTTTGGAAATATTCACATCATTTACTTTCTAATCAAATAAAATTCCATCTTTCGAATATATGTCTTAGCTGGGTCAAAATCAATGTTATTTAAGACATCGTTTACTATAAACCCAAAACCAGTTATTTTGAGTAAAAGATTAGACTAACTATACCTAAATAAATTTCTGTATTCAACTTGTATTATTTATGGAATAACGGTGGAAAATCACCTCTTAAATTTACGTGGATAGTACAAACTTCCCTCCTCATAACTTAATACAGATTTTGACTAGAACATTCTTTATACTAATGAAAACCTTGTTTAATTTTTTATTTTAGGAAAACTTAAATATGATCTTTTCATTTAGAGTGTCCGGGCTTTCCCTTCGATTTGTTCCACCCCTCGCCTAGAAAGATAAAACATATGCTAGGTAAGTTCAGGGCACTGGTTGCTTCATTTCTAACCTTTGTTACAATCCTTGTTTTATCTTTTCAGATCTCACAGGTGGGACAAATGTACTAGTCGTTTCTACATACGCAGTTTGTTATTACATTCAATACTTTTAAGGAAAAATTTATTATTTAAGCGTTACAAACTATTTTTCTTAACCATTTATTTAAATCTTATCAAACTTCCAAATCATCTTTAAAATACTGAATTATTTATTTAAAGACATTTATAAAAGGTTCAAGAAAGAATACTTAAGTTTAAATCTTCATTTCTAAAGTTATTAAAACTGCTGTAGAAAAGTGCTTTTAAAAGCTTATTTGATTAAAACAACTTTTCTACCATTCGAAACTCCATATTTATAACTCAAATCTCTTTTAAAATATTTTAACGTATTTATCAAATTTATTTCACACTTTTAAACATTTAAAAATATTCATTTTAAAGAATTTTATACTTTGGCACTTTACTACAAAAGCGCGATTTTTCTGAAAACTTGATTTGGACATATTTTAAAATCTACAAGTTGAAATCTTGGCTTTTCTTTTCCATTTGACAACTATGGTTATAAGGATCCGAAAAATTCTTATTTTAAAGATTTTCGAGCTATATTCCACTACATATACTCATTTGAATTCTTCGGCGCAAAATCGCGAATTGCTGTTGCGCGACGCGCCTACTTTTGACTTGTTTTTCAATATTTGCTTAACATTTCCAAATAAGTTTTTATTTTCTTATAAACCATTAATAAACTACTTAAAATCAATAATTTAATATCTATTTTTTCACTTATTTCAAAATAACTCATTATATTATTATAATAAAAATTGCCATCTTTTAAACTTTTTAAACCATGTACTATTTATTTTTGAAACTTTAAACTTTTAAAATTTATTATCTTTAAAATCTCAAATATTAACTTCCATTTTCCACATTTTCAATTTTTTTAACTTTAGGATTTCCACAATTTCTATCTTTTTCCAAAATGAATTTCTTTTCCAAAATTGATTTTGAAAAGAGATTTACTATTCCAAATATTCATATAGATGGTCTTATTTAACAAAGGGAATGGTTAATCATTTCAAATAAGTAAACATAACCAATTTAGCTGAGATGCCAACAAATTATCATCAATAATTCATCAATTCAACCAAAACCATCCTCTTCCATCACAAAGCTTCTTCTAACATTTTATAGCCCATCAAAACATCGTCCAAAACCATCCTCTTCCGTCACAAAGCTCACGATCATCGTCGCCACTCCAATGCTCACGACCAAGGGAATATTTCTTCATACTCCATCATTCTTCGACCTTTTAGTTGTTAAACCATGTTTAAATGATATTCTAAGGTCTTTTGCAAAGTTTGGTGGCGTTTGAAAATTATTTGATATGTTTTTAAGAAAGTTGGTAAGGAAAGAGAAGAAGCCATTAAAACTCTAAGGAAGATGAAGAAGAAAGCTTTAGAAAGAAGAGAAGAGAAAGTGTGAAGAAATAAGAGAATGGAAGATGGTATTTATAGGAAAAAATTTGGAATAAAATATTATAACTTGAAATGACAAAAATGCTCTTACTAAACTTTTAAGTAAACATACTTTTTCAACACTTACCATCATCCATCACTTCATTACTTTATTCGTTTTTACTTAATACTTAAGGAATGTATTTGGATGGAAAAGTGAATTAAATTGAATATTTGTTTTGATTTTGATGTGATTTGATTTGATGTTTACTTTTTTGACTTTTTTCCTCACTTACTTTTCTTAATTATATTATAGAAGTTTCCTAATCATAATTAGTAAAATTAAACTTTTTTAGTTATTGAAATATGTAATATATATGTTAAAACATGCTAACAAAGGTGCAACAACGTTGCGACAACTTATATTGAGCAAAACGTTGATTTTCGACAAAACGTTTTACGGTCATATTTTGATGTTTTCGTTAAACTATTTATTTATGTAAACAAAACTTGAAAATAAGTTTCTTATCGTTTTTAAATAATTAAAACAATTTTATTTTATTTATAAAACCATATTAAATAATATTAAAATCTAATTGTAAAAATATGACGTTGATTTGTTAACGTGTGATTGTCAATCATTATAAAACATGTTCATATGTTTATAAAATCATTATAAATCTAAATTGTATTATAATCATATCATTATATAACCACTAAAAAGAGTTATTTATCATTTATAACAATTATTCGAATGTATATTAATTATCGAAAACCGGCTTTTGTCACTTTTCGACGAAAATTAAAACTTCTTGACTTTGTAATCAAATTCAAATAATAAGTTTGTCATTCTTATTTATCACATAAAATATGATGATAAAGTTTGAAAATTCTATGTTTGAATATTAAAAATAAATTAAATATCTCATTTTCAAAGTGATAAAATTACTGGTCGTTACATTCTCCTCTCCTTAAAAGAATTTCGTCACCGAAATTTAACCGAACCTAAAACCCAAAAGAGTTTGCCTAAAACATTATTTCATAAACTTACACTCATAAGATGTACCCCAACCATCCATACGGAATATCTGATTCGATCTCTTATTCGAATACACAAATTTTCTTTCGAACTAGTATGGATCCCCTGATTCTCTAGTGCGGACTCTAATCAGGCTTCTTGATCAAAAACCTTTCCTTTCCTTGCATAGTTCTCAATTATGGTAGAGAACTCAAGTACCCAACCACAAATCCTCATCAATGTTCGCCGTCAAGAATCGAGTGATAAATTCTTTTTCGGATCGGTGTAAACACCTCAAAGTTCCGTAATCGAATCTTAGATTAAATTCCTGTGACGAAATGATTTACGTACAACTTGCGTATTTATTCCTATTGGTTTTTCTTTTCTTAACTATAAAAAATTCTTTTTATTCACATCCTTTATTATTTACATTCATTTTTTCCTTAGTATATTTCCGTTGTTACTAATAACACTTAGGTACCATTCCCTAAAAATTTACTCAAGTTTATAAACACCTACAAACACAACTTTGGTTTGATCAACCCTTTCGTTTCATAACTACTCAATTGATACTAAATCTATTTTTTTTAATTATCTCTTACAACATTACTTAAGTGTAGAAATAGTTCATGACTTAAATCTATATTTGTATAATACACCTTTATATATCCTAAGAGTATATTTACAAATCCAAAATTTCAAATTTAGTTTTACTTAAATCAGGGCGTTTCACAATATTAAAACTTGCTGTAATTTACTATCGTCTCAAATTCATAAGTAATAAAACTTGTTTCTTATTTAACACTATTGTTATTTTCTCAGCTTTGAAGATTCAAAATCATAGGTATTTAAATCCTCAAATTTTCAGCTTTGAAATCCTTTTTTCATTTATAGTCACATTTATAAATTATACTTATCTATTTACTCAAAATATTCACAATTTTTTTTCAATCTTTTACTAAAAGTTTTCATAAATTTCTTTGCTCCGACTTAGGTGTGATTCAGAAATTTCCGACTGTCCAAAATCATCGAAAATCCCGTTTTTATCCTATCAATTTGTGATCCAATATTATCTTTGGTTTAAACACTTCTATAAGAATGTTTCTTTATTGCTAATCATTCACATTATCTATTTAACTTAAGAAAATTAAATAGATCGAGTAACTCCAAAATGACACCAAGGAACTGGGTGCTACCAATAGTATCATATATCCCTTTGACTAGAAGGGTAATACTTAAGAGAAGAGTACCATCCGTACACATCTTCTGCCCATTTTTTGTTATTTCCGAACCACTCGAACTAGTTATCCTAAGATACTTCTTTTTGAATCCTTTGTTTGAAATAATACTATACGTATCTTTACAAGTTATTTGCTATTACTTTTGTTTATAAACAACCTGTATATAAATCCAGTACTTAAAATCATCATAACTTCCTTTTAAACTTTCAAAATTCTTTTTTAAATACCAGGATTTAAATTCTCAAAATTTATATAAAATACTCTCCTCATTTATCTTTTACAAAATTGTTTTATTTGTAAAACATGCTCATAATTTGTTTATCTAAAATTTCTTAACTTTAAACCAATATTATTACCAAACACCTTATAGTCAAATTGTGAAACTTAATTCACATGTCATTCGTATTTAAATCATTATATCAAACAATCAATCAATCAATTAATGATAATAACCGAGTATTATTAACCCATGACAACCAAATATTCAATAATAACTATATCATTTTGAAAATATCTTTTATATCCAAAATATAATCCTAGGTAAAATTATTTCATTCACTAATTTTTCTCAAAACAAAAATCATTTTATATAGCATTAACAAATACATGCTCATATACATAATACTCTCAACTCATTCTAGCATGCCACTTACCCTATCTCTATTGAGTTACTCATCCTAGGTTATTACTAACTCTATTTCTGATGAGTCTTTTACCCCTACCAAGCTCAGGTGTTCGCTCAACCTAAGCTCTGATACCGAATGTAAAGGCCTAAATTTCCGTACCTTTTGAGTCGACAATAAACTGCATATGTCCAACCCAAATTGAAAGAAAATATGGATCTTTAAAGGTAAGAAAGAAAAATAGACAAAACAGAATCTCACTCGAATGGAATAACATATATTATTGAACAATAATCTTTACAACGAAAATTTTTAAAATACATATATTAGAGACTGACCTAGATTCAGCTTGGACAGTTATAATACCTATCCTTACACTTGATGAAAACAACAACACACAATACAGCGGAAAATAAAATACTCCATACGTTGATGAAGATCTCCATCTCTCCTCAGGAAACTCCAAGCATCTTCAGCTAATCCTGAAACTACTCGGATCTGACTCGAGTATAAAAATACCCGGACCAGTCTGGCAAACCAGCATGAGAAACTCAATCTATACATGACAATGCCATAGATCAGAGATTGGTATAAAAACCTTTTGAAAAGAAAGAGTATCTCATAAGACCACGCCACACATAAACACGGACGAGATTTTACCTTATGATGACTAAAACATTTTTATCAAAACATTTGATATTATTTTTCATGACATTTCATTGAAAACATTTGCAAGTAAATTTATTAGTCTTAGCCGAAATTATTACATTGATTAAATTCCAGCATACTAGCCACAAAGTGGGTTTTACAAACAAAATGGCAGGCACTTATTAGAGAATGGATTTCCATACAAATGACCAGGTGAAGGGACTACCTTCCGGCAGTACATCTCTAAAGGAATGTATCGAGGCCCAATTGATGTTCCTCTACTAACACAAGACCGGCCTACCTCTTCCTAGATAGTACCGAATATGTTATCTCCCTGGTCGTTACCGACCTATCCGAGCGCTCGTTTACCATACACCACATTAATTTAAACTCGAATGTCATAGCGGGTAGAAATATATCCAGAAGGGGATGATCATACCCTAATGGTTTTGAACCACATAGCCTAGCCACATCTACCTTGTTTTGATCATTTATGGGTGTGAGGCTTAAGGTAACGATTACCTTTCACATAGCACAACCTCCTTCTTCTTTGAATGCCACATTGCTATTCATAATCACACAATTGATTTCTATAAACATATAACTCCCGAGCTCGTACATCTCAAGAAAGGGTGTTAAGCTAATAAAAGTTGCCTTCTCCGCCACCAAGTAAATGATATGTTTATAAAGATCAATTAATGTGATTTTAAAATGCAACTTAGACATTCGTCCATACAAGTTCATTCTGGGACTGAACGAAACCAAAGGCACTCCTCTAACCGCATCCTGTTTTGGGAATCACCCCTAGGATCAGTAGCGATTAGTCCTTGCAATTCGAAGATTTTCATAACGGAGCACTACTACTAATATATATGATATGGTAAATTTCCCCTAGGGTCTAGTGGCAAGTAGCCCTACATCATGAATATCTTCGCCTTCAATGATCTTATCTTCAACATGTTTTACTTTGGAATGAAATTGGTTCGAAGTGGTTTTCGGATAGGGATTACCCAGATCCGACCCGGTCTCTTCGAAATACAACCATTGATAAAAATGTGAATATGTGTATATAGTATTTGTTAAGCCTCTCTTCATTTTAACTTTTACTGATAAATCAAAATTCTTTTAACTTTGGAAATATTCATGTCATTTACTTTCTAATCAAATAAATTCCATTTTTTGAAAATATGTCTTAACTGGATCAAAAACAATGTTATTTACAACATCGTTTACTGTAAATCCAAAACCAGTTATATTAAGTAAAATATTAGACTAATTATACCCAGATAAATTTCCGTGTTCAACTCGTATTATTTATGGAATAACGGTGGAGAATTGCCTCTTAAATTTATGCGGATAGTACAAACTTCCCTCCTTATAACTTAATACAGAGTTTTACTAGAACATTCTTTATACTACTGAAAACCTTGTTTAACTTTTTTATTTTGGAAAAACTTAAATACGATCTTTTCATTTAGAGCATCCGGGCTTTCCCTTCGATCTGTTCCATCCCTCGCCGAGAAAGAGAAAATAGAGGCCATGTAAGTTCAGGGCACTGGTTGTTTCATTCCTAACCTTTGTTACAATCCTTGTTTTATCTTTTCAGATCTTACAGGTAGGACAAATGTA
The DNA here is from genome assembly GCA_030737815.1 of Allium fistulosum. Taxonomy (NCBI): domain Eukaryota; kingdom Viridiplantae; phylum Streptophyta; class Magnoliopsida; order Asparagales; family Amaryllidaceae; genus Allium; species Allium fistulosum. The sequence continues at coordinate 1,294,271,457 of CM060902.1, forward strand.
CTTGTTGTTTCTGCATACTCAGTTTGTTATTACATTCAATACTTTTAAGGAAAGATTTATTATTTAAGCATTATAAACAATTTTTCTTAACCATTTATTTAAACTCTTATCAAACTTCCAAATCATCTTTAAAATACTGAATTATTTATTTAAAGACATTTATAAAAGGTTCAAGAAAGAATAGTTAAGTTTAAATCTTCATTTCTAAAGTTATTAAAACTGCTGTAGAAAAGTGCTTTTAAAAGCTTACTAGATTAAAACAACTTTTCTATAATTCGGAAATCCTTATTTATAACTCAAATCTCTTTTAAAACATTTTAACATATTTATCAAATTTATTTCATATTTTTAAACATTTAAAGTATTCATTTTAAAGAATTTTATACTTTGGTCACTTAAGTGCAAAAGCGTGATTTATCTGAAAACTTGATTTGGATATATTTTAAAATCAACAAGATGAAATCTTATTTTTTTTCTTTTCCATTTGAAAACTATGGTTATAAGGATCCGGAAAATTCTTATTACAAAGATTTTTGAGCTATATTTCACTTCATATACTCATTTGAATTCTTCGGCGCAAAATCGCGAATTGCCGTTGCGCGACGCGCCTACTTTTGACTTGTTTTCAATATTTGTTGTAACACTTCCAAATAAGTTTTTATTTGCTTATAAAACATTAATAAACTATTTACAATCAATAATTTATTATTTTGATTATTTAATATCTATTTTTCACTTATTTCAGAATAACTCATTGTATTATTATAATAAAAATTGCCATATTTTAAATTTTTTAAACCACGTACTATTTATTTTTGAAACTTTAAACCTTTGAAATTTATTATCTTCAAAATCTAAAATATTAACTTCCGTTTTCAAAATTTTCAACTATTTTTTTTTTAACTTTTGGATTTCCAAATTAATTTCTATCTTTTTTCAAAATGAATTTCTTTCCCAAAATTGATTTTAAAAAGAGACTTACTATTCCAAATATACCATATAAATGATCTTATTTAACAAAGGGAATGGTTAATCATTTCAAATAAGTAAACATAACCAATTTAGCTAAGATGTCAATAAATTATCACCAACAATTCATCCATTCAATCAAACTCATCCATATAACATCCAAACATTCATATTAATAACTAAATGGTGCTAATTATCATAACATCATAAGGGTATAAACATGATCATCATAGCATAACAATAAATATGATTTTAAAAGAGATAAAAGTTCACTCACTATTAACCAAATCATTTTACTTCCTACCAACATTCATTATAACTATACTTCTTCTAACATTTTATAGTCCATCAAAACATCGTCCAAAACCATCCTCTTCCTTCACAAAGCTCACGACCATCGTCACCACTCCAATGCTCACGACCAAGGGGATATTTCTTCGTACTCCATCATTCTTTGACCTTTTAGGTGCTAATCCATGTTTAAATGATATTCTAAATTCTTTTGCGAAGTTTGGTGGAGTTTGGAATTGATTTGATATGTTTTAAAGAAAGTTAGTAAGGGAAGAGAAAGAGAAGAAGCCATTAAAAATCTAAGGAAGAAGAAGAAGAAGAAAGCTTTAGAAAAGAGAGAAGAGAAGGTGTGAAGAAATAAGAGAATAGAAGATGGTATTTATAGAATAAGTTTTGAAATAAAATATTATAACTTGAAATGACAAAAATGCCTTTACTTAACCTTTAAGTAAACATACTTTTTCAACACTTACCATCATCCATCACTTTATTACTTTATTCGTTTTTACTTGATACTTAACGAATGTATTTGGATGGAAAAGTGGATTAAATTGAAGATTTGTTTTGATTTTGATGTGATTTGATTTGATGTTTACTTTTTTGACTTTTTTCCTCACTTACTTTTCTTAATTATATTCTAGAAGTTTCATAATCATAATTAGTAAAATTAAACTTGTTTAGTTATTAAAATATGTACTATATATGTTAAAACATGATAACAAAGGTTCAACAACGTTGCGACAACTTATATTGAACAAAACATTGATTTTCGACAAAACGTTTTACGGTCATATTTTGACGTTTTTGTTAAACTATTTATTTATGTTAACAAAACTTGAAAATAAGTTTTTTATCATTTTTTAATAATTAAACTAATTTTATTTTAGTTATAAAACCATATTAAATAATATTAAAATCTAATTGTAAAAATAAGACGTTGATTTGTCAACGTGCGACAAAATTTGTCAATCATTATAAAACAAGTTCATGTGTTTATAAAATAATTATAAATCAAATTTATTATTATTATCATATCATTATATAACTACTAAAAAGAGTTATTTACCATTTATAACTATTATTCGAATGTATATTAAATTTTATCGAAAATCGGCTTTTGTCACTTTTCGACGAAAATTCAAACTTCTTGACTTTGTAATCAAATTCAAAAAATAAGTTTATAATTCTTATTTGTCACATAAAACATAATGATTAAGTTTGAAAATTCTATATTTGAAAATTTAAAATAAATTAAATATCTCAATTTCAAAGTGTAAAATTACTGGTCGTTACATTCTCCTCACCTTAAAAAAATTTCGTCATCGAAATTAAACCGAACCTAAAACCAAAAGAGTTTGCCTATAACATTATTTCTTAAATTTACACTCATAAGATGTACCTAAATCATTCGTATAGAATATCTGATTCGATCTCCTATATGAATACACAAATTTTCTTTCGAACTAGTATTGATCCCCCGATTCTCTAGTGCGGACTCTAATCAGGTTTCTTGATCAGAAATATTTGCTTTTCTTGCATAGTTCTCAATTATGATGGAAAACTCAAGTACCCAACCACAAGTCCTCATCAATGTTCGCCGTCAAGAATCGAGTGATAGATCTTTTTTCAGATAGGTGTAAACACTTCAAAGTTCCATACTCGAATTTTAGATTAAATTCCTGTGACGAAATGATTTACGTACAACTTACGTATTTATTCCTATTGGTTTTTCTTTTATTAACTATAACAAATTCTTTTTATTCACATCCTTTATTATTTACATTCATTTTTTCCTTAGTATATTTCCTTTGTTACTAATAATACGTGGGTACCATTCCCTAAAATTTTTAGTTAAAGTTTATAAACACCTACAAACACAGGTTTGGTTTGATCAACCCTTTGCATTTCTTAACTACTCAATTGATACTAAATCTATTTTTTTAATTATCTTTTACAACATTACTTAAGTGTATAAATAGTTCAGGACTTAAATCTATATTTGTATAATACACCTTTATATCCTAAGAGTATATTTATAGATCCAAAATTTCAAATTTGGTTTTACTTAAATCATGGCGTTTCACAATATTAAAACTTGCTGTAATTTACTATCATCTCAAATTCATAAGTTATAAAACTTATTTCTTATTTAACACTATTATTATTTTCTCAGCTTTGAATAACAAATTTCAAAATCACCGGTATTTAAATCCTCAAATTTTCAGCTTTAAAATCACTTTTTCATTTATAATCATATTTATAAATTATACTTATCTATTTACTCAAAATATTTCACAATTTTTTTTATCTTTTACTAAAAGTTTTCATAAATTTCTTAGCTCCAAGTTAGGTGTGATTCAAAAAAATTCGACTGTCCAAAATCGTCGGAAATACCATTTTATCCTATCAATTTGTTATCCAAAATTATCTTTGGCTTAAACACTTTTATAAGAATGTATCTTTATTACTAATCAATTTATTAATTAATGATTAACATTATCTTTTTAACTTAAGAAAATTATATTGATCGAGTAACTTCAAAATGACACCAAGGAACTGGGTGCTACCAATAGTATCATATATCCCCTTAACTAGAAGGGTAATACTAAAGAAAAGTGTTTACCATCCAAACACATCTCCTGCCCATTTTTAGTCATTTCCATACCACTCGAACTAGTTGCTAGTTCTTGAGATGATAGTTTTGATGACAAAAACCTTAGGACTTGTTATAAAATATAAATACTAATATTCATATCTAGATATATATGTATATGTAGGGTATATATATGCAGGTACTGAGAATGAAGATTGTACATTATAGAAATTCAAGACTGACAAATTCAAGATTGAAAAAATCAAGACTGAACACTCATGAGTATCAAGAGTTCAAGATATAAAAATAAGTAATAGAGTCTGGATTTATGTTAAAACTTCATAATAGCACTAAAATCTTTATTTGGATTTTAATTGTGGAATAAAATCCACCTTCTCGCTTTAATAGTGGGATGTACCCATGACCTCTTTAGTGGGATGGAACCCACGATCTTCTCTAGTGGAATGGAATCCACGAAACTTTCAAAGTGATTTATTTTTTCAAAACTATCTTTTTAAAGTCATCTCTATCAATTTAAGTATTTTAGCCTTAATTCAAAAACTATTTTTAGTCATATTAATTTCAAAATCATCTCTTGTTTTTTAAACTATCTCTTGATTTTAATATTTTAGCTTTAAAATATTTTAAAGAAATCTATACTTAGTTTTTAATAATATTTTATATTATAGATTATATATTTTTAGATTACTTTCTAAAACTCTTTTATAAGTTTAAACTATATCAAAATGGTTTACAAAGTTTAGAAATTGTTTTGACAAGTTTTAGAATAGAAATCATTTTAAATCAAAATTTATTTTCAAAAATAACATAGGCATGTCGACATCCCTCATCCCCCCATGTCGACATGGTAGCCGTAGAATTCAAATTTTAAATTTTCAAAAGAAGCGTCTATTTGTCATAACCTTTCATGAATGGACATGACCGTTGTTCTCCTATAAATACCAGTTGTTTTCAATGAATTTTAAGTTAGTTTTTCTTCATTTTCTTCACTCCTTCTTCTCCACTCAAATATTCTCTTATATTTCAAATGCTTTAACAAAAGTCTACAGAAATCCTAAGTGAATCAAACTCAATCGTCTCTTGTTTGATTCTCTGCCACTCTCTCTCAAAGATCTCGGTGCTATTCAGAGTTATAGGATCATTTGTAATCAAAGATCAAAAGATCGAAGTGTATCGAGTCTCTCTATCAAAATGTGATTGGAAACACTGTGATTGTGGCTCGTAAATTAATTGGGTATGATTGTAGCCCGTAAATCAATTGGGTGATCTTGTAGCCTGGTTAAATCAAGAGAGTTTGCCTTGGACTCGGAGACAGGAGGGTGTATCTTGTGGCCTTGAAATCGAGGGTGTAATATCGACATTATATTTGAAAAGAAATCTGCATAAGAAATTATGTGGGACTGGAAGTAGGGTAACTCCGAACCAGTACAAAATTCTGGTGTGTTCGTTACTTTACTGCTTTTATTTACTATTTGCATCTATGTATGGTTCTGTGATTGTTTCTGTGTTTGTGTTTAATTTGAAAAGATTTCAAAAAGATTCATAAAATTAATTAAACACTATTCCCCTCCCCTCTAGTGTTAATCCAGCCTTAAGATCCGTAATTCGCATTTTCTACATTTGGTATCAGAGCATTGGTTTTCAAAGTTATCATAATCTGAATTTTGAAAAAAATTTAAAATGGCAATTTTTGAAGATTCTGTTAACACCAGTTCAAAACTACCCAAATCATCATTATCTCATAAGTTTGCATATTGTTATTATAGAAAATCAAGTTATCCACTGAATTGGTGTGTTGTGCAGGAACAGATGTGTTATATGGCTTTTGAAGAATCAACACTCAATGGACAAATGGTGCAACTCAAGAAAAACAAATGGATACTTGATAGTGGATGTTCAAGACACATGACTGGTAATCCGAAGATACCGAATGACATAATTTATGAAGATGGAGGAATGGTCAACTTTGGAAACAATTCAAAAGGATATGTGATTCGCATCGGTAATGTCAGTAACTCTAAAACTCCTACTATTTCTGATGTTCTGTTAGTTAGTTAGGAATCTAAAACACAACTTACTTAGCATAAGTCAACTATGTGACAACGGATACAAAGTTAAATTTAAAAAGGATAAGTGTCACATCGAAGATAATAAATCAAATATTATCTTTGAAGGAATTAGGAAGAAAAATATTTATATTCTCCGTATGAAAATCTCAAATGATAATCTATGTCTTTTGGCTAATACAAGTGACCCTTAGATTTGGCGTAAAAGATTTGGGCATTTGAATTTCAGACTCTTATCTAGACTTTCAAAACTTGATCTAGTAAGAAGTCTCCCTAAAATGGATTTTAAAGTAGATAGTATATGTGATGCTTGTAAATTAGAAAAACTTAGAAAGAGTTCATTCAAATTGAAAGATATGATTTCAACTTCAAAACCTCTTGAGTTACTTTATTTAGATCTGTTTGGTCCATCTCAATTCAGTCAATAAATAACAGTAAATATATTTTTTTAATTGTAGATGATTATTCTAGATTTACATGGACAATTTTTATGAAACATAAAAGTGATGCTATTGATTTATTTAAAACTTTTGCAAAAAGAATTCAAAATCAACTTTCTTTAAAAATCAAAACTATTCGTAGTGATCATGGTGGAGAATTTGAAAATGAAAATTTTGAGAATTTCTATAATAAAAAAGGAATAACTCATAATTTTTCCTTTCCAAGAACTCCACAACAAAACAGAGTGGTAGAGCGTAAAAATAGGACAATTCAAGAGTGTGCAAGAACTATGCTTTCAAATAGTAAATTACTAAGACATTTTTGGGCTGAAGCGGTCCCTACAGCTTGTTACATTTTGAATAGGATTTTAATTAAACCTCTAACCAATAAAACGCCATATGAACTTCTTTTTAATAAGAAACCAATGGTATCTTATTTTAAAGTTTTTGGAAGTAAATGCTTTATTCTAAATACAAAGGACAATTTGGATAAATTTGATCCTAAATCTGACAATGGAATATTTATCATATATTCTAATAGAAGTAAAACATACAAAGTTTTTAATTTAAAAATTAACACCATTTAAGAAATAATGCATATATCTTTTGATGAAAATTTTAAAGATTTTGTTCAAATAAATGGTGAAGATGATTTTGTTACTTTAAATAATGAATCAAATGAAACAAATTGTGAAACTATTCATCATAATAAAAGGATCAGGCTTTTAAAAGATCATCCTATAGAAAATATACTAGGAAATATTGAATCTGTTGTTAGAACTAGAAATCAACTAAACAAGATGAGTAATGTAGCTTTTATATCAACTATTGAACCCAAAAATCCAAAGGAGCATCATCTTATGATTCATGGATTCTTGCTATGAAAGAAGAACTGAATCAATTCACCAGAAATGATGTTTGGGAACTTGTTCCTAGACCTGAGGATAATACTATAATAGAAACTAAATGGATTTATAAAAATAAAATGAATGAACTAGGTGAGGTCGTTAAAAATAAAGATTGGTTAGTCGCGCAAGGTTATTGTCAAGAAGAAGGAATAAACTATGATGAAACCTTTACACCTGTAGCAAGATTAGAATTCTACTTGCTTTTGCAAATCACGCCAATTTTAAATTATTTCAAATGGATGTCAAAAGTGCCTTTTTAAATGGTTTTGTTAAAGAGGATGTTTATGTTGAACAACCACTACACCAAATACTAAGATTTGCAACTAACCATCCGCGCATTTGGCAACAGTTATTAACCGTTTCCATTTAGAAACGGTTAATCACCGTCTTGGTTCAGTTAGCAACGGTTTTTTATCGTTGCTAATTGGGAACGGTTATTAACCGTAGCTTCTTTGGAGACAAATAATGGCGGTGAATTTCATCCTTTCGCGCCATAATTTTTGGCGCGCTTCGTTCCAACTAGCAACGGTTTTCAACCGTGGCTAATTAGCAACGGTTTGTAACCGTCGTAAATGTTGTGGCATATAATGGCGCTAATTTTGTACCAAATATTCGCTGGGAGCCAAAAAGAATTGGCCCGTCACTTTTCCTTCCCTCCTTTCCTTTGATATTCGTTTCGTCCTCTTTCAACGAAAAGAAAACCTAAATAAATAAAAAACCCCAATTCCACCAATTCGATTTGCTTCAACCCGCTCATCTTTCCATCTAATCATGAAATCATCTTCCATCCAACCGCGAACCCATCTTTCCACCTAATCGTGTCCAGCTGCGAACTCATCTTCCTTCCAGCCGCACCAGTTCTTCCTTCATTCAACGCCAATCAGTGGCCCTCTTAGATCTGTGTTCGGAGAAGTATTACAACATGAATTTATCGAATACCTACTCCAAGTTGGGTACTCATTTTTAATTATTTGATTTCTATTTTAAATTTGATTTTGTTTCATACTTGTATTATAAAATCTAATTTGAAATCTTAATTATCTCAGATCTGTGTATCTTTGATATTTGGTTCCTCGAGTTTCATTGGCATAATCGAAGAGAGCGCATAATTGCCTGGTAAGCTTTGTTTTGTAATAATACTTGTTGTCAATTGAAATGGAAACTCTGTGTACATGTATTTGTGGTGCATTGTTATATCACAGTACTTATGTGTAGAATTAAAAGAACCTTTAACTTCATACGTTGCTCGGCTAAGTCTTGAAGAACCTGGTTCAAATTTAACGTGAATATCTTCATGGTGATAAGATAAGCTTTTAACTATGTACCAAGGATTTTCTGATTCTTCTCGGCCAAAAATTTGCCACCTTTTGCTTGTTCCATGTCGCTGAAAAGAGATTTAGGACGAATGTTACAGTCACCTTGAAAATTGACTTATCACAACTTAGTTAAAAGATTGTCAAATGCAATGATAACAAATTAATCTGTAATCCACACATGATTAATAGAAATCAGTAAATTATTTGTAAAACAGGCATGTGTGTTTCTACTCAGTGCTTTATATGTATTATCGACGACTGGCTGTCTGTACACGGTGAATCCATTCGTTTCTATGGTTGAATAATAGGAAAAGATTACATGCTTATATTTGTAGTTTAGAATAATAAAGAAAGGGATGCAACACAAGTTAAGGAACAGTTTATTCCCTATAATGCTTGCTTATGGGTTTGTTTAGTGTTACCATATAAGCTGTCATTTGAGTTCCATCATTATCTTCATCTTTTAGGATTGATGTTTCATTAAGTTTTTGGGGATTGATTATAGTCAATATCTACTACTCTTTAACAGTTTTCCAAAGTAGAGATGCACCTTCTAATCTGAACCATCAGAATACATATTTGATGTTTTAAGTGTACAGTGTTAGAGAACCAAGAAACAATTGGTTATGTAAAGGATGATCTTTTTACATTTATATATGATTTGTTTTACAAATTGTACAATGTGAGATAATCTAACACGTCCCCGTACGTGTGGTGTATCATCAGCCAAACATTGCAACATGGAAGAGAAGTAGTGTTGTAGTGTGCATTCTCATATTTACTAAAGCCTAAATGTTGTACTGTACTGCATGCTAGTTAGACATAGCTGCTTATAGTGACTGCTAGGGTATAAGTTGATGCAATGAATTTTGTTTTACTAAATATGAGACCATATTTAGTAAGTGGATAAAATTGTTGTTAATGGCGCAAGCCAAGTATCAGGAGAGGGGTAATGCATAGACATTACTCTGGTGCTAGAAAATGGCGTCGTTGTAATGGCAAATTTTTTGGAAACAGTTTGATGCTAATGTTAAATTTCAAGTGAAATCAGAAGAATATACATCTGTTTAGTTAATATCGAGTTGAACTTGGTGGAAAGCCATAAGATATTGTTACCCATGATTTCTTATTAGCTCTTGTTATTTTCTTTCAGTATGTCTTTTAGTATAGACAAACAATGGATGAATCAATCTAATCGAAGAAATACAGAATATGTGGAAGGTGTGAGAAATTTCGTTAAATTTGTTGCTGAAAACGGTGGCAATAAGGAAAAGTATTCGTGCCCTTACACGCGGTGCAAAAATGAAGATACATTCAAATTAAATGACATTCATTTTCATTTGCTTAGATATGGTATTGTTCAATCATATACCGTGTGGTGTTTTCACGGGGAAAGAATACCGGAGAAGCCAAAACAGCAACCGGTTAGTCATGCCACAAATACTAATGAGTTCGAACATATTAGGATGGAGGATTTGATCAATGATGCAGATAGATTCCATCATTTTCAACCTACAAGTCAGTTGCATGATAATGCTAATATTGGTGAGCAGTTTACGGATAAATCATTTTTTGATAGTGCAACTGCAACAGAGCCATTGTATCCTTCTTGTCCAAAAGAGATTACAAAGTTGTATGCCATTGTGAAACTGAATAGCTTGAAGACCCAATACGGCTTTTCAGACAATGGTGTGACTGCACTACTCGAATTCATGAAGGAGTTACTCCCCGAAGGTAACACGCTACCGTCAAAGTACCCCGACGTGAAGAAGATCATTAAGCAAGTTGGGATGAATTACATAACTTATGATGCATGCATTAATGACTGCATCTTGTACTGGAAAGATAATGCGAACAAAGTTTCATGTACAAATTGCAACGCACCAAGATATAAGACATCATTCGACGAAGAGAGAAAAGCTACCACAGTACCTCAAAAGACCTTAAGACATTTTCCTTTAATTTCTAGATTGAGAAGACTGTATACTGTACCATGGATAGCAGAAGCGATGACCGGGCATGGTCTTGCCAAGTCCGATACAACCGTAATGCGTCATCCGCGTGATACTTCTCAATGGAAAACTACAGATTCTTTTGATTCTTCGTTTGTTGCTGAACCACGAAATATCACGCTTGGAATAGCAAGAGATGGTTTCTGTCCGAATGCTTCTTTAACTAATCCTTACAGCTGTTGGCCAGTAATTGTAGTACCATATAACCTTCCTCCGTCTTTGTGCATGAAAAGAGAGTTCTCAATGTTAACACTGTTGATTTCTGGGCCAAAACAACCGGGGAAGGATATTGATGTTTATTTAGAACCTTTGATAGACGAGTTAAAGCAGTTATGGGAAGGAGTCGTTACATTTGATTCATTTAAGAAATCTGAGTTCATAATGAGAGCTAGAGTGTTGTGGGCAATCCATGATCATCCCGCTCTTGGGACTTTATCGAGATGTACAACTCACGGCTACTTTGCATGTCCTATTTGTGGAGAAGAAACTACATCTGTTTATCTCCCTAAAAGTAAGAAGATTTGTTACATGGGACATCGTAGATTTCTTCCGTCCGGAAGTTTCCATACGATAAGACAAATTTCAACAACGAGCAAGAACTTAAGCGTCCTCCAAAACCACTGACTGGTTATCAAGTTGAAAAAAAGGTAGCGAATATAAAAATGAAAGTTGGTAAAAACATACCGGAAATTGGTCGAAAATGGAAAAAGACAATCGATGAAGAAGTTCCTGCATGGTATAGGAGGTCGAAGTTCTTTGATTTGCCATATTGGAAAACAAATTTGACCCGACATAATATTGATGTTATGCATACGGAGATGAATGTCACGAAACATTTGATCAACACAATTATGAACCATAAAGACATGTCAAAAGATGGGATCAATGCACGGAAGGATTTGAAAATCATAGGTATAAAACAAAAGTTGTGGGTGATAGAAGATCCTGAAACAAGTAAAGTAACCATACCAAATGCGACTTTCACTTTGAGCAAAGAAGAAAAGATACGGTTTTGCACCGTTTTGAAAAATTTGAAAGTGCCGAGCAAATTCTCTTCGAACTTCCATAACAATGTGAGCATCAACCCTCCTGAACTAAAAAATATGAAGTCACATGATTACCACGTCATAATGCAACATTTACTTCCGGTATTGCTTCAGCATTGTTTTCCGCAACGTAAGGATCTACGGAATGCTATTCACCGCATTAGTCTCTTTTATAACATTTTGTGCTCAAAGGTGATCAACAGGGAACATCTTCTAAAAGCAAAGGCTAGTTTGGTAGAAGCAATGTGTGTTATTGAAAAACATTTTTCGCCTGCATTTTTTGATATCAGTATTCACCTTATGGTTCATTTAGCTAATGAAGCATTGATTTCTGGTCCTGTTAGATATAGGTGGATGTACCCATTTGAACGGTAAATTACTAATTTTAGTTATGTACATAATTATTCAATTTAAATAGCTATTGATGTCTACATTTTACAATTATTCATCTTCATAGGTTGATGAAAACATATAAAGGATATGTGCGCAACAAAAGATATATTGAAGGGTGTATTGCAGAAGGATATATTGTACAAGAAGCTAGTCTTTACTGCATGGAGTATATACCAAAAGGAGGTGCTGGCACTCATAAACATACACGTGAAGCGTTTTTAGACGAGGATGATGAGTTTGCTGATGAAATAGCACTAGATAATGGTAAAGATATAACATTAACTCAAGTGCAATTTCAACAAGTGCGTAAATGGGTCCTTGGTAAGTACGACGGATTGGATGAATGGAAGAAGTAAATTCATGAATTTGTTTTGAATTCTTATTATTGTAAATCAATTCATATATATAGTATTTATTGTGTGTTTTTCGTAGGAGGTATAACTCCTATGTTCAAAGCACCAAATCTCAAACTCGAGGCGGGGGTACATCTGGGGAAGCTATTAAAAATTTCACTTTTTGGTTACGTGAGGAGTTATATGTATTAAATATTTAACGTATTTTCAAGTTGACCATACACCTCCTTGACAATGTTTTTTTACTTATTGTGTTTGTTGTAGTTGTTGAAGACCGTCGATGTTGACTCAACTCTTTGGCGGTTAGTTAACGGGCCGAAGTTTGATGCCCGTAGTTATATGAAGTACCAAGTGAATGGGTTTTTATTTTCTCTGAAGAGTTATGAAGAGCGAAAGCTAACACAGGATAGTGGTGTATGCATGAGAGCAATTACACAATTTAGAGCGAGTGGGAAGGATAAAAATTTTAAGGAAGCAGAAACAACTTATTACGGAGTCATTCAACAGATAATTGAGTTGGATTACATTGACTTCAAACAAACAGTTTTTTATTGTGATTGGGTAAAGGTCGAAGATAAGATCAATGGTTGTAAAATAGATTCTGTTTCAAGCTTGATCACAGTTAACTTGGGAAAATTGAAGAATAAAGATAGCGTGAATGATGAGCCATTTATTCTTGCATCGGAAGCGAGTCAAGTGTTCTACTCAAAAGATTTAAAAAATAACGGATGGTTTGTGGTTTGGCATACACCAAAACGGTTGACCATAAATGTGGATGACACTGAGTTTCCCACCGTTTATCAATCATCTTTTGAAGACAATGAAAAATTAGAAGATCTTATCAAATGCATATGTTAACTTTGTATTTCAGAGCAGTTATTGTACCTTAACAAAATATTTATTTAACATGGTGTAAAATGTAAAATGGTGTGTTATATGATAGTAATAGATGCATTATATTTTTTATTAGTGCCATTATAATATCCTGATGGATCCATAAGGATGGATATATTGCAAGAGTTCATTTTGTGTTTGTAGTTGTAGGTACTTACATATGATCACATACATACACACATGTACACATACATACATATGATCAGCTTGACTATTCTTTCTTTCTTTGTGTTTGTAGGTAGACAGGCAGTTCAAGATATTGTATTTGCACCCTTTAGTTCAGCAGTGCTAAGGTAATATATTTTTGTATTTGCATCCTTTATTTCAGTCAGTATTTTAGATATTGTTTTGAATCCGCTTATGTTTAAAATTCTGGTGATGCAGGAAGACTTTATCACTGCCGCATAAAAGTGAATGTTCCCCTTCCCGCCCATCCATGTGATGCCCGATTGCTGTTAGCCAAATTATTGCATGGATTCCCCTCCATAACAAGATCAAACGCATTATATGACTTAATAAAATTGCTCCAATCAATTACTGGTAAGCTGCTGTACATCTGATATAGTAAACAACATCCCCTTCTGATTTGTCTGATCCCACCAGTTTCTCATCACATTACGATTATTGTCAGTCGGACTGACAAAAATCGTAATGTGGTGAGAAGTTGGTGGGATCAGACAAATCAGAAGGGGACGTTGGTTCATATATCAGATGTACAGCAGCAATAAGGGGACGTTATGGAGGGGACTCCGTGCAATAATTTGGCCGATAGCAATCGGGCATCACAGGGATGGGCTGGAAGGGGAAGAAATGTACGTCATAATGTTGTTGGGATTATTTTAGGATTTTAGACTTTGCAGGACATAATGTCACAAGATGCCACACCACCGTCAAATGATACAACTTCACAATCATCCACTTTAAAACGGGAGAAAATTGATATAGACAACTACGGTTCTCCAGTCGGAAAAAATGGTTCAAAGGTCGCTACGAAGATTGGTAAACTAGTAAGAAATCATGTGCCAATCTCTTATCCAAGTTGGAAAAAAGTTCCGCCAAATTACAAGGAAGACGTGTGGAGTCAATTGGAGGTAAGTTCTCCAATCTCATAACCATTTTTATGTACTGTTTCTGTTTGTAAAATATAGTCGTCTGACTGTAATATGCACCCTTTTTATGTACTATTTCTGTTTCTGTACTGTTTCTGTTTCTGATTGTAAAATAGGCCTGAATGAGCGAGGGTTCATATGAGACCATATTTATGTACTGTTTCTGTTTCAAGGTATATTCTTTTATGATATTTATAGGATATTTAGATTGATCACTTTATTCATAGAGACTGACGAAACTATATACGTTGAAATGTAAAAATCCATATACTTTGAAATGTAAACTGTGTACATGAACTTAGATGGTTTAAATTCATTTATAATGCTTTCAATACATAAATAAAAAATGGTTTACATGCATTTTTTGTTATGCAGAAATATTAAGAGCTCTATCCTCTATCAAAGGACCTTATTATGAAAAAAATGTCCGAGGCTTTTAGGAGACACAAGAATGATTTGCGCAAGAATCATTATGACCATTTCATCATTGACGAAGAAAGAATGAGAAATTGTCCACCGAAAATTGCTCAAGATGATTGGGATGAGTTCATAAGAAACGAATCAAAACCCGAGGCGAAAGAAAAAAGGAAGCGAGGCAAACAAAATAGATCAATGCTCGAATATGGTCATCATTCGGGACGTAAGAGTCACGCTATGATTACTCAAGAAATGGTATGTGTCATTGAATTGGTGCATCACATTGCATATACCATTAGTTCCAAATATAATTTTAGGTCATTGTATGCAGGTCGATTCAAGTAGTCCGGGAACAGAAGTATCACGTCTTCAAGTATGGGAGAAAACGCATAAGAAAAAAGATGGCAGCACGTCAAATGCGACATCTTCCTACTTTGTAAGTTAAACACATAATAACGCCTCTAAATTAAATTTTCATTATTCATATATATGTATTTACTTTTTAGGACAAAATTGAAAAAGAAAAGGAAACGACGAGTGGTGGTGATGAAGCCGTCTTTATATCAGTGTTTGGTAAAGATGTAAAGGGCGGGAGCCGAAGTATTGGGACCAATATAGCTCCTAGCCAAGTTAAGAGTGCTGCCATTCCATGCAAACGGCTCAAACAGGCCCAAGGAGTATATGAGCAGCGACTGCAAAATGTGGAGCAAAAATTGATGAAGCTGGACAATATGGATGATAAACTGGAGCGTCTTCTCAGCATAGCCCAAGATAATCGTCAAGTAGGCAGTGAAATCGCATCTTCTCAGTTTGCCACTCCGAACAATCAGTTAATCGACCAAAGATGTGAAATCCTGAACTTCGAGGACGAAGTAATTGCAACGGGTACTATTTTAATCGACCAATCAGTCTTTTTGTGCTTCAACCGAGTTTATTGCTCTCTGTTATTGTGCATATAAACAAATTAATGAGTATTAGTGCATGTGTATTTATAGATTCCAAATTATCTTTTGTTATAGAAAAAGAGGTTAGGCAACAAAGGTTCACGTTTGACATGTACGTCATAATTAGGTTCACAAGAGGTATATATGACATTTTCAAATCCAAATTAACATAATCATAAGATATAAGAGAATATTTAGCAATATTTATAATGCTATAACCATAGGATAGAGAAAATTAAGCAGTTTTAAGTAGTTTTAGCAAATCAATAACAATGATCACATGGATTAGTTCTGGTGGGCACAACCTTCACTAAATTCTTGCTTGGCTGAAAGTACAGTGTTATTTAAAAAAAGGTTGTGTTTATGATTAGATTTGAGAAACAGTGAGAGATAGCAAGAAATGATGAAGAATCACGTAAAAGTTCAAAATGCTATTGCAGAGCTAGAGTTTGAGACAGCGAATGAATGACAGAGATGAGAAGGAATTCATTGTCAATAGCGATCTAGTTTGTATACTTATACTCATCGTAGTCTTTATCTTATATCTGTTTTGGTTTCAATTTTCATTGACACTCACAATAGCCATTATGTCCAAAAATAAATCAGTAAACTCCAAAACAAAAAAAGGATATAGAAAGATCATAAAAGTTTGCACCTTCCATTCCAATCTTGCATGATTTTAAAGATCGAATATCGCATACACAATGGGTCTAGGACTTGTGTAACTCTGCACAATGGTCTTAAATGTTTGGGAGCTTGTTAGTTCTGTAAATGTGATTCCATATATTCACTCCAGAAATGCTTATATAACAGGTACTATATGCCGAGATTCCACAACATTAGTAATTCATGGAAAACCAGCACCACCCACATATGAAAAAGTGTTGTTGGACAAAATTTTATTGCCGGATGAGCTAACCGCCAAAATATGTCGACAATTTACCGAGACCTTTGGGGATGTTGGAGCCGGAGGTTATGTGAGCCATCAAAAGGGTATGATACGATATCTTTAGTCGTAGGTATTGATATTTCTGACTTGTTCTTTGCATATATTGCTGATTTTCTTTTGTTTGCTGTATATGAAATTTGCATATGCAAATGCATGTGTATTTTGTCCTGGTCTGTCTTGCGCAGGAATTGGATAGAATACTGTATGCACCACAGCATGAGCCAAAGAAATATCAGCTTCGGCTAACCTGCTCAGCATCCTTTTAATGTGTTTATTATATGTAGACTTCACTGCTTGCAAAACAATGTAGTGTAATTAATGAAATCTTTGTAGTGTAGTGTAATAAACAATGCAGTGTAATAAGTATGATATTCCGGCACGGTAGCATTCTGTTTGCAAAACAATAGTGTAATTATAAGTTTGATAATTTTATATGTATGGTATATGTGCGATATGTTTATAGTGCTTGTGTACCAATATTTTTATATTCTGGCATATTTTGATATATATTGATATTCTGGTATATATACTGAGATATGCGTGTAACGCAGTAGCGAGTTACAGATGTGATTTTGTAGGAGCAGGAGCAAACACTATGTGCAACGGGTGTTAACCGTTGCTTTATGTGTGACTTTGGGCATAAAGCAACGGTTTTATACCCGTTGCCTTTTGTACATTAAGCAACGGTTTATACCCGTTGCCTATTGTCCATAAAGCAACGGTTTATACCCGTTGCCTTTGGCCCAATTTGCAACGGTTTATACCCGTTGCCTTTGGCCCAATTTGCAACGATTAATACCCGTTGTCTTTGGCCCAGTTTGCAACGGTTTATACCCGTTGCCTTTGTCCCAATTTGCAACGGTTTATACCCGTTGCCTTTTGGACATAAAGCAATGGTTTTCTCCCGTCGCTAAATTCAACCACTCCTGTGTTGAAGACGGTTTTTACCCGTTGCTTTTGGACTTAACAACGGTTTTTACCCGTTGTTATTAGCTTATAATGGTGTAGTGAACCTCCACTTTTTGAAGAAGAAAAGTTTCCAAATCATGTTTACAAATTAAAGAAAGCTTTATATGGTGTGAAACAAGCTCCTAGAACCTGCTATGACAGACTAAGATCTTACCTATTACAATCAAATTTTGAAATTGGTAAAGTAGATAATACTCTTTTTATTAAAAGAAACAAAAATGATATCCAATTAGTACAGATTTATGTAGATGATATAATTTTTGGATCAACAAACAATGAAATGAATAAAG
The DNA here is from genome assembly GCA_030737815.1 of Allium fistulosum. Lineage (NCBI taxonomy): Eukaryota > Viridiplantae > Streptophyta > Magnoliopsida > Asparagales > Amaryllidaceae > Allium > Allium fistulosum. The sequence continues at coordinate 1,294,289,437 of CM060902.1, forward strand.
AGTTTTCTGAAATAATGACAAAAGAGTTTGAGATGAGTCATATGGGTGAACTTACTTTCTTTTTAGGGTTGCAAATAAAACAATTAGATAGTGGTATTTTCATTAGTCAAGAAAAGTATGCTAGGGATCTAGTTAGTAAGTTTGGTATGACCACTGCGAGTGGAAAACCCACTCCTATGGCAACCAATAAAGCCTTAAATAAAGAAGGCATGTCAAAAAATGTTGATAAAAAACTATACAGAAGAATGATTGGATCGCTACTCTATATAACTGTGAGTAGGCCTGATATCATGCATAGTGTCTGTCTCTGTGCAAGATACCAGTCTCAACCTAAAGAAACCCATTTAAAAATTGCTAAAAGTATCCTAAGATATGTTAAACACACTTTAGACTATGGCCTATTTTACGCTAAAAATGATTCATTTGATTTAATCTCATATTGTGATGCTGACTATGTTGGTTGTAAATCAGACCGGAAAAGTACAAGTGGAACTTATCACTTTTTAGGACATTCTCTGGTTTCCTGGTTTAGTAAAAAGCAAAATATTGTCTCACTATCAACAACTGAAGCAGAATATATCTCTGCTGCTTTGGCTTGTTCTCAACTTATCTGTATGCAACAGACCCTAAAGGATTTTGGATTAAATATTTCAAGTCACCAATTGTCAAGGACTCTCGTTAGATTGCTATTATATTAATGTTTTTATATTTTGTGTACTTGTATATTTTTATGTATAAGTTTCATATGTGTAATGTAACATCATATATAATAAAATTAGATTTATGTTTCGCTTATTATACTCGTTATTACTTTTAGTTCCATAGTATTAGTTTAAGGGGGAGTTATGTAGTTTAGGCTTGGTTTTTTTGTTGATGACAAAGGGGGAGAATTATAAAATAGGTTAGATAGGCTTAGATTAAAGGGGGTTAATAGATTAAGGGGGGTTGTAGGAATAAGGGGGAGTCGAGTAGAATCAAAGACTGTTGGGGTAGATTTTATAAACATAGGTTGTCATCATCAAAAAGGGAGATTGTTAGTTCCTGAGATGATGGTTTTGATGACAACAACCTTAGGACTTGTTATAAAATATAAATACTAATATTCTTGTCTAGATATATGTATATGTAGGGTATATATATGCAGGCACTAAGAATGAAGACTGTACAGTATAGAGATTCAAGACTGACGAATTCAAGATTGAAGACTCAGGAGTATCAAGAGTTCAAGATATCAAGATAAGTAATAGAGTCTGGATTTATGTTAAAACTTCATAATAGCACTAAAATCTTTATTCGGATTTTAATTGTGGAATGGAATCCACCTTCTCGCTTTAATAGTGGGATGGAACCAACGACCTTCTCTAGTGGAATGGAATCTACGAAATTTTCAAAATGATTTATTTTTTTAAACTATCCTTTTAAAGTCATCTCTATCAATTTAAATATTTTAGCCTTAATTAAAAAACTATTTTTAATCGTATTAATTTCAAAATCATCTCTTGTTTTTTAAACTGTCTCTTGATTTAAATATTTTAGCTTTAATATATTTTAAAGAAATCTATACTTAGTTTTTAATAATACTTTTATATTATAGATTATATATTTTAAGATTACTTTCTAAAACTCTTTTATAAGTTTAAACTATATTCAAAATGGTTTACAAAATTTAGAAATTGTTTTGACAAGTTTTAGAATAGATATCATTTTAAAGCAAAATCTATTTTCAAAAATAACATAGGCACATCCCTCATCCCCTCATGTCGACATGGTAGCTGTCTAATTCAAATTTCAAATTTTCGAAAGAAGCATCTATTCGTCATAACCTTTCACGAATGGACATGACCGTTGTTCTCCAATAAATGCTAGTTGTTTTCAACAAATTTTAAGTTAGTTTTTCTTCATTTTCTTCACTCCTTCTTCTCCACTCAAATATTCTCTTATATTTCAAATGCTTTAACAAAATTCTCTGAAATCCTAAGTGAATCAAACTCAATCGTCTCTTGTTTGATTCTCTGCCACTCTCTCTCAAAGATCTCGGTGCTATTTAGAGTTATAGGATCATTTATAATCAAAGATCGAAAGATCGAAGTGTATATATTCTCTCTCTATCAAAGTGTGATTGGAAACGGTGTGATTGTGGCCCGTAAATCAATTGGGTGTGATTGTAGCCCGTAAATCAATTAGGTGATCTTGTAGCCTGGTTAAATCAAGAGAGTTTGCCTTGGACTCGGAGACAGGAGGGTGTATCTCGTGGTCTTAAAATCGAGGTTGTAATATCGACATTATATTTGAAAAGAAATATGCACAAGAAATTGTTCCACCCCTCGCTTAACTTTTTTATTTTGGTAAAAATTATATATGATCTTTTCATTTAGAGCATCCGGGCTTTCCCTTCGATTTGTTCCACCCCTCGCTTAGAAAGAGAAAATAGAATCCATGTAAGTTCAAGGCACTGGTTGCTCCATTCCCAACCTTTATTACACACCTTGTTTTATCTATCCCGATCTCACAAATGAGAAAAATGTACTAGTCATTTACGCATACTCAGTTTGTTTTTACATTCAATACTTTTAAGGAAAAATTTATTGTTTAAGCATTATGAACAATTTCTCTTAACCATTTGTTTAAACTCTTATCAAACATCCAAATCATCTTTAAAATATTGAATTATTTATTTAAAGACATTTATTAAAGGTTCAAGAAAGAATAGTTAAGTTTAAATCTTCATTTCTAAAGTTATTAAAACTTTTGTAGAAAATTGCTCCGAAAAGTGCTTTTAAAAGCTTATTTTTAAAACAACTTTCTACCATTCGAAAATCCATATTTATAACTCAAGTCTCTTTTATAACATTTTAGATATTTATCGAATTTATTTCATATTTTTAAACATCTAAAAATATCCATTTTAAAGAATTTTATACTTTGGTCACTTAACTGTAAAAGCGTGATTTTTCCTGAAAACTTGATTTTGACATATTTTAAAATCTACAAGATGAAATCTTGGTTTTCCTTTTCCATTTGAAAACTATGGTTATAAGGATCCTGTAACAACCCTAGATTTTTGCATATATTTTAATTTTGACTTTATTTTTATTTTAAATTATTTTAAACTTGTTCTATTTCAAACATTTCATTTTAAATATAAATGTTGATTATTAGGTGATTTATAGTTCAAACTAGTATAAATTGGATATTTCACTGAAAAGTGAATTTCTATTCAAACTGGTCAAACTTTGACTTTTGAACTTTAAATTTAAATATTTCAAATTCTTAAATTTTATCTTTTATTATGAAAATAGATTTAATTCCATGAATACTGCTTTTCGTTTCGTTGAAAACGGACTTATATTGTAGAAGTTATGTAATTTTCAATTTTGTGTATAAACTGTTTATTTTGCAATATTATTTATTTTAAATCATATAAATTATATTTTTATTGTCATATTTTGTTTTAATATGTGTTAATAGGTTATTTTATGTCTTTTAATATTTTTTAAATGATAATATAATTTTTCTAAAGTATACTTGAATTTATTTCAATTTATAATGCCTAGTTTCCATTTTTCTGCTATTTTCTTCATTAAATTATATTTAATTAAAATATATTTATTTATTTTTGTGAATTAATTTTTTATTTTGTGTTCTTATCTTTATTTATAAATATTTTTCAAATACATAAAGATTTTCTAAAGTTCATTTGAATTTGTGTCAAATTTATAAAGCCTAGTTATGTATATATTGCCATTTTCTTTATTTATTTGATTTTTATTTAAATTTATTTAATTTCTTTTCTTATTTTTTTTATTTTCTGAGTTTATTTATCTTTATTATCAGCCTTGTTATGTATTTAAAAAAAATTAAAATGAATTTGTGGAAATTTGAAAAGACTTGAAACTCTTTATCTCCTTTTGACTTTTCCTCTTCCGCCTTTTCATTTTCCAACCTACATCTCATTAAAAAAAATTGGCCGTACAATACTTTTCTCATTTCAGCTGACTTCCTCACTTTTGTCACGTATTCTAACCTTCTCAAACCCACAAAAAAAATCACGGCCATGGCTTCAAGAGATTGGGTAAAATTCTTCCTTCCTTTTTCTTGTTTTCTATGTTTTCTACCATTGTTTTTCATATGTTCTCTACCTCATAGCTTGGCTCCTCCTCAACCAGATCTTACCCGACCACCACCACCACTTTTCTCTGACCATCACACAGCCTAACACCTCCCCTTCTCAGGCCAAACCAAGCCATGGTGAAGATCATCACAAAAATCCACCTAAACTAGCACTAACCATCACATGTGCCAAACCTAGTCTAGAATTGCCATCTCCTTCTTCTTCCACCTTTTGCCACCACTTCCTCCACCACCACCAGCTCTGACCTGACCTCCACCCTCTGCCACATCACCCAACACCTTCTGGACACTTGGACATGCCCATAGGACCTAGGGCCGAACCCTATTGTGGCATAGAGATGTTGTAATTTGCCTTGTATATGTTGCCTTGTAGTTGAATTGATGCACCTATATTCATCACCTTCAAGTCCATGTTTGGCCAATCCTTACCAACCCAAAACCAGATCCAAACCCACTCCTTAGCTATGCATTTCAGATTTGGAGCTGAAACATGGATGGTAGAAAGCATGTGCAATCACTTTGGCTTTGGTTCATGCATTCATTTCTAACATTGTTTTATTGAATTTTGGGTTGAAAACTCATGTTGTATATATTTGTTTTGTTTGAATGTGACAAGGAAATTAATCTTTGGCTCTCCCATCTCAAATCATATTCGTATTGTCGTGCTTTCGTGTCTCTGGAAATCTTTGTTGTGTGTTTGTGGTCATCATCTCCAGCTTAAACAAGTGAGTAATTCTCACCAGACGATGTGTACTTATATAACTAGTAAATTGACACCATTTGAATCTGTAAAATTATATCATCCTGTTATAACTGTTATATTATGATCATATAATGTTTACCCTGTTATTATATATGTTATATCATCTATTACTGTTATTTCATGCTATTCTGTTCATTTTATCAGTTTATCACACTGCAAGTTCCCTGTAGATTAGAATCACTATGGGTTGAAATGATACATACTCGAACAGACTTTAGAATAAGGAAAAAATCGTTATGGGCTGAAATGATAGGCCTGAACGGATTTTATTTATTTATTTATTATATTACTTGGGATTACGGGTTTGAAATGATAAAACCCGGGTTTTCTTTGTAAACTGTGGATTGAAATGATACATATCCGTATCACTTGACCTAGGCTAGAAAATTATATACAGACCCGTGGTTTATATATTTTTCTAAAATTTTTAAAATATTTTAAAAATGTAAATATTATGATATTTTGATTTAAACTTTATTAAAATGATTTCTATAAAATATTTGTGATTTTCTACAAATTAAATAAGTGAATTAAGTAAATGGTGAACTAGAATTTGAAATATAAGTTAATTTTGGAATTTATGATTTTGTTTATAAATGGAATTTATGTAAAGTAAGAATATATGACAAATTTGATTTAAAAATGAATTTAATGATTTTATTAAGAAATAATGATTTTATAAAGTGTTAATGATTTTGTATAACTTAAAATATGAAATAAATGAATATTTAAGCTGAATTTGGAAATATAACTTAGATTGAATTTTTGTGAAATTTGTTTAAAAGTGAAATATTAATTAAGTAAAATAAATGGAAATAAGTTATATTTTGGAAATTTAAACTTAGTTGTTAAGTTAAGAATTTAATTAAAGAAATGAAAATTTTAATTGTTATTTAATTTGATTTTTTGTATGGAAATTTGACTTTATAAAATCATAGAAATAAAGGTATTTAAATGATTGTTTTTAAAAGTGAAAATATATGATTTTATAAGTTAAAATGGTTTATATTAAAAGTTAATTATGTGTGAAATTGTAAATAAAACTCTGAATTTGATTGGACAACATTTTGAAATGTAAAGTAAAGATATTACAGCATTGGAAAATGCTGTAGTTGTTTTAAATAAACCAAATAGCAAATTTGAACTAAGGGTTATTATAGCACTTTGTTAGTGCTATAGTTTTAAAATTTAACTAAAGTTTTAATTGAAACTAAATTAATATATTACAGCATTTTAAATGCCGTCTTTTGTTAATGAACTGTTTTTGAACATAACATTTCGTAGCATTTTCTAAGCGTTGCAAAAGTTGAATTTTCTTTGTTTAATAACTTCAAATGAATAATGATCTTTGAAAATGACTAAATTTTGGAAATTAAATATTTAATTATTAAATATAATGAATTGACTTTAAATGATTTAAATGGAATAGTTGATTTGGGAAATACAACTATTTTGAAAATGTGGTTAACTGGTATTTAAATATAAATTAAATAAATGATATTAAATATTTGAATGAATAATTGAAGTTTATATTACTATGAAAATTATTTGATTTGCTTGTAATTTGAATCTATTTAAAGGATATTGGACTTATGAAATATAGGATATTAAAGCTTTGAAATTTATTTTATAATTTGAATAGTTATTTTGTGGATTAAATCTATATTTGAAATTTATAAGATTTGAAATGGTCTATGGGAATTTAATTGAAATAAATGATTGAATTGAATTGAAACTTTGGAAATTGAATACTTGATTTGAAATATAATACTTACACTTTTAAATGGTTTAGATGAATTATTTTGGTTGAAATATAAACTATTTAAAAGGTGACTTGAAATGATAATAAATGAATTATATCTTTAAATTTAAAAGGTATTTAAAGTTGAATATTTAGATTTGAACTCAAATGATATTTTGGTATATTAAAATGATTTGAAATGAAGTTTGAAAGGATATGATATTTTGATATATTAAAATGATTTGAAATGAAGTTTTGGAAAGATTGATATTTTGATATATTAAAATGATTTGAAATGAAGTTTTAGAAATATATAATATTTTGATATATTAAAATGATTTGAAATGAAGTTTTGAAAGGATATGATATTTTGATATATTGAAATGATTTGAAATGAAGTTTTGAAATGATATGATATTTTAAATATATTGAAATGGTTTGGAATTGATTTAATCTTTATTTTGATAAAGATTTGGATTTTTAAATGATATTTTATTTTGAAGTATAAACTGTTTTAAATTATAACCACGGGTTATAATAACGATTGGTTGTTAAAGAGACCGGGATCGGATATGGACATACTCTCTGTCGATACCGAAAACCACTTTGACAACTGTGTACGCGGTGGAGTTTCCAGAATGAAGTAGGATGGTGGCGACGATCCTAAGGTATATACGTGGACCCAACTCCCGTGAGTTGGCATAAGGTGGCTAAAACAGGAGCGATTGACGGACCAAGGAGGTAGCACCTCTGATCGGACACACTTCTTCGATACCATTCTATTACTTGTGATTGATTTGGTGTGGGCGGTAGTGGCTGCTATGCGTCACCACCAGTCCGGATGCGTAATTGGTATATCTACCCTGGCATTGCCTTGTGTGCCGTGTCACCTACCATATCGAGCCCACTACGATTTTGGTTTAAAGATCCGACCGCGTTAAGGTTCACCATCCCCTTAAGCTATTTTCTATATGCTTATACTTTACTAATTAGACACTACTGTATATAGCGTATATTACTACATAGTAAATAGTTTAACGGATCCTTAAAGAATGGGCGATCCCAAGCATTCTTTAAGTTACTTGTACCTTTATTATAGTTCACTTGAGTTGGTTTACATTATATAAGTATATATTGTCCTGACTCGAGTGTTTTGTGTTTTGCTTTACGCTCGGGTCAGCCTGAGTTATTCACAGATTTGGATTTCCACTCTCCTGGAGATTTAAATCGCTGGAGATTATCTACTTGTCTTGTCCTATCTATTTCAGTTATGTTGTTCTACTCAGCTTGTACTTGGTTATTGTATTTAGACTTCTATTGTACTCTATTTCTTCTGTTGTATCTTATGTAACTCTGTTATATTTATATAGTAGCTTCATGAACTACTATTTCTTTTACTTCCGCTGCATTATTTTACTCTATGTCTGTGATCTGTGATTATATTTATTTATTGTATATTCTGAGATTTGCCAAATTTTATTTACAACGCGGTATTTTGAGCAATTCAATTCCGACATGAGTGTCTACCTATACACTTATAATGGATGCGAATGGTTGAAAATATCGGGTCGTTACAGATCCGGAAAATTCTTATTTCAAAGATTTTCGAGCTATATTGCTATTCATATACTCATCTAAATTCTTCGGCGCGAAATCGCCAACTACCGTTGCACGATGCGCCTACTTTTGACTTGTTTGTCAATATTTGTCGTAACACTTCCAAATAAGTTTTTATTTGCTTATGAACCATTTATAAACTATTTAAAATCAATGATGTATTATTTTGATTATTTAATATCTATTTTTCACTTATTTTAAAATAACTCATTATATTATTATAATATTAAAATTGCCATCTTTTAAACTTTTTAAACCATGTACTATTTATTTTTGAAACTTTAAACTTTTAAATTTTATTATCTTTAAAATCTAAAATATTATTTTTTATTTTCAAAATAATTTCAACTATTTATTTTTCTTAACTTTTGGATTTCCAAATCAATTTCTATTTTTTCTAAAATGAATTTATTTCCCAAAATTGATTTTGAAAAGAGGCTTCCTATTCCAAATATACCATATAAATGGTCTTATTTAGCAAAGGGAATGGTTAATCATTTCAAATAAGTAAACATAACCAATTTAGCTAAGATGCTAATGAATTATCATCAACAATTCATCCATTCAATCAAACTCATCCATATAACATCCAAACATTCATATTAACAACTAAATGGTGTTAATTATCATAACATCATAAGGGTATAAACATGATAATGATAGCATAACAATAAATATGATTTTAAAAGAGATAAAAGTTCACTAACTATTGACCAAATCATTTTACTTCCCACCAACATTCATTATAACAACACTCCTTCTAACATTTTATAGTCCATCAAAACATCGTCCAAAACCGTCCTCTTCCTTCACAAAGCTCACGACCATCATCACCACTCTAATGCTCATGGCCAAGGGGATATTTCTCCATACTCCATTATTCTTTGACCTTTTAGGTGCTAAACCATGTTTAAATGATATTCTAAGGTCTTTTGCAAAGTTTGGTGGAGTTTGAAATTGATTTGATATGTCTTTAAGAAAGTTAGTAAGGGAAGGGAAGAGAAGAAGCCATTAAAACTCTAAGGAAGAAGAAGAAGAAAGCTTTGGAAAAGAGAGAATAGAATGTGTGAAGAAATAAGAGAATGGAAGGTGGTATTTATAGGAAAAGTTTTAGAATAAAATATTATAACTTGAAATGACAAAAATGCCCTTATTTAACCTTTAAATAAACTTACTTTTTCAACAATTACCATTATCCATTACTTCATTACTTTAATCATTTTTCTTTGTACATAAGGAATGTATTTGGATGAAAAAGTGGACTAAATTGAAGATTTGTTTTGATTTTGATGTGATTTGATTTGATGTTTACTTTTTTGACTTTTTTCCTTACTTATTTTTCTTAATTATATTCTAGAAGTTTCCTAACCATAATTAGTAAAAGTAAACTTGTTTAGTTATTAAATGTGTAGTATATATGTTAAAACATGCTAACAAATGTGCAACAACGCTGCGACAACTTATATTGAACAAAACGTTGATTTTCGACAAAACGTTTTACGGTCATATTTTGACGTTTTTGTTAAACTATTTATTTATGTAAACAAAACTTGAAATTAAGTTTCTTATCATTTTTAAATAATTAAAAAAATTATTTTATTTATAAAACCATATTAAATAATATTAAAATCTAATCGTAAAAATACGACGCTGATTTGTCAACGTGCAAAAAAATTTGTCAATCATTATAAAACAAGTTTATATGTTTATAAAATCATTATAAATCAATTTTATATTATTATCATATCATTATATAACCACTAAAAAGAGTTATTTATCTTTTATAGCAATTATTCGCATGTATATTAAATTTTATCGAAAACCGGCTTTTGTCACTTTTCGACGAAAATCCAAACTTCTTAACTTTGTAACCAAATTCTAAAAATAAGTTTATCATTTTTATATATCACATAAAACATAATGATTAAGTTTGAAAACTCTATATTTGAATATTTAAAATAAATTAAACATTTCATTTTCAAAGTGGTAAATTTACGGATCGTTACATATCTAAATCATGTTTTATATCTGTTTATACATATATCGAAAGAAAACAACATTGTACAATTAATTCTCTTTCATGCTACTTTGCATGATCTTGTATGGTTCATTTACACGTGATGAACTTTCCATTTCATTTTCCTCCTTAACCAATGTCACAATTTATGAATGGCATATGAACAATTTCGTACTGGAATAGCCTGTAGTAATCATGAATTATTAATGTTCTTTTGTGCAGTTTGGAAAGAAAAGTCATCCAGAATGTGCTAGATTCTCACTTAATGGCTAGTACTTAGTTTCATGCTCGGTTGATGGCTTTGTTGAGGTACAGTTTATTCCCTTTTCCCTGAATTTTGCTTTATTTGTTCAAAAGTTTAAATTGTGAGATATCTGTATTTGAACATTTCCATAAGCTACCTGGGATTTCAGTGGCAGTTTATCCTTGTTTTGATTTGTTTTGTTTTCATTTGGATCTTTGTAACCATCCAAAATATTGAATGTTAAAACACTACTTGGAATGCATTTGATTTCCATAATGTATGCATTTATAAAACACTACTCATAATGTTAAATATTAAAGAGGGTGAAGGTGGAGAAGTATGATTGAATTGTTCGTAGGATTAATTGAACATGTTTCAGATTGTAGTATAATCTTATAATTATGTAGATATATTTAGTTCAACATGGTCCTAAATGTTAGTGGTTGCAATTGTCTTTAAACCATTATACAAGAATAAATTATATAAGGATCTTATCAAAATGATCGTGTTAGACTAGTAAAAACAAGAGCTAAATTACTACATAATTATACATGGAATTGTTGATATTATTGAGATGTTAAATCTTGGTTTTCATGTTTGGTCTTAAAGCTTTGACACACGGTAAAGATACTGCATAAAATCTTACATAAATGATCTTAAAATCGGATGGCGTTTTTCTTAGTAGTCCAAGAGATTGGTTCAGGTTTGGGCATGTTTCGACTACTTTGCTTTTTCATTTTTGGACATATTTAGCATGACATTTGAACATTATGAGATGTTTTTGCTAGCACTTACAAATGCAGATTGATGAAAGGATTAGACTAAAGTGGAAGACATGGATTTGGCAGTGCGTGCAAGTCTCAAAGGCTGGAAATTCATCTTTGTTGGGGATATATCAGTAAGTAAATGTATCATTTTCTCCATGTTACAAGGTTAATATAAAATTTATAGAGGTTATTATTGCATGTGTATGATAAGAATGATTTTGAAAGCAAAAGAGCTCTTATAAATGAAAGAACAAAAGCTGCCTAGAAACTAATTAGTTATAATAATCAAGTAAAATCTCAGTCGAACTGGGTCTGGCCTCTATTTCAATGTTCATACACTCTCACATGCACAAAGTAAATGTATATATTTCCATTACATTTGTTTGTCAGTTGCGATTTCTTTTCCATTGTGCCTTTATTTTCAATAGTAGCATATATTTTTATATCACCTAAACTTCAATTTATGCAAGCTTAATTCCGTTGATTTTATTGATGCTATAGAAGTAATTCTATTGTTGTTTATGATTATGTGGAAGATACTATTGTTGATCTAAGGAGGAATATACAATCTGTGTCGTACGCTGTCCACTCTGATTGGAAAGCTCGCGTTAAGACTTGTAGGATAAGGGAGTATAGATGTGATTATGGAATTCTCTTTGCTAGATAACTTCTCTCATCTTATTTCTTAATTCATCAGTTGAAGGTTTTATTACTAACCAGAAATTGAATAAGTAGTTCATAATTTGCTTCAAAATACATGAGTTTTACCATAGAAGATTATTGTTAAGTCATCATTACTGTATCCCACTAATAAACAATGTGATGTGATTAAATGATTTTTCCTGGTTTTGTTGGTGATTATAAAGTTTGGAAAATAATAGGTAACCACACTAACAGAGGCATAATGCCATACAATTATATAATTAAGCATGTTTTTTCTTGGTTTTAATTTAAGAAAAATATAAACTGTAATCACAATTAGTTTGAATTAGTGTATGAATTAGACAAACTATTTATGTTAACTATAAAGACTATAAATGCTAAAATTTTGATCCAGCTAGTGCATTTTTTTGTTTTTTTCTAAAATAAGATCACGGTCCAAACAGAAACCAGTCAAATTTGTTGCAGTAAAAACCTAGATTTTTGTTGTTTTGCAATTTTTTTCACCAAGCAAAAGCTGTAGCTTGCCATATACATATGGGTACATAACAGTGTACAGAAGCTGCATAGGAGTGTTGTTAGTGGACACGGTAAACATATGTATAATTGGTACTATGTTTTATAGCATGATATGTAATATTGCTGTATAAAGATGTAAATAGCATATCATGCTTTAGCAGCTACCATTATTCTTGCTGCAATTACAGTTTAGCAATTGTGGTCAAAAGTTAATTTGTTTTCAGTTTTTGTTTTTTAAGTTTCACTCTTAGTTCATTGATTTATTTGTGCATACAAACTACAAGATGCAAAAATTCTTTATTGATTTACTTGCATTTTCTTTTGAAGTTTTAATCAAACACTCTTCTTTTTTATTTGGGTTTTAATCAGTCGTCTTTGTTTATATTTGACGGCTTTGCATGATCGGTTTGGTCACTACTTGGAAGCATGGAAGAAATGGTATTCTCAAATTACTCAAGCAAGCAATAATAGATGAATCCTATATAAATCAAGCTATCTAATTACATTTAAAGGTCTGATACTAGAAGTTCTTATACATCTGTAAGAAATGTTTCTAAGCATTACCAAGTCCTGCTTAGAGTTGTTGTATATAGTTTTAGTTTAAGTGTAAATGATGAAGTTTGAACATGTCTCTTATTATGGTGAAAAGTTTATGTATTTTACATTAGTCTATTATATGTTTGTACTAAATTTATTGTTTGAATATCTTAAATTCAATTTGATATCATTTTGGGTTTCGAAAACCTGAAACGGTATTAATTTTTTGCCTAAAAGTTGACATTTGCTTCAGTTGTTGAACCGAAGCAACAGGGGGTAAACAACCGAAGGAAAAGACTCAATCAATTGCTTCGGTTGTTTAAAGAACCGAAGCAAATAATCTATATTGCTTCGGTTCAACAACTGAAGCAACAGGTTTTGGCCAGTTGCATCGTCTTCATTTTCTTCAGTTGTTGAACCGAAGCAACATGGGGTAAACGACCAAAGCGAATGACCTGTTTTGTAGTAGTGTATTACAAAAGTCTTTAAAATGTTAATTTTAGAAGCTTAAGTTACTCCGAGATATTCTCGAGATGGTCATTAAAATCTGAGATGTCAATCCAAGATGTACACCCGAGTTACACCCATCTCACCCGAAATCTCGTCTGGTACAAGATACGGTGTATAAAACTCTCAAAACGAGACGCGATCGAAATCCAAGATTTAAAACCTTAGATATCGTATATCGATATGTACATATATAACTTTTATATGTGAACTTTATTAAATATTGATTCAAATAAAATTAAATAATTATTATTTCATAAATATTTTTTAATTTGATTAATTTATAACATAATTTACTTAAATCATATTGTATTTCATAGTATTCAACATTACGGTTGTGCGTTATGGGTGTAAATTCAATCAACGATTAATATCGAATTTTAACGTCAACACATGACCTTAGCTAGTGGTGTGATAGTCTGACCGAAGTTATTTATACATTTTTCGGTAAATTCCAGTTTCACTATTTAAATGGCACCTCATAGTAATGATTAGTTACACCAATTCTCTCCATTAAAACTATATCACAATAGATATTATCAAATTTGGTTTTAGTCAAAATTCCAATATTGTCTACAGTTAACTTGTATAATCCAAACACAAAGTCCTTGGTCCAATAACAATTATTATTAACCAAACTGCTCTAGTCACAGATTTTGACTTTAAATTGACTATAGTTGGTCGTGTACCAACCTCATATGATCGAGGAGACGAATTCATTATTAAATAGTGTTTCATTTCCAATGCTTCAACAAAGACCCAATTATAGTCGTTCGATCGACACCGTGCCATGATTTAACTATAATCAAAATGGAGTGTCCATATTGAAGTTCAACGATATTCTCAAATCAAGAGAACTGTGTTCTATCGCACTTCGATATTCTCTGTTTTACCTTAGTTATATTAACCAATAGAAAACTACCGAATGAGTCATTCCATAGTTATCCAATAACCATCATCACTTAATCCCTTGGTGTCCCCAACAGCCATGAGTAATATATTGCCAATTATTTGGAGAGCGTTACGTACTCTGGTCTTACCAGATGTATTGATATACTATCTCGTATGTTATTTTTATTGTGATAAATTTCTTATGATAACAACACATTATAATTATTTTCATGTAACATATCATATAGGGATTTTTCAATTAAATATCCTTAAACTAAGTAAATAATTAACACAACACATTATGACAAGTATATAATAGAAAGAAAAACACCTTTTATGGAGATTTTATTAGAGTTAATAATTTACAATAAAGTATAGAATTGCCCCTAAGGTATACCCCTAGCTCTATCAATATCCCACTTGCACTTGGAGCCAATTATGGAATCTCAGTCCTATCCATTCGATCAGTTTGCTAAGAACTGACCGAGCCAGGCCTATCATGAATGGATTTGTTATGTTGTCCTTTGTATTTACTCTTAGAATCACGATTTATTTCTTCTCGACAAATTCTCTAACAAGGTGGAACTTCCAAAGAATGTGTCTTGATTTCTTGTATGCTCTAGGTTCCTTTGCGATTTGTATCGTAACATTGTTATCACAAAATCATGTCATTAGATCTTCCGAGTTGGGAATCAACCCTAGCTCACTCATAAATTAGCGCATTCAGACCGCTTTTTTAGGTACTTCGTTAAGGCCGATGTACTCAGCCTCTATTATGGAATCGACTGCAGTTTCTTGTTTGAAACTTTCCAACTAATAGCCCCACCGTTTAAAGTAAAAATGTAAACCAATGCGGACTTACCATCGTCGATATCACTTTAGAAGCTAGAGTTTATATACCTCTTTATAAGGAGATCTACATTATCATATATAAGGAGTAAGTCCTTAGCGTTTCTTAAATACTTACGTATACATTTTACATCAGTCCAATATTTTTCTTAGGGGTTAGAATGATATCGTCTTATGCATCCTAATGCATAAATCACATCCAGTCTAGTACATAGCATGGCGTGCATTATGGAACTGATTGCCGATGCATATGGTATCCTCTTTATATGCTCTCTCCTCATTGGTATGAGGAGCGTCCTTCTTAAATAGGACAATTCGATATTACGTCAAAACATTTCCACGTTTGGAATTCTCCATACTGAACCTTTTCAGTATGGTATTTATATACCGGGATTAGGACCTTGGCAGCCTCTTAGATATATATACATATATATTGTATGTATGCATATATGTATATATATATATATACCTAGTACATAGGCCATTTCTCCCAAATCCTTTATGGAGAAGTTCTCAGATAATTAAGCTTTTATTGATTGCAATAACACAATGTCGTTGCTAATCAGTAACAAATCATTAATGTATAAAACTAAGAACATTATAGTACTTTCTTATTCTTTCTGACATGCGCACGTTTCATCTATGTTTTGATAAAAACCAAACTATTTAATTACTTTATCAAAACACTTATTCCAACTTATTAAAGTTTGTTTAAGGCCATAAATGGATCTTAACAACTTGCAAATCTTGTCCTCACTTCCACTAATCTCGAAAGCCTTGGACTGCAATATGTAAATGGTCTCTTTTAAATCATTATTTAGAAATATCAATTTCACGTTCATTTGTCATATTTTATAGTCATAGAATGCGGCAATAGCTAGCATTATCTAAATGGACTTAAGCATTGCTACAGGTGAAAACGTTCCATCATAATCAACACATTGAATTTGACGAAACCCTTTCGCAATCAGCCTTGCTTTATAGGTCTCTACTTGTCCATCTGCATTTACTTTTTCCTTAAAAATTAATTTGAAGTCGAGGAGTTTTATTCCTTTGGATATATCAATCAAAATCCATACTTTTTTAATACATGGAATCCATTTTAGATTTCATAGCTTCAAACCAAAGTGCAGAGTCTTTACTCAACGGTGCTTGTTGGAATGAGAGAGTAATATCGTTTTCAAAGACATGATTCTCCTTCACGCAATCCATGAGAAAACCATAGTATCTCTCTGGTGCACGACATTCTCCATTAGACATTCTAATAAGTTGCGTGTTTTGATATAACGGTGAATTTGATTCTCCCACTAGCTCAACTTCTATATCAACTTCTTGAATCTCATCCAAGTCTACATCTTTGTAGTTAATTTTTTTTGATGGAAATCCCTTTCTAAAAAGACAATGTATTGAGAAACAATAACCTCTTGTTCCTCGGTGTTATAGAAAATATACCCCATAGAATTTTTGATATCCTATAAGTTCACATAAAGCTGATCTTGCCTCAAGTTTATTGGGGCCAACATTCTTAATATTGGCTGGAAAATCTCACACCTTCAAATGCTCAAGGTCTGATTTCTTCCCATGACACATCTCATATGATGTCTCAGACACGTATTTCGTGGGTATCAAATTATACATATGTACTGTGGTTTCTAGGACATATCCCCAATAGGAAAGATGCAACTAAGCTTTACTCATTATGTCCATAAATCATATCTACCAGGGTTTAATTTCTTCTTTTCGAAACAACATTGTGTTGTGGAGTATATGGTGGAGCAAACCGAGTGACAATCTGATTGTCTTTTAAGTATTGTTGGAGTTCTTGTCTAACATACCCACCTCCTCAATTAGGTTGAAGAATTTTAATCTTGTGGCTCTTTTAATTTTGGCATCATTCTTATACTCTTGAAATTTCACAGACATCGGATTTGTTCTTCATAAGATACACATATCCTAATCTTAAGAAATTATTGACAAAATTTACAAAATAAGAAGAATTATCCTTGCTGACTATTGGCATTGGACTACAAACATCAGCATGAACGAGAACCCAGAGTTCATTAACTCTTTCATGCTCCCAATAAAGAGGTGCTTGGTCATTTTTCCTTTAAGACACAACACACACGTATCAAATGATTCATAATCAAATGATGGTAGAAAACCATCGGTTTTTAATTTGTGCGATTTCTCACTTATATGACTATGCCTACAATGTCATCGATAATTATTATTAATGTCAATATTCGAAGAATTATTCACAACACAAATATAATTAGAATTAATAACATAAATGTCATTATCCAAAATACTATTGTAAATTTTATTTCTATCCAGCATATTCATAACATTATCAACCAATGAAAAATATATCCAGTCTTAAACAATCTAAATATTGAAATTATTCAAAATTAAAACCAATCCATTAGGCAAAGCCAAGTAATAGTTCCAACTGTAGTTGCATCAACTAGAGATTCACCAGCAACTTGAAGTCTTACCTCACCCTTTGCCACATGTCACATGTTCCTAAGTCCCTATAACGAATTACAGATATGAGTTCTAGACCTAGTATCTAAAATCTAAGATAATTTATTAATTGTATAATAATTTTGAATCATAATTATACTTGTAGGAGCAACAGAACTATCATGTTTATTCTCTTTGAAAATCTTTAGGTAATCCAGACGGTTCCATTTCCGGTGCCAATTCTTATGACGGCGATGACATTCAGCCTTGTCATTTGGAGCAGTGTTCTTATTCTTTTTGTTAATTTGTTTCCTCTTCTTCAAACCATTCGAATGCGATGTTTTCCCTTTTACCGCAAGAATTGGGCCTTGATCCTTGGATGGAGACTCGGTTAATCCCAACGTATTGAGCAACTCTACGAGGCTTACATTCAACTAGTTCATATTAGAATTTAATATGAACATCTCAACCCGTGGAGAAGAGACCCTAAGATCAAGTCCGCTTGTAGCTCGTTGCTTATCGTGACATTTAATTGAGCAAGTCTATCAATATAGCCTTTCATCATTAAGACTACTCATCCTTTTTAATGCGTTTGACATCTTCATGTTGAACAATTTCTTAGTAATCTCGTACCTTGGGGAATGAGATTGCTCTCCAAATAACATTTTGAGGCTATTGAAGACTTGATGGACATATATGTTTTTGTGTTATCTTTGCAACGATTTACCTAATGTAGAAAACACATAAACTTGGGCTATTTCTAGGTTTGCAGCCCATTTGCTATAAGCAATTATTAATATGTGGTCTTAATCTTTAATGTGTCTTACTATAGGAGGTTCGGTTATTGATGGCCATAAGCATTCGTATGTAAGTTCTATTTTGATTGCTTTTAGTCGGTCTATGTAGTTAGTTCTGGTGAGTGTCATTTTCAGAAACAACTTCGGTGTAGACATTTTTCTACAAATTTAATTTTGTACATTAGGACATTAAATATATAGCAAATGTTCTTGTAATATTAGTAAAGACAAATATATTATTTTATTTTACTAATAAGCTCTCACTAGAATTTTATATTTCTTAGAACCCTAAGAGAAATATAGAAGTCTTTCAATTTCTCTGGTGGGTGTTAGGAATCGCATGCATTGGGACTCTGATCTTGAGGAATATCAACAAATCATAGGCCCATCTGTGATAGATAACACCTTATCAATTGTTTCACATACAACTCCTAACCATGGTCTTTGTCCTGATATCATTTCGAACTTAAGGAATATCAACCAAAAGAGGTTATTCACTCGTACCTACCACTTTACGAGGGCATATGTATGAATGCACATACCATAAGGAATATCAGCAAATACATGCATATATTTTACCTCGTCTATTCTATATATTAATAGTACCGAATATAACATCTTTAGCTTGAGGAATATCAACAGCTAGAAAGTATGCAACTAATCTATTTATATATAAATGGTAAAGAATAACATTTATATTAAAGATTTATAATCTTTAATATATTACTTGAGTGACATCGACTTATGTAATAATATATTTCTTATAAAATACTCTCGCGATTCAGGTGTTAAGACACATTCGAAATCACATTATATGTACTATACATATGTATTTATTCCTCAAATCTAATTTAGATTTATTACAGTTCTACCATTTATTATACATTCATATTATATAAGTTTAATTCATTTATAAAACTTTATGATTTTAATTAACTTATATAATATTCTTATGTATAATCTTATGTTGATTTTATTAATTAAATATGGTATAATTAATTTAATTAATTAATTAACATTTTAATTAATTTAATTTTATTCATTTAAAACATTTTAAATTTAATATATTATAACATTTATAGCAATACACATATACCATTATACATGTATATTACTTATTTATTAACTAAAATTTAATTAATTTATTTAATTAAGACAATATTGATTAATTTTAATTAATTTCAAAAATTATTTATTGATTACCTTAAACATTCTAAGATAAATTTACATATATCATTATATATGTCTTTTTCATTTAATTAATTAACTTTTAATTAATTATTTATCAAGTTAATCAAAATAACAATTATTATTTTCGAAAATAAATAATTATTTTTCAAAAAAAAAATTGAAAATTATTTTATAACATTTATAATTTTTTTTTAAAATATTTTAAACTTAACCTTTTAAATTTAAAATGTTATTTACAATTTCAAGGCAGATTTTGAAAATTAGCCCAAGACCTAAAATCAATTTGGGCCTTTATATTAGGGATAACTTTTGGGTTACAACATTTTTCGGGCTAGACTAGTAGCCAAGTAGGGCAGAATATTTGATTACCCAAACCCAATCTTCCACATTAATTCCATACTAAATGGGTGGGCTTTAATAAGTTAACCATAATATTGCTAATTTAGACCATATAGTCTATTGGGCTCTGATACCATTAAAGGAACCGAGCCAATATGTAACGGGCTAAATGGATGAATTTAAAAAAAATCCATTTTTGATCTTATTGGGCATATGAAGTCTAAATTATTTTAGATCCAATCTAAATATTTTATATATTATTTAATTAGTTTATAAATGGTTTGATTTTATCTATATATAGTATAAAATGTATATATGTGTCTCAAATACACATATGTATAGTGTACGTGCAACATATATATGTGTACATAATTTAATGTGCTCATATGCAAGTGATGAGATTTACACTACAAAGGACGCATTGCCTCTTTATATACATATTTACTGTCCAATTTTTTAATATATTTATACATTTTGTTACGTATACATATACATATACATATATGTATACGTACACACACGCACATATATATATATTACATTTACATCTTTAATAATGTTTATCTATTGGTAGATTCAAAAGGTTTTTAATTAATATCTAAAATATCTAAGATGTTTTTAATTTAAAACTAAATCTATATATAAGAGAAAAAAATCTATCTCAATTTTTAATTCAAATTTCAAATTTCAAACATTAATATGCTAATTACACACACATATAATATACAAATTTTTAATAAATACTTAAAACATATTACATTCAATTTTAAAGTTTATTTATAAAATGTTAACTAATCAAAACGAATAACATATGTTTAGGAATTAGATTTTTCGGCCAAAACATCTTTTATTGAAATAATATAAATTTTCATTTATAAAATCCACGCATATTTTATAAGCCAGAACCTTTTTTTAATTATAAAATCAGTGAAGATTTTATAAAAAAAATTACAAAAAAATATAAATCCATACGGATTTAAAAAATGTTATTTTAACATGTATATTAATTTAAAAATATTTAAAAATTAATATATTATAAATTATATTTTATAACCAGATATGTATGCATATATATTTACAAAATATAAAAATAATAAATATACATGTATACATTTATAGATTAATTTTATGATATATATATGTATGTACAATAATTATTAAATTTATTTTTGTTTTAATAATTATTTTAAAAATCAATTTAATTTACAATTTTTTTATTTTAAATGGCTGAACATGTATGTTTATAATTTAAATGTATACAAATTTTTATTTATTTAAATATACATGTACATATTTATAAGAACAAACATCAAATATATATGTAAATTTATGATAAAGAAGATAGATCTATTTATACCTACATATGGATCGACGTAGATGAATATAAATATAACATAAATAGCATAGAAATTACCAATGGATGTAACCTTCAATATGCATCTTGAATGTTAAATCCAAAACTCCTTAGATCAAATCTAGACTCCTCTTGAATTTGCAGCAGACAAGAAGAGAACACCACTAACTAGAACTAGATTTATTTGATTTGAATTTTATTTGGAAATGAGATAGGGGAGGGCCCTTATGCTTGCGGCCAAGAGGGGTAAAGAGTGGAGGCAAAACGTAAAGTGAAAATGAATGGTATGGATGATTTATATCGACAATAGGAAAGCGTAAAAGGAGGGGATCTGGAACTCCCTACTTACCCCTTCTCCTTACTAGTTCAAACCGTATATTTCAAATATTTATCTCTCAACCCTTTCCTTGTATGGTTGGCCACCACATGAGCTAAACGGACCCATATACATTTCCAAATCTAATCAATATTTGTACAATTTTATCCAATTTAAATTTTATTGATATCGTATATTGATACATACATATATAACTTTTATATGTGCGCTTTGTTAAATACTAATTCAAATAAAGCAAATTAAATGAAATAATTAATATTTCATAAATATTAATTAATTTATAATGATATTATTTAATTAAATTGTGTGGTATTTTGGAGTATTTAACATTGCGGTTATGCGACTCATATATGTAAATCCAGTCAGCGATTAATATCTAACAATTCAAATATTAACATCCACAAGTCACCTTAGCAAGCCGTTTGACAGTTTGACTAAATTTATCACTTACACATTTTTTTGGTAAAAGCCAATTTCACTATTTTAAGTGGTACTCCGCAGTAACAATTATTTACATCAATTCTCTTCATTAAAACTATATCACATTAGGATTTATGGAATTTGGTTTTGGTCAAAATTCAAATATCGTTCAACTTGTATAATCCAAACAGAAAGCCCTTGTTCAATAAAAATAACAATAATTATTATTAACGGAGCTACTTTAGCCATAGATTTTGACTTTGAGTTAATTATAATTGACCGTGATACTAACCTCATATAATCAAGATGATGAATTCTCTATTAAATAGTGTTTCACTTCCATTACTTCAAGTCAGACCCAACTACAGTCGTTCGATGGACACCATATTATGATTTAACTATAATCAAAGTGAAGTGTCCACATTGAAGTTCAATAATATTCTCAAGTGAAGAGAACATAATATCATCACTTTGATATTCTCTATTTAACCTTAGTTATATTATCGAGCGAGTCATTCTATAGTTATCCAATAACTATCAGTACATAATAGTTGGTGCCCTCAACTGTAATGAGTAATACACTGCCCAATATTTAGAGAGCATTGCATACTCTAGTATCAATAGACGTATCGATATCCTGTCTCGAAACGTGTTGACTAGGACTATTTTAAATAACGTGCAATTTTTGTTGTCTTAAATTTCTCATGGTTACAACACATTGTAACTAATATCATATAACATATCAGTTAGGGATTTTATATTGAATATACTTAAATTAAATAAATAATTAACCTAACACATTATAATAAATATATAATAGAAATAAAAACATCTTTTATTTTGAATAAGATTTTATTATAAAGTTAATAACTTACAATAAATTATAGAATTGCCCTTATACCATACCCCTGACTCTCAAATGGTAATGTCACTAAATGTGGATCGGTATGTTGTGATCCTTGCAAGCATGTCTTTACGGATGACATCAGATATGGTGCTGCTGGTGAAATCATAATTGTATATGTGTGTATGTGAGTGTGCATGCATATTTAATTAGTAAATTATTGTATATATGTATGTGTGTGAGAGAGTGTATGTGTATTTATGTTAGTGTGTGTATGATTTCAATTGTATTCAAACAAGTAATTACTCACCATGATCCTTTTTTTAGAAGACATCAACTCATTGGATAGTGGAAGAATCTGTCTCAAATGCAAGAGTGGATGGACCGATAGCATCAATAGGCACATCGGTTTGAATAAACGGAGACATCGTATGTGCATTGACGTTGGCTGAGTGGATTCCATCACACCCTGACCTGATGAAGAGCCACCCTGACCTAATGAGGAGCCACCCTATTCAATGAGGAGCCACCACAACTGTGTACTCTACGACGTCGACTAGACACATATGTTATAATAATACATATACAAACATGTATACAACATATTAATGGATATGTAACTTATGTTTTACACTAACATACAACTAAAGTAGCAATTAAAACAATTTTAAATTATGTTACATCATAAATGAGTGAATATGAAAATGAGATTAGAAAATTCACATATAAAAACAAAAATTGAATGGATTTAGTTTCAATGTGTATAAGCCCAAACTAAAAGGTTGTACATTTATCTGTCATGACAAACATAGAAAGATGGAAATAACATCCATGTATAAAAACAGTTTTTCAGTAAATTACACATAAGCCACCGACTATCAACATCATTATTGATATCACCATTTACAATATCATCTCATGTTCATTAACTTTGACATCATCATCATCAATCTCGACATCTTCATCTGATTCAACTCAGTTAAACACTTCATTGTTAAGTGGTCCTATATCATCAGTATCTTATGCTATTTGGAGTATTTCATTGTCCTCCAGATCATTTTGGTACGGTTAATCGTCGGTTATGATCAAATCCCTATTGAATCACCATCTCAGTTTTGTTTTAACGACAGGCCACAGACTGTCCTAGTTGTTATTTATGGTAGGATAAGGCGCATAATAAACTTGAGTCACTTGCATCGCTAGCACGACTGAATCGTTTCCTTTATATCGCTTTTTATAGTTTACCTCAACGAGAGGAGAATCTTTATGTATACGACGTACTTCTTCATCGGGAGTAGTATCAAACCAATCGCATTCGAATAAAAATATTTTAAGCATCGGTAACACACCATAATAATCTGGTAAATCATCACCTTATTCATCGCTCCTTTAACATATACCCCACTGTTGTAAGTTATTTGACATGCTCCAAACTCCATTGTGTGAAATTTAAAGTCGTTTACTTACAGGTTGAGCATTTTTGTATTTCATAAGTGGATAAAATGCAAGAGTTTTATAACAAATATAACTAATTTTATTATAAACAACCTATTGAATTAAATTAAACACATTAATATATGTAATAAACTGTTTCATACGAAGTTTATTCAACAATTATATATGCTTACATATTTCTGAAACCAAGCCTCAAATCCTTTACTGGGTTGAACCCTTCGATTTTATTTGCTTAAATTGACTGTTAAACAGATAATATCTTTAAGATAAATATATATGATATATAACATGACATTAACAGTAAATAAACAAATATAGTTTTACCTAATAAGATCTAATAATTCTTCACAGTTGAGACACACCATTGTTTTAGCTATGGCAAACTCTTTAAGTGTTTGATAACTTCCATCATTCCATTTGCTAGAAGGAAGTCCACGTATTTGAAAATTAAAAAGAGAAATGTCAGATGACTCATCTATAACATCATCAGTACAAGGACCACTACTGGAATTCAGTTTAACATGGTCTTTGAAATAATAACTGAAAAATGCGGATGCTTTTTTAACAATATATGCTTGACATTGAACCTTCAACACGTGCTTTTTGTTTCATCTTTTTTTAAGATGACTCGGATACCTCAAAAGGAATATGCTTGTATTTTATGTTAATTATGTTAATTGAAAAAATGAATATAAATCTTACTTGTATTTTATGTACCTCAAAAGGATACTTCCATCCGTATGGCACTGGTCCTCTCATTAAACCTTCAGTTGGTAAATATACGGGTAGGTATTCCATGTAGTTGAATACTACCGGAGAAATATTTTCTTCAATTAACATAATAATTTGGGTATATCCCTTTTCAATTTTTCAAATTACTTGTATTAAGTGTGGTTGAGCACAACTCTTTATTGAACAAACTAAGGTCGGAAATAGGCATCCATACATTTGGTGGCAATAGCTCTTTAAATACTATTGGGAAAAGTGTCTCTAAAAATACATGACAATTATGATTCTTCATACCCAATATTTGAAGATCATTCATATCAGCACATCTTTTCATGTTAGAAACAATTCCATATGAAAACCTCAAATTTTGAACCATTCCAAAAGTTTTTATCTACGCTTATTTTCCAACTCCAAATAAGCAAGACATTTGAAATTTGGTAGTTCACTATCAATTTGAAGCTTAGAATGATTGCAGTATAATGCGATATCCTTTTTTGGCTTCAAATCATCTTTTATTTTCCCTTTCACGTTCGTTAAAGAAGTTTTCGAATACATTTTTCTCCTTAAGCATTTCATCTATGTTGTGTCGAATTTTATGATTTTTCCAATATTCTAACTCCCAAAATATACTTTGTTTACACAATTGTGATACTCTCCTTTACCAGGAATTTTGGCAATTTTCCTATCTTGTGTATTTTGAGATAACCTTGAATGAGCTTATACACTTCTTCGCTACATAGAATGGAGGTGGTTCAAAGTAATAGTTGTATTTCTTCTAAAATTTTTCCTATCAAATCAAAAACGATTGTTTACGTGCAAAAAACGAAGATGTTGGTCCCACCAACACTGTTTGCCACCATTTGTAAATGGAAATGATTCTGTCGAATCCATGCAAATAAGACAAATAAATTTTTCACTAGTACTCCATCTAGAAAACATTCCATAGGCGGGAAAATCGCTTAATGTCCACAAAAAAGAAGTAAACATTCTAAATTTCCTTTTTTTTGAAACATCATACGTAACAACACTCTCTATCTACGATTGTTTCAACTCATCAACTAAAGGCTGGAAGTACACGTCTATCCCATTTTGGATTTTTAGATCCAAGAACAATTATAATTAGAAACATATATTTATTCTTCATACACATCTAAGGAGAAACGTTGTAAGGTATTCAAATAACCGGCTATGTTGAATAAAGCTTACTGAACAAAGAAAACGGTGCAAAATCATCCATATATAAACCAAGTCTAATATCACGTGAATTTTTAGCAAAATCAGGATATGACCCATCCAAATGTTTCCATGCTTCATCGTTTGAAGGATGACATTAAACAAGTTTATTTCGTTGTCATTCACTATGTCATCGCATGTGTTTCAAGTAGCAGCAGATGCATATAACCTTTGCAATCTAGGTGTAATCGAAAATAATGCTTTTTGGTGAAAGGTGATAAAGTTAGGTGTATGCCGTTTAGGGCAGTTATGTAATTTGTTGCATATATCTAACTCTGCGGCCGACCTAGTTCATAATAAATGTATTTGATTTCTATTATACACTGGTACATAGTTATATAATTAATTAAGTAATTAATTTAAAGTATATAAATAAGAAAACCCTTAAATTAAATGTAATGTGATTATAGCTGCAAATAGTTGCAACCGTCGGTAATTAATCACAATATATAATAACATTTAATTTTAAACACTCCCAATCAAGATGTTTCAAAAAATAATATCGATACATCCATTGTATATAGAGTACGTACCATTTTCCAAATGTTGGCAGCGTATTACTCATGCCAGTTGGGGCATCAATTGGTTACGTACTGATAGTTAGTGGAAAATTATGAAATGACTCACTTGAGAGTTTTCTGATAGGAAATCTCAAAATGATGATATTACGCGGTTCTCTTGATTTGAGAATATTGTAGAACCTCAATGTAGATACTCCACTTTTATTATAGTTAAATCGTGGCTTGACGTCAATCGAGTGACTATAATTGGATCTAAATAGAAGCATTTGAGCGAAACACTGTTCAATAGAGAATTTGCATCATCAGTTTGTATCACAATCAATTTTAGTCAACTTAAAGTTAAAGTCTCTGGCCAGATCAGTACGGTTAATAATAAATATTATTATTTAACCAATGACTTTGTTTAAGGACTAACCGAGTTGAATGTGGACGATATTGGAATTTGATCAAAACACTACAAGAAAAGCAACTTTTACTGGCATAATAGGATAACGTCTTAATACAAATTGCTATCATTTGTTATTTTATTAAGGCTCCGCTTGTGAATTTATTTTCTATCGGTTTTGACTGGTTTTGAACGGTTCTGTATTTCAGGTGTTACCATAACCCTTGCTTGTAAGTTTTTTTTCACACCTGTTGTTGTTGGTTATAAAATCGGTGAAAACCGATGCAGCATAATTTTGATGGCAATTCTCAACTCATCAAATTGAGATATTTTGAGGGGTTATAACTTTTTTCCCAATTAAACCCCCACTGATTATATTGTAGAATCAATCTTTACAAAACTAAAGAATAAATATGAGGATATATATGTAATGTTACTTTAGTGTAAAACTCTCAAAACTGGTGTATGCTAAACTCTCAAGCATGTATTGATTGGTTATAACAACACTTCACCTAAACCAATCAAAACCGCTACGATCATTTATAGTCAAAACTGATGCTATCAAAACCTCTCATAACCGATACTGTAAACCTCCCAAGGGGAGTTAGAGGGAAATAAAACGCTGCTTTGAAGGTTAGGCGATGAAAATTTAGTTCCTTCCCGCTATTTTCGTCAAAACTAGCGAAAAAATTTGTGCCTTCCCCCTATTTTTATCAACTTTTTTGAAAAATCAAATTGTTCCCTCCTCCTGATTTTATTGAAACATTGAAAGAAAATTTTTGTTCCCTATCCACTGTTAACAAATCTCATTGAACCCCAAAATTATCCCAATTCCTTTCCCATTCAAAAAATTAATTCTAGAATATGTCAGCTCTATTCGAATCTTATAGGAAGCCTAATCACCCCTAGTACAATCTTTGGACGCGATATGCATGATCACTTCTTCGCTGTCGGCCTCTTAATCTCTCAGGTCCTCAACGACATCATCAAAAACTCGGTCCAACGGTCCAGACCCAAAACATGTGTTGCTTTGGAGATATGTGATTCGCACGGATGGCCTTCCAGTCATTGCCAGCATATGTTCTCCTTTGACGTCTACTTGCCTTTACTTGTTAATGGCATAGGGAAGGCCGCTTGGGTTTCTGTTGCGTGGACCTTAGTGGGGTTGACTATGTGGTCCGGAGTTTATTTGGGATATCATACTATCGCTTAGGTTGATTATTTTAACATACTTTTTAGATTGTATTGGTAACTTGGTTAGGATTAGCTTAAGTATTGTTTTTGTTATGAATGGAGTAGGTTTTCACTAGGGATGTGCTTGGTTGTGTTCATGGTGGGATTTAGTTTTGGTTGCGAACGATATGCTAGTGTGCTATTTCCCACTGATTGAGGAGAGCATGATTATTAGATATTTGTATATCAAGGACACCACTTATATACCTAATATGCTCAAGTTTGAATATGATGATGCTAGAGCTGCTTGAAAGAAACTGGCTATTGATTGAAGGGGTTAGTTGTGCTTTTGAGTTTATGCTGACTATCAATATTTTTATAATCAAGAAGCAAATAAATATGTAATTGTATATCGAATGAATGTAGGGTATTTTAATAAATAATGATTTCCCCTCATTTAATTTTGATAATTTTTGTTGCATAGATGCAACAAACTTTTAACAGGATATCGTTTAATAGAAAAACGTTAGTTTGGCTACATGATATATGTATGTATATGGAACCACATCACACCCGAGGGACAAATCTTTTGAGGATTTTCCAAATATTTCATGATAATCTCTATTATGAAAGATTTAAAAGTGGTTCAATTTGATAATCTTATACAGTGTTAAGATGGATTCTGCAGGACATGTAGAAAAACATTTTTCAAATATGTTATAACTTCTAATAGATGATAAATTATATTCATATATATTTACACACACACACACACACACATATATATATAATCATATATGAATTAATTATATTATGTATGAATTATACTATGTGAATTACATATGAATTAATATAAATGATAATTATTATAATGTCTTAATAAAACAAAATCTTCTATTCAAAATCAACCACTCCAAAAAATTAATGATACCCTACAAATTTGATGCCATGTGCTTGTGCTTTCTACCATCTATTTGAGCATTGATGTCAAAGTGTGTTGGTTTTGAAGTTTACTTCAGTGTTGATACTCAGATGGTTGAACTATCAAGTCTATGATGAACCTCACTTTTGGATTTGCATCGTTGATCCTACACCGATGCTTGTTTCGAGAGATTCTGTCACCTTGATTGAGTGGAGATGTAATTGTGTATGTGTTGCAGATCTGGGGATGAAAGTTTGCTAAAATTTTGCCTAGATTGGATGAAACTTACTGTTGTTTTCCTTTTGAGTAGCCTGATTTGGTCACGTCTCTTGTATTCTAGTCTTCCTAGTTTGTGTTGCCAATATTAGAATAGATTTGGGTCTTTAATGGTCACCTCATGCTGGTATGATTCGTTGGTAGATATGCATGGAGATCTTGTTTGTGTTTATCCAATTTGATGACCATTGTTGCGTGAGTAATATTGATATGTGCTTTGAAATGCTTGAGATGCTAGTTTAATTTGTTCTACCTGATGCTCCTATATTCCTAATTCCCCATCTAGTCAAAATGTGTATGGAGAAGGCTCCAGTCTAGATGCGTGCTCAAGTCTGGATGTGTATGAAGATTACAGTTTGGAGTTTTGAACTATTTTGCCTGAGGATTTTGGTTTTTTACTACTATAGTCAAGATTGGGTTATATGTCTTAGGTCGCTGAAGAATAGTTTGTCATTGTTGTTCCTTATCTCAGATGATCAGACACCTTAAATATATGGAAAATTAGCATGAGATGATTTGTCAAGTGATGATTGAATTTGCTTAGGTTTTAGTGTATTGATTTGTTGTTATATCCAATTGTAAAGATGATAAAAGTCTTGAGATAATTATTGGATGAGATTGTGTTTGGCTAGATGTTTAGTTGAGTAAGTTTGGCTTAATGTTGACTGAACCATGTGAGCTTTTGCTGTCGTTGAATGTGAGCAGAAGTCTGGAGTCGCAAGGAGGTTTGATGTCGTGCTTTTGTTGATGAACATGTTGTGTTGATGAGATACAATGGTATATATGCAGAATGGAAGCATGGTTTGATGCTGACGCTAAAAAAATATCTCTTAAACATTGGGACCAGGAAGATGTTTTAACCGGTGGCCATGGACTTATGGTGCAGGGCTAATCGAACCTCTTACAGCAGATCTTCTTGATATCCATTTGAACCACATGATTGCTTTAGCAGTGAAACTATATGTGCTTTTAGTTTGCTTTTATGCACATCATGTATAAAATCCAGTTTGAACCTTACCGTAGTTGATGTATACACAAATGGTACCAAGATATGTAGGTGTATGTTTATATAATACAATACCAATAGTGGTTATATGACAAGTTAATATCTACAGTCGGGACTAACAATAATTTCATACTTTATAACTATTTAATATAGGTGTCGTTGTTCCTTCATGTCTGACTATATAGCCTAATGTGTTTCCCTTTTGAAATTATTTGGGTTATAAAAATAGTTCAACACAACAATAAAGTGGTTGTCAATGTGGATAATGAATATGTATTCACGACAGATGTTGTTATAGTAAATGTTCCTCTTGGTTTTTCAAAGCGAATCTAATCAAATTTGAACCTAAATTTCCTAAATGCAAAGTCTCAGCTATATTTGATCTAGGTGTTGGCAATGAAAACAAGATTTCACTAATTCAGCAAAAGGTTTTTGGCCTAATGTGGAAATAATAAGTGTAGTTGCTCCCAACTCTTATTCTTGTGGTTACTTCCTTAATCTGAATAAGGCAACATGTTCTTGTGTATATGGCTGCGGTACTTTTTCTCATGATATCAAGAGGTTATCAAATGAAGAAGCACTTGGTTTTATGACTTTGTTCATGTATCAACTCAGGAAAAAGCTTCATGAGGCTGTAGAGCAGGCAAAATCATTTTCCCTTTTTATATTACGAGTACATATACACGTCCAGGTGGACATGCATTTAATCACAACGTGCATGCATTTTTAGTTGTACTTCTGGAAGTAGATTTGATAGTAGCATCCCCATATTTGAACTTCGCCTAGGTAGAAGCTGCTATTTTTTTTGTTCGGACCGCAATAATTTCTTCATACTAATTCGGAATTAGGCGAGACTTCGACCGCTGAACTCCCATCTAAATTACAGACAATATGGAACACTCAGATACTTCATCTAGTGAACATATACCGTAGTTTTCCATGGTGACTAACAGTTGTACTCAGAAAATAACAAGCTACATCCCCGTATTTGAACTCCGTCTAGGCAGAAGGCGCTATTTTTTTGTTCATACTACAATAACTTCTTCATACTAACTCGGAATCGGGCGAAACTACGACCAATGAACTCCCACCTAAATTACGTACAATATAGAACACTCGGATACTTCAGCTTATGAACGTATACCATAGTTCTCCATGGTGATTAACAGTTGTACTTAGAAAATAACATGTTGTATCCCCACTTCAACGCTCACTGTAGTTCTCCACAGTGACTAATAGTTGTACTTAGAAAATAACAGGCTACATCCTCATATTTGAACTCCGCCTCGGCAGAAGCCGCTATTTTTTTTTTCTTCAGACTACAATAACTTCTTCGTACTAACTCGGAATCAGGCAAAACTTCGACCGATGAATTCCCTCCTAAATTACGGGCAATATGGTACACTCGGATACTTCATCTAGTGAACGTATACCGTAGTTCTCCATGGTGACTAACAGTTGTACTTAGAAAATAACATGCTACATCCTCGTATTTGAACCCCGTCTAGGCAGAAGCCACTATTTTTTTGTTTATACTGCAATAACTTCTTCATACTAACTCGGAATCAGACGAAACTACGAGTGATGAACTCCCACCTAAATTATGGACAATATAGAACACTCAGATACTTCAGCTTATGAACATATACCGTAGTTCTTCATGGTGATTAACAGTTGTACTTAGAAAATAACAGGCTATATCCCCACATTAACACTCACTGTAGTTCTTCATGGTGACTAATAGTTGTACTTAGAAAATAACAGGCTACATCCTCATATTTGAACTCCGCCTAGACAGAAGCCGCTATTTTTTTTCTTCAGACTGCAATAACTTCTTCGTACTAACTCGGAATCAGGCAAAACTTCGACCGATCAACTCCCACCTAAATTATGGAAAATATGGTACACTCGGATACTTCATCTTGTGAACGCACACTGTAGTTCTCCATGGTGACTAACACCTATACTTAGAAAATAACAGACTACATCCCCGTATTTGAACTCCGCTTAGGTAGAAGCCGCTATTTTTTTAGGTTCATACTGCAATAACTTCTTCATACTAACTCGGAATCGGGCGAAACTTTGATCGATAAACTCCCACCTAAATTACGGACGTAATGGTACACTCAGATACTTCATCTTGTGAACGCACACTGTAGTTCTCCATGGTGACTAACAGTTGTACTTAGAAAATAATATGTTATATCCCTATTTCAACGCTCACTATAGTTCTCCATAGTGACTAATGGTTGTACTTAGAAAATAACATGCCATATGCTCATATTTGAACTCTGCCTAGGCAGAAGCCGCTATTTTTTTTCTTCAGACCGCAATAACTTCTTCATACTAACTCGTAATCAGGCAAAACTTCGACCGATGAACTCCCACCTAAATTACGGACAATATGGTACACTCGGATACGTCTTCGACCGATGAA
Source organism: Allium fistulosum (assembly GCA_030737815.1). Lineage (NCBI taxonomy): Eukaryota > Viridiplantae > Streptophyta > Magnoliopsida > Asparagales > Amaryllidaceae > Allium > Allium fistulosum. The sequence goes on from CM060902.1 coordinate 1,294,322,562, forward strand.
CTCCCACCTGAATTAAGGACAATATGGTACACTCGGGTACGTCATCTTGTGAACGCACACTGTAGTTGTCCATGGTGACTAACAGTTGTACTTAGAAAATAACACGCTACATCCCCGTATTTGAACTTCGCCTAGACAGAAGCCGCTATTTTTTGTTCATACTGTAATAACTTCTTGATGCAGGCCAAGATATAATTCTCCAAGGCATAAGTCGTGACCGACTTAAAGAAATAAGCATGAGTCGTACACGACTTAACGAAGGCAAGGAGATAAGTCATTTACGACTTAAGGAACAGGTATTGAGTCGTCTTCGATCTAACAGTGCAGATGAAAAGGAGCTACGACTCAACTGGGGAGAAGACCTAACTCGTAACCGACCTAGTGAAACGATAAATCGTGACCGACTTAGCATAACTCGGCAACGACTCAGTAAAGGTATGCGGGTTAGCGAATCTCTTAAGTCGCCAGGACGACCTACCGAGTTATGCAGTAAGAAGGCAGAGCAAACTGATGAAATGTTAGGTCCTGAACGACTTAACGAGTCAAGTGGTAAGTCGGTATCGAGTTACGACTTAGTTAAGTCTTAAGTCGTACCATCTTAGGTCGCAGAAGCCAGAAACTGAAGATTCTAATGCCGCGTTAATCTGAACCGTTGGTTCTTTAAGTCGTCCAAAGAAAGATCGCTGCTGGAGTTAAGTCGTCTGTTTTAGGTCGCGTACGACCTAAGTTGAGTCGCGTAGAGTTGTTAAGTCGGCAACGACTTAAGTGTTGTATTTTCTGTTGATATTTTTCTGTTTTAAGTCGTTTGTATATATGACTTGAGTCGTAAGTCGCTGGCACTGTGTTGTAATATCATTGTTTGTGTTAGGTTGTTACTTTTAATTCGTAAGTCGTGTGACTTATGTTGAGTCGTAAGTCGTGCGTCAGAAGATGAGTCGTAAGTCGGAGGTTGTTAGGTCGGAACCGACTTATGAGTTTGGACAGAATTGTGGATGAGTTGTAACCCCTATAAATAGGCTGTGTGAGTCATTTGTAATAGTTTAGTTGATTTGAAATAAAACTCTTGTTTTGTTAGCTTTGTGCTTTCGCCAAATTGGTAGTTGAGTGTAATCTCCTATCTCCTCTCTCGGATAATCGAGTGCGCTCGATTCAACGATTGCAGAAGCCGATTCACGGAATCTAGTGCGCTAGATCAACGTGTAAAGAATCGCAGATCTTTGAACCCGGTATCGTGCGTGATCAACGAGTTCGGGATAGCTAGAATTCGGTATCTTCGGATCAACGAATTCGGGCATTTCAGTATCTTCCAATCCATCGATTGCTACTCTCAACGATCGACATTCTTTTTGAGTAATCCGCTGCGTCAGTTTTGGTATCGGAGCTTGTTTTAGCCAATCATAGCTAAATCGAGTCTTGGAGCCGATTTATTTGAAGTGTTAGCCGAGCTTGAAGGGTTGAGCCGTGCAAATTTGTTTGAAGTGTTGAAGTTGTGTTCATCGTGTTCATCATACATTGGCAACAAAAGTGGAAGTTTCGATCCATTTCATTTTGGATCAAAGTTCGAATTGTGTTTGAATTTGAAGTGTTTGTGAAGATTTCAAGTATGCCGCCAAGAAGAGCTAATCGTCACCAAAACGTAGAAGCTTTGTATCGAAGAGAAGAGGCTGATGAGATGGAACAACGAATCAATGAAAACTTTAGTGAAAAGCTTAACGAAGGAATTGGTCGGTTAGAGAAGATGATGTTAGAGATGAATCAGAATCGGAGAAGGGTATCACCTGAATCTAATCATGGGGGAAGTAGAGTCTCGCCACATTCCAATCGAGACAGAAGTATTGATGATGATCAAAGGCGTGGGAGGAACGTGAATGATCGTGAACGGAGGAATGTAGATAGAAGGGATGATGGTGGTAGACGTGATGGTGGTAGAGATATGGGTGGACGAGATAGACAACGATATACATCTGATTTTGAAGAGGAGTATGATGGTGGTAGTGTTCGAGGACAAGGAAGAAATCACTCTGAGTATGATCACAAGTGGGAGTCGGGGATGAAGACTGAAATTCCTGAATTCAAAGGAGGTATGCAAGCGGAGGAGTTTCTAGATTCGGTGGCTAATGTTGAAGAGATTTTTGACTTCAAAGAAGTTCCAGAACATCGTAGGGTGAAGTTGGTTGCTACAAGGTTGAGGGGTAGAGCTTTGGCATGGTGGCAGCAAACCAAACTTACACGAGAACGAATGGGGAAGTCAAAAGTTGAATCTTGGGAGAAGATGAAGAAATTGATGAAAGCAACGTTCTTACCTTACAATTATCAATCTTTGATGTATCAACGTTTGCAGAATTTGAGGCAGGGCACAAAGAATGTTAATGATTACGCGGATGAGTTTTATCAGCTTATTGCGAGGAATGATATTATGGAAACGGAAGAGCAGCTGACATCTAGATTCATTGGGGGATTGCGAATGCAGATTCAGGATATGGTTAACATGTTTGATCCCAGATCTGTAGCGGAAGCACATCAGAAAGCGTTGGCTTGGGAGAAACAGGGACGACGAGGAGGTGGTGTGTTTACAAATTCCAATAATCAAGTGAAGGGTGTTAGTGGAAGTTCTAATGTTTCAAAAGTCATTGCAAAACTAGTTGTGAATGAGGTTGGGAAGGCGAAGGTCAATAATGGTTTTAAATGTTATAATTGCCAGGAAATGGGCCACAAAAGTAGCGAATGTCCAAAGCCGAGGAAGAGAGCTATGATAGCGGAGGTTGAGGATGATGATGAAGAAGCTGAATGTTCCAATTCACCACCTGATGAGGAGGAAGAAGAAGTGACGGGAGACGAAGGTTACAATCTAATGATGAAGAGGTCCTGTTTAACACCAAAGAAAGAGGAGGATTGTAGTTGGTTAAGGAGCAATATTTTTCAGTCAACATGTACCATTCTGGGGAAGGTTTGCAAATTTGTTATTGATGCTGGAAGCTGTGATAATATAATTTCTTCAGAAGCTGTGAGGAAATTGGCGTTGAAGACTGAGAAACATCCGAAACCATACAAGCTAGCTTGGTTGAGGAAAGGCGGGGAGGTGAAGGTTGGACGAAGGGCTTGTGTGAAGTTTTCAATTGGGAAGAAATATAAAGACGAAATCTGGTGCGATGTGGTAGATATGGATGTCTGTCATTTGTTGCTGGGGAGACTGTGGTAGTATGATAGGGCGGTGCAACATGATGGGCGTACCAACAGTTACAGTTTCATGTTTGAAGGCACAAAGATTACTCTAGTTCCAAAGAAGTGACAACAGGAGGAAAACAAGTTGGAGGAGATTGAAGAGCTTAAAACTTTGTTATCTTTGAAGGAGTTTGTGAAGGAAGTAGATGAGGAGCCTGAAGTGTTTTTGTTAATTGGGCGAGAGAGCAGTGAAGAGGTTGAAATTCCGGAAGAAGCGAAGGCAGTTTTGAAAGAATTTGACGATGTATTTCCAGAGGAGTTACCAACGGAGTTGCCACCGTTGAGGGATATACAACATCAGATAGATCTTGTTCCAGGTGCTGTGTTACCACACAGACCACATTATCGAATGAGTCCAAAAGAACATGAAGAATTGAGGAGGCAAGTGGAAGAATTGCTTGAACAGGGGCGTGTGCAGGAGAGTTTAAGTCCTTGTGCTGTACCAGCTTTATTGGTACCCAAAAAGGATGGAACGTGGAGGATGTGCACAGACAGTCGAGCATTGAATAAGATCACAGTCAGATACAGATTTCCGATGCCGAGGCTTGATGATCTATTGGATCAAATCAGTGGGTCCGTGATCTTTTCTAAGATTGACTTGAAGAGCGGTTATCATCAGATTCGCATTAGACCCGGGGATGAATGGAAGACAGCGTTCAAGACGAGGGAAGGATTGTATGAATGGCTGGTAATGCCGTTTGGTCTATCGAATGCACCGAGTACATTCATGAGGGTGATGAATCAAATTTTCAGACCGTACATTGGAAAATTTGTGGTGGTTTACTTTGATGATATTCTAATCTACAGTGCTAGTACAGAAGAGCATGTTCAACATTTGAAGAAAGTGTTAATTATTCTTCGTGAAGAACAATTCTATGCTGCTACAAAGAAGTGTGTTTTTATGGCGAGGAGTGTTTTATTTCTAGGGTATGTTGTGTCGGAAGAAGGAATACAGGTTGACCAAAGTAAAATCGAAGCTATCAGAGATTGGCCGCAACCCAAGACGATAACGGAAGTTTGTAGTTTTCACGGGTTGGCTTCGTTTTACAGAAGATTTATTCCACACTTTAGTAGTGTGATGGCGCCTGTGACTGATTGTATGAAGGGTAAACAGTTTGCATGGACGGAGGAAGCCGGGGTTGCTTTTGATCGAATCAAAGGACTCTTGACGTCTGCACCAATTCTAATATTACCAGATTTTCAGCTAGTGTTTGAACTACATACTGATGCGTCAAAGGTTGGGATTGGAGGAGTGTTGAGTCAGAGGGGACGCCCAATTGCATACTTTAGCGAGAAGTTATCAGGAGCAAAGATGAGATACAGTACATATGATGTGGAATTTTATGCTGTTGTGCAATCTATTAAACACTAGAGACATTACCTATTTCAGAAAGAGTTTGTTCTGTACACTGATCATGAGGCGTTAAAGCACTTACAAGGGCAAGACAAGATTTCAGCAAGACATGCATCATGGATTGCATATCTGCAACAGTTTACTTTTGTTGTTAAACACAAGTCAGGAGTGACGAATCGTGTGGCTGATGCTTTGAGCCGAAGGAATCACTTGTTAACTATGATGAAAGTGGAAGTAACGGGATTCGATGTGTTACCAGAATTATTTGACGAAGATCCTTACTTTATGAAGTTTGTAAATAAAGTGAAGAAAGGAGAGACGGATGAGTTTGTGATGGTAGATGGTTTTCTGTTCAAGGGAAATCGATTATGTATACCTGATTGCAGTTTACGGTTGAAGATTGTGAAGGAATTGCATGAGGAAGGTCATGTGGGTAGAGACCGTACATTACAACTGATTTCTCAATCTTATTTTTGGCCGTCGATGAAGCGGGAAGTGGGAAGGTTTGTGGAAAGATGTCATGTTTGCCAAGTTTCTAAGGGAACAACGACAAATGCGGGACTGTATATGCCGTTACCCGTACCTATAAAACCATGGGTGGATATCAGTATGGATTTTGTTTTGGGTTTGCCTAGAACTCAAAGGGGGAATGATTCTATATTCGTTGTGGTAGACAGATTTTCCAAGACGGCACATTTTATCGCTTGTAAAAAGACAGCTGATGCCGTCCGGGTTGTTGAGTTATTCTTTAAAGAGATATATCGTCTACATGGTTTGCCGGAATCCATTGTTTCTGATAGGGATACTAGATTTCTGAGTCATTTTTGGCTAAGTTTGTGGAAGATGGTGGGAACGAAATTGAAATTTAGTAGTGCTTATCACCCGCAGACGGATGGACAGACCGAGGTTGTTAACAGATCATTGGGAAATTTGTTGAGATGTCTTGTGCAAGACAATCTGAAGAGTTGGGATATGAAGTTATGCCAGGAAGAGTTTGCTCATAACCATGCGGTAAATCGTAGTACGGGGTTCAGTCCATTTTAAATTGTTTATTCTAGTATACCAAAAGGACCGTTGGATTTAACGGTAATACCACACTCGAAGGGGACAGTTAAGAAAGCTGCTGATTTTGTTGAAGGATTGACAGAGTGTCATAAAATCGTTCAGGAACGATTGAAAAAAGCAAATGAGAAGTATAAGCGATCTGCAGATTTAAAACGAAGAAACGTTGAATTTAACGAAGGTGATTTGGTTTATGCTGTATTAACAAAGGATCGTTTTCCAGTGGGCACATATAACAAGTTGAAAGCCAGAAAAATTGGTCCTGTAGAAGCCGTGAAACGAATTAATGAAAATGCTTATAAGTTGAAGCTGCCGGAGGATGTATACACGTCGGATGTATTCAATGTTAAGCATCTCGTACCTTACCATGGGAATGAGTGTGTCGCGGAGGAGAAAAATGCAAATTCGAGGACGAATTACTCTCAACCAGGGGAGGATGATGCAGGCCAAGATATAATTCTCCAAGGCATAAGTCATGACCGACTTAAAGAAATAAGCATGAGTCGTACACGACTTAACGAAGGCAAGGAGATAAGTCATTCACGACTTAAGGAAGAGGTATTGAGTCGTCTTCGATCTAACAGTGCAGATGAAAAGGAGCTACGACTCAACTGGGGAGAAGACCTAACTCGTAACCGACCTAGTGAAACGATAAGTCATGACCGACTTAGCATAACTCGGCAACGACTCAGTAAAGGTATGCGGGTTAGCGAATCTCTTAGGTCGCCAGGACGACCTACCGAGTTATGCAGTAAGAAGGCAGAGCAAACTGATGAAATGTTAGGTCCTGAACGACTTAACGAGTCAAGTGGTAAGTCGGTATCGAGTTACGACTTAGTTAAGTCTTAAGTCGTACCATCTTAGGTCGTAGAAGCCAGAAACCGAAGATTCTAATGCCGCGTTAATCTGAACCGTTGGTTCTTTAAGTCGTCCAAAGAAAGATCGCTGCTGGAGTTAAGTCGTCTGTTTTAGGTCGCGTACGACCTAAGTTGAGTCGCGTAGAGTTGTTAAGTCGGCAACGACTTAAGTGTTGTATTTTCTGTTGATATTTTTCTGTTTTAAGTCGTTTGTACATATGACTTGAGTCGTAAGTCGCTGGCACTGTGTTGTATATCACTGTTTGTGTTAGGTTGTTACTTTTAAGTCGTAAGTTGTGTGACTTATGTTGAGTCGTAAGTCGTGCGTCAGAAGATGAGTCGTAAGTCGGAGGTTGTTAGGTCGGAACCGACTTATGAGTTTGGACAGAATTGTGGATGAGTTGTAACGCCTATAAATAGGCCGCGTGAGTCATTTGTAATAGTTTAGTTGATTTGAAATAAAACTCTTGTTTTGTTAGCTTTGTGCTTTCGCCAAATTGGTAGTTGAGTGTAATCTCCTATCTCCTCTCTCGAATAATCGAGTGCGCTCGATTCAACGATTGCAGAAGCCGATTCACAGAATCTAGTGCGCTAGATCAACGTGTGAAGAATCGCAGATCTTTGAACCCGGTATCGTGCGCGATCAACGAGTTCGGGATAGCTAGAATTCAGTATCTTCGGATCAACGAATTCGGGCATTTCAGTATCTTCCAATCCATCGATTGCTACTCTCAACGATCGACATTGTTTTTGAGTAATCCGCTGCGTCACTTCTTCATACTAACTCAGAATCAGATGAAACTTCGACTGATGGAATCCCACCTAAATTACGGACAATATGGTACACTCGGATACTTCATCTTGTGAATGCACACTGTAGTTCTCCATGGTGACGAACAGTTGTACTTAGAAAATAATAGGCTATATCCCCACTTCAACGCTCAATGTAGTTCTCCATGGTGACTAATAGTTGTACTTAGAAAATAACAGCTACATCTAATAGAGTTAGGGTTATGCCCCTAGGGGCAATTATGTAATTTGTTACATATATCTAACTCGTTGACCAATCTTGTTCGAAATAAAAGGTATTTTCTTCCCATTATATACTTGATATAATGTGATTATATTAATTAATTAACTTAATTAAAAGTATATTTAATAGAAAAATCCATAAATGGTATATTTTGTGATAGTAGTTACAAAGTGTAGTAACCATGAGTAATTTATCATAACGAAACAAATATACCATTTTAAATGTTCCTAGTCAAGATGCATCGAGACTGGATATCGATGTATCCGTTGAGACTGGAGTACGTAATGCTCTCCAAATGTTGGGCAGTGTATTACTCATGACTGCTGGGGGCAACTAGGGGTTACATACTAATAGTTATTGGATAACTATGGAACGACTCACTCGATAGTTTTCTATTGGTTAATATAACTAAGGTCAAACAGAAAATATCGATGTGATTGATTTACACTGTTCTCTCGACTTGAGAATATTGTGGATCTTCAATATGAAAGCTCCGCTTTGATTATAGCCAAATCATGGCATGGCGTCCATCGAGTGACTATAGTTGGGTTGAGTGGAAGTATTGGAAGTGAAGCACTATTCAAGAGAGGATTCGTCTCCTCAGTTATATGCGGTTAGTATCATAGTCAACGCAAAGTCAAAGTCTTTAGCCAGAGCATTTCAGTTAATAATAATTGTTATTATTGAACCAAGGACTTTGTATTTTGACTGTAAAGTTGAATGTGGATGAGGTTGGAATTTTGACCATTACCAAATTCCATAAGTCCAAAGTGATATAGTTTTGACGAAGAGATTGGTGTAAACAAATGTCACAACCGGGCAACGCTTATTGAACTAAAATTGGATTTTTACCGAAAATGAGTAAGGGATAAATTTAGCCATAATGTCACACCACCTGCTAAGTGACATGTGAACGTTAACATTAGAATAATTAGATGTTAATCGCTGACCAAATTTACACCCAAGAGTTACACAGTCGAAATGATGAATTCCCTTAAGACCGAATGATTTAATTAGTTTATAATTGTTAAAAATTAATTAAATTAATTAATATTATGAAATATTAATTATAAAATTTGAATATGATTTGAGAAATAAATAATGTTATATATATTTATAACAGTTATAAATATATCGATCGATATACAATATCGACAAGCGATTAAATTAGATTTAATTGCATAGTATTTTGGCTTGGGCTTAGATGGGTTTAAGGCTCATCATTAAGGCTGCAAAATTTCGTCTTTGGCATGGTCTAGGGGTGGCTAAACCATAGGGAATTAGCTTGGAGATAATGGGTTATCGAGTAAGAATGGGTAAAAAGTTTTCCTCGTTTCTCTCTAATACAACCTTATATATATGTATGTATGTATGTATCTCTAAAAACAATTACTAACCTTTTTGGCCTCCATAATCTTCTACATTGCTGGTTAAAACATAGCTCTCAATCCACTCCAAAATTCTCAAATATATTTCAAATTAAAATAATACTATTCGATAGTTAAAGGTCGGTGATTCCGGACTTGCAATTTGACGAATCAAGAACAGTAAAAGAAAGGGAAGTCATTGCTTCAACGTAGATTCAAAAGAATCATTAAATTGGTAATTTTAATCCATATTACAGTAATTAAATTATATTTTATGATCCTATAATGAGTAATTTTATATCTGTTTAAATATATTGCTTTTAATTAGGTGAGATTTTGTAAGTAGATATGGTTGTCACAAATCAGTTTGGTTATGTGCATAATTTGTTTATTATACTATTTGATTTATGTATAGACAAATGTTGTTTACTGTAAAAAATCAATTTTTGTCATTAATAATTGTTTTATATATATTTATTAATAAATTCATATATGTATTAGTGTATATTTCTTTCTCATAATAGCATATATTCATATATAAGATATATATATGATTTAAAAATTTTAGTACACTTATTTATATATAATATGAATTTGCAAATTCAAAAATTAATTATCATACATATACTCATATTTTTAAATTAACATTTACTGAATTTTGAATTGTTTATTATATATAAAATAACTATTACATTAAAAATTCAATTTTATATTTAAAAAAAACATTATATCATTCTAGAAATGTATATAAAAAATTTATGATTTTTCAATAAATTTTATTATTTTTAATAATTAATATTATTTCGGAAAAACTGTTTATGATTTATTAAAAATAATAATTTAATTGAAAAATTCTTTAAAATTTTTCGTAACCTTTTTTTCATGATCCTAGAATTTCTAAAATTTTAAAATTTGAATTTTTAATAATATATTATTTTATATTAAATAATTATTACAAAATCAATGTATTTATTTTTAAAAAAGTAATATTTCAACTTTGAAAAATCTCCGGATTTTTCCTAAGCTCTATTTTATGATCCTAGATTTTCGAAATTGTAAAATTTGAATGTTCATCAATAGATTGTTTTATGTTAATAATTATTTATGGATGAAAACATTAGTTTATTCATAATATATACAAATTAAAATACTAAAATTATTATGTTTGCAAAACTAAGTTAATTTTGAATTATAAATAATTTTTAATAATTGTTCTCTCTCTTTCTATATATATATATATTTATTTATCTATATATAAATGTTTTATGTTCATATATTATATATAATATATTTATACATACATATGTGTGTGTGTATTTTGTAATACATATACATGTACATATTTGGATAGCATACATGACATACAAAATGAGCTAATATTTCGGTTGCGATGTAAATCTCAACATCTACATATGGGCATAATATACCTTTCATGGATTATTATGTTACACATGCACTCACACATATATGTATATGATACATTTATGTATAAACTAAATCAAATAAAATTGATTTCATATCTTAATATATTTGAATTTAAATAAAATAAATGAATTTATTTAAATAAAATTTAGAAATGCTCTAATTCGGTTAGACTTCATAGGCCCAATTAAAGATCCAACAGGGTAAATTTTTTGAAATTCACTCTTAACTTTCGCTGCAGGCTAGTTCAGTTCCAACAATGGTATCGGTGCCCAATAGCCTATGCGGTCTAAATTAGTCATATTAGGGCTAACTAATTAAGCTTGCCCACTTAGTATGGTGTCTAGAAAGGTAATGTCTAGGATTAGAATTGGGTAATCAAGTATCTTATCCTACCTGGTTACCGGCCTGACCCGAAAGGTGAAGTGAGCCCAAATGTTGCTCTTAATAGAAAAAGCACAACTTATTTGGGCCTTGGGCTAATTTTCAAAATCGTTTTGAAAATTAATGTTAAAGATTTTAAATTTAATAGTTAAATTTAAAATAAAACATGTTTGTTATAAAAATTATAATAATACATAAGTTTTCAAAATGTTTGAAAGGATAATGATATTTTCAAAATGTTTGAAAATATTTATATAATAATCAAATTTTAAATTTATTAATAAGATTAATAAAATAAATTAGTTAAATATGTTAATTAATTAATGCATATATGCATGTATTACATATGTTGTTATATGTTATGTTATTTTAAAATGTTTAAGATAATATAAGTATACATGTATGTATACAAAATAAATTTTGAAATTAATAAATTTTAATAAAAATTATTTAATTGAATAAATTAATTAAAGGTAAATTAATTAAATAAAATACACATATATATGATATATGTGTGTTACACTATAAAGGTTATAGTATACACTATAAATGTTATAGTAGATATGTCCAATATAAAAGTTATATTGGAATACTAATTTAAAAATAATTAAAGAGTTAATTGATTAAAATTAATTAGATAAGAATCAATTAATGGTATATTATACGTAAGACTATCATATAAGTAATATGAAATATAAAAGTTATATATCAATAAAACTTATATGATATGTGTATAAACTAAATGTGGAACATTAAAGAAACCCAAATAGACTTGAGAAATAAATACATACGTAAATGTACATATACCATGATTTCTGATGTGTTTCACACTTGAATCGCTGGGGTATTTCATAAGAAATATATTATTCTATAAGTCGATATCACTCAATATATATATTGAAGATTATGAATCTTCAATATAATGTTGTCCTCTACCATATATATATTAATAAATTACTTACATACTCCTTAGTTGTTAAGCAAACTCAAGCTAGGGATTGTTGGAAATGCAAATTACGGATCTTAAGACTGGATTAACACTAGAGGAAGAGTGAATAGTGTTTAATGGATTTTATGGAATTGTTGAAATCTTTTGAAATTAAACACAGACAGATGCAATTCACAAACACATAAACAATCACAGAATCAGACACAGATGCAAATAGTAAATAAAAGCTGTAAAGGAAAGAACACACCGGAATTTTATACTGGTTCGAAGTTACCCTACATCTAGTCCCACACAATTTCTTGTGCATATTTCTTTTCAAATATAATGTCGATATTACAACCTCGATTTCAAGGCCACGAGATACACCCTCCTGTCTTCGAGTCCAAGGCAAACTCTCTTGATTAACCAGGCTACAAGATCACCTAATTGATTTACGGGCTACAATCACACCCAATTGATTTACAGGCCACAATCACACCGTTTCCAATATCACTTTGATAGAGAGAGACTCGATACACTTCGATCTTTGATAACAAATGATCCTATAACTCTGAATAGCACTGAGATCTTTGAGAGAGAGTGATAGAGAATCAAACTAGAGATGATCAAGTTTGATTCACTTAGGATTTCGGTAGAGTTTTGTTAAAATATAAGAGAATACTTAAGTGGAGAAGAAGGAGTGAAGAAATGAAGAAAAACTAACTTAAAATTCGTTGAAAACAACTGGTATTTATAGAAGAACAACAGTCATGTCCATTCGTGAAAGGTTATGACGAATAGACACTTCATTTTAAAAATTGAAATTTGAATTTCTACAGCTACCATGTCGACATGGGGGGATGGGGTATGTCGACATGCCCTAGTTAATTTTGAAAATTGATTTTTGATTTTAAAAGACGTTTTCTTTCTAAAACTTGTCAAAACAATTTCTGAAGTTTATAAACCATTTTGAATATAGTTTAAACTTATAAAAGAGATTAAAAAGTAATCTTAAAAAAATATAATCTATAATATAAAAGTAATATTAAAAACTAAGTATAGAATATATTTTTGAGATTTAAAGGCTATAATATTAAAATCAGGAGATAGTTTAAAAACAAGAGATGATTTTGAAATCAAAATATAAAAGATAATAAAAATAGTTTAAGGCTAAAATATTTAAACAGAGAGAGATGACTTTAAAAAGTTTTTGTAAAGATATTTAAAATAAATCATTTTGAAAATTTCGTGAATTCCATTCCACTAGAGAAGGCCGTGCGTTCCACCCACTATTAAAGCGAGAAGGTGGATTCCATTCCACAATTAAAATCTGAAAAAAGATTTTAGTGCTATTATGAAGTTTTAACATAAATCTAGACACTATTACTTATCTTGAACTCTTGGTATCTTGAACTCTTGATACTCATGAGTCTTCAGTCTTGGTTTCTTCAATCTTGAATTCGTCAGTCTTGAATCTCTATACTGTACAGTCTTCATTCTTCAGCACATGCATATATATCCTGCACATACATATATATCTAGACAAGAATATTAGTATTTATATTTTATAACAAGTCCTAAGGTTGTTGTCATCAAAACCATCATCTCAGGAACTAACAATATCCTCCCTTTTGATAACGACGACCTATGTTTATAAAATATACTCCACCTAACTTTGATTCTACTCCGACTCCCCCCTTATTCCAATAGCTCCCCTTTAATCTACTAACTCCCCCTTAATCTAAGCCTATCTAACCTATTTATAATTCTCCCCCTTTGTCATCAACAAAAACAAAGCCTAAACTACATAACTCCCCCTTAAACTAATACTATGGAACTAAATACTAATAACGAAGTATAATTAAGTGAAACGTAAATATAATTTTATTATATATATATATGTTGTTATATTACACATATAAACAAAAATATATACAAATACACATAATATATAAAAAGATTAACATAAAAACAATATAATGAGAGTCTTTGATAATTGGTGACTTGTGAATCAAACAATTTGGGTAATGGAGACAAAAGTTCCACGTTGTTCGACCAGATCACCATCTTTATCAAAACAGACTTCTCCAACGCAAATAACTTTATCGTCTTCGTCCATTTGCGCTTTTTCTTCGTCGTCGTCTTCCTCTAATGGATTATGAATATGAATGTTAGAGGGGTATAATCATTATGCCTACAATGTGTAAACTTGATCACTTAAACCATTGGTCATTGATGTATAATCATTCTATCAAGTTAGATATAGTAGTGAGTAGAAGAAACCAAGAGTTGAAGATCACTTTGGCTTTTCCTTTCTCTTCTTGTTTCTCTTCTTGCCTTCTCTACAAGATTACTTCACTTCAATTTGAATGAACAACACTTGTGCTTCACTATGCTATTTAGTATAGACTGTTGCTTAGAAGCTTGGATTTAACCATGAGAATTAATGGTATTTTATTTGAATTTTCGAAATTATAGAATATAGGGAAAATTTGAATTTTTCTCGATAAAATGAGAGGGGGTTTGTGTTGTATATAAAGATGAAGGTGAATGATCTAGACTTAGAAATTTCTAGAGCCTATTATTCATGAATCAATATATTTAAATTTTTAGTTTTTGGGCTAACAAATTTGGGCTAAGTAGTGCTTGGGCCTTAATTGTTTACTAACTTCATTTTTCTTCTTTAGCTTTTCAAAATAAAATTTCTACACACTTCTAGACCACTTTATTATTTCATGAAATATAAATTGGGTTGGATTTTATATAATGTTGGGCTTGCATTAGTAACTTAAAATTCCAATTCTATATAATTTTTACTAGTTAAATTCAAACTCTTATAATAAAATAAAATTCTTCTTATCATCAAATAAAATATCAAACCTATTTATTTCAAAAATCATTTTCTATAAAATTCAATTTGTTAATTCATTCCAAAAAATTAAATTTTACCTTCATATTTCAAGATAACTAAATATATTACCTTATCAGTATTCTTTTATTTTATTTTATTTTATTCTTATATTTTAGGAAAACATTTTCCAATAAATGTCCAATCATTCCTATAATTCAATGTTAATTAATTCAAATCTCATTTAATCATTAATTATTATTATTGTTGTTAATTAATTGCTTCTCGATAATGGGATTTAAAGACTCTCCCTTATGAAAATTGCGTCTTGCAATTCCTTCTTAGGGTAAAATCTATAACTAGCTAGATAAATTCTAGCTCTCTACACCATTAATTAATTTATATTCAATATCAATTTATATTGCTCTATCTTCACTATTACGGGTTGACACGTATGGCGATCCGCATCGACCCGATAAGTATATAAATCGAGCAATACCAAAATTAATGTTTAGACCTGTCATTGGTGGCATACAAGACTCGGTTATTTATCTTCCTTGCCTACGATCGTGAACTATGAGTTCGTGTGAACTCATTTGAAAGATTCTAATGACTGCACAAGCAACCAAAATATTAAGATTTCTAGGATGCTTCGAAGTAATCTCTGTGGCATGAAATATATCCTGAAACCTTCAACGCTTAAATCATCATATAAAATATCATACCAATATTCAAACAAATTCTTTTATATTATAAATACCAAATACACATTTATCTATAATATATTAAAAAAATCCACTTAAAATTTATTCTTCAAAATCATCTCACTTGAAATTATAAAATTGACCATAGATGAATTAATTTCAAAATATTTAATTTCAAGTTCATTTCCAAAATTTATAACTTACATAACTCCTCCTTTTAGTGAATTGTTCATTTCAAACTATTAGATCTTTATTTTCACTTCAATCAAAAATTTCAAATTCTTTTATTAATTCCAAATCATTTCCTCTTAATTAAATCCTTTAAAATATATATACTTATTTCATAGTTACAATTACTTAATATCTTTAACAATCTCAAAACAAAACAATTCATTATATCAAAATAATAAATAATTTCTCATCCAAAATTATTCCAAATACATACACTTTCATATCAAACCATTATGTATAATTTATCAAAATACTATATGATTTCTCCTTTCTAAACTATATTTCCTAAAACTTCTTCAAAAATTCTACTTTATTTTCAAACATATTTTCCCAAAAAGCATTGCAACTACATTTCTCAAAATATCGTTTTTTGGAAATATTTAATCAGTTGAAATATTTAAAACCATCACAAAACACTTGAATCTTCTCAAAACATTTTAAATACTTTAAACCATTGAATTCTTTACAAATCATTCACATCTTATCCAAAATGCAGTTTCCAAATGTCTCTGTAATGACCCGGGAATTTTAACGGTTTAAAATAACGTAATTAACTGAAATTTGTGAAAATTTAAACAATTGAATTGGGAAACAAAAATTTGATATTTGGAATACGCCTATTTAAACATAGCAAATGGTAAAAATTTATTTGATAATATGAATGTTAGTTCTGTTGTGCAATTTTCAATTTCAATTTAATATCAGTTAATTTGATATAAATAAAATATTTTCGAAACCTGAATATTTTATATAATAAAAATGTAAAGCATTTTCTGAGTGAGACGACATATTTCGTTTCGCCAAATTTGGACTTCTCTAGCTTCGTTTATCTTATTTTCAGCGAATTTGCAGCAGTTTGGCAGCGAAATATTGACTTTTGATACGTAGGTCGTATCGCTGATATCTGTGTACCATTCTGTTCGTCTCGTCGTGCTGATCTCTGTAGTATATTCATTTCTATATTTCGGTGATCGGTACGTGGCGAAATCGCCAAAATAGTAACCGTATCGGTTCTGTGTTTTTGAACTTTTGGGCTTTCCTGTGTCTATTCAGTTATCCATTGGTTTAAATCAAACAATCATTTGCTTTTATTACTTCATGAATTCAGATACGTGGCTTTCTTTATTCCCAATGGTCAATATATTCTGGTTGCTACATTGTTGGTCTTCCCACTGTTCATTTTGTTCGAATATACGAAATATTTATATTTTTCATTCGTTTATCTCTCCTCAACCTACTGCTTGCGTATCCTCTTGCATATGTCTTTTCATCTGCCTTACTTTTATTTCAAGTGGAAACACACACACACACACAGAGATATATATATATATAAGTTTCAATGCATTGGTTCCTGAAGCCTTTGTCTTCTTCTTTATATGTTTTTTTATTTTTATTTTTTATTTAATTTTTTTCTTCCAAAGAAAAAAACATGGTTGCTTATTTATACGTCCTAGAGCTTGCCGTGCCATTTTCCCCACGTGCTCGACTTCCACCCGATAGCCTGCACGCAACCCGACGCGCCACCTCACCTCCTGTGCTCGCGCCTCCCGTCCCCTTCCACCTCACCACCTTCACCTCCGCCCATGCTTCAGGCAGAGCAACCCAGGCCTTCGTCCACCTTCCGCCCCTACAGCCGAACCACCTCCCTCCTCCACCATCAACCACCACCACTCCTCCCCACGTCAGCTCGACCAAGCCTCCCACCGAACCACCGGCTACCATTTCACCCATCACCAAAGCCCGTGCAGAATCCTCCTCCCCTCATCTCGCCTTGAGCCACCACGACTTCTCTTCCCTTGTCTCACATCACCCAGTCCGAACTCCGACCCATAACCCATCGCGCTGCCCTCACTTTCCACCTGACGCGGCCTCTCCCCTTTATCTCCTCTAACAGCACACACCCCATGGAAACAAGCCCGCCACTCCTGATAGCAATGCGGCCTTCCATCACCACCATAGCAGCCTTCTGATCCGCCTCACCCTCTTTGCCTGCCAAAGCTCCTCCCTGCCGTGGCACCCGTACCGCCACCCTATCAACACCTGACCTTCCATGACCTTGCTTCCTGACTGGAAGCCCAAGCAGACAAGCTCTTCCAGTTCGTACTTATATCTGTAAGTTTTTTTTATTTAGTAGTATTTATATAGTTAAGTGTTATATATATAATACGTTTAAATCTATAGTAATATTTTGAAGTAGGTTGTTTATAAGTATGTATACAAAATGTGTATGAACATATGCAGTTATTTATAAGGTATAACAGATGTTTATATAAGTTGTTATATAAGTTGTTTATAATATATAAGTTATATATATGGTGTTATAAAGTATAAGTTGTTTATATACTGTTGTATATATATAAATATATAGGTTTATATAAGATTTATATGATATGTTAGTTATAATATATAAGCTTATACAAGTTTATACAATCTGTTTAGTTATATATGTAAATTTATATAAGTTATATATATATATATATATATCTGTCTGTTGCATATATAGGGTTCTATAAGTTTATATATGACCTATCGAGTTATATATCTACAGTTTCAATAAAGCATTAATTTTATAATAAAGTATATTTATATTGATTTTATAATAAATATTAATCTTAAATATAATATGTATGTAAGTATATATATTAGTTTATATATACATGAGTTTGGTTTTTTGAATATGTATATAGAGATTTTATTTTATTATGTGTTTAAATTAAATATTAATTTGAAATTATATATATATATATATTATATACTTTAATTTGTAATATATGTGTTTAACTAATATTGAACTGAAAATGTATATTTTATTTTTAAATATATGTTTTTAAAATTAGTTTTAGAGAAAACTTATTATTATATATATAACATATATTTGTTCGGTTTATATCCAGCTAGTTGATTTGTTCTCATCGATTCCTAATTATAAGCTTCGTCCGTCAAATTCGTGATTTATCGTACTTTACTTTAGAATTCGTTGCTCGGATTCGCAGCTCAGTTTGTTATCAAATTTCTCTAGCCTCGAAAGGTGAGCAATCACTCATGATTAACATTCTTATAGTTAGTAAATTTGATTTCACTTGAAATGAGAATTGAAATATGCTGTAAAATTTGAATTGCTAGTTATTTAATTGTTAAATATGATATGCCATTATCTGCAATTGTTCACTTGTGATATATGACACCATATCCAGTTGTATGTATTTTATTTAATTTATCACCGATGATATATGCCTGCTATTGATATGTTATATTTTATCATATTTGTTCTCACTCCGCAAGTTTCTTATTAATTTAGAATTTCCCTATGGGTTGAAATGATACATACCCGAACGAT
Source organism: Allium fistulosum (assembly GCA_030737815.1). Classification (NCBI taxonomy): domain Eukaryota; kingdom Viridiplantae; phylum Streptophyta; class Magnoliopsida; order Asparagales; family Amaryllidaceae; genus Allium; species Allium fistulosum. The sequence continues at coordinate 1,294,341,311 of CM060902.1, forward strand.
TTTGTAGAATAGGGGAAAATCGTTATGGGTTGAAATGATAAACCTAAGCGATTTTCATTGATTTTGAATTTTTGAGATTGCGGGTTGAAATGATATATACTCGTAAATATTTAAATTGCGGATTGAAATGATAAATATCCATATCACTTGACCATAGGATAGAAAATTATATACGGACACCGTTGGTCTATATTTTGAAAATGATTTCCAAAGTTTTGAAAGGAAATATATGATTTTTAGTCAATATTGATTCTTAAAATATAATATGTATAAAAGTTATTTTATATATGTCAAAATTTTAGATTTTTAAAATTATATATTTTGGAAATTTTAAATTTATAAGTTAGTTTTGAAAATATAATTTTTAAGATTTTACTTATAATATTACTGTTTTTAAAATATATAAAAATAAACTTCATATAAAATAAACTTAATAATAAGATTTAATTTAAGAAAATTTAATTTAATTAGTATGCAATATGAGCTGATGAAATTAGTGTGGTGTGAAAGGAATAAGAGGATTTTTGAAGGTAATTTGAGGAGTCATGTTGTGCTTTGGGCTGTTCTAAAGCATGAAATTCACAGTGGTATGAGAGCCAGTAGGCATGATTTTCAAGTGAATCAGATTGAGCCTTGGATACCATAGCTTCTCAAGCCTAACCTGTTTTTTCTTTTTGTTTCTTTTATATTCTCTGTTTGTATCTTTGTTTTCCATTTATAATAAATCTGGTAGGGGACCAGTTTTCAACCCCGCTTGCTCTGCAAAAAAAAGTATTTATTTAAATTTATATTAATACTTTTAAAATAGGGCTTTATTAACTTTAATAATAAAAGTTGGGAAGATAAAAAAAGGTTGACGTGGAATTTAAATTGGTTAATAATTGAATTTAAATAAGAATTTATTTGGACTTATTGATTTGAGATTTGTAAGGTATGATCTATAACTTGATTTGAGGAAAAGTGATTAAATGAATATTCTCGATTTTTAAAAAAAAATTGAGAGTGAATATTTAATATTGATTTAAATTTATAAATTTGGATTTTAATAAATCGTTATTAAATGATTAAGTGAATATTTTCCAATTTGAATGAAATTAAAGTTAAATGTTGAAATGTAAGCGAAATTTATATTATAAATGTTTGAATATTTTAACTTGAACCTCATTGGAATTGAAGAGATAGTTCAAACCTGGATTTGAAATTGATAAAGATTGAAATGGTTTATTAAGATTTTGAATTGAATCTTTAACCCTTTAAATTGAAAGTGTTGAACAAGGATTGATTTAAATTGAATTTTGGAATTTAGGCTGATTTGAATCGATTGTGAAATTAGAGGAAACTATTTTATTATATAAATTATTTTAATATATAAACTATTTTAATTTATAACCATTTTAATATATATACTATTTCAATATTTAACTGTTTAGGTGGAAACTGTTATGATTTCCAAAGTGTTATGATTTCAAAGGTGTTATGATTTCGAAAGTGTTATAATTTCGAAAGTGTTACGATTTTGAAATTGAATATTATTTAAAATGAATAATGATATCGAATTTGATTGGTTTTTGAAATGAATATGATATTTGATATGAAGTATGAACTATTTGAAATGAAATGACCACGGTGTGAAATAAGCATTTGGTTGTTAAAGAGACCGAGATCGGATATTGTCATACTCTCTGCCAATACCGAAAACTACTTTAACAACTATGTACGTGGTGGAGATTCCAGAATGAAGTAGGATGGTTTGGTAACGGTTCTATATGGTATTTACGTAGCCCTGACTCCCGTGAGTCAGCTTGATGTGGCTAAAACAGGAGCCACGCCGGGCCAAGTGAGGCCATTCCTCCGATCAGACACATTTCTTCTATACCATTCTATACCTTTTTTGATTTGATTAGGTGCACCCTTTGATTTGGGAGTGTGTCACGAGGTGGGCGGTAGTAGCTGCTATGTGTTACCACCAGTCCGGATCAGCAAACAGTATATCTACCCTGGCATTTCCTCGCGTGCCTTGTCACATACCCTATCGCGCCTTCTACGAGTTTGTTTTGTGTCGTACCTATGGAGTGCTCCCTGATAGCCCACCTACGGGTGGAGTTTACAGTATCCGTATAAACTACGACATTACATAAAATGTGTTAAGGGGGATATGGGTAACGCCTTAACGCTATTTTAATAGTTTACTTTACTTTAGACATATTATAATAGGGTATATTACTACATAATAGATAGTTCCACAGATCCTTAGAGGATGGAAATCCCAAACATCCTTTAAGTTACTTGTATTTCAGTTGACATTTCACTTGAGTTGAATTTATTAATATATGAATGTTAATCTTGACTCGAGTGTTTTGTGTTTTGCTATATGCTCAGGTCAGACTGAGTGACACAACATTTGAGACTCACCTTTGGAGTTTGGAGCTTTGCTTGAAGATCTATCTTATATCCAGTCAGCTTCCAGCTGTTTCCAGTTATTTCAATCCAGTCTTGTAGTTACCTTTGTATTTGAGACTACTCTGTATTCGATATTTATGTTGTATTTTGTTTTAAACTCTGATGTTTATATAGTAGCTTCATGAACTACTACTTACCTATTCCGCTGCTTTTATTGTAATACTTGGTGTCTGTGATTCTGTGATTTATTTATTTACTGTATATGCTGAGTTTTGCCAAATATAGATTAACAATCTAATATTTTGAGCAATTCAAGTCCGACATGTGTGGATACGAATGGTTCGAAATTCTGGGACGTTACAGTCTCGTTCCAGTGTTTAGGAATCGCTATTGACAACATTGGCCAGACGCATCGTCCAGGATCCTAAAAGCTCTCGACGGACAGAGTAACACTAATTTTTTTCGAAATCATTCAAAATATTATTTATGTACCTTATATAATAATCATACTTTATAAATTAATCATTTGCTAATAATAAAACTTAATCAAGTACTACTAATATAAAAATATATTTTATCAAAAGATTTTCCAATGAAACATTTTTAAATTCTCATAAACACTTCTAATACCATATGTGTGTGTGTATGAATCAAAATCATATGATTTAATGTAAAACATTTACTTACATTGAAATATCAATAGATGCTTTTTTTATAAAAATGAAAATGAAAATAAAGTAATAGACCACTTCCAACCATTCAAACAACACACAACGTCGAATAAGCAATAAATTTTAAAATTACTTTACAAGTTTCTAAACAATAATGCATATATATAAAATAGTATATTATAAAACACAATTTTTTAAAATCCCTACCAGTAATCTTCACGACTAAAGATACTGATGTGAGGAATGCGGAATATGGATCTTAAGGCTAGAATGAACACTAGAGGGGGGTGAATAGTGTTTATAAGAAATTACTAAATCTTTTTTGAGTTATTGTTGATTTGTACACAAATGTAATATTCAGACACAGATATAATCACAGAATCAAACACAGATGCAGAAATAAAGTAAATGCAGTAAAGGAAAGAACACACCGGATTTTATACTGGTTCGGAGTTACCTTACATCCAGTCCCTCACAACTAAGTACGGATTTCCTTTCAAAAGCAATTCAACAATTACAACCCTCGATTTCAAGGCCACGAGGTACACCCTCCAGAATCACAATCCTCTAGGTAGAGATACTTGATTTTCGGGCAACAAGTTCACCCAATTGATTTCTCAAGGCTACAATCACACCTTTTCTCACTTGATTGATTTCCAAGGTGATGTGCACGTAAATGTGCATATTTTTACCACCATATTTAATCTATTTAAATTAAATAAATGATCATATCGGGTATTTTAACTTGTTTAAACCAAAATTCAAATTATTTCAAATTGTCACATATTCATCTTCATCCAAGGGCAAAATGGTCATTTTTGTGCATATATTAATTTTCTAAAATTTAATTGAAAATATCTATATTATTTTGTAGGAATTTAAATCCATATACAAGTGGTTTCATGAAGATGTATGCATGCACAGGAGTGAGATAAAGAAATGAAGATGGAAATAAATCATAGGCATGATAATGGAGGACCGCACCTACCCACCTTCCTTCATGTACAAATTAGAATCTAATCCACATGCTAATGGTCATCAAATCTTCATGCACACTTAAATGGATGATTATGGGAGGCTAATGATTACTTGGCCACCACATTACCTCAAGGGAAATTTGGGCATTCCCTAAAAAATATGAATTAGGGTTTAACACTTGTATAAATACCCCATTTCTTCATGTAACTTGCTCTTCCTTCTTAGTGCCTCTTAGTTGAGTTTAGCTTAGAAAATAAAACCAAGTTCTCTCTTTCTTTTCATGGCTACTTAGCCACTTCTCTTTATGTAATTTTTTTTATGCAACTTCAATACATGTTCTTTTTCTTTTCATGCTTATTTACTTTCATGTTGGTAGTGTAGATTTATTTTTCATGCAAGTAGAATAGTTTTTCTTTACTTTGCTTTCCTTTTCTTTTTCCTTCATGTTGCATGCTACATTTGTTCATATGATAACAAATATGAGAGGCTAAACCCCTTCAATTTAGGGGTAATGATCTAAGCTCTCTAATCATGTAGCTTCAACTTAATTTGATGTTTATGCTCTCTTTTTGTGCTTAATGAGAATGATTGAAGTGGTTTAATGATGTTGTTTAGCTTTGAATTTGATAGTCTATATTGTTCATAACAAATAGGCTATGCTTAAACAAACAAAACACAAATTGCCTCTTCATCTACATATGATTATGGCAAAGAAGTGAATGTTGAAATTAAAATTTGATGGCTTATATTTCTAATTAATAGTTAATAGGCCGTGCTTAAAATAGATTTTGCTTTCAACTTTGTTGTCATATTTCATGAGAGTTAAATGTGTATTAGTGGTTGTGTTATAGTTTGATGGTTTATATTGTGCTAATTAATAACACAAATATACCATACTTATGATAAGCACATCAACTAATTACACGAATGACAAGAAAAGAGAGATCATAACTTCATTTTGTTGATTTATGTGATCTAGAGAGTGAAATTATCTCTAAATTATCATTTTATTCTCATAGTTTTCATTCACATTTGTAGTTGTTAGTTTGTTAGTTTCATCATTTTCTAGCTTAAATATTCTTCAACTTTGGTTTAATCATGATTGAATAGATTTTTAAAATCTTCAATTCCCTGCGGATCGAACTGTATTCGCCACGTACTACAAGTGTACGCCGTGCGCTTACGGTTATTTTATTTCTAAATTCGTTCGACAGTTTTCTAAACCGATAGAATTTCCGTCGACGAACAAGTTTTTGGCGCCGTTACCGGGGAATTGTTTTAATTTTAAATTTTTATTCTTCGGATTATTTTTCTTTGTTTGATTTTTGTTTGCATTTTGTTTGTGTGTTTGTTGTTGTTTTCTAGTATTTTGTTCATTTTGCATTTCTATTAATAAAAAAGAGAGAAAAAAATATAAACATTTTATTTCATCAATTTCTATCTACATTCAGTGTACAAGTTACATTTGTATTCACACTGTTGTTTACATTTGTATTCATTTACTATTCTGTTTTCTCTCTTTACAACTCTGGCCTTTCACTGCACTTCTTCAAACCAAAACCAATCAAACCGCTCTCTCCCTTTCACAACCACCACTGCCCATCTACCTTTACAACCATCAACTGCCTTAATATTTCTCCACTTACTACTGTAGCCAGCTCCTCCTACCCAGCAAAACCACCATACAAAACTGCTATAAAAACTTCCACACCATCCTTCTTACTGCCTCTGTTTCTTAACATCACTGTCCCCATCGTATTGCACACCACAGCAGCTCTACAAAACAACAGCAGGCACTACCACTTCCCTTCATTTTCCCTTCAACAAACAACAGCAATACTATACCACTTAGCCTCTGACTACTCTTCAAACTTCATCCATACTTCTTCAAGTACCAAGAGCATACCACTGTCATACACTTTTTAATCAACAAAATTTCATAACACAACCACCTCACAGTCCAACAAATACACACCTGCTTATACATAGCATCTACATCACCTCTACCTCATAGCCAACTACAAGCAAACTACATCCAGTTCATCAACAGTCACGCAGCAAGCTTCCCCCAGCCTCATTCCCCTACCTTCAGTCACAACAGTTCAAACTACAAACTGTGCACCAAAACTGCTTTCGCAACAGCACCCTGCTCTCTGCAATTCACCACCACCAGAACTGCTGCAACTTCAAAAACGAACAGCTGTAATAACCAACACACCAACAGTTCTTCGCGGCCAAATTCGATTGCTTCACCCAAAATTGCCGAAACCCACTGACAACAGCCCTTCATCACCTGACCATCTAACCTTGAACAACCACTGCACTTCAGTAACAACCAAGTCGACTTCAACATCAACTTCCAAACTTCTGCAATTCAAATCCACTTCTCAAATATCCTACAACCCACGTCAATTCCATTGCCGACCAAATCATCATCACCAAAAACCAAAACAGCATCACCCAAACCCAATTTGAACACCACACAGCAAATCGAATCAGGACCACCGAACTCTGGTCGCGACCGAAACCCCCCTCCTTCAACCCAAGTCACGATCGAATTCCTCCTCCAACCTTCAATCACCATTTCAACTAACTTCGAGATCATCGCCTACCAGTGCGAACCGCAATCCCAATCACCTTCGAACAATCTCCGAGGCCTACCACCTTCGCAATTCACAAATTCCAAACAACAGCAAACGCGACCACCCTCTACACTGCCACCTTCAATCCACGAATTTGCTCAAACCCGAATCCACCGCCTCTTTGAATCGCGAATCAACTCTGATCTCCTATCTTTCCTCAAACGTAGATCGAACGCCGTGAAAATTCCTTTGCGATTTACTAATTTTTTTCTTTGCATTGAGAATTTGGATTAAAATTTGGGTTGCGTGGTTGATTGAAGAATTGTTTAGATACTTGATTTTGTTTAATTTTGTTTTTGTTTTAAGTTGGTTAAGGAATTGTTTGGGCCAGGCCCTGATTTGGTTTGTAAAAAAAAAACAAAAGAAAAACGTGTATTCAACTTGCTTTGCTAACAATACAACTTTGGGTTTTCAATTACAAGAAAAACAAGAAGAAGAAGTTTGAACTTGTCTTGTTTTTATTTATTTCATTTTCACTTGTTTTTTTTTCGTTTATTTTTCTTTAAAGTCTATCCTTTACAAAAAAATATTTTTTTTTAAGTAAAACGTCACTTTTAAGTTTCCTTTTCAAAAAAAACTATATATATTTTGTTTTTATTTCAGGTTGCCAAAGTAGAATTGTAGAAGGAGCAGAAGTGCTTGCTAAAATAAATTGCTTACGTGCTGAGCTTGCCAAAAAAAACCGCTTGCTTATTTATAATTTTCTCTTTATTTGCCTTGCATTGTATATATCTATTGTTTTTGTTTGTCTTGCATTGTTGTTCGCTTGCATTTTTATTTCAAAAACCAAAAAAAAAATTGAAAAACAAAAACAAAAATTCCATTCGTAGTTGCATTGTTAATACACGTTTAATTTCTGCTTTGCATTGCATGTTAGAATCTTGATTAATAATAACGATAGCTCTTAATTGTATATTGGCAAATTGTCTTCTTTGAACAATTTAATTTCTTAGTGTCTAGGCTACGGTAGAGTAATAACCATTTATAAATATTACGGTGATTCGTAAATATTATAGTGGTTGTTCCTCTGAAGGTACTTAAACCTTCGGCTGCATTGCTACGGTGATTCGTGGTGCACCGATAACTCCTGCCCGTTACCTGGCTGAGAACTATCTTGTTTATCTAAGACAATGTGTGATTATACAATTTTGGGTTAACTTAGGATAAATCATTTGTAATTAACCCTTGCATTCTTTTAGTTGCATTAGTTCATGCATATTTAAAAAAAATTAAAATCAAAAACTAAAAAAAATTGTAAACATTCCTTTTCCTTTGAAATTTTTAAATCCTTTTTCTTTGAAATTTCAAAAATCCAAAAAAAATTTATAAAAACCAAAATCCAAAAAAAAAATTATAAAACCTTTTCAAAAACAAAGAAAAAATTTGAAAAACCAAAAAAAAACCAATTTCCCTTTTGAAAAATAAATTCTTTTTGTAAATATTTTTCCTTAAAAAAAACAAATATATTCTTGAAATGTCTGAATTTCCATATTCACTTTAATTTTACAATAGTTGTGAAAATCAATATAATCCATATGATTTCACTCCAAATTCGTATGGATATTTTAACAACAACTATTGTTTAAATGATTCAAATTTTGAACCACAAAATTTTCAAAACGATGATCAACCCTCAAATCTTGAAAAGAGTATTTCATCTTTACTTGAAATCTCTACACAACAAAATAAATGATAAATGATTTGTGTAATTCATATTTGGGCAATGATTCAAATCAAAGTTTTCAAAATAATCAAAATTTGAATTCACTTCAAAATTCAAACGATTTCGAGTATAACCCATGCCAATTCAATTTTGAATTCCAAAATAAATTTCAAACTCAAAATGAAAATGGAAACAACTTTTTAAACGACTTTGGCAATGGGAATAATCTTAACCATGTTACAATTGAAAATCTTTGTTCTCAACAAATCCAAATCGAAAATCCTTATGTTAATAACTATAAATTGGATTTTGTTGAACAAATGAACGAAATTTACGATGATCACACGGATTCGTTGTTTGAAACATATATGAAACAACGTGAGAAACAAAATCAAATCCCAATGTGTGACGAGTCAAGAGACAATCCATATTTTACCCAAATTGACGATTTTCAAATAACAATCTTAATGAAATTGTTGAAAACACGGTAATTGAGTTGGATTTCAATTCTTTCGAGGGTGTGGAACCAAATTTAAGATTCGACCTTCCTTTCTCGATTCCAAAATTTTAAATACAACAACTTTGGATTTTGAACTTAATATATACGATGAAGTTGTTGATAATTCAAATAAGGAAGACGAATTCAATGAACACAATTTCTTTGGACTTTTCGAAAACGAGTTGTCGAATTCTGAAGGGGAAGATTTACATCACCATTTTGATTTTGAAATCGATAATTTTGAAGAAGTTTTCAATGATAAGTTTGAACTTCAACTTGGTGATAATAAATTTGAATTTCAATCAATTATTCTATCAACCCCGAAAATCATCGAAAATAAAACAACTCGTAAGTTTTTTAATAAAACGACATTCATTTTCCCAAATCAACATTCAACTTTGAAATCATATATGGTTTGGTTTTCCGAGCTTAAGTTGTGTCTCGTATACTTGATGAGACAAATGAATCGGTCTTTGGAAGACCGTTTCATTTACTTTTTAACGATATACTTTTTGATGTCATGTAAATAATCATCTTTTCATTTTCATTTAAATAAAGGTCATGTTTTTGTATAAATTTTTCTCCTTCCACTTGAGTTGACTGTGGGGACACAGTCAAAATCAAGTGTGGGGGGAGACTCATCATCATTTTCAATTTTTCATGGTTTATTTTTTATTTTTCTTTCCAAAATTTAAAAAAAAAATCTCAAAAAAAAATTTAAGCATTTTTGATTTACTTTTAAAAGAAACAGTATAGGATAAATATATGGTTTTGGTTAATTAAATTGAAATTTTTGAACATTTATTTGTCTTAACAAAAAAAATGAAGTTTGATTACAAATAACAATGGTTTAACTAGTATATAGGAAGATTCATACGTGTTAATTATGAAATACATCCTAACTGAAAATTTTTGTTTTAAAAAGTGGTGAATTCAAATAAAAGGATATAACATTTTTTTGTCTTCTAAGTTAAATGGTGCTAAGATGATTTTGCAAAACTCTCTTTAAAAAAAAATTCTTGTATATATGTATATATTTTTTAAACACCTAGAGTCATGTGTTCACACTCATGTGTTCACTCGCCATGCTCTATACCCTTCTCATGTAAGCCCGAAAGGCAGTGCACGATCGGTATATCTGGCCTCAGTTTATTTGAGTTAGGTGTATATATATATAAATTCTTTTTAATAACGCCTACAGTCAATAGGTGTTCACACTTGTATGTTCACTCGCCACGCTCTGTATTCCCCTCACGTCAGTCTGCAAGGCAGTGCATGGGTAATATATCTGGCCTCAGTTTATCTGAGTTAGGCATATGTAAATATTGTTAATATCAGCAAAATTTTCAAAAGAAAAATGGAGAGAGTAAGCAAATGAAATCCAAGCACTATTTTAACTTATTTGATTTGATTTGTTATTGAAATGAAATGAAATACCACTTTGATAAACTTTGGTAATCAACCAAGGATCTATTTCATAGTTACACTGTGTTATCAACCGAAACAACGAGTTAAACTATAATCGATTTGTTATGATAACTTCGTTTTTGTTGGAAATTTTAACGAATAAATGACTTAAATTTTTAAGTGACCAAAACCTATATCTAACTTATGTGTGTTAATTTAAAAGTAAATCCTTCATTTGTAAATATTTTCAAAAACTTGCATTCATCTCTTTGTAAATAAATCTGCACTGTGTAAATATTTTCATCCTGCATTTGGATTTTGTGGGTAGTATCCGCTAAAAATCCTCACGAGACAACACTCGTCCTACTAGGGACACCTAGAGGTTTAACGGCTTGTTGCATACGCTCAATGCAATCGTGCTCCCTATGAAAACGGATTTATCTTAGTTTTTTTCTTTATTCGAGGACGAATAAAAAGATAAGCGTGGGGGTATTTGATGTGCACGTAAATGTGCATATTTTTACCACCATATTTAATCTATTTAAATTAAATAAATGATCATATCGGGTATTTTAACCTATTTAAACTAAAATTCAAATTATTTCAAATTGTCACATGTTCATCTTCATCCAAGGGAAAAATGGTCATTTTGTGCATATATTAATTTTCTAAAATTTAATTGAAAATTTCTATATTATTTTGTAGGGATTTAAATTCATATAAAAGTGGTTTCATGAAGATGTATGCATGCACAAGAGTGAAGATAAAGAAATGAAGATGGAAATAATTCAAAGGCATGATAATGGAGGACCTCACCTACCCGCCTTCCTTCATGTACAAATTAGAATCTAATCCACATGCTAATGGTCATCAAATCTTCATGCACACTTAAATGGATGATTATGGGAGGCTAATGATTACTTGGCCACCACATTACCTCAAGGGAAATTTGGGCATTCCTTAAAAAATATGAATTAGGGTTTAACACTTGTATAAATACCCCATTTCTTCATGTAACTTGCTCTTCCTTCTTAGTTCCTCTTAGTTGAGTTTAGCTTAGAAAATAAAATCAAGTTCTCTCTTTCTTTTCATGGCTACTTAGCCACTTCTCTTTATGTAATTTTTTTATGCAACTTCAATACATGTTCTTTTTCTTTTCATGCTTATTTACTTTCATGTTAGTAGTGTAGATTTATTTTTCATGCAAGTAGAATAGTTTTTCTTTAATTTGCTTTCCTTTTCCTTTTCTTTTTCCTTCATGTTGCATGCTACATTTGTTCATATGATAACAAATATGAGAGGCTAAACCCCTTCAATTTAGGGGTAACGAAGCTCTCTAATCATGTAGCTTCAACTTAATTTGATGTTTATGCTCTCTTTTTGTGCTTAATGAGAATGATTGAAGTGGTTTAATGATGTTGTTTAGCTTTGAATTTGATAGTCTATATTGTTCATAACAAATAGGCTATGCTTAAACAAACAAAACACAAATTGCCTCTTCATCTACATATGATTATGGCAAAGAAGTGAATGTTGAAATTAAAATTTGATGGCTTATATTTCTAATTAATAGTTAATAGGTCGTGCTTAAAATAGATTTTGCTTTCAACTTTGTTGTCATATTTCATGAGAGTTAAATGCGTATTAGTGGTTGTGTTATAGTTTGATGGTTTATATTGTGCTAATTAATAACACAAATATACCATACTTATGATAAACACATCAACTAATTACACTAATGACAAGGAAAGAGAGATCATAACTTCATTTTGTTGATTTATGTGATCTAGAGAGTGAAATTATCTCTAAATTGTCATTTTATTCTCATAGTTTTCATTCACATTTGTAGTTGTTAGTTTGTTAGTTTCATCATTTTCTAGCTTAAATATTCTTCAACTTTGGTTTAATTTGATTGAATAGATTTTTAAAATCATCAATTCCCTATGGATCCACCCGTATATGCCACGTACTATAAGTGTACGCCGTGCGCTTACGGTTATTTTATTTCTAAATTCGTTCGATGGTTTTCTAAACCGATAGAATTTCCGTCGACGAACACAAGGCTACAATCACACCTTTTACTTTATTGATTACAAAGAAAGCCTATAACTCTGAATATCACTGAGGATCTTGATGAGATAGTGACAGAGAATCAAACCAGAGATTATCTAGTTAGATTCAATGTTGATTTCGGCAGAGTAATGGTAAGAATATGTATAAAGAAATGTGGAAGAAGAAGAGAAGTGAAAATCCAGAAAATCTATATACAAATTCGTTGAAACTAACCCTTATTTATAGAAGAACAACAGCCTTGTCCATTCGTGAAAGGTTATGGCGAATAGACACTTCTTTTGAAATTCAAATTTTTGAATCTAACTGTCACTATGTCGACATGGGGTACTAGGGCTTGTCGACATCCCAAAGCATTTTTTGAAGATTTGATTTTCTTTGAAAATAACCTTTATCTTATATTAAAAACTATTTAAACTTTATAAATATACTTGACTATAGATAAAATACATAGATAAATATAGAGAATAATATATATAAAATTTTACTATAATTTTATATTTAAATCTAAGTATAAATATATTATAATTAAAAGATAGTTTAAAACAAACGAAGTTTAAAACAAGAGTTTATTAAAAACAAAAACAAAGAATATTTTAAGGCTAAAACATCTTGAAAAGCAGTTTTGAAAATCATTCTGAAGTAGTTTTGAAAATCATTTTGAAGTAGTTTTGCAAGCTTCTTCCTGCAGAATATCTCATCACATCAGGACTCGAGAACTTGAACAAAACCAGGATGTTCGTGGGTTTGTAAGCCACTTGTCGTAGGTTTGTAAGCTACTTGTCGTGGGTTTGTAAGCTACTTGTCGTGGGTTTGTAAGCCACTAAAAAGGTAGAAATGGGTTCCATCCCAAAAGAAAAATGGAGTGAAGATTTCAGTGCTATTGTGAAGTTTTAACATAATTCTAGACTCAATACTTATCTTGAAATCTTGATATTCTTGATACTCATGAGTCTTCAATCTTGATATCTTGAATCTCTATACTGTACAGTCTTCATTCTTGGTACCTGCATGGTTAAATCCTGCATATACATATATATCTAAACTATAATGTTAGTATTTATATTTTATAATCTTATTCTAAGGTTGTTGTCATCAAAACCATCAACTCATGGACTAACAATCTCCCCCTTTTTGATGATGACAACCGTTGTTTATAAAATATTACTTATATCCTAATAACTCCCCCTAAATCTAATAACTCCCCCTTAATCTATGCCTAACTACCCTATTTTATATTTCTCCCTCTTTGTCATCAACAAAAACAAACAAACTCTAAACTATATAACTCCCCCTCGTTCTTGTACTCAAGTACCTGCATTAGTAAACTATATAATAGAGTATATTAAGAAATAACTATAATTATAGACATGATATTCAATCAACGATTCCAAAAATATCAATGTATATTTATACATTCATCAATCCACACCAAGTGTCAATCAAACCAATCAAAACACACAATTTCAAACAAAGCAATCAAATCAAACAAAGCAAACACCCATCCTTCTTCTCTGAAAATAGGGTCTGCTTTGATGGCATCCCAATTTTCATTATCATTTGTGAGAGAGACAGGAGGATGTGCTTCGTTATCGTCCTTGTGCAGTGAAGAAATCATCCATCGCATTGCATCGAAATGCCTTTCTTGCTCCTTGATCATCTGCATTTGACTCAACTCTAAGTGTCGTTGGTTACGAAGAATGAACGAAAGAATATTCTTGAACGAATTAAGAGTCTCTTCAAGATTCTCGGTTAAATTGTGAATAGGATTTTCCATTTTTGAATTTGTGAGAAGAATAAGAGATAAAGAAGATAGAAAATAATATTGAATGAAGAATTCTGGAAGAAATAGGTATTTATAGGTGTAGGAATTCGTTTGAAATGAATAGACATAGGGTAGTTATTCAAATTTCAAATTTGAAATGAAATGTCATTTCTGACCAGTACATGTCGACATGGTCAAGGGGGGATGTCGACATGCCAGTGAATTTTGATGACTTTTTTTGATTTTATGAATAATTGTGTGTGTGTGTGTGTGTATATATATATATATATTTATATAATATACTAACATTTATTTATGAGATAAGATAAGCTAGATAACAGAAAAAGGAAATCAATTTCATTGCATAATAGGATAATACAATGATTAACCATAAAGAACTACATAAACATTCAAACTAAACCAAACTAGAGTAATACATCATGAAATGAAAAGATACAACTAGTTAGAGGATGATGAAGATGAAGATAATCCAAGTTTCTTGCTGACTTTGGAGAAAAACTTGGTCAATTAGGATGACATTTTGTCCAACTTCTTACTAACGGATCTTTTAAGAACCCGTTGATTCTCAACAATAATCTTTTGGTTTTTGAGAAGGCTTTTGTTGGTAGGATTAGAGGGATATTTAATACTTTTTAGGGATGTTTCACCTTCTTCTTCTTCTTCTTCTTCTTCTATTTCCATTTCCATTTCATCCCCTTCTTCTTCCTCTTCCTCTTCCATTTCTTCATGAGCCAAACGCTCTTCCTTTTCAGCAAGAGTCTCATAAGGTTGAAAAACACATGGGATTTTCATGAGAGAAATGTTTGAGATATTAAAAACTTTTCTTGACATAAATTCTTCTCCTTTGAAATTTACTCCAAAATAGTTGAAAATCCGAGTAAGGTAAATTCCATGATATAAAGTGTTTTCTCCCATTTCAAAATTTTTAGGACGAAGTTCATCCAAGATAACTTGCGCCCAATTGATATCATAATTTCCGAAAATAGCAAAAAGTGCTTTGCACACTTTTGAAGTAGGATTGTTAAAATTCCCGATCTTGGGGTCAAAGTATGTTGTAAAAGAAGATTGACAATTCTTGCTTTAGGACGAAAGTTTCGATTTTTAAATTCAAAATTTTCATCTCCTTCAAAAATATGATGAAATGTCTCACGATCATGTTCATCGATTTGAATACTAGAAAGATCCATTCCCGTGCTTTTGCAATTGAGAATGGTACTCAAAAGATCACAATTCAAAACAATTTTAGTGTCTTTAACACTACTCCAAATTTCATTATCATTTCCTTCATAAAATTCTCGATTGAGATTTGCATAGAAAATTTTAACAAGATTTGGGTAACGAACAAAATCATTTTGAGAAGAATCAACAAGACTAAGAATTTGTTTGTTTGCAAAAAGAGTATCAATTTCATAAGAAGCAAAATATTGAAAAATAGCAAACTTTCCGAGATGGACTTTTCCATAATTAGCATAATTGATGTATGCTTTTATGGCCTCCGGATTATTGAGGAGTTGCTCTTTCAAGTTTCTGGAAAGTCTCATGGTGGAGGGGTTGCTTGAAGAAGCCATTAAAGTAGAGAGTAGAGAGCTTGAAGTTTTGAAGTGTGTAACGACCCGTAAAATTTAATGGTTTTAAAAGTATATTTAACTGGAAATTTGTGAAATTTTAAACAATAAAATTTGAAATTAAAAATTTATTATTTGGAATACGTCTATTTAATCATAGCAACTAGTAAATTTTCATCTGATAATATTGAAGTTTATTTTATTGTGTAACTTTATTTCAATTCAGATCAGTTAAAAATTGATGATAATAAAACATTTTCCAAACTTGAATATTTTTATATAATAAATTTCTAAATCATCTTCTAAGTAATACGTCATCTTTCGTTTTTCAAAATTTGGACTGCTATTGCTCCGTTTATCTTAATTCTGACAAAATAGCAGCATTTCTAGTACCGATTATCGACTTTTTGATCGGATGATCCTATCACTGATATCTGTATACCGTTTTGATCGTCTCGTCGCGCTGATCACCATGGTATATTCAATTCTGTAATTTGAATACCAGTACGCGACGGAATCAATAAAACTGTATGTCGTACCGGTACTGAAATTGTGACTTTTACTTTCCCAATCCTTCTTGAATCTTTACCGTGCAGCTCAAGCAATTAATCAATTGCATTGAATAGCTTTTCAGCTGAAATCAAGGGAATTGAACCGTTACCGGAATACAAAGCATACCTACTTTTAGTTTCACATCCGTTCCAAACATCAATCGGCTCCATTTCATTTTCGTTCGTTTATACTCAAAAGAAATAAAATAAAATAGTGTTGCCTCTGTAGTCTTCTCAATCACACCCGTTCTCTTCTCCTTCCCCTTCATTCTTCTCGTCAGTTTTCTCCTTGCCATCATCTTCACCATATTAGCCACCGCTTCCTACCGAACGTTTTAAACGCCTCGCCTCTTTCTTTCTCCACTCCCACCGCCCAGATCCTCCATCACCTAGCCGAAGCTCCTTCCACAACAGGCCCGATCACCACAACACACACAGCCTCGCCACCGAAGATCTCCTCCAGCCACGCATGCCTTCCAGTTCGCCGGCCTCACATCTCGACTGCCTTGCTCCGACCCTTAGCCTCTCCTTTCGGCCGTAGCCTTGAACCCATACACCGCTCGTTCTTCTTCGACCATATCCAAATGCCTGGCAGCCGATCTTCCCTCCATTTGCCACCTCCTCGGGCTCGCCTGCAAATCCACAGCAATCCGAGTGCACAAACTCCGCTATCTTCCCTTTTGCCCTCAGTCTTAGCCTATATGATATATAGGTAAGTGTTTCGTGTGTTGTACTTGCTTATATGATTTTTTTTCTTTCTTTCGATGCTTATATACATATAATCTGAAAGCCTTTTAACTTATATCTATGTTGCCAGAGACTTATATACATATATATAAAAGCTTTGTAGTTATATATATAAATATGTATATTTCCAATCTGAAAACTATTTTGTTCTTTTGCCTTATATTTTACAGTTTGTATAATTTGTTTATGTATATAGTTGTTATTTTGTTTTAGCTTAGCCGTGAAGAAGAAAAAGGAAATATAGTATATTATATGCTATTAGTTATATATATTTGTTTTGTTTAGAGTGTTATATTTGATATGTTGTTATATATATTAGTAATATATGTCTGTGTTTTGCATTTGCATATATATAGTTGATTATATATATCACGTATATATCATTTTTAACAATGCAATCCTATTCTCTATATATATTTATGTTTTTATATGACTATTTTACATATAAAGTACAGTTCTATATATAGTTATAGTTACAGTGTTCGTATATTGGTTCGTATGGTATAGTTATATTATGTTCGTATATTGGTTATACAGTGGGTTAATATAAGCGTTATATTATATTCTCTGTAACTCTTTATATATAGGTATTTGTTCATACTAGCCTGCTTGGCCATTTTAGTATAGTATGGTCCTATATATATACATTTGTATAGGTTTTTATATATATATATATATATATGGGTTTAAAGGTATTTATATACAGCGTGTTCAAGTTTTAGTAAATTTTACAGCAATGTATATTTTATATATATATTTACCGTATGTTATATTATTGAAAATATTATATTACATTGTTTTAAGGTGTATATATATTATTATGTTTTTAAGTTTGTATGCAGCCTATAATTTGCTATATGATTGTTTGTTATATATACATAAAGTTGTTAAGTTATATATATATATTCCATTTGTATAGTTCTTAGCCGTGGCCCACTGGGTTGTTTATATATAGTATATGTAAAGTTTTTTTTATCGGTTTCCTGTACTATGTATGTAATATAATATATATATTTTCAAAATTATGTGTTAAAATTTATAACAATCTTGAAATATGCATAAAGATTTTTGATTTTTTCTAACATATGTATATCTGTTTGAAATCTAATAATGATTTTTCAATATATTATTTTAAAGATTTTATTTGAATATGTGTCTAAATTGTGAAGTATATGGCTGTATATATATTTATTTCATCGATCTCTTGTCCATTTTGACTGACATTCTCAATATCAAAATTTATCGCAGCAAACTCCTAACTTGTCACTGTCCCGCTCGCTTGATCCGTATGCTTGCCTTTGTCTATTCGTTTCCATTCTCGTTCATATCTCTAGCCTCGAAAGGTGAGCACTCACTCACGATTAACGTTCTTCTATTATTTAAATTTGATTTCAATTGAAACGATGATTGAAATATACTGCTAAATTGAACTGTTAATTATTTAAATTGTTATATATGTTATGCCTCTATATGTAATTGTTCACCTGTGGGATATGACACCATATCCTGTTGTTTATATTATATATTGTTATTGATGATACATGCCTGTTATATTATTTTCATACCTGTTATCACTCTGCAAGTTCCCTGTTAGTATAGAATTCACTATGGGTTGAAATGATACATACCCGAACGGACTTTAGAATAGGAGAAAATCGTTATGGGTTGAAATGATAGACCCAAGCGATTTTCATTGAATTGAATTTGGGATTGCGGGTCGAAATGATATCTACCCGTATATATTTAAATTACGGATTAAAACGATAAATATCTGTAGCACTGGACCATAAGATAGAAAACTTCATGCCGACACCGTTGGTCTATATATAAATATTTAAAAATGATTTCTATGATCTTGAAAGGGAATACATATATGGTTTTATTTAATATTGGAAATATTTTATATAAAAATAAGTTTTAATATAAAGTAGATATAATAATAAACTTTAATTTAATAAAGTTTGATTTAATTAATATAATATGTCTAAGTATTATATTTGTAAATAGATTTTTAAGGATTTGTACAAGTTAAGGAAGATAAAGTTGAATAACTGAAATTGTATGTAATTTAGAATTCTACTTAATTAGGTTGATTTGAACTATTGAATTTGAAATTTAAGATTTAATTTTATAACTTGACTTTTGATTTGAAGTGATTAAATGGATATTTCAAGTTTAAATAAATCGGAGGGAATATTTAGTTTAAATGTAATTTAAGGTTATAAAAAAAATACTTAATTTATTAGGTGAATATTTCAAGGCTAAATAATAATGAGGTTAAATCAAGATCTATATGAAACTGTTAAATTGAACTTTGAAATGTTGAATATTAAAGCTTTGAAATATATTGGAATCTAAATGGTTTATTTTGTGATTCAGATCTGTATTTGAAATCAATATAATTTGAATTTGTTATTTAGAAACTGAATTGAATTAAAATGGATAAATCTAGATTGAATTAAATTTTAAGTTGAAACTCGAGTTGATTTGAATCAATTGTGAAAGTGAGGAAATATATATATTTAATGAAATGATATTTTGGTTTTGAAGTACAAATTATGTTGAAACGGCCACGGTGTTATAATGACGTTTCGTTCCATGGATCCTTAGAGGATGGTTATCCCAAACATCCTTTGAGTTACTTGTGTTTCAGTTGATATTTCACTTGAGTTGGATTTATTGATATAAGAATGTTAATCCTGACTTGAGTGTTTTGTGTTTTGCTTTACGCTCGGGTCAGACTGAGTGATATAGCATTTGAGACTCACCCTTGGAGTTTGAAGCTTCATTTGGAGATCCAACTATCGATTCAGCTTTCAGCTTTTCTAGTTGATTTGTTCAGAGAGGTCATCTATTCGTACTAAAGACTTCACTGTATTTGAGATATTCTGTTGTATTTTATTTTTAACTCTGATGTTTATATAGTAGCTTCATGAACTACTATTTTATCTATTCCACTGCGTATTATTGTACTACTCTGTGTCTGTGATTCTATGATTGATTTATTTACTGTATATGCTGAGTTTGCCAAATTTAAATTAATAATCTGATATTTTGAGCAATTCAAGTCCGGCATGTGCGGATGCGAATAGTTGAAAATATCGGGTCGTTACAGTTGGTATTAGAGCTTTGGCTCTAGGCAAACCTTAGCATATATGGTAAATTTAATTACGGAATCATTTTCCTTCGAGCTTGAATTCCTTTTCTTGAGTGGAAGTTCCTTTGAATTTTGGAACGTCCCTCGGTTCCGAAATCTATTTTTGTCCCCCCTATTTGTTTTCTTTGATCCTGGAGTATCCCATAACTCCACTGAATGATTTGTAAAGGGGTGAAACTCCTTTACAATTAGCATTGATTCACCGGAGATTTATATATCCCTCGGTTTAGATGCTGCTACCTCTTGTTATGCCGAATTCTATCTCTGGAAATCGAATGTCGATTTGCCTCAAAATTCTGCACCAATCTTATTTTGAAGTCACGGTTGACCCTAGGGTCATCCACGATTTATAAAAATATATCTATCTTGTATTTTGTAATTTATTTATCCCATCTTCGTTCGAGCCTATCTTCAAGTCAGAATTCTATCCGATTAGAGTCCCTCTAATTGGAATCTCCATCTTTGTTTTGAAATCCTTTGAAAATTGGGTTTTGTTTGTATTTTTGAAATTGTTTTATATACCGAAATTATTATTTTGATAACTATGATTTTATACTATATATAAAAGTGAAAATGTTTTCGATAAGGATTATATACCTTTCAAAACAAGAATTTGAGGTTTCGAAAGGATTTGTAAATTTGAAAAAATATAAAAGAAATTTGATTTATCTAAAAATGATTTTTAACTGAAGGATTTTAAATTTGAAATTCGAGAATTGAACTCCGGTGTTTTGAAATTGGTTTTAAGATTTTGAAATATATAATAATAATATGATTTAAAAGTATTTTTCCGAATAAGAAATGTTCAAATGATTTTTAATGAGTATCGAATGATTTCGAAGAAATTTCAAAAGAAGTTTGAGAAAATAGAAGTCGGCCAGAACTCACTTATGTCGCTAGAAAATAATTTCGGTGATGAGTGCATGCATCATCGACATTGATTTTCGAGTTTCATAGTGGGGGAGAGGCCACTTTAGTAGCATTGCTACGCGAGTGATTTTGTGAAACCATTTTGATTTCAAATTCCAAGGTAAGATTTGATATTTGAAAGATATATGTATATATATATTTGAATTGATTTGAAGTGAGCCCGGTGTTCAGTCGAGTTTCGAATTTTGATTTGGTATAAACCTATCTTTTGGAAATTGATTTACTGATTTGTTGTTGATTTCCAACTCTTGGATTTAAAAATTTGATTTCTTCGACTATTTTGAAGGTTCGAGCACTTCCAAATCAAGGTTAACTTTTCAAAGCTAAGTAATTTTGAAAAGTATAAAGTATATAAGTTTGATATGTAGGTTTAAAGTATGTAGTAATATGATTTAAATAGGTTGAAACTGTTTTGTTAAGTAAATGAATAAGACTATTTTGAATTATACTAATATGAAATTTGGTTTTAAAAATATTTTGAATAAAATTTAGTTTAAATGTTTTAACTTAGTAACATCTTATATAACTATATATTTAACAAGTTGGAATAGATACATAAGTTGTACGTATGCTATTTTATTCGCATAATTAATTTGATCCAGGTTTGAGTACACAAGTTCGAGGTGAGTTACACCATTTCGTGTTAGGATTTTTTCATTCGATTCTTGACGGTGAATATTTGATATGGATTTTGGGCTTGATTCTAGAATTCTCTATCATGGTATATGGCTATGTAAGGAGATTGATGGTTTCTAGTCAAGAAACCATATCGAAATCCGCATTAGGGAAGTCGAATGGACAATACTAGTTCGAAAGCGAACTTGTGTGATCGAGCGAGCGATCAAATGTGATGTTGCGAAATGATGACATATGCACATCTTATGTTCTAATATCATTGAGATACTTGACGCTGAAATTCGAAGTTGTTGGGTTGGATATCTTTGTAATTTAACTGGAATTTTTCTTTTATGAAAAACTACTATCAATTTAAAACCATTTTTCAAAAACTATTTTTCTTTTATTTTCTTAAACAAATTGTTTTATTCTATTTTTCATACAAAACTATTTTACAAAATTATTTTATATACAAATCTATTTTACAAAACTATTTTATTTACAAAACTATTCTAAATTCAAAACCTTTTATAAAGCAAAGATGTTCAATCCCATATGGCTCTCTATGCAGCGAAATATATTTTTGAAATTTTTGATCCTGATATAAGATGGACCTTATGTAGGTATAAGATTGATTTTGAAAACCATTGATTTTGGAAATGAATTGGTTGACTTAAATGATATTGATTTAGAAACTTGGATTATTTTCTAAATTTATTATGTTGGAAACTTTGAAACTAAAGATATTTAAATTGAGAAGAAATAATTTGGTGAAAGTGTATATGATTTTGAAAATTTTATTGATATTGAAACAAATTGAAATTTGAGAACCTTGTGTTACTAAATACTTGATTTGGGAGTTATCGAACTTATATAAAAATTTGGTTTGTATAAGTATGATGTTGATTCGAAAACTATGGATTTGAAAAGGTACTCAATTTGAAAAGTGAAATCTTATATAATTGAAGTCTATATAAGCGTGATTTGATATACTTTTGATTTTGGAAAGGTATTTGATTTGAAAATTAAATCTTATATATAATGGACTTTATATAAGTACAATATTTGAAAGTGATTTGAAAAGGTACTAAATGATACATATTTTCGATGTAAAGATATGGAAAGTGCCTTCTGCTTGATATCCGCTTTGTGACCACATTGTGGATTCATTCTATCGATATTCTCTGATTTTTGGTTTTCCGGATATGATACTCGAGTTTCCATCGAATTCCATGGCGTTACCCATGGTCTTACGAGCGCGACTGCATAGCGTAATTCACCTGGCTGGATGGCCCAGGGGTACGGATGTTTCCTGGGGGATTCAGGCGTAACCATTGTGTATCCTGTGATCTATGTAGGTCGTATTAGTAGCGAAATCCGCAGGGCTGAGAAAGCTTACGGATACGGATGTTTCCTGGGGGATTCAGGCGTAACCATTGTGTATCTGCGGTCTACTAGTCATCATGGCGTAATTCGCAGGGCTGAGAAAGCTTACGAATACGGATGTTTCCTGGGGGACCCAGGCGTAACCTTTGTGTATCTGCGATCCATGGTTAGACAAAGGTTTTGTTTGTTTTTTTGTTTGGATTGTACTTTCCATATCTGTTTTTTTAAGTTTTCCAGTATTTTCACTGGGTATTGAAACAAGTCTACTAAGTACCTGGAGGAATTCTAGCTTTGCGCTTGATCAACGCACTGCCAGAGTCTACAGGAACGAGGATAAACTTGTTGAAACATCGAGTTATAAAAGTATTTTCGAAAGAAAATTTGTTTCGTTATAAAGGTATTTTATTATAAAAGTATTTCCAAAAAAGAAATTTTTTATTAATATTTTGAAATTCTTATGGTTTGAATTAATAATTCGTGCTCGATACTATTCTTTTGAATCTACCTTATCTGCTCAGCTTTATTTATTCACCTATATTATGTTTTTCCAAGTCCTCCTTCTTTTCCTTGTTGACTATATCCATTTAAATATTGTTATTTATATACTATATGGTTTAATAGAAAAATATTTAGTGTTATAAATATTTTAGAAGTTATTAATTAAATAAAACAGATTTAAAGTAAATGATTATTGATTTATTAATAATATTTGAAAAGTATTTTAGATAGAATTAATAAATTTATGAATTATAGATTTAATGTTTTCAAATAGCTTCTTTGTAAATATAAGTAATAATGTAAATAATTGTTTTCAAATGGTTTTCATATATTTATAAAGGTGTCATTTAAATGTATAAATGGTATTTATAAAGGAAGCAAGAAATTTTACAAATGGATTTTTGAAAGGTTTTAAAGTATATAAGATAATTGAATTGCAAATGAAGTTTTCAGATTTTAAGTAAAATTTATATAGTTCAAATTAATTGTTTAATCTTGACTTTCAATCTATCTTTTCTGTCTGGTTGTTTCTATTCTTCTACCTCCTTCCTTTTCGGGGACGAAAAGTTTTGAGTGGGGGAGAGTGTAACGTCCCGTAAAATTTAGTGGTTTTAAAAGTATATTTAACTGGAAATTTGTGAAATTTTAAACAATAAAATTTGAAATTAAAATTTTATTATTTGGAATACGTCTATTTAATCATAGCAACTGGTAAATTTTCATTTGATAATATTGAAGTTTATTTTATTGTGTAATTTTATTTCAATTCAGATCAGTTAAAAATTGATGATAATAAAACGTTTTTCAAACTTGAATATTTTTATATAATAAATTTCTAAATCATCTTCTGAGTAAGACGTCATCTTTCGTTTTTCAAAATTTGGACTGCTATTGCTCCATTTATCTTAATTCTGACAAAATAGCAGCATTCCTGGTACCGATTATCGAATTTTTGATCGAATGATCCTATCATTGATATCTGTATACTGTTTTGATCGTCTCGTCGCGCTGATCACCACGGTATATTCAATTCTGTATTTTGAATACCGGTACGCGACAGAATCAATAAAACTGTATGTCGTACCAGTACCAAAATTGTGACTTTTACTTTCCCAATCCTTCTTGAATCTTTACCATGCAACTCAAGCAATTAATCAATTGCATTGAATAGCTTTTCAGCTGAAATCAAGGGAATTGAACCGTTACCGGAATGCAAAGCATACCTACTTTTAGTTTCACATCCGTTCCAAACATCAATCGGCTCCATTTCATTTTCATTCGTTTATACTCAGAAGAAATAAAATAAAATAGTGTTGCCTCTGTAGTCTTCTCAATCAAACCCGTTGTCTTCTACTTCCCCTTCATTCTTCTCGTCAGTTTTCTCCTTGCCATCATCTTCACCATATTAGCCACCGCTTCCTACCGAACGTTTTAAACGCCTCGCCTCTTTCTTTCTCCACTCCCACCGCCCAGATCCTCCATCACCTAGCTGAAGCTCCTTCCACAACAGGCCCGATCACCACAACGCACACAGCCTCGCCACCGAAGATCTCCTCCAGCCATGCATGCCTTCCAGTTCGCCGGCCTCACATCTCGACAGCCTTGCTCCGACCCTTAGCCTCTCCTTTCGGCCGCAGCCTTGAACCCATACACCGCTCGTTCTTCTTCGACCAGATCCAAATGCCTGGCAGCCGATCTTCCCTCCTTTTGCCACCTCCTCGAGCTCGCTTGCAAATCCACAGCAACCCGAGTGCACAAACTCCGCTGTCTTCCCTTTTGCCCTCAGTCTTAGCCTATATGATATATAGGTAAGTGTTTCGTGTGTTGTACTTGCTTATATGATATATTTTTTTCTTTCTTTCGATGCTTATATACATATAATCTGAAAGCCTTTTAACTTATATCTATGTTGCCAAAGACTTATATACATATATATAAAAGCTTTGTAGTTATATATATAAATATGTATATTTCCAATCTGAAAACTATTTTGTTCTTTTGCCTTATATTTTACAGTTTGTATAATCTGTTTATGTATATAGTTGTTATTTTGTTTTAGCTTAGCCGTGAAGAAGAAAAAGGAAATATATTATATTATATGCTATTAGTTATATATATTTGTTTTGTTTAGAGTGCTATATTTGATAAGTTGTTATATATATTAGTAATATACGTCTGTGTTTTGCATTTGCATATATATAGTTGATTATATATATCACGTATATATCATTTTTAACAATGCAATCCTCTTCTCTGTATATATTTATGTTTTTATATGACTATTTTACATATAAAGTACAGTTCTATATATAGTTATAGTTACAGTGTTCGTATATTGGTTCATATAGTATAGTTATATTATGTTCGTATATTGGTTATACAGTGGGTTAATATAAGCGTTATATTATATTCTCTGTAACTCTTTATATATAGGTATTTGTTCATACTAGCCTGCTTGGCCATTTTACTATAGTATGGTCCTATATATATACATTTGTATAGGTTTATATATATATATATATATATGGGTTTAAAGGTATTTATATACATCATGTTCAAGTTTTAGTAAATTTTACAGCAATGTATATTATATATATATATATATATTTACCGTATGTTATATTATTGAAAATATTATATTACATTGTTTTAAGGTGTATATATATTATTATGTTTTTAAGTTTGTATGCAGCCTATAATTTGCTATATGATTGTTTTTTATATATACATAAAGTTGTTAAGTTATATATATATTCCATTTGTATAGTTCTTAGCTGTGCTCCACTGGGTTGTTTATATATAGTATATGTAAAGTTTTTTTTATCGGTTTCCTGTACTATGTATGTAATATAATATATATATTTTTAAAAATATGTGTTAAAATTTATAACAATCTTGAAATATGCATAAAGATTTTTGATTTTTTCTAACATATGTATATCTGTTTGAAATCTAATAATGATTTTTCAATATATTATTTTAAAGATTTTATTTGAATATGTGTCTAAATTGTAAAGTATATGGCTGTATATATATTTATTTCATCGATCTCTTGTCCATTTGACTGACATTCTCAATATCAAAATTTATCGTAGCAAACTCCTAACTTGTCACTGTCCCGCTCGCTTGATCCGTATGCTTGCCTTTGTCTATTCGTTTCCATTCTCGTTCATATCTCTAGCCTCGAAAGGTGAGCACTCACTCACGATTAACGTTCTTATATTAATTAAATTTGATTTCAATTGAAACGATGATTGAAATATACTGCTAAATTGAACTGTTAATTATTTAAATTGTTATATTTGTTATGCCTCTCTATATGTAATTGTTCACCTGTGGGATATGACACCATATCCTGTTGTTTATATTATATATTGTTATTGATGATATATGCCTGTTATATTATTTTCATACCTGTTATCACTTTGCAAGTTCCCTGTTAGTATAGAATTCACTATGGGTTGAAATGATACATACCCAAATGGACTTTAGAATAGGAGAAAATCGTTATGGGTTGAAATGATAGACCCAAACGATTTTCATTGAATTGAATTTGGAATTGCAGGTCGAAATGATATCTACCCGTATATATTTAAATTACGGATTGAAATGATAAATATCTGTAGCACTGGACCATAAGATAGAAAACTTCATGCCGACACCATTGGTCTATATAAATATTTAAAAATGATTTCTATGATCTTGAAAGGGAATACATATATGGTTTTATTTAATATTGGAAATATTTTATATAGAAATAAGTTTTAATATAAAGTAGATTTAATAATAAACTTTAATTTAATAAAGTTTGATTTAATTAATATAATATGTCTAAGTATTATATTTGTAAATAGATTTTTAAGGATTTGTACAAGTTAAGGAAGATAAAGTTGAATAACTGAAATTGTATGTAATTTAGAATTCTACTTAATTAGGTTGATTTGAACTATTGAATTTGAAATTTAAGATTTAATTTTATAACTTGACTTTTGATTTAAAGTGATTAAATGGATATTTCAAGTTTAAATAAATCGGAGGGAATATTTAGTTTAAATGTAATTTAAGGTTATAAAAAAAATACTGAATTTATTAGGTGAATATTTCGAGGCTAAATAATAATGAGGTTAAATCAAGATCTATATGAAACTGTTAAATTTAACTTTGAAATGTTGAATATTAAAGCTTTGAAATATATTGGAATCTAAATGGTTTATTTTGTGATTCAGATCTGTATTTGAAATCAATATAATTTGAATTTGTTATTTAGAAACTGAATTGAATTAAAATGGATAAATCTAGATTGAATTAAATTTTAAGTTGAAACTCGAGTTGATTTGAATCAATTGTGAAAGTGAGGAAATATATATATTTAATGAAATGATATTTTGGTTTTGAAGTACAAATTATGTTGAAACGGCCACGGTGTTATAATGACGTTTCGTTCCATGGATCCTTAGAGGATGGTTATCCCAAACATCCTCTGAGTTACTTGTATTTCAGTTGATATTTCACTTGAGTTGGATTTATTGATATAAGAATGTTAATCCTGACTCGAGTGTTTTGTGTTTTGCTTTACGCTCGGGTCAGACTGAGTGATACAGCATTTGAGACTCACCCTTGGAGTTTGAAGCTTCATTTGGAGATCCAACTATCGATTCAGCTTTCAGCTTTTGCAGTTGATTTGTTCAGAGAGGTCATCTATTCGTACTGAAGACTTCACTGTATTTGAGATATTCTGTTGTATTTTATTTTTAACTCTGATGTTTATATAGTAGCTTCATGAACTACTATTTTATCTATTCCGCTGCGTATTATTGTACTACTCTATGTCTGTGATTCTATGATTGATTTATTTACTATATATGCTGAGTTTGCCAAATTTAAATTAACAATATGATATTTTGAGCAATTCAAGTCCGGCATGTGCGGATGCGAATAGTTGAAAATATCGAGTCGTTACAAAGAGAGAGTTCGAATTTGAAAATGAAAGTGAAAAGTTGTAATAAAAGATAGTGAATAAATAGATTTTTGAAAGACATGTTCTCTGGTCAAAAGATGCCTTTTTAGAGTTGAATGAAGTGAAAAGGTGGAGAGAAATTCAACCATTTGAATTCAAATTTTGAATTTCAAATTCTGGTACCTATGTCGACATCAGGGTAGGGACCATGTCGACATATGCCTGTGAATTTCTATGATTTATTTTTCCTAAGTATTCTAATATATATACTTATTATTTTAATGTCTATAAATATATATATTTGGAATATTATTAGAATTATAGTATATTCCAGAAAATATTATTATATTATTAAAAAATAATAATAATAAAATAATAATAATAATAAAATAATAAAAAATAAATTTAAAATTCAGTCAACACACCAATTCAAAATCAATCAATCAAGCAATCAATCATCTAATTCTAAGCATGCAATTTCAATCAATTGTATTGTAAATGTGTACCTTTTTTTGAGTCCGTTTCCTTGAATTCGTTGAAGTCGTGAACTGCCGTGAAACACAAATTTGAATTATCTGTCTTCTGATCATCATCGCTTGAGGACGAGTCTGAGTCATCTAGAGTAGCAGTAAATGCATGCTTCCGTTTCTTTACTGAATCATTGTTTATAGGAGGATTCTGCCTATCTAGATACAGATAGTCTCTTTTCATATGGCTTGGTTCATCATAGTTGAAACATTTGACATTGTTTGGCACTGCATTCTGATTTCCATAATTCTTATAGTTGTTTCTCTTGAGATTATTCATCTTTCTGTATTTCAGGAATTTCCAAAAATTCCTGGTCATAAATGCTCTCTCTTCATCATTATCACTGTTTGAGTCTGATCCGTCGATTAATGCATTGAATGCCATTGATTTCTTTTCAGATGCTTTGCTTTCTCTTCTCCCGATCATTTGGACTTCAAACGACATTATATTTCCAATCAATTCTTCTATCTTTAAGGTACCGATGTCATTTGCCTCTTCAATTGCAAGTGTCTTTTGATCCCATTCTGGAGTGAGAGAATTTAAAAAATTTCTGACTAGATCTTCTTTCGAAAATTCCTTTCCCAAGGATATTAAAGAATGCACAATATCCTAAAATTGACTATACATATCTGAAATAGACTCATTAGTATTCATTTTAAATAACTGAAACTGATTTGTGAGCATGGAAATTTTGGTCTGTTTAACTTTGCTTGTTCCTTCGCGAGTCACTTGCAAAGTTTTCCAGATTTCATATGCAGACTTACAAACTGACTCTATTAAATTCATTCCTATCAAGTGAACAAAACAGAATATTCATTGCTTTAGAATTATTTTGTGCAACAGTCTTTTGCTCAACGGTCCACTGTGCAAAATCAGTTGTGGTTCAGAATATTCAGTTTGTGTGATATTCCAATTATCTAATCCTAAAGATTATAAATATATTTTCATCCTACATGCCTAATATGCATAGTTACTACCATTAAAAAGTGGTGGTCTGACAGTAGACTGACCTTCTACAAAAGAAATAGTGATAGGGATGCTAGTGTTAGTAACAGTACCAGTGTTGGTAGCCATTTTGAAATTTTTTCAAAATTTAGATTATGAAACTTTTGAAAACCTCGCTCTGATACCAAATGTGAGGAATGCAGAATATGGATCTTAAGGCTAGAATGAACACTAGAGGGGGGGTGAATAGTGTTTATAAGAAATTACTAAATCATTTTGAGTTATTGTTGATTTGTACACAAATGTATGCAATATTCAGATACAGATATAATCATAGAATCAAACACAGATGCAGAAATAAAGTAAATGCAGTAAAGGAAAGAACACACCATATTTTATACTAGTTCGGAGTTACCCTACATCCAGTCCCGCACAACTAAGTACAGATTTCCTTTCAAAAGCAATTCAACAATTACAACCCTCGATTTCAAGGCCACGAGGTACACCCTCCAGAATCACAATCCTCTGGGTAGAGATACTTGATTTCCGGGCAACAAGCTCACCCAATTGATTTCTCAAGGCTACAATCACACCTTTTCTCACTTGATTGATTTCCAAGGCTACAATCATACCTTTTACTCTATTGATTACAAAGAAAGCCTATAACTCTGAATAACACTGAGGATCTTGATGAGATAGTGACAGAGAATCAAACCAGAGATTATCTAGTTAGATTCAATGTTGATTTCGGTAGAGTAATGGTAAGAATATGTATAAAGAAATGTGGAAGAAGAAGAGAAGTGAAAAACCAAAAAATCTATATAAAAATTCGTTGAAACTAACCCCTATTTATAGAAGAACAACAGCCATGTCCATTCGTGAAAGGTTATGGCGAATAGACACTTCTTTTGAAATTCAAATTTTTGAATCTAACTGTCACTATGTTGACATGGGGTACTAGGGCACGTCGACATCCCAAAACATTTTTTGAAGATTTGATTTTCTTTGAAAATAACCTTTATCTTATATTAAAAACTATTTAAACTTTATAAATATACTTGACTATAGATAAAATAAATAGATAAATATAGAGAATAATATATATATAATTTTACTATAATTTTATATTTAAATCAAAGTATAAATATATTATAATTAAAAGATAGTTTAAAACAAACGAAGTTTAAAACAAGAGTTTATTAAAAACAAAAACAAAGAATATTTTAAGGCTAAAACATCTTGAAAAGCAGTTTTGAAAATCATTCTGAAGTAGTTTTGAAAATCATTTTGAAGTAGTTTTGCAAGCTTCTTCCTGCAGAATATCTCATCACATCAGGACTCGAGAACTTGTACAAAACCAGGATGTTCGTGGGTTTGTAAGCCACTTGTCGTAGGTTTGTAAGCTACTTGTCGTGGGTTTGTAAGCCACTAAAAAGGTAGAAATGGGTTCCATCCCAAAAGAAAAATGGAGTGAAGATTTCAGTGCTATTGTGAAGTTTTAACATAATTCTAGACTCAATACTTATGTTGAAATCTTGAACTCTTGATAATCTTGATATTCTTGATACTCACGAGTCTTTAATCTTGATATCTTGAATCTCTTTACCGTACAGTCTTCATTCTTGGTACCTGCATGGTTAAATCCTGCATATACATATATATCTAAACTATAATGTTAGTATTTATATTTTATAATCTTATTCTAAGGTTGTTGTCGTCAAAACCATCAACTCATGGACTAACAACTACAAGGACTTAATACCAATTATTACAAATTTAATATAAGTAATCATCAACCAACAAACATAAATATAAACTAACAGTCAAATGGAATATAATTTACCAGATTCCGCTACGTACTCTGATCATTAAAGGATCGCAATATAATAATTTATACAAAGCCACTGTACGTCAATCATTTTATATTTCATAATCAGTAGATAGGGGTAAAATATTATATATACAAAATACAAGTATGTCCCTTGGTGGTTACCCCTATAATCACTATATATAAGAGATATATATATATATATATATATATAAACATTCCTATTATTCCTTACTATATACTAACTACCCTAAACCCAAGGGGACGGGGACTCTATGTCTCATCTAAGGCCAATGACCCATGTCTCATGTATACGATGTATTGTTCTGAACCTGCTCTGATACCAATAGAAACACCCCTACCTCTATACTTATACTACTTAGGAGTATTACAAAGTAACACTATTAAGTAATACGGAGAATGAAGTGATACGAGGGTACACACGTGAATATTCTCTTGGACCAACACCGGTACATATTTCAAATATCAATAATACTTATCATAGATGTACGCAGTCTCGGTATAAAGCAATAAAAATGTGTGCCTCCAGGATAGAACAATACACAATATAATATAAATGACATAAAGAACACAGAGTCAACAAACGCAGAGATAATATATAATAGAAAAATACATGAGATCAATATATATATATATATATATATATAATATAATATCTCCAAAATTTATCTAGTACGTGAATAAAATACACCTTAACAGAATATAATGACATTATAAAATAATATCCTAGCCTCCATCTATGCCCAATCATCCACAAAACTGGTATTCTATCCCTAAACCTAAAATGTCTTGGACTGACCCGAGTATTATAAATAACACACGGGTCATACTATGTCTATAATGATAAAGGTTATAATAGTATGTAATGATAAAGTGTATGGTGTAAAGGAGATAAGATAATTAGTATCAAATACCCTTAAGTAGCATCAATCACAACCAAGCAGAAAAGAGTCATCACCCATATAGGTCACATCAACAAGATATCATGAAAACCACATCGAATGGGTGAATCATCCAAATATTAAATCATTATCCATATATAACAAATCATTGAATAACATAGCAACAACTTCATAATGTCAAAATAGATACATATAGACATTCATGGGCATGTCAACATAAATGGTGTCACCCACCTGTAATATATATATATATATATATATATATATATATTGTGTGTGTGTGTGTGTGTAAAATCGAATGGTGATGGGAATTAACTGTACGGTAGACACAAGGTCCTAAGTAGAGTCATCTCATAACATATGGGTTACACTACCCATAAACTCATAATGTTTGGATTACATCACCCAATCAAACCGCAACATGGTCCTCCACCATCTGCAAGAGCACTTGGGTTATTCACTCAGATCCGCTCTAATACTTAGGTGAGGTGTATAGATAATATGTACTTATCTACCAATCAGTGGAGAACCAGAAGGGAGATTGACAGCTACCCCCACTTGCTCCAAGAGCCCGGGGCTACATCGTTCGGATCCGCTCCTACAGTCTTTAGCTACCAGCCTGGTACCGTGACTATATCCATCGCATGTCATAAACATGCTGCAAGACTATGCTATGCATTGATCACGACTCGGATCACTGCCCCTATGGTAACAGATTGCTGACCTTTGTGACTAAAGGGGCTAGGGCTAGGGCTACGCTACCGTAAATGCTACTCCGCCTCTTTATAAAATCCCATGATGTGCATCAATAAAACAAAAAGTGCCATGGATCTAGGGCGTGACCCCAAGATCAGGCCGTCAGGTTGGACACTGGCCATCTGGTTCCCGCTAACTCCTAATCATATCCTGGAGCATTTCATGATAGACAACATACATATGGGTACACCCCTATAATTCAATCATCCATAACGCTCTATCGGAGCATAAATACTTACTCTACCCCGAGCATATAATCTTGCTCTACTCCAAGCGTATAATCTTGCTCTACTCCAAGCATATAATCTTGCTTAACACCGAGCATCACCTCACGTAAGTACAAATCATATACATATTCTCATCTATTGAGTGACATCTACATACACTAAATAACCGAATAAGTATCACATCCACATCCCATACCACCGTGTCATACTAGTCCATTTATTCAATGCATATAAACTATGCTCAGTCCACTCAAAATCTCTATGTAACAAGACTAATGAATAACCGAAAAAGTATTACCGAAAGTCCCATACCAGATAGTATCACTAATTCGTTCATTCAAATTTTTCTTTACATAGAAATGAAACATACACACACTATTAAATATAATTATATTAGAAATACACAAATGTATATATAAGAAATATATATTAATATTGAACGCTATAATTATTTTATTAAAGAAGTGGCATATATATATATTTATAATTATATAAGTTTTAAACATTACAATAGTTCTCAGATAGAATATAATATAATATAGAATAAACATCAATAATCATTAATTAAATATAAATATATAATATAAAATAAAATAAATAAATATTTTAGAAAACCAAAATATACAGGTTCAGTTGATTGGAATATCACCTCATTCGATTGATCCAAGTCGACTAAGACTATAAAGGAGTCAACTAAAATAGGGTGTTGCTCTCGGGTTTGGATTTTATACTAGTTTAGTCGACCGAATGCCTAGCTCAGTCGACTGAATTAGGATTTAGCCGACTGAATTAGGATTTAGTCGATTGAATTCTATTTTAGTATATTGAATTGTTGAAAGTCAGAAAATGACTTTTATGAATACTTCCATTCGATCTTACCAATGATTCCTCCTTTGTTAATGTTTGTTAACTCCCTATTTCTTATCCTTCAACTTTACAGTAATCACAAATAATCAATTCTGTCAATGAAGCACATTTCACACCGTAAATGGGTGATCATTACCCAAACAATGTGTAAACTTGATCACTTAAACCATTGATCATTTATCTATAATCATTCTTCGAGTTAGACACAATAGTGAGTGGAAGAACTCATCTTGAATTGAAGATCACTCTAGCTTTTCCTTTCTCTTCTTGCCTTCTCTACATGATTATTGATAGAATATGTAAATTATTATATTAATTTATAAAAGATCATGTATAAATTAATAGAATAATTTACATATTCTATCAATTATTTCACTTCAATTTGAATGAAAAACGCTTATGCTTCACCATGCTATTTAGTGTAGATTGTTGCCTAGAATCTTGGATTTGGTTATGAGAATTTATGGTATTCTATTTAAATTTATTTTGATTTTCAAAATTGTAGAATGTGGGAATTTTTTTGAATTTTTGATAAAATGAGAGGGGGTTTGTGTTGTATATATAGATGAGGGCGAATGCTCTAGACTTAGAAATTTCTAGAGCCCATTCTTCATAAATCAATATATTTAAATTTTTAGTCTCTAGGTTAACAAATTTGGGCTAAGTAGTGTTTTGGCCTTAATTGTTTACTACCTTCACTTTTCTTCTTTGGCTTTTCAAAATCAAATTTCTACACTCTTCTAGCCCACGAAATTTAAATTGGGATGCATTTTGTATAATGTTGGTTTGCATTAGTAACTTAAAATTCCAATTCTATTTAATTTTTACTAAGTAAAGTCAAACTCTTACAATAAAATAAAATTCTTCTTACCATCAAATTAAATATCAAACCTATTTATTTCAAAAATCATTTCCTATAAAATTCGAATTATTAGTTCATTCCAAATAATTAATTTATACCTTCATATTTCAAAATGACTAAATAGATAACCATATCAATATTCTTTTTTATTTTATTTTATTAAATTCTTATATTTTAAGAAAAAAGTTTCCAATAAATGTCCAATCATTCCCATAATTCAATATTAATTAATTCAAATCTCATTTATTTTATATTCTTAATTAATTAATTGCTTCTTGGCAACGGGTCGTTACAGCATGTACATTAATACACTGTGCATATCGTAGATTGTTCGTGCATATTA
This sequence comes from Allium fistulosum, assembly GCA_030737815.1. Lineage (NCBI taxonomy): Eukaryota > Viridiplantae > Streptophyta > Magnoliopsida > Asparagales > Amaryllidaceae > Allium > Allium fistulosum. Next base: position 1,294,377,112 of record CM060902.1, read on the forward strand.
TTGAGTTGATTTTAAATTTTTGTTTCATACAAACATGTTGTATTGATCCTTGTATATACCTGTTGTACTTGTCCATGTTCATTATTTTGGTGCCTATTAAAAAAACTGAAAGAACTAAACCAATCACCCAAGGCAATATCGGGTTCAAATATTTTCATATTTTTGTAGTTTCAGTTTGTTTCTTTTTCCTTTTTGCTGCGTTGTTATTTAACAAGCAAAGCAAATGACTTGAGAAAAGTTGGAGCAAGAAAACAACCATTGTATTCAAGTAGAAATTGTAGTGAAAAAATTGTATTTGAAAAGGTATTGTGTATGAGAAAGTAAAAGAATTGTATATATATGAATATTATATTTAAAGTAGTATGGAAGCTCTTATTGTAATCGTGTGTACTTTTGGAATGTATTAAAATAAAATATTTGTTGAAATGGAATTTTTTGTTTATCTCTTTTCGTGATATTATAATATTACCATAGCAAACACATTAATATATATATATATATATATATATATATATATTTGTTTATTATCATTAGACAAAAATCATAAACTACTATATTCAACACTTTCTTGGCATTCTTGTTGTCTTTACTCATTTCGTGTTATGTATTATGGATAGTTAATGCAAAACCGTGTACCGGTGAATATAGATATTTATTCGGTAGTCATGATGAGTTTGGTGGCAAGTTATTAATGCTAACCTTTGATGTTTGAAACCTATCTGTGCAATGAATTTGCGTTTTTACATTTTCAAAAAATACAGCCTAAACACGGCTTATCTGTGCAATGACTTGTAAATTGTAACCTTGGTTTTTTAGAGTATATAAATAGTTAAACTTGTTGTGCTTTTCTATGTTAGTGTAACATATACAGTAGTTAATTAAGTTTTATAGTAAGTATTTAACTCTTTTGCATAATTATGTAACTCTTTTATATATTTGGATCCTAATTATTCCCTTTACTTTGCTATATAGATACACAAAATATCGTTTTGCTAACATGGAAGATTACTAACTAAAATTGCTAATAAAAATTACGTTTTTATGCATTTTAAATGTGTATGTCATCATGGAGTATCTTTTGTATATATGATATGAGTCCGATCTTGTTTTGATCGTGTAAATATATACTGAATTGGGATGCATGGAAAAGCACTAACCACATGAAGGAGGTGCTGTCGGAATTTTATGAAATCCAATAAGTTTATAAAAATAATTAAGTTTATAGAAATTTAAATAAGTTGATTTTTTACAAAAAAACTAATTTTTACAAAATATAACTATGTTATGAAAGTTATAAAAAAAACTAAACACATTTATAAAAATTAAATAATTTTCTAAAATTAACTAAGTAAGTTAACAAAGGTTTATAAAGAAATAACTAAGTTTATAAAAAATAATTAAGTTTTATAAAAATTAACTAAGTTTACAAAAGCTAACTAATTGTACAAAAATAACTATATTAAGAAAGTTTTATAAAAATTAAAAACATTTGTAAAACTTAACTAAGTTTTACAAACTTTTACTAAATTAACAGTTTTATAAAAAAATAACAACTAAGTTTATAAAATAATAATAATAAGTTTTATAAAAATTTAACTAAGTTGACTAAAAGTTTATAAATATTAACTAATTTTTATAGAAGTTAACTAAGTTAGCTAAGTTTATAAAAATTAACTAACTTAACCAAATTTTATAAAAATTAAATAACTTTCTAAAAATTAACTAAGTTTTGTAAAACTTAAATAAATTTTTAAAAGTTAACTAAGTTATATTAAAATTTAACTAAGTTAACCAAGTTTTATAAAGATTAAATAATTTTTTAAATATCAACAAAATTTTATAAAAAGTAAATAAATTTATTAAAATGATCTTACTTTTATGGAAATGTAACTAAGTCAACTAAATTTTGTAAAAACCAACGAAATTTATAAAAATTAACTAATTTTCATAAAAGTTAACTAAGTTTTATAAAAATTAAATAAGTTTATAAAAATTAATTAAGCTTTAAAACAATAACGAAGCTTATAAAAATAACTAAAATAATAAAATTTAACTAATATTTATAAAAGTTAACCAAGTTTAATAAATAATTAATTAAATTAACGAGGTTTGTAAAATTTAACTAAGTTCTGTAAAAATTAATCGAGTTCTATAAAAATTAATTGAGTTATATAGTAATCAAATAAGTTTATAAAAATTAACTATGCAATCAAATAAGTTTATAAAAATTAACTATGATTTATAAAAATTTAACTAAATTAATTAAGTTTCTATAGAGAATTTATCAAGTTTCATAAATATTTAGCTAAGTTAATTAAGCTTCTAAAACTTAACCAGGTTTTATAATAATAAACTAAGTTTTATAAAAATAAACTAAGTTCATAAAAATGAATAGTTTTAGTAATAATAATATAAATAATAATAGTAGTTTAAATTAAATAAGTTCATAAAAATCATACATCGTTGTTTAAAGTCCCATTTTATACGCATTTTTTTAACGAATCATGGCTACTGAGGTTATTTGTTGAACTTTTCCTGTATATGTAATTAGACATTTGGAACGAGCAAGTAGCAACAAGGTGATTTGAAGTAATATATAATATTGTATGTATCGTTTGCATCTGAATACTTCTATGTATTGTTTTGGTTAGAATGCTTGTATATATTTATGCTTTTGTTTACTTGCATTTGTAATGTTCATACTTTGTTATGAAATATCATGGCTATGTATTGTAGTGATATTTTAAATTTGTAATATATATGCATTGAAATGCCTCAAAATAGTACATGTAGCAAGACAATAGCATTTTAAAAATGCTATAATCATTAACGATTGCGTTTCTAAAATGCCATCGTCACTGAAATTTGATTTTTTTTAAAAGCTATTATTAGGGACTTTTGATAGCTATTTTTTCCGCTGTCGGATATCTCTCGCTTTTAATATCTCTAGCCCATTAAGGAAATCGTCGTATATCTAGATGTTGAAATTTGTTGGAGGAGATTGAGGCACAACATATCTACAATTTGCTATTCCTAAGCGGTTGTGATACATAGTATTCATCTTCCTAAAATTTGGTGGAGTATGTTGTTTAAATTTCTTGTACCTTAAAACAATTGTGTTCCACCACATACCATCTCCTTTCACAGTGTCCTTTTCCATGTTCTAGGAACCATTACAGGCTGCAGTAATTGATTTCAAGAAAATCAAGCGTGCTTCAAGTTGTCCCATTCATTCTTCGTATATGTAGTAGTGAACTTTACGCCCTATTGTTCGTTGTAACCGTATGCTAATTCCTGGTACCATATTCCAACTCAACCTTCGCTAGTTTTTATCATTGCATAGCAAAGTCGATGAATGTTAATGTGCATAGTGAAGTCCAATCAGCAATCACTCTAGATGACGAAGTGTTGTGTTTGTACCAAAAATGGTCACAAACCCCAAGTGTTGTGAAAGCACCAGTGTACGAATACAAATCAGCAATATTCAAACACAAATATCAGATCTAAGCAAGCAACAAACAACAATCCAGAAATAATGAACAGTGACACGCAATTTATAGTGGTTCGGCTATCTCCGGCCTACGTCCACTTCAAGGATTTTTATCTTTTATTGATGTTCTTTGCTGATTACAGATGATTACAGCAAATACAATGAATGAATCTGAATATAACAGCAATGGAAAGGAGTAGAGTTGAATCCGGCAGAGTCTGGACGTTGAATGGCTGAAAGATCCCCCCTTTCTGTTGATTCTGGGGCTCTATTTATAGGCGTAGGAGGCTCAGATCTCGCCCAAACTTCATAAGACTTCTTCTGGCACGTGAGGGGGCCCACGCGACCGGTCCCACCAAGTTTCAACTCAATCTGTGATCGATTCGAATCAATTTCGTATCGATCAGGAAATGCTCCAATCGAGTTGAAACTTGGCAGGATTGCTCTTTACCTTGCATGGAAGCTACTCTGAAAATTTCGTTGCATTTGGATCAGGGATTTGTGAGATATGATCGATACGAGATCAAGGCTCCGTATGCGCTGCCCGGTTCGAATCCATAAATTCGTATTGATGACTTCGCATCGATACAGCACGTGGTTCTGCAGTGGCGTAGCGCGCATCCCTCGGGTAGATCCACCACTTACTCCGAGTCGACCGCGTCTCCCCTTTTACTTCGCCTTACTCGTATCAGAGACGTTGCCCGAATCCATCGATGCCAGCTGGATACGAAGACTAATGGATACGAAATCAAGGCTTCCCGATGGATTCGATCAAGCCTCCTTTCTGTCGATACGAACTAAGACTTATGGGTACGAAACCGACCGATTCGAAGCAAGGTGCACCAATGGATGCGAAGCAGCGCGGATTGATCGAGTCGAACGTCATGGATTCGAACATGCGGACACGAGAACACCTGATGGATTCGATCTACGCAAACATAATGGATACGAAATCTGATCGATTCGAACAGGTCTTTGATGGATACGAACAGTGCACTTCATCTAACTTGTATCGATCATATCTCGTTCATATGAACTCCGATTTACCTGAGACTTGGAGCATTGGCTTTCATGGCTTTGCTTGTCATGTCTTGTCAATTATGGTTCGATCCGGACTCGGGCAAAATTCATCGATATCCATGATCATCCTGCAATGCATATTTAATATTCATGGTTGGTTAATATTGATTTCAGTTAATTTTTGGGTATCTCAGCTTTGCCAAAAAGTGGGATAACATGTTGGATTAGGTCGACATTCTGCAAATAAAAGCCAGAATTACAAACAATTTCAAAAAAAATGTTATAGAGATAATTGAATAATAACACGAATACAAACCTGAAAAATGCTTAAATTCCCCGAAAAATAATGGAATTCTCAAACTAGGGATGATGGAGGAGATGGTGAAGAGGGATTAAATATGGGTGAATGGCTAGACCGTTAGTATCTCACGCATTGAACGCATCCATCGTCATTCGTCAATGATTCATTTTCATAGTTTCCCCTAAATCGTCCATTTGTGTGGGATATTCCCACATTCGACAGGTTGTTGCGGGAGCAGGTTTTATTTCAGTGCAAAACTACCCTTTTTACAAACACGGTAGCTGCTAGAGCACTCGAAAAGGAGGAGCACGGAAGATGCAAATTTTGGATCCAAGAATTAAGGGGATGCTATGCTATTTGATGATGGAGATTAGTTTGCACATGTTTTGAATTTTCAACACTTAATGTGAAAACACACCTAAGAGTTTATAACTAAGTCGGCCAATGGATATTTTCTAATGCGGACGGTGCCACATCCGAAATCATTTTCGGATATCGGATATCTGCATTCGTGGATGCAGAGAGGAATCGAATAAATTATCCCATTCGATTGACAATCAAGAAAAATAAATATAAAATTTTGGTTTAACGTATTTATTTTTCAATCCCATTGATTATAAAAGAAATAAAAATAAACAATATGATGGTAATAAATAGTTTTGACCAGTTAATACACATTAAACGCATACAATATAAACCATCAACCGAATAAAATAATAAATACGTATCTTTGATTATACTAAAGGGAACATGCTGCAACGACCGAAGAAAAAGCAGTGAAAAAGTTCGAATCAGTAAATGGATATGGAGGAAATCAAGAGGTCAAATAATTTTAGGGTTGATATTACTTTCTTATGAAATGACATAGTGATTTTTGGTTGAAGAAGCAATTTCGATACTAAAATACATATAGTATAAAAGGGAATTAACTTAAAGAACAAAAATTTGTATATTTTTAGCCTCAAGGACACGACCCCAATATTTTAATCAAAGACAAACATTCTCCTAAAAATTATTCATAAGGACAAACATTCTTCCAACATTATTCATAAGGACAAACATTTTTCCAAAACTGCTATCGATAACTACAAACTGATGCTTAAAAACTGCTATCAATAACTAAAAAATGATACCTAAAGAAAATTGTCCTTCAGTTAAAGGTCTGAATATCTGTCATTGAGGCTAAAATGCTGAAAAATTTTGTCCTTGACAATAATTTCCTGTACCAATAAATTATAATGTTGACAAAAATGAAATGAGCTTTCGCATTGCATTATTTTTTTTGAATATCCACTTTCCAGCCCTCAATTTTTCGGTTGCCTACTTGAAACACGGCCTAAATTCTGTATTAAACTGCCCAACTGAAATACATTATATCACCGTCGCAAGTATCAAATCATTTGGGGTTTAGGGTTTTGCTCCGAAATCAACGCCTCAAACCCTGATAATCGCCATGGCGCTTTCTTCCTTTGCAAGCAAACTCTTGAGATTCTCGTCATCTTCACCATCAATTCTCAAATGGAGCTCTTCCTTCTCACAGAACCGCTTTAGCTCTTCGTTTCCTTTTGATGATTCAGAAGCTAATCAGAAACCTAAGATTCCTTTGACTGCCCCCAAACTATTCGTAAGTGGTAAGTTTTAGTATATTATCTTTTTCTTAAACTATCTTCAGTTAGGTGTTGCTATTTGTACTGCTATTCATCTCATGAAAAATTAGCAAACTTTTCTGACCATTTCTCATATTTTTTATGCAGTAGGCTGATTCCATTCATACACCAAAAAAATGTTTTACAGACCCAAAATTAAATCAAATAACATGCACCAACTTTTACTTAATATACACCGTTCAAATTTCAAATTTGCCCATGCAAATAAAACTACAGCTGTAGTAAAAAAAAAGGATGTTGTTGCTAGCACTCCAAAATTGGGTGCGCCGAATTTAAGTCTCAAATTCGATGGGTATGCCAAATTTAGATTTGAAATTCGATGGAGTATCAGTAACAACACCCTAAAAAAACTCACACTTCAAAGTTATTATCCCTGCCAAACATAGCAAATCTTAGTACCCTAATCTGTCTCTTCGCTGCCATAGTTTCACAATTGCAGCAACCAATATGTGCCCCTTCTTCTTTGAAATCAAGAACCTGTTTATTTGCATAAGCGACTAAGTCCATTTTTTGCGCTTTGAAATGGGAAAGTTGGTTTGGGTGTATCACTAGGTCGATAAACCTAGAGGATCCTTTACGAGGTAACAAGTGAGTCCTATGGGGTAATAGATAAATCCTAGAGGGTCTTGTATGGGGTGACAAGTAAGTCTTAGTGCGCTGCCTATGTGGTTCTCAAAACTACCTAGGGACGTCGTGTTGGAGTATCTATTGAACATAAACTCATAGTTCTTTTTTCTCTTTTAATGTTAAACATGGTTTTAGGATCTTAGAAAATTGGGTTGGAAGAAAGATTACGAATTGTTTTGTTTATTAGTACACAAGGTTATTTTTATCTTAAATTTCAATAAAAATTACAGTATATGTAAAGTATTTTCTCTGTTTCTGGCGAATGAATAAAATTAATCTATGTAGTATCATATTTGACTAAATTGAAGCAACTGTTCTGAAGTCATGGAGATTGAATAAATTAATTTAAAATATCTTGAAAATATCACACCATTGGTTTCAAAGTAGTTAATGTGTGTGCTCACAAAAATAATAGTAAGATCACATACTAGGAACCCCCCTTCCTTTTTTTTTTTCCTTCGTTCTTCAGTTAGATTTTCATTACCATATTCATTTTCCAAGGTGAATATGAAAGCCATCAACATGTGTTTATATGAATAGTTTGAATTTGCACGTTTGATCATATGACATTGACATCAAACGAAATATTTACAATGTGTCAACGTGAAGAAAAATGAGAACAAACTTTGTTTCGACCTCATGACTTTGCTACTTGTTTTAATAGTTATATGATTTGTCATTGTTCAATTGAATGACATACTTTTTGATTCAATGGTTGAGAAGTTCAATTGGATATTCATCTTCAATTTTGATATGATTCGTCCATCATATTTTTGAACCACATAATGGTATGTGCTCAAGCATAGTATCATGTAGAAAAAAAATTGTTCCTGTAGTTAGAAGTGGAAAACCGATTCTTCAATTTTATTGGTTGCCCTATATGCATCTTTTATTCATTAATATGTCTACATGCACGCAAAATTCTTTTAGATTTGGTGTAATCTGGAAGAGAAGTGCACATATAACAGTTGATAAAGGTTGAAAGAAGGATTTTTGTCAACCAACCAGAGAAGCAATTTTTTTTCTTCTCTTTTTTTGTAAAATTGTTGAGATAGAACTAACCTGCAACCAACTGTATTAAACAATCAATGCATACCATATTCATGGGTGACAGATAGAAGATTAAATTGGTTACACATTAAAGTTGTTCTAGGGATTAACTGGTAACAAATTTTCCACAATTGGACGAGACTTCTTGGATCAAACCAAGGCAGCATATTGAAAAAAGCATAGCAAGACACAACACTTGCACCTTGAACTTTTTTGCTTCTTGCGTCTAGGCAAAGGCCTATATTTTTCCGAACTGCAAGTGTTTATTTATTATGCATATTTGTTAATTTGATTATGATTAACCTAAGTTCAATGTTTTTCGTTTTGATTTTGTGCAACTATTTTTCCAAGCAGTTCAGGCCTTCAAATCTAGAATTTTACTGTAATAAATCAATAACATCATAAATCAGTAGTTAGTAACATATTGAATTAGTTTAAAATCTAGAGTTTTCATTGTCAATTATTAATAACACTCTAAATAGAAACTTGAAATCGTAGAAATGCTAAATAAAAAGTAGTAAATTGAAAAACAGTATTGAATAAATCCTTACTTCAATCAGTTTCAACCTAATATCAAAATTTTCTAACATTATGAATAGTTCAATAATGACAAGTAGTGAATTTGCCCAAATTATATTATTGCTGGATATAAGAAATGAATTTTATGTGAAAACGATAGAAATATAAGAGAACATAAATGAATATAAGAAAATGAAAGAAACAATGTTAATATGGCTATATTATTCTGAAAGCACAAAAGTGTGCCTATATCTTTTAGCTTTTGCAAAAAACACATTTTTGTATGCTTTTCTGATAGTTGTATGTTTAAAGGTAAAGAAGCTTAGAAATCGAGCTTTGAGCCCTTTTGAGCCTAAGTGCAATCCTTGTGACGACTTTGGATTTGACAATGAATCCTAAAATCCTTAATTTTTATTATTCAATTATCTTTATGTATATCTTTTGTATTGTATATTACAAACTTCTTCTTAGAATTTTTTTCCAGTCCACCATTTAGCATAATTAAGAAATACCATTACAGGGCCTTCATAAGTGCATATGCACATATATAGATAAGCATCAAGCAGTTAACCCAACTGGCTGAATAATTATTCAACCGAACCAATTCAAGCAATCAAGTAGATTATGAATTTGTTTATAGGTTTTGTTGTAAGCTCATTTATATGTTCGGTTGTGTGCTCAATTATGCGTTCAGCTATGATTTTGACTATGGATTCGATTATGACTCGGTTATGAGCTTAGTTAAGTAGCTAAAAGATTAAGTTTGTTGAGCTTAATAGTGTGTTTTTGAGAATAAAAGTGACACTTTATTCAATTTCAAGCAGATCACTTGTTTTGATATCTCGGATGATCGAACTCATGACCTATAGAAACCCAATCTAGAGCGTCGTCGTACTTAAGCTAGTGGTTTTGACCCTACTTAATTCAGTTGACATAAAGGACTCAGATCAATGAGTATTCATCAACGATTAATAAATATATGTAATCTTGTATTAACTAATTTTTGTATCTAAATTTGATTTGAGTAACATTTAATAGAAGCTCAATTGGTAAAACAAGTTGTCCTATATAGTTGTCAAAACCGTAGTTTTGAAAGGCGCATCATGTTGTGTGCCATAAGCTTTCAAAACTCGGATTTCATACAAAATCCTGGATTGACATCTCACTCTATATCTCAGGTTGAGATCTTAAAATATTGACTGAGTTGTGTCAAACAATTAAAAATCATGTTTGAAATCTCGTCTTGTTCAAGTGCAAAAAGTGCATCTCGGACGAGATCTCGATTGGGATGAAAGAGGTTTAAAATTCTGGTGTGCCATTATGCATGAAATGGTGCAACAGTAGCAGCTTTCATTTTGTATGACACGATGCATATGAAATGGATTACTATATGACAAATGGAATGACGCTCCAGATGTACATGACACTCATGATGCATATGACGTACAATACAAAAAAGGTGTGCACTCCTTATTTTAAACAATTTTGTTTTTTTGTTCTTTTTCAATGATCCAAAAAGATAAAAACTGGTATTTATATTATATAATTGTGTTTTTAATTTGTTGTACGTTGTTTTGGACAATTATTTTCACTACCAAATTCTCTAACATGAAGCTTAATGCATGTACTCGTTAATTTTTGAAAACTAAATTATTCTTTTTTTTTTTTTTTTTTTTTTTTTTTTTTGAAGACTTAGAGAACCAAGCTTTGCTTGTAAACTCTAAGGAAGTATGCACCGAACCCACAACACATACTTCAGGTAATTCACAAGGATATGTAGTTGGTGGGGATTGAACCCTCGACCTTTAAGGTGAGCGCCGCATGTCCTAACCACTACACTACCTTGGGGGTTGAAAACTAAATTATTCTCATACAACATTCTCAAAAAATCTTTGTACGTTACTATTTTATCATGTAATATATTATCTTAAGTAACTTGTTATCGATTCATGTATCGTGAAGGTCTAAACAATTGTAGTTTTTTTACAAACCAATTAGTAGTTTTGTTTATAAAATTCATTTGCATGAGATATAAATATGAATATATCAAAGTTTTGATAATTTATATATTAACTTGTATGATAATATATCATTTTTGCTTTTAAATATGTTTATATCTAGATAAATTATCATATGATGATTTGAATTATAGTTTTGTTTAGTTCAATAAATATATAAAATAATGATAAAAAAAATATTAAGTAAAACACACAACACAAAATAAATACAACACAAAATAAATGTATGAAAAGAACACAACATATATGGTATTACTTCTGTTTTTTTAGTTTGTAATGTACAATAAAAGTCATTTCTAATACTACGTAGCGTTTAAAGAAACAAAAACACATGCCATTTGCTATCATGTATGTCGAGGCTTCAAGAAAGTTATGCATCTTTGTGCATCCTGCATCGTAAATAAAATTGGTCTTTTTTTAATGTTGGTTAATGATTGGTTAACAACCTGGCGTCTTTCTACCATGCTAGTGATCATTGATCGCCTAAATTCTTTAATGTCTAAAGAAATAAATTCATAAATTCATAAATTTAGGTATACTTATGTTGACAAACACTAGTTTACACATTGCAAAAGTAGCTATCTAACATGTGGTATATCTATATTATATCATGGATCGCTCAACTATCTGATGAACACAAAAAATATAATATTGTATATTATGTTGATTTTATACATTATTACCACAATTCACGCTTTAGCTGTTGTATTCCGTTTTGGTACGTTCGTTCCGAAATACAATACACCAACGTTCTGAAACACTATGCGCACACGATTTGGTACACTAATTTCAACGTTTCGAAACGTTGAATTTAGCTTTCCGAAATGTTTAATTCGATGTTTCAAAATGTTGATCCCAGCATTCCAAAATGTTTATTTTGACGTTTTAAGTGTACTAGTTAATGTGATTTTCTATTGAAAATATAAGGCATCAAGTAATGAAGATTTCTATTGAAAATGTGAACAAATAATAAAGCATAATGTGAAGAAGATAATATATAATCAATGTGTGAAAACTATACCAACTTCAAGGTTCACGCAACATGAAAGAAAAAACCGTAATGGAACTTTATTAAAATTTTCAATTACTTAAACTATAAAAAAGAGTCTTAAAAAAAGAACAAACACACGATGTTAACACTTACGCAAAAATATTTGAACATTTTGCAATTTTGTTTAGCTTCAATTGAAATAAACTATAATTTATAACTAGTTGGACATGAATGTTAATAGTAATGTTTATTTATATAAGAATGATTTTACTTTGTGTCCATCAATTTGTAATAGATAACGATAGTATACAAATTTGTATGTAAAGAGAGCGTTTTCAAAAATATTCCACGTTCCGGCTAGGTTTATTCCGTTCTGATCAAGCGTTCCGGTTAAGCCTACTCCTAATGTTTTGCGTTCCGTGGTATGTAATGTTTTTCGTTTCCGTTTTCGTTCCTCGTAATCGTTCTGCGTGCCAAGTAACATTTGCTTTCTACCATGTTAGTGGTCATTGATCGTCTAATTTCTTTAATGCGTAAAAAAATAAATTTATAAATTTAGGTATAATTATGTTGACAAACAAACACTAGTTTACACATTGCAAAAGAGTAGCGTCTTTGTATCTAACATGTGCTATATCTATATTATATCCTGGATTGCTCAACTATTTGATGAACACAAAAAAATATAATATTGTATATTATGTTGATTTTATACATTATGAACACACGAAGCAAAACATAAACTTGCATCACTTTGAAATCAACACTCCGTCCTATGTATATAAATTTGAGTTGGTAATTTGACTAAATGACTAATATATCTCCATCCATCAGTTTTGGAATTTAGATTATTTGGTAATTGACTTACACGAGTGTGTGTGTCACATTAACAATGTGTTGTATGTACCAAAGATAAAAAAGATAGCAATGAATAAATATATTATGAGAGCATATCAATGTTTCACTACAATTTTTTATCTTTACTAAGTTCTTCCAACCATTCAATTGTGCAGATAAATATATCTGAAAAAGAACCTTGATAGAATTTTTTGCATTGATGCTTTAACATTCACTAGATATCTGATAACATGTCAAGCAATATAAGAGTGTGAGCACTCTTATTTTAAATACACATATATTTCTTTCCACCAAATTTGATATTGTTGTGTTTGTTCTTGTTTAGAATTTCGGAAGGCCTACTATTAAAATTAGGAACTTAGGATCCGTTTGGTTTATATTTTGAGTTTGGTGTTTTGGGTTTTCAATATGTATTTCAAAGGGTATTGGTGAGAGGAAATGATGGAAAAATCTTAACCATTACAATAAAGAAGAGAAGAGGAAGGGAGAAGCTAGTTTGCCGTGTTTTTGATATTTTCCAAAAGGTGGAAAACAAGAAAAAAAATTAATTTTAATTTTATATGTTAAACCATTTTTCAAATTGACTGTTTTCGAATAAATGCATTTCGGTTGTTACGAAAATCCAAAATTGAAAATTACTAACCAAGGCTTCAACGTCTTTTCTTTTTTAATTTCTATTGAATCTTATTGGCGGAAGGAATAATAACAGGTTCACTTGCTCTACTCCCAACACAACAGTGCTGCAAAGCTAAAACCACTTGCTTATGAGATAAATGATAAGGTGTATTTGACATACATCCCTGGTAAAGTTTGAAAATACACAAAACATCCCTTCGTTTTTTAATAAGTTTCTGGTCCCTCTATTCAAATTCACGCGCGCATAAAGACCCAAATACCCTTTATGTTTTTAACATTTCAAACGCGCATAACTTTCTGTAGAAATATCAGATCAGCATACCGTGTTCATCAAAAAACAAAAAATTTATGATCTTTAAAATGAGATCCATTGTTGATATAAAAAAAATCATATTTGCAGTAAAGTTGCAATTATTCCATATATTTGCAGACAATTCTGCAAATTTAAACATCTTCGATTTTTCTTCAAATCTGCAACTATTACATTTAATTGCAGACATTTCTGCAATTATTGCATATAGTTGTAAAAATGTCTGCAACTATTGCATATAATTTGCAGACATTTCTGCAATTATATGGTATAATTGCAACGTTTCTGCAACTATTGCATATAGTTGTAGACGTTTCTGCAATTATATGGTATATTGCATACAGTTGCAACTATTGCATATAATTGCAGGTATTTCTGCAATTATATGGTATAATTGCAACTATTGCATATAATTGCAGACATGTCTGCAATTATTGCATACAGTTGCGATTATTGCATATGCATAATGCCACTCGTTAGAAAGATAATAAAATTTATGATTTAATGGTGAAAACGGTTTGTTAATCCGTCGTTTTTACAAGAAGTTATTGCGTTTTAAAGATTGATAATTAATAAGGTGTAAATTTTAATTATGGATGTGAGAATAACATCCATATAGGAAGAATCAACATTGCTGCAATGGAGGAGAGGGGTATTGTAGGGAAGAAAATTATAGTATTTGAAAATATGGATGTAATTTATATCTTTTGTATGAGAATGATGATTTGTGTATTAAGTTTGATTTTAGGAATGTGTCCCTTATTTTCACTAAATGATATCTTGGAACATGCATTGACAGTTCATATATATAGAATAAAGCCAAAGGGTGGAGTGAAGAGTCTAGAAAATGTTTGTAATAATTAATGCTAAAAGTACATTTATACATTAAAATAACTAGATTACAAAACATGATGGTTACAGAATTCATTGTCAAGTCTGAGGTGTGATGACTCAGATGTGAAAGTTGTCACAAAGTAGTAAGTTGGACAAACTTTTATAATCTACCGACCTACTCTCCCAATGCCAAGTGTTATCCACGAAATCAGTCTGCATTAATTGTTTGATACAGATGATTTCATATTAGTTTTATCCCAATTTGAGTGATCTTGATACAAATGTTTGGAGCATTTGCTAGATAGGGATTCAGTACTCTGTTGCCATGTGTGGACAGTTGCTTATATGTAAAATATTTACTTAAATTAATGAATTTATTACTTTGGATATTATAGAAGTTTGAGAACTATATGTAACTTATATGATTAATGGACTTGTCATAAAAGAATAGAATAATAAAATGTAAATAGAGGAAATGATTAATATATGATTACCACGTGAGTTTATTCTTCAATAAAATATTTGGAGTCCGTTATGTTCACAATGGTTTAATCGACTAAAATGTTCTTGATACCTAACCGATTTAACTAAGTCCATAATCACGGCCGTAACCAAGTCCATGACCAAAGATATAATGTATCTCAAAACAAAGCCTATATATTATGAAAGAAGCTTGAATCAAATAATAGTAAAAACATGTAAAAAGCAATCAAATAAAAAATTAAGATGCGTTTTAAGTATTCATTGTAAATCCAAGAAGTGATGCATCATTTGTGATAATTTGTTACAAAGTAGTAAGTGGAACAAACCTTGACGAGTTACCAACTTAATGTTTCATGCGTCATTCATGAATATGGTCTACATTTATGTTAGCTTTATCCCCAATGGTTATATATTGTTCCATTATATTGGACCACAAAAGCTGTCTAAATCTCTTTTAATATTGGTATCTTCAATCATTTCAAACAGCAAATGAATTCAATGATTAAAATTTCCTAACTCATATCTTCTTAAGCTTATTCACAGGGCTTAGCAGGTTAACCACTGATGAAAAATTAAAAGCAGCATTTGAACCTTATGGTCAACTCAAAGAAGGTACCTTATATTTTACCAAGAAGTCTATTATATGTGATCATTTTAAGCTTGGCATTCAACTAATATAAACTTGTAATCATAGCTGCATTTTTGCATAAAATCATAATAATTGAGAATGAACAATATGTGCAGCTAAAGTGATAACAGACAGAGTATCTGGAAGGTCAAAAGGATTTGGTTTTGTATCATATGCAAGCATAGAAGAAGCAGAGAAGGCAAGAGATGGAATGAATGCAAAGTTTCTGGATGGATGGGTTATTTTTGTGGATCCTGCAAAGCCTAGAGAGCCAAGACCACCTCCACAGTACCAACAAGAATCTTCTGAAGATGGTATCAGAAGTAACAAGACTATTGGATGGTGTGGCTAGTTATTATTTATATTGCTAAAATATAGTGTTTTATTTCATTGAATCTTGTTCTGTTAGTAAACTTCCATATTATTATGAACATGATTTATATGCAATTCTTATATCATATTATTATCTGCCTCCCATGTTGTGTTGTAAACATATATTCTAATTTTCCCGTGTATTTTGGTGTTCTTTCCGTAGCCTATATATCTACAGTAGTAGTACTTTTAGCCATATAAGGTGCATTGACTTCTTGGTTATTTTAACTTTTGTTTTTTGTTCATATAGAACATGTAATTCAGCATAGAACATGTAATTCAGCTTCCTTGTGATTTTGTGACTTATGTTTAGTGGTATGATAAAACGGCCGATTTGCCAAATAAACTTTTCCTAAATTAACATCAATTGCGGTAGGCCACGAGTTAATTCCTGTTGGTTGGCAGGAACACTAGTAGGTGTATATCCGTTGCTAGTTGTTCGATAGCTATCCGTTCTTGTGCGTATAAAGGCTTCCATTATTGCATATGACATGCTTTACATCTTTATTAATAGTTGGTTTGAAAGCGCAATCTTTTGGTTCGACTGTGAAGTTTCAAAATTGCTCTTTATATATATTCCTTTAGTAATAGTTGTAATATATTTGCTGTTTTACAAATTTAAAACTAAAATCTGATAATTAAGCTTTCTTTACGAATTCAAAATTTCCTCTACAAATATTTACCAAGTTTTAATATCACTTAAAATAGGATCTAATAAACAAACTACTTTACAAAGTCGTTTTTTATTAATTATAATATAAATAAAAATTTAAACTAATAAAAAATTAGATATTGCAACTTAGAAATAAAAATTCAACTTAACTACGTTTTAACACAAAAATATGACTAAATATTTGTGGAAATCATTTTCTTTTGAACGTATTAAACAATGCAATTTGTAGAAAAACAATTCAGATGCCTTCATCACGCGCTCGTGCGTGACGTAACGCTTGTTTATAAAATTACCCTAAGTTATGCTGCTTATAATACTACAATATTTTACATTAAAACAATAATGATGTGATATTCCAGTCTTGATACAAGAAATGACGTTTTGAAGCAAGACAATATTTCGAAGTTGTGGCGTCAACATTAATGAAGGTACACGTTTTCCTTTTGAGGGAAGGAAAAAAAATGAAAAGGAAAAAAGCACATGTTTAGGAGTACTTCATTAGTCAATGGTAAGCCTCGATTGATGATTCAACAGTCTTGTCTTCGGAACTCTCAAATCTTAACGTTTAGTTAAAATAAAATAAATCATATATGTTTATACGTAGGAAAATTTTGGTTCATGTCCTTATAACTAAAAACAATTAGGCTCAAATACCTTCCGATCATAACTTATAAAGTACATAACTATTTTTAAACTATTTAACAAAGAGTACCGCTATATCGTTTTAACCATCTGCTTTATGCACAAAATCTTTTCACATTCGCAATCCATCATTTTGCAATTTCGGATGTCCAAAAATAAAAATAAAGATAAAAACCTGACAAACTCACCATTCGCCATCGAAGAAAACCTAACTGTTGACTATCGCTTTTCAGCATCAATCGAGGAACAAATTGTTATCTACTCAACCGAGGAACCAAAAACCTAATTCCCAAACAAAATTGGGAAAATTTCTAGAAGTAGAAATTCAGTGTTTGAAATTGGCAACCAATGACGCTTATTGTGACAAACACTCAACAATGCAAAAAGAAAACCCCGAAAACAAAGAGGTAAATGTAAATAAAATCAATATTGTATTGCAAATATTGATAACTACAAATATTTGACAGTATAATTTTGGTTGACGATAAGTTGAAACAGTACTACTTCCATTTACACATATAATTGATAAAATATTCGAATGACAAATATTTACATGACAAATATTTGACATAATAAAAGTTGGTTAATGAATACTTGATATATAAGTCAAAATTTTTACTGTAAATATTGATAATAACAAATATTTGACATCTATAATTTTCATTGATTATAGGTTGAAATAGTAGTTAATATACAATAGATGAATAACTAAGAATTACAAATACCTGTCTATATATTTACCATAAGTAATTTTTGTCAATGATTGCTTGAAATAATACAAATTTTTTACAATAAATATATATAGTGTCAAATATTTGTCAGACATGATACTGGTTGATAATAAGTTGATGTACTACACATTTACATGACATATTGAAAATGATGAATATTTTCCCTAAGCAATTTTGGATGATAATTGCTTGACGTGTCAGAAATTTTTTATTGTAAAGACCGAGGATGTCAAATATTTTCCTTAGCATACAATTAGATGAAAAAGTGAGAATGAAAAATATTTTTCTAAGTAATTTTTGTTAATAATTGCTAGATATATTAGAAAACTTTTGCTGTAAAGACTGAGAATGTTAATTATTTCCATACATTATTTTGATTGATTACAGAAGAAATTGCAGTATACATTTACATGAAAAACAGACAATAGCACATATTTACCATAAATATTTGTAGTAAATATTTGCAAGACAAATATGACATGACAAATATTTTCGAAGCAAATATTTGCCAAGCAAATATTTGTCATCCATATATATGACATCAAATTGAGAATATTATAACCTTTATAGGTACCAAGATGAAAATAAAGGTTGCACACAAATCTTTGCTATATAGGGTTTTGGTTGATGACAGATTGAATTTGTAGTACTTAATTAAATGAAAAACTAAAAATGGCAAATATGTTTCATAAGCATTTTTGTATAATGATTGACTGAAATATTAGATGCATTTTACTAAAAAAATTGCCTGGCAAATATTAATATTTGTCAGACAAATACTTGTCATCCATATACATGACACTAAATTGACAATATTACAACCTTACAAGTACGTAGAAGAAGATATAAGATGATGCCATCTAAAAACGACAACACTAATACAAGATGTTTGCACACAAACCTACCCATGTAGAAAAGGAGCAAGCAAAAAAAGCTGCTCAAGAAAAATCTGCAGTTGAAATACATAAAGAAACCAATTATTTCGCATCTGAATCTTATGAATTTATAGACTATGAGGAAGAAAGTGATCAATTCATTCTTCTTCAACATTGAAAAGAAAACAGGTACCAAGAAAATGTAGCGCTAAAAAATAGCTACAAAATAACAAAAAAAGGATCTGCAAAACGATATTGGAGAAAGCTACATAAGTAGCTTAAAGTTTTTCCATGCATTAATAGAGAATTTAATAAAAGAGAAGCTACTTATATAAAAACACATAACACAAGTAAAGTTAACTCCATTTTTCAACTTGTTCAGTCCATTCTTTGAAGGAACTATAACAAATGAAGACATCAAAAGAATCAGCTTCTATAGACTTGGTCATAGAGTCATTTCAGTAGAAGAAAATTGTTTTTATTTTGGAGACATGAAAATAATTTTGAAAGAAAGTGACAGTGCAACAAATTTTGGGTTGCCAAATGAAAGCATCACAATCACCACTCTCATTTGAAAGAAATAGATATGAAATCTGACATAAAGAGATTCGAACAAAATATTTTGGTGATTTGAAAATGATCAAAGAAAAAGAAATATAAACAAACCTAAAAAGAAGCTTTGAAGGGCCAAAAATCAGAAAATACAATAGATGTTGTGTGATTGATGATAATGCATTTGCTTTTAACGTACTTGTTCTCTAATGCAAACTCTGCATTTCCTTTAGTGCTGCTACCATATGTTTGTAGACTGAAATAAATAAAAATGGTTTCATGGCTAGCAATAATAGAAAAACATCCAATGGAACAAGTAAGAAAAAACAAAGAAAGTCTAAGAAAAATACGTACCCATGTAACTCTGTTGTTGATAAACTCTAATAACTCATTTTATCTTTTATAGTTTTTATTATAAATTAAACTAAAATCTACTATCTGCGTGTGCAGTACTAGTTCTGTGACTTGACAAAAATAATAGCTCCAAATTTTTTTACCAAAACACAATCATACTTTTGCAAAATGGACATTGTGGAAGTGACTCCTAGTAAAATGAAGTCCTACCTTGCTAGAAAGGTAATATTACTAATACATCCTCTGAAAATTCTATCATAAAAAATGAATGACATATATTTGCCAGACTGAAATTTGATAGGTTAATGATTAACTTCATAACTAATTGCAAAACTTATATTTCTCATCCAGTTTTTTAATTATGACAAATGTAGAATATATTTTTTACTAATTTACAGAAGAAAAACAAAGGAAGACAAATGAGTTAAAATCAACCAGAGCTACATTAGCTAAGGAAAAAAATTTCAGTTGTTGATGAAAAATGTGAAAGAATCAACAAACAATTGAAGGACTCAAAAATGCAAATATAGGAACTGAAAGTAAAAAATATAGCTTTGAAAAAGAAAATAAGTTACTAAAGAAAGAAAACGAAGATTTAAAAAGAAAAGAACATTATCCGGCTTTTGGACCAAGCGGCTCTTAGTTGAATCTAGACATTAGGATGAAGACAAAACAGTTCAAGACTTGGGAACATTCTTGGAAGGGCAATGGAAGGGTCTTTAAGAGCTTAGAGTGCAAGAGGAATCAAGAAAACGGATCGGTACCGACCTCTTTTAGGTGGGTACCGAGCACTTTTTGAGCGCCTTATAGGGCACTAGAGCTATGGCTTATGGATTGATAAGGAAATTGATCATCTTGGGGTCCATTTATGAAGGAGTAGGTGAGCAACTCCGAAAAAGCTCTGAAGAGAAGGACAAGTACTGAAGTTGTCACAACCTCTTGGCAGCGATTGGATTTCTAACGAGAAAGTATTCGGAGCTTGAAGGATTGAAGATAGAAATTCAAGTGGAGGAAGATGGCACAACTTGCCATCACAAAAATCAAGTCGGTACCGACTACTTCTGATCGGTATCGACTACTTTTGATCGGTACCGAGATGATTTTATTGGCCAGCAGACCTCATCTCCCCTTCTGCATTCTCAAATATGATGTTGGAACTGGTATTTCATAGATCTGCAACTTCTTTGGGGCTATTTCTCTATAAATATGAGACTCGGAGCAATTGAAAAAGTACTTTTGGCACTTCATCTTTGTCACTCTCTTTCTATACATGATCTAGTCATAAAGAAAGCTACTTTTTGCCGGTCTAGGCTACTGGAACTCAAAATCCTTTGTAGTTATGACTAAAATCTTTGAGTAATAACATTAAAGTTGACGTAAACCTCAAATTTGCCGAATCACTGCAAAAATTTCTTGTGTTACTTTAATTTTCTGCATCTCTCTATTTAATTTCGTGTTGGGGTGTTATGCCATTTTTAGGCTCAACACAAAGAAACAAAAAAAAAGATGATGAAGAATAAGCAGATGAAGATGAGAAAACAACTGAAAAAGAAGATGAATATATTGATGAAGATATATATTCTAATGCAGAAGAAACTGATGAAAATAAGGATGACGAGGACTATGATGATGAAGGTGATGATAGTGAAGGTGATGATGATGAAGATGACGGTGAAGGAGATTGGTGATGATGAAAGTGATGGCAATGATGAAGATGGAAATGAGCAGACAAAAAAATCAAGGTGATGCAGATAATGATGATGATAAAGATAATAACAATGGAGATGATGATGAAGATGTAGATGAGGCTGATAAAAAGGAGAAAACGAATAAAAACATTGAAGTTGAAAAGGAATAGAAAATAACCAAAAAAGAAAATAAAACTAAACAAATATGCACAATGAATGTAACATATGATAGTGATGGCCCAAACTTCAGACAATATAAAATAAGCGTCATACAGAAAAGAACAAAAATGACGAAGAACAAGAGAAGGTTGAAGGCAAAAGAGAACCATCAACTGAAGGGGAAAAAGAGGAGATTAAATGGTAAATATTTACAATTAAATAAATTTACTGAGCAAAATTCATCCTAGCAAATATTTGCCAGACATATGTTTGCAAATAAAATATTTAATAATTGAATTTTTTTGACAAACTGGTGAAAAATCAGAAAAGTTGATGATGAATCAAGAAGATTTTGGTGGTGAAGAGGACATAAATTAAGAATAGGGTGACATCTTCAAATTGAAATGTATAATATCCAAATACATAAAAAATTTACATCAATTATTTTCTTGACAAATATTTGACATACATATATTTGCTAACCAAAGATTTGATAGAGAATCTTTTATTCAAAAGTAATTGTTTTCACAAAATATATTCATAAAAAATATAGTATAATTAGTTATTACAATAAATAGCAGATTCAACAAAAAATATTTGGAAAAACGCCAAAAAAGAAAGAGAACTGGAAATAGAATAAAAAGAAAAAGACTCTTCAAAGCATAAAGGTAAGACGTCAACAAGATTATTCCTTATGAGTATTCAACGTACAATGCCTTTTTGGGCCTACCAGCCCTTGCTGATTTCAGAATAGCACTAGCTTCATGGTGCTTGATGATGAAGTTTGTAACGACCCATAATTTAATCACTTTGAACTTGAATAGTTAATATATTTTTAAATGATTAAATAATGGATTTTATATCTAGAATACAAATTTGGATAAAACGTCTTGAATGGATTTTTTAAGTGGAAATTAGCCACAAGGGCCTCTTTAGCAAGTGAAATTAATTTCTAGGACACACAACTAAAATAATTACTTTTAAGGACAATACGCAAAATAATTAGTTTCTAGGGCCTAAAAACCTATGAAATTATGTCCTTGAAAGTAATTGGACAACTGATTTTGTCCTCGAAAGTAATTATTCTGCTGACTTTGACCTTGAAAGTAATTATTTCAGATGTGTGTCCTATAAATTAATCGAACTGCAAAGTTTGTCCTTCTGGTGAAATGCCCCTTTTTTAAACTGACGCAAAATGTTAGTTTAAAGATGGTTCGAGTTATAAGGCGGTTAGGGGTATCAATTTATTTAAGAATAAGTTTGCCAAATAAAACAAGAAAGAATTATTAACCCTACCTAATAAAACAGAATAGTATAATTACTTGCCTAATAAAACAAGAAAGAATTATTAACCCTGCCTAATAAAACAGAATAGTATAATTACTTGCCTAATAAAACAAGAGAGAATTATTAATCTTACCTAATAAAACAGAATAGTATAATTAGTTGCCTAGTAAAACAAGAAAGAATTATTAACCTTGCCTAATAAAACAAAATAGTATAATTACTTGTCTAGTAAAACAAGAAAGAATTATTAACCTGGCCTGATAAAACAGAATAGTATAATTACTTGCCTAATAAAACAAAATAGCATAATGATTATTATATTCCATACAGATGGTTGCCATTGGACCAAAATCTGGTCGAATCAGGTTAGGCCATAGTTGATAAGGAGGATTCCTATTCGACCAAAAGGTGGTCGAATCAAATTAAGCCATAAGAATGTTTTCTATTGGAACAAAATGTGGTCGAATCAAATTAGGCCATAAGGCAGGTTTCTATTGGACCAAAATATGGTCGAATCTGGTTAGGCTATAGGAAATGACTAAAGTACCCTTTTCTTCACCTATAAATAGCCAAGTCCATATCTCATTTTAATTCATCCACAAACCAAAGAAAAGAACTAAAATTCATTATAAAAGGTGAAGTATTCCAAGTCTCCATCAAAGCAAATAGGATGTGAGTATATTCCCTGTTTTCATAGTTTAGTGGGTATAACTTGTTCTGTGAGTATATTCCTTGTTTTCATAGTTTAGTGGGTATAACTTATTCCGTGAGTACAGTTTAATTATTTTACAGTGAATGTAATCTTAATCTCTTTCCTTTGACTCATTCACATTTTAATAAATGTTGTGTTAGCTGTTGATTGTAAATTATTAATAATAATGGGTCCGTTACTATTCTTGTTATTATTCTTGTTTGGTTGTTTGATTTGTGCTCAGCCAGTTTATGAGCAATAACTTTGATGTTTAGTTAAAGGGAACTTACGCCACCTTTTAACTTAGGATTGACATTTAATGACTTTTTGGTTAAAATGAAATAACACCCCTTTTAACTATCTCATTTGATTAAGAGGGAGCTTTACCCCACTTGGTCGTATTCTCCTTTAAAGATGATGGGTTTAAGTTATGATTTGAATGCAAGTTTTAAATCTTGGTTTAAAGTATTTTAAAGGAGCTTTGAAATTTATGTAATGATTTAAATAGGTTATTTATGGAAAGTAAGCAGTCCTATACTTGGCATTAAAAGCCGATGAGTAAATTGATCCTCTATCTGTGAGATCTGGAACCGAAGTGTCTAGGCAAGGCTAGGAGCAACCAGTGCCCTGACTTACCTGGCTTTGTTTCTGGGCGAGGGGTAGAGTAAGTCGAGAATATCAGAAACGTGACAAGTGTAGGAGATTTGATTTCCATAAATGATCTTTATAATTATAATGGAAAACATTCGCATTTCTTATAGACAATTGTTTTTGACCCATCTAAATATGCTTTTGAAATATGAAATCCTCCCAAATGTTTTGTGAATATACTTATACCGATGAGATAAGTATATGAATATTTTCCAAGCATTGAAAAAGTATAAGATTTAATTTCCATGTACGATCGTTTTGTTATCCCCGATAGTTGATATCTTGATTATCAATTTCGATACCCTTCTTCCTTTTGTTTTTGGTTCGTCAATCTAAGACGATTTGTTGCTCATTTAGAGCATTGATATCCTTTATCGGAAATGACTAAATAAAGAGCGAGTGGGGGCCAAGCTATGTGGGGTTGCTCCCATTAGGGTATTTTCACATCTACTCTAGATTGGTTTCGGTTGTATGCGCACAGAGATGTGAAATACTCGGATACTCGGTAAGGTTGGTGGGGTTCGGCTTGGAGGTTTCCGAGAGCCATCGTAGTTCTCAAGTATATTTTCTAGAGGTATACTTTCGATAAGGGGGGCGCACCCTCCTAGTCATTGTTGGAAAATTCCTTTTCCTTATTTTCGATTCAAATCTTTGGATTGATTCTTTCTTAATTGCATCGGGAAGCGTCTTGCGCTCTTCGCGGTATTTAATTATTTATGTCCATTCTTTTATGCTTGGATGTTGTCCTTGTGAAGGGAAATTCATTCTGCATTTTTGCGACGTGGTCTCATTGGTTATTCTGTTTGTTCTATTTTTTTAATTTGGAATTTACTCATACCAGACTTATTGTCTGACCCAAATTGTTTGTTTTCCCTAAACTTTCGGGTACTCATTTATATTTGAGTAGTCCGAAAATGACAGGTTCCTTTGGTCTCTTTTGAAGATGGTGGACGAGCAGGAGGCTCCTTATCTATCTAGCTATTTATTTCCGCTGTTATGAGATGTTGGTTCTATGTATGTATATTTAGAAGAATGTTGTTATAACTACCTAGACCGATAGTAGTACTTTTGTTGTAACTTTGATAACTCTATGCTGTGGAGTAACCTTATGTACTGTCTTAATTTTATGTTATATTTAACCGTTCCGTTGTGAGATTATTGTTGTGTTCTTATATTTTACCCATGACAACTCGTCTTTCAGATACTTGGGCAATGGCACATGAATACCATGTATGTATTAAGTGTTGTTCTTAGGGGTCAGAAAGGTGGGTCATCACAGTTGGTATCAGAGCTTCGGTTGAGCGAACACCTTAGCCTGATTGGGGTACAACTCATTAGAGATAGGGTAAGTGATGCCCTAGAATGAGTTAATCTTAAGAGAGCGTATTTGTAATTTTTGTAATAATAATATTTATCCTCTGAAGTCCCGTTTTTGACTTGGATTGATAGACACACCACTCAAGAAAAATGAAATGTTTGTGAATGGAATGCGACCAAAGTTCCATCGTGAAATGACCAATCATCTTATGGGTACGTTCACCAACATTATTAGCATGGCTTTGAGGTTTGAGGCTCTTGATATTAGGGAAGGAATCCAGAAGGGTGTAGTACCAGTAGTAAGTGCCAAGCCTTTATCAGTTATACCAGTTGAAGGAAAGCCAAACTTCAAGGGTAAGTTTAAGGGAAAGAAGCAGGGTGTAGGGAAGAAACCCGTAGATGGCGCTCCAGCACAGAAGAAGCAGACCAACTTGGCCAACATTCTTTGTTTCAAGTGCAATAAGATGGGCCACTTTGCAAATCATTTCCCAATTGCCACATGTTTTAATTGCGGCCAGCCAGGACATATGAAGAATGAGTGCCCTTTTCCTAAAAAGGGATCTCAAGGACAGACTTTTACCATTGAAGAGATACCATCCACTTCTTCAGATCAAAAAGGGAAGCAAGTGTTGCAAGGTACATTATCCATCTATGATATTCCTGTAAGGGTGCTATTTGATACAGGAGCTTCCCATAGTTTTATTTCTTATGATCTAATGGACAAACTAAACCTTAAATATGTTATCATAAGTAATCCTCTTTGTGTGTCAAACTCAATTGGAGGTCCGACAAATCTTGACACTGTGTGTCTAAATGTACCTATTTCTTATCGAAACATCTCTTTCCTTTTGATTTGTTTGTTCTTGGGTTTATGGGTTTTGGAGTGTTGCTGGGAATGGATTGGTTATCTAAGTTTAAAGCTATCTTGGATTGTGGTAGAAGGCTCGTTAGAGTTAGTGATGTAGGAGATGTTGGTGTTGATATTAGTTGTGAAGAGACTAAGAAGTTAATGAGCAGTTTTCTCTATTCACTCGAAGTGGCTAAAGCGGAGCTAGGAGATGTGCCAGTTGTTCGAGATTTCATAGATATTTTTGACGAGGTGCAAGGTTTACCTCCTCACCGTGAAGTCGAGTTCCATATTGATTTGGTTCCGGGAACTAGACCTACTGTACAACCCTTACGAAGGATGGCTCCAAAAGAGAAGAGGGAGTTAGAAAGGCAGACTTATGATTTGTTGCAGCTTGATCCGATGTAGTACCTCGAGTTGGGGATCGCCAGTCATCTTTGTTACAAAGGCGGACGGTTCTCTAAGGTTATGCGTAGACTATCGGGAGTTGAACAAAAGGACTATCAAGAATAAATATCCTTTGCCAAGGATCGACGATATGTTTGACCAACTCTACGGTGCTCGGATATTTTCTCAATTTGATCTTGCCACCGGTTTCCACCAATTAAGAGTGGCAGAGGAGAGTGTTCCCTTAATAGCTTTTCGAACTCCTGAAAATTTCTACGAGTGGTTAGTTATGCCATTTGGATTGACTAACACACTTGCTTATTTTATGGACTTAATGAATCGAGTATTTCGAGACATTCTTAATAAATTTGTTCTCGTCTTTATTGATGACATTCTTATCTATTCCAAGATACAGGAGGAACACAAATATCATCTCCGTGTCGTACTCGATACCTTAAGTAGCCATGTGTTGAAGGCTAAGTTTTCCAAGTGCCATTTCTGGAAATCCGAAGTTAGGTTTCTATGGCATATTATTTCGGGAGAAGGCATATCGGTGGACCCAGCTAAGGTTGTGGCGGTTCAAGACTGGAAGAAGCCCGAAAGTGCGACGGAAGTTAGAAGTTTCTTTGGATTAGCTGGTTTTTACCGAAGGTTTATCAAGGACTTCTCAAAGATTGCTTCTCATCTGACGAAGTTAACAAAGAAAGATGTTAAGTTTGTTTGGACTTCTAAGTGTGATCAAGCATTCAACGAATTGAAAGAGAAGTTGACTAGCGCTCCTGTATTAACCATTCCAAATGGGAGCGAAGGTTTAACCGTGTATACGGATGCTTGTGGAACCGGATTGAGAGCAATTCTGATGCAGCATGGGAAAGTTATTGCCTATGTGAGTCGACAGCTAAAGCCGCATGGGAAAAATTATGCTACACACGATTTGGAGCTTTTAGCTGTTGTCTTCGCACTAAAGATGTGGAGGCATTATCTTTTGGGTGAAAGGTTCGAGTTATACATGGACTACAAATCCTTAAAATACCTTTTTACCCAGAAAGATTTGAATTTGAGGCAGCAGAGATGGCTTGAGTTTCTCGCCTCTTATGATCAAGAGGTTCTTTATACCCCTGGAAAAGCAAATGTCGTTGCTGATTCATTGAGTAGGAATGTAGCAATGGTTGCAAATCTAGAAGTTAAGCTAGTATTGTTAGAGAGAATTGCATCCAGTCAAGAGGCATATCCTATTTTAGCTCAACTTAGGAAGGATGTTGAAGAAGGTGTTGTTTTTAGCTTTGAGATTGATCTTCGAGGCATATTGAAAATGAATGGGCGTATTTGTGTTCCAGAATTTGATGGACTTAGGCAAGAAGTGTTAACCAAATTCCACCATTCAAAATTATCTTTTCATCCATGAGTGACCAAGATGTTCAAAGATATGAAGAGGGTATTCTGGTGGAAGGGAATGAAGCGAGATATTTCAATATTTGTGAGTCATTGTGCAAACTGCCAGCAGATTAAGAGTGACCAGCAGAAGACAGCTGGATTGCTTCAGCCACTTGAGATCCCAAAGTGGAAGTGGGAGCAGATCTCTATGGACTTTATTGATAGGCTTCCTAGGTCAAGAAGAGGTAACGATGGCATTTGGGTTATAGTCGATCGACTAACCAAGAGTGCCCATTTCATTCCTGTTAAGCTGACTAGGACTGCTACGAGTATGGTGAGTTTGTATGTGAAGGAGATTGTGAGACTCCATGGGATTCCTCGTAGTATTGTAAGTGACCGATACCCGATATTCACTAGTAGGTTCTGGGAGGGACTGTAGACTGCTTTAGGGACTGATCTAAGTCTAAGTACAACTTACCATCCCCAAACAGATAGGCAGACGGAGAGAGTGAACCAGATCTTGGAAGATTTATTGCAAGCATGCATTCTAGACTTTGGGGGTTCTTGGGAAGATCATTTACCCTTAGTCGAATTCACTTATAACAACAGCTATCAAGCAGGCATTGGTATGGCCCATTTCGAAGCTCTTTATGGTCGTCCATGTCATTCTCCTTCGTGTTGAGTTGAATATGGAGATAGACCTGTTCTTGGACCCGACATAATCTTAGAAGCCAATGAGAAGGTAGCTGATATTAGAAGAAAGATGAAGGAAGCGCAAGATCGGCAAAAGTGTTATGCAGATCAAAGGTGTAGGGATCTAGAGTTCTTAGTCGGGGACTTGGTATTTGTAAAAGTCTCTCCTTTGAGAAGTGTCGTGAGGTTTGGGAAGATAGGAAGGTTAGCCCTTCGATATATTGGCCCTTTTCCCATACTGGACCGGATCGGTAAACTTTCATATAAAGTGGAGTTACCAGATCGACTATCAGATGTGCACAACGTATTTCACGTATCTCATTTACGTAAGTATGTACACGACCCTTCGATGATAGTAGAACCGAGACAACAAGTTAATTTGGAGGTTCAGCCTAACCTAACCATTCTTAGGCAGCCTATTCGTATTGTCGCTCGAGATATAAAGCGATTAAGGAAGAAGGTTGTGAATCTTGTTAAGGTTCAGTGGAGTGGAGATGTTAGAGATTGTACTTGGGAAACTGAGGACTATATTAGGGATTCTTATCCCGAGTTGATGTAGTTGTTGTTTGTATTTTGTTGTTTCTTTTTAGTGTACTCACCAGTTGTGTTGAGGTCACTTTCCTTGTATTTTTGTGTGGTATATATGATATCATTTGGGTTTCTTTGATATCTAGAGTTTATCTGGTTAATTTCGAGGACGAAATTTCCTTTAAGGAGGGGAGGATGTAATGACCCATAATTTAATCACTTTGAACTTGAATAGTTAATATGTTTTTAAATGATTAAATAATGGATTTTATATCTAGAATACAAATTTTGATAAAACGTCTTGAATGGATTTTTTTAAATTGATGCAAAATGTTAGTTTAAAGATGGTTCGAGTTATAAGGCGGTTAGGGGTATCAATTTATTTAATAATAAGTTTGCCTAATAAAACAAGAAAGAATTATTAACCCTGCCTAATAAAATAGAATAGTATAATTACTTGCCTAATAAAACAAGAAAGAATTATTAACCCTGCCTAATAAAATAGAATAGTATAATTACTTGCCTAATAAAACAAGAGAGAATTATTAATCTTACCTAATAAAATAGAATAGTATAATTAGTTGCCTAGTAAAACAAGAAAGAATTATTAACCTTGCCTAATAAAACAGAATAGTATAATTACTTGTCTAGTAAAACAAGAAAGAATTATTAACCTAGCCTGATAAAACAGAATAGTATAATTACTTGTATAATAAAACAAAATAGCATAATGATTATTATATTCCATACGGATGGTTGCCATTGGACCAAAATCTGGTCGAATGAGGTTATGTCATGCAGATGGTTGCCATTGGACCAAAATCTGGTCGAATCAGGTTATGCCATGCGGATGGTTGCCATTGGACCAAAATTTGGTCGAATCAGGTTAGGCCATAGTTGATAAGGAGGATTCCTATTCGACCAAAAGGTGGTCGAATCAAATTAAGCCACAAGGATGTTTTCTATTGGACCAAAATGTGGTCGAATCAAATTAGGCCATAAGGCTGGTTTCTATTGGACCAAAATCTGTTCGAATCTGGTTAGGTTATAGGAAATGACTAAAGTACCCTTCTCTTCACCTATAAATAGCCAAGTCCATATCTCATTTTAATTCATTCACAAACTAAAGAAAAAAACTAAAATTCATTATAAAAGGTGAAGTATTCCAAGTCTCCATCAAAGCAAATAGGATGTGAGTATATTCCTTGTTTTCATAGTTTAGTGGGTATAACTTATTCTGTGAGTATATTCCTTGTTTTCATAGTTTAGCTTGCATAACTTATTCTGTGAGTATATTCCTTGTCTTCATAGTTTAGTGGGTATAACTTATTCTGTGAGTATATTCCTTGTTTTCATAGTTTAGTGGGTATAACTTATTCTGTGAGTATAGTTTAATTATTTTACAGTGAGTGTAATCTTAATCTCTTTCCTTTGACTCATTCACATTTTAATAAATGTTGTGTTAGCTGTTGATTGTAAATTATAAATAATAATGGGCCCGTTACTATTCTTGTTATTATTCTTGTTTGGTTGTTTGATTTGTGCTCAGCCAGTTTATGAGCAATAACTTTGATGTTTAGTTAAAGGGAACTTACGCCACCTTTTAACTAGGATTGACCTTTATTGAATTTTTGGTTAAAAGGAAATAACACCCCTTTTAGCTATCTCATTTGATTAAGAGGGAGCTTTACCCCTCTTGGTCGTATTCTCCTTTAAAGATGATGGGTTTAAGTTATGATTTGAATGCAAGTTTTAAATCTTGGTTTAAAGTATTTTAAAGGAGCTTTGAAATTTATGTAATGATTTAAATAGGTTATTTATGGAAATTAAGTAGTCCTATACTTGGCATTAAAAGCCGATGAGTAGATTGATCCTCTATCTGTGAGATCTAGAACCAAAGTGTCTAGGCAAGGCTAGGAGCAACCAGTGCCCTGACTTACCTGGCTTTGTTTCTGGGCGAGGGGTAGAGTAAGTCGAGAATATTGGAAACATGACAAGTGTAGGAGATTTGATTTCCATAAATGATCTTTATAATTATAATGGAAAACATTCGCATTTCTTATAGACAATTGTTTTTGACCCATCTAAATATGCTTTTGAAATATGAAATCCTCCCAAATGTTTTGTGAATATACTTATACCGATGAGATAAGTATATGGATATTTTCCAAGCATTGAAAAAGTATAAGATTTAATTTCCATGTACGATCGTTTTGTTATCCCCGATAGTTGATATCTTGACTATCAATTCCGATACCCTTCTTCCTTTTGTTTTTGTTTCGTCAATCTAAGATGATTTGTTGCTCATTTAAAGCATTGATATCCTTTATCGGAAATGACTAAATAAAGAGTGAGTGGGGGCCAAGCTATGTGGGGTTGCTCTCATTAGGGTATTTTCACATCTACTCTAGATTGGTTTCGGTTGTATGCGCACAAAGATGTGAAATATTCGGATACTCGATAAGGTTGGCGGGGTCCGGCTTGGAGGTTTCCGAGAGCCATTGTAGTTCTCAAGTATATTTTCTAGAGGTATACTTTCGATAAGGGGGCGCACCCTCCTAGTCATTGTTGGAAAAATTCCTTTTCCTTATTTTCGATTCAAATCTTTGGATTGATTATTTCTTAATTGCATCGGGAAGGGTCTTGCGCTCTTCTCGGTATTTAATTATTTATGTCCATTCTTTTATGCTTGGATGTTGTCCTTGTGAGGGGAAATCCATTATGCATTTTTGCAACGTGGTCTCACTAGTTATTTTGTGTGTTCTATTTTTTTATTTGGAATTTACTCATACCAGACTTATTGTCTGACCCGAATTGTTTGTTTTCCCTAAACTTTCGGGTACTCATTTATATTTGAGTAGTCCGAAAATGACAGGTTCCTTTGGGCTCTTTTGAAGATGGTGGACGAGCAGGAGGCTCCTTATCTATCTAGCTATTTATTTCCGCTGTTATGAGATGTTGTATCTATGTATGTATATTTAAAAGAAGGTTGTTATAACTACCTAGACTGATAGTAGTATTTTTGTTGTAACTCTGATAACTCTATGCTGGGGAGTAACCTTATGTACTGTCTTAATTTTATGTTATATTTAACCGTTCCGTTGTGAGATTATTGTTGTGTTCTTATATTTTACCCCATGACAACTCGTCTTTCAAATACTTGGGCAATGACACATGAATACCATAGATGTATTAAGTGTTGTTCTCAGGGGTCAGAAAGGTGGGTCGTCACAAAGTTCCCCATGGAGAATATAGTTAGATCGATTAGAGGTTACCGAAGCATTGGGTAGGAACGTTACGTCGCCAAGCTTAGAGAGGCGAAGCAATGGAAAAAGGAATAATGTAGAGAAAGCTCTCTGCATAAAGAACGCTGATGCATAGCAATCAATGCCTAAGCCCTGGCTCGAGAACCATAGCAGGTTCTATAAGTCTGTGGATCCCAGGAAGAAGTCAGAGGTACTGTGGACAGGACCAGCTGAGCTAACAGTCAATGTTTCGATCGATATGGATGGTCCTACTTGGGCCCTTAAGATCGGATCTCAACTCAGCGTAGGATTGAGGAAGGAATTTGTCAGTTTTCCCGTAGGGTGGGCATAAACCGCACCGCTATACGAAAATTGCCCGCATTGGACCGCAAAAACGGTGCGGAAAGCCGCATCGAATCTTCTAACTAAAGCAAATACCCCAAATCGGACTGACCCGCAATCGGTACAGTTCGGTTGCGATTTGAACGATTGAACCGACCATATTAAACCGGATCAAACCGAATATTTACACTAGTAATCTTATGATAAAAATATAAGCAACTTCTATCTCATTTTATATTATAACGAACATATATTCTATTTTCAGCTTATATTAATAATAATCGTTGTCATAAAGGAAGAAGTTATAGTTTTAGTATAATATTTTTCATATCATTTTTTTGGATAAATGCTAATTATAATCTTATTACAGTCATTTTACTTAATGATTATGCATTGATTAACATTGATGATTGACTAATCTACTAAAAAACCTCACCAGTAGCTAAATGTCAAATTGAAATATTCATACAATTAAGAACTATTCATTTCAGTGTAACATTGTGTGTTTAACCTATAAGTGCAAAAGCTTCACATAGTTGCCTTTGTAAAATTGATTGTTGATGGAAGTTATTCTCTTATTTCATATTTAATATGGATTCAAACCGGATCGGACCAAATTCGGACCATATTATATTAAACCGAACCGTTCAAAAGGTTAGTATAATGGTTTGTATTTTTGATTAACCATTTAATGCAGTGTGGAAGTGGTTTGGGCTTCAAACCGCACCAAACCAACCCATGTCCACCCCTAGTTTTCTCCAAGAAAATCTGGATGTATTTGCTTTGACATATTCAGATATGTGTGGGATATTGTCGGAGGTAGCATGCCACACACATAATGTATACCTAAAATATCCACCTATGAAACAGAAAAGACGCAGTCTAGTCCAGAGCGATTTGCTGCATTAAAAGAGGAAATGGATAAGCTAAAGTAAAATGGCTTTATCCGTAATGCTTTGTACCCCGAGTGGGTATCAAACCCCGTGTTGGTCAAGAAAGAAAATGGAAAGTGGAGGACATGTATTTATTATTCAGACTTGAATAAAGCAAGCCCGAAGGATAGCTTTCCTTTGCCTAGGATTGACTAGCAGGTAGATGGGATCGCATGACATGAGTTACTCTCTTTTATGGATGCCTATTCTGGTTATAACCAAATACCTCTTATCACAATTATTGATCATAAAGATGGGTGACATGCAATAGACTAAAGTGCTAAAGGTATCGTTCAACATCGATACTGCATATGATCAATGCCGCACATTCTCAATATCACCCCTATTCAAGGTTACTACTCTTCGACGTCGCCACTCAAGTAGCACAACATATCAACAAGGCCAAGATTCGTAACACACTTAATCAATGTCGTC